>JAUPFR010000004.1:24058095-25471220 GCA_036925125.1 Oreortyx pictus
AGATCAACATATATATGTGATCTCCCTAGTGAGGGCAGTGTTAGACTCAAGAATGAAAGTCAGAAACAGCCCTCACTTCTAGTACAGTGCAAATTTGGGACATCTTGGAAAGTCTACTCAGGTTTCAGGGTTCAGAGTAGACAAACATTTATAAAGTCTTTTCAAACTGGCAAAGAAATAATTTTTGCTGTTTTGTTATCAAGCCGCCTGCACCTTGATAACAGTCCTGAATCTCAGTCTGATATGAGCTCAGAGACATAGTAAATGTTGTGCTCAGAAGCTGCTATGTACTCAAGTAACTCTGGAAACCAGTGCTGCTCAGCATGGCCCCAGCACACATTTAAATTCACTGATAACAGTGTCTTCCAGATTACACAACTTGAAGTACCAAATCCGACTAATGTTACCACAGAAATTAAAGGAGTCAAAAGCAATATGTGGCAGAAATATCCCAGAATATTCCGATCAATATTAGGGAGCATGTTTAGATTGTTCAGCTGATGAATCGGTTCATCAGATGGCACATTGCCCTCCCTAGCTCACCTGACATTATTGACTTCTGATTTTCAAACCTTCAATATTCTCTAAGGCAAGAATAGCAAAATCAATGAAATGTGATAACTGGGGATAATTTGGTACGTAATCTGCTGCTGACCAAGTTGAGTACTTTGCAAGAAAGCAAAGAGGGTATGACAGCTTGAAGAGTTCTTTGAAAGTATACACTTACATATTTCAAATGTCAGGGGAAGATAATAATACTGATTCTCTATCCATTTTCAGTGCATAGAAATATTTAAGATGAATCTTAGTTAGTTGTTTGTTCGTGTTTTTTTGTACTGAGGTGCATGCTAAGGGACATGGTGACCTTGGATTCAGTGTGATTAGAGAGAGGTTTTGTCCTCATTCAGTTCATATTTTCATTAAAACAAACAAACAAATAAAAACAAACAAACAAAAAAAACCCTACAAAACAGAATGGAGGAATTGAACTGTAGTATGGTTTCTTATTCAACTGTTTGTCATGAAAGGGCAGATTTTTACCCAATATGAACAAAGATATTTTATGCCAATCACTGGAGACAGAATTCCCATTTACTTGAAAGAGCTCTTCCGTTCAGATTTAAAAAACTGTGATTTTCTGGTCTAGGCTGTGAAACCTCATCTAGGTTTTCTGTGACACTCAGGAGAGGCAAAGACAGTGGGAACTGATGGCCCTTGGACAACAGCACATGCTCCCTTGGGAAAAAAATTCCCTGCAGGACATAGTCATCAAAAATTGTATCTACATCATCAGTAGAGCACCAGCACCCATGAAATCTGAAGTTCAACCTAGCTTCAATAACGGAAACTCATTTTCCACCAGAAAGGCCCTTGCCTTCAGATGACTACAAGAAACCAGGCTTTCAGTTTCTCACAGCTTGACTTGATCAAATGCAGGTGGGACTATACATGCCTGCGGTACAGAGTTACAGAAGCTCAGCTGATATCAGCTACATGGATAGTAGAAAGATCACTTAAATATGAACATCTATTTTCAAAAACATTCTATTTCACAACAAGTGAACCCCAAAGATATTTAATTATTCAATATATACAGGTATGTTATCTCATTACTCATGTCTTTCACCCACTTAATATCTTTCTGTTAGCTGTTTGTCCAAGGAAACAGAATTTTCTCTCAGGAGCATTGATGAGAAAAGCTCTCTCCCTACTGGTTCTATAAACAATTGCAAAACCACACATGGTTACCGTTTTCAGCTCTGAGGAAAGAATGGAGTAGTCTCACCTTCATGCCTAATTCTGTTCAAACTAGAGCACAAGAAAACAAGCACCATGCACCCCTCTAATTAGACAGTTTTGCCTTGGCACAGGATGAGAAGAGATGCAGGTCTTTCCTGTTCAAAATGAATTGTCCCTGGGAGGTGAAGTTCAATTCCACTTTCTGGGACTCAGCAGGGCTCCCTAGGTTTCTCCTCTGTGCCTCTAAGGCTGCACATCACATGGGAGCAGAACTATTGGAAAGGCACTCTCATTTTGATTCTCTTTCCAATCTATCCCCATTTGGATATAAACATTTCATTTAAATTGTCATATATGTTTGAGATGATTCGTTATCACTGATTTGACATCAGTAGGGGACCTAGTCAGTCCAGTACACGGAAGACTAAAATTCATTCTTCGTTACCCATGCTTTCATGTAAAATACTGACTTCTAACTGAATGTGAAAATAATGTTTGTATATTCTAAGCTTGAAGTACCAAAGTTTCCATTAATTACTTAACTATTAAACTGTTGATATATGTATGCAAATCCATACACAAATTCTGCTATTCATCTTGTGAGCTTTCTTGCTACAGATAAATTCACAATGGTCCTGAAATCTTTGGATTCACTGCATTATTTTCTGTCACAATGGTTCATGTAATAATTGATACAGCAGCAGAAAGTTTCCAGCCTCCATGAAGAGCCACTGCAGATGGAGCTGGAACATTCTACCAGTCTTCTTACAGAATCTGAAGTCAGTGACCCTCAGAAGGGCCTCAGTCTCTTAACACAGACAGCTCTTTTCTGATAACCTCTGGATTTCTTATTCTAACCCATTTCCTCACCAAGTCTCTATAGATCTTTCTCAGAGCTGTAGCTCTTTTGCTGTCTTCTGTCTTTCCTGTAAGTCAGTTTTCTCTTCATCTCTGCATTCCCTCTCAGTTTCCCTCTCTCCTTCTTTTCCAGTCCATCTATAGACCATTTCTAAACATTTTTCTCATCTGCAGCCTCCTAGAGACCTTACCGTTCTGCTTTCTGAATTCAAATCTACCACTTCCTCGTCAGCTAGAGTTCTAGAGGGATGAACAGACATTGATAACACCTATCTTTCAGTATCTACTACAGAGGTAACTGGGGCTCCTAAATTAAATGGATACATGCAGAAAGGATGAAAAATAGTCTGTTTCAGCACAGGTGTGAGGTCCAGCACAACCCACCAGCTGAAAATACAGCAAAAGACCTCTTTACCTTCCTATTGCAGTTGGCAGAGCAAACAGTCTGAATCTTTGTATTATGCTGTCACTTGTACTCCAGCTATTACTTTAAGAAGATCACGGTGAGGCAATGTGCAGTTTCCCTGAGATGCTGGAAGGATGTCTGAGATGAAAACAGCTTGCAGGTGGAAAAGTAATTTTGAAGTGACCAAGATCCTGTGCCTTCCTAGAGAATCCACATTTATGTGCACACACAGGAGCCAGATCACCTTCTGTAATCATTCCACAAGCTTATTACTGCTGGGTTAGCTACAGATTAAACTAGAATCATGAGTAGTCTCTCCCTTAGCTGATGAAGCCCTGGGCAGTTTGTATATTCTTGCTTATTTCCTTTACAGCCTCTATCTGCATGTCCAGGGTTTAGAAGACAGTTAGTGCTGGAGGTGATTCATTATCCAGAACAGAAATAGAATTTAAAAAATAGAAATTAAAAAAAGGTGTAAGAAGAGATCTAAATTTTATTGCATTCATAAATTCTAGAATGGATTTAGAAAACTGGCTAATAGAATATTAAGGAAATGGAGCATATTTGCTACAACAGTAACAAATATTGCAAGAAGAGATATTATATCCCAGACAACAGAGAACTGATAGATTGGTAGAGTTATGTATAGAAAGAGAGAGAAATTGTAAAAGATAGAGGTAATACAAAATAAGAAAAAGTATTCTTTATTAAGTACACTATGAAATTCTAACAGAAAGTTGACGAGAAGCAATTTTTGCACACTTGGCTATAGATTCCCCTCTTTCTACAACATCTCCATACATGCATGTGCATGCATGCACACACAGAGGCACACAAACATGTACCCCGCACATGCTTTCAACACTTGATCATCCCCCGTGCATCTGCATGAGAATGAGGCTACATGAAGTCAGCAGCCTTGATGCTGGACCCTGACTGACATTCCCTCCAGCTACTTTGAGAATAAAATAGAAGTGAGAATGGGTTCTGTAAAACAAGTATTCATTCATGCAAACAAATCCAATATTGAGACTGTGCCTGGAACTTACCATCGTTCAACATGAGACCCAGCATAGCTTCAGAAGTAAAACATGCCACAGGATATTAGGGCATTTTGAATCTAAGCCCTGACTTTGTCACTGCTTCCCCAGAGGCCATAAACCTCCACTTTAAAAGTGACCACTGACTTTGGATGCTAATGTCACACATGCACTCTGCACTCTTGATTCTCTATAAAGTTCAAAAAGCAGCTGGGTGCCCAAGTATGAATTATCTGCTTCAAGTTCTTTTCAGAGATAGGACTGAATTTCAAGAACATGCACTGACTGTGACTAGAGCTGTGGGAGGACAGCACTCCCAAAAAGCTGGTATGAAATCTGCTTTTAACCTAAATTAACTCAAAATTCCCAAATCCCAAACTGGAGGGACTATCAAAATAATAATTAAAAAAAAAAAAAGTGCATCTTCTTGCAGTTCTGTGCCTCGTGTTCAGCGTCTCAGTAATAACTATAAATGTGAACACAAATACACACACAAAAAGAACCTAAATACTTAAATAATAAGATTGCCCTGAATGGTGATTGTGCACACAATCTGGAATTGCCTATGCTGTAGAGATGCTTTCTAATTCAGCCTTTAATTGCAAGGACACTCGGAGTAGATTGCATGTGCAGTACCATTTGTTGACTGCAGAGGACCAGGGCATTCTGTCTCCCGTCTGAGGCACACAGAAGAGGTGTCTTTGTGATGCAGATATTCTCTTGTAATTCTCACTTATCCCTATCTCAGATCCATCCCTGTCTCATTCTGCATTCTTCCTCCCTGTCCCGGTAATGTATCTAGTTTCCTTCTCTATCACTCTCTTTTTCCTTCTTTAGCTTTTCACTCCTCTGTCCCTGAGTTTGCCTCCCCACAAGCCCACTGGCTCACTATGATTTCCACAGTTTATTTTCTAGTATTTTCTTATACTGTATTCTGTACACTAATTCATTCTTTGTACTTGCTATTCTATGACAGGCAGTTCCCCATTAGTTTTATCTTCCTTCATTTCTCACCTTTTTTTCCCAGATTTTTCCTACTGAGAAGCAGACTGCTACAGCTCAGCACAACCTTTCTTCCCTTCCAAGCTTTCCATAGCTAACTGGGTCAACACAAATAAATAACGAGGGAATTCTTAAACCCTGGGTTCAAATGACATGGCAGCACATATCCAAAAGAGTTAGCCCTATAAAAACACTAGCCTTGTCTGTAACACCTATTGGAAACACGCCATTGTTCTGTGCTGATTTCCAAACTTCCCCTAGGAGTGTGGGAGGCTGATATGGGACAAAGCCCACACCAAGGACCATGATCAGACGAAGACAGTCTATTTCTTAGCACTGTACTACGTATCTGCTTTGCTGGTATAGATGTCATCCCCAAGCCTGAACTCCAGTCTTTTCATATCTGTGCCCCTTCCCATCCCATCTCCAGCCTCCTTTCTCATATCTGCTTTCCTAATTTTCCCCCAGCCACCTCTTTACACTTGCTGTAATCTCGCTGTGGTATCTCCTGACAGTTCCTGAAAGCACTTTAGTCTCAGGTATCCAGGCTCCAATTTTTTTCTGGTCTTTCCCAGGGCAGTGCTGTAACGGCAGAGACAGCTCATGTCTCTGCCAGAGCTGTCCCGGTGAGAATCGAACCACTGGGTAACCTGGTTTGGAAAATCTGCATCTCTAGTGAGCATGTGAGCACTGCCATTTTCCCAAGGCTTTAATTGGCCACTTTGGGGCAGATTTTCCCCGAGATAGCAAAAAGGTTTGAGAAAGATCTTCACCTCCTGTCAGTTGTTAGTATCACACTGTAAAGCATGGTACAGGAGAGCTTTGCAAAGCATCTCATTTGATTCAGTTCAAGCCAGCCCACTTCACTTCTGAGCTCAATTCAGGGACAGACAAACAGCTCCAGCTGAAATTTTCCAGAAAATATTTAAAAAAATTAAACAGAACACAGGCACCCAACTCGGTTAATTTCAGACAAAACACATGCAGATTATCAAAACTTAACAGGATTTTACTGTAGGAAGTCTCAGGCAACCTTTATAATTGCCAGTGCTATGGGTTCCTATTAAACTGAAATCTCCCTTCCTCACAGGGGCGCTGTGAGCATTAATTTGATAATGATTGCACAATGATTTGGTGATGAAAAGGGCTGTATTAACATGAAGCGTTATCGTCCCCACAATGCAAGCTTGCCCACTTTCATTACTCATTATGTACAGGGACATACATATTATGGAATGGGGATGGGGAGATAATAAACTTGATATTCTTTTCAAAGGATTCCAACAACATGTTTACAGTGCTCACAGTGTGCGTAATAGGAATATTCTGGAGAGCTCTGTTTAAATAGCAGAATTCATGGGCTGGAATGTAATTATGTGTATGTATGTGTCTGCACAAATCCTGTGTCCAAACACACACGTGAACACGCACATACGCGCTCTCGTCTGTTTTTCTGTCCTCTATTAACCTCTGGTTTGTATGCAGCCTTCACTCTACCACCTGAAACTCTCACCAGCTCTACTTTAATAACAAAAGGCCTGCAAAAACAAAGATGCCTTTTATTGCAATGATACCTTTTGTTGCCTACATTGACTACAATCCAGTACTAAGCTCCTTTGGATGCGAATAGTTTTTCATTTCTCTCCTCAGCCAACCTTCCTGATTCTCACTAAAGCAGGAGGAAAAAAAAAAAAAAGAGAGAAAAAAAAAAAGAAACCCTGATTCACACATTAATTCAGGGACCAGTCTTGAAAATGTTCACAGGAGTAATCCTTCTTCAGATGAATAATCTCCCTGACCACAGCAGACTGATTAACAACAATGCAGACTAAGCGCTTCAGGATTGGGACTGAACCTCGATGCTCAGGTTCTCACCTAAAGTAGCACGGATTCCGGTCTCCCTCCTTTCGTTGTCTGTACCAGAGGTCCCCACTGTAGCTCTCAATAGTTTTATTTGATTACCCAGCTAACAGCCCCCAGTTCTGCCAGCACTCCTTGGAAAGCCTACCAGGCTGAAGTAAACAATCCCATTTGAGCTGGACTTTGTGGGACTGGGGCATTTAATAAGGCTGAGAGCTTCATCTTCAGATTGTGATTACAGCATGCATTCTTGCTCTTAACAGTTTCATATTTTATTAGGAAAACTAAATAAGCCAGTGAAAAATCTGGGAGTATGTGGGCTGATTTAGCTATGTAGGTCTAAAGGAGGATAAATTTCTGTCTAAAAGCATAATGCACACACACGTTATTTACTTGGAGAGCTGCTTCCCGTTGCCTTGCTATCATTTGGTGAACAGTGGCTCTGTGTGCTCTGTGCCCAGAGTTTTGACACTGAGCAGAAGCATCCCCCTCCGGCAACCTTTGGGCCTGTTCCTGCCTTTCTTCTTTACCTGCTTGTTTCCTGGAGAATGAAGATATTCAGGACTGATGTATTACTATTCCTCCCTTTCCTGCATCAAACAGTGTTCATTAAAAACTTGCTGCTAGCAAGGGCCTGATCCAGCCCTCCTGGAAGTCATTGGAAAGCTGTCTATTGACGTCATGGGGACGAGGAGCATACTAATGCATGCGAGTACCTTTGCTAATGCGGGCAGTCCTGTTAACAACCCCGAAGTTGTTCACAGGATTAACAGCAATCAATCAAGCCCTTTGAAAGGAACATTAAAAGCCAAAGCCCGGTGCTGCAAAAACCCTTCTCGCAGGAGGCACAGGCAGACCCGGGCTGGTCCCGGGGCATCTGGCTGCAAAAGGCTCGGAAATGTCAGTGCATTTTCCAGAGGTGCTGATTTGGAGTCGTGTGTATTCCAGGAAAGGAAGGATCGCTATTCACCTACCCACAAATACACAGCGTATGCAGAAGATACTAACCGGAGTGAGGAGCAGGAGCAAAAAGGGGGTGTAGATGGGCTTGGTAGGAGGGTGTGGTTCTTTTTCCTGCACGTAATCACACAGAAGAAAAAAATAACGTGAGAATGAGGGAGGAAAAAAATTACTTTATTTTAGTTCCAAGCAGATAAATGATTTTTACTCTCAGGGAGAAACAGCAGCCTGTTTCGAAATACCTTATTCTTACAAAATTCCGGTGGACTCCCCTGTTTATGGATTGTTGAACTGGACCCAGAGTGATTACACTGGGAACATTTCTCACTTGGGAACTGTTCGGCAAAGGCTGGTTTATAGATAACAATTCCACACTTCCTTCGCCTGTATCTGTTTAAAATCCAGTGCAGCCCCTTGTACATGTGTAAAGGTGCTTATGGGGTAAAGCTTATTTCCATCCACAGCAGCAGCTGTGTTCATCCCGGAGCCCTTGTAGCAATATTTGTGTCCATATTATTTCATCCTGACACCCCTCACAGCTGTGCCTGTGCACCAGGGGGCTGTACTTGAACAGTATCCATTTCTAAATGACTGTACTGACGGCTCTGTGCAAACGGGGTGCAGACCAGCTCGAAGTTTTATAATATAAGGATTGTTACAAAAGGGATACCCTCAGAGGGCAACAAAACGGTGCTTTTCACTGCCATGTTCTTCTAATTGGCTTTCATTTGGGATAAGCCCTGATTGCAGGCAGTGGCCTGCTCACGGACAAGGTGTTAACAGAGCTGTCCCCAGGATGGATACGTGCTGGGTGCTGTATCACTTTGCACGACAGAGGCTACTCCTTTCTTAAAGAAAAAAAAAAAAAAAAAAAAGGTTTACAAGTCTTCTTTCAGTGAACCTTCCTCACTCCATTGTGAGTGTGGTTTTAAGGTTCAGAAAAAGTGTATTGTCAAGATTTTTAACGTCCTGGTGCAGGGTGAGGGGTGCTGGAAGATTTTGTTTCATGCAGGTTTTATTGTTGTTGTCATTCTTTTATCACAGCCCAAGGCACAAGGCAGGATCTGAAAGCAGGTGAGTCACAAGGCTGGGAATTGGGGAGAGGGGCTGTCTGAAGGGTTTTACCCTCCTGCATCTCTCAGGCTGGCAGATCTTCTCGTCTTTAGCCTTTAAATGCTTTAAGTAAATGCCTGGGACGGGAAGACAGACAGATCCCCCCCTTAGACCCCAATAAATAGCACGTCTGGTCAGACGGCAGACAATGCGCGCAGCCTGCCACCAGCCCGACATCAGCCGCCTGACAGCAGCTGCCTCCCCATTAGCGCCGAAAGAAATGGAAAAGAACCCGAAAAGGCAAAGAGAGCTGCTGGGGCTCGGTGCGGGTGTCACCCCCAGATGCAGGGGAGATAAAGGGGGGCCCGGCGGCTCCTGTGGCCGCGCCTGTCCTCGCCCCGCTGCCCCCATAGCGGCGCTGTCCCAGGGGAGGGGCGCAACCCGGCACCCCCCGCCCGGTCCCGGATCGGTGCCGTTCTCGCTCACCTCCTGCTTCGAGACGGGGAGGGTTCACAGACTCAGGAGTAGTTGGCGGTAGTGCGATAGTCGAGTTACATGGATTGGGACCTTTCTTTATTCTTTTTTTTTTTTTTTTTTTTTTGGGGGGGGGGCTTGTTGGTGAAGAGATCGTGAGGGGAGACGGGACTAGTACAGCACGTTCCTGCTCTATTATTAGAGCAAAACTCAAATAAAGTGTAGCTGGCCCTGCTCCTACAAACGGACCGTTGCCCTGTTCTTTTTTTTAATTTCTTAAAAAAAAAAAAAAAAAAAAACTCTTATTATTTTTAAACAAAAATAAAAATAAATTCCGGCCAATAAAACACGCGGAGAACGCCGCGAATTGTAGCTAATAACCTCTCTCCTCCGCGGCTGCCCCTTCCTTTTACAGCCACACGTGTTCCCGGCGCCCTGCCCGGAGCTCTCGGGGGACGGGCGGACGGGGGGGGGGGGGTGGTCCCGCTACCAACTCGCCCCCAGGGGCCGCCGCCGCCTGCTCTGCGGGGAGCAGCCGGCGGCATCGGGAACAATGGCCCGGAGCCCCCGCGGTGCCTGAGGGCGGCCTGGGGCGGGTGTGGGGCCGGGGGATTGAGAGCATCGCGGCGGTAGTGGGGATAACCTGGCGCCGGGGAGCTGCACCCGGAGCGCGGGGCTTGGGGGGGGAAGGGGGGGGGGGGGGGGGTTCAGGCCAGGTAACTCGCAGGCTGCTCCCGGCTCGCCTGCTGGTGCTTCTCCGAGCTTCATCCCCGCACGGCTCGCACGGGAAAGCCTGGGGGGAGAAAAAGGCAGGGAAATTGCTCGGAGCACACGCAGCTCCTTGTTTTGTTACCGACCGGATTATTGTTATTATTATTTGGGGGACAAGGGGGAGTTGTGTCCTTAATCCGAGCCTCCCTGCCCTCCCCACCCCTTGATGCTATGAAAGGAGAGCTGATTTCATTTCCACCATACAGTACACTTTGTCTAGAGAGCATTGTCCGGACAAGCAACTCCCGATCCCTGATGACTACAAAATGCGATTTATGTTTCCATCAGAGAGAGACAGAATATACTGATGGCTTGAGAGTCGGGCAAGAAAATCTTATCTAATCAATCCCTTTCCAATACACACGCACGCACACATAGGAGATAACACCCGCACTGACTGTACGTAAAATAAATATCGGCAGCATGAAAATTAATAGTCGTCTCACTATTTTTTTCTCTCTCTAAAGACCTACAACAATACAGTTTGTGCCTTTCCTAGCCTGATGTCATCATCAGCAGTATAATTTTAAAAATAAGAGCATAAAGAACATGCATTTTTTTTAGATGCAACAAGAACAGATATAGTAAAGAGAGCTTGTAACATCACAACCACAACAACAATAGCAAAAGCAACCTCTGAGATCGAGGATTCGTCCATTTCTCAACTGCTTTTATTATCAACTGCGAATTCATAATAAGAGTAAATAATAAATAAGAGACATCATCGTAATAGGAAGAAGTCAGAACACCTTGGGTTTGTGTTTTTTTTTTCACCTCTCAAATGAAAGGCAGATTTCCCGATGATCACTGAAATTATAACGACAGCGATTGATCGGAGGACTTGCAAAAGAAAAGGAAAAAAAAAATCATCATCATTGGTCCTAAAAACGCAACCGTTCCCCTTTGCTCACTTGGCACAATAGAAATTGACTGTCTCTCAAAGAGCCATGCGCCTAGTGCTATTTATAGCCGGGGGCTGTGTTGGAAGATACCATTGAGCTTCTCCCGGGCAGACAGACGGGGGGGGTGGTTGGATGGGAGGAGGGGGTTTAGGCAGAGTAGAGGCAAAAGCGATCCCCCACCCCCAGGCTCCCTTCCCCGCACACACACACATCCACACACTCACACCCCACCCCCTAGTCTGGCTGGGAATTTGAACCGATCCAGCCTGTTTAAACGGAAAGGACACAGATCTTCAATGTAAAAAAAAAATCAGATCAGACCCAGAGAGAGAGAGAGACGGAGAGGGAGGAGTGTGTGTGTGTGTGAGTGTGTGTGTGTGTGTGTGAAAGAGGGAGAGGGAGAGCGAGAGAGAGAGAGAGAGGGGGGGAGAGAGAGAGAGAGAGAGAGAGAGGGAGAGAAAAGAAGAGGGGGGAAAAAAAGGAAAGAAGATTTTCTCTATGTATATAAAGATGGCCACGTTAGCAAACGGACAACCAGACAATACCAGCCTGAGTAGCAATCACAGCAACCCCAGCACCAACGGGCATATGAACGGATTAAACCATAGTCCCGGAAACCCATCCACCATCCCAATGAAGGACCACGATGCCATTAAGCTCTTTATTGGGCAGATCCCCCGTAACCTGGACGAGAAAGACCTCAAACCGCTCTTCGAGGAGTTCGGGAAGATCTATGAACTGACGGTGCTGAAGGACAGGTTCACTGGCATGCACAAAGGTGAGTTACCCCCTGAACTTTCCCGGGAGAGATCGGGAGAAGAAGGCAGGTTCTCATTCCCTCTCTGGATCTCTCTTTCTCTTTCCTTTCGATTTCATTTTATTTCATTTTTGGCTGGCCGGGAGTGGAGGTGGCAGGCTGGGGGGGCAGGGAAAGAAATAATAGACCCTCCTGTAAAGAGAAGAGAGAAAAGCAGAGAAGCGGGTTAGCTCCCTTTGCTTTATTTCTTAGTATTTTTATGTCTTTCCCCTTTTAGAGGGGCAAGATGCTGCCACTTGCGAAAGAAGGAGAGTCCAGGCGAGAGCCGGAGCGGGAGGCTGGGTTTGTAGGCAGCTGTCCACACGCTGGTGGTGCTGAAAAAGATTAAGAGGATTTCTTTATTTATCTTTGGGAGCCGCACATTTTCTACCGAGGGGTGTGTGTCCGTCTGTCTGTCCGCGAGTTTCCGCGGAGCTAAAAGCCCCTATTTTACAACTGTTGTGTATCGGGCACTGGCACCCTTTGCATTTTCTTCTTCTCTTTTACTTATTTATTTATTTATTTTTCATTTTTTAACTCTGTTAGGATTCTTGTAGTCTGCTCCGAAACTGGTGGCAGAGGAGACTGATTTGTTGGGGGTGTGGAGGGGGTGTTCATTTAGGTTTTCTTCAGCGTGAGAACAGAGATATAAAAGCAATTTTTAAAAACAAAAATAAAAACACCTCTATCAGGGAGGGAAGTATAAAATCACAAAGTGAGTACGTATTGGAGGGGGCAAGCCAGGAGGGGTGGGTTGCAGTTCAGTTCCAGAACAGAGAAGTCTCCCAGCAGGCATATTACTAGCACTACTCTAGTGTGCCCAAAGTCCATCCCGGGAACTTTTTAGCTTTGCTTTCAAAGCAGTAAGGACGTGCTCCCCATGCAATGCCTTGCTCTCTGTAGCTTTGCCTGCTCCTTTCTCTGTTTAGTCTTCCCGGAGGTGCATTTCAGATTAGAGGATGCTACATTTTGGAATGGGGGAGGGAGTGTGTAGTGGCGAGGAAGATGCTTGGACCACTGGGTGGGAAAGTAGGACTCGCATAGAAGAAGTTGAAGATAATTTGCATGGTAGCCCATCTTAGGAGTGGGAGCATAGCCATTCAGGATCTGTATATATAATCCATGTGTGTGTGTATGTGCATGTATGTGTGTGTTTATTTCATTAGATATGTAGTTATATGGGGGGGGGAGGGGGGGGAGGGGAAGGAATGAAAGAAAAAACAAAAAGATCAGATCAAAAGTAAACAGGGTGTGACTGCAGATCTAGTGCAGGAGGAAAAAGGGTTGTGCAGGGGGACACGGGGCGAGTAGAAGTTGTATCTGTTATGAGAGAGGTTCAATAGCAATATCTACTCCAGCCGGCTTACTCCTGGCAGGGAGAGTCACGGTGAACGGCATTAGTAGCTTCCCAGCTTTCCAGCTGCCATGGCAAGTTGTAAATCTTAAACTTAATAGGATGTTTAGGAGGCATTTCTTTCCCTTTCCCACTCACTTCCCTCCACTCCACCTATAGAAAATGCAAATGAAAATATACCCTGACAGCGCAAAGTACCAGTGCTGCACCGAGTACAGAAAACATTCAGGGCTTGGGGACTGGGAACTCAGTACAAGTTATATGGTATTGCAGGTTGCTCCAAACACCCTTCTCATATTTACAGTATATTATCAGTCTATCCCTTCTGAACCTTTCTTTCCTTTCAGACTAGCTTCCTAGAAGCCACATTTTAAGGTCTGATGGACATTTTCTAAACATGACATCCACACTAGAATAATTATTATTAATAACTATAAAATAATAGTATGAAGAACAGGGAAGGAAAGGTCCTGGGAGGTTTTGTCTAATAGATGAGGCATAGTGAGTAGCCACCGAGCCCGTGTGCATGCATGTGTTTGCAAAAATTAGATATCTATGGTTTCCATAACATAAAAAATAACAACAGTAAAAGCTACACTGAAGAGAATCACTCAGCACAGTATAGATGAAATGTTTGAGATAACATCTAGTTAAAGATTTTGATGTTGTGTTGTTTGTTTTTTCTTTTCTCTTTTTTTCTTTTTTTTTTTTTCTAATGGGGATATTATTTTGTTGGTTGATGATAATTAATTATTTTGCTTTGTTCTACCTTAAACATATGATTAATCAATCTATGCTCCAACTTTAATTTCTGTTTCATAGATGAGAATGCTGTTCAGTTTTGCTTTTACTGTATGCCTGTATTCATAAAGACAAACTCAGGAAGCGGGGGGAGGGAGAGATAGAGAGAGAGGGATCATTTATCTTGCTTGGAAATGTTTAACACATATTCCTGAATTAAACAAGATACTAACTTCATTTCCATTCATTTCATTTCTATTTTAAAGCTGAAACATAGGAAAAATTCCAGGTGGAATTTCTTGTCACATCATGAAACCAAATTGCATGTGTTTGTCTTGTAAGAAACAGTCATTTTTAACACCCTAGAAGTTTTGGACTTTGGATGGAAAAATGATGATGATGATTGTTATATCGTAGGCTAGGTTTTAAGTGAAGTATCAGTAGACACTGAGTTGCCGACGCTTCGGACATTGGTTTTTATTTAGTAAATCCAAGAAGAGTTTGAACTCCTTTCTAGCAATGCCACTGATTTATTAGCTAATCCTGATAAAAATGTGCCTCTGGCTACCTGGAAAAAAAATTACTTTCTTGCCAGTAGTGATTAATTACTATTAAGTCAAAAAGCATGATGGGGCTTTGAAGGATGTGGATTGTATTTGGCTTTTTTATTTCATTTCATTTCATTTCATTTTTAATCTGTTTTCTTTCTCTTTTTCCTTCTCTAAATTCAGTCATGTGAAACATAGTATTCACTCAGATCTCCCTGTTTCGGCTTTGCTGGAGGCATAGGTGAAGAATTGCATAAAGACAGTTCAACTGCTTCTCAGGGGTAGGATGGCAATATGAGACCTCAAAATGCTTTCCATAAGTGATGCATCGTGTTTATACATTAACTGATCCATCACTCTCAGTTGATATCACTCCTAATTCAGAGGATGAAGATGTGGCAGTAGTATACTTTGAAGGGTTAATAGTGGGCTGTAATTTATTTAAGTGTACAGAAAGCAAATCTTGGATGTGGAGAGGGAGAAGGTGGGGTTTTGTTGCAGGAGGGGAAGAGAGGGGAATTAGTGTAGAGTAAAAACATAGCAACCGGAGTCATTTCAGGTGTAAGTCTACTGAAATGAAAGCATGGCATGTGTATGATTCAAAATATTATGATGAGATCCTGTGGGGAGGCTTCTGTATGTCAGGAGGAAATTGAAAATTAAGAACCTGAAAATAAAGTACATAACCATCCCTCTTTGCCAAAAGAAAAAAACAAAACAAAACAACAAAAAAAAACTATCAGAAAGGGACAGTGAAGTCCTAGGTGCTCTAACCAGCAACCCTGTCTGATACCACTCCAGGTACCAGGGAAGAGGCAGGGGAGCACGATTCTCTTGCAGACATACGAATGGAGAAGAGGGTATAGGGGAAGCAGCATGTGAGGGAATGTGGGAAAGAATTGCCAGCTCTCTGAGAAAAGAGTCTTTCATGGCACAAGCATTGCTGCTGCATATTCCCCCCATCCTCACTTCTCTCCACACGGGGCAGAAATGCACTCCCGCTGTGGCACTTTGCTCTAGGGTTGGGAAGAGGCTGAGTGCTGAGATCTGCGGGTAGAGATCTACCGGGGAGAGCTGACCCACCCACGCGCTCACACAGACGCGCGCGCACGCACGGAGTTAACTAATCACACTCGAACAATTTAGCAAGCCATTCATTCATAACTTCCCCCCTTCTTATCTAGCAGTGGTGTATGCTTAAAGGCTGAGTTACTGGGAGACATAAAGGTTAGTGCTCTCAGGACAGCCATATTATAATGCATTATCTTTGAAGTCATTTAAGGCCAATTTAAGTGGTATTTAGTATAATATTTATGAATTAATGTAATCTAAATATAGGACTGTCCCCATAGGTTTAAACAGCCTTTTCTACTGAAGCATGCTTGTAACCAAGATCTGGAATGTGTTTTAATTTAAAACACACAGGTCTCCATAATATTCTGTTTAAGAAGTCAGAAGAAATCAGCATTGCACACTTAACTGAGATTTACTGAAACACATGTGGGTGAGCGCACTTAAAAGAGTGGAGACAGCGTACAGTGAGAAAGCAAGCATCTTTCATGGACCTGAGAGCCACAACATTATTTCCACCCTTGTTTAGAGAGGGGTAAACACAAAACCCCAAAAACCTCCCCAGCGTCCACTACTGTAGTGGCTTGGATGGTGTACCTATCTGACCTAAACCTCACTTGATAAGTATTCAATTCAGGTAGAAAAATGCAGTAGGTATAGAATAGTTCAGTTCTTTTACCATTTTACCTTCTCAAAAGTATAAATAATTTTGGAATTTAAAACACCTAGGAGGCAGGTAAACAAGGCTTCCATTTGTTATATTTGATTGCAAAGATAGAAGATTAAAACCTTGTTAAGTCTAAGGATGTTTATAAATGTTTTCGATACCACAGAAATTCAGAAGTGCATTGAAGGTGTGTGTTCAATTAAGGTGATATATTTGTATATATGTATAAATGCATAGATTTGTATGATTGTATATATAAAGAAAAAAAGTGATGTATACACATTCACACATATTGCCTCTGAGAAATGGAAATTTAGTTGAAAAGAAGCACAACGCAATACAGGTGCTGAATAAACTCCTCCATAATTGAAACATAAGGTTTGCCTGGCTGAAAGCAACACATACAACATTTAGTATGGTAGTAAACCAGACAAGTTTTAGGGAGGTAAATGCACAAATAAACTGGAATAAAACAGAAGAGACTTTATGCCTTAGGTCTAAAGAACAACTCCTTAAAATAATCAAAATGCAACTCCAGAGAGAAAGGAAAAATCCCCTGTACATTATAATCTCCTATACAGATGAGCTTATATGCATACTTGATAATGTCAAGCGGATAGCCTAGATTGCTCCATAAATTAGAAGGCTACATGTTTACTCTTTTTTCAGGGGTCTGGACATGGATTCTGGTTTCTAAAAGCAGCTGCAGCCAGTTATGATGCTGTTGTTACGGTTGTGTCAGCATTTCCAGTACAAACTCCAATTTTCTGTGATCTCTCGCTTGGCTGTTAAGTTTTGCACCGAAAGCTATTCTTCAACTAGCCCCACTACCACATCAACTAATCGTCCTCACAAGAATGCATTTATTTTAAAGTTATAGAACATGGAGAAAAGAAAGAAATTAAAGTTTGTATTTCTGGAGCTTTTGTTTCTTCTCTTACCTTTCTTCAAGTTAGTCTTATATTTCCAGCACATTTATAGATCCTTCTGTCCCTCAATATCTACACATACCAGCGCCTTTGGGCATTTTATGGAAGGAAATGAAATAAAATGTACGGATTTTTTTTCTTTTTTTGATTTTTTTTTTAACTTTAAAAAAACCCACAGTAGTTTCAACTACCAAATCTCATAGTATTTACTTTGCCAAAACAAGGTATTAATTAGATGGTGGATCAGGAATTTACTTATATCTGAAGAATAACAACAGAAACAGGACACAGTTTGGTTTTGGTTTATCTTATTATATTTTATTTTTTCTCTGTGTTCATCCAGAAAAGATTGGGAATGTCAGTATTAAAGTAGGGGGAAAAATTGAGGATCCGTGTCACCTTGGATGGAAATGGTGGTTCATCTCATCCCTTATCCTGCTTCTATCATTAACCAGTACAACAGACAAGTCTTTCTTTAGCAGGGGATTCAAATTCCACGTTATAATAAAAGCCAGGCGCCTGATGGAATAGTCTTTCAAAGGAAGTTGTCTGAGACTATCTGAAAATTTTTCCTGGGCATTGAGTGAGCAGGATTTCAGAAAGTGTCTTGTGTTCAACAGGAAAGAGGATTGCATCTGTCAAGGAGGGAGGCGAGGGGGGGCACAGGACTTCCAATATATGAAGCAAAGAGCAAGGGGCAGAAGGAGCCAGATGACCGAGGAGGGTCTCCCCTAGCCTTCAGAGCTGGAAATACTCAGCTACAATTTTTAGCAAGACGTCAGGGTGTTTTTTATCATGCATACTCTGTGCACATGCATACCAGCCGCGCTGACCCGACAGACCAGAACGACACTAAAGTAGCTGTTACCGTCCCTCCCGTCAATCAAGTGTGAACCCAGGCGGGTTTATGTGACAGGCGGTAATGGCTCCAAGGGACAAAAAGTGGGGAAGATGATTGAGGCTGTTGGGCCAGGTACCTGCATTTAAAATAGAGAGAAAAGCATACAATGCCCCAAGACTTGCATTGGCATTGGCTATAGCCTTATAACAGTACTCAGTGACAGCAAGCTACAGGGCTCAGTATGAACTTTCCACGATGTGCTGTCATGTTTGTGCCATGTGTGTGCACTATGCAAGTGAGGTATCAAGTGAGCTAAGCCGAATCCTGGCCTTAATTAGGCTGGTGTTTCGTTGATCGCGGTGTCTTTTTTCGGGAGAAAGTGAAGGCCCCATTTCTTCTGTCTGGGCAGAAGTTCATGAGAGCAATGCCATCACACCAGTAGGTTCACGTTTGCAAACAAGTGTGTGCCTTTCCCGTTAAAATTGAGGATTCTGGATTAATGTAGGAAAACCACACTTACAGCAAATGCAACCAGCTTCTGTGCCTGATGGCTTGTGCTGGAACTTAGCTTTCCTTCAGTGGGTGAAACTAAAACTTAAAGGAAGCTGAGGAACTAAAAAACCTGACTCTTGCCACATTTCTCACTTGCTTAATTGTTCCACTAATGCCCATACAACTGTTGCTGGGGATTGTCATGGCAGTCTGATTCTTAGATATTAAAATCTGCAGCAGAAAGAGGAAAAAAAAATATCCATGGTAAGGGTAAGTATAGCTTTTCCTCCACCATCACTTCCTCGGCTGAGCTTGGGTATTTATTATATGGAGCTTTCTCCCTCCGTAACTCCTCAAGACGCATTGTCACATTTTGGGGATCACAGGATCTCTTGCATCACACTCTACGTGCTGCATCACTTGAGGTGGACTGAAGTCAGGATAGCACCGCAGATACTGCATTTATTTGCTTTTGTCAACATGAGCCATGTCCTGAATACACACACAGGTGAATGCAGTTTTTAATGTGTATTCATTATATCCACCTGACACCCCCTAGAAGGTAGAGAGGGCTTATTATTGTCTTTCCTTAAAATTAAGATGAATGAGAGCTCTAAACCTCTCAAATAAAGTGTCTGACCATACATAGTGGCTAAAAATAAATCATATACGGACATCTATTCCATGTAAATGAATGGCAAGACATATAGATATAGACATTGTGTTAAGTTTGTCAAGCAGAAGCAGCCAAAAATATTGATCAAGGCAAAGGGGAAAAATTGATAATGAACTGGACTCCAAGAAGACTTTAATTGACAGTGACTTCTGTGAACCAGCTTTGGACAGTACATATAAACTGACCACGATGTAACTTTATTGCGGTGCACTCTCCTTTAATTAATTGTCACCTTTGTTAAGACTGGCTACAGATCAAAGGTTTAAAGATACTTAGCAGGTTCTTAGTAACAAACCCTTCAAATGCATTAGAAATATCCGACAGCTCAGCCAATGAGGCATGCAGATTTCGATCTACCTCACCCTTATCTGTTTACTTGTCCCTCCTTTGTTGAACATGGACAATCATTGTTTAATATTAACTGTTTCATAGATGGCTTTGTAGGCAATGTTGGTGTCATCAGGGATGTGTATCGTCAGTGAGCTGTGCCATCACTGTTAGGACTGTCAGAATATTTTGCCACCATAAACTTGCTTACAATTTGAGACTCCAAGGTTCAGTACAGGAGGAATTCATAACATAGACTAACTATTTCTTCCCCTTTCTGTTATTGAGATCTGTAATTTCTGATTTAAATATGGTGAACTTAATGAAGTATAATTTGCCTGAACGATGCAGCCAAGAATTTACTTTTACATGGAAGCTGTGTTTTCAGAAGCAATGTATTTTGTGCATTTGTGTATCATGCATACATACAACCATTTGTTATATATGCATATTAATGAAAACATGCATTCAATAGATACTCATATCCAATAAGGCTGACATATATCTCTAAATAATTCCTATCTAGAAGACAGTACAGAAATCATATTCTTGCATGAAAGTGGCAGGTGACTTAACAGCCTATTCCTGGAATTATAAGCAGGGTTTAATATGATATGTAGTTGTTTGTTCATTATACTAATTTAATGATACAGTCACACTTAATTAATCCATGTCTGGTTTATTTGTACATTGTGTCTGAGTCTCCAAAATATTTCTGCAGCAACCCAGCTGACTTCCCAGTATGCTGGGGCAGATAACTCTGGACATGAAGCTTCTTCAAACAGAATAAAAATGGAGCTTTGCAGACAGAGTTGGTCTGATGAGATCTGACTGCATATTTGGCCTGTTTCTAATTCAAATGCCTGTGTACATAATACACGAAGACTGTGTATGCACGCATGTATCGAAAGGGCAGACTTACATTTGCGCATATTTCCTCTCCTTTTCAGTCCCTAAGGATAGATTCGCATCACATAGTACGTATCACTCACTGCAAATGCACACAAATATCTTTGTTGGATTCGGTAGCTTCTTGCAGGTAGATGTATAAAGCAGCATCAGCCTAATAATATCCCTATAAAACAGTGCTTCCTTCCTAGGATCCAGAGGGATGAAGGTTGTCAGAAGATCAAAAGATATATCACAGTGTGCTTGTAGAAATCCCCTGATTATGTTTCCTCTCTATAATGCTCTAATTCATTATTTGATCAATTGTAAAAGGGCCGATGCTTTAGTAGGAAAAAAAGGTATTAGGTTACTAGATGCTTGAGGGTGAGTGAAAATCACACCCAAAATTATATGTAGCAATACAGTAATGAGCTTATCAATACTTCTTTAAGGAATATGACAGCGCTATAGGAGAGATTCAGTTCTGCGAGCAAAGGTCACAATACAGATATTGCTTATTAAGACTATCGATAGCCTGGTTGACCAATCTAACCAGAGACTGTATAATGTACCTGCTGTTAACAGGCAGGGAGGAGAACTATGAAGAATTTACAGAATTGCCCACATGTAATATTAATAATATTGATTTATTCTAATAATATAATAAGGTAAAGATGCACTTCTTTGAAATGGTGCATGAAAGAGGGAGAGAGGGAGAGGCAGATACCTTTGCAGAGAAGCCACAACTGGCTGACAACTCTTTGAAATCCAACCCGGAGAAAAGTGCTTCCTTGCACCTTCCAGGCAGGACTCTGTTTCTTGCCCCAAGTCTCACCAGCCCCATAATGGAATGAGAAATGTCCTGCTGTAGGATCAAGTCTGCCTGGCAGCTGCAGGGAACCCAGAGGCCTGGAGAAACTCCAGGATGGAGCAGAACTGATCCCAGAGAGCTCTTTTGCTAAAGCAGCAATGCAGTGAAAGGGCTCTATTTATTTTATTTTTCACACTTCTAGTATCATTTTAAAAATAGTGGGGAAAGGAAGGTAAAAGTAAGATATGTGTGCTAAGAACAGACTATAATTGATGGAAAAGGGCTTTGCAGAGCAGACAGAGATCCGATTAAAGTCTTCAGGAATACCGACTTCACTTGCAGCAGGGTTTGCACTGGGCCTTACATTACGAGCAGTTCTGCGAAGTTCTGCTTGTTGGGGCAGCAGCTGTCGATAGCATGCAGTGTAAACACTGTAAGGTTTTCACTCTTATAAATCTAGATACCAAGATCAGCTTGCTTTCCGAATTTCCTAACTGCTCCCTCTTGAACAGTAGGCTGCCTTGTCTAGGTATGCAGTGCGGTCCTGCTGTACCGTTCAGCTTGAAATGTCTCGTTCCAGTCACCGTACAGTAGTTTCAAGATGGTTTGCATTTCATTATTTCTTCTCTTGGTTTACAGGGCAAGTGTTTTTCTTTTGTGAGCATTTAATTGCTTTTAAAAGCAATTTATTTGATCCTATTCCATCTTCAATAATACACGGACAAGGATTCAATTTTTGACCTTCTTTTATAAAAAAAAAGATAAACTATTATTCAGCTATGCTATTCTACAGGATTTGTTCTGTTATGTGTGTTCAGATGGAAACTGGTCATTTTTTTGGCTTTTTCTTTGTGTGTGTGTACGTGTGTGTGTGTTGTTTTGTTTTGTTTTTTTCTTTCTTTCTATGGATTTTTTATTTTTCTCTTAAGAAAAAGAAATCTCATTCAAGATACTGGCAATAAAAGATAAAAAAGTAGGAGTGAAAGTGAGGAATGGGCAAGACAACCAACAAAAATCCTCTGGCAGAGTCTTTAAAAGTGTAGCAGTGCCGCATGTTTATTTGGACCTAGACGACTTAGAGTATCTTACAAATAATTATACTCCAAATATAGTCATTGCAACAAAGGAAAAAAAGCAGGTCAATCTTTATAAACTGTAAGAGAAAATGTATGTAAAGATCTCACAGGAGGTAATAGTGATATAGTGATTCTGGGTTTTATATTCTACTCTCAATACGGTAGAAGTTAACAGTAAATTAAACAAACAAGCAAGAAAAGCAAGCATTGCCGTTCCTTCTGGACTATTTACTGGTGGCTGCCATATTTCGGAACCATCTTTTTGAAATCAGAGCATTTTCAGTATAAGAGAAGGATCTGGTAGGTGAGGGCAAGCAGCAAGGGACCAGGGTGGCTGAGTTCTAATCAGGGCTGGGATAATTAATCACCAACACTCTCTGATGGAGTCACTTAAGCTCGGTGCCTTCAGGCCTGATCTGAAACCTGTTGAATCAATCAGAAGATTCCAATTGGCTTCAGAAGGTTATTGATCTGTCATTTTCTCATCTGCAATATTAGACCAGTTGGAATTTCTTTTTTTTTTTTTTTTTTTTTTTGGAGGGAGGCATTAGAGACAGAATTTTGAAATTCATTTTCCATCGGTAAAGGTTTTGGTGCGTCCCTGATGACAAGTGTGTTGCATCAGAGCCTCTTTCAGTGCAGATAAGGAAAACAAGCTTGCAAAAAACACACAGTAGGGAGGTGGAAAATTAGCTTTGCTCATTGTACTTGAAAATACTAATTTGTCCCTGTTTTGCCAAGAAAGGGTCAATGGCAATTTTGACAATTTTCTTTGTGTGAGTGGGATTCAGCCTTCGTAATTTCTCCGTCTACAGGAATATCATCATTCACTGATTCAGGATCTTGATTCCTTTTTTTTTTTTTTTTTATTTTAGTGAATCACATAAATACTCTTCATTGTTATGGCAACTGAGGGAGCCGCAAGGCTGAAGGATTTGATGAAGGGCTGCATCCCACCTTTCTTCTCTAAGGGTCTGATCCAAACCTATTGTTTGCAGTACAATTTGGATCAAGCCGAAGGAATCTGCTTTCCCTGGGTCAGTAAAAAGAGCAAGCTCCCTCCAGACAAGTGTACTCCTGTCCTCAGTACAAGCAGATGGAATTGGCAGTCATTGTCCATTTACCGAGGACCGACCCAACGCTCCGTGAAGCCAATAGTTAGACTCTGACCCAGTCTCATGGATAACCTACAGAGACTGCATGAATCCTTAAGCAGGGATGTGCATGTCCTTGGATTTTGCAGTGGGAGGTAGCTGGGGAGTTTTTGGGGCTACTGCTCAAGAAGCCGATTACTGTGGGGGATAAACAGGACCTCAAGTAACCAGTCACAACCAAATTCATTTAGAAACCTTTTCATTTAAAAGGGAGTTTTCAATTATCTTCTACAGTGACACTCTGGCAACTAATAATCAAATAAATCAGACTCCCCCCCTATTTTATTTATTTATTATTTAAATTTCAGTAGTAGTTTTAGCTAGTTCATCAATAGCAAAGGATGTGATATTTTGTGTTTCCACCTCTTTGTTCTTACATTTTTTAATGAAATAAATGGAATAGTTGGAGTGTGCATGTGTGTATGGTGTGTGTACAGCCGGTTATCTACCCCAAGTCTATTTGAAATCATCACAGTGCACTCAAGTCAATGATATTCTGTCAAAGGTGGAGAGGAAGCGTGCGTGCAGAGTGAGTGTGTGAACGTGATGCTGTTTGATTGCCTGAAATCCAATGAAGTCTCAGATTCAAAGGCCTGGGGGCAGCAGGGAAAATATTTGTTTGTTTAATTATTTATATATTTACTCAGCTTTACTGACTATGTTTGCAGATGGGGAAGGATGAAAAAAATATATAGAAGAGATGTTGGGTTTTTGTTTGGAGGGGAACGTGTGTTATATTAGCCTCAATCTGTTCTCCCATATAACGGCTGCTCTGTGCCATTAAACGATCGTTTGTTACTGACCAGCTCATTGAAAAAGGCCAGAAAGGTGGTGGTAGAATTAGATTTCATGAGTTTATTTATAAAAGGAGTTGCACAATAGGTGTGTCATTACCCTGTACTTTTCCCTATGTTGATCCAGGATCAGGGCTCTTGGCTGCCATTTCTCAGTGCATGAAGAAATAGCTGAGCCACCAGCCAGAGCTGTGCTTCTGCTCTGTGCCACTGGGCAGAAGATATCGGCCAAAGTTCTGGGCAGTCCTCTCTCTCACCAGGCTCCCTATTCCTTTCCCAATCCCTCCATTTACTTCATTTGTGTTTGGAACCAGAATGAGCTCCTTATCCTCTCTTGCCAAATTTCCTCCCTGGGTAAAGATTGCAGGACTGAGCCTGGGCATGTGGATCATGGACTCAGCAGTGTACCCAGGGTCAGACCTCTTTCCTGCACACAACTTCAAGTTCACATGACCACTTTTCCTAATGCCTATATTTTTACCGTACATGTGCTCACGATCTGTCCATTTCCCAGAGCCAAGTCTTGCCAGTTCAGCCCTACTTGATCAGCCCTCACTGCCTTTCCTCATACTCCTGTTCCCTTGGCTCAGTTCCGTGCTGATGTTTTGCCCTTGCATTGCTCTTGGCTATCACCCCTGCAGATCATTTGACTGGTCCATGGCTGGAGTCACCACTCCGATCCTCCTGCCTGCATGAGCTGCCTCTCTTCTTTCTCTGCTCTTCTCCGAACAGGGTTGGGGAAAAGGCAGCTATACTGACCCCCCACCAGCATTAAAAAACTGTGAGTAGCAGCAGAAAAACTTGCAAAGTATGCACACACATGAACATATATATATATGTACGTAAACTAATGAGTGTGCAGAGAGAAAGGATTTCTTTATTTCAAGATTCAAAGTTCAATGTCCTCTTATAGAGATTTGAAAAAATAAAGCATGACAGTGCAGTATGTCTGTAATTTCACCAAGGCAATTGCACCTTTTTTCTTTTTTAACTTTTCTTGTTTCATTAAATCAGCAGCAGATTTCTCACACCTGAACAAAAATCCTGCATACATTTTCCTTTGAATTCTAAAAATCATGAGCTTACTCTTAACTGTTCTTGGCAGACCCTTCTGGACTACAGTTCAACTTCCTGCAGAAATGTTTTTTCCTGATGTTTTGAAATAGAGATACCCCTCAGTTCCGGGACCCTTCTCTAGAAACCATGAATTAAAGCAAGGAAAAGAGATAGGGCTTTGGTGTAGCACTGCATGAGCCTGCTTCTTTCAGAGGTGGGTAGGAAGGGATTAGGACCCTATTTCTAGCCTGGATCTCATTCTAACCTCCTGTGTTCTGCAAGATCCCATTCCAAGACCTGGCTCTTCCTCATTTTGCTGTGTCTAAAGAGGAATTTATGATATCCAGCTTTGCAAAGAGCTTTGTGTGTATTTAAGGCATAAGTCACGCTGTAGCTTTAGCGGTGATCGTCTAAGGTTATAAATGAGACAACATTTGTAAGGAGAAGTAATATCTTTTATTAGTCCAGCTGATATAGCTGGAAAAAAACAGACAGACTTCCTTGTGTGCTTGAAAGCTTGTCTGTTTTTTTCAGCTCCATCAGTTGGTCTAATAAAAGATATTACCTCTCCCTGCAAGCCTTCTCATTTGAGGTGTAAAGCATGTACACTGATTATTTAGGCCTGCTCAGTGTCGGTGTGGAGAGGTTAGACATTTCCTCACCTAGGAGGCCAGGGTAAGTGCAGTCCAGACTGATCCCCTCGTCCCCTGTGTGTCCTGCCTTAGTGGCCATCTCACAGTCGTTCAGAAGCACAGAGGAACTCTGTCAGTCCGTTTTCTGATCCTGGCAATGTCCTTCATTTTTTGCTGTTCTGCTCCCTCGCAAAGCACCACATGCCCTCTTCTCACCCCTGTGACTGTGATTTATTTATAAAATTGCTGTGCGTGTGTGTGTGTGTGTGCGTGCGTGTGTGTGGGCAACCGCACAAACATCCCCAAGCTGCCAAGCAAGCTGATGAGCACCTTCTAATGTATTTAGCCAGTGATAATGCAAACCACAGGCAAAAAGTACTGTGAGGAGTACAGGTAAAACCCTTAAGCCAGGGACGACTTGAGAAGGAAGGGATTTTTCTTACAGCTGTTAATAAATTGTAGCCCCTTGCATGGCCAGGGAAGCATTTGGGTTGTGTTTTTGTTTTTGTTTCATTCCATAAAGTGCAGCTGAAGATATGGAACAGTTGAAAAGAAACAGGTAGCAGGTTTACAGACGCGGCAAAATCCTACTGGTATGCGCAAGAGAGCAGCAGTCAGCGGATGGCTATTACTTATGCTTGGCTTTACTACCAGAGAAAGCATCGGATCATCTATTCAGATCAAGATAGTCAGCAATGCCAAAGGTTTAATCAAATATTAAACACGGTCAGTAAACTTAAAACCAACGTTCGATGTGCGGCAGTTCTGCTCCTTTTCAAGCAAGTGCTCGAGGAGGAAAAACTTTTCTCCTATCTCCCTATGATCTGAGGGTTTTTCATGGACAGGAGACTCTGATTGAGGCAGGAACACATGCTGATGAATATGTAGGTAAATATATGAGCACGGGGGGACTACATTTGCATCCCTTGCCCTGTCACTTAGACACAGCATTGTTTTTTCCTGCAAATTCTCATTTTTCTTCCACAGATTGATTGCTGTGTGATTTCAATTGTCCATCCTATATGTTCTCCATGTCATTTTGTCCTTATCCAAACACCATGCTTTTTCTTGTCATCTCTCTCTCATCATCTGTTCAACAGAGCTAGACAGGTGTGAGCATGTATGTAAAGGTGTGTGTGCATTTGCAGCTGCACGCAGGTACATATATGTGCACATGTAATTGCTCGTTGATGAGTTACACACGTACAATGCCACATCTGCTTCTTTCCTATGTATGTTTGGGCTTATTTATTCTGACGGGGGGCACTTGGAAGAACATTTTGTGGGGAGTTACGGTTTATGATACTACTTCTCCCTTCCATTATTCATTCTCTCTGATTTTTATCTGATCTCTCTCTGATTGTCCTGGTGCAGCTTAAGAGACAAAGTGAATTTTTATTACATCATCAATATAATCCCCAGCTAATCAGCATCTGGGTGCATTACTGTTCTCCCTTCGGCTTTTCCTCCACGTTCATAAATAATAAGAATAATAATCGGGGCCTTTCTGTGTGTGCTCGTGTTTGCGTGTGTGTGTTGGTATCAGGCAGAGAGTCACAGCTGCACTTTTTCATTTCAGCCAGCTTGTTTTAGCAACATTGGACCCAGTTTTGTGCAGATTGTCTTGATTTTTGCCCAGATTAATTTCCTGGTGTCTGCCGCTTAAATCGTGAAAACAATTGAAGTGGATGAATCCCGCCTTGTTTTCTTGCCGCTATTGAACTTTGCTGTTAACTTGGACACACATTTTCTGGTGTTGCAGGCACCATGCCCGGTGCAGGTAGTATGTGGATGGATGACTAATCTTTGATTTTTTAGTGCACACCTGGATCTTCTTTCTTGAGTAGGAGGATAGTACGTCGTATGTCTTTGAATTGCAAGCTCGGAGACCAAATTTTTGGCTTTTAACTGCTGACAATTTTCCCCAGCTTGCAATATAGCACTCAGCCTGCCACTTCGGTCCACAAATTTAGCAGGGTTGAACTACTCCACATTTTTTCTCCTCCCTTTCTATCTCTGAAAGAACAATAATACTTCCTCATAAAGTAAGACTTGTGTCATACTTTGAAATTCTCATCCTCCATACAGATGTCTTGTGCATTTTAAACAGAATCACTCTGCTTTCTTTTTAAAATACCACAAATTGGCAAGGCAAGGCACTAACAGTGCCTCTTTGTTAGGCACGGAGATTTCTCACTTCCCAGTGACTTAGGGTGAGCCCCACACCCAATATACAAACTATAACACTTGTGTCTGAGCCTACAGTACCAGGATTAGTCCTTTCTGAGCTACCTAAGACTGATCACAAACCCAGAGCCAGAGTTCAATCAGACAGGACAAAGTCTTCAATAAAAAGGTGTATGCACTCATGGGCAAATTTTATAACAATGCACTACACTGCATCTACCCCCTTGGGAATTAGATGCAGATTAGTAGATTAAATGTAGTTATGGTATAGAGTGGTTGATCCTGCAGTGTAAGAAATTTCTACTGTGGAAAACCTCCCAGAAAGGAATAAGCTCTTAAAGTTGGGCAAGTTTTTTAATGCTTTGCTGGTTCCATGGAAATCTGTAGTTCAGATGAAATAATGAAGCGTAGGGGTGTTACAGGAGCCAAGTGAAAAGCATAATTCTGTGACTCAGATGTAACACTCCTTCAGAGCTGGGGCAGAACATGGAAATCATGAAAGAAATACCACATACCCTGAACATCTTGCCACATTAATGGTACTAGGACTCTTCCAATAATTTCAAACATTCCTTCATGATATTTTTTTAGGGATAGATTCTGGTTGGAGCTGTCCACAAAGTAGGATTTGCTCTTGGTAAAGAGAAACAGAATATTTTCAGTTCTCATCTTCAGTTTTTATTATTATTATTATTTTTTTATGCCAAGCCTTTCCCCCTGTCCCCTCTAGCTCCAGTGCCTGTTTTGAAAAATCAGCTCATTTATCAGATGAGAAAAGAGAAAGAGGGAAACAGGAATATTTTTTGTTTTTTTTTTTTTGTTTTTTTTTTTTATATTTTGCACGATATACTCTCCATTTCTGCTTAGTATCTCCATAAGTAGGAGCTCCAGTCTGAAACTGGTCAAATTTTCTAGTATTCAGGATTCAGCCAGATCAGGTCCTGAATCTTCTTGAGCTCTGCAAGTATAAGAAAAAGTTTTACACTCTGGACAGCTAATATCTGCATAATATCTCTCAGTTTCCCTGGATTCACTATTGTTTTGCATTTAAATTTTGCAGTTTTATTTCATGTGTATTTCTCTAGGCTTCTCTTTGTTGCATCTGTGCTTATTGTTGCCCTCCTGTCCCTCCTCACTGCCCTTCTTGCCCAGCATTGCTCAGTCCATTGGATAAATCTCCAGGGTGGGTAGGAAACCAACAATGTTACTGGATAAAAATCTACCTTGAAGGATGAAGAGCATCCCCCGTTTGTAACTGGAAGGCATGAAAAAGAACACATCACTTATCTGAATTTGCTGTTCATCCAAGCACTGTTTATGGAGATTTACAGTACCTTGCCTGTGCAAAGAGCTCTATTGCACAGTGACTGCTGGAGGATTTTAGGTGGCGGTATTAGCTGCAGTATTAAAAATGCATCGGAAGGCACGGGGTGGGAGATTAGTTGGATAGAAAGACCCATGAATGAAGGGTTAATTACATTCAAAGAGGCCATCGTATGGAGCAGAAGAGGCAATAGGTTTCTTTTCTTCAAAATTTACTAAATAGCTGGAAACACGGTTTAATGAATTTTAATGGGATCTTTCTGAATCCTATGCATATTGCATCTGCTGACTGTAGGAAGTCAAAGTATTGTTGAGAGGGAGGGTATTGCCCTACTTTAGGTTTCACAGTTCAGTATTTAAAAAAATATTCTGCAACAAGCACTTTATTCAATATATATTTTTCTTGTTATTTAATTCCCCTCCTTGCAAGCAGAAAAGGCTTTCAGGATCTGTGAGCCCTCAATACCATAGATTATTCTACTGTTATGTAACACACGCTTTACATTTATTGAGCTATCTTGTGCCGTCAAGATAAAGGAGCCCTCAGTATTTTTCCCTACTCAGTAGCCATGTATGAGACATGGGGATGGATTCTGCTCTCACTTATACCACTGTAGATCTGGAGGAAGCGACTCCTGTGAATTTCTCCCAGGATTAATGCACTATAAATGAGATCAGGATTTGTCCCACTCTGGTAGGATGAAGAAAAGAGGGATATGGTTAGAGTTTTCTCTTTTCCTGTACAGCATGCACAGATTGGGATGGGGTAGTATGCCACACTAATCACTTCTCTGTGGGGCCCAGGGGGGCCAGCAGTGAAGCCGATCTATTTGATTCTGGCACAACACTGATGTTTGCATAATAGGGAGTGGATCATCCAGCAGCATATCAGAAATCTCAACAGTTAGGTCTGTATCGTGCTCAGCTGCAGTGAGCCAGCAGCTTCTTACACCTCCAAATCAAAGGGAAACTGAGGCAGGTTATTCAGGGCATGATACGAGTCTGCCTCAAAGCAGTGGTTTCTGGATTCTGACTGCAATTTGGGATCTTCCTTCTCTATGTTAAGGCTGACCAATGCCTTTGTAACTTATATTTTCTGTCTCTCATTCTCAAAATCCTGGGTGCCTCAGGCAGCCGATAGTGTAAGGCTGCCTTAGTTCTTGATAAGCTGGGGCCCAGTTCTCCTCTGTGGCACAGAGAGGAATGCAGACACCCTCTCAAAAGACATCTTGAGATTCCCGAGAAGTCAGCGGGAACTGGCAGGGAGTAGTGCTTTGTAGTACAATGCTTAGGTCCATCAAAGGAGAAAAGCTGCCCTGCTTTGCACCAGCATGAACAAGATGACAACAATTCTTTGTTAGGGGCATTATGATACTTGTATAAAAACAGTTCCAGTGATGTATAAACACACACGCAGATAGTAGAAGGAAAGTAAAACTATGCCAACATCAGGCATCTTTATACTGGCACCCTCTGGGACATCTCAGGGACAACATTTTTACATACTAGGGTGGTGTTACATGCACTCAGGGCTACAGAAACAGAGGGGATCACAGTCACCGCTTCCAAAAAGGAGTGTTGGACTCAGGTCTGGATTGTGAGATTTCCAGACTGAGAGCAGCAGAAGGACTTTTGCAACCAGATTTGTGAAGAGCAGGAAGGTGGATATTAAATGTACTTCTGCAGGGCTCCTCAGGATAGAGCTGTTGTTGCCTTTTCCCCTTGTCTCCCCATCCCTCCCTTGTGTGTTTCAGGTCTTTCTCTACTTCCAAGCAGACAATGTGATGCCTGCTTGTGTGGCACAGATAAGTTAGCCACGCAGCTTGGAGCGCCAGCCCTGAGCCACCTAACCTCCTTTTGATCTGAAATCAAAACAAAAGATGTCGGCATCAAAACAAGCCTTTGCCAGGTAACGGTTACTTTGTGTGCGTTGCCTTCATTCAGATGTGAGGAGCTCTCATTTCTTTGTATTGTGCCCAGATCTGCGCTCGTCTTAATACTTTATCAATGTGCCAGCAGGCTGCTTCTGCTGTGGGTACAGCTGTGCAGAAGCTGTCAGCGTTTTTAAGCAAAGTGTTAAACAATACTTCAGGTGGCAGCAAATTGTTATTTCCTTACCCTCCCTCCAATTCTTCCCTCTTCTCCTCCATCACCAAGCCCAGATGCTGAAGCCCTTATTTTTCTGTCAACTTAATGCTCAAATCACACAACTTAAATGTGTTTTTTCTTTCTTTTTTTCTTTCTCTTGATGGTAGTCAGTCTCTCTAAGAGGTGCAAGGGCTCAAAACTGCTCATGGCCCAAAAAGCTTCTCATGCTGCTGGGATCCCACTATGATGTTGGTTTGAGTTTTTCAATGTATATGTTTAATGCTTCATGGTGGTGCCATTGAAAGCTAGGAGTTAGGAGAGATGGCTTTTTTTTTTTTTTTTTCCTGGCTCAGCTGTTGGTTAACTCCAGAGATGCTGAACAAGTCATTTCTAGAGAAAAATTAAAGCTGGCTGACACTTTTTTTAGTGCCTACTTGCTTTGTATGCTCATTGTATAAGTGCTTTGGGGAGGGGGTTCCCCACTGCCACTGACATTTTGAATTGGACACCATAATATAGGAATTGATTTCTGAAACTCAGATATCTGATTTGTCATTGTGTTTCTTATCCTTGTGCTATGAAATGGGATAAAAACCTTCCCTGCAATGAACTTTGAGGTCTTCCAGAAAGTCAACAAATTGACATTCACTTGAAGTATCAGGAATCAGCCCTTGTTGGACTCACACAATGTTAACAGATACTTCCTAACAGGCAGAGCTTTGCCAGATTCTTGCTCAGGGGAGCCCAGCCTGTTTTGGTGAATAATAATCAAACCACTCTAGGTTTTTCCTCCCCTTCTTTTTCCTCATCTCTAGTGAGGAAGAACTACTGAGGCACTTCTACCTGTGAAAAACTTTACTACTTGGATATCTCCTTCAGCGCTGACCCTCTCCTAATAAATCAGCTCAGGTTTGATGTAGGCAGGACCAAGGTCAGCCCGACGTGACTCTTGCTGTCTCTTCCACACACCAGATACAATGCTGCCACGTTGTGGCTCCTTCCTATCCATTCTGTCGCAAACACTCACCCGCCTCTTGGATCCTGCGGGCGAGCGCCTTTCTCCCAGGGGATGACACTGGTGCTTCACATCACACTACTGGGGATGTCACCCAGCCCCATTCACTTCCATTCTGAAAAGACCCCCCAGAAGATCCTTTAGCTGTGAATCTTTGTGATTATGTACCATGTGCACTCTCATGTACCTTGTTTTTTTTTTCTCACTGCTTGCGCTTCATACGGGGATGCTCTGAGTTGGAAGGGAGGGTGTAAGGATGCCAAACTTCGTTTCTCTGACTGGCACTGCCTGCTCAATATTTCTCTCACCCCTCCAGATCTGTATAGAGGTGGCTGATCCTTTCGGTTCAAGGAAAGCGTACTCACTGATATATGGGCCGCTCTTTTCCTCAAACTCCCTTCTCTTTATTGGCTGTCAACTTCTCAGCTCTCCTTATTTTTTCTCCCATTGCTTTTTTCTTTATTTCCTTCTCTCCTTTGGGAAAAAGAAAAATACACACACACACACAAAAACAGCAGGGCAGGAAATTAAACCTTTCCACAAAGATGCTTTGGTAAGATGCTGGCTTTTCACTCATTTATTTTGCTCTGATTATTTTTATAAGGGAAAACAAAGGAGTGAGAGGTAGAGATGTGACCAACAGGATAAATGAGCAGACAGAAGAAAGTCCTTTAATTATTTGGAGAGATCGGTTGTTGGTTGTTTCTGGTTTTTCCCCACAGACTTGAGAAAACCAGAAGAGCTTTAAACCTATCAGCAACACTCATATGAATTAAACGCCAGGCGGAACTGCTCCCATTTTCCTGGATACGATACGGATAATGGCCTCCTCCCGGCACACTTCTCCCCATCTCATCCCAGTTAGGCGAGTATTAGGTGTACTGCAACAACACTAAGCATTTCCTTTTAATTCAGGAAATGAATTAATTGCTTTGTACTGAACAGTAGTTCTAAGAGAAGACCATAACATCCCCTCAAAACCCTCTTGCCTTTTTAGAATACTCTGAACCATTGCAGCCAGGAAGCACTGGATGTCTCTGTGGTTCTCTGCTCAGCCTCTCTGATCCCCAGCTATCATGCTTTGCATCCGTGCTTTGACTCCTCAGACAGCATACAGCCCTTGGGTTTACTGAAACCTAAAGAGCAGGAGGTAAATGCCACAAGTTTAGGCATGTGTGCTTTTAAAAAATTTGTGAGTATGAAGGATAGTCTGTTTCTGGGGAAAATGTGCTTCAGACAAGGGGAAAGCTGTGCTCACCCACGGCAGAGCCTGAGCCTTCCTGGAAGCAGGCTTAGATTTTGAGTTTGGCCAAGGCTGGTTGTGCAAGTGTGCTTACATCCCACTGTACCACAGACCCTGCAAGCCCCAGCTGATGGCTGCAGGTGGGGAACTTCTCCACATCTCCCATGCACAGACAGTTAGTCTGGAGAAAACTCTCCAGCCTTTTTCCACCTCTCTGGTGACAGACAGCAAAGAACACAACTGCAGTCCTCATACTGTGCAGACACTGACAGATACCTGATGGTGTATCTGGTCCAAGTTTTAACAGTTCCTCCTGCAGAAAGGCTCCCTGGCCCATCTGCAAGACTGCAAAAGTTTGTTCTTTGTGGCAGCTCAGTTTTACGTGTTCCTATTTGCATAAAATCCCAGGAAGAACCACACATTTTCTGCTCTTAACAAGGGAGAAGAACAGTTGTAGAGTGAAGAATGCTCTTGTTAGATGAACAAATCCCATGAAGAAGAGGAGGAGACAGAAAACAGTACTTTAGAAATTAGAGAGGTGGAACTGGGAATCCCTGTTAAAGCTAGGTTCCTCATAATTCTGATTGAAACAAAGGGACAGTGGGACAATTGTATTTATTGTCTTGCTATGCCATACTGAGACTTAAGTGCCTACTTATGTATCTTTTGTTCTGGGCAATGTTCGTTGACTTGGTTTCCTTGACTGCAAAGCAAGCCAAGATAAAACTCATGTGACTTATTTACCATGTACAATGCAAAGCCTAATTCACACCTGTAAATTATTTGGGATGTTTTGAGTAAGGATGGCAAAAAGGGCTGAATAATTTAACAGGACCAAGGAGATCAGTGCATAGACAAAGGACGTGGGTTTTGCTAATAGTCTTCAAAGCACAAGAGTGCATTCAAAACAGTACTGTAATATTAAACTTCTTAGATTATTTTGTTGCAGGTTAGCTTTCAGTGCTTTTTTTTCCTTTTTTTTCCTGTAATTGTTATCTCATTTGCATTGTATTTTTCCAGCAACAGCTGAGATCAGGACCACACTATGCTAGAGACTGTACAAATACCATTGTACCATATTCCAAATGGACAGACAAGCACACATTCACTAAGAAAAAAAAGAAGTACCAGGTTGTGATATTACAGGTTTGATTCCTGGCCCTAAGATGCACTGAGATTAAGACTCAGATCCTTAAAGGCACTTAGAGCCCAACTGCCATTGAAATCAATGGGTGTTAGATACCTAAATAGCTTTATGGATCTGAGCATAAGTGACTTATCCAAGGACAGAGAGGCAATCTACAGCTGGGTTGGGAATTAAACACAGATTATACAAGCACCAGTCTGTCTTCCTAATCACAAAATCATCTTTCCCCTCCATATTTCACACAATAAATCCCTGGCATTCACATCACAACATGGATACATAATGTCCATCCTATAAAATCATTGGAAACCTGCAGAAAGAGAAAAATGGGTTTCCTCAAGCCAACCCCAGCTATACACACACCTGGGCACTTTCTCCGGGCTTCGGGTTGGCTGCTGCCTTCCCTTACACCATGGAACCTGTGTGGACTTCAGAGGAGCCTCTCAGTGTTTACATCCAGATGACAGAGAGCAGAATCCTACCCCAGCACTACAAATTCAAACATTTTTCACCCGGCTCTGGGGAGGGGATGGATTAGACAAACTGAACTTTCTGAAAAGATCAATATGGAACATCTCTCTCAATTACTCTCCAAGGCACTGAGCCTGTGAAGTCGGTTATGGTGCATTTATAAATCTTTCCAGGAGGGGCTGTCTGACATCCTCTTCTTCCACCTTTACTCCTTGCAAGCAAACCCTTATTGCATTGGACAGGCTGGCAGAGCAGCCCTACTCAAACAACAGCTGGGGAAGAATCAGGTCCGATTCTCTGTGAACCAGGACAGATGGGGATCTTTTTGATCTCCCTTCCCAGATGCTGCTGCTCAAATAATCAGAGATGCATCTACAGAACCACAGCAGTGTCCAGACCCAAACCTGATGAAAGCTACCTTAAAGTCACCAGGACTGAGAAGAGTTTTAGCAGCTGAATGTGTATGTTGTATGCTCCAAAATGATCACAGTTCTGCAGATAAATTTAGATGCAGTTATGTAGGGGAAGAGGGTGGGGGAGCACTTATGCCAACACAGCTTCTTCAATTTGTGGAACAAGTTTAAAGCCTACCCAAAAAACATACACCGAGGATGTTGATTTTCAAGTTCAGTCATCTCCTGCTAGCCTGCTGGCTCCTTGCATGCACTGTAGGGTTGAAGTGAGGATTTGGTGCATACAGAGAGAGTTTGCTAGAAGAGCATGAGTCAGTATTCTGGAGCTATGGTTTTCTGTGCCTTTGCTTGCCAGGACAATAGGAAACCTGCCAGTTAGGAGAGCATCAGGGTCATCTGTGGTGTAATCTGAACCCCTAATTCCCTCCTCAAGCATCTCAGCTTCAGATCAGGTCATCTCAAGTTTTATTTTGTTTTCTCTCTCAGTGAGGATCTTTTCCATAGGGATTAGCAGCAGGTAACAGGCTCAGACAGAAAAGGCAGTGATACTTTAATATGTATTAGCTATTTAGATTTTGTTCCTGTGAGGATTAATGCACGCTAACTCCCATCTTCCAAGTTGTGCCATGGCTGCTTCCTCCTTTCAGAGTGGGATGGATGCAAGGGTACATCCCAGTGCATTTGCCCAGCACAGACCTATGGCTTCCTAGGAGAAGGAAAACCTGCATGGTGGAGTAAAAACAACAGAAAGAAGCAGGGCAAGAGTAGCCTTCTCACTGCATTAATCACACCATTAAATGCATCACACAGGGTGGGCTCTGTTTCACACAGCGTGACCTTGACTGTGGGCTACATCCATCCCGTGTCACCTCTGTTGAGGACAAGAGCCTCCTATGATGAAAGCTGCAGAGATGAGGGCAAAAAGACACCTCTTGTCTGGAAGTGCAGTGACAAGGGGGCAAGATATAGCAGTTGGTTATCAGCAGATGGGAAAAGTGTAAGGAGTTGCCAACAAGTCATTTATTGATGTGGTTGGCAGCTATCTCATCTGGTTTAGGTCCCCAGTCAGGAGTGAGCAGTTAGAACAGGCTTGGGTGTGGCTTTCAGTCTTGGCTAACTAACTTGGCAAAGGTGATAGATCCCCCAGGACACCACCCCATCAGCAGGTCCCTTATTGCAACTCCAGTTCTTTGCCACCCCTATCTGAATGCTCTGCCCAGTTCATTTATTTGCCTCAAGATGACCTAACCCACAGCTCGCAGAAGGGTGATACTGTTAACTTCTTACCTGCTAAAGATTTTCCACCATTATAATGGCCTAAGAGTCATTTTAGGCCACAGTGCAACATTCCTGCCGCAGCGATTCTTGAAGTCACGGCAGATAAGAGGACTTCTCCACTGCCACTGGGTAACAATCATCAGGGGAGGCACTTGAGAAGCAGCTGCTGATTACAAGGAGTAAAACTCTCCAGAACCTGGTCCTAACTGTTGCCATGCTGTAGCAAGTTGGAAAGGCTCTAGCATCTGCATTGACATCATTCAGTGTGTCATCCTTATTTTAACCCAATTGATGCATATCCCCTTATACAGGGGATGCACAAGGACTGTGGAATATTTGCAATCAATGGCTGAGCAACAACTGAATCCTTCAGACTGAAATTCTTTGTGTGAGAGAGCCTTGTTCTATGACTATAGACAGGCTTAGTTGGGAATTTCTATACAGAAGCCCATTAGCATTTCTGGGAAAGAACTTTTTAAGAACTCTCTTTTTTTTCCCTCACTAAGTAGAGATAACTTGTTGATATACAGCACGTAATATGAAAGGGTGATTACCATTGCATTTACAGATATTTGAGCAAAGTGCACATAATAGATGTATTTTTACATTGTAGTGGTTACATTATCTAGGAAAAAAAAACAGAGACATGTACACGAGTACATTAAAGATTTAGGGCTCTATCCTGCACCATTTAAGTCAATGGGAGTTTGTCACAGATTTTAATGGAAGCTAGGTAAGGGCTTATATGCCAATGTAATGCTGCTGCTAGGGAATAAATATCGACACAAATGGGTCAATATATTGGTGTCTTTTAAGTGCTAAAACTGTACTTTGCAATACCTATTACCATTTTTTGCGTGTTCATTGTAACTGCAAGTGCAGCCACCGTGCAGCTAACTGAAAGGCTGTTGGCGGGTGTCAGCATTCACAGCGTAGCAGTGACACCTTCAGGTCGGAACCGACCGCAGTCCCTCTGTGTAAGGTGTTGTACATAGCTGGGGAGGGGGGGGAAGGTTCTTGCTGAAAGGTGATCAGGTGACTGAGGACACGGCGCACACCAGTGTCAGAGATGGCAGCATTACTCGGGGACTACAGCTCCAGGGAGAATCAGGATTACAGTTGCTCCAGCAGGTGCTGAAGTCTGGCCTGGAAGGTTGGGGTGGGTTGGGTTGGGTTTTGGTTGGTTTGTTTCTGTCATTGGACCAGAAAACAAAAGCAAAAACAAAAGCACAAATCTTAAGGTATTTTGCTTTTGAGCACATTTGTTTGGGTGATCTGGCACTTACAGGCTTAGAAAATATTAGCAAAACCAAGTGCAGGCTATTTAAAACAGTTTAAAACCCCAAGTTTTTTTTTTTAGATAATCCATATTTTGACTTTTTTGCCCTGCTTGAAACAGCTTGCCAAATTTACCCCAAATCTGTGAACAGCTTTCCTTCCTGCTAAGCTGTTTTTCCCCTACAAATATCATCTGACAAAAAAAAAAAAAAAAAAAAAAAGTGTAAGTCTTGTCATCAAGCTAACAGCCTGCTCTTAGTGTCCCCAAATGAAGAAAAAAATCAGACAAAACAGAAAAGAAATTAAGAAAGAGCCGAAGAGGCCAGAATAAAAGAAAGCAAAAATAATAATAAAACAAATTTCTCTTAGAGCTGCATCTTGGCTTATCAACATCTTACTCAAAGATGCAGGAGAACCTCTAGAAACAGCTACCTCCATGTGAACAGGGAAAGTACTGTGTTCTGCCTCCATCTAATACATGAGATTTATAAATGCTTCAGCTCCCCAGAGGCTCTCAGCCATATTGCTATATATAGGACTGTTCCCAGATTACAGAATGCCTTCCCTTGACTGTGGCACTATCAGACTATAGGGATTTTTTTTTCCTTTTTCTTCTTTTCTTTTCTTTTTTCCCCCACAAACCATCCTGCCCCAAGCTGTTTCCCTTTGTTTGCCCTGTAACCAGTGTTAATCATTGCATGGAAACAGGTTCAATGTCCAGTTCAAAAGCAAACCTAGGCAAACCCAGATAAACATCTCCTCCCGGGAAGTGACAATATTTGTATGACACGTAATGCTGACAACGGATTTGTTTTCTAAAAGAGTTAGCTGGAAAATTGGATGCCTCGCACTGAGCTGTGACTCTGGTAGGACCAGGGCTGGGCAGCCGCAGGGCTGAGGATACTGAGCTGAGAGCTGGTGGAGCTCCCTGCAGCTGATTTGCAGTTCATGGAACATACCTCCATGCGAGGTCCATGGAGGACATGAGTCTATCTTGGATTCTTGCTCAGGGTGTTTAGATTGGGAATCCCTGCTTAAATCTGATGTATTCACCAGGACAGTGTTCCATTAACCCTGATGGAAGAGTGAAGAGGGGAACTGGGAACAGCCAGACACTGTTCTGAAAAATTACATGTTTTTATTCCTTTTGGGGCAGGCAGGAACACATCCTGCAAGGGTGCTAAGTACCCTTTGTGAAGACCTGGTCCCTTCCCCATTAACTCTTGGGAAATGAGTCTTTCTGCCCTCCTTCAGTCCTAAAGCATCAAGTGATTTTATGCAGCTCTGCTTCCACTGTCACTGCCCCCTCCTCCATTTCTTACATTTTTTTTTGTGCTTTCCTTCCCTGTCATTATTTTTGTCCAACAGCTATTTGTTCAGTAATCTCCCCCAAGAGATTAGCACACTAATAGGCAGTCAACAAAACAAGAAAGAAAGAAAGACACAGTACTTAAAGGATGAATACTTGGGAGAGAGCATCAGTCTTTTGATGTCCTGATTCCAGTTGGGTTTATTTGCAATATATAGATGTCTATAATAACTATACATCTTAGTACAGCTGTCCTACTACTCAGGCAGAGATTTCCAACTGCTTTGCAACCATCTCACTACCCCTCTGCTTGTGGGGAGGAGGAGAATAGCGGAATCCCTGTTAACCAAAGGGGGGCTCCTTCTTCGGCAGGTGCTTTCGATCTGCTTTTCCTCAGATATATTATTCCTTTAAACTGGCAGTGAAGATTTACTTAGAACTGCATTCGGGGCTCTTGAAATCACCCTTTTTTTTTCTTCCCTGGAAATTGATACCACACACTTGGGCGATTTTATTTTTTTTAACAGATTGGTAGGCATTCTTTTAATTTCCCCCTTGTGAATTTCTACAGAATATCTTTTCAGGCAGATCTTTTCTCACCCCTCCAAAGCAGTCAATGAAACCATTCACATGCACACAATTAAGCACAAAAGGAAAAAAAAAAAAAAAAGAAAAAAGCCCCACAACAGCCTAACAGTTTCACCTGAAAAATTTCTGCAGATTGTTAATATTGTTAATATTCAGAAGTAACAAATTCTTTTGAACAGAATTTTCAAGAAGTCACACATGTCTCTAATAATCATTTTAAATACACACAAATTTGGAAACATAAGAAAGCTAGTCATTTTAAAGTGATAATAGCGTTCTCCTCCTCTGTTAGGATCTGATCATGCACAGTTGAAGCCAATAGAGTTTCTGACAGACTTGGGTGAGCATGTGATGAGTCTAGGTCAGAATTTGCCCACACACTTCTAAAGATTTGCAGCACAAAACACCCAACATACACCAATATCCAGAATCCCATATCCAGGATTGGGGATTAGAACTGGATGATCTTTGATGTCCCCTCCAACCAAAGCCATTCTGTGAATCTATAGGGGAAAATTAGGTGGACTTATACCTGCAAATTTTTCTCCCCACAAACCTGCTATACTAGTGCTTCTCCGAAAAGATTAGGGTGACATCCTGTGATTCTTGGTGCACACAGAAGAGAGAGTTGATATAAGATCTTGGAAGGCGATGAAGTTGCTACTTTTGATTTCAAAGATAGCAGGAAATTCAAGTTTAAACATTAACTGTGCTTTATTGCTGGCTCTGATACATTCAAAATGTAGAAAACACCTTCAAAGTTGTGAGGATGCATGAAAAATCTTGAGATAAAAAACATTCAAACATTTTGTCTCAAAAGAGTACATTTTGAGATCCTTAATTACAAAAATTATGTTTTGAAATAGCTCAATCTTTAAGATTCAAATTCTCGCAGTTAACACACAGGATGGAAAATGTATCTAAAAAAAAGAAAGTTGAGATTCTCATATATTCTCACACATTCCAGAGCTGGTTGTGATGAAACACAGCAAAGCTCACTAGGCTTATAGAAACTGGAAGAGATAGCAATGCCAAAAAAAGTACAGCAAATTGGTTATATGTCTGCACATAGTGCTTGTAGTTATTTTCAGGTTCAAGACTCAAAATTATCCTGTAAATTTTGATTTACTTGCTATTCATTGCCAATCATCCTCTTCTGGAATGCAGTGAACACAAGCCTGAGACTTTACAACAAAGCTTTTAGTTTCTGGAGTTACAGAAAAAAATGATGCAACATGTGAAAGTACAAAAGGAAAAAAGAAAGAGAAAGGAAAAATAATGTTGCTTTCTCTATAGCTTATGTACAACAATACTGATTTGGAAGTATGGCATACACAAGGCCATTCTAGGCCCAAGAGCAGCCATGAAAAGATGCCTAGAAACTGGTGAGAGCAAGTCAAATGTATCCAACATTTTCCTAAAACATTCTCCCACATACTCGCCATTTTTCATCTAAGGGATTTCTTAAGCCTGTTGTTCATTTCATAGTGTAATGAACAAGAATAAGTAATTTCATCATTATGGTGATCTGATCCACAGTTCTTGAAAACTTAAGACCATATCTGCAGTGTGTATTCCACCCAAGTCTGTGAACCTTGTCGATGGAGGAGAAATGTAATTCGGAGGGTACAGTAGATCCTTGAGTAGTAACTGTTTTTGCAGTAACCTAGGAAATATCAGTCCAGAGCTCTGGTTGAGTACAGAAGACTTGAATATGCTTTTTAGGACAGACAGTAAGAATATATATTGGTTTTATAAGAGAAATAAATACCACATAATTTTTTTGGAGAAGTAGTACCTCTCACAACAGATCAAATACCTACATAAAAATCTGAATCCATGTAAAATTCACCCTTAATTAGTGCTTCAATCTAAGCTTCAGACTCAACCAGATTAGATTTAAAGTCCATCCATTCTGTCAGATACATCTGGAATGTGAAAGAAATGAATAGAGTTCTGGTTTTGCAATATTATCTTGTGGATGAAACACTGGTAGTTCTTTCACATGGAAACAACTATCTATGCTCAACACCAAACTCAAACAAGTGTGACTGGAAAGAAAAGGATTTCTTTTGTTAACACATTGTATGTACAAAGTTTTCGAAATGAAAGGCGATGGTTTTATAAGTAGTGACTGAACTTACCAGCACTGTTGTTAAAAGGTCATTACTATAAGCAAAGGTTCATTTCTATTATTACTTTCCACAAACTGCTTGTTTAAAAGTGTTTTTTTTTCCCCACTTTGTGCCTGAGAACAATGCAGTAATGTCCTCTTGCTATTTTTGTTTTCTGGCCCACGCTAATATCAAAGGCAGCAGTATGAAAAAAGGAATGTTTTGGATTTATATTCAAACAACTCTGTATTCCAAACCCGAGCCCCTGATTCCCCTTGTCCCAGGTAGACATTTGCATCCTTTAAATGATCTTGTTTATTCTATGTGTCGGAATATAGTTATCTGAATATTAATTATGGTTTTAGTGAAGTTCATCGGTTGAGTGCAGGAATTGAGAATTCTTCCTTCAGTTACAGCCACCTGCTTAGATTTCTGTGTTTATCTGCTTCACTGAGTTTAAATCAGTTTCTGTAAGTGAAAGTCTGTTGCTTTGAGCAGATGTTAATGCTCAGAAATAGTGTACAGTCTGCCATTAGCATATGTAGCATAATGCTAATAAATAGAGGCATGTACCACCCTTGAAGGTGATTCTGATTTCGACTGAAGATCTCACTCTCCTCATCCTGCCCCCTCCCCCAACCCCATTTCTACCAGCTCCTTTCCTTAGGGAAGTGTCTGGCTGATACAGCTGTTATAAGTGAGGGACCTTCTTTCCACCCTCAACAAGACCTTAGCAAATGGTCCATTCTGTTTATGCTACATTTGGATGATTAATGATATTGTATATTGTAACTAAATTGTACTGCTATTATCATCAGGTCACTGCTGACAACTAGATATATCATCTCTGGGGTTCATATACAGATAACAATTTTAACTATGTGGATAAGTAAAGGCTTGATGGTGTCCTAATGCTAATGTAAATACTACTGCATATTGGAAGTTGGTAATGTATCGTATATGGGGACTGCATTATACAACAGCAACCATTGAGTAGGTAAAGCTGGTGTAACTATACCAGTAGTGGTTTTCAACTTTATTCTTTGTGTTAATTTTTTTCCCTTCCCTAAGGATTTGGAATAATCCATCTGTAAAATATTACAACCATTTAGACCCAAACAGACCCAGCAGCTTTCAAGTAAAACTGTAACCAGATGAATTTGGAACGTTTTGGGTGTTGGAAAGGGAGAGTTTAGCTGCCTCTACACTCTCCCAACTCCCTTCTCTGTGCAATGCTCTGAGCTTCAGGTCTAAAATGGAACTACTGAAAGAAAAGTTGCTGTTAGAGACTGACCAGTTTAGTCAAGAGCAGGAGGGATGGAAACACAAGAAAGCCAGGTCATGAACATGTCTACATGGGTTGTCTTAAGAGCAGATCAGTGATTCCAGCCCTGAAAGCTGCAGGTAACTATTAGAGAGATAAATTATATTAAGTTAAAATGAAAAATCTGAGGGAGAATGGACTTACTGCAGAAACATAACATTACAGCTCCTGGCTAAAGTTTGAGAGTATATTGAAAAGGTTTGGAGAAGCAGGAATTTAAACTGAACAAAGCTTGTGCCACTTCTGCTCCTCATCCATCATTAACTGGCACATGTCATGTTAGGGCTCAGACTAGAAAATAATTATTCTTGTTAATATTGAGGAATCTTATTGCACTGACCCTTATCTTCATAAATCTTGAAATATCAAAAGAGCAAGAATGCAGAAGTCATTGCAACGATACCAGTAGAAAACTGGAGCACGATAAGAATCAGCTTTACAGACCTGGTATTTCCACAAGTCTAATTCTCATTTCATAGCGAGGAAAACATAACAATCTGCAGTCAAAAAGAGAATAGCTGGATCAGAGCCCCCAACTGATTTATACTCACAATTTCCTTCTGAAATAGCAGCAGCGGATGTGAAAGGAAAAGTCTGCCAATAATTCTGTTCTCCCACCGGCATGCGAAGAGGAAGATTTTCCTAAAACCAAGAAATGGATAGAGTCAGATTTCATGATTTCATTGGACAGTGGTTATTTTTAAGTGGTTTGATCTCCCCACTTCCACCATTTCAGGTAGGTGCCATTACCCATCTTCCACAGAGAAAGGCACTGAAAATGAGGAAGTTTTTGCACAGAAATACAGACATAAGTCTTGAGTCCCTAGCTTAGCATTTACAGAACACCTCGTCTATTAATTAAACAAGACTTTTTATTAAAAAAAAAAAAATGAACAAACATGACAACAACAAAGCAATAAAAAAGCAAGGTAGTTACTGTTCACTTTCTTAGCTAACTTGATGATGCAGAAGCTGATTCATCTCTTTGTGGTAGATCTGCGTTCTCTGAGCCTGAAAAACAACCCAAAGCAGATTTCAGAGTACCCGAGAATCTGCCATATGGACAGAGAGGGGGAAGCAAATGGAGCCTACTGAAATTAGCTCCCCACTTATCATCATTGACCACTGGATAATTTCCCTCAACAGCCTGCACCTCCTGGAATAGGGATCCATCACCAAGACAACATTTGGGTCTCTGAGGGGATTTACCTGGTATCTGTGGGTCTCAGAGCAAAAAAGCAGAATTGCTCCCTCGGCTCTGATCACATCACTTCTGTAAAAAAATCAGCCCATTCAACAATTTAAAAAGCATAAAATAGGGATTGAGCTATATCAATTCATTTTTATTCCGCTGATGTTCCCTTGCCCACTGTTTGCACTTATTGATCTGCAACCAAGGGAGAAGGCCAGAAACAGGAAAGAATAAAGGTAAGCCTAAAAAGTGCTGCTGTTCTAGAGCAACATAAAACAACTTGAAGCTGGAGGGCAGAGGAGGGACAAGGAAGAAGAGCAACAAGAGAAAAGGAGAATAGAGGAAGAAAGAGAGAATTAGAGCAAACAAGATTAAGTTTCATCTGACTTATTGGATGTACACTAGGAAAGCAAAAGCAGAGAGAGGAAGGGCAGAGGGAGAGAACATGAACTGCAGCAAGTTCTGTCCTGAGGCTCCATGCAATGGTTTTGTCAGAGACTCTCTGAGGCTGGTGCCACTTCATATGATGTGTAGCTTTAATGAAAGAAGGAGGGGGGCAGGAACGGGAAGGAAAAAAAATGAAAAAGCAGCTGAGACTTTCTGTCTCTTCCTCAGTCTCTGTTTGCAGAGACCTATTGGCCATAACTCTTGCAGGGCAAATAACAAGCGTTCCCCATCCAAATGTAAGCACATTGGCACTTAATCCTATTTTATAAAGGTTATAGTTTTACATAAATCACTTGCTCTAAATGCACTTTAGTCATCCTCCTCATGTTAAGTTTCGCTTTAAGCCTAACTAGGCAAGGAGGATTTCTCCCACTGGCCCTCTGGACATGACGCCACCAAGATTGAACTATGCTCTCCATTTTTAATATCTCTGGAGGGATTCATCTATAATGATGTCAGGGGCTAAGCATATTCCCTTGCCAGGGCGGGCGAATTAAAACCGTCCTTCCCCTTTCTCACTCAGGTCCAACAGAGCTAAAAACAAGTTGTTCAGAGAGCAGAGAAAACTGGTGATGCTTCACTTTTGATGTCTCGTTCTCCATGCAGATTCCCTAATGTCTACTAAAGGGTGAGCTTAGTAGCCTTTTCTTCAGTGATTTCACTATCAGTCATTCCTTTAGTGAACTTTATAATAGTCTCTGAGACCTCTTCTCTCTGTCATATTGTGCTCCATTTACCAGGGACTTTCAGGGTTACACAGGAAGGACAGACTGACAGACACTACCACTCCTAGGTAGACAGACAATATAGTTGCTTGAAAAAGTCATTTTCTTAAGAATCAGCTTTAAAGGTACCCACTGGCTTTATTGCTGCAAGGCATGCTTTGCCTGTTTTCATGCAGACAAATCCCCGATAAGGAAGGCATGTTCTAGCTCTTGTGTGTTTTCTTAATGAGTTCAGTGCTTATTTCCTAGCAGGCTAAGCGAGGAGTTGAATCATCAGGCACCCAAGGAACCTCATGAAGCTGGACCAAGTTAAACACAATGATTTTAAAAACCTCAGGGCAGAAGCACACTGCATTATCTCACACCTATAATTTTTTTATCAAGTACTTCAGAACAGACTGCCCTGCTGCAGCCACTGGAGCTTCATGTACTAATTTGGAGTCAGAAGAAGAATAGAAAAACAATAATCATGATAGAGTAAAGGAAGTAAAGCTGAGCTTGTGTTAGGTAGAGGGTAACAGTGAAATATTTTCACACTTGGGAGGAGAACAAAGGTCACAGGGTTTTGTCTTTTTTTCCTGTAGATGAAACTCATGCTGACCTCTCCAAGCTCACATACAGCCTCGTTTGGTCACCAGCCCAACTGTTCCCAGAATTTCCCTTGCTAAGACTGGAGAATATGACCCTTGTTTTGTTAGGATGTACTTGAAATAGAATGAGTTGAAACCCTCTAAGAGCATGGAACAGATTACACTATAGACAACCCCCTACCCTGACAGGACTGACCCACAAAGGGGATTAGGCTGACCCTCAGATATGCAGTATGCATAGTCAGGGGCCAGGTGAAAAGCAGGGCTGGCTACTGGCATGTCACTAGCAGCATCCAAGAAACCCAGACTGACTCTTCCCTCATTTTCTGCTGCTGTTGCCATGAAACGCCCAACTAGAAGAATTCTTTCAGTAGTGCTATTCAACACAGTAAAGCATACTGAAAAAAACACAGAAAACTTGAAAAGATTTTGGAACAATGGGACTCAAGTTCTTTCAGGTAATGTGGCTGAGCTATTACTGTGGTCTCCCATAGTTCACCTTTGATTTCAATGTTTTCTTTACCTGAGCACCTTTTTTTTTTTTTCTTCCCCAAATTTCTTCCAGTTCAGTTGCTTAGAATTTTGACATACTCAGGTTGTCTGAAGGTGGATAAGTTCAGAAATGATTGCAGGAAAGGAAGGAAGGAGCGAAGAGAGAGAGACTGACACCACCATCACATAGGTCTTTTACTCTTAAACTAACTATTCTTTTACTCCTAAGATAATTATTCTCTTGGAAAGAGTCCAGTGGAGGGCCACAAAGATGGTGAAGGGCCTGGAGGATCTCCCCTATGAAGAAAGGCTAAGTGAACTTGGTCTGTTCAGCCTTGAGAAAAGAAGACTGAGAGGGGACCTGATCCAGGTTTATAAATATCTGAGGTGTGGGGGACAAAGTGGCGAGGCCAGACTCTTTTTAGCAGTATGTGGAGACAGGACAAGGGGAAATGGCCAGAAACTGCAGCACAGGAGGTTCCACACGAATGTGTGCAAGAACTTCTTTACGGTGAGGGTGACGGAGCACTGGTACAGGCTGCCCAGGGTGGTTGTGGAATCTCCTTCTCTGGAGATATTCAAGACCTGCCTGGACGCCTACCTGTGCCACCTGGTGTAGGGAACCTGCTTTGGCAGGGGGGTTGAAGTCTATGATCTGTTGAGGTCCCTTCCAAATTCTATGATTCTGTGATTCTGTGATTCTTCCACAGAGAGGAGGTAAGTGAGTGACATGAGATGATAGGCAGTTTGTCCTACTCAAGCTATCTTAATGCCTCTCCACAGATGAGAACTGCTGGTAAGCTGGAAAGCACTAGTTGCACTAACATAAAATTAATCTAGTCTTAAGATATGATTAGCTGAATCTGAGTCCCTCTGTCTGACATTACAGAAAGTATTGAGATGCAGCAGGAAAGCTTGCCTTATGATCCTTCTGACCTTACAAAAGGTAGGCAACACCATGCAACTTTCTGTTAAAGGATGCAGAACCAAAAGTTATTCATCTAAGACGCTCCTGAAAACAGATGATGCTTCACTGAAAGCAGTGCTGGTATAACTCTTCACACCACTCTGATTATAATTCCAAAGTCCAGGTGCAAGGAGATATCACCAACACATGCCCCATCTTAAGTGTAAGCTAAGGGCATATAGGAGATGAAAAGCTTTAATTCCCTGTAAAGAGCAATCACACACCTGTGCACTCTTAAAGTCCTCTACATCAGCCTCAAATTAAATAGCTATATAAACCTAAACAGAGAGGAATTAATTTCACCCACAAAAAGCACGCAGAAAAATTTTACTTGTCAGTCAGTGACAATTCATGCATTTGCAAATTTACGGGAAGTTCAAAGCTCCCTAGTTCTGTCACCAGTTTTGCACAGCTGGGAGAAACTCCATTTCTTTGCAACAGTAATGACATTCTACTACAAGAGTAAGAATAAATTTGTTTTCAATCAGACAACCAATCGAAATAATTCATAAGTTTGCCTTATCTGATATGGCTGTGTTTAGAAAGCTCAGCTGCAATCAGTGCCCCACAGTGCAAGGTGCTGTTCGTGCTCCAACACAAACATGAGCTGGAAGAAAGAGAAGAGAGGAAGTCATGCACTCGAGGCCATAGAGCAACTCAGAATCCAAAGGAAAAAAATGAACATAAGTTTATTGACCACTTGCCCAGTGTTCCTTATGCTGCACGAGTGTACAGCACTAACAGCAAGGTCAAGTAAGAATATTATACATTTATTTGCCATCAACATCATGCAAGAGCATTATTAGCTATATTATATTATAGATAGATATATTATAATATATCTATATTATCATCTTTCCCCAAGAAATTAAAGAGTGCTGCAGTCCCCAGATACATGAGATACAGGAAATCGTTGGAATCAGAGCCACTAAATAAATAAATAAATAGATAAATAAAAACATCTAGACTTTAATTTGTGATGCTTATGTCCCAGCTTCGAATGTCCTGCTCAGTTCCTTCTCTACTCCAAATGCACCAATCCCATCAGCAGAAATATGCTTTCTCTTTTCTCTATACTTTGGAACAGGGCCCAGATCTGAGGTTTCCTCTGGGTCACATAAATGCCCTTCCCAAAGCATCGTTTCTTCATTCTCTGGCCAAGAATTAAGAAAGAAACAGCAAAATGTCTTTATCCCTTGCTAATGAAACATGCAGAGCACTACCTTGATTATTCTGGGTTCACATAATTGTTTTGGGCAACACTAGTAGCTATCACGTCAAATCACTGTCATGTTCTCAGTGAGCTCTTCATTCACCTAACCAGATCCAAAGAACCACCACTAGCATCAGCATCCCCTAGCTACACTCAGAACACCCTGGTCAACTTCCATCCCCCATGACATCTCAAATTCCCAAACAAAACCACTCTCTCCAGATACATGCACAAAACAGACGTTTACCTGAATCATTTACGACATTGGAGTTTTTGAGTATTTTCTGTTAAAATTTCCTTGGCACTAGAAAAACAAGCAAGGTTGTGTACTATAGTTCTTCTAACAGTTGACAGAAAACATTGCTTCTTGGTGTGAAATTAGGCTAGAGTCAAAGGAAAAGACTCAGGATGCTATTTTCTAAAATGCTGATTTGAATGTGTCTGATCCTTAACATGAAAAAAAAAAGACTCTATGTCCTAAGAAGAAATCACCGAAACCACACCCATATTCATGCAAAATTTTATGGTAGATCTAAGGTGATCACATGAAGGTTCTCCTTCTGCTGAGCCAATCACAAAATAAACTCTAGGCCTGGAAAATTTCAAACCATTAACAGGTGTTTCATGTCCAGATTCCTTAACACTAACCACCTCCATAGGCAACTCCCATCAGATGTCTCTTCCAAGCAAGGTATATGCAAAATTTAGAGTCAGCTCCATTTTTTATTTTTATTTTTAAATCTCCTAACAACTTCTTCAAACTTTTGTGAAGTTTCCCACCAGGAAGCCATTGTCTTTGCTATGCAAGAATTTTCTATTACTATATTTAAGAAACAACAAGTTATTTACTGAAAATTCCTCTTCTCTCTAATAGGATTACCTAAAGAAAGACAGTAGGACTGGGTAAGGACTAAAGAGAAGAGCAGTCGTATCTATTTTATAAGGGAAAAAAAAAAAAGAGTGCTGGCCTTGTATTTGTAAAGCTCTGTTCCCAATGGCTCTTCAACCTGAAGTGGTTCCATCACGTGCAGGAGATCTTTGGTAGCTCAGGCTTGCTCTCCAGCTATTGCAAATTAGCAGTGCTCTACCAAAGTCAATAAAGACATGCAGGTACCATACAGCTGAAAGGTTGTTATAGTGCCTTTTTTTTTTTAATTTGAGTTCATTTCTCTGCAGCGTCTATGCAAATAGATGATCTGCACTTTGTGATGGATGATATGAAGCTATGTCTATGAAGTTATTTAGGTGTTAGACCTGTTACTGAAATTCCTTTGAAGATAAATAACTGACTGATTATTGGATTTAGCTCAGTAGCCAAGAAGTACTTTGTTTCCTTGTTTATAAACTCAAGCTTGTATCTCAAGTATGCCTAGTTTTAGCCTTTTCTTCTAGAAAGAATGGTCCTTTCCCACAGAAAATGAGAGTAGTGTTTTTTTTTTAATTGTTACAATTAAGTCTTGAGAGTCAGTTTTAGCAAAAACAAACAGGACATCAAAACAGTTTGCAAGTGGAAAAGTCACTCCTATTCTACTAGTGTTTAAAAACCCCAACTCCTGAAGTAGACACTACCTGTTTCTTACTGTTTAACTCTGCATAGTAGAAGTTAACAGAATTTTATAAATCTGTATCAAACAAACACTTGAAATAAGCCTTACAAATAAGCTTAATAGACTTTGTTGTTCTCTAAATCTTTCTTGGCCTTGCCACTACTGATGTTTCCATGTGGATTTCATTGACAGAAGGAAAAAAGTTGCATGTTTTTCTGTTGTTGACATTTTTTTTTTTACAGAAAGACTAAATAGGAAAAAAAATCTCACCCCCACCCTTTGTTTTATTAAAAATAATAGAAGTCATAGCAAGTATCTCCTGAGTACACTTAAAACTAATCTTCCCAATGCTTATTAATTGTTTATACTTAATTTCCCCTAAAGACGCTTGGAAAAGCAATTTACTCCAAAAACAAGAAAGCACACAAGTTCAGGACAAGCCTACAAGTGTCTCATAATAGCATCTAAACAAGCCCCTGATGTTTTTCTTTTTATCATTTCTTTACCCCAAGCTGTATCTTGTTAGACTCTCCCTTTAGTGAGAGCATTTTACAGCATGTTTTCTTCAGGGGATGACCCCTTAAAATGAGGGGCAGAAGCTACGTGAAGGCCCTAAAGGGTCAATTTTGCAGTAGGTAGTAGACTGCTAAATCTCCTTATTTCAGATGGTGAATATCCTTAATTCTTGTTGTGAGTTGGATTGTGCGTTCTCAAAGCTAGTAATGTCTTTTTTTTTTTCTTTAAAGCTCAGAAGTTCTGTTTCTCTTTCCTTGCTGATTTTTTTTCCTTGAAAATTGTTCCAGCCCACCTCCCTAACAATTCATCTCTGAGCAGACTTCAAACATGGAGGCTTTTTGTTTTCTGAAGCTATAGATAGACCTGTTCTTGTACAGTGGGTTGAAAGTAATTCTCATTAATACAATATGTTAAATCCTGATCTTGAGAAGACTTTGATGTGTGGGCTTAGGAGCTCTTCAGGATGGGATCTATCCATTAAGAAGCACTTGTTTGGGACAATGAGGTTTGTGTATTAGGGCCTAGAGCTGTTAATTTAAACACAGATAATAAGATGAGGTTATTCCCATATGTATGTCTATATATAGGACTAAATTTCCAGGCTTATGATCTTACCTATGCAACTGTTTTACTCCTAAATCCCTATACCCATTCCTGCACAGTTCAGGGGCACTGTTTTCTCCCTCTAGGATGTTAATAAGCCTCACTGGCAAGGAACAGAGCATTAGTCTTTGATGGGTAGGTAGATTAAATATGCACACATAATAGTAAATATTTATTTAGGTACCTGAGCTATTCTGATTAATGGTTGCATTTTTCTTTTAAACGATTTGAGTACTTTTTAATGGCAATTAATTAGTATTTATGGCATGATTATTTAATTTATTTCACTCTTCTGCTGTTAGTACTGTCAGAAAAGCTGGAAACTCCAGGTTTTTACAGTTTTTTCAGGTTGGTAAATATTATTTTGCTACTGTCTTCTGTGTGCCTGGGGATGCACAAACCAGCATGTCTCTGCTCTATTTCCTGGCACTTATTTACCAGCAGCAGAACTACCACCCTGGGAAATAGGACTCTGATCCTGCAAGCACTTCATGAAGTTTTTTAACTTTAAGTACACAAATAAACTTGTTGTGGTCAGCAGTGGCACAAGGATTACATGCATAAGTTTCCAGAACTGGGACCTCTAGGTCTCTCCTGCGACCTGCTTAGCTTGCAGTAATAACAGGGCAGTTCTCAATAGAATATGCAGAGAGATATTTAATGCCATAGTTTGGCTTTGTAGGCCCTACATAAACAGTGGTGATGTGATTTATTTTTGCTCCTAGTTGCTGAAGTGTGGGGAAAACAAGTATTTTGTGAAAAAGGAGACAAAGTCCCTCTGGGTCAGTGTCTACTGGAGGAGCCATGTGCAAAGGAGCTATAGAGATGCACATCTCCTTTGCATGAAAGGTCAGCTGTGATGGCTGCATGCATATGTCTCCTGAAATGTCTACGCAGGAATCACTTCTTGAATGTCATCTCCAGTGCTGTTATCCTTGCAAAAACCTAGTGTTCCTGCATGGCATGGGGATCCTGAAGACAGACAGGATTTGCTGGTGGTCGCATAAGCAGTCTGAGTTCTCCTTTGGCTTGCAGTGTGTTCTGACAGATTGTATTGATTCTTGAGGCTTGTGAGTTTGTGAGAAACTGTAAGAAAACAAAGCTTTAGAGAGGCCACTCCTGATTCCAGATTTGACTGACATGAATTTAGGTTTTCTCAGCTATTGAAGTACAGAAGCTGCTGGTGGAAAGCTTTTATTTGTTTACGAAGACAGTAGAAAGTAAGGAGGGGATCAGCACCTTGGCTGGATCAGGCCAAGTTAGAGGTTATCAACTTGGAATGAGCTGATGGGAGAGGTCCTAATGAAGAAGTGAGTGAGACAATTAATGCCAAGGGATAAATCTTGCACAGGCAGATCCCGTATTCTCTCATCTCTGTACTCCTCTCCCTCAACAGCTCTGAGTCAAAACAAAGCAAACAGATGGGAAAAATACGATTAGTTGCAGAGCCACCAGAAGTCCAAACAATATTCCATCACGGGCTCTAGGCCAGCACACTAATTTATCGAGTGTGCAGTGCTGTTGGAAGTGGCCTGGTGTGCTAACTCGGCAATAGATCATGATAAAAAATGTAAGTGATCTGTTATCGCCAGGTTAATGTGCTTTACTATGCAACTCTGCCAGCTCGACAGAAACATCATTACATAATGATAATGATGCTCTACAAACAGAAATCAGAGGAGGAGGAAAGGAAATGAGACTTCAGGCTCTGGAATACTGCAGAAATTCCTAGGTGAAAAGGGTTGGGATTTCCATCATATAAAAATATATTAAAACAAAAAATAATAATGGTTGCTGAAGTGAATCAAGTCTCAAAAAGCAAAGATGTTAAGGAATCATTAGTTCAAAGTAATGAATCCTTTTTTTTCCAGGTCATCTGACTGATTAGGAGCGTTGATAACCATGAAACTTACCAGATACTGACTATTGTTTCATTTCTCAGGAGCTGACAGGGCTGTTCAGATCTGGATGCACTTTGTTGATAATGTGGATGAATCAAAATACAGTCTTCCTGCCTGGCACATGAGCTCCTGAAAGCTTGGAAGAAATTGATGTAGACAGGCAGAAGGAATGGAGATGAGGTACAGGCTGCACACAGCACCTGGGATACGGATGCAGGAGGAACACAGCAATGAATGCAAGAGGCAGGCACAGTGCTGGGTGCTAAGACAGTGTCATAAATGGGTAAAAGCATAGAAATAGAGTAGGGGTGTGTGTATGAGCTGAAAGCAGTGGAGTGTGCACAGGCAGTGCCCTGGGTGAGTGGAAATGGAGTACCTGTAGGTGAGAAGGAATACCTGTATGATGGCAAGTAAGCACAACGCCAGAGTCTGAGCAGGTGTAGGATGGTGACTGATGTGGGTCATGCTCACTTTAAGAGGTGGCACGACCATGCTACCAGGAGAAGGGAGTGCAGATAATTCATTCTAATTCCATGTCTATAAAAGTCTAAGGAGTGGAAGGCAAAGGGACAAGGCTGGACTCTTCTCAGCAGTGCCTGGCAATAGGAACAGGGGAACTGGCCACAAACTGATGCAGAGGAAGTTCTGCACAAATGTGCATGGGAATTTCTTCACAGTAAGGGTGACAGAGCACTGGAACAGGCTGCACAGAGAAGTTGTGGAGTCTCAAGATTTTCAAGACACATCAGGATGCCTACTTGTGCAACCTGGTCTAGGGAGCTGCTTTGGCAGGGGGGGGGTTGGACTAGATGATGTCCCTTCCAAACCCTACAAATCTGTGATTTCAGAAAGTTCTGCCTTTGCCATTGTTCTTCATTGTTAGTTCCTGGGTGCAGGGTTGAGACCCCAGTCCTTCATAAAATTTGTTGCTTTGCTGCTGACTTGCTTTGCATCTTCTGGGTGTGACATGTTTGCTTCTGATGCTGTGGAAAGCTCTTGCACTTGGTATGCTTGCCTGGGTATTTTTAACAGGTGCTTTGCATTATAAATCCTTCTGGCTTTAACGCTGCTGGGTAGAGTTGGTATAATTTACCTTTGGTTTAAAAGAAATAGAAACTGACTCAGGGATTAAGGTGTGTCAAATCAACACAAATAAAAAGTAAAGTGGGGAGGATTAGTCAGAGTTGAATGCAACACAAGAACTGAGTGTTAATTTTAAGAATAGTGCAGGGGAAGAAGAAATGAAACCTTTATTCCCCTGTCCCTGAAAGCACAACCCATGGCTTGGGGTCAGCACTGGCAACACATCCCTTTGGTGTGCGTTTGTGCAGTTTGCAGAGATTGCAGCCTTTTCCACAGTCTCACTTTGTTTATCACTCAGGTTTCTGAGTGGCATCGTAAAGTTCCTGCTTTGGTTCCTAGATGGCAGGTAGGGTAGAAGCCCTCTGCAGCATCTTGTGCAGCACTCTGCTGTGTAGAGTGGATATGAGCAGAAGCTGGCTGCTGACAGGATGTATTGGAAGAGATCTTATTTAATGTGGATCTACTTTTTGCGCAGCAGGATTGCCCTTATAGGCTCCTACTTAGCCATACTATGGAATAGTTTTAGTGCTCCAGAAATTCCTCCTGTCTTGGGAGCAAGGATGTTTTTGAACAACCACAGAGCTTTCTTAAATACAGACCAATCTCTACTTTCTTATTTAAATAGATATAAAAGACTCCAAGGGTTTCAACAACAAATTGTGAACCTTCCGTTTTCCTAGGGGTGAAAAAGGTAATTGTATTTAAACCGCAAGGGTTCCTTCTCTTGCTATATAACAAAAGATCAGTGCTTTATCCCTCAGTGAGTACAGGGTGAGCTACCTACTGTGTCTCCTGCTCAGCACAGAATACACATAATACATATATATGGACAGCTGTGGGAAATTCACTACCAGACCCTCCAGGCTTTCCTTCTACCATGTTCATATTCTACATTTCCTGGCTAGTGTAAGGTTTTGGACAAAAGATGACAGAAGTAAAGATGGCTCATTGTTTTATCGTGTTCTATCTGTGCCCTGCCCTTGTCAGGAATAAACAGCTATAACAGGCCTTGAAACAATAAATTTCATAGCCTCAGGTTGATTTCTCATGAATTATTGTCTTCTTTGAAAATCTCTTTATATTCTCTTTGAATTCTTTTTCTACTGACAAGAAGATGTGAGGATTAATTTAGGAGATAATGAGAGTGGTTGTATGTTCACATGGACACATACACATTTGCTCAAGGTAGCGTAAAAACTGTGATTAGCTGCTTAGATTAGTTATGTCTCAAATTCCTAATCAAAATTAGATGTTTGCTGTACTAGTCACTGCACTTCCACACTGAAAACAGAAACCAAACACCTTTGCAACCAAAAAAATAAAACTAAACAACATGCAAACAAAGCTGTTCCTGCCACTGTCATAGAATAACAGAAGTATAGAGGTTGGAAAGGACCTCTGCTGATCAAGTTCAGTCCCTGCTACAGCAGGCTCCCTACACAAGGTTGCGCAGGTTGGTATCCAGACAGATCTTGAATATCTCCAGAGTAAGAGACTCCACAGCCTGTCTGGGCAACTTGTTTTATCGCTCAGACAGTGGAATTGTTCCTTGTGTTTATATGGAACTTCCTCTTTTCAGATTCAATTAGCAGAAACTTCTGATAAAGAGAACAGAGGGCAGAGGTCAGAAAGGATCACACAAAGATGAGTTGAGAGCTGCAAAATGAATTCAAGTCAGCACAGGACAATTAGGTTGGACACTGTATCCCTTCATTGTGAATGCTGTGTTGTAACCTAGGAGTGGCATTGTTTCATGCCACTTGGGTAGAGTTCTGCTGAGTATCAGAGCAGAGATGGAGATCTCACCTCCGGACTTTGGAACTGTATGCGATGCTGTGAACCAGATGTGTGACTGTGTAGCAGGACTAGCAGGGGGTACTGCTCTAAAATACTGTTTTCACAAGGTCTGTGCTTCTGAATTCCCTACACCATGTTACCTGAGTGAGCTGGCACTGTGTGGGTCTGAGATGCCCTCGCAGGGTTAAGGATCAGTGGCATCCTGTCTATTAATTCATTTAAATCCTCTCCTGGGTTAAATTCAACCCTGCTGCTTGGAACGATTTTCTCTGGTAGTATACATGAGCCTCAGGGAAGGCATTGCTAAAAAGCCTTCAGAGACAGTGTTATTTTAAATTCATTTTCTGTGAGTAAAGTAAAGAATAATTAGAATCATTTGAAATCTCCCCCCTCCTTGCTATGATGCCAAGAAGAGAAGACAGGAAAAGGGATGATTCTGGTGCCAATGGAATAGGAAGACCCTATCATTGTGGTTGAAGACTAAACCAATGAAAATCTCAGTCATACAAAATGCTTTATATCTGATCTTTCACTGTAAATGTCATATAAAGAAAGGATCTCTCTGATATTTCAAGGAGCAGCAAAGTCTGTGATGACATGCTGGTATCAAGATTTGCATATTTATTATAGATAAGCTGTCAAAATGTATGTTGTCAATTTCACCTTACACTCGGAATTTAATGATGCACATAAAGGACAGAAAATCTTTAACATTAATATTAATATGATTTTAGATTATAAGACTTCATTGTGGATATCAATCACCTAACCCTTAAGGACATGTCACTCAAGTTGATATAGTTTATAGAAAATTAATGTAATCCCATCTGTATGATCTATTGCAGGATTGGGGGGCTCAGGATGTGGGACGGGGGCTCAGCAGAGGACTGGCTCTTGTTAGTTTGCAATTTAAATACATTAAGTTCCTTGAGTACATTAGCTCTTGTCGACCTGGGGTATGTTTATCTTTCCTGTAACTGTTTAGATGTTGCACAAACTCGAACCTGAAAGAGAGTTTTCCATTTTGCTGATGGCCCTGGGCCATGTCAGTGCTTGTGTAAGCAGACTGTGTTTTAGCAACAAGACCCGTTTCTCAAAAAATATTTTGCTTCCACTTGCTACTGGAAAGCTTTAAAGAACATGGATGTGACCTTCCAAGAGTCTGAGGGAGAAGAGCATCCAGGTGAGTAGCTGGAATGAAAGGGAAAAGAATAAAGGCTGGGACTGATAGTGACTGGAAGGAGCTGCAGTATTGAAGCCTGGATTAAAAAGTGGTAAAGCTGAGAAGATTCTGAAATTCAGCTGTTAGTAAATTATAGAAGCTTCATGTTTGCATTTATAGGAAAGCTTTAAAAAAGTTACTGGCTCGCCTTTTTGTCTCTCTTCCTCAACGTAAAGAAAGCCCACAATTGACTTTATGCCCATTGAAAAGAAGGCGTAAGACGCTGCCAGATGATATTCAGAGAAAGAAGGTTTAGGTCTTTTCCTGGTACGTGGAGGTGTTTCTTGTGGCACTCCATTACCTATGGCAGTTGACCACCAGCATTTCTGGTGAATATTACCTACAAAAACAAAACTTGAACTAGGCTCAGCTGTCAGTTTTTGCTTGAGCAGGGGAACAAGACAAGGTTTGTAGCTGTAAGTTCTCAAACCTTCCTGAACTTGTGGAGTGCCTTTAAGTTCTGACACTGCAATGGAAGTGGGGAGATGCAAATGGCATCTTCCACCTGAGTTTTTTCCTCCAACTGAGAATCATGGTGCAAAAGTTCAAGCATGAAATCAAGATAATAGAATCATAGAATCACAGGGGTTGGTAGGGACCTCAAGAATATCATCAAGTCCAACCCCCCTGCCAAAGCAGGTTCCCTACACCAGGTAAGATGGCACGCATCTCCTCCTACTTCAGAATACCTGAAACAGACAGGTAGGGGAGGTCTTATATTTAGCACAGGAAAGTACTAGAATACCCTGGCTAAGAAGGCTGCATCGATGTGGGTACTTACTGCTGGAGTTTATACACATGCATACTCCTCTTATCTCTGAAAAAGACAGACCGCACAGGTTCAATGAATCAAAATTTAAAAAAGGCAGGAATGAGAAAGGGGTGAGAATGTCCTAAAAAGAACTGCAGCAGCAATGCTTTGAAAACAATTTCCTTCCATCATGACTTTTAACATAGCTGAGTCTCTCCAGGTTCTGTGATAGCATGGCTTCTGACTGGAATTGAATGGGAGATGGAGGGGTTGCATTGCATGTTGTTTGTGTAAGTGAGTTGATAGATGAATGTCCTGAGCATGTAACCCACCTCAAGTACTGTGTTCAGTTCTGGGCAGCTCAATATGGAAAATACATTGAGGTGCTGCAGCAGGTCTGAAGAAGGGCAACAAGGCTGGTGAAAGGTTTAGAGAATATTCCCTGCGATGAGTGTCTGAAGGAACTGTGGCTGTTAAGTCTGGGGAAGAGGAGGTTGAGGGGAGACCTTATTGCTCTCTTCAAATACCTGAAAGCTGAATGCAGTGAGAGTGGGGTTGGTCTCTTCTTACTGGTGGCAGGTGACAGGACAAGGAAAAAAGGCCTCAAGTTGCACCATAGGAGGTTTAAATTGGATATCAGGAAAAAACTTTTTTACAGAAAGCGTTGTTAAGCACTGGAATAGGCTCCCCAGGGAGGTGGTTGAGTCACCACCCCTAAATGTGTTTAAAATCCGTTCGGATGTGGAGCTCAGAGACATGATTTAGTGGTGGGTTTTAGAGTTAGGGTAGTATGGTTAGGTTGTGGTTGGACTTGATGATCTTGAAGGTCTTTTCCAACCTGAGCATTTCTATGATTCTATGATTCTGCGTTTCTTTCTTTTAAATAGTACCAAAGCTTTACGAGCACAACCCTGTCTTCATGTTGTCAAAATGCTAAACAGTTAGATCTCTCCCTCTCATGCCTCTACAGCAACTGTGAAAACAATACATTCCAAGTTTTATATTTTGTCTGTCATTTACCTCTTACTTTTTCTTTCCCCTTCTTACCTCTTTTCTCCTGCTTTCACATATTTAGGTTACTTAATTCATCTGTGTAACTCTCACCTACTTCCTGTAGGCCTCCTGCATAGTATAAGCAATGAAATAATCTAATCTGAGAAACACATGTGCTCTTTCTTGCCTTGTGCATTTTCTCCTGGTTTTATCTGTTTATCTCTTTGTCTACAATATCTGCTTTTATCTATTAGTATGTCTTCTTTCCCATGTTTTATCCGTTAATACCTCTTGTTCAGCTGAGGATAAACTCAGTAATAATTGCACTATAAAATGAAGAGTACACTACATGTCTCTTATTGCTCAGGGGCCTGTTAATTGGAATTTATAAAGTTCAATAAACAGTAATCCAATAAGACCTAAACTCTTATTCATTTATCTTAGAGGTAATATCCAGGCTGCCAGCAGCAAGCTGGAAGCAGCTGAGCCACAAGCCTTGGTTGCACATGCAGAATGGATTTGTCTTTTTACCACTCTGTGGTAGGTACGCGCAACTTAGAGTCTCCTAGCAGCCACATCTCCTTCGTGGAGACTGTTGTTGGCAGACACTTTTCTCTCTGTCTGGAAGGCTTTGAAAGAATGTAATAACATGCAACTCATGCAAAGTTTCTGATGTTTTTCCTTGTGTCTGGGACTGGATAGAAGATCCATGTGGAGCTACTCAGTACTGTGACTACTGGCATTTTTTTGTTTTTTTCCTGTTGCACATTGCTAACCTGTAGCTACTTCAAATGCTATCTTTTTTACTTACAACCTTGGATTCTGCCTTTTATGATTCTCATCCATCCACTGGTAGTACCTGCTCCCTTCTTTTACTCTGACCTAAAGCATGGTTTATGAGTAACAGTGGGCATTACCAGCTGGTTTTGAGATTAGATTGTGTTTCAGTGGACAGTTAGGACAACAAGCAACTTGGATGTTTTTTTCAATTTTCTTCTGCAAGCTCTGCACATGTAAATAGTGAGTTTTCCACAGTCAACTGTGTTCTCTCCCCACTCCCATGACAGTTTAGAGTACTCAAGCACTGGCTGAATCCAGAGCCACTGATAAATACTGGTCCTAAGCAGTTGGGGAGCACAAAGCAGATGCAGGGTGAAGGATGATGTTTTAAGACCTCTTTTTGAGTAATATGGGGCATATTGAATAGCCCTGCATTTTCAAAGCATACAATTAAGTGTCACGCAAGACAATCTCTGTGGATGTTATACCAAATATATCTCAGTGATAATGCTCCTTAAAAAGCAATGTGTTGACTAGATGAGATAAACAGATAACATGATACCTGATTATTGGATCAGTGAATCGATTCAGGAGCAAAACAAAAAGCAGTAGGGCTTTGAAAGAGTTTTACAGGTGATTTTTGGAGTTGTAGTCAGCACACAGAAGGAGTCTGACTGATTTGCTACAAGCCTTTTGAAGAGTGGGAGTCCTGTCTGCTGCTAGCTGAAAAACAAACAGCAGAAAAACAATTTGCTAAACAACCTTTCCAAAAGGCCTTCCATTTTTTTCCTGTAATAATTTGGGTTTTTCAAGCTGTGTGTAGATGTGTCTAAACATACTGTCTAGCAAACCGCTTCGAAAATAACATTTTAATATATCAGTGTTTCCCCTGAAGACTCACAAAAACCTTTCCAGAAAGCAGCAGTGTCTTTGCTCCTAGAATATACTTGCACTAGTCTGACAAGATACCTAGACTAAGGCTTACATGACGGAAATGAGGTTTGGAAGTCTCATTGTTTCCTAGCTCACCTGCAACTTCAGGCAAGACACAAAAAAATAAGGCTAATTCCGGTGGCTTCTATTATTAGAAGTTCCCCTACTGCTTTTGTGGTATTGGGTAATTTGGATGCTTAAAAGAGTTTGATCTTCACCCCTTGTCATTTTCACCTCTGCTACCAGAGACTGGATTTCTCTTTAAACATAAAATCATAGAATGGCTTAGGTTTGAAGGGACATTCAAATTCATCTGGTCCCTGCTGTGGACAGGGTTGCCAGCCACTATATCAGGTTACCCAGGGTTGTATCCTGCCTGGTTTTGAACACCTCCAGGGGCGGGACATCCACATCTTCTTGGGGAAGCCCGTGCCACTGCCTCTCCATACTCTTAATAGAGATTTTTTTTCCTAGCCTCTAACATAAATTTCTCCTTTCTCAGTTTAACACCCTTCCCCTTTGTCTTATCACTATCAGACTGCATTAAGAAGTCAGTCCCCCTCCTGCTTATATGTTCCCCTCAAGCAAGGGACAAGCAAGGCTGCAATGAGGCCTCCTTGGAGCTTTCCCTTCTCCATACTGAACAAGCCCAGCTCCATCATCCCTTATTTGCAGCAGATGTGCACCAGCCCTCTGATCATCTTCTTAGCCCTCCTTCTGACTTGCTTCAACAGCTCTGCATCCCTCCTATGCTTGGAGCCCCATACTTGGACACAGTACTCCAGACAGAGCCTCATGAGGGCAGCTGAATAGGAAAGACACTTTCCTCTCCCTGCTGCCATTACTCTTTTGATATAGCCCAGCATACTGGGGGCCTTCCAGGCTGCAACCACACCCTGCAGGTTCACATCCAGCCTTTTCCCATAAGGAGCCCAAAGTCCTTCTCTGCAGGGTTTCTCTCAAGTTCTTCTCTCAGTCTGTACATATACCTGGGATTGCCTGACCCAAGTGCAACACCCTGCACTTAGCCTTATTATGCCTTTTTGTATCTTGCAGTGGGATAATAATAGCATCTTCCCCAGACCTTCAAGCAGCAACATTATGGCAGTGGTTTCTACATCATTATTTATGCACTGATGAACTCAATATGCTCTTTATTTGCACTTGCTTTGAAATGGGTCTTATTTATTCTTAGCTTTTTTTCTCTAGTCTAAGTTTATCTCACTTGACATGTTCACCTGAATTTGACTCCTAGAATAGTTACTCAAGGCACACTGGCTTAAGGTGATTAAAATATTAGGTGATTCTTGAATCCTGACCTCAAAAGGGACACTGAGAGAGAAATAAGGTGATCAAAAATGGAACAGTGTTTTTTGTTCTTTTTGAAAAGAATGTCTAAAACTGAGATCTTCTCTGCCTGGAAATTTGATGAGTAGTGAAGGACAATGATCAAAGTCAGTAAGATGCAAGGTGTTCTGGAGAAGGAGATCAGAGAACAATCAGCCCTGTGCCCTCGTAAGTTCATTTAGTCCTACTTTCTTGTAGGGATATTAGTTGAATGGTCAAAAAGCAAACATAATTTTTCATGACTAGGTAATTAAAAAACAGAGCTCTCTACTATATAACATGATGGTGTTGGCAATAGTTCTACAACTCTGAGCAACTGTATAAAGACAACTACACTCAAAACATTTTAGCTGAAAGTTACTACCTTAGGATCAGCAAGGGTTTGAGGGGCAGACGTTAGAATATACTAGGGAGACACGCGTATTTGTTCTGTTCCTGCACTTTTTCATTTAATAGCCATTTACTGACCACTGCCAGAGATTGGATACTGGTATTAATGGATGTTGGATCTGACTCAGAAGGCTGTGGTTATGAAGAGCTGATGTATTCACCAACTGCATATGTAACTTTGGGCCATCATATGCTGTTCTTAAAGCCTTAGCCATGCAACTGATGTGGGACAAAGCTCTGTCTCTGGGTCTATTCTAGACAAGTAAAATCTAAAAACATAATGGTGAATGTCAAATGCCCTCCAAAACCTTTCAGTGATGTTGGGAAAAACAGTATGTTAAGATGATCTTCTTGTTTGCTGAAATTTTACCGGAAAAGTACTCACCTACAAAAACTGGGCTTAACTGAGTATATACTTGGTTTATTGCTAAGTGGCAACTATATCAGTATCTTCAATCTTTTCAAATTTCAATGTAGTAACAGCTTAATATTAGGCGTTAGAGCAACATATGCCCCTGATCTAAGAGTATTCACATTTTTAGAGCTGTGGGAAAAAAAAAAAAAATGCAGGTTCTATGCTGAGGAGAGAAGAGAGCCCTTAATTTGAGCAACTTTAGTACAGAAATGGACAAAATCCTACCCTTGATTCAAAGCTTCAAAGGAGTGAAGTGAAGGCTTGTTATGACCTGTTCTGTCAAATGAAGCACAGCAGTTGTTCAGAGGTAATATCCCTATATATTATCATACTTAAAAACAGGCAATGTCATAAACTTTTTGAAGCACTTAACATACTATAGGAGCTGTGCAGACTGGTGAAGTCACTAGTTAACAACTCTAAATCACATAGAGCTGCCAGTGCTGTGTTCCTTTCTGATGTATTCAAGGTGACCTGCCATTCTCACTATAAGCTGTATTTTTTCTTTTTTTTTCTTCTTTCTTTCTTTTTTTTTTTTCTTTTTTTTTTCTTTTCCAGTAGAGAAATGCATCTTCTCTAAGGTGATGTGTAAAGGCTTTTTAACCATGTTGGAGCACCATTCCTTAGCCAGTAATGAAGAACACGCTCTCCAGCCAGGAAAAGGGATGAAGATTATGTTGTTGACCATCAGCATAGCATTAATATTTCATTAGTTTTAGTAACACAAGGGTCAGGGAGGGAGCTTTTCTTGTTCCCCTAAAGCTGTAAAGCTTTGGTCAAGTTGAAGACAGGTAAGCCAGTGATACCTTCCCAGAGAGTCTCTGCAGCCAGAGCTAGAGTGAATGCTACTTTTGCAAAAGGATTTGAAATGTCAGGAGTAATGCTAGCCCCTCTGGACTTCAGATATGTATCTATAGATATAATTATTATTACTATTACTTTTTCCTCAAAGATTGTACTTTCAGGAACAGAGACTGAGATTTCCCTATCTTACTTTTGAACAAGTGCCTAAAGTTAGACTTCCAAGGCTATATATAGGCAACTAAATATGTAGCCTAGTTTCAGAGATGGCAAATACACAGCAAATCCCACTGAAATCAATTGGGGCATCTCTGTGCTCAGCAGTTCTGAAAAATCATGCCACTCTTCTAGTGGGAGCATTGATTTCTAGTTCCCATAATGTGTCACGGTAAGATATGCCTAGGCTAGGGCTGCACAGAGCTCAGTGTTCTGAACAGGAGTTCTTCTCCTGTTTGTTCTACTTTTAACACACTGGTTTGCACCATTCCATTCCCAGAGCTCCTCTCCCTCCCTGAATTACAGTATTGCTTCACAGGCCATGTCAAGGGTTTGTTTTGTTCCTTTGAAAGTCTCTTGCAGCCTGGTTAATGTCACTTAGTGTCTGGCCACAGTATTTGTTTTGAATCAGATTAATTAGGTTTTCCATGACTGATGTTTATAAGAGCTTCATGATACAAATATTCTGAATATTGTCTCTGGATGTGTTTCTTGGGCAATCTTTAGAAGTGCTTGTGGTGTGGTGTTTTGTTGCTAATTGCTGTGATGTGTTGAGGCTCAGGACAGCTGACTGATTTCACTGTGGGCTAAAGCAGGAAGGAAAATGGTAAATTTTGTTTGAAGCCGGGGAAAATATAGGAAACATTCATCAAAAGTTATAATGAGATTTTCTTTTACATAGCAATTATTTTAAAAGACAGCTAAACCAAGAAACCAAGGGATCACTTTGAAAGCCAAGCAAATATCATGTAGAGATTTAGAAATGGACATAAGACCTTAACAAAGAAACATAGCTGTGCTTCAAAGTAAAAGGTGCCTTTATAGGGAATTTGGTACACTTAATGCTGAGCATCCAATACCTCATATTGCAATTGTCTTCCAAACGGTCTATTAATGACAAAAAATCTTTTTGAAAATCTGTCTCACAATGAACATTTTTATAACTTCAATGAATTCTTGAACTGTAGCTAAAGTTTTAGAGCAGGGCAGCCCTGTTGTCGTCCAAGTGTAAATGAATCTGTAAATTCTTCTATTTCCTACAGAGAACACCTTCCCTTTAAGATCCTGTATGTACTACAGTGAATTTTCTTCCTTGCAATGATCAGACTATCAAAACTGAGTGTGAATCTGAGGTTCATCTCTGAAGAGCGTTTATTTCTGTGAATAAGCAGGGATCTGATGCGTTGACATGTTTTCTCTCTGTGGATCAATATTCTCCTTAATATCTGAAAGCTGATGGCATCTGACTGGAGCTTAGGGATATAATCTGGATTATAGTACAGAGAAATTGGCGGGAAAAGTGCTATTTATGGAGCACTGGGATACACAATAAGGCTTTCTTCCAAATACCGAGGAAAGCAAACCTTCTATGCTCCAGCTGCTGATAGTCATAGAAATGATGTTCATAGTATAATAGATACAGACGTGGAGCTGGATATCCAAAGGGTCCAGAACTTCAATTTGGCAGATTTCTGTGTATTAGTAGCTTTTTAATTTTGATCATATTGTTGTCTGCTTGATGTATGTAAATTTGATAGCTCAAGACTGCTGCCAGTGTGGTCAGGATGATACACTGAAAGAATGTTCTGGGATGGATGCAATTGTGGAGTTGGTGCTTTTTTAGCCCATCAGCAGTTCTTGGGGTTCCTAGTACTGGCTTCTTGCCTCAGCTTTGTCTTTTTGACTGTTGAAATCCCAGCTTCATTCAGACGTGGTCATTCAGCAGCTGTTTTCTGGGGTACTGTTTTGTTGAATCACACAGCGTGAGCTGCTATTTTGTGGGTTTCTTTGCCAACATGAAAGACTTCTGTTTAAACATTTTTTTCACTCTTCCTACTAATGATTAGAGACTTGACACCAGCCAGTACACATCACGGGAACAAATGGTGAGCAGTGGTCATGTTCTTTAGGTGAATGCTTATTGCCACAGTGTGCAGAAGGTTATACTAGCTTGCAAATTTACTTTCTTCGGCAAAAAGGTAACAGCGCTTCCTCTTCCGCCTCTTCGACAAGCTCCCTCTGGTGTTTTCAGGTACGTATCACATACACTGTCCGCCTCTCAGGTAAGGATTGCCACGCTGGGAGAAACCAGGATATGCCATCAGAGCTTTGTGAGATTCTGTTCCTGGAAGAAATTCCAGTGTAGTTTGTGAGTGTGCTTGGAATACAGTTCTAGCCCATTTCTTTGCCTTTTCTGCACACCTGCATGAAGCTCATCCTACCCATACCCAGATAATCTGCAACTCAAATCTCTTTTGTGTATCTGGAACAAATTGTGCTGGCCGTTTGCCATGCAGTGAAATCACAGTTTTTCATTACACTCTCAGAAGCCTTAATTAGTGAATAAGGCAGCTGTATGCTCTCAAAAATACATCTATCAGTACAAACTGCTGCCTGATGGTCCAAAATAAAACATGCCAAAATCTCTCTTGTGCTTCCAGTTCTTTGGGAGCTCATGGGCAGGTACCTGGGGGAGTGCACAGGATTTAGTTACCTTCATGATATATATTCATTAAAAAACACTCAAAAAAAAAAAAAAAAGACAAAATGAGTCTTTACATTGTCTGATTAGAATGATGTCTCTCCTCTGTGTAAAATTATACATTTCTGTCTCCTTTAGCTAACAACCTCCCGCTTTGTAATTCCTGGCTTCATGGGCGTTGTCTATTTATATGAAAAGTTTCCTGGACTTCACCCATTAGTACCACTATATTTTTTGTCATCAAATTGAAAATATAATACTCTAAATATAGTGAGGCTCTGGGGGTGGCCTTTAACCTGTCTTAGGGAATCTGACATAATGCATTATTTTTAGAAGGGACAACAGTTTAAAAAAAAGAAAAAAGGAAAAAAAAACTGCTAATTTTCCTTAAATGATTCTTGAGGGTTGTTTATTTTTTTGTTTTGTTTTGTTTTGTTTTTTAATATTAGTGTGTATCCCCTACACCTCTTCTACCAAACCGTACTGCTTATTCTTCTTATAGCTTTTCCTGGAGTATTTCTTTCCCTTGGGAAATCTTTAGAAATGATCATTTAGATGTTTTTTAGAATTTTTGGGGAAAAAAACAGCTGTCATGCCATCTTCATCTTTCTCCCTCCAGCTGCTCCCCATTTCTAAATATTTCTAGTAGAAAAATTTTACTATATTTAAAACTGAGATTCTCAAACATCAGAGGGGTTTTTATTCTCCCAAATTCCCTGTGGAGTAATGAAAGGCAATGCTTGTTTTACAGAGGGGCAGATAAGAACTGCCTGTCACCTAGAAGCTTGTGGTGAAGCTGGGAGTTGAACCCACATCTTCCACATCAGCAGGCAGCATAGTGTTTATCTTTTATAGTGTTTGACTGGCACAGCTTCAAGGAGGGAGAGGGTGACTTTAGGATGACGGCATCAAGGGGATGCAAATTTACATCGATTCCTCTCATCTCCCTTTGCTGGGAAACTACCTAATGATGTAGATTCACAGAAAGTGACAGAAAACCCAAAGGAGAGGTCTAGAATGGGTAGAAATATTTCAAAGGTTTATATAAAGAACTGGGGATCCATCAGTGATACTGTGAGCAATTTGTCCTGTGGTGTTTTCTACGGCAGAGACTGAAACATCCTGTTTGAGAGGCAGAGGTGAGGAAACTGGGTTTTGAGGAAGCAGGGGCCAAAACACTGTGGAATGATGGAGTCTGACTTTGCTGCCTGTTTATACCAAAAATGTGCCTATCTTTCTTCCTCCCCTTTGTACACTCAGAAAAGTTTCATAGTTACTTGCTTTCTCACTTGGCCAGATCACTTCTGATCTGTCTTCAACAAAATTCTAGTGCAATTCTTGGCCTCCTGTGGCATCTCACTACTAAGATTAAAGATCCTGAGGCAGAAATCCATTGGGACCCTATCAGGCTTAGCTGCAGAAGTCTCAAGGTTTAGCCTGTGAGTCTCACTTGCCCAAGCTGGTGGTATTTCTTAGCTAGTCTGCACCTGTTTTCCCCATCACAGTGGAGATGCATAGGTGGAGAAATGTTAAGATGAGAATTCTAATAACAGATGAAATTTCAACCTTTTTGCTTTCCATTTGGGTTAAGTGTATGACAGTAAGATTTTATACGAATGAATTCTTAGAGAGGAATAGGACACACCCATCTGGAGGAAGCATGGAAGTCTATGGTAGCAGGCTGACCAACCTAGAGGGGTGGCCTTTAAACTTAAGAACGTGAGAGAGAGGTGTCCTTTATAGCAGTGTTCATGCCATTGCAATTGAGTGGGGAATGAGCTAGACCAAGCAGAACTGTGATAAATCTTCCTTAACTGACTCCCATGACATGAGCTAGAAGACCAGTCATGTCAAGGGTATGTATCTCTATGAGGGATCTTCTTGCAACACTCTAGGGATACCTACATCTTCTGCTCCCTTTTCTTCTCAGAAGTGTCTAAATACCTATGCACACAGTATGGGGGAATAAACAGGAAGAATTTGAGATCAGTGTATGGCCTCACTGCCATGATGTCATGCTCACAGAGACAATGGGACAGCACACGTGACTGGAATGCTGTCATGGATGGCTGTGTACTTTTTAGGAAAGATGGGCCAGCAAGGGAAGGTGGTAGAGCTCTCTCTATGTTAGAAAATTGTAATGTATCAAGGTCTGCCCAGAGGAGAATGATGAACAAGTGGAGAGATTAAGGGTAGGAATTAAGGGACAGGCTAATATAGTTGATATCATTGTGGGTGCTTCCTACAGGCTCCCTGGTTGCGAGGAAGAAGTTTATGAGGCCTTCTACAGACAGCTAAATGTAGACTTATGATCAGAGGCATTAGTTCTCATGTGGGACTTCAAGTACTCTGATATTTGCTGAAAAAAATACACTGCCAGACACACTGTCCAGGAGGTTCCTGCATTGCATGGAAGATAATTTTCAGGTACAGGTTGTGGAGGAGCCAATGAAGAGAGGTGTGCTGCTGAACTTGTTCTTACAATTGAGGAGGGAATGATTGTGGATGTGAAAGTAGGGATCAGCCCTGGATGCTGTGATCATGAGATAATGGAGTTTGAGATCTTAAATAGAAGAAACAAGGCAGTAAGTAGGATTGCAACCCTGGAGTTCAGGAAAGCCAACTCTGACCTCTTCAGCAAGCTACTTGGAAGCATCCCATAGGTTAGAACATTGAAAGGTAAGGAAGCTCAAGAGAGTTGGTTGAAATTCAGGAACTGTTTCTTCCAAGCATGTTATAGGTGCATCCATTATGTGTAAGAAACAAGGCAGAAGTGGCAAAAGGCCTGATGAATCACCAAGGAGCTCATGGAAAAACTCAAATGGAAGAAGAAAGTCTATTGAATGTGGAAAAAGGGGAGTGAGCACTTAGGAGGAATATAGGAATGCTGTCAGGGCATATAGGAATTTGACAAGGAAGGTGAAGACTCAGTTGGAATTAAATCTAGTGAGAGAGGTCAAGGAGAGCAAGAAAGATTTGTGTGAAAAGAGCAGTGGCCATTGGGTTCTATTTAAATAGGAAGGAGCAGATTGATAGGAACACAATAAGCAGGTGCACAAATAGTGGAATGAATGAACAATTATTTTCCAAAAGTTTTCACTCCAGTTTGGATTGCCTGGTTTCAAACTAATACAGTTAATCTAATCAGAGGTTTGGTGGGAATTAAGATTTCCCTCTTCTATCAGCAGTTCTATTTTCATTACAATTGTATGAGCTTCATATACTTAGAAGGGGTTCAAACACAGGGAAGAAAAAAAAAGTAACTTGGGCACCTGGTCCAAAATTTTTTAGAGCAACACGAAACAAGGTGATTTACAAAGTTGGGTCAAGGCAGTCCCAGATATGCGTACAGACTAGGAAAATAATTCCCTGAGAGCAGCCCTGGGGAGAAAGACTTGGGGGACCTAATGAATGAAAAGTTGGACATGAACCAGCAGTGTGTGCCTTCCCCTTAAAAGATGAACAGTATCCTGGTCTGCATCAAAACAGACGTAACAGCAGAGAGTGGAAATCATAGAATCACAGAATCGCCAGTGTTGGAAAAGACCTCCAAGAGCATCCAGTCCAACTGTCCGCCTATCACCAATTTCCACTAAAAACAATGTCCCTCAGTACAGCATCTAAAGCGTATCTTGATCATATCACCTCCATGGATGGTGATTCCACCACTTCCATGGGCAGCCTATTCCAGCATCTGACCACTCTCTTGGAAAATAATTTTTTCCTAATGTCAACCTGAATCTCCCCTGGTGAAGCTTGAGACCATTCCCTCTAGTCCTATTGCTAATTATATGGGAGGTCAATCCCCACTTCACTGCCACTTTCCTTCAGGTAGTTGTAGAGAGCAATAACATTGCCTCCGAGCCTCCACTTCTCCAGATTAAACAATCCCAGTTTCCTTGGCTGCTCCCTATAAGACTTGTGCTCCAAACCCCTCACCAGCATCTCTGCCCTTCTCTGGACACTTTCCAGGGCCTTCATGTCTTTTCTTATAGTGAGGGGCCCAAAACTGAACACAGTACTTGAGATGCAGCCTCATCAGTGCTGAGTACAGAGGGATGGTCTTTTCCCTGCTCTTGCTGACTGCACTGTTTCCAGCAGAAGCCAAAATGCCATTGGCCTTCTTGGCCACCTGGGCACACTGCTGATTCACAATCAGCCAAGTGCTGACCAGTACCCGCACTTTTGTGATTGTCCTGATTTGCTCTGCCCTTGTGAGGCCCCATCTGGAGTACTGTATCCAGGTCTAGGTCTCCCTATGCAGGAGGGATGTGGTGTTGGTCCAGAGGAGACCACAAAGATGATCAAAGGGCTAGAGCATGTCTTCTCTGTAGAAAAGTTGAGAGAGCTGGGCTTGTTTAGCTTGGAGAAGACGCATGGGAGGCCTCTATATAGCCTTCCAGTACTTGAAGAAAGCTTGTAATCATGGATCTAATAGTGATAGGACAATAGGGAATGGCTTTAAACTAAAAGAGGAGAAATTTGAGGTTAGATGTTAAGAATAAATTCTTTACTCAGAGAGTGGTGAGGCAGTGGCACAGGCTTCACAAAGAAGCTGTGAATGTCCAATCCTTTAAGGCCTTAAAGGCCAGGTTGATCTGAGTGGCAGCCTATTCTAATGGGTGGTGGCAACCCTGACCACAACAGAAGAGTTGGAACTGGATGGTCTTTAAGGTCTCTTCCAACCTAAACTATTATATGGAAGGCTTAAGTACGTCAATAGCAAAAGGAAGACTAGGGAAAATATGGTCCCGCTGCTGAGTGAGGTGGGATCTCTGGTAAAGGAGGACACTGAGAAGGAAAAATTACTGATCACCTTCTTTACTCTTGTTTTAATTTTTAAGACTGCTGCACAGGAATCACTGACTCTGGAGAAAGTCTTGGGAATGGAAGCTTTTCTCTTTGTCAAGAAAGATCTAATTAGAGATCATCTAGGCAAACTCGATGTACAAAAGTCCATGAGGTGGGAGGCCTGGAGCATCTTCCTTAAGTTCAGCCTGGAGAAGAATGAGAGAGAATCTCATTAATGTTTATTGAAATATAAAGGGAAGGAGACAAGTGGATGGGTCTTGGCTCTTCTCAACTGTGCCCAGCAACAGAAGTGTGGGCAAAGGACACAAACTGGACCATAGGAAACTCCATAAAAACATGACAGAAAACTTCTTTACTATGAGGGCTAAAGAACGCTGGAACAGGCTGCCCAGAGAGGTAGCTAAGTCTTCTACTTTGGAGATATTCAAAACAAACCTGGATGTTTTTTCTGTTACCAACTCCAGGGGACCTGTTTTAGCAGGGGAGATAGAAGTAGATAATCTCCAGAATAATATCCCTTCCAAACTCTAATATTCTATTACTCTGTGATGTTCTTAGCAACTTCTGACTCAAACAGACGCAGAGCCTGGGAAATATGATGTTCTTTTTTTCATGTAATGCTGGTAGAAAGATATCAAATATCTCCAGTTGAACAAAAGATCCCAAAGGAAACTAGACCACACTGTTGTAGTTTTTTGGTCTCCTTTCTCATCTTTCGACTTTCTGGACAATATTATGAAATTTTTGCTGTGGTTATACAATACAAACCAAACACTCTGCAAGTCAACATGACTGATAAAGGAAGGATGCTTTTAATTATTGTGTTCTTACCACTGGATTAAATGATAGGTTAAATTCAGCTTATTTGAACTTATTAATGTGGAAGAAGTACAGTCTTCTGCTCTATTTTTCTTTACCTTGTTAAACTAGTAGCATCTCTCAGATGTAGTGCTCCTGCTTGGAGGCTTTCAGTGGTGCTGGGGGAGACCTGTGAGTAGACTGCACAGACTTTTGTCTAGAAATACGATATTCCTCGTGCCAGAAAAAGAGGCAACATATAAAAACAGGGTTATTCATGGTGGTGTTAGTACTATTAATTGCTGCCTTAATAGCCTACGGGAAATGAGTAAGAGTATGTACTTACTATTTATGGTGAGCAGAGGGACACTGTGAAGAAACCCTTGACAGCTCCAGTGGTTTCTGCAGTTTGATTTGTACATAGTGCATTCATCTGACCTCAGAATGAACTCTGGCTGTGGTAAGGGCTAAAGGAAATACATTGTCTTCTACTTCCAATGGGATGGGTGGGTGAGTTGGACAGTAAGCTGACGCTGACAGAGGTGGATTTCATTTACAGCTCTGCTACGCTTCTCTTGGTTCACCTTGGGCAAGTCACTTCTCATTCCCCCAAGCTTCTATCTTCTCACTGGCAAATGAAGTAAAGATGCTAACTTCCTAAGTGGTATGGTGAAAAATGCTGTCCATGAGTGAGATAGAATTAACATGGTAGTTAGAGCTATGGATGCCAGTGCCTCTGTTCTGGCTAAGTAGGATGTCATTCTCTCAAGTTGTCAATACAGTAGCTGTCAGTTGTCAGAAGCACCAAATTCAGATGCAAAATGGTAGAACAAGTAAATGCACCTGGGTCAAAAGAAGGGGGTGGTGGGAAAGTGAAATATATTATTTGCTTAGAGAGGGAATGTGTATGGTTGCGAGAAGGCAAGTGTTTCATGAACTTCATAGGCCACTTCATCCCTATTTTGTAAGGGTGGAATTGCTTTGCATGTAGATTTTAACTGCTGGGTCCCAGCAAAATGCATTAGCTGCAAGAGAAGTAAGAACAGGTATTATAGAGCAGCACATTCTATTTTTTTTAAGGACACATTTGTAAACAAATCTAAAATTAGAGTTCAGAATCAGAACAATGAGTACTAGCTCTTTGTATTCTTTGCTCTCAGATTTTGATATTTTCCCCCTCCCCCTCTGTATCGTAATATAAGTGCATGCGTATATAATTCATATTTTTGAAAGGAACTTTCTATATTTCCGTCTGTTCCAATTAAACTGAATGGAACAGCTTTTATAAGTAATGGAGGAAGAGAGGGAAGAGAAAGAAGTACAAGAGAAGAGAATGGTCTAAAACACAAACCTTGAGTGAAAGAGAAGGAAACATTTGTTGCTTAGCACTGAGATGGAAAATATTATCTTCTCTGTGCTAAAATCAGAAGCAAAATTTTTGTTCCTCCCCCTTCCTTTCTCTCTAAAAGCAGCTTTAACCATTAGTTTGGAATTTGCATTAAAAGACTTGAATACAGTGTCATGTAGGACATGTAAACAATGTTGCTTCTGAGGCAGTTGGCACTTTCTGAAGTGGAGAATGCATTCGGAGTATAAGCAGACCCTCTGTCACCTCTTGCTGTTCTGAGCAAGCTGATGGAAACTGAAAAGAGGAAAGGTTTTTGTCTTCTTGAACAAGATGGCTTACAAAATCCTTCCCAGCTTCAACCAGTCTGATTCTGTGAGGATGTGATCAATCAGATCAGTGCACTCAACTTGCTGGTTTTGATGGGGTTTAGTTTTGCTTCTTGGATTGGTGACTTGCTAAATCACCTCTGCCCAGGGGAAAGTCCTGGCCCGAAACTTTCATTTTTATGATGAAGCATCTAAAAAACTTCTATGTCTACTTGGCTTGTTAAGTCACAATGAGAACAGCTCAACTGTACTCTGAAAGGGAGTCTGTTGTTTTTTTTTCCTGGGTTTTATTTCTGAGATTTTTTCTCTATACGTAGGTAGCCATATAGAAGACTTCTTTAGACTTTCTAGTTGCTATGTAGCTCTACTGTCAGGTTAACAGGGATGTCTTGATCTAGTAGCAGCTTCTCTGCCTTTCTTTGTCATAGAATCATAGAATGGCATGGGTTGAAAAGAATTTCAAAGATCATCTAGTGGCAATCCCCTTGCCATGGGCAGGGTTACCAACCATTAGACCAGGCTGCCCAGAACCACATCCAGCTTTACCTTGAATGCCTCCAGGGATGGGACATCCACAACCTCCCTGGGCAACCTGTTCCAATGCATCACCAGTCTCTGAGTGAAAAACTTTCTTCTAATATCTAACCTAACTCTCGCCTACCTTAATTTAAAACCATTCCCCCTTGTCCTATCACTATCAAGCCCCTTCAAATACTAGAAGGCCACAATTAGGTCTCCCCAGAGCCTTCTCCAAACCAAACAAAATCAGTTTCCTCAAACTTTCCTTGTAGGAGAGGTGTTCCAGCCCTCTGATCACTGTAGCAGCCCTCCCCTGGATCTTCTCCAAGAGTCCTGTGACCTTCATGTGCTTGGGGCCCCAGGCCTGGACACAGTACTCCAGATGGGGCCTCACAAGAGCTGAGTGGAGGGGGACAGTCCCCTCCCTCTCCCTGCTGGCCACCCCTTTTTTATACAGCCCAGGATATAGTTGGCCCTCCAGGCTGCAAGTGTGCACTGCTGACTCATGTCTAGGTTTTTGCACACCAGGACCCCTAAGACCTTCTTTGCAGAGCTGCTCTCGAGAAGTTCTTCCCCTAGTTTGTATAAATGCCTGGCATTTCCCCAGCCCACTTGGCCTAGTTGAACCTCATTGGGTTCACATGGGCCCACTTCTCTAGCCTGTCTAGATCCCTCTGGATGTCTTCCCTTCCCTCCACTGTTATCAGCTGCACCACTCAGCTTGGTGTCATCTGCAAACTTGCACAGAGGGTGTCCTCTGTTTTTGATTGTCTAAGAAGAAATCTGAGCAACCATCAGTGATTCTTACCATCTTCTGCCAACCTGATCTCCATCCTGCAAGTCCTGCCTTGCAGTGTGATACTCTGAAGGTGCTGCTGTGCAAATGCACTGATTAGCCAAGGAAGAAGCCTATCTGGGTTGCCCCATCAGTCCTAGTAACTCCAGGAAAGACATTCAAGATGTCTGGAAGAAGTATGTTAGTGGGAGCCTGTGGACTTTGTAGGCCTGTAGCTTCCTCATTTCTCCTCCCCCCACAACTCCACAATACCTAGTCAGTGTTTTGTTGCCATAGAGACAGTAATTACTCCAGGAGGCTTCTAGACTTCGCTGAAACTCCCATCAGTTTCACCTCCCACCTGGGGAGCTTCTGACATTGAGTTAAAGGTCAAGTCCTCATGTAAATGTTTTTCTTTCCAAAATGAAATATTTTACCTATTTTGGGTGACTGTGTTGGCAGCACAGAAAACAATTTGTCAAATCACTTACAAAGCCAGAGCTGGGACACTTAAATTCTATTCCCTTCAGGTACGTAGGAGTAGGGGTGGAAATGAACAACCTTGTAGGTCGTATTTTAGTCCAAGTTGAACTCTTGCTTTCTGCACATTGAACACTGAATGTGTGCTTTGTCGTTCTCTTCCAAATCCCTCTTACCAGCTTTTCAGACCTTCTTGTTCTCATTAATTTGATGTTTTCTCTCCTGACTACTTGTAAAATCTAGGATGAAATTGTTTTTATTGACGTTAGTTATAGGCTGACACAACCCTGGAAAGGACCCATTGGGTCACTGAGTTTGCCTTTCCCCATTTTATCCCCCCATCACATACACACCACGCACATACACACACCAATTACTGGCAACCACCTCATTTAATTCCTTTCATAAACCACCCATAAAGAGCCAGAACAATCTCATTATGAATGATTGTAAGGAAATAAGGGGGAGGAAGAAACATTCAACCACTCATGTTTCTCAGAGAGGGGTGCAAGGAAACGAAGACATGTTGTTAACACACTTAAAGTAAGAAGTTGAAAGATGTAGCACTCTTGGCATCCTTTCCTCAATTACCCCACACTGTAATCTGCTCTCAAGAATTATTTGGAGATGCTATCCATGTGTATCAGACTAGGCAGGCTCAAACAAAGAGCATCCAGTGCTGAAATGCCAATATTTTCTCAGAAAAAGAGCTCTGCGTGGTCCTATATGGTACACTAAGGATCCTCCAGCCAAGTTCTGTTTCTGGATATGTCCTAGACTCTAAGTTACCCAGACAAATAAATTTCTTATTATGTAGTTTCTTATTCAGCTACGTTAGATTATCTGCAGGTTTTCAGGAAGTGGAAGGCAGGAAGAAGCAAGTTTGTGATGACTCCATCAGAAGGAATGAGTTTGCTGAGCAGCCTTCTGTCCAATCTACTGCCTGTGCTTTGTGCTTGCTGACATGAGCAACATTGAGGTTGACTGTGCTCTCTTGTTAAAAATGGACTAGAGAGTAGCAAGTGTAATTTATGAAGGCTTGGCATGCAGTTAAGTGTAAAGTGATGGAAAGTGTGGTGGATCACTGCACTGGTGCACTTGACTTGTACATCAGGCACATATCTATTCAAGTTCACGTCCAGTTCAAAGCCAGTTCTGAAAGTATAAAAAATGGCAGCACTCCTGGCTACAGCATTGTCAGTGTCAGAAGATGCCATGGGGTTTTGCTCTTGATACCTTTCAGAGCTTCTCCACAAAACACACAGCTGTAATTAGTTGACAGGCTGGCTGCGAGGAAACTCCAGGCTTTCATAATACCCTTGTGTTTCATTGGCACCTTTTGATCCTGAAGTGCTTTACAAAAGTCTGTATACACACACAGACAACCTTTAGCCTTGGTACTGACATTCAGCCACTGCTGGGGTGATGTGCAGTAGCTGTTTAAACAAACAGCAATGTTGCTCAGCAGCTGCAGTGGATGCTGAAGTAAGAAGCTGTGATGCATTGAAGCAGTGGAAGAGTGTTGGAAAAGAAAGTCAAATTATTTCAATGCCTTTTCACTCATAAAGGGAAAAATATGGAAGGGATTTTCATAGGTCTAAACCTCTCTTTTGAGCTAGTAAACTTATGATCAGGCAAGAATAATTCTGTAGAATCAAGTGTACTTGGTTAGTTTCTTTGAGACAGTGAGTCAAAGACCGGAGGACTTGGAACACAGGACGTGGTGTAAGTTCAGCCAGTGAAGTTGGGCTGGTGGAGGAGATTAGACGGTTTGCACAAGAGTTCAAGACTGGTCTGCATAGACAGTCATCAGTTATAGTATTGATTGAATTTCAAATGTGTTGGATTGGCGGTGGGAAAGAAAACCTTAAAAGAATAACTGCTTAAGCTGATCTTCAGTTTCTTCTCTAATTAGGGCTACTGCCTTATTCGCTATTAACTCTATCTTAATGCAAAAATAATGTTTTTTTTTTTTGTTTGTTTGTTTTTATCCCCGGAAGTTTCCAGTTGCAATTCACTTTTCTAAACAGCCTTTCTCATGAGAGTGTCTTCTCTTGAGCATAGCAGAATTCAGAAAAGTGGTGACCAATTTAGGCCGTCCTGATTTTGACTGATTTTGTACAGGGCACAGAAGGACATGGTGAAAAGTAGTGCCAAAAAGTATGCAAATATTTATCTTGAAGTCAGTGGTCAAGCCTGCAGATGACTCTTTATCAAGAGATTATGCTAACAGATTTCAGATCCAGTCAAATAGGTTTCTTGCTTCACCAGGGACAGGCTATCTGACTTCAAGCCACTGACTTTCTTCCTAGACTTTGTAAATCTTTGAGCTGTCAAGATAGGATATGGATGTAGTGCCTGTGCATGCACTTCCCCACAGCTTCAGCCTGATCTTCAGTGAGCTTCCAAATTAACACTATGCCTTATTTTCCTGCTTACTGAGTTTGAGTTTTTTTTTTTACTGAGTTTAAGTTTTGAGACTTACTGAGTCCGAGACCTTTTAATTCCTGGGTGCTCTGAAAAAAGAAAAAGAACCTTAGACATGAACAAATGTTTTCATGGAGTTACACTGATCATAAAGAGCATCCTCAGCTCAGATTAGAAAACCTGCATTTTGGTACATGAAGATGAACTTAATCCTTGTCACCAGTGACTGCATGGTGAGTAGGATGCAGCAGCCTTACTGGAAGGCCTGAAACAGAGCTTCAGCAGAGTAATTCTTGCTGGTACAGGGATCTTATACTTTGGGGAGGTGTTCACAGAAGTAGCTTGTGACTTTGCCTGGATCCAGAGGATGTAATCAACAGCAGTGCATGCTTGGAGATTCTGATTTCCCAGAGCTGTGCTCTGAAACCTTAGTCTCTCCCTAAATACAGTGTAAAGTCATTGGACTGGACACAATATTAAACTCCCCTGCTCCACAAACCATGTTCTTCTCTGTTGTGTGGATCCACAATGCAATGCAGCAGCAGGCTGCAGTGTAGTAAATTCATTGTGTATTGTGCAAGGGACCATTAGTTAGCTTATTATTAATACATGTGTGGGCTTTAATATACTGGTACTGTATCTGTCAGCATCTCTACCATGTTTGCTTTTGTCCTTTGTGTTTTCCCCAAACAAGCTTATACAATTAGTTTCTTCTTGTTTCCTAAATTATTTTTGCTGGTCCTAATTATTTCACACTCCATATAAAAGAGTTATTGGGGTGGGTAATGGGAGGCAAGGGATCACCTCACCATTGCACTGCAGGCAGTGTGATGTTAAGGCAATTTGGATTTGTTTTTGTACTTACTTATATTTAGTTGGCTGCTTAAGAAATAAGAGAAAATTGAGATCTGCTTTTGGAGGTCACATTATTGGGATTTTCAATAAAAACTAGAGCTCAGTCAGGTCCTGTTACCCTTCATGCCCATGGAGGACATTTGTTGAAACAGCATTCACTGGTACTTCAGGCGAAGATTAAAGTTCTTGTCTAAGAATGTGACATTATTGGTTATTTTCTTAATTTCTATTCCTGTACAGACCATACTCATCTCTTCCTGCCTTTAGATATGTGTAAATAGCATCTCCAGACATCCATGTCTATTTTCCTCATGGACGAAAGAAAAGGCAGCTTCTATGGCAGGTTGGTAATAGTAGAGAAATGTAAGAGGAAGGTGTGAGTAAGGTGAAATTTCACCTGAGCGGTTCAAACTTTAGATGTCTGATTGCTCAGAAGACAGTCAATCACTCAAAACTGTTTGACAGAGTTTTCTGTCCCAAATATTTCTTAGTTCTCAGGTGCTGATGCAGACCATTAGCTGTCCTGTTTGGAATTCAGAGTGCAGACTGGCATTGGAGTGTGTGTTCAGAGGGCTAGTGTATAAAAGTGCACTGCTGAAGGTGAGTAAGTGTCTTCTTCCCATCTATCTTCCCCCTTGCCAAGCATACCTGTGCTTGGAAATTTCTACCAGAACTGAAGCAGCAGCTGCACTGTCCAAAGCTCTAAGGGTAAAGAAGGCCTCCACTACAGTCACTGCCAAGTCATGCTTGGATTGAGGTGGTTAAATGCTCAAACACCATCTGCTTACATATTCTGCCTTCTACAGAGCAGCCCCCTTGTTAATGTTTGCTTTCTGGTGGGGATAAAGCTGTGAAGTGCAGCATGTTTGTCCGTTCTTGCCTAGTCAAGCTAGATTGAACTCATCAGTTTCTTCTCCAACATCCACAAGAATCAAAAAGATAGTTGCTCAAAACCTGAGGGGCTTTTCTTCTCTCAGTGGACCCTTCCCTTCCAGTGTCTGCATCCTGCCTTTCTCCTTTCTATTCAAATGGAGAGATTTTTGAAAAAAAAAAAATCCAATTACTGGGTGGGGGCTCTGAATGGGGGTGCTCGTCACATAGAAGTAGGTTTGAAAACAAACATGGAGAAACATAAGCATTATAGAAATAAGGAAGAACATGCTAATTGAATCTGATAAAAATCTCTTGAAAGAGTATTTTTCTTTTTTAGTGAATGAAGAAGTCTTGATAAGAGGAATGGAGTTTATCTGTCCTTTCATACCACTCATGAGAGCTGTGGGGAAGTTTCCCACTAGCAGGAAGCTGGTTTATGTTGAGTTGCAGGCCTTCCTCAGCAACTCTCAATAAAATTCACTCCACACTGTGAATGTTCCATTGCTGTGGGTGAAGGGAATACCACAGGGAAAAACAAAGCCAAAAGCAGCCAAAATATCTCTAAATAGAATATTTGTCAGTTTTCCATAAGGCACTGGTGGGTTTTTAAGCTCTTCCCAGCACAGAACAAATTAAGACTGAATGTAAAGTGTAGATGTATTTATGTTTGTTCCATCTCTTTTGGGTAAGTAGAGGGGTTAGAGGAAGACTCATCGATTCAGTGCATGTTCCATTAGAAATTTCTTGGGATTAGGTCAGGCTAATGAAAGGAATAAATAGGGCTTTGACATGTTGTTTGGCTTCACAGGATGGTATTCTTTTATGATGTTTTATGAGAAACACTTATACTACTCTTCAAACGAGAGATTATTGCGTCTTTTATAAAAACGAAAAGAAAACCCACTTCTCTTTTTCTTTCTGTTGCTAAGTAGATGCTATGTTTGTTTGCAGTCATTTCCCAGTAGAAATGCTATGTTCTGGAGCATTGCCTAAAAAGAAATGGCTTCAGAACACAGATTTCAGAGGCAAAAGTAGTAGGTGGGGTGACAGGTCCCCAGATCATGAGCACTCAAAAGAATCTTGAAGAAAACTAGTCAGTTTGGAGAGATGGTGAATGAGATGAGTTCACAGAGGAATATCCCAAACCCCAACTAGCCTCCTCAATGCCCCCTTCTAATACACTGCTCTCACTGCTTTCTGCTTCCTTTAGCACTCTAGTATCTTGAACAATAGCAAACATTCTATCATCAGACCTCTGGTCCTGCAGAGAACATCTGTAGTGATATCAGTGTACAATCTGAATGGGTTAAGCTTGAGCACTTACTATGAATGGCTATAGCACACACTTCCAGAGCTAGACCTTTAGTATCCTGTTTAAACCTGGTTTAAGGGGTTAGAGAATCATCCCCAATCAGCAGGATCTGCTTGTTAATCTGCTTTGCCAACTGACGTCATACTGTTTGGTTGGAGTTTTATTCTTTTCTGTTAGGACTTTAAATAAAGGCATGGTTAAAGTTTAAAACTGAATCTTAAGCTCTTTCCCTTCTTGATGCTTTGCTGTCCACCTCAGCTGTTACATTCCATATAGAGTGACACTGGCATAATAGCCACTTCCACTTGGTCATGTCCCCTCTCTGACCATATGTCAGTCCCCAGGTACATTGTTTAATGTGCTAATTCTTCCAGCACTACAGAGGTGCACAGGAGTTGCTATCCTTTTGCAGATGCAAAGCTGAAGAAACAAAACACCGTGCCCATACCACGCATGGCTTGGGGGATGCATGGAATTGAGCAAGGTCCTCCCAAAACCTCATCTTTGTCTGATGCTCTAGGTTACAGTCACAGGCTGTCACCGATTCTGTGATACAGACAAATGCCTGTTAGGCCTCTGTGACCTGCTTATGCTTGTAGCCTAATGAAACTTTCAGCACAGACCTTTTCTCAGAGGAAAAAGGACAGTGCAGTTGCACATGAAGTCTCTTCTCATTCTCTATTCACCTTTAATATTTTGTTGTTAATGGATCATGCTAAAAAGTATTAGCCATTTCAATTTACATTCTGCTGCTTTCCACATTTAACATTCTCATTGTAAGTGATGAATTATTGACTATTTAAATGTGACTACAAACAACGTGGAAAAGAATGTCTGCCTTACCATTTGCAATGCTGAACTCATGCAACACAGGCCAAGATTTTCCTTTTTCTTTTTTGGACTGCCTTCCCACCCTAGACCTCCTATCCCAGTACCCCAAGCCTGGTGCACAGACTAGTGTTTAACAGCCCAGGAAGAGGCCCCAGGGTTAAATATTGTTAAGCATGTGAAATTTAACCTATATTATTGATATTGGGTTCAGACCAAAGTGTCTGCAAAGTGGCTTAAAAGGAAGAGTTCATTACAGAATAAAGCACTTTGGCAGGAGACCAGATCCACATGCCCTTAAGATTGATCTTGATTTTCCCTTCATATTTAAATATACATAACAACTAAATCTGTTCAGAAACTAAGATCTGTCCTTTGAAAATAATCTAACTGCAAGACGGAGTAGAGTTATTTAGGACATGACATACTGTCCTCCTGAGCTGTGGTAAGAATACAGTGGTGCTTTGATATAGTCCTGAGGCTGGAGAAGTCTCATTGTGATGCGGAGAAAAAGCATCAAGAATAATGACAATTGTAAGTGCAAAAGCTTCAGGCAGCAGGAGTTTTATAGGCTGTATAGAGGCTCCAGATCCTCCCTGGAAGAAAAGAGGAGCCGTCTTTACGTTGCTGTCTGCAAGTAGTCTGTATGAGACATAGCAAGTGGTCTAATTCAGAAGGTAGTGGTAAGCTGAGAAATTCCACGGTGGAAATGAGAGGACTTGTTTCTGGTTGCATAGGGAATCGAGAGACTTGTATTTGATTGTGAACAGGTTTGGGAAAGAGTAAAACTTCCTGATGACTGTCCACTTCTCTTACTTGTATGTGATGACTGGGCAATCTCTTGCTGTGGATATGGGAAGTCAGTAGTGATATAACTAGTAATTTTCAAACTTTGATTTAGGTAACTTCTGTAGTATTTTGCTTCTACTGAGAGATGGAGATGACGCAAAGAGGAGCAAAGTTTAAAGCAACTAAATTTAGAAAGCGCTAGGATTTCTTTTATCTATCAACTTGAAATAATTCTTCCCTTCCAAAGTTCTTCTCCCACAGTTTTATTCTAAGCTGTTCACCATGGGAGACCGCCCATCTCGGGAAAGCAGCCACCAACAAGAGGATGCCCCAAATCAGGCAGGTATAAAACTGAAACCATTTAAGAAAATGAGATGTAGAAGCCCCAGTATGACAGTAAGAGGCAGGCATGTGTTGGTGGTGCAGGCAGGCTTTAACCCTCCAATGTATTCAGCCTTTTAAAAATAAAACAGCTATCCTGGAGCAAATGCCCATGTCACATTATGGTACTTCTTCATCTGCTGCTTTTGGAAGGGGTTGAGTGGACAATGAAGAGGATGTATGCATCATCATGGCAGATCAACTTCTTTCCCTTCCTTGTGGATTTGTGAAAGGAGCATAAATATATGTCTAATTTGAGCAGGTATAAGATCCTGCTGAGTAGTTTGAATTTTGGAGAGCTCGGGTGTGCTGGGGGAAGGGAGGAAAAATATTTGTGTTACAGCATGAACTGGTTAGCTATTTGGTGATCTCTTTTAGAAATAACATTTCTTTGTTCTAATCCCAGCAAACATAGATGAAAAACACAACTTCCTGGCTACAGCAAGAGCTGTCTGGTGGGCTGCTGTGGACCTGAACACTAATGAATTATCATATTGTTGAATGTGACCTAGCAGTTTTGCTCCTTTTTTTTTTTTTTTTTTTTTTTTTTCAATGATATTTGGTGCTTTGAGGCTACCTACACCTCTGGATAATTTTTCAAAATTCTTGAGTAAAAGACTATGTAAGTGCTAAGCATTAGAGTTTTTCCACAATGCTGAATGTCTGTATTTCTGCACAAATTCGTATGCCTGGAGTATCATGAATATAAATTCACAGGCATACAACATTACATAGTACTATTAATAATAATCATATAGATTTGTGCAAGGTCTCTTGTCTAAGGACACTTGGAAGCTTCTCTCACATACACGGAAATCTGATGGAGGAAGTCAGGGAAAAGTTGAAGGAGTTTTAAACAACTGGATTTCAACTCAGGCAAAGCCTCTTAAATTAAAGAAATCTCCAAAAATAAAGAATAAAAGTAAATAATAAAGGAGCTAATGTTTCTTGAACTCCAGTGCAATCAGAAGCTTTGAATAAAACAAGACATAAGGCAGGATTTGAGAAAGTATGCTTTTCATAGACTCAGTGTCACAGAATCACCAAGATTGGAAAAGACCTCCAAGATCATCCCATCCACCTACCACCAGTATTTTCCCACTAAACCATGTTTCTTAACACAGCATATGAACATTTCTTGAACACCTTCAGGGTTGGTGATTCCACCAGCCCCCTGAGCAGCCTGTTCCAGTGCCTGACCATGCTTTTGGAGAAGAAATTTTTCCTGATGTCCACCCTGAATCTCCTGTGGCACAACTTCAGGCCATACTCTTTAGTCCTATTGCTAGTCATGGGGGAGAAGAGGCCAACCCCCACATCACCACAACCTCCCTTCAGATAAGGTCCCCCCCCGAACCTCTTCTTCTCTAGATTAAGCAGTCCCAGTTTCCTCAGCCAATTCTCATAAGACTTGTGCTTCAGACTCCTCTCAACCCCCCTCCAGACCCCTTTCATGAGCTTTGTAGACTCACCAGGGCCTCAGCAACTTTCTTGTAGTTTTTCACCCAAAACTGAACACGATACTCAAGATACAGTTTCATGCGTGATGACTACAGTGGAACAATCAATACCCTGCTCTTGTGAGCTACACTATTTCTTATACAAACTAGGATGACACTGGCCTTCTTGGCCACATGGGTACACTGATGACTCATATTTTATCAAGCATCAACCAAAACCCCATGTCCATTTCTTTGGCAGTCTTCCAACCACTATGCCCCAAGCCTGGAGCATTATCTGGGGTTGCTGAGGACAAAGCGTAGGACCCAACACTTAGTGTTGTTGAACCTCATCCCACTGGCCTAAGCTCAGCGATCCAGCCTGTCCAGGTCCCTCTGTAAGGCCTTCTTGTCCCCAGACAGTTCAACACTTCCTTGCAGGTTGGTGTCATCTGCAAACTTACTGAGAGTGCACTCAATCCCCTTCTTAAGGTCATTAATAAAGATATTGAACAGGACAGGCCTCAATACTGACTCCTGGCGAACACCACTGGATTGCCAGCTGGATGTAACTCCATTCCCATCCACTCAGCCCTCCAGTCAGCTCCTTACCTAGAAAAGAGTGTATCTGCCCAAGCCATGGGCTGCCAGCTTCTCTTGGAGGAAACTGTGGGAGATAGCATCAAAGGCTTTGCTGAAGTCTCGGTAGAACACATCAGCAGCCTTTCCCTCATCCATCAGATGGGTCACTCAGTCATAGAAGGAGATCAAGTTGGGCAAGCAGGACCTGCCCTTCATGAACCCATGCTGCCTAGGCCCTGTTCCCCGGTTGTCCTGCACATGCTGTGTAATCTCCCTCAGTAATGCTCCATAACCTTCCCTGGCACCAAGGTCAGACTTGTAGTTCCCCAGATCTTACATCCCTTACAACCCATCTTGTACATGGGAGTCACACTGGCAAGCCTCCAATCCTCTGGGACCTCTTTGGTTGACTAGGAAAAGTGATAGGTGGTAGAAAGAAGTTTAGAAGTCACCTCTGCCAGCTCCCTCAGCACCTTTTTGTAAATCCCTTTTGTGTTTAGATTTCTTTTTAATGTTTTAACTTACTGCTTGACTTAGTGCACCATCTGAAATCAATGACTCCATTGCATTTGCTACTAATATTCTTCTTAAAATAGTTGCATTAAAGGAAGAGATGAGGACAATTCTGGTCAGATGTTGCTCAAACTGTGAGGTGATGTGACAGCATTTAATACAATATAGTACATCAGAAATTTCTTGTTACTATGAGTTAAGGTTTAGTTCCAACTATAACAAGAAACAGTTAAAAATAAAGGTGAGAATTGTCTACAAGGGTAGACTTTTTCTGGAAGAGGAAGTAGAGATACTGTTATCTGATGGAGGAGGGAAATCATTATTTTCAAGAAATATGCTGTCAGAAATGACTCAGTCCTGCAAACTTTCCTATATTGCTTGCTTTTGAAGAATCTAAGTTCTTTTAGTAATAGAGAACTTATTTTAAGAATTTTTACACTTGTGAGAAAAGAAAAATGACAGACCTTCAAATCGTTTGGGGCCTTTAAGAATATGAAGTGTGATTTTTAGCATATGGCTACAGGAAGAGGGACTGGGTGTGCTCTGGAAAGTAATTTTCCACAGATGATTGCCAACTCCACAAACGGACTTCCTGAACAGAGACTGAAAAGATGCTTCTGATTCTACTCAGGGTGTTCCCTTTAATGGAAATGTCTAACTGGCTGCAGTCCCCATGCTTCAAGTCCCCATGAATTTTTCATAGGGAGAAAATCTATGGACTTGCATAGTGCTGCAGGAAGAGACTGGCACTGAGGCTAGGTGACATAATTCCTGCAGTTCTACCAGGTGGTGCCCTGGAAGTAGCAAGGAGTCCAACTCAGCAGTACTCAAGAGGACTTTTTTGGGAGCAAAGTATTGCAGATGAGCCCAGCTATGCCTTGCAATTTAACTACCTTCTGTTTCTTTCAACCTTGCTTTGTCTCAGAAGTTCAGCAAGGAGAGCTCTGACACTAGATGTGAAAAGTTTTTTCTCCTTTTGGAAAGAAGACAAATGCAGTGCCCAATTTCTAACCACAGACAATCTCCGAGCCTTGGAAAGGCAGTCACCTTCCCTCTCTTCTGAACAAAATTGCTTGTGGATGGGTGTTCAAAGAAGAATTTCCTCATGATGGAGGTGAATCAGTGAAAGATCTTTCTGTCAGAGAAGACAGGCAGTAGTAGAACTTAGCTGGTGTTTTTCTTACACAGACTAACTGTATCTTGTTCTTTTTCTTAGAGATGGAGCCTTAAAAGCAAAGTAATGATGCTGCAAGGCACAGTGGGTAATGGTATGCAGAAAGTAGTAAGGCAATAAAATTGCTGGAGTAGCAATTTGTGCAGTATGACCCTTACATTAAGGAATTTGCCTTTAAAACTTAACGTAAAGAAAATAAATCTAATTGATGGATGAGGAGTACAGTGAGATTTGAAAGTAAGTTTATAGTAAGTAAAATATTTGCCTTCCATCTCCATTTACAGGCAGCTATTGGGGGGCTGAGCATAGCTTGCTCAGCAACTATACAGTTGGAGTGGGCATAAGCCCTCTTCTTCTAGTAGGAGAAGGAGAAAGGTTTCATTTGTGTTGATCTGGCACATGAGAAGTTAAGAATATCCCTGAGGTCCAGTGATTGACATCATGAAATGCACTTGCTGTTCCTAAGCTCTTGTCTGTCTCAGGCCTATTTGACAGCAATGCCAAAGGTCAGAAAGAAATTAATCTGCTGTAAATGAAACTAAATGGATTGCAGGGTGCTGTTTGTGACAAGAGTAAGTGGTGGAAGACTTTGGCATGCAAAGGGCTGCAATTTAGACCTTGCCAGTGGACTGGGTCATTCATCTTTACCATGTAAAATGAAATGAACCTAATCCTTTCAATGAAATAAGGATAACGTGCAAGAAGGGTGTTTTTAGCAATTTAACCCTAGGGCAGCTGCTATCCAGAAAGCTAACTATTGATACAACAATTCTGCCCACTATCAGAAGGAAGAATAATGCTCATATGAAAAGAAAGTTGATTGTCATTGCACATATATATTTTAACAGAACTCCTAGCAATCGGTTCTTTGTTTTCAAAAGAAACTGTTGCTTAAATGGCAGTAATGGCTGAGGGGTACCAGGGACCAGTGCTAGATGACATAAAATCAGGATGCTGCTCTTTGGCAAGTGACTCTGAGTGAGACATCTTGTAGAGTAACAGAAATTCCTATAGGGATTTGCTAGTTCTTTATCATTGGTCTGCGCTGATATCCTGTTTGTCTCCATCCTGCTTGAGTCCCATGTGCTTTATTTACTATCTTCAGTTTCAGTATTTTTAGTCCTTTGAAAAATGACATAGATATAGACAAAGCTTTGTATTCAGGCTGTCTGGATGTGGCCCCAGGTATGCATATGCCTCTTAACTTGAGGGAAGTACCAATTCTGGTTGGAGTTTCTAGGCATTAGAAGGTATAAATAAGCTCCTTTGGCAATGAAGTGAAATAAATGGGTGTGCTTGTAGGGGAGCGAGCTTTCTATGGAGAAAGATATAATGATCCCAGCTTCTGTGGCAGCTGAGCCAAAATGTGTGTGTGTATAAATGAATCTATATTTCGGTGCTTAGATACTGAAGTGATGGATGCTCCAGGAGAAGGTAAACTAGCCAGAAAGGTATGAATAAATATCTTGCTGGTACCTATCAATAGACAGTGACTGCTGCTGACATGCAGTGTCTCAGTGGGCAAACTGTAAGGGCTTTAAGTAAAAACAATTATTGAATGTATGATGTCTAAGTCTATTAGTTGTATACTATTATTGACTGATGTTAGATTAAAAAGCATGTCCTTATTACTCTGTCCTGTCATTAAATTGCCAGGAAAGGTCAGTCAAGAAGTATATTATTACTAAATTGTAGACTTGCTCATTTGTAGCTGCAATAGGAATAAAGCCACAGAGGACCAGAGCCAAACTTTGGGGCAGGCCCAGAGCCTAGTTTTGTTCTCGATCCTCACTTTGTAACCAGGCCAACTGCTTGCAGTCCAGATTCACTGTTGCTTTTCTATATTCTGAGCTAGAAGCAGGAGTTTGTTGTTTTGATTAGGGTTTTATTTATTTATTCATTCATTCATTTTAATTATTGTTATAGCTTTTCCTCAAGTGCCTCAAGATACTGTATAAGACAGCAGGATGTAAGTCTCAGTCTGTTGGTCATTGACTCAAGGGATATGCAAGCCTGTGGTGCGCTTGATGTAAGAAAGAACAGAGGGAAGAGAAAGGGAATAAAGGCTTTGTGCTCAAACATCATATTTGCTTGGATTGTTTAGGGGCTGGTCTACTGTTTCTGGACTGTCTCTGTTATTTAATGTTACCTGCAGCCATGCTGGTTGATCAACACCAAACAGTGGAGAAGTAGCTGCCAAATCCTCCCTGCAAAAGCCTGACATCTGCTTCTGCAAAGCAGATGGGAGCTGTAAGCAATCTGTCCTTAAGCAAATATGTCCATGAACATCAGGAGTCAAAGCCCTAAGCAACAATATGGAAGGGTAGGGAGTGAGGAGGAAAGGAAGTGATCATCAACCTTTTTGCTGATCTAAATATCATAAAGGTAAAATCATAGCTCCAGTGACAGAGGGACTTGTATCTTCACTGACTTCAAAGGGAGTGTAAACTTAAGGTGGTAGAACTCCTATAGCATAACAACACAGAATGCTGATGTGCAGTGACCTAAGTCTCTGTTTGATTCTTTGTTTGATACTTCATGACACTGGCACAAAAATTGTAAGATTAGAAATAGGGGTGAACTAGACCTTATCTAGTGCTTACTTTGAATGCTTCCTCAGATACTCCAAAAGTAACATGAAAATTTCAGTACAAATCAAGCTCATAATTGAAAATGGGAATTGTCTGTCTGTGGTGGACTTACAGTTGCAGTAGTATGTCACTGATAAAGGCAGAAATACAGCTCACACTGAGTTGAGGCTTTCTTTCAAGTTTCTTGATCCGTTTCTTCTGGCACAGACAAATAGATTCATTCCACAGTCTCCTGGTACAGAGGGAGGCCCCTTTCAATTTTCAAAAATGGAACTTCGTGTTCAGGAATAATTTTATTGCTTTGGTCTTCCACTTTCTCCCCCTTCCCTCATTCTGTCTTCTACTCCCCCACTCCACAAAAAAGTATCAAAACCTGCAATCATCTGGATTAGTAGATGTTTTTATTCTGTGACCCTTGCATGCCTAAGGGAATTGAGTCACAAATGGCTTGTGCACACAAAATCAGTGGAAGAAAGCCCACAGTTTAAAGATGCAGTTTGGCAGCTTTTAAAAGGGCATAAGTAAAGGAATAAAACATTGGGTCAGGCTTCCAGAGTAATTTCAGAAAGTGATTTTCAACTGAGTTAGAAAAATTTAAAGACAATTCTGACATTCATTGTTCATCTCTTAAAGATGCAAAATAATGAACCGTTACATGTACTCTAGATGTCTTTCCAAGAGTACTCCAGTTAGTCTAATATTGAGTGGAGAGAGAGGCTTTACTGCAAAGTTTATCTTTAAATGAACTCCCAGAGAAATGTGAGGTAGAAATAAGGGGGAACTAGGGAAAGATGTTCATGTTGCTGTGATGGGGATGGAAAAAGAGAAGTTTGCTATTCATGGGGGATTTAAGTATTCAAGAATCATTTAGGTAGTTAACAATGTAACCTCTTGTTTCACTGCTGAAATAAGAAGGAAGGTTGATCTGCTGTATGAAGACTGCTTGTACATCCTGAAGGTGTGCTGAAGGACAGGTTTTATCAAGGAAAAATCATTTCTCTAACTAAAGCAGGAGAGACAAGGTAGGAAGACACCAGTGTCTGCAGCTTGATCTTTCTAGAAACTTTACATCCATCCCATTGTTTACACTTTTCTCCAAAACATCTGTTTTTCCTTTGATCTCAAAATTTCTCATTCTTGCAATTTTGGAGAAGTTTCTGAAGCTACTATTAAGGATATTTCTTTTTAAAATATCTGATCTCTAGTCGACTGTGTTTCAGAAGTGCTGCACCAAATCTTGAAGTGAAGAGTGAGAATACCAAGCTCTTCATATTGTGGGTGCCCAGGAGATCAGTGGGCTGATAGGTTGCTAAAACAGCTTGTAGCTGTGGAACGTCTTCCATTCCAGAAAAGTTCTCAAATCTCTTTGTGGATTAAATCAAGAGAAGCACACTATGGATAAACTTTGATAAAACTGAAAGAGGAAAGGTAACTGTCTCAGAATCTAGGATAAAAAGCCCTTACCTGCTAAGTACTTTATATGCACAGATGAGAAGGATAATGTTCCCCTGCTTTTTTTTTTTCCCAACAACTGTAAAATACAGATAGGAATTGCTCCCTTTTCTCTAGCATTGGTTTGGAAGAGGAATAGACATTTCTTTCAACATGACTAGAAAGCCTAATTTGGATGGTAGTGGAATTATACATATTGACCATTTTGTTCTTTCCTACAGGACAATTATTTCAGGTGAAGACTGAGTTGTGATCTGATGTCCTGGACTGTATACAGCCCGGTTTTCTTTTGGTAGTAGAAATGGGAAGGTTAGAAATGGTCCCTTTGATCTTGGCAGTCATAAATACACTGATGTATTTTAGGAGATACTTTAATACTGGAGTGGTCAAGCAAGTCCCTTGAGAATCCTTTGGCGAAGCTAAGACACATCCAATACCTTTTAAGAAGAGTCCAAAAGAACTTATCAGAAGATACTATTCCTTGCAGTGTTAGACTCGAGTGATCTTTCCCAGGAACTTAATCAGTTGTCTCCTAATATCAAAACCACTGTCCCGGAACAACTTAAATATACACAAGTAAAGCAAAAGTTATTTACTGAAAATGAGGAATGACTCTATTCTAAGACTCCTCAACCTGTCAGTCTTAGTGCTCAGTATGATTCAGGACTGGGCAATGCATATTTCATAGTGATTCCAAAACAGAGATTTATATATATGAAGTCTTCTAGGAATGGATTGAACAAGAAGTTAAACTGGTTTACATATGCCATCATACATGTCGGTATCTAGTTGGATAAGCTGGCCTCCCAAGTTTTATTTCATTATAATTGCTGTGAATTCAGTGTTCTGTGATTCACCTACTACTGCTATGGAGCCAAGTGCTTCTCTCAATTTGTGGAGCAGAGAATCATAGAATCATAGGATTGTCAAGGTTGGAAAAGACCTACAAGATCATCCAGTCCAACCATCCACCTATCTCTCCTATTCTCACTAAACCATATTCCTCAACACAGCATCTAAACATTCCTTGAATACCTCCAGAGTTGGCGACTCCTCCACCTCCAGCGCCTGGCCACTCTTTCAGAGAATGAGTATTTCCTAACATTCAGTCTCAGTGTCCCCTGGCACAACTTGAAGCCATTTCCTCTAGTCCTGTCACTAGTTACAAGAGAGAAGAGGCCGATCACCAGCTCACTACAATCTCTTTTCAGGTAGTTGTAGTGAGCAGTAAGGTCTCCCCTGAGCCTCTTCTGCAAGAGCCTCTTCTTCTCCAAACTTAACAGTCCCAGCTCCCTCAGCCATTCCTCATAAGGCCTGTGCTCCAGATCCCTCAACAGCTTCGCTGCCCTTCACTGGACACACTTCAGGGTCTCCATGTCGTTCTTGCAGAGAGGGACCCAAAATTGAAAAACAGTAGAAAATACAGAAGAAAATATGATCTGCATAACTAATATGCTTATTCAGATATCACTCACCAAAAAAATTACAAATGTATGGACTGATCTTACCAAATATCAAAATTGTTTTCAGCCTGTATGATTATTTCTTAAACTAACTGATCACTTTGCCAAAATTTGCAGGGGAAAGAACCTGTTCCTTATTCTTCCTTAAATTTGGTAAGATTTCAAAGCTTTTCATTTTGTACTTTCTTTCTAGGATATGCTCCTCTATCACCCCCAGTCTTTTTTATCTTGCATCTCCAGACTAGTAGGAAATGTCTACTTTTAAAGCCAGTTGTACTTGTACTTCTTGGAAAACAGCAACAAGTCTTGTTTTAGAACAAAGCAGTTTTCTATGACTCCTGGTATAACACTGCACTGCAGCTGAAAATTTAGGTTAACAGCATGCAGCTTGGAACCCAAAACATGCAGGGAGAGATGACATGACTCCTGGATCATAAGATTCAGTTTCCTGCCTTTGCAGAAAACCGCATCATATAATCTCTTTCTTAAGTTCATCAAGACTCATCTTTAAATTAATTAGCTTGCTCGCTCTCACTGTCCTTGTTGGGAAATAGTTCTACAGCATCACTTCTCTGATGGTTAGAAACCTTATTCTAATCCACAGATCAAACTTATTCATGGTAAGTTTATACTTATTTGTCCTTGTGTGACACTGTCCTATAGTTTAAATACTCTTTTTTTTTATTTTGATATTTACTGCAATGATGTAGATAGCAATTGAATCTATGCAGAGCTCTTTTCATTATGCTAGACTGGCAGAGCAAGTTCTTAGTTACTGCATAAAATACAAGCTTCATAATACCTCTCTGGGTCCAGACTTTGAATTCCGTCTTTTGGATCACGGAATAGTACCCCAGTCCCATATTTTTGCCGAGGCCTCAGTAGCCATGCTAATGACACAAGTATTTTCCCTGTTCTTCAGTGTTCCTCTGGATTGACTTTGTTTTTTAATTGCAGTAGGCAGCTTTAAAATGTCAAACTGAGGAGAATCTGCTCTGTCCACTCCTGTTTTGCTCATGAGGGAACTAATGTTCATATCTTTACTGACCACTTTGCAATAGCTACATCTTTGAATGTGCACTTCTAAGTGTCATGATGTGTCCTAGCATGTAATGCTCACTGAATGACCACTGGCTTTCCAGGCAGTGAACTTGCAAAGATAGACATGGATTTTTCTGATTTTGATCAGCATCAAGAAAGAGTAGCTGCAAGGTGTTCTGACTTTCTGTCATTCACAAACTATTTTACAGTGCAAAACTACATGTGAAAGGAAAGATAGATGGCATGTAGCCCTTCCTAGTGTAGGATCTGAGATGCACATAAGCCCTTTACAAGTGCAGTTCTTCTGGGAACACCAGGTTTCATGAGTTCTATAAGGACCTGTAGTCAAAGGGGTGGAGATATGGCTTCAGGGCATTCATTCAAGAGCTGAGAAAGTCTTAGACATGGTAATACAGAGTAAATGAGTGACTTTGTGGATATCTGGTTGTATTCCATGGAGGGCAAAGACAAGAGGCTAAAATATCACAATTGCCATCTATAAAGGTCAGACTCTAGCCCAGTGTGTCAGTAGATTGTCACAGAAGAAGCCTTTTCAGCTGAATAGACCTAAGCATACAAATGATCAAAAGTCACATGGCGTTACAGTGCTGCATCATATGTACTGATGTCAAAGCAATTTCTTCATATTGTGTGGGGTGAATATGCTACATTTTGTCAATTTAGCTGTTAAAGTAGTTAAGATATTTAAAATCTAAGCAAGAGTTTATAGTGATCATCCTGATCATTTTTAGCTATGAAAATCTTACAGAATGTATACTTGAGAATGTATCACTTAAATCTTGAAGAGAGACTAAAGGAAAATACAAAATGCTGAAAGAGTACAGTCTGGTATGAACAAGAATTGTATGCTTGTCAGTGGTTGTGGGGGTGGGAAGAGGGGTCTTGGGACTGTTGTAGTAATAACCAGAATGAGATGTTTCTTTTTACTCTTTGCCTCTTCACTAGGTAAGAAATCTTGCCTTCACCTTAGCTATCATTTAACATAACATTCTACATATATTAATAAATCCAATCTGTTGCAATTAAATCCTATGGCGATCATATCACTTGTTTTGATTCAGACAGTGAATAGCTGTTGGAGAAAGTGTCTGCATGCATTTATCTGGAGGATGCTGATCTGCTAGGATCTATACAAGTATAGAACAAAGACAATCTGGTAACAGAAGCTAGAGTACAGAGAATGGAAAAAGTGTGTAATCATATAACTGACAACTCCTGTAATACATTTGTACATTAATGTAATTTTGCTATACAGACAATTTGAATTGTAATATTTCTTGACTTCTGATTTGCATTCAAAAACATATAAAATTCTGTAGTTTCATTCTTACATGTGAGGACCATGCAGAGATTTGTGTAGTGGTAGGGTGCTGGATATAATCTTTTATTGCAGTTGGAGGATTATTATTTCATATTCCTGAGTAATATATGATCAGGAAAAAAGAGGTTTATCAGCAGAGCTAGAAATGGTGGAAGAATCCTGTGATGAAGCAGTTCCATGTGAAATAATGTTGATTTGCTGTAAACAAAAATATTTTGAAAAGTGTAACAAAACAAACCAGAACAATTGGGAAAAAAAAAAAAGGTTCTGCCAGCTCATCTGCTTGGATCATGAAAGCTCCAAAGCTCCCCTCTCTGCAAATAGGTAGGTGAGGTTCTGCGATCCTAGTGGGTCACACTTTGAAAGCTGGAGCTTCTTGGTTCATGTTTTGAACTGATCAATACAGTGAGATTATAGGTGACCCGGGAAGCAGTCTCTTATGGTTCATGTTTTATAAGAGGCAGCTTGCCATTTTAAAAAGTCTACTACTCTTTCTGAAAAACTTTAAATCCATTCACAATAAAAATAACAACTGAAATGGTAAAACGTAATAAATGAATATGAAAATAAGAAATTCAGTTTCATTTAGTGTTTTTTTATATATATACAGATCATTTTAACCTGGAAGTCCTTGAGTCATAAGACTGGAGACTGTGAGAGTAGTGAGGGCAGGTATTATTTGCATCCTCTCCTTATATTGAGTGCCTCTGTTGGAGACAGAATGTTGGATGAGATGGACATTGTCAGACTTAGTAACATCAGTCTTGCACCCCTTTGGAAGACAACACTATTTTTTTTAACTCATTAAACTTCTACCCTCTGACAACAGCAGGGATTCTCCAGTGTGCTTCAGCCACCCAGAAATGCTCAGCAGCTGCCTCACTATTTTTAGATTTCCTGAAGATAAAAAGACTAATGAAGTGAAATTACATCATTACCATGTTTTTGTTTGTTTCTGGGCATCCACAAGCCAGTGACTCACAGATGTGTAACAGGGAAAAGTTTTGGCAGGTCACTGTATTCAGAAGGTGTCTCTGAATGTTTTTTTTTTTTTTTTTCTTTTCTAGCTTCCCATATCTTGGGCAAAATGACTTCCACTCTCCTGTCTTTAGGAGTGTGCTCTACTATCCTGTATATTTTCCTATATTTTCCACGGAAGCATACTTCTTTGTCCATACTTGTTTTAGATATCCTCTCTATTATATTAAATCAGTGGAGAAATGAACATCAATCAAGATTTCAAGTTAAACCTTAAAGAAACATAATAAAACTATTAGTACAATTATGATTGCCTTGTTATAACGTGTCCTTATTTCCTTGAATTTTCTCTGTAAACACACCACTCACAAAAAAATGGATGGACAGTTGGGCTGCCACCTAGCCCTGTTTAAAACTGTAAGCAATTGCCTAACCTAGCAATCCATGAATTGAATTCAAGACAGTTTTCCATCTCAGGCAATTGATGTTCTGACATGTTTACACAGGGCATTTGTAGAAACTGGTTTCTTAAAAGCATTTTTTTCTTCTGGACTAGAGATCACGTTAAGCTGTTGGTTAGGATCAACAAAGAGAAAATGAAGGTCCTCAGAATGCTTTGGCTCTTTTATGGTTTTATGGCTTCATGTGCCTTGTGTAATAAAAGTTACCTGAAGGACTGGTTTTCTCTAATGATTTCAAGAGACTGTTAGTAATGTTTACTTTTATATTCAGTAGGGTCATAAGCTTTAAACTGATAACTTGTCATTGTTCTAAATCCTGTAAGAATCTGTGGTCTTTATTTTGTTCTAGGGTTTCACACATTTCTCTCTCCTTATGCCTTAGGTTGGGATGGGGAAAGAAGTAGCTTAATGATCAGATCTGCTTCTCTGCTAGACAGACCTTCTGTCTTGATGGAAGTGACATTTGTTACGCACATTCTTCTTGGTGGTCCTCAGAACTTTTGCAGCTACCATGCTCACTCAAAATAATGTGATTCATTTTTTAGCAGAAATCTTTAGTTGGAAAATTAATTTACATGCTCTATTGGAGCAATCTGCTGTATGCTCATTGTTCAGTAATGTTTGTCTATCAACGAAAAAAAGTTGTCAAAATCTTTCTGTAGTAGTGATTGCTGTACAACTTGCACCCTGGGTTTTCTATTCATAAGGAAATTGTAGTTACTTCACACTTACAAGAGCCTTTTACACCTGGTACACTGAAACCTGTAAATTACACAAATCTTGCAATTAATTTCACTGTCTTCCTTTGTGCTGTGAAGATTTTATCCTTTTACATCTGGTCACAATTTGAAGGTTTAAGACCAGAATTCACATGTTGGTTGTTTTTTTTTTTTATCTTCCTGCCAAAGAGTTAAATCTTATGATACTGGACAGGAATGTACAGGAAAATAGAGTTTCTGATTTCCTTTCTTGAAAGAATGTCCTAGGATCATTCATGTCTGCAAGTCTATAGAAGACTTCTTCCAGGTTTAGGAAGAGCTGATGGATGTATTCATAGCGCTGAGAAGTGTCTTAGAAGATTTTGGTTAAAGGATGACCTTTGCTACTCTTTGTGCAGCTTTGGACATGTAGTTAAATCTTCTGGCCTTTATGTTTCTTGTCTTATTGTCAAATAATTTCTACTTGTCTCTTAATGAGAAATTGCACAACACAGTGATGGTTCAGCTTAGACTGAGGATTGCCCTAAGACATGCAGAGGACTTTGTTATTGGAATCTCTTTCTTGCTTTGTTCTGTAACAGAAAGGAGTTCTTGGTGAAGTCAGTGCACTCTTTCTCCTGTCATGCTCCCACAACACCATGTTTTCATCTTGCTTTTTGACACACAGTGTATGTTTTGTATTTCTTGCCTTAAGTAGATAGAGTTCTCCTCTTCAAGAAGTTATACTTCATGTCTGGCCACATGCAGAACTTCACCCTATTTTACAATATTATACTGGCTATAATTAAATGAACAATGACAAATATGAAGAAGGATAAGGAGAAGGAAATGGAAGAGACATTTGTTTGTTCCTTACATCATTTAGTGGATAGAAGGATCTATTCAAAGTCAAGACCCATGGAAAACAACACCTAGTTAGGAAAGTCTGAAAGTTAGTTCTTCTAAAAGCTGAAATTTGTCTCTAAATATCTCAAAAAAAAATTAATTGGTATTATTGAGTTTTCTGTGACTCATGTTGAGACTGTTTTTCTACAGACTTACTATCTCAAAATGATCCTCTTGCAGGAGCAGCTGTTGCTTAAAGGTTTTTATTTCTGTATCAGCTGGAATCAGAAAACATTATTTCTGGGACTGTATTTGATGTGCCTAAAGAAAGTTCTAAGTAAGATGTCTTAAGATACACTTTCCTGAGTTCAAAACAAACAAAATCCTGTGGAACTTAGCAGTAAGATTCCTGTGTTTTGCCATTTACATTTACTGCATACAGAGTCAAGGAAAAAAATTTGTTTATAAGTAAAAGAATAGTATTGAGATCGATTTTCAGAAGTCTTAAAAGTTTGCTTTCTAATAAATACTTCTGGAATTAGAAAAAAATTAGTATGTTGAACTTAGTAAGAACAATATTTTGCTTCTGAATGGGCTAGAAGAGTTATTTCCTGCAGCTGTTTCAGTGTGTTTTGCTTTCTACCTTGAGCTGGAAGTGTTGGATACTGTAAGCTCAGACTCAGAGAAGAAAGAATATGTGCCTGTGTGGAGCACATACAGGTTTGTATTTAGAACAAGATATTTTCCTGAGATACAAACTTAAATAACTGATTATTTGGTGGTGCTGTCCAGAAAATATTCACTGCTTGGCCCTGATATTTTGTGGGTGAAAATTCAAACTCTTAAGTTTTTAATGTACAAACACATTTCACACACACAGCGGATATTTTTCCAAGGAACACATTTTCCTCACCTTTGTGATAGGTAATGAGAAATTTAAATATACGTAAATAAAGTCTTAGCCCTAAGTGAATATAGAAGGGCAAAGACCTGGAGGAAGTGTCTGAACAGTCTGACTTAGAGGCGGTGTTTCTTTAGACTTACTTTACTAAGATTTGAAGTATTCAGGGTGAATTCTGTTTAACATAACATGCAGAGATAATTCAAGAATTTTGGGATAATTTTCACCAAAAAAAGTGGGTCCACTGAAGAAAAAGAGAAAAGTTTCTTAAGCATGTAAGTCTTTCATAAAATCCATTGAGTTATTCAAATGCTGCTAACAATAGAAAGAACTCAAAAGGCAGGACCCAGAACAGCAGGTACAGTATCTAATTAATGCACATATTCTAAGGAGATTTAACTCATAACTGTCTAAATGGCAGCATTTCAGCAATGGGATTAAGATACTTATAAATTTCAGGAATTAATCATAAAAAAAAAAAAGGTATAAAATTCCTTTATTTTTTATCAGCATATTGAAAACAAAATGTTGAAAAATTTATATGAAACTGTTCTGTTAACTTTTTATCCGAGGCCACATACAAATAACACAAACATGTTAGATTTTAATTTTAAGAGATAAGCAGGCTGAAGTTAGTCAAGCTTATAGGAGATCAGGATTTTAACTTAAACATGCTGCTCTCATACTGAGTAGAATTTGAGACATACTCATCTGAGTGTTCTCTAGAGCTGCTATGACTGTCCTGTCATTGTCTGGGTCCTGAAATACCAGAAATACTGTTACTTAGTCTAGACAGGCATCTGACCTTGAGTTCCACTTTGAAATTAGTCTCTTTATACTTTAAATGAAAAGCATACTTTAATTTCTTGATGGAGAAGGCCTGACGATGCGCCTCTTTCTTTCAACTCAGAGTCCGTGGTTATTAGGCAACAAATAAGTAGCTGAAGTGAGGCTGGTCTGCTTAAAAATATGTTGTCTATTGCAATTAATAACATCAGATATTTTCAGGCCTTCTGAGATACACAAGGTCTTTTTAGAAGACAACTACCTCCACCAGTAATATATGTTCCTCTTTCCCTGAAGGGTAGTCTGTTTGTTAGTGATTTGATGTATATATGAAAATTAGACTTTATCTATTCTGCAAAGTAAAACATTCTAGATGAGCTAGGTTTGCAGGCACTTGAGCAGTGGATACTGGCAGATATGGGCAAATATAAGTTGGTACATGTTATGTCAAATCAGTGCTTCATTCCATCTCTTGTCTTTAGTACACTAGTCAGCACAATGGTTCATTGCAACCAGTGAAGAATCCTGAAGGCTTTAGAAAATACTCCTTTATCCTAGGGAAAACAAACAATTTAAAAAAATCAAAAGTTTTACTATAGGATGGACGTAAGGTATCTGTGAAGTTACCTACGGAGAACCAGAGATGCACTTTCAAGAGCCTACTAGTAAAAAGGCCCCATTCTGAAGTGTAGATGCTCAAGACCACACTTGCCTGATTTGGATTAAAGATTGGCCATGGAATAAGTTCCTCTCTCTAGACTGTAATTAGAAATAGTTTCATGGGCCTAAGAAATTATTCACAGTGGTGTTTCATTGAAACTACCTATTAGAAACATTTAAAACTTGTGTTCTTAAGCAATACATTATTGAAAAGCAGGATGGAAACTACTGTCTGTATTTTGTTGAGATTTTTACGTATACTAGCAGTTATTCAAGACTCTGCTGTCTGCTTGTACCTGCTAAATGTAATTAAGCACTGTTCAGTCTGAGGAAAGACTCTAACTTTGATCGTGCATACCTATGTCTCATTTTGAAGTATAAATGCATTTAAAGTATGCTAACATTCTATAAATATGGTTGACTTCTGCATTTCCAGATTTGGATTTGTTTGTTTATTTTTAATATTAGTTCATGGATGTGCATTTTATGTGGTATGTATTCAGACCCCAACAAATTACCTGAAGTAGAAAATGACAGCATCATAATAGTTAATGGAATATAACTTATGATTAAAAAGAAAATTAGCATTCCACATAGCAGGGCATATCAGATGTTAATCTGCATTGCAATATAATTGACAGGGAAGCTGGTATCTGGGAAGATTTTTATTCCTATGTCTTTTTGTAAACAGCTAGTGTTCAGTGTATGTGCAGCAAGAGAGACAAAGTTCTAGTCAAGTGAATGTTCTTTACCAGCAAAGATGTTAACTTTCATCAGAAGGTAGTTAATCACTGAGAGAAACAGAGGAAGAAATCAGATAAAACATTTCTAGTTCCAGAAGTCTTTATTGATTGTGTCCCCCTCAAGAAAATTCAGCTCAATCTCTTAAACCCTCAAGTGATTAAACCTTGGCCAGTCCACTGCAGACAGAGCAAATGAGAACTGTTTTAAAACCAGACATTTAGGGCTGGGATAGAGGAAAAAGATTTCTTTTTCAGTTTGAAATCCTGGATGGGAGACGTAATCTGAGCCTTTGATTTTGAAGCAAGAGTTTTCTTAAGTGTTACAATCTTTCTTACTCTTGAAGAAAGGCACTGTTCTATTTTCAGAGAACACTTCAGCAACACCCTAGGGCTTGGAAGATGGGAGACAGATCTGTGGTCCACCACAGACTTCTCGTACACATCTAGATCTAGATGTCTTGAACATAATTAGGGTGCAGAGGTAGAAAAGCTTCACCAGCACAATAGTCTGGATTGTTGCTATTGAATTACATTTGAAGTTCTTGATGTTGATAGTGGATTACTGGAGACAGCCCCTTGGCTTCTCTGACTTGGAGTTTGAGGAAGATAGGTGCATTAAAGATGGTAGAGAAGAGTTATACAGTACTAGATGCTGTTTGTTCGTTTGTTTTTGGTTACTACTTTTGTCTAGCTATTAACATAGTGGTATCTTGGTTGCCAGTTCAGGTGCAGTACAGGAGTCAAACAAACAAAATGGGAAGGCAGATTTATGAAATTTCTGTTATTGTCAAAGAATATAACTTTCACCAAAATCATGAAGATAATTGTTTTGGACAGGGTCTCCTATTTTAGTTACATTTGCAGGTATCAGATGCAGGACTAGTTTCCAGAAGTTATCACCCATCAGGTGAGCTGTAGTAACTGGCTGAGTGAATATAGTCATAATATTTGTGATTCAAACACTGGCTTGGATTGTTTGAATCAGCCTTCTCAAAGTCTGTCCTAAGTGTTCTAGATTGGTTTAGCTGAGGTCCTGAGCCAAAGGTTGTTTTGAGAGAGGTAGTAGGTTATAGGTCAAATCACGCACCTAATTTTGTGTTGGTGTAATTGCATTGTTCTGATAAGATATATGCAAGCTCTAAGATATATGCAAGCTCTCTCTTTAACTGGATTTACACCCCTGTGCCCAGAATCTGCTTTAGCTTTTGGCTTTCATCCAAAAGTTTTAGAGCACCTAATTTTTTAATTTGCCCTCATAATACCACAGAGTAAACCCATGTTATGTTCAGAAAGATTAAGGGCTGGTTCCAAAGCCTGCTGAAGTGTCTAAGTATTTTATCAGTGGATTTGGGCTGGACTTTAATGACTTGTTCAGAGATACAGCAAATACTTGGAAGTGATTATGGTTGTAGTCTAGCACTTAGACAGCACTTCTGGATCTAGATATACAGAGAAGTTACAGATAAGTTTTGTTTGAGGTTATGTAGTTCTAATGATATAGCAAAATATCATCAAAACAGGCAAAGAAAGGGTCATAAGTCACTAAGTGCTTGATTCTTTGGTCTAAACAATTTGCCAAGATACCTGTGGCTGTCTGCCAAAGTAAAGCAAAAAAAGGCAGGGAGGAGGAGGGAACCTTAATGACAGTTATTAATAGATCCTCAGTATATATCATCATCTCCCATCATACATAACAAGGACTAATTAAGGTATAGATAACGCATACAGCTGGGGTAACTGAGAGGTTAGAGATTGCAGGTGAGTTCTGTTGTTATGAAACTGCAATCCTGAAGCTAAAAGTCTGTGCCTGAAAAGGTTGCTCTAGGGCCTTACAATCAATGCAAAGGACTGTTCTCTCCAGAGATTTATTCCTCTTGAATATGAGGTAAAATGAATTTCTTAATAACAGTAAACTCTAGAACTACTTGTTTTAAACAGCTAAATCTACATTAGGTGAGAAGTGCTTCTTACTTGATCAAAATTATTAATCTGGATTAAAGCAACAGAGAACCAACCAATTAACTGAAGTGATAAGTACTGAGATATCAGGTGAAAACACTGTTCATTAGTTTGTCTCCAGGATGAACTGAGTACTGGTGGGGTGAAACAACTCTTGGTTTCCAGAATTAGGCAGTTGAGCTCAGAATGTGTCCCCTGACTGTTTTGCCTCCCAGGCTTGTGCAGAATCTTCAGAAGACTTACTGTGGGGCTGAAGTTGCTGTGTGATCATTATCCATCTGTATTCCATGCAGTTATTATTTATGTTATTGAGTTTCCTGAAGGTAAAATTAAGGTAGAGATATTATTATTATTGTTGTTGTTGTTGTTGTAGCTGTAGTTGTTGTTGTTATTATTCATTTTGAACTCCTTTTTTTGTTTCTCCCTTCTCTTTAACAACCCTGTTTCCCAGGAGAACACTTGATATGTCCTTATGTTTCCAGGAGACTGCAGTTCAATAGGTTGAGAATTAATTGCCAGCTGGGAGTTTCCAGATGTTTATATACTTGCCCAAAAAGCTGTCCACTGGTAGCAAATAAACAGTTGGAAAGAAACAATCCAAACAAAGCATCTTTCAGCTGATTGACGTATGTCTGGAAAAAAATGGCATGTTTGATAGAAATAGAATTAAAATTAGGAATAGCCAGGAGCAAGTCCTCCATTATCAGTAATTAGACAATTATATTTTTTGCCCAAATTGAGATTTAATTCTAAAACACTACTCTTGCTCAGTTATTATCACCCATACAAGCAGATGACATAAATAACGCATCTCCTTCACCCTATCTTCCCTTAAAAGATGTATTCAGAAATGTTCTTAATACCAGGCAGTTCCATAGGGCTGCATGGTGCTAAGATTTTTAATGGAACACAAGGGTTTTCACTGAGAAACCAGATTCACATCCATCCCAAAGAGCTGATGGTAAATGAGCTGTTAAGTGCAGTTTCTTCAGAGTTCTCCATTTTTCCTTTTTTTTATTTCTTTGTGTGTGTGTGTTTGTGAAATAACTAGTTCTTTACACAATCAAAACTTTCAATGGGGATAATTGATTACTTTGATTTTATTTTCTATATGGGAATAAAAATGAAAGAATAACTTCAACAATTTTTCTTTCACTCTGAAACTCAATATAGTTGCTTCATGTGGCTTTGTTTCAACATTCAGCTGTTTAGAGGGTTGAATGCTGTGGTTTTAAACTGAATGCTTAGTGTTCTGTTCTTTAATCAACATTCTCAAAGAAGGAGAATCCTTTGGAGGAGTTGTATGTAGGTTCATAGAAAGAAGTAGCCTAGGAAAAACAGCATGTAAAGCATGTGCTACAATTTGGTGTGTGTTAAGCATGGCAATATCAAGGACGGATCAAGTATTTTGATGTTTAGACAGGGAGAGTGGCAAGAAATCCTTTTGTCTTCCTAAAACATGAGGAGTTGAATAATGAAAATTCTTGCAATATGCGTAATGACTGTCCAACAGGAATTATCCTTCTCAAGTTCACCTTTTGATTAAGCTGTACTTTTCTACAGCTGAAAGTTTCTGGGATGAGTCTTCTCACTGTCTCTAAGCAATCAGGATTTACTTTGGGTGAGCCCTAAATAAAGAATGTTTTAACCAGCAAGAATGGCATAATGTGTAGGTAATGTGCATAATATGTTTGTAAAGAATAAGGTAAACATATCTCCACAAAATATTTTTTTATCCCATGAGATTGGTGGTGGGTTTTTTTCTTGTTTGTTTGTTTGTTTTTGTTTGTTTTCTGGGTGGAAATGTTGTAGTGGGACTGCCTGGTCACAGCCTGACCCAGTGACCGAGCATGTGAGTACCCGGAGCGGAGCAGCTCAGGACCAGCCGTCCTCTCGCTCTCTCCCTCCCGGTGATGCTCCCGGGAGCACAGATACAGATACGCTCAGAGCCCGCGCGGGTTGGCCCCCCCTCCCCGGTTCCCTTCCTTACGGGGCGCCAGTGTTCGAACGAGAGGCGGCTGCATTCCTTCACCTGAACGGTCGCCGGGAGGGGTGAGTTCATTCCCCTTATCTCTGACACCTCTTTCTGGAGCGCCTCTACCTCAAATAAAGGTTTTGTCACCACCTTTGCTTGCTTCACAAAAGGTTCTTATTGGGTTTTGTTAGTGCCTTTTTTTTTTTTTTTTTTTTTTTTGTATAATCATGTTAAAACCTTTTACCATATATTATCATAGAATCATAGAACAGATTGAATTGGAAGGGACTTCAAGGACCATCTCATTCCAGCCCTCTGCTGCAGGCAGGTTTGCCAGCCACTAGATTAAGTTGCCTAGGGTCACATCCAAACAGGCCTTAAACACCTCCAGGGTAAGGGCATCCACAACTTCTCTGGACAACCTGTTCGAGCACCTCTTCTTTCTCAATGTGAAAGTCCTTCTGTCCTGAGTACTTCATTTGGGAAGTCATGGGCTTTTATAAGTTTGATACTTCTATCACTTGCACAAACACAATTGGAGAGGACATCCTGGAAGTTGCTCCGTGATGAGAACTTGGCCCCATGCGCACCTTTTGTAGATCTTGGAAGGAAACCTCACCCCTTCAGAGAGTCTTCTTTCTACTCCATCTGAATTAATGTCACAACATTGTTATCCTGAGCTGTCGTCATGGCCATCACAATAAGGAGAAAAATATAGCTATCATTATAGGAGCTTTACACCGCATAGTTTATCTCTATAACAGTGCTCTATGATGTGCCTAATTAGACTGTTTCAGCTGCTCTTCGTCTGCTACTAAAGGGAGACGTTCTTATTGTGTCTAGTCAACAGAGAGCACTCAGCCTGTGATTTAGCACTGAAATTAAATTTAAGCATAGTTTCCCATTTGATTATCAAGCTATGGGTGACTTTTAAGGATCCTTTTCAATCTATTACCTCCACTAGCTGTAAACTGTCTCTACCACATTTTCTTTCCCTTTCATGGCAAATGCAGACTGAAAACTCATCCATTTAAAGTTAAAGGGGAATGAATCCAAATAATTCCAATTAAAGGGTGGAAACTTTTGCTGTTTGTTCAGTCTCCCTCCTTGACTGTCAGTTTCTCCTTCTGAGAGTATCAATTATTGAGACATAATAAATGTGATTGGCTTGCATATATTTAAAGGAAGACCTTCAAAAAGCAATATGGGATAAGAAGAAGGGGAAAAACTATTTTTTCCTATGCTAAATTGAAAAATTAATGAATTTGTGGTTTCAATTTTGAGGAGAGTAGGGTGGTTGCCACAAAGTAATCTTTAAAAAATTTATATACATTCCCCCTATTCCCTTATGTATACTAATCTATTAAAATAATTTAAAAAGAAGGCAAGTGTATTGTTCTTCAGTAACATAATGCTACCCAAGGAATTTCTGTAAAACTGTATCTGTTTTATGGACAAAATGTCATAGTGGGATCAGAATTGAAGGTAGACCATAGTCTACTCTTAACTCACATATTGCATGTTTTTTGTGAGCGTGAAAAGAAGGCAAGTGGGCCAAGATGAGGTTTGCTTGGCAGTCAGTGTGTACTTGTGTTTCTCTTGGAAGATGCCTACAGTTTGGACATCCTGCCTAAACCTTGAAAGATTTCTCAACTCCCCTTCAGAGAGCTGATGAGGTTACAGGTATTGTGTAGTAATTTCAAAGAAAATATTCTCTGCATAGCAAGCACTTCTTTTGCTGCAGGAACTGGCAGGTTTTCAGAATACTGCAGTAAGAAGGAATAATCTGATCACAGCAGATACACGCACAACTGATAGAAAATACTGCAACATTCACCAGTTATATGAGAAGAGGAGAATAGGTGTGGGGGGGAGAAGGTGTGGTAGGGTTTTTACTCAACCGTACTGTGATTGGGCTTTACCATTTGCAGTTAAGACAGCCTCCTGGAAGAAGCAAATATATATGATAACATTAGAATGTCTCTGAAGTTCTGCTGATCTACAAAACAATTATCTTTTTGCTTGTTTGGGCTTTGCTATGTTTTTCTTCCATCCATGTACATGAACACAGTAAACCCTTGCAGCAGCATGTGCAGGACTTTCTTGTGTGAATACATTCTGGGAGACTATTTCTGGATTCAACTTAGGCTAAACATTAGTCATAGTTCTCTGCAGTAGAAGTCCTAAGTCCTTTTATACCTTAACTCAGAGTACTTGCTACAGAGAAAGGCATGAGGCCTTCAAAATGGTATAATTATAGGGAGCTTGTTGCCAGTGCTGACACTGGAGCTGGAGTAGGATCTCGTGACCCACGTTGTGATTTTTGTGTTCTGAAGATCCCAGATCCTACACAACCATTTGTGTCTGATACTTAAGTATGCAGTCAAACAGAATAAACACTTACATGTTTGATGTTGCTCAGTTTTTGCAAGGCTAAGTGAAAGTGATGATTGCTTAATTTCTAGATTCTACTACTGACTTATTAAGAGAGATTTTATGGTTAATTTACTGAGATGGGTTGATGATAGGAAAGTTGTTTATTCCACATCTCATTTTTAAACAGATCTTTTCTGAAACACTACTTTTACTGAGGTGGTTTCTTTGCTGTTATTGTTTACAGGCTGTGCCTTCCTAACATACTGCGAAAGGGAGTCTGCTCTAAAGGCCCAGAGTGCACTGCATGAACAGAAGACACTGCCAGGGGTGAGTCCAGATTGATATATATATATATGTATTTATATTTATTTTTATTTATATTTATCTTTATAAAAATCTGGAATTCATTATATAAGGGGTTTCCATCTTGTGTTTGGAAGTATAATGTCTCTGGTTGCTTGAAGGACTCATTATTTGCAATATGTGCTAATAAAATCAAGGTATCACCAATCCATCCAGATTGTATCCATGAACAAAAAGAAAAGGATTTTTCCTGGCCCCTGATAGGAATAAAGCAATATTTAACTTGTTGTGGAATGGATTCTACCAGATTCACTCAGTTGAGGAAAGACTTTAAGCTTATGACTGTTACAGTGAAGTATTAGAACTGCTCACAAGGTGTTAACTCATACTGTTTTTCTTCTCTGACACAAGGTCTGAGAAGAAGAAGAGAGAACTCAAGAAAGAGATCACATTATTGAGTTATCACAGAAAGAAAACATATTCTTGATGACAAAGTGGTTTGACTCAGTTGCTTTAGTATTCAAACAGCTGTAGCAGATTGGAAAGGCGGTGAGACAAGGGAAAGAGAGAGAGAGGAGATAAACACAAGATAATGAGGAAAATTATTCACATGAGCGAGATCTAAGGTTCAGACATCACAACCAGAACTGAAAATAGAATCAGCATTACGTGGGGAAGACCTGCTCTACTGGGAGGGGTTTCCAGTTTAGCAGCAACCAAGAGAAAGGAAGGAAAGATTATTTAAATTCAGCTGTGGTATACAGATTGGAAACAGCTGAGTGTAGGATTCCTTTGCATCGCAAACCAGAACAAGTCTGGTTTGATCCTAAAGTCAGCGATCACATAGGTAAAACTGAGAACTTGAGGGTCCCAGTTTATGCCTAAATCAAGGGGAAATTGATCCAAAGTTTTGCTTTATTACTTGGTGGTGAATGAGTCCTGTTTACCCACAACCTGCCATCTCACAAGACCTAAGATAAACCAGTTGTTCTGTTTTTGAAGCAAGTGTTGATTCTGCTCTGCTTGTTTCCATCATCCTGGGTCTATTTACCTATCTCTTTACCACCTTGCCATTGCAGAGATGCCCACACACTTGCTCATCTATGTCTATCTTTGCTTTAAAGGCCATACCTTATGTAAATATATACATACTTCATTCCCTAAAAATACAGTTCTGTCAGCTGACAACTCCTTCAGAAATTTTTTTTCTAGAAACCTGTTAGCCACAGTTTGAAAGTTAATTCTGGATGTTAATGTTTAGGTTTATCTTTTTTTTTAGTTCCTGCAGTTAATGTTTCCTTTTATCACTCAAGAATTAGGATCTAGAAGTAAATAAAATTATAAATTATTCTATGTATTGAATTGGGATGTTGTACCTGAAATTTTCTGAAATAAACTTGAAATGCTTATTTATTAAAACTAGTGGTAACTTTATTACAAACTGACTTCTTTACACGTGTATACTTCTGAGTCCTGGCTTGCACTTCAGGGATTCCATATCACAGAACTCTTTATAATAAAAGTTGTTGCTTTGAACAGTGACCAAATTCCACCAGCTGAATTGGGATAAAGATGTATTTCACTGGTTATATTGTTTGATTTTATACAACAGGTATAACATTTGTTAGTTGGTTTATGTCACTTCTGTCCTATGCAGACTATATTGACCATGCTGATTTCAGAAGACTTTTTTTGATATGTTTTTATACTTTGAAGTGACACGCCTGTGTCTGATTAAACAGAGAACAGTGAACCTCTGCACTTGCAATGTGAATTTTGACAGTTCTGAACACTGACTTCTTCTGTCCCTTTCACTTCTAGTTCTGCTTGTCTCAGGATAAACCTTGCTTTTCACCAGCAAACCCTCTGCATGCAGTCTTCTGCCAAGTTTCTGAACTCATCTTTAGAATGATGTCACTGTAGTTTATTTAAGGAAACCAGCCTTGTCTCTTGATAAACTATTATGCCTGGATACTGTTTTATGATTCCTATGTGAGTAGCTCAGAATTATTTATGACTTACACGACTGTGCTGGTTAACATGCACCAACAAAATCAAGACTAGTTCATCATCATAAAATAAAAAACACTCAAAAAGGTCAAGGGTCTAAGTCTTCATTCACATGAGTTCAAAAATGACACATATATAACACCTTCTGTTGACCTTCTAGTGTCTGTGACACAGACAGCACCACTGAGAAGGTATCTGAAATAATTAACAAGCCTGGTGTAGGGGGTGAAAATAGTACTACCATGAACTGTTAAATCAAAATGCTTCTTTCCCCTCCATCAGTAAACTGTATATTCGTCTTCCCCTACAATATTGCTGTTCGTATTCCTTGTATTCTAACACAGAGAATTGAGTCATTTTTAATAGTATGCATATGAATGCTAATGTATGGAAATAGTGAGGCATTAGGAATTTGTGTCCAGATTCAAACGCCTTGCCTCTTAGCTGTGTGTCACTGTGTTTTTAGTGGAGTGGCTGCATGCACATATTTTACAGTAATTACTTTCTGGATGTGCTTTGTAAGATGACAGAAATATGTTTCACATATTTTTATGTTATATGTGAGACATAAAGTGGTCTTGTGGAATAATCAAAAGACTTCCAGACAGGTATGTGTTTATTAATAAAGTCTTTATGGCACTTTGTTTTTGGGCAAGAAGGAATCATGAAGTAACTAGAGTAGAATGTAAAACATAAAATTATTAGTTGAATCCTCTTCCTCTAAATGAATTAGTCTCTTTTGGACAGTTTGAAATTATCACCTAAAATTGAAGGTTAATATAGGAGGGTGTGTATGTATGTGTAAAGAGCAGTTTTGTGAGCATCGGACAACTCAAATTAAAGCATTTACTTGTGATTGTTTATTTTACATATAATAGAGTAGCTGGATGATGAAGTATATTAGTTCTTTAATAATTTATAGAAATGCTTTGATGTTGCAGTAATTACATTAAAGGTCACATATCAAAGGTAATTTGGTTGAGCAGCTGTGATGGTTTCTCAGAAGCAATCAATATTGCTGTCCGTGGTGCTGATTTCACCAAGGGGACTGCCAGATTAAAGGAGGCTTATTACCAGTCAGACAGGCACGAGGGAAATCAAGAACAGATTGGAGAGATACACAATTCTCTTTCCCCACCTATAATTAACACTGTTCACCATAATCTGTGCTAATCCTTCATAGTGGGAAACCACATTTATTTCCAACATCATAAAAAGCAAATTAGGCAAGGAAGAGTAATTTGGTAGAGAGGGAAGGAGAAAAGGAAAGTAAAAGTTGATTCACTCGTGGGATTTCTGATGCTGATATATCTCTCAGTGATAAAATTCAGCATTAGAAACACAGTCCTTGGTTTTGGGGAAAGCAGATTGGAGGTGGGGGAGTGATCTAGACAATGACAGTGAAAGGATGTGAGAATTATCCGCTTGCAAATTTTGTATAATATTTTCTATTTGCCACACAAACCTCCACAGGAAATGAAATCAGGGAAATAAAATTACGTTTTAAGCATACTCATTTTGATTACAAATTATCATGAAGGCAACTTTTTCTCTTCTTCTTTCTGAAGTGAATGGCAGAGGATAATGCTGAGAAATGTAATTACACTATCAAGATCTACTTTTATTTATAGCAGAAATAAACTGAGCTCATATTTATAAGCACGGAAGCCTTGGTTCATTGTGGCTCTCAGGCACTGCCAGTGAAAAGTCCATGTATACTTGGTTGGAGACACTGTCTCTCTGCATAATGTTAAAACCTCCCTGTAATACTTGCAGAAAATAACTATGAAATTAAGTAGCTAAGAAAATGTTAACCTCAGCAATTCATAGGGCTTACTCAGGTTGTGAAACAGACCTGGTATTCATAGTGTAGCTATGCCTCCTGAAAGGGAGGATGGTACTACCTAAGGGTTTAATAAATTTCTCAGTCCATAACAAAGGTAGTTTTCTTATGAATGGTACTGGTATTCTATCTTTTCCAAAATCGCACTAAAAATGCATTCTGGCTTATTCATCATCACTTCTCTTAAACAAATAAACAAATATATATATTTAATATTAGAAGACAGGTAAGGTCATAAGACACTTACCAAACCCAGTTAAAAATAATAAATAATAAAAAAAAATAATCTGAAGTATATGTTGTGTTCAGTTTCCAAACAATTTTGCTCCTTGTTTCATTTAAATTCTTATGAACATGTAAGAAAATAACCCCGAGTATCTGGGGTGGAGGGAGGAGGTCTTGCAATTCAATTCTAGCTTCTCTTATGTCTCTGTAATGAGGCTTAAATGAAACATAAATGTCATATGGACTTCATAAGTCTTACACATTTAGCATGACTTTCAGTAGTCAAGCAAAACTTTCTATAGTTTTACTTTCTATTTTTAATGTTTAAAAGTTTGTTGTTGTTGTTGTTGCTCGTTTGTTTGTTTTTCCCAAAAGCCTATTAGAAAACCATTAGGCCACATATCACTCTGCATGCATACCATATTATGCCAGAAACTGGTATTGTATTCCTGCATTTTCCCATTTCAAAAGTTGTACCTACCAATGTAAATTGCAATTTGGTCAGCAGCGGCAGGCTGGATGGGTTCCATTGATTAAAGTAGCCCAGTGAACACACAGCCTGCTCACCATGCCCTTTAGATTTTGAAAGAAAACACATTTAATTGTTCCCCTGAGAGAAACATGTCTGTTTTCTGAAGTTAAAAATGAAGATGAAAAGGAATAAAAACAGATTTGAGGTAAAAGTCTTGTGAAAAATAGTTCTGTAAAAATTCTCTAGTACTTTAAAATTTGTGGGTGTCAATGTCATGGTTAAAAAAGATTTTTTTTTCTCTCGTTTCCTCCTTCTGATTGATCAGACAGTAAAAGGATTTTTGGATCTTGCTTTCGAAAGAGGAGGGAGCAAGAGGGAGAGAGGAAACCATATGCACTTTCCATTTACTAAAAACTCCTATAGTTTGACAGTGCTGTTCTGTTCACCAGATGAGATGAAACACCTGGGTCCTATCTGCTTGGTAAACATTAAAGTTCCATTTCACTAGTTAAAGATTGGCTTCTGTATCGCTACACAGCAGCCTCTGGAATACAAAGTAAACTCTCTCTCTCTGCCACCCAGTCCAAAGAGCACAGTAGGAAAAGAATACAGAACAAGCACTGTGGCAGAACTAGTGTGTTGAATGCATACTGTTATCTCTTCTAAGACTGGTTTATTCATCACAGCTGTGGTGGCTGACCAAGCTTATATTGAGATATGCAAAATGAGAACCAAGTTTCTCAATTGTTTGCAATTTGGTGACACTTGAAAAGTGTTGTACAAAAATAAATGCAAAAGGTGGGATTGTATTGTCTTTCTAATCTGACACCTTTAGATTCTTAAAGGATGATTTCCAAGTTATTCAACAAAAGCTTTTGCTGGACCTTCATTTGCTTTGTGTTACTCAATGGCAACTTTTTTTCTCTGACATGTCTGCCATAGGAGGATCAATCTAATTTTATGTACAACTGTAAAGATGAATGATAAGTAGAAAGGATTCAGGCAAGTACAAGCTGAATAAATTATAAAGGGCAAATGATGACAGGACTGGGGGTCCCAAGAGGCAGTGATATGATAACAGAAACTAAAGACGAATTTATGATGGATGTAGTTAGCATGTACTGAGGCTGTTAATTCTTCAGGGTAGTTTTACAACTTCTTGTGATTGGAGCAATCAAAGTATTTCATTTTAAAGAGATGCTGTATATTTTCACTTGTCTGTTCTGCATATTTGTATGTATGGACTCATTTATATGCGTAGCAGTAAACTCCCATAGGCTAGTCAAGCTTACCTTCCATCAAAGGGCTGCTATTCTCCAAGCCATCTTGCCACCGTTTATGCATAAATAAATAGAGAATGTGTAACGATTTGAGGGCAAACCTGGATCTCAGTAAAAAAAAAAATAACAAAAAAACCCTTTTCATTTTCATAGCACACTGCAATCAAACCAGTCCAGATTCTGCAAGCAGCTAAGCACCTTCAGCTGCCTTCAAAACTGAGTCTAGGGACTAAGGTAGCTCACAGATCCCTGATGAAAAACAATATATAACAAGTTTTAGGTAGGTCATATTTTGGGCTTAAGCTACTTTAAGAGCAGCTGATGCAGCATCATAAAGTTAGAAGTAAATCTGATCTCAGAGCTGTTCTTGATTGCCTTTCATTCATACTGTTATTTCTATCTCTTGTTCCTTATTATTAAAGATATTTACATGAAAATGATCTTTTTTCTTCCCTGTAAAGAATTGTCTCTTGTCTGTGAGTAATGCTTACTCTGGCCTACATTCATGAATGCCATGGGTTTGATTCTGACTTCATTTACACAAGCGTAAATCAGCAGTGATCTGATTGAGGTCAAGGGATTTATATGGCATAGGAAAGAGCAGACTCAGCTATATTTGTCACTGCTGAAATGATGTCATCGTGAACCAGTACCACAGCTCTAAAAGAGGAAACAAATTTCTACCAAGAATCTTTGCATTCGAATATCTGGTCTCATAAAATACTGAGCTTCCCTGACACCTGCTGGGCCATTCAGTAGCTCTCATGGGCTTTTACTAGAGAGAAGTCCCAGCTCAGACCTGTAGGAATTAGGGATGGTTTATTCCTTGGTGTTTCAGTGGTGTCAGTCATTAGGTACTAACGAGTCCTAAACTATATGTCTAGTTTCTATTTGTATTGCCCTAATTATTAAGGGAAAAATGGGATACAACCAGGAACAACTTCCAAGCAGTAGACCTCCAATTCTAAATCTATGTTCTCATGGACAGAGAGAGAGCAGAAAGAAAAAAAAAAGAAGGGGAAAGAAGGGGAAAGAAAGGGAAAGGAAGGAAGGAAGGAAGTTTGGAAGGAAGGAAGTTTGGAAGGAAGTTTGGGAGTTTGGAAGGGAGGGAGGGAGGGAGGGAGGGAGGGAGGGAGGGAGGGAGGGAGGGAGGGAGGGAGGGAGGGAGGGGAAGGAAGGAAGGAAGGAAGGAAGGAAGGAAGGAAGGAAGTTTGGAAGGAAGGAAGTTTGGAAGGAAGGAAGGAAGTTTGGAAGTTTGGAAGTTTGGAAGTTTGGAAGTTTGGAAGTTTGGAAGGAAGGAAGGAAGGAAGGAAGGAAGGAAGGAAGGAAGGAAGGAAGGAAGGAAGGAAGGAAGGAAGGAAGGAAGGAAGGAAGGAAGGAAGGAAGGAAGGAAGGAAGGAAGGAAGGAAGGAAGGAAGGGAGGAAGGGAGGAAGGGAGGAAGGGAGGAAGGGAGGAAGGGAGGAAGGGAGGAAGGGAGGGAGGGAGGGAGGGAGGGAGGGAGGGAGGGAGGGAGGGAGGGAGGGAGGGAGGGAGGGAGGGAGGGAAAGGGAGGGAAAGGGAGGGAAAGGGAGGGAAAGGGAGGGAGGGAACAGGCACATTTTAACAGTCAATTAAGTTTTCATCTGCTCAGTCACAGGGCTGATAGTGTGTATGATACTACCTAGTGTGATATGAAATAGTCATTGTTTATAGGGTAACCTCTCTGTATATAACTACTTCTCATATTTGCACTGTATAGTAATGGAAAAACTTGTAATGACTGATCTGTCATGCAAGACCAGCATAATATTGCAATAAAGCACTTCAGTGAAAATGCTGTATAGTTATGTGACTCAGACTTTCACCAGTGGTAATGTCTATGTATACTATTGGTTGAATAGTGGCATCTGTACTTCCCATAGCTTTATGTAGGTATAAGCTATCTCCTTTGTGCTTCTTTATAATGTGAATACATATCTCTAAACCCTTCAGATACGCAGTAAGACAAAATTAATTCTATTCAAACATGAACCAAAACAAAGCAAAATAGGAGTTGAAGACCATATACAGATCTAATAGATCAGGTATACATGTCTGCCACCAAAATTATTGTTGAAACAGAGGTATGTATTAGCCTGGTTTAATTTAACTACCATATATAATAGGAATTAGAACCCTACAGCACAGATTGTAAATGCTGTGGAGCAACTATATTCCATGAGTAATTCCAGGGACATTTACATAATAAAGACTTGCATCATAGATAAAACAATTTCTCTTGGTGCTCCCTATGCTAGCTGGGTCAGGAACATCTAGGTATGTTGAATACACACTATCGGTTCTATTGTAGACAAAACGCATGCCTTGACATAGGAAACAGTCAGTAGATGCAGATCTGTTCAGAAAACTGTGTATCCTGTATTAAATAATCTAAATTCATGATTCATGCATTAAGCTTAAAACTACACATAAAGTTGAGAATACCTTATAAAGAATTAGCTGAGCTGCAATCCTTTAGGGAGTGGCAAAGATTGTCCCATTAATCTGCATATGGATAACTTTTGATAGGACTTGACATAATGTAACCCATTTAGCTTCTGTGCTTCACTTGTGCTACACTGTTTGGCAGGAAGAAAGTTGTGCGAAATGACTGGTCATGAGATTGCACTATCAGTTCAGACAAGTAGATATCTGAAGTGACTTTGCTCTGTTGAGTAGCTGCATTGAGAGCTTTATAGTGGCACTGCATGTATGAGTAGCTGCACTTGGCAGGTTCCCAGTAATGTCAAATCTTTCTGATTAGTTTCTGTAAGTACAAGGACAAAATTAAGGCTAACCTATTTTTTTCAAATAAGAAAAGTGCATTTCCCATTTTTCTCTTTAATAGGAACTTCTTATATCATGTTTCCTATACCTTTTTTCCTCTTCCCATCATGTCACCCCTTAAAAAAACTTGTCTCATTAAAATACAACTCCTTTTAAAACCATACACCTTCAAATTCCTTTGAGTTCTGTACTAAATTTTGACCTTGAGATTCACATATTTTCAGCTCTGAATGAACTCACTGTTGCTGAAGTGTAGTTACTCTCCTCTTTTCCCCCTAGGTATTTTGAACTGCAATCCTCAAAGTCTCTCATAGTTTCCACTGCATATTTTCTTTGGCATGTTGGGTGAAAAATTTCTTTTTGATCACCGTCTTTCTAGGCAGGTTTTGGCAGAGCAAGTCTTGTCCAGATATAACTAATCCATTTCAAGCTCAGGTTGCTTCTTTAAACAAATTGAGTGAATTTATTTTTCTCTTGTGTGAATGGCTCAGTCATTTCTTCGTTACTGTAGAGACTTTGCATGGTAAATATGTAGCTTATAAGGCATGCTGGCATGAGCTTCTGTTTTCGTTTATAGCTTTGGTCAATGAAATAGCACTGTGGATCCAGGATGGTAAAACTGGAGTCAGATTTTCTGGGCCTTTTCTTATATAGATGACATAGGATCAGCCTCACTGTCAAGGTATTTCTTGGTAAACATATGAGAGGTTGCATGTCTTTTACATTATTTAGAGTCCCTTTTCAATAGTCTCACTAGTACCTCATGTTTGGCCAAAGAGCATTTTCACAAAATCATTGAATTTTCTGAGTTAGAAGAAGCCTTTAAAGGTCATCCAGTCCAGCACCCCTGCAATGAACAGGAACACCTGCAGCTAGATCAGGTTCTCAGAGCCTGGTTCAGCCTAACCTTTAATGTCTTCAAGGACAAGACATCTATCATCTCTCAGCGCTACCTGTTTCAATGCTTCATTACCTTATTATAAAAATATTTTTCCTTATATCCAATCTAAATGTCCCCTGTTTTAGTTTGAAACCATCTTCCCTTTTCCTATCACAACAGAGATAGAAACTCTGTCGCCTTCTTTCTTTCAGCCCTCGTTAGATACTGAAAGGTAGCTATCAGGTCTCCATAGAGCTTTCTATTCCGCAGGCTTAATAGCCCCAGGTCTCTCAGCCTGTCCTCACAGGAGATGTTCCATCCCTAGGATCATTTCTGTGTCCCTCCTCTGGATGTGTTCCAACAGGCCCGTGTCCCTCTTTGGCACTGAGAACTCTGAATCTGGACACAGAACTCCATGTGAGGTTTTACCAGCACAGAGCAGAGACAAGATCACCTCTCTTGCCCTGCTTTTGATGCAGTCCAGGCTCTGGTTGGCTTTTTGGACTGCAAGGGCACATTGCTGGCTCACATCCAACTTGCCATCCACCAGTACTCCCAACTTCTTTTCAGCAGGGCTTGCTCAATCCTTTTGTCCCCCAGATGGGATTAATAATCGGGGTTTCCATGACCCAGGTCAAGATTTTGCACTTGGATTTGTTGAACCTCATGAGGTTCTCCTGAGTCCAGTGCTCAAGCTAGTCTCTTTGGTTGGCATCCTGTCCCTTGGGTGTGTCAACTTCACGATGTATCTGGTTGTTATCGGCAAACTTGCTGAGGGTGCAGTCAATACTACAGTTGGTGTCATTGATGGAAACATGAAAGAGCATTGTCTCAGTAGTGAGGGAAACCACTCCTCACTGATCTCCTTCCAGGTGTTCAGCCATTGACCAGCACTCTCTGGGTACAGTGTTGCAACTAGTTCCTCATCAGTCCACTCATCAGATCCATACTTCTCCAATTTGGAGATAAGGATATTGTGGGTGACTTTCCCACCCCATCCCTAAAAGCCAAACAATAACCCTATGCTCCTTCCAGGATACCTGTCTCTGTTTCCCTGCCTGTGCATATTCTTCCTACTCTACAGTTTGATCAGTATGTAGCAGTTCAGCCATGTTGGTCTCTTGTCCTACTTTTCTGACTTCCTACACTTGGGGTTGTAGAGCTCATGTCCTAAGGATAACTTCCTTGAAGATCTGCCAGCTTTGCTTCACTCTCTTGTCCCTGAGGGGTTTCCTGGGAGGTTCAGTTGACTAATTCCTGGAAAAGCTGGAATTTGTCTTTCCTAATGTTTAGCACCTTGTTTTATCATCTTCATCTGTTCCATATCCCTCCGTGGTCTGAACTTCACCATTTCATGCTCACTACAGCCCAGGAAGCCTCCAGTCCTGTCACTTGTCTTGGCAGGCAACAGTTTAGTTCAGTACTGAATCTCCCCTAGTGGGGTTGTGTATAACTTTGCTCAAGAAGTTATCCTTAATGCATTCCAGGAGCCTCCTGGGTTACCCACAGCTTTTCCAATGTGTCGGGCTGGTAGAAGTTACTCAAGAGGATAAGAGCCTACAATCATGATGGCTCCTGTAGATGGGGGAAGAAGGCTTCATCAACAGGCTCTGCTTGATCAAGTGGCCTGTAGTAGACACCAGTCACATGGCTTCCCTTGTTGCCTCGGTCTTTAACTCTCACCCACAAACAGTTTTCTTGTGGTCATTCCTCAAGGACAGCTCTTCAAACTCCATTCCTTTCTTGATGTAGAGGGCAACACAATCTCCCCTCCTTCCTCGTGTGTCCCTTATAAACAGCCTGTTGCCATCAATACCACACTCTGGTCATGGAAATCACCTCATGAGGTTTTGATGACACCAACTATGTTGTTATTTTCTAATAGCACAGTGGCTTCCAGCTGCCCGTTTGTTTCCCAGGCCATGGCACTGGTGTAGAGGCACTTACGTTTGGTAGCTGGCCTTGTCATCTTATTGGAGGGTATCTCTTTAATTTCTTTGAATTACTTTCCTTGAGTTACCCAGCTTCCGTCTCCTGTTGCCTTTGTGGTCCCTGGATTGTTGTCTCCTTTTCTTCTCCATTCCATCTTATTTTGCATGTTTGTTCTTGTGATCCTTTTAATCCTTTGTAGATTTACTGGAAGCATTCACATAATGTCTGCTTCATGAAATAAAGTGAGATTATAACTGATAAGGCAGAATACCATGCTCCCCAGCAACTTCTGCCTGAGAGATTATTTATTTTTTTCCAGACAAGAGGAGAGACTTTTCTACATTTGTGATGCTATGTGTACAGAGTTGGTCTGTAAATCTGATGTTTTCTGAAATTTTGAGGCTCAGCTTATGTGCTCATGTTGCCCAGAAAAAGAAAAGGCAATCAGGAGAGGTTTATACATACAGTAGCCTCTTTTCTGTTTTTCCTTTCTTGTAGTGTAACTGGGGATTGATTTGTGTGCCTGATCGGCATAGAGGGAGGGAGATGGTGGTGGGGAAGCCTCACAGGCTAGACTGTTGAGCAACAGCAACTTGCAGTGGCATCTTCTTTGATTGACAGTACTGTACTTCTGGAGAAGTCAGGTATGGCATATCATTAGCATCCAAGGTGGTTGCTGAGGCAATCTTGGCAAAAATGTGTTTGCTGGGCACAGTATAGTTTTTAGAAGTTGTATTATGGGCTCTATGAATGCGAATTAGTGAAAAGGAGAAGTGACCCCCTTCCTTTAGTGTCTCAGTTGCCAATGGAGATCCCAAATTTATCTCTATTGCTTATATGTATGTCTTATATTTTATTAAGCCTTAAACCTTTTCCATCTGCACTCTAAACTCAAACTGCAATAGTAGAGTGGTAATGCTTCTAAAGTGAGCCTGTCCAAAATAATTTCATTGTCCTTGTTGAGTGAAGTGCAACAATTAAGCAGACAGCACAAACGGGTCCAGATAAATTGGGTATTTACAATTATTTCAGTTTGGATAATCTAATGTGATGTTCTTTGTGCTGCTAAGAAATGTGCTTTCCAGCATGGGAGGCTCCTATTCTGTTCTCTTGTTTACCGGGTGTAAATTCAGAGCTTCTCTGTGGACTCTTGTGGAGTTTAAGCTAATTTACATCACTGCAGCTCAAATGAGAATCTGATCCCCTTTTTTTTACTTGCCCTGTAAAGCTGCCTCTCTTCAGCTGTGCTTGCATTTTGTAGATGCAGCCAGGGGAGCTGAAAGGTCATTTTCTTTATTCCTGGGCCAGGGTTGTATTGTTGAACTTCTTCACTTTGGGGAATCCAGCTTTCTTTGAGTGCCTCTGCTCTGAAGCTCAGGAACTCTGACTGACAACTCTCCATATCTGCCATTGCTGATGACTTTCTGGGTAGCATTGCAATCAGATCCCCTCATTACTAATGCCTTGATTTCTTGATATTAGCACTTTGGGGCTTTATTCTGGCTTTCCACCAAATCTGGCTTAGAATTCATAACACTCGCAGTTGAAAGGCAGGGAATTATTGCCAACAAATTGACACCTGAAGGCAGATCATGGTTTCTCTTTTTTGCTTCATTTCTCCACATTGTATATTTCTTTTCCTTCCCTTCTCCAGCCCTATTCCACTTCTCCCCAGCTCCCCAAAAACAACATGCTGTGTTTCCAGGCAGTCTTAACCTGTTAATCATATTTGGGCCCAGTGATTTTCCTGCAGATCCTGGCATGTGCAGTGCTTGGGCCTTGGTCATTAGTTTACACAATAAATGATGCCCATTAGAAGAAAATAATCAGGGCTTTGAGAAGACCACTTCACTCATTTTTTGAGGAGGTTATGTTAAACGTCTGGAGTTACTAATGATATTTTCCCATCAAATAGATAAAGACTAAGAGTCATATTTATCCTCTTTCCTCTTCTTTTTTTATTTTTCACAATGATGTACCAGTGCTCTCTATTACTATTGTTGTGATTATTCACAGACAATCCAGGCATCAAATACTGCTTCTGAGATGTTGCCACACTCTTGCACCTATCCACGGTGGCTTGGTGATACAGAACAGAGCCACTGGAGGTCTCTCCATTTATGTATGGGAAAACATCCTTGAGAGTCCTAGAAAGTCTCTGCTAGCTGTTATTGAATTGCAGTGTCTTGTCCAGAGGCCAAGAGAGTTCTGAACATAAGCCGACACTATTACAAGCGCCAAGTTTAACAGCAGCACTCTTGATGTCACTTGCTTTGCCTTTTAATACCAGCTCTAACCTTGAACTTACTAACAGGACGTGCTTCCTTGTAGCTCTTTGAAACCTAGTCTAACACTCTTTTAATGAAAAGTGAATAAATCTTTTTTCCTTTTCATTTTAAAGCAATTATATCAACAGTAATAAAATCAACTCTGTATTAAGTGGACTCAAGTGTTTATGTATATATATATATATATATAATATATTTATACACACACACACACACACACATATATTTAATGTACTTATTCAATTGGAGAAAAAGTTTTTCATTTTTCCTCCTCTTTTTGTCAACTACAAAATAATCAAATCTTCAAAAGTCACTGCTTGGTAAGGAGGTTGGAATTTTCTCCCTGAAGACTTTAATCATGGAACATTTACTTAAATGAAATTGTTAAAATTACAGTATTTAACCTTGGTTTAATGTCTGGACTGCTGTTCAATGGCAGCTCACATCAGTGTATAACCATTTTCATCTACTTGCATACCTATTCCTCTCATGTCCTCTACCACTTTTTTTTTAAGAAGCTACACTCCATTTTCACCTTGTTTTGCTTAAAGAAAACTGCTTTTCCATAAGTGGTTTTAGCTTCTTAAATAGGGGTCGGGTCAGTGATGTACAGAAATCATACACCTGTAAGACCATAATATCCATCTTGAAAACTTAAAATCACTAGCTCTTCCAAGTGCTAAAAACTAGATTAACTGTGTCCAACTTGGAGTGTTACTCCCAAAAAAATCATTTATTTGCCAGTCCTAAAATTACTTCTCACCATGAGGAAAGGCACACATATATGAATGTACAGTTTGTATAATTTCTCCTTTTACAGAAGCCAATTCCTACCCTATTTCCTCACTAAAAAGCAGGTGGTTCTGTTTACTTCACACTTGCGATGATGGCATTAAAATGAGATGCTTAAGCTTACAAAATGCTGTTTTTAGATGCTGACTATTCTTATCCAATGAAGATAAGCATTTCTGTCTCGACATGGAAGCTCACTGGTCTGTCACTTGATGATTGGATTCCTTTACATTTTTTGTTTTTGCCCAGACAGTGTTTTTGTTAAGGTCCTAGTGACTGTTTGATGTATCATATGCATCTGTATTATTATTATTATTATTGTTGTTATTATGATTAATAATAATTTAATGCTTTTTTTTTTTTCTGTAGAAAATGTTGATTCAAGACCTTTCAATTTGAGATACAGGAGCAATTTTGAACAAGTATTTATCTAAGATTAATTTTTTGAATATGTTATGTAATCCTTGTTGAAGTGAAAGGGACCAAACAATATAAGAGCCCAATCAGGCAAACATGACATTTGCTGGACAAATAGAGATTCCAAGGTACAAATCCCTGCCATACCTAATTCAGACTAAGAAGAGAACAGGCATTACGATTTCTCTATGCATCCTAGTGAAGTTTTCTTCACACTAGTTTCTTAGCTATTGGAAAAGAATATTTGTACATTTACTTCCTTTATTTATTTTCTCTTCCCATTTCTTTTTAGTTCAATTACTAAGTTATTTTCACCTGGAATACTAAATATATTTTTTGAGTAGATGAAGATTTATGTATACATTTTTGAGGCACAATAGTAGACTGGTTGATTTTTTAGAGAACTATTATCAAACTGACCTTAGATTTTACTAAGTTGTATTGGCAGATCCTAAGTTACCTCTCAAAACTGATAAGCTTTATCTTCCTTAGGGTAGTAAGTAGGGCCATGAGAAAAACACAGTGTGAAAATACCAGCCTATAATGAAATGTAGACTCCTGGACTGAAGCAGAAAATCAAGATTTGAGAAATCTCGATGTAGTAAGTTGACAGAAAAGTCAGTGAACCCACCTTTGATTTGTCTGATACAATGGAACTAATGAAGCATCCCCCACTGTCACCTCTTTGATTACAAAGCATTTAGAGTTTCCCAAACTAGGATATTTCATTTCATATGCAACTGTTTGTGTACAATACTCAGCACTGACAGCTGCTGCTTTTGACTACAGCATTCTAGGCATTCCTGTGATGCTGACAAAAGATGAAAACTGTTTTGGGGGAAAAGCTTTCTTCCAGTATAAGGTGATGGCTCAGGATGGTTCTTGCTTTTTCAGAAATGGGTTGTCTTTTTCCTCTTTCTCATAAGTGACCTGAAAATAAACAAGGAAATGACATTCTTACTATTACTATAAAAAAAGGGATGAGGGAAGTCAAAAGTAAGAAGAATTTCTTAGATTCATCCTGTAGTTGTCCATATTGTATTTATCATCTGTAAGAAAATTTGGGTCAGATATACTTTCCAATAAAAAGAGGTATCCTGCAGACATCCCCATACTTGTATATTAGGGTCATGCCAAGAATAATAGAGACTATTGTCACCGCATTGAGCTTCTGCATTGTAATAAGTATACCTCACTCTCTCTTCCCTGTTTTTCTCTTATTACAAGATGCCTATTTTATTCTAACACTCCTCACCAAAGACATGAAAAGAGATACTGATTAGCAGGGTACAAGCTTGTTGGGGTTTAACCCAGCAGGTTGCTCAGCACAAAGCAGTCGTTCACTCACTCCCCTCTTTCACAGTGGGATGGATGAGATAACTGATAAATAAATAAATAAATAAATAAATAAATAAATAAATAAAAGGTACTACTCATGAGTGAGATAAAACTATTTGCTAAGATTAAGGAAAAAAAAGGATAATAATTTAATACTTATGACATATATATATATATATGTATATTTAAAAAATGTGCATAACAAATGATGTACAAGCAATTGATCACCTTCCACCAGCTGATGCCCAGCTAGCAGAAGAGAGCCATATGAATGCTCACACCCTTCAAAACTCCTTCCACTTGAAATCATATGGTACAAAGTATCCCTTTGGCCAGTTTAAGTCAGTTGTCCAAATTCTGTTCTCCCCCAGCTTCTTGGGCTCTTTGCTGGGAATAGTCTTGGCTGTGTACAGCTCTGCTTAGCAGGCAACTGTAAATATTGGTGTGTTACAAACATTGTTTTTCTCCTAGAACTAAAATACAGCATCATACCAGACACTCTGAAGAAAACAATTCCTTTCCAGCTGAAACTAAGACAGTGGTTCCTCTAAGAGACTTATGCACCTCTGAGCTCAGGGAAAATGTGGAACCTTAGTATTGTCTTGACTGATGTCATGTCTTCACCTCCTGCCTGGTGAGAATTGCAGGAGGGAATGAGGGGTTTTGTGAAGGGAAACTTGCTATTTTTCTTGCTGTTACTTAATGGGAAGAATTAAAGGTGGGGAATCAACTTTTTTACTTGGGTAGATATAGAACGAAGGGGAATGGTTTTAAGCTCAAGGAGGGAACATTTAGGTTGACTGTAAGGGGAAAGTCTTCACAGAGTGAGTGGTGATATGCTGGAACAGGCTGCAAAGAAAGGCTGTTGGTACCCCACCCCTGAAGAAGTTCAAGACCTATCTGGATGGAGCCCTGGGAAAACTGGTCTAGTATCAGATCAGGAGGTTGGTAGTCCTGCCTGTGGCTGGGAGTTTGAAACTTGATGATCCTTGGGGTCTCTTCCAACCCAAACCATTCTATGGTTCTATGAAAGTTTTGCTTGGGAATGAACAGTGTCCTGGGGAAAGATGAGCCAATGTGGAAGAGATTGCGTTGGGAAACCGTCTAGATCAGTTGTCTACCCAAAACCTTCTGTACTGCTCAGAGGTGTGCAATCACTAGGCATCTGCCTTTATGCAGTAAATGTTTTTCTCTATTATCTTAGTGTTGAGTGTGATGTCCTGTTGTGTCCATGCACTGTGCACCCACCTCTGGTTTGTTCTCATCCAGACAAGTCAGGAATGGCTGTTGATTCTGCCTTGTATATCTTGCCTTAGCATTTTTTTGGTCACTACCAACAGAACTACAGTTACGGAGGAGTCCTGATCTGGGTCCCTTTTTGAATATCAGCATCTGTTTCTAGTTTTTAAGAATGTTTTCAAAACTGAGCTTCAGTCATGCCTCATTTACTTGTTGTGAGACTACTGGAAATAAAGAAAAGAACTGAATTTCATTTCATTCATGTGTCAAACTCTTTGAAGCCAGGCCATGTTGGTAAAGGGCTTCTTTATGTCTGATTTCATGCCCATACCTGTCCTGAATGTTTTCACTGAATATCTCCTTTTCTTGAATGGAATTTTCTAAGGTAGATGATGAAATCTAACTTCCTCCAGGGCTGTGACACCCGCTCTCCCCTGTCCAAAGCCTGTTTTTCCTGGACAAACACATGAAGAAATAAGTGTCATCTGTTCAGTGCTGAATACCTGAATTTCCTTTGTTTTTTTTTCTCCTTTTTCGTCTTTTTCCAAAGCCTAGTGACATCCTTTGCTGTGTGTTAAGGGCTAGTGTAGATCAAAGTCCTCCTAGGATCAAAAAAATATGCTGCATGCAATCCTTACAGTAACGAACAAGGTCTTTCTCTGACAGAAACATGATTCTGTGCATTTTCGGCAGTCTACCAGACGTGATTTAGGCGTAGCTTAGGAAATCTCTTCTCGACCCTTCCCCCAGATTCATTAGAAGAAGGAGAAAAAAGGAAAAAAGGCTTAGTTTAGCTAGGTGGAAGAGCAGGGAGAACAGCTTTCTTGAAACTTTGCAGGAAGATTTAATGTAACTGTTGTGGGTTTAGTTTGTTTTGTCAAGAAGAAAATGGAGAATTTCAGAGGAGAGCAAATGTATCTAACGCAAAAAGCAAGAGAGGCTTAAAAAACTTGTTTGTGTGGCTATGGTGTTTTTCATTATCTTATGTTCCTTCCCTATCAGATTGCCATTCAGTATAACCTCTTATGTTTGAAGAAGTAGATGAGTCCAGAGTACATTCTGGAAGTGGGATAAATAGCCTTCAATGCACCATAATTATTATGGGCAACTATTTCTTGTAAGTCTTTTCTTTCTTCAGCTTCAAGAATGCCTTTGAAGGAGATTGCCTTGAAAGTATAAATCCGTATTAATGAACAGTTTTCTCACTAGCTTGAATCTTTTGTATTCTATCTCTTGAGGCCTCTGAAAAGCTTTCTGCAAGTTTGTGACATAGGCACTGGAAACTGAATGCAAATACTCATTTTGTAAATCCATTAGTAGAGGCTTCTATTAGCTTGAAGTACTCTGAAAACACATTTTTTTTTTTCCAAACAACTAGAAGTTTTTTGTGTTTAGGTCTTGAGAATGATAAAAATCCTTTTTTTTTTTTTTTTTTTTTTTCATCTATTTGACGTATCTATTTGAGCGTAGGATAAAACGTAGTTTCTACTGTCTTTCTCTGATCATATCAAGAAAATACAATAAGAATACAAATGATAAGTAATACCCATCCCCGTGCCAGGAAATACCCATTTTTTTTCCCAGGGAAAATAATTAGTAATTTGTATTTCTGAAGAAATAATCCTGGTACCCCATAATTCACATTCAATTACTTAAAAATCTACCAATAAAATTATATTTTTATTAAGTTTCGGCATGTAACTGCTTACTGGTGGTTTTACTGGGTTTGGTTTTGTTCCGGTTCTCCCTGATGCACAGTGATGGAGAGAAGCACTCACACATAAGTAGCATGCAGATGAAACATACTGCTTTCAAGAAGATTAGAAATCCTCCCTTGATGCCCACTTCATCAGGGCCTGTTTATTTGCCAGAAGACTCTTAGTTTCATTCCTATCTGGTATTTCTTCTCTAATTTCGAGCATCCACACTACTTAGGGTGCAAGTAGCTGGCACACAGGTCCTCAGAAGATTGGAAAAAATATAGACGTACTCTCTAAAGCAGTGCTTGTCAGGAAATAGGAGGCACAAACCCATTTCAATCTGTGATTACTTGCTATGAGATCATATATTTGCTGGGTTGCCTCAGTGGCCTATCCTCAAGAGTGCATACAGAGTAAATAACTGTTAATTTCCCTGTTACATAAAGTGTGTTTTCTATCTTGTGTTGAAGTGAGGAGGTGCTGATCCCTATTTGAAGGCTTGTATTGTTTACTGGTTTGAATGAGATCTTCAGGACACCAAGTTCTCTACTCAGCTCATACTCAAAATGAGAGTGTTCTTTTCTCTACCATAGTTAATTCCTTCAAATTCTTTTCTCTAGTTCCTTGCAAAGTAAACAAAATTAGTGTTTAACTTGCTTTCACAATAATAATACACACTTGTCACTGTAGAGAGATGATGTGGTAACTCACATGTGCGGTAGGCTAAATATAAAAATATGGAATCCATCTTCTTGACTGAAAGACCAAGATTCTGCAAGATATTGAATGGTTACACGAAACAGATAATGACTATTGTATTTCATGTTTCCTCACATAAAATACGTAATACTTGAGAGGCTTTGGAGAATTATATGTGAATTGCAATTAATTCTACATTTAAACAAATTTGAGATCCATTCTGTGTATGACTATCCACCCCTGGATCATGATATCCTTACCTGTCATTAAATAATACCATCAACAGAAAGTCCATGAAAATATCTACAGTGGAAATAGGAAAGCTGATATTGATAGGTGAGTAAAACCCAACTTATTTTGTAAATAAATACACTAATGGTTTTGCAGAATCTCTGTGAAAATGAACATGATAGAAACCTTGATCAAAAGTACACCTAAAAAAGTATGTCATGAATACAGCTTCAATTAAATGAAAATAAGGCTTGCAATTCTGATTGGTACTTAAATTTATGAAAAAAAGTATGCAAAAGGAAGATTTTAAACTGCTGTAAAAAGTAGAGGACCACCACAAAACTGGAATGCCTCACAAAGGACCAAAACTTTTCAGTGGGGAAGAGGAGGTCACTAACATGAGGAGACTTGTAAAATCCTTTTCCACTAAGCTCTCTGGTTTATGACCCAAGCAGTATGGGCCAGCTCAGCAGAGTTCTCAAAGGGCTGTCACAGGTGAAGTCCTGATGATTTTCCACCATATGCTTATTCACCACCACAGGCAGAACATTCCGCTGGTCAGATCTAAGATACTCTCTGCACAACTAGTGTTGCTGAAACATCTTTCCAGTGAGCTGACAATTTCCTCTCTGGAACACAGGATGCGGGGCTGGGTGTGATGTTTCATAACATCTGACACTAGTCCCTGCAAGTTTGGTGCAGGCTTCAGACATCTTTGAACTGAGACCTCTCTGCTCAGTCTGTTATCAAACCAGTTTTGGAAATGGTTGCATTATTGTGAGAGACCACATAGAGCAGGGAGCTCTATGAGCGATCTGGAGCTTGTGAGATCTATCACAGAAAGATGACACATCCAGTAGCATATGACCTGTACGTATGTGTAGTGTGTCTGCTTGCTGCTGACTCACTGATGCCTCTGCAAACAGGACTCATGTGTTTAGGAGATGTTGCCTCTCCATGTACTGAAGTCCCACTGCTACCTCTGATGTCATCTTGGAACTCTGTGGAATTCAGCAATTGTGTTGCCATGGGTTATTTTTGTTTAGTTTCGCTTCTTTTTTTAAAGATACAAACAATACCTAGAGACTTTCTGAAATAGGGATTAAAACAGAATTTTAGTTTCCTGGGGGAAGGAGGAAGGCATTGAAAAGGCTCATCAGGCTATTTTTAATATCTCTCTGTGGACTAGTCAATAGACGTGACTCACTTCTGCGCAGAGAACCCTGCGTAGTACTAGGGGGGAGGAGAGGAGTTTGGATTTTCTGGCAATGTGTAGAAGAGCAATGATGACTTTATATGAAGTAGCTGGTGGGTAGATTTTCCTAAAATTCAGCAGTTGTTTTGCTCTGCTCCCACTGGAATCAGTGAAAGCTCCATCAGGATTCATTGGAACTAGATCTAAGATATCGCCCTCTGTGTGTGAGCTACCTGTAGTGTCCACCCCTACTTCAAGTAGTGGAAAATTTGAGACAAGGCTTAGCAGGCATTCTACAAGTATTGCAAATGATAGACCTTTTATTTCCAAGGAAACTCTTTTTCTTTTACTGAGAAGCTGGTGGGAGTTGTGCAGTGGGTAGGTGAACACAGTTCTCAGACTGGCTTGGTAGTGGCAGACATGCTAGTTACACTGCAATACACAGTCAAGTGATGTGACTGTTAGCTTAAGCTAAGGCAGAAGTGACGTTCTGCCCTTGCAGTGTTTCTGTGTGACTTCACTGATCTCATCCTCTATATCTGGCTATTACCCTTCCCTCTCTCAAAACCTCTCTAAATGGGCCTTAGTGCTTTAACTCTAGGCTAGCTGGTTTGTCAAAGTCTAAAGAGTGTAACGTAAATTACTGTTGTCCTGATGGGCTCCCAAAGCTGTCCTATGGCTGTTACCTGGCTGTACTGCAGCATCGGCTTTTTCCCACGGTTCAATGACTCTTTAATAATGTACAGAGCCTTGATGTGTGATCCTACACACCATGGACAATTCTCCTTTGTTGTCCTTGACTGGACAGGACAAATGGGATTATTGCCCATCTGCTCTGTTGGTTTGTGGGGAGAACACCTCACCTGAACATTCCCAAACTGGCCTGTTGCTCAGTCAGCTGGGTGGTTCAATTTGTGAGTTACTAATCCGAACAAACCTGGCTGCTGTGAGCCTGAAAGCAAGGGTACTGCCTCCCGGTGCTGCAGAGATGGGCACAGGTGATTGTAGTATTACTGCTGCAAACTGTGTAGTGCTCTGAAGTTTAGATGCTCACTTGTTGTTGGACAGATTGAACAATGCTCAGCTCTGATACCTCTTCGGTGGAGGCAAGTATCTATGTAGCTTTTTAGAGATTTTTACATCTGTAAAGCAGGTATTAACACTTTGAACTTCTGTTCTCACATCTAATAAACCACCCTGACGGAAGACAGTGTTTCCTTCACCAGTGCTTGTCTGTATTTCCCCGATGGCCTTCTGCAGGGAGAGGCAATGGGGATGATGTACCCATTTCAAGCACCTGTCTGCAGAATGCAGTATGCTATCTGGTCATAAAAGATTCAAGCTTGACTTTATGCAGACACCACATAGGAGATGGAAATAAGGCACAAGGATTTCAGCTTCTTTCCTTGTTTAGCAACTTCACGCTGACTATTTCTGTTCTGCTTTAAATCCCTCTAATTTGGTTCCCAATTATCCTGGGAGACAGTACAATTCTGTGCTTAGACTTGAGGTTTCAAACTTGTCACTAGGTTCACCATTAGAAATATGAATAACATTGGACAAATCACTTTGCCTCTCTGAGTCACGGGCTTCCACCAGCCAAAGGAAGATAGGGTATTTATTACCCCTGCACAGAAGAAATCATGTTTTTCTTCTCAACCATTTCACTATTGTCAAATGCTGGCAAGAACTGCTAAAACACCAACTGTTTTCCCACCTCTTGGCTTTTAAAAACTGTAAGCCTCTAAAATAAATTTTAAAAACACCAACCAAGCAAAAAACTGAATTTATCATCACCTGGTAGGTCTGGATAGGGCTATTCATGAGAACAATCCAAAGGCCTTCACCTTGACTTCCCAACATAGTTTGATGTGATTTTAATCTGATTATTAGACTCTCGGTACATCCTGCAAGCTTGTAAAAGATACATTGCTGGCAGAAACATTTTAGTTACTGGGGAAACTTTTTGTTGTTGTTGATGTATGTGTTGCCTGCCATAAATACTCATCTGAGAGGCAAAGGTCACTTGGTAGCTGTTTAGCAGCTTTACTTTCTGAAATGAAACTTGAGGACTGTGTTGGATCTGCAGCAGAATGTGTAGGGGGTGTGAAGTAGATGAGGGAAGATCTGTTCCCTGGCATAATAGAAAACAGATTATTTTCTGGCTTTTCTGGCTTTTTATTTTCTCTGCATTGTTTTGTTGCTTTTCTCTCCTTTATCTTTTTTCTATTATTGTTTTTTTTTTTTTTTTTTACCTCTCTTAATGCTCAAGTTCGAATAGAAGATGCAGAGGGATAGCCTTGGTAACTAAGCCCCCTGTGTTTATTTACAGGGCTGCTGCATAGTACAGCCTGTGGCATTAAGGGATGCAGTCCCAATGCCATGACCTTCTCCCGTGCCAGCCCAGGGGATTTATCTGCAGTGTAGCAGATGCAAATGTGGGCTTGTTTGTTAGGCTACCCAGAACAATGTGGTAACCAAGGGCAGTGGGTAATCAAGCCTTGACTTAGGAATTTCATTATGTGTACAGAATCCATCCTGGAGATCAAACTGAGATTCTGATATGTGCTTAGTATGCACCCTAAATGCATCCTAAATATAAAAATGAATTCAGTCCCCAAGGTCCTCTCAGTTTTCAGTCTACTTCTGTGGAGTCTACATGTGTGAGTATTAATTTCTGATAGGGATTTTAATATTTTTATAACCTACTGTTGTACATGTGATAGGATCAGATTGGCTGACAGAGCAGCATGTTCTCACTTCAAACTTTTTATTTAATTTAGGAACACCAGCTTATTTCTCTATAGGTCTAGCTAACCTCAAAGTAGGATCATCTCATTTCAGGTGATTCCACAAATATGCTTTGGGGTCAGTCTTAGGGCAAAAATAAGTTGCCACCTTTGTAGATGGCAGTCCTGTTTTCTCCTTGGTGTTTGAATGACATTCACTACAATTGTATGGGACATAATATGTGGGTGAATATAGAAATAATATTTAAACGGACTCACATCTGTAATTTAAGCTATGGCTTTACAAAACATTTTTTATAAATTAGGTTTAGTCATGAGAGCAGGTGCTCATCATCAACAGTGACAGCCACAGCATATCTTGGTGCACAACCAATCATCACAGCTTCAGAACTGAGTGTAGCACATGGTTTGCGCCATGTGTTTGTAGGAGCTGCCTGCAAAAACTGAAACTGTTACCTTTACAGTTTGAAACAAAGTGATGCCGGATCTTACAAGCAGAAATGATGGGTAAAAAACAAACAAGCAAATATCAACAAAATGAAACAAACAAAAAAGCTCATCCTTCTCCCAGAAGCACTGAAATGCTTTCTGAAAGGATATTGCCTTCAGCATATTTCTTATTGTGATGCTGTCTCAGATACAGGAGAGCATTTTGCCCACTATTTTCTGCCTACCATTTTACTGAGATCTGCAACACACAAACCTACTCTGAAACTGGTAGAAAACTCTGCTCAGAAATTGCATTTGAACACTGAGTAATAAGTGGTGATATTTCTTTTCAAAAACATTGTCCTATCCATGGAAGAGAAGAGAACCATGAAAGGTTTGCTGGGTTGAGTGGTGTTTTCCTAGCTGGCCTTGGTTATGAGTGACCAACATGATCTCCTCTAGCAGACTGTCATTAGGAGGCAACTGCCAGTGCATTTTGTGTGCTGTGTGCCTGAGTTGCTGACCAGAAGGAAAGCTCTGTGCATAGCTGAGCTACCAGACCTCAAGCTGTCATACTGATGCTAATGGACAATTGATGCCACTCAGCTGCTACAGCAACTCAGTCTGGACTTTTCTTTGCAGCACAACTAATGAACTGTGCCTAGCTTTCTAGTTATGTATGAAAATTCACCCCAGCTGCAATTACCTTACAAGAGGATGGATGCCTGAGTCAAAGTGGCATTTTGTGACTACAGGTGTGATTCATCTGCCCTAGCTTCAGCCCTCTGAAGGTGAGCATGACAAGACATCCCACCTATTCTTTTCTATTGGATAGCGAGTGACCTAGGACCAGTCACTTTGGCTACCTGAGGTGAAACAGCTCTGACAATATGGCTTGTGAATTAGATTGGATCCTTGCCTCTGTGCAAGCAGGTATCCAGTCCTCCAACACGAAACAAGTCAGAAAGTGGGTTTTCATCCTATTAGCCTACATGCCTGGAAGACTTGCATTGTGCTGCTTGTATAAACTCTTCACTGTCTTTGTTAAACTATTTATCTGAGGAAACTTCATATTTTCTTTTAGGATAAACTAGAGATAATGCAATGTGCTTGTTTTAATTTGCAAGGTTAACTGATCTAATTATCTGTGTGTGTTTATTTAAATCCTTTTGAGCACTCGGCGATTGCAGGTGGCTGCTTTGTATTCCACCAACAGGAAATCTCTTAAAATGAGATGATATAGCTCAGTGGGTCTTCTTGTATAAAGGATTTTCTAATAATGTATGAATTTATTAAAGACAAAGATAAATAGAGGGTTTATTTACATCAAACAAATTCACAAGGAACTTCTTTTCCTTTAAACTAGAGAAGGCTGAATACTATCTACTTTTACTATGTCAAAGGATTATCTACACTCTGTGAAGATATTAGCCACCAGTATATTGGATCAGAACCTTTGACATGTTTCCTTTTTGGCGTCAGACAAGTTACTTAGTGACTTTTAGTTAATATTTTTGCGAAACTTCTAAACTGTGAAGCTTTAAGGACTTCAGTGATGCAAGAAACAGCATCACAGAGCTAGACTTCACCCTCCAGATGAACTGTTGCAACCCTTTGTGCTTTTCTGTTGCTATATACCTAGTAATTTGTAGAAACTAAATGTGCTTCTATAACTGTCTGGATAAAAATTAAGCAAAACTGAAGATTTTCTTTTCCTTTCTTTACTCATATAGTAAGGACAATGTCTTCTAGCATTTGCATGGTCTAGTGGTAAAGTTTACCTCATTTTCTTGCTTTCCACTCACTAGTCCTTCAAAGTTGAGTAGGTCCTTACCTAGATATGCTTCTTATAAAAGTTGTTTCAGTGCCTAGTATTCAAAGCAAGTGTTTGCAGAGCAGAATACGATAGAGATCCAACTAACTAGCTGCTGGTGTTAAGCAGCATGGTGCTTTCTGGGGAGAAGAGGGGCTTGTTAGCTTAGGTGTCACTTGAACATGTCCATCCTACCTCCAGGTCAGAGCTGGCTCCCACCTATACCTCTGCTTCAGGTTCTCTTGATCTTTGAGCTCTGGGATGAGCTTGAACACTGCTGTTTACTGCCAGCGTACTCACCAAGGTCCCTCCATTTTTAGGGGCAGTAAATTTCTTTTGTTTGTGCTACAGAAGGCTTTCTCCTAGTAACCGTATGTTACCTCTTAATGTTCGCCATATTAATGAATTGTTGTTGCTCCTATTAGCTCACAAAGCCACCTTAGCTAAACAGATGGAGAATCATTTGCTCTTTCCCCAAGCAAGCAAGCAAGCAAGCAAGCAAGCATTGGCTCCATGGCCCAGTACATTCATCTTATCTTTTTTGTAGCTTTGTTCACTTTAGCAAAGCTTATATCTTGCTTCACTTAAGCACCTGCCAGTGATAAACAGGAGAGAGACAGGTGCTAATCTCCCTTGGTCTGCCACTCCCCCGGGAAAGAGCCATTTGACTGTGGATATGAATTGCTGATGGATCACTGTGTTGAGTTGTGGCATCAATAAAGCAAATCAGCAGAAACCCTTCCCCAGTCTGAGACGCTCTTAAAACTCAGCTGACTGAGGAAAAGCAGAATATACTGCAGTGAACTGTCATGTTTTGGCTAGTGTGTAAAACAGCACTGGTTTCAGAAAGAATGGCATGTATGGAAAGGCTTACTTCTGCTGATCCTGCTTACGCTTCAGCCATTCTTTTATAGGCTGTCAAAACATAGAGCCAAACTCTAAAGTCTCTCCTTGGATTATATGTGGTCTTTACTTGAGCAGAGCCTGCGCTAAGTGAGCAAAATCTAAATAAGGCTGTCAAGGCTTTGACCTAGAGTATTTACTCACATGAGTCCCGGTGAGAATTGCAGACTTAATACTGTGCTGCAAATGTAAGCGTTTCAGTCCGTTCTCCTGTGCTCTGACAAAGTTAATTGTCTAATCTTGACACCAAGTGCCCTGTACTTTTTTTTTAAGAGGTTTATGCATGAGACTAATTATCTGCTGTTAATTTGTCTGCTAGCAGCTTTCTGTTTTTAACATCCATTGGATCTGGAAGCCATATATGGTGGCATTTTCATGTAACTAGCACAAGGACTGTGAACTGGATGCTAAAAGACAAAGGTAACAAATACCAGTGGGACACTCAGAAAGAGGAGGAAAGCATTGATTCCCTCAACCTTTGTCTCTATGGCCAGAAGTTCCAGGATCCATGACTGTATTCTGCAGGGAAATTCTGACTTTGTATACCTTCCTCATGTAGATAAGTATTCAGTGGGAGACATATAACTAAGCTCTTACCTCTCTGGTTCTCATAAAGGCTTCTGGTGCAGATGGGAATGGCAGGAATCAGGTTAATGTGATAACACTTGTTAGGAGTTGCAAGGAGGTAGGTTGTCAGAGGTCCTACTGTTAAGGACATGCTTATCATGTCATTACTATCTTATGTGAACAGTATGTCAAAGACTATGCGATGACATCGAGCTAATATAGTATTTCATGAGTAGAGGAAGGTAGCTGTCCAAGTGCTTTTGTTTCAAACATGTTTAAGTATATCAAAGCTTCTGTGATCAGTTTTGGTTAGTAGCTGCACTAATATACACTAGGACCAAGATGGTTTCTGATTTACAGTTTGAGAACTGGCAGAACCCAGGCTACCATATCATGTAATATCACTGGATGTTTAGTTTTGTGTTTGGGAATGATAAAACCTGGTCTTGGGTTTCCAACTGAATTTGCAGTTCAGAATTCACCTTTGAAGCCAGTCTCTATCTCAAAACAATGTAGCTCTGAAGCAGTTAGTCTGCAGACCAAGATCTTTCCAACAGGAAACCTGAAGCAACTAAATAAAAGCAGACCTCTCTGGAAAGAAAATTAATGCAAATTTCGTAGCAGCTGTAGGTCTGACTGTTGAGAGGGTCTGTGACTGCAGGATCTCTGAGATGACTGCTCTTTATATAGCAATTTATCAGCTGATATAGGACTAAGACTGTCATCAGACCTGCTTTGATTTGGAAAAAAAAAAAAAACAAATAAAAAATCCAGGTGCTCATGGTAATGGCTTACAGTTCCAGATTTTTATTAAGATCTAGGGGCTGAGAGGAAGATTTTTATTCCCTTTTGAGACACTGTAGTGTCTTAAGCTTGATGAGTTATCACCAAGCACCTGTAAGCTCTTTAAATGCTGTAGGTGCAGCTTTACCTGAGCATGTTGGTGAAATAAGTACATGTTGATAAATTCATAGCCAGCGAGTTTTCTAAAGGAGCAGATGCCTAATGGAAGTTGGAAGTAAAAATAAATAAATAAATAAATGAAAATAAAAAGAAGACTTGGTTACTGAAGATAGGCCAGGCAAAAAAAAAAGAAAAAAGAAGTGTGAACATGGAAATGGCTAATAGGAAAAACAGAGAGGGGGCATGGATGAGGACAGTGGACTAAATGAGCCTGCTTGAGCTGCGCAGGAGACAGCTGAAGGAGGAAAGTTCAATGCAGGCTTAATTGCAGGGGGTGCCACAGTCCCACTGTGTACACAAAACCCTGTCAATACTACTGAGGCACCGGCGTGTTAATTAATGATTTACTTACACTGACCCCTGACCCTGAGGCAAATAAAGGGGATTTGTTTTGCTTCTATTAACTCCTCGACTTGCTGAGCAGAGGCCCCCCATAGTCCCCAGCATCACGTGGCCACACAGGAGCTACCTGTGTCCTTTATTTTCTGAGGGTCCAAGCTGTGCCTGAAGGGAATTGATTCCCTCACAATAGCTTCTGCTCCATCTCCTTGACCCTCTTACTGTGGAGCTGTTGGCTCCACTCATTTGGCTGGAGTTACTCCTGAATACTGACAGGAGAAAGGGAACTGGATCTGTACTTGTGAATGGTTCCCCTGCTCTATGTGTCTCCTTGCACAGTGTCATATCCCTGTATGTATCCAGAGATCTGTGAGCCTCCCTGCCTGTTTGCTGTCCAAGATCAGAAATTGGCCTTTCTTTTCCAAATGCATCTCCTGAACCTGTTCTGCTCACTGTAGCTGCATGGATCTGACCATAAAAGCAAGTTGAATACACCTATGCACAATGCCTTGGTCCTTGTTTTGAAATAGTCTCAATTACATAAAGGCAAGGCTGAGGAGAGCATCAGTGAGAAGACAGGGTGGAAAAGTTCACCAAGGCTCCTTCACTGGAATGTTTTGGATGCAGAAACTCCAAGGCCTGAGTCTAGACACCAGATGAGGCAAGGAATGAAGGGACAAGGGACTGCTTACAGGATTCAGAGTGGGACTTAGGTTTCTGTGCCTCTTTTTCCTCATCTTTTGTTCTGAAAGAACATGGTGATATGGCAAAGTAGGTGGTGGCAGGGAAAGATAGGTGTGTCTACAGAGAGTTGGATATATTGCCCAGGAGTAGAAATGGAGAATGAAATGACTACATCCTCAGGAACATGTGTAATATCAGATCCCTTGACCAAATAGCTTCTGGCAGAATCTGGAGCCTGTCCTATGACTGGTAGCAAAGCCAGCTCAGCCACAGTGGTGCCTTCCTGTGTAACCATGACCAAGCCCCATAGCCTCAAGACCAGACAGAGATTCAGGTCTCCAACTCCCATGCAATAGAAAAAGATCTAAGTAAGCACTGGAAAAGCAGGAGGAACAGCACTGACCTCTCCTTCCCCTGGGTGGTAGGAGCATAAATGCATTACAGAATGTAAAGTGCTTGATACTATGGAAATAGGAACTCTGTAAGTTACTTAGTTCACACACATGCAACTCCCAGAGGGCATAACTAGGGTTGTTCTGGTTTTTTAGTATTATTGCTTGAGGCATTACACCTGAAAATGCCAGATGTACTTAAATCAAGCGCAATGGTGTCGCTGCATAGTAATAGTTTTTTATCAGGGGGATGGACTGGTCTGCTTTCTCTCTCAAGACCTCTCAGAAGAGGGTGATGCAGAGTGGATTGGAAGGCAGATGGGTTCCTCTCTACTGGAGGATTACATTGTTATTAAAGTAGCTGGTTGTTGTTTCACTGGAGGGCCAGTGGTAGCAGCAGCTGTGATCAATAGAACTGTGCTTTTTATGCAAGATTTACTCTTGCTCATCCCAGTTTTGCCGAGAATCTTCAGCTAGCAATCGATAACGAGCTGTGATGACAAAGTAGCTCATTTCAATTGAATTTGGTATAATTAAAAATGTTAAAAAAACCTTTGTCTCTTCTACCTTTTTATAGAGAAGCTTTTCGATGAGAAAATTTGGTGCTGTCCTAGCAACCTAGCAGGGCGAGAGCAACTGCTGGTCTCCCTCCTGCCAATGATGGTCCTGTGTCAGTGTGGCTGACTTCAGCCTGTAGTCCTATGGGTAAGCTACCAGGCCTGATATACTTCAACCTGTGCATCGGCCTCTCCATACTGCTCAAATTTCCCTACCAGGAGGAGAAGGCATTTTATTTTCAAGTGAAGTGTATTTCTAGAGGAGGGTGGAAGGAGAGGAAAATCTCTCCTTGATTTCAGACTCCTCTCATTCAGTCCACTCAAACTTTGCAATTGAAACCTGTTTCCTGTAAGTTTTAAAATAGGTAAAGGGCACTTCATGTTCTTAAAGAGGAGTCTGATGATGAGAATTCCTAGGGGTCACCTGGGCGGCAATACCAGGCAGCTCCCAAGGTTTTGTGCTGCAAACTATGCTTACTGCTTGAACCTGGCTCCCTTTAGCCCTTGCTGTTGAGTCTGATTTGTAATTAGAAATATGGTATTATGATAACTTTAAGCTCTGGAAGGTAACTGCTCTCATATATCTTGTAATTTCCCATTTTCAAAGTCAGAATACACTAAGTAAATATCCCTCTGGTGCCTGAAATGGGTGATTATCTTCCTTTCTGATTTGAAGCAACCCTGATGCAGGGACTAACTCTCTTCAACTTCTGGAGTCCAGCCAGCCCTTCTGATGCTGACTGGAGCACAATTGCATTTACTAGGCTTGTCTCATGCATTTCAGCTTGTTTAATTTCCTAATATGTTCCTTTCTTGAGAGAAGGAGTGAAATGACTTCTTGCTATTCCAGGAAGCAGTATCTTCCCAGGCCCATTGCCTTTCAGGTCAAAGTGACACTGGGACAGGATCCTAGCAGTAACTTGTTTCAGCATTGAAATAAGTGACTGCAGAATTTAATTTAACTGGGAAGTGTTCTGATTTGACTTTTCTTCTCCAATCTGCAGAACTTGTTTCTGCACTTGCAGCACCTGGTAACTACTGGGCAAAAGTCAGCTTTCTAACTGTTTTGTTTATTGCTTTGTCCCATGTTCATCTTTAGAAACATCCTTGCATCTGGAATACTTCCACCAGCAGAAACCAACATCTTTATATCAGAGCCATGCAGGAAAAGTGCGCACCTGCACACCATTGGCTTAGGTGTGCTCTGAGGTTAGGTGGCCCTTCCTTCAAGAGCTTCCTGGTGAGGAGTTGTAAATTGAGAATAAGAGAAAGGGGATAGGAGGGACTTCCTCAAGGTGCAAAGCACTGTTCTGACTGATGTCAGCGTGGGACAAAAGCCTGCTTCAGCCCCATTCACCTCTAAGCCTGTCTGAAATCTGACAAATGAGCTTGGAGACCACATGGTGAGTGCAGAATGGGGGGAGGAAGGACAGAGGGACTGCAGACCAAGCTGACAGACGGACTTTGTGCTGGTTGCTAGGCAAAAGCAACTTGTGCCTGAGCCAGCAATCCACAAGCCTCTCCAGAGAAGCGAGAGGGCTTGAGATGAAGGTTGCTGCTATTCTGGTGTCAAGGAGTGATGCTTTCTTTTGTTAGGAGCATGGTCCCACTTTATTTGTTTCCCCTCCAGCTGCTGGGCATCAGTGGCAAGGTTAACTCTGCCATGCGTGGGGAGAATTCTTCACTGCACCATGCTCCACATCTTTTGTTTTCTGTTATAATTTCATAACCTCTGCCACAAACTTCCCCCCCCTCCATCTCCTCCTCCCCTTACTCTGGTGGTTTATGAGTTTTGTGCTCTGTGGCCTATTAAGGTTCAGTTCCCAGCCAGTAAAAATGAGGAATTGGTTCCTGCCATTCCACACAAGGAGTTTTAATGCACTCAGTCGCCTGGAAGCCTAAATGCAATAGTTTTGTATCGGTGATAGTTGTGTAACATAAAACCTTAATAAAGGTTTATAAGGGAAGGGATATGAGATGGAGTGGATGGAGTTCAGCTCAGCATACAGCTCCGCTGGGGTGTTAAACAAGGGAGAAAGTGCTTGCAGGAGCCCAGAGTGCTGCGTGCCATAGGAACACACTCACTGCTGTGACCTCCCACTACTCTCCCAGTCCTCTTGCCTCATCCTTGCAAGAAAAAGCTCCCATTCCTCACAGCCTCACCTCAGAACTGCAGAGTTTTTGCCTGAAGGTTATCAGCTGTGTTGGCTGGGGTGGGTTTCCTGTGGGGATACCCATGTTTTTTCTGACATGCAGCAGTCATCCACTGCCCATTAGTTAATGAGTCACCAGCTCTCCCTTACACCTTCCTTGAGGACTCCTTTGGGCTAAAAAGCTGACCTTTGCTTGCACTTCAGTTTTTGCTTGACCTATTGGATGTAATCCTATAAAAGTTTCTTGTCACCCCCCCCCCCCCCATGCAACCTAATCTTTCTTCAGCCATCAGTGAGAAAAGTGACACATGCATTTAATAGAACTGTGGGGCTCTGGGAGGAAATGCAGAGCCAGCCTCTCACTGATCCTTGGTTCTTCTTCATGTCTTGGGGATGGTGGCACATGTATTTGTGACTGTCCTGCCTCTATAAACTGATACCATACAACCTTTTTATGAGTTTCTCCATTGAAAGCCTTGAAAGTTTCTGCATGGGAATGCATATAATGGGGTTTGGGGGTGCCCTTTAGCTTCATAATGATATATATACCTGAAGGTGTTCTTTTTGAATTTGTTCTTCAGAAAAGTATCAAGTATTTTTCTCTTGCTTCTAGTAGAAATGTCTCATAAACCTGAACATTTAAAGGAATAGAGATATTTTGACATGTAAGGTTTATTTCCTTTTACTTCCATTTGTTTAAAGAAAAGGGGGAAAAAAACACCCAGTCAGACTTCTGTTCCAAGGATTTTGAAATTTAGCTTTCTGAAAACCTTACTAGAAGGGGAAAAGGCACAGAAATACTCTTATTTCTCTTGGATTTTCTATCTTCTGAACTCCAAATTCAATTCCTGTCCCTACCACCTCCAAATAAGAAATAAGAGTGTGTGGAAGGAACACAGTTTACAACAGAAAAGATTTGAACATTTTGTTTTTTGTCTGACTTTGGGTTGGTGCTCTTTTTTTTGTCAGTATTGTTCTTGCAAAAACTTTGTGACACTGGAGATTTAAATTCAAATATTGTTATAACTGCTGTTATTTTTTTTAACTTTGATATACAGATTTTCAGGCTTGGACTGAAAAAGATGTTAGGTTTCTTATGTGTATTGTGTTTTTTTTTGAACTGGGTAAGTTAAAGGAATATCTGAAATTTATTCATACAAATTCTCCACTATCTCCTGTCTTTTTCTTAATATTGTAAGAAAAATGCAGAAAGAGTTTAACCAAGACAGTGAACTGTCCTAAATGGTTAGAAATGGTGCTTCTGAAAGGTTTGATTTCCCCATAAGTGTATTAAAATATATTAACCATAAAGCCTAAAAAATGACAGATGAATATTGCAATGAACTTTTTCATTGCTGATCAGGTTAATAGATGGGTTGAAGAGGAAGTGCAGTATGAGGCCTTCTAAAGGTCCTCAAGAGTTTTTGCAGAGGACAAAAAGTAGAGGTGAAATGGTGAAAAATAGATATGAATAATAACTGCATTTCTGAACAGGTGCGGAACTGTCAAGTGCTACAAACTTGGCAGAATAATAGCAAATGACAATTAATTGAGTGTTTCAGTAAGTTCTGTGATCGAAATGTTTCTTTGGTTTGCATCCAGAAACATCACACCGTAGACTGATAGGTGTTTTGGCAGAAGGAATCTTAAATGCCATCTCCATGTTCACTCCTTTAGCAAACTTCCTTTTCAATCTTGTGTAAACTACTTGCAGTTATATTCAAGCAAGTATTTAAGATGGGTAGCTCATACTAAGATCACTGTGGATCATTTGGAGGCTCTAGTTCCTTCTTTGCTTCATTTCTGTGTATGCAAAATGGTGAGAATAGCAACCTCTACATCACGGAGAATGAGGATAAAATATATTAAATACCAAAAGGAGCTCAAATGCCATGGTGATGGGAAGACATAAGTACTAAGTTGCGAATGGTTCAGACTCAAATGCCAGCAGGAAGAATTTCTTCAGCATTGGAAGTAAGTCATCAGGGTATCTGCAAAGGGAAAAAAAAAAAGTGCATGAAAGAATCCCCTGAACAAATTAAATCTTGAGGCCTAAAGACAAAGGGAGAGAGAATTAATTTTTCTACAGATATGAAATGTTCTGAATCAGATAAGTCTTGTCATTAGAAAAGGCACTAAGCAGCGAACGTCTGGATAATACCGCCAGCTCCAAGCTTCTCTTGGAACCTCTAAATACATTAAATCCATAAAACTAAATGAAAGCAGCTGCAGTTTTATAGAAATAAAAGGCGCTCATATTAAAAAGCTGAGAGCTTATGAAATGAAAGAAAAAATAATAATAAAATTAAAGAGGGGGTGGGGTGGGATGGAAGAAAGGAATAGAAGATAGAAATGTAGGCTCCTAGTAAGGGATGGTGCAAAAAGCTCATAGTTAATATGTGAGAAATATTCATATATTACACACATACTTAGCTCTGTTTGAAAAAAAAAAAAAAAAAACGACAATATATTTCTCAGATTTTTTTTGTTTTGTTTTCTTTTAAAGAGAGTTTTTAATGTAAAAGTCACCTTGTCATAAAACCTTTTGAGCATTATGCCCTCTGAAATGTTGGGGGAGGCCCAGAGGGATTATCCCTTTCTTCATTTTACTTCAGTTTTCTGAAATAAAGCATTCTGACTTTCCACTTTCAAACACTATTTTTCCCTTCTTTAAGTTAAAAAAATGACAATTTTTTTCTTTCCCCCTTTTAGTAAACTGCATCAATACAAACAAGTGTGTTTTGTGAGAAGTGTTGCTGTTTTTTCTCTGTGGGAAATGAAAACAAGGTTTCTGTCCAGCAGTAATTCCTCATATCTTATGCATCCTTGAGGTTCTGAGAAGAGAATGAAACTGGAGATGGGGGAATAGTGCGTACAAAAATAACTTTCATTTGTATGCAAATTTGCTTTCATTAGGATTTTCAGTTCTTCTTTCTTAGATGTATTACAGTAGTGTTTGGAGGCCTGCTATACAAACACATGAGTTCTGCATTGCTAACATCCTCTGTGCAAAAGGGAAGCAATACTGCTGAGCCACATCTGCATGATTTAAGCGGAGCTGCTTCTTACACGTTCAGTTGTTGTATGTTTGCTGGTTCTTGTAGAGCTGCAGGAGGAGATACATCTTGTTTGACCTCTGATGTCTACAAGTCAACTGTCTGCCTGAGTGGGCTGTCCTTGACTAGTTTTAAAGACAGTGGAAAGGGGCAAGCACCTTCAGGGATGCCTTTCCCTGTTCCTGTTGGTCTCCATTGCCTATAAAAGAAGCCTATGTTGACAAACTTAGCCACCTCATCCTTAGAAGTCAAAGTCCACATCATTGTCTCCCACTGCGTAATTCCTGAATGTATTGAAACCACTTGTTCTAGCTGGATACTTAATACTGAAGTAGTGCACTGTGGTGCTGATTTTTTTGACAGGTATTCAGGAAAATATGCTGGAGAGCCAGATGTATTAAAGCGGTCTGGATGTCTGGTGTTTGACATATATGTTTCTCCAGCTTGTATTTCAGTTGTTTCTTTTTTTTCTTTTTTTTTTAGTTGTTGGTTTTTATTTGTGGGTTGTCTTTTGTTCTTGTTTTTGGTTTTTTTCTTCATTTCTAAGGTATGGGAATGTATAATGAAAATAAAGACAGAACGCTGAACATCTTATTCATATAAATAATTACTTTTTCAAAGCATTTGAAGGGAAAACAAAGAATTACTTGATTCTAATGGAGGTGAAGGCAGGAATTTGCTTTGCTGCTTCTTCTCCAGATCTCTGCTTGTCCTTATTATTTAGTCTTTTCTCAGTGAACTGCTGCTGAAATAATCAGCCTGAGTGGCTTTTGTGTGTGCATGTTTGTTGTTGTTAATTATTTTGATGTGGTGTTTTTTTTTTCTTTTTCTTTTTTTTTCTCCTGAATGAAATCCATTACCATGTGGTCTGTTGTTTTTTCTTTTGTTTCTTTCAACTAAAAGGAAGAACATCAGAAAGTACATATTAAACTACCTGGCAATAAAGTATGATCTTGTAACTAGACTAGAACTCAGTTAGCATTTCGGTTGTCACTGGTTTGTTGCAATATGATGGGCAGACTGGATTTCATCCTTCTCCCTTCAGTTGTCTTACCCACACGTGCCATAAAAGCTTGTGTTACCACTGATCATTTAATATACCAGACTCAGTGGCCTTCCTGATGATACCTTCCTTATACATTCCTGCTGTGTGTGTGTCCGTGTGTATAAAAGCATATATATAAAATGAAGTTAATGTTTAGAGAACTTAGGCTGGATACACGGACACTAGTTCTCAGCAAAACAAAGCATGTTAAGTGCCAACATCCTTTATATTCCTGCAGCATTTTACTCATGCCTTGCTCCGATGTGTCAGTCCTGTGGAGCACTACTGTTTCTCAGCCCTTTTGCCTTGGCAGAAAGACACAAAGGCCAGAGAAAAGTTGTGTGATTTATTCTAATTTTCCTTAGAACCTCTCTCTTGGTACACTGAAACTCCAAGAGGGCAAATGTTCCCATCCAGGAAGGCAAAGCTTGTCAGATGTTGCCATGACAACCTGAGTGTAATTAAGGCCTGCTTCAGCTGCTAACAGCTGTGTGCTTTTTATCTGTCTTGGAGATTTTATAGATACATATATATATATATATATGTATATATATATATATATTTATGTGTAAGCATACAGGGAGGATATCAGCATCTATCTAGCCGTACATAAACACACATCTAAATTGCTACTGCTGTGTATGTCCCTATTAATCAAATTGGGTAACCCTTACTGTTTTGAAGGATTCTGAAGCACGAGAGTTTCCCCATTGCCTTTTCTTTCTCACCAACACATTCTAGTGGAGTGTGAAACAAACAGCAATAGCCTTTCTCCAGCGTTAGTTTCCAGAATTCTGGGCTACCTTTTGAGTCTGCAATTGTCCTTTGTATTGAGAAACAGGAGTTGTTTCTCAGCATTAAATAACTCTTCTAAATACATTAAACTCTGAAATAAGTCACTTAACCTTTAGGTAACCTTCCTACACACAGTAATCTTCACACACTTTTCTGCTCAACATGTAATAACAAGCATGTGTTGAGGTGGGTTCTGGCATGATGCTTCTGTGGTGTGTTCCTCTTTCAGGATCCAGATCTCAGAACAAAGTCATTACTGATCTCCTTGGTGAAGAATCGGATTTCTTGATATGGTGGACAGAAGCACTCATAAACAGCTACAGATAGATCACTGGAAAGGGAAATGGAGCTGACTGAGCTGATTTCCAGATTGCTCAAATAGAGGAGCCAAACTATGATATGTGGCCCTTGATAGCCAACAGGGACAGGACCCTTTGGAATGCTTTTCAAAGCACATCTTCACTGTTGGCTTTGAAATCACTCTTTTGAGCTGATTTTCTCTCTGCCTGTGCAATAAATTGCACTGTCTGTATTTGAGTGTTATGAAGACCTATCACTGTTTCCACATGAGGTACAAAATTAGTGCGTAACAACAAATGGCTTGCTCCAGAGGTAGTGCTGACAATTTCATTGCACATTAGACTACTTTTAAATGCAGGATTTTTGGGGGTTACCGCAAGTATGGAGTAGAATCTCACACAAGCTTAGCTACAGATCATTTCTAGTAAAGATTAACACTTCATGAAGCCTTCAGTAATAATGTAACAAAGCAAGAAAAGCTCGTAGTTAATATTCTTAGCCAATATCTGTAAAGTGCCACAGATGACTTGAGGTTTGGTGAGAGCCAATGCTCAAGGGCTAAAGCTTGCCATCTGTGGGATGGTAAGAAGAGATGAGGAGAAAGTGAAGAAGGACTCTTGGGAAGGATGCTTCACAAAGTAAATGCAGAGTAATAAAGGTTATGTTATTCACAAGGTATCTCTGAAAGGCTAGTTTTTTTATTTAATGGCCCCTGGGTTTGCACCTGCCCTAAACTACAGAAGTGTGGATGACCAGAGTGTTTTTTGTTTGCCCTTTGTTGTTCTTTTTTATCTATTTGAAATTATCATAATCTGTGCTGGTGAATACAGCTGGGTTCTTCTGCTCTTTGCTTGTGTGTGCGCGTATAAAATTATAGGTGCCAGGGGACCCTGTGAACTTTCTGTTTTGGAAAGGAATCTCATGTGATCTGCATTTTTGGGAATGTAGATTTTCCCCTGAGTATGTGAGTGGTGTTATGACTCTGTACACTTCATGCCTGGAGGACAGGGTATGTGGAGGCTCAAGACTGAGAGACCAGCACCACGCAATTGTGTCCATAAGGTCCCATGCCTAAAGCATTGTTTACCAGGGTTCAGATTACTCTCTGCAACTCTGTTTCTGACTACCTGGCTGCTCAATGGTAAGCCACCTGGTCTTCATTGCTTTGCCTGTGATTATTTTATTATTGCGCTCTCTACTAGTTTCCACAGTCAAAGTGCTCCTGATTCCCTTCTAAGTGTTCATATCAGAAAATCCAGCTCTTTCTGTCTATATATCGCGAGTTAATTATAAGACTATGGAGGATAAGTTAAGGACTTAAATGGAAAGATTCTTTATGATTCACTGAGAACATATTGCATATGTGTGTGTACGTGTGCATACACCCCCAGGCATATGTAACTTGGTATGTGTTCAGGCCTGTGTAAGCATCCTGGGTGCAAGTGTCCTACACAGAGCATTGATGAGGGTTTATAAAAAAGCTTCGAGGTAAGTTTTAGAATGGTCTACAAAGCCTGAATCCGGAGAAAACAATACCACCCAAACATCATGCTGTATGTTCACGCTGTTCTGAAGGCTTCCTCAGAGAACAACAAGTTCAGAAATGTGCTGGTATTTATGAGAGGAATGAACTGTTCATGGAAAGGGGTGATATGAAATTTCTTTGATGAAAACAAAGGATTTATCCTGGAGCTATTAAAAAAAAAAAAAGGAATTATTAAATAAAACATACTGGTTATGGAAACTGTGACATTTATTATTATTATTATTATTATTATTATTATTATTATTATTATTATTATTATTATTTTAAAATCAATTTGTCAACCCACTAAATAGAAAGAAGAGTTTTCAAGTCCAGTTCCATATGGCTATCATATGGATAGTCCCAGTTACTAATTTAAGATGAGTATATGGTTTGTTAAACTGGTTAATCCATCTCTGAATGAAAGCAGAAGAAATAATAAACCAGTAATAGGGATGATGTGATACTGAGATTAGCTTTCCCAGTATCTGTGGTTATCAGAGTCATTTACTTCAGACTGTGATATACTGCCTGTATCCAAGTTTATTTTGTTTTAAAACCTATATTTTTTCCATATATATACTTATACATAAGATGCACTTAAATTCCTCACTGATATATATATATATATAATTATGATAATATAAATATGTATATTAAAGTGTATATATAGGTGTATATATATTTTTAATTTTTTCATTATTTTTATTTTATATTTATATACCTGGGCAGCCATTTTATGTACAGTAAGCTCATTTTTGTACTGCCCTTCTCCTGTCCCACTATTGGTGATGCTATCAGGAAGGAGCTTTGTTGTCAATTTTAGTTGAGAAACAGAGGAAAGTAAGGGATAAGGAGGTAAAATGTTTACAGAATTAGGTCACATTTTCCAAACCCAGCTTCTGGATAGTGATCGTGAAGAAAAACTCAGTTCTTCAGGAAGTGGGATTTGCCCTGAAGAAGGAAGAGTCAGAAAGAAAATGGAAAATCATGCTCATACCATAGTTAAATGATCTACTGAGGCTGAGAGACTCAGTGAGTAAAAGTGCTGTTGGACTGTAAATAGACCCAAAAACCTATCTACCAGTCAAACAGACTGCAGTCCTTTTTAGCATAAGATTTGCTTTAATTACAAAAGCATATTATCATTTATCATCACACTCTAATCCCTAACCATACTTCTCCTTAGCCTCTCTTATACGGTAACTTTACTTAGCCTATCTTAACTGATATAAATCTACATCTACATATCAAACATATTCATGAACCTCTGTGGAGAGAAAAAAATATCTACTTGCAGTCTTAAGCTAGTAGCCCTGTGTCTGGGCTTTTAATGCTCGGTCTTAGTTCTACTACTGAGTAACAGCTCACAAGAGGTTTCTCTGTCCCACAGTAAGGGACAGTCTCCCTGCCAGTCTTGCTCGCTAGCCCATAAATCTCTTTTTGTTCATTGTGTAGGTGTTTGGTGTCACGGTGCTTTACGCATCTCCTCAGTTGCTACTGAAGCTGCCTGAGGTCTGCTGCGATGGATCAGGGTTTTGATGTTGGTTTGCCTGTCTGTACACTTCACTAATTAGAATAACAAAACTGGTAGCAAATCTTCAGGCATCAACCATGCATCGCATCAATTAAAAACATCAAAAACAAAGTCTCTCCTGGTTCATCTCCTTTCCACTTGATCTCTTACTCTATGGGATGGTGTAACTATTTCCCTAAGTCCTTCTCCTAATTACTGTTCCTTCCTTTTTCTGAGAGCTTCCTTGCAGCCCCAGATCTCTCCCAACACTTTATTTGCTTGCCCTTTCTTTTGCTGCTAGGGGACATCACTACACTGTGAGAGGAAAGCAAGCATTTCCTGAGCTTACTTTGAGATAGGATTTTTAAATAAATTTATCTTCAAGTCTAATTTGATGCTGATCTTTATTTTGTTTAAAGAACCCATTTTTGTAGTGTTTCTTCCAAAGGATAGACATTATTGTTTTTTGTGGGTTTTTTTTCCTAGTGGTTCATGGGGTAATTGAGACATGAGTTTGTAATATGAGCTTGCGTGTTCTATTGAATTGAACCTAAGCTTCTGAGCAAGGCTTACATCTTATATCATTGACAAATCATGGTTGTATGGAATTCAGATAAAAAAAACCCTCTAAATCTGAATTTTGATGGAGCTTGAATTCAATTTGAGCTGTGTGCATCTAAACTCTCTTCTCATGTTTAACTGATGCAGAAATTTGAAACACTTAGAGGAAGAGAGAAACACTGCCCTAAATTTCTTCTTAGGCAATTTAGTATATGCAAAAGAGAAAGCAGAGGGAGATGTCTCACTTTAAAGATAATTCTGTGTGCAGAGTCTGAAAAATTAGATCATGATATAAAGAGGCTACTTCCATACTGATGTGATTTTCTTATGCCTTTCTAATATAATTGTTTGTTTTGTTTAGATTATCGTAAAAATAGAAAGAGCATACTGTATATTTCAGACAATTCATAGTACACATTGTGGCTATTTACAGCCTCATCACCTTATACTGACCAGCATGAGTTATATTGTGACATACAGTGGGGAGAAATCCTCAAAAAGATTCAACCCCCACTGTGCAGGCATGAACGTAAACCCCTTCACCCTCCAATACCCAAAATTCAGACTGAGCCTTTTGCTTTTTTTCTTTCCCCATTAAATTTATTTTCATTTTATTTCACATATGAGTTTACGCTCTTGCCAACACAAACTTAGATTGAGAATTTCAGTGTAGAGGCCTCTGCTTCCACATCATCAGCTCCTTTCTGCTGATTCAGGAAGTTCAGGCAAGCATCTCAAACACAGTGATGTTTCTGAACCTGAATTCTCTGCCATCCATGTCTTGCTTTTCTTTCTCCTTAACTCCACTTTCACAATTTTTGCTTACTTAGCTACACCTTAAAACCTACTTTTAGTGGAATTTCTTTCTAAATCTCCTTATCCAATGACAGTGTTTTGCCTTTCTCTCCTCCTTCCCCTCCCAGTCCTGTGTTTGGAGTCACTGTTGGAGGAGTGACTTGTACCAGGGTAAGCTGCTTTTAATTCAAGTCACTACTTACACCTACAGAGCTGCCTTCCTGCTGTTCAGCATATGTTTTGTGTTCCCTCTCCATGGCTGGTCTGCCCGCCCTGGCAATTGAATTCCAGTTGCACAGCATCGTGCTTAGAGTCTCCAGTTATGTCTCGAGTGTCAGCCAAGATGGCTGTTGTCATATTCACTTAAACATCCCGTGTTGATGAGCCCTTTCTATGACAGGAGAAGGGAGCTGGTGGGTCAAAACCAGCACAGACCAAGAGATAAGACATTTTCTATTTCTATCTGAACTAACCTGACATTTTTGACTGGACTTCACAGGCTGCACAGAGATGGCTGCAACATCTCTCTCTCATGTTGATGGCTTTATTTCTCTGAAAAAGTCGTGGAACTTCAGTGTGTCAGGGCATACTACTTGCAGTCAGCCCGAAACAGAGTTCTGTCCTTAAAAATTCTGCAAACTCAAAATGTCTGCTAGCAAGGCAAATGTCTTGAAAGACTGCAGGACATATGAACAAAGCAAATGGCACCAGGAAGCAGGAAAGGCAAAATGCAGGCAGAGATGATGCGACAGTGTATCAGGGTGCTCTCTTACACTCTTGTAGTTAAACCAACAGAACTTACTGTCTAGGAGGAGGAGAAAAAGGAAAGGAAAAGAGAAAAAAAAGAAGATGAAGGTGGGTGGGAGAACAGGGAATAAAAAAAAAATATCAGCTGAGGATGAGAGAGATTTTGTTTGCCAAGTTTCCAGCTGCTGTTCAGAGGGAATTTTTATAGCCAAGTTATAAACCTTTGAAAATAGGAGTTTGTAATGGAAATGCTGACAGACCCTTTCTATGGTGACATTAACACTGGATGCTCTGCAATTGTCCTTGCCTGCTCTTATTTATTTATTTTCATCTTTTTGCCCTTAAGGTCCTAACATACTTAATGTAACCCCAGTGAAGACGCAAAGGGAATGAGGTCAAAATCCTTTAGAAAACAGGAATTCTTCGAGCAAGTAGGCTGGGGAAGGCTGACTGACATGGAACTGCTGAAAATGAATGCATCCCACAGCTGGCTGTGATGCAAAACAGTGCTTGAGCTCTCAATACAGTTCGTTTGTGTTTTTTTTTCGTTTTTTTTTTCCCCACCCCCAGTAGTTGATTGTCTTGTGAATGGCCTCCTTGAGGCCAATTAACGAGGCAGTTTTTTTTAGTTGATAAAAAAGGTTAGCTTGAAAGGAGGGGAAAAAGTCAACTATGTTGAAGGTTGTTTTTTTGTTTGTTTGTTTAATAGTTTGTTTTTGTTTTGTTTTTTTAAATCTTATGTTTGTGTTACAAATTTTCAGGTCCCCTATGAAATGAAAATAAGTTTTTGGAAAAATGTGCGGAAAAAATCTGAAGCTCCCATTTGTTGAGAAATTTGAATATGTTCCTGAGAAATTTGAATATGTTTCTGAACACTTTGAATACATTTGGTAATCTTGACTATCCCTGTGTCTGAACAGCCTTAAAAATGACTCTTGGAACACAAACGTGGGCCTCAGATTCTGTTTCTGAAGGAAGCAGTCACCTCTGGATTGCTTGAAATCAAAGTATTTCAGGAACCTTCATTTCCACAAGTTCTTCCTTTGCATATGCACATTAAGATATGGAGAAATGCAGTGAGTTCTTATCAGAAAAGTTAAGCATAAAAAAGCTCTTTATTTAGAGAAAGAAAATATTTCAATTCTTATCTCTGAAATCCTGAGTTTCAGTTTCTCTCGGACTTACTGCACCTCCCCATTGGCTGGCTGTAATAAGTATCACTGCATTAGAGGTTCTGAAGAATTGGGGTGTCAGGGTGGTGAGGTTTCTTTTAAAATTCAGGTATTCTGTGATTTGCTTGCATGCAGAGTCATTTCCCCCCTGTGATGGGTGAAACCTATACTGGTCCCAGGGTGAGAGAGACAAAAGCATCCAGCTGAAAGATGAGCTCATGTAGCATTCCTGAGTCCTCAGTGAGAAAGGTTATGGCACCTTCTCCAGAGAGATGAAGGGTATCTCCCTCTACAGGGAAGAGAAGCAGCATGTTTCCCTGGTGGGATGCCACTTCAAAATCTGGTTGTGTCTGAACTTCAGGGCTTGTGTCCTGTACACACCTGCGGAGCATTCGTCCATCCCTGGGCTTAATAGAACTCAGTCATGCCTCCTTGCACTTCCCAGAAGGTGGAAGTCAAATACATGCCGCATGCTTCACTGCTCCTCAAACATGTTTAGCATCTTAACTTTATTTCATGGTTTCTGTTTTGATGGTACACAAAGGGTTTGATATTTCCATTGCTGTACACAATAGCATTTTTTTTTTTCCTTGTAGCCTCTGGGCTGTTGCACCACTGTTATGTGATCCTGCCTGGGAACAGAAGGGCAGAAGTGTTCCTTATGTGCTTGAATTTATTATTTTTTTTCATTATTGTTCTCTCTTCCTGTACTTCTCCCACATTTTCTTTTGCCTCTTTGGTTCCAATTAGCCTTGCTTTTCCAGTTAGCACCCTGGTCTGCTGCAGTGAGGCCAAAAGAGGGAGCCAGAAAAAGGCAGAGCATGAGCTCCCTTCTCTGAAAGACTCATGGCTGAGGCATGGAGACTGATTTTTCCCAAGGTGGAGATGCACTGACTTAATAAAAGGAGAATTTTTTGTTCTGGCAGTACTGTGGGTTTTTAACAGTCATTGTTCCTTGAAAATACTAAGCTTGGTAAGAGGCATGTAGGTTGCTCCAAAAGTATTTCCTCCTATTTATTTCCGCAGAAACTACAACAGATATGAAGAACACAATAACATTATTTGATAGGGCAAATTCTCAGCTACAAAACACTAGATTTCAACACAGTTGACACCACTAGCTCTGCGTCTTCATGAGAGATTCGTACAACTCTTGTAAGCATTTGCACCACGAGAAGAGATCCACTGTCTCTGCCACCACTACTGAAATGCGCCACTCACCTCCTCACTGCATTCACATCCACTGTTTGATCTCCATAAATTTTCAGCAAGTGTCAGTGAATTTCAATAAGTGGTATTTTTTCCACATGGAGGAATTCAGTGACACATATTTGCTTCTTACACACTTCCATGTCAGACCCCATTTTATCAGACCGTCCCCCTGCTGACATTTGTTGCATGGCAACAAAATGCAACGGGATGTTGTTGGGAAGTTTCAGCCTCTATTGCCATGCCATCGATGTCCACATTGGATGTTATAGGCCAACAGAATAAAATAGATGGCATTACTTTCAGAGCAGCCATTGTATGTTCCCTCTTGGCCTCTCCTAGGCTCAGGTAGTGATATGGAAACTATTACTACATTTGGACCCCTTTCAGTTTATCCCTGGGAGGAAATACCTTTGAATAGCATTGAGCAAGCAAAAAGAAAAAAGTAAAAAAGGTAAAAAAAAAAAGAAAGCAAGGTCAAGAGCAGAACTTTTACACTTGTCCCCTGGCATTATCTTCATGGCATTTTGAGTAAATTAAAAAATAATAATTTGGAGCTGAACAAACTCATTTATTGGGTCTTAGATTTCTGAGAGACATTTGCTGAAAGCATCAGTCTGCTCTTCAGTGCATTATACAGTGTGATATCTTTATCCTCTCTAGCTGGCATGGGATGTAGGAAGGGATTCACCTTCCTGGTAGTCTCTCTCATAAATGTCCAGGAAAGGATGAGACACAGGTGTTTGCAACATGGTCCCCTTGTTCAGTATGCTGTGCAAACTTCCTGTCTGGTAAATGCTTTTCAGAAAAGAGTTGTGAACAGAAATTATATATGTGGGTGTTTGCATTCAGGCTGGTTATGTTTGTGCACTACTTCTCTTTTAAGATGGTATTGATCTACTATGACTTTCTAGAGAATATTTTTATTCTGATATGGATCATTGGCACAACCAAGGTGGTGAAAAATTGCATCGATCAGGATAGAGATCTAACACAATAAAAGTAAATATACATTGTACAGAATATTTTCTGCCAGTGTTCTTGGACAGTGTGAACCATTTAACCTTTGTTTTTTAAATTCCTGTTCCTCTCCTTGTTTCGATTAATTTTGCTGGCTGTGATCATACATCCTTAATTCCATTCGGATTTATTTCCTTTGAGAAGACAGGCTTGCTGGAAATAAAAAAATAATAATAACAAATGAAGTAAACAAGTATCCAAAAGTTAAAGTACATGGAGATTTAACACTTTACTGAAGAAATTAACAATTACAACAATATGAATCTCATTGCTTTGCCAAACCCACCAAGATATTAACAAGTCTCCACCCCTCTAGATACAAAAAAGGATGCACCTTTCTCTTGCAAAATCATTATCCAAGCTGGAGGGAAATAAATAAATAAATAAAATACACTACTTACTGTAATGGATTTTGAATCTAAAATTTGACGATGTCATTCTCCGATGGGATTTTTTTTTTCCTTCCTTAATGTTACTTCTAGCTGTTTATTTTTTCTTCCCTCTAGGATGGCATAGCTATAGCCAGAAGTGCTGTGCATTAGACCCTGTATTCAGTCTTGGAAGGGTTATTATTAATAGCGATGATTCTCAACAAACTTGCCTCCCAAGGTTGCTCTAGCCAAGATTGTTTAGAAAACTCCACTGGGGTACTTGTAAGGGACACCTTGGGTCTAATGTACTAGCGTTTAATGGACAAATCTATTTAGGTCCCTGTGTTAATATAAAACTGTTTTGTTAGTTGTGAAGCAGGCACAAAGCACTACTAATAACAGCTGTGAAACAGAGCTAATTTGGGCATCAGTGGCCACCTGAAGACTGAAAATTCAGGGCACTCTTAAAACTCCTCTGTTCTTGATGGGTAAAATTGGACTGATGTACATTTCATTATTAAAATAGGAATGCCAGCTTCCCGTGAAATTTCTTTTTCACTTCTTTGAAAGCAAAAATTGCCTTTTGCTTGAGAAAAGACTGTGATTTGACAGCTAGGGAGAAGTATATTGCCTGCTTTTCCATGAGTTGTTTGAGAAGGCTGATCCCAGGCTGGGGTTGTAATTGAAAAGGATTTGGAGCCTGTGCTAATGTGATAATAGCAATATTGGTGCAATTCATTTTGTTTCACTCTGCCTTGTCCTGCCATGTCCTGGTCATAGGGCAGTACAGACTCGGCTCCTGCTGGGGATGCTTTCCCCAGCTCACGATGGCATTCATTTTCCCTAGTAAAGCGCTGCAGTGAGCATAGCTGCAACAGAAATGGGGAAATAATGGAGATTTCTGAGTTTAGAGAGTCATTTTGTACCTTCAGTGCTGCAGCTTCTAGTGCAGAATGAAACACACTCAGCTCAACCCCCATCCACATCTGTCCCATCCTCAAGGTCCTGCCTGATTTTGATTTTGTCTCTTACTCCTTTTGAAAGGCATTTTTTGTACAACGCTTCTTAAGGGTAGTCTTTGTTTCTATCTCTTTCATCCCACATCGAACAGTGCCACAGTTTAAGGTTTCCTTTTCTCAGGACTAAATCAAATGCTGCAGGTGGTCCTGGTTCAGGATATGCACCAAAGATTGTCATGTTTGCTATGGAGGGAAAGTAATGGTCCTATTTCCAAAGAAAGACAATAAAAGAAAAAAATAAAAAAAAACCTTCTTCCAACATTTTTGTGAAAGAAATCTTGAAGAAAGAGGGCAAGTTTTAGAAAAATCAGTATTTTTCTTTGGAACAGCTGGGTGGAGGAATGAATAGTTTGGCGTAAGTGGAGAACAGGAGGCTAATAGGATGTTGAAGGTATAGATGTTGGATAGGAACAATACAGCAAGAAAAAAAGTCGGCCAGTGCTCCTCCTCTCTGCACTACTGTGCTTTTAAATGATGCATTGCTTTAGTTTTCTTTCTAGGATCTGTGGTGGATCGTGCTATTGGTTTCATTCTGCCCCAGTAACCTGTGCAAATCATTCTAGCGCACTCTAGTCATGACCCTGTGAATATCACTTCAGTGGCACAGATTCATCCTCCTGCTTTTGCCTCTGCGGTGCCATGTAGGCTCTCTTGTAACTGACATCTGCATTTCTCTGGGGACCTATTTGTCAACGAGGAATTCCCCTTCCCCTGCTTTAGCAAATCTGTTGTCGCAATTAGCATGGTGACTGCTGATTCACCAAGTGGGGAACAAGAGGATATTGTCTATTTGCTAATGTCAGGCATCAGTTCAGGGTACTTGCTGACCCTTGGTCAGATCTCAGGAAATGAAACTAAGTGATACCTTGGCCAGTTCACTTTGACAGAAGAGGCAAAAAATGATTAGAAGCTATACACAATAAAAATAAATAAAATAAATTCTAGAAAATCCTCCCATTTAGAAGCCAATTCACAAGAAGGAATCACTGAAAATATCTTCATCCATGTTTGTGCCTCTATACTTGAAATACTAATCTAATCTGTACCTAATCCTTAGTAACTTTCAAGGAGGATTAGAAGAGGGTGGCTGAGTGATTGTATATGTATATATATTTATATATAAAACAAGCCTTAAATGCTAACAGATGGGAAAAAAGTATGTATGAATTACACTGCCAGAAGACTCTACTGATGGCAAGTTGTTTTTCAATAATAAAATAGTAGGAAAGGCATTTTGTTTGTATGAGAAATCAGTTGTTGGCAGTGTGATAAATCCATACGGTACAAAATATCCACCAACCACTTTCTCTGTTGGATATGATATTGCATATTGATAATGAACAAAAGTGTTGTGGGATTTAACAGTGGCTAATACAAAGCTTTTACTGAGCTGATTATATCCTTATGCTCTTTAAATGAACTGGGTGAGACGTGATGAATTTTAAAGTCAGGAGATGGGTGAAGTGTCACGTTAAATCTCTTGGACTCTCATTGCATTAAATCGTTTTCTATCGTAGGGTCTCAAGTCATAGTCATTGATGTAAATGGGTGGTGAGCAGCTGCCAGCTTGATCCAAGTCTCGCTGATATCAGCAGTAACTTTTTTATTATATTTAGTGGATTTGGATCCAGATCCCGCTTTCGTCCCTCCCCAAGACATTTTTGGAGGCTCTGAGTAGCTCTGTTAATGGTTTGATGAAAAACTACCATGGAAAAGTCAGTTTGGCCCCAACAGACTTTCTTCGTAAGATGTTTAAATATTGCTGATCTCATGATTTGCATTTTGTCTCCCACTTCCATTCATACCTCCCTGTCTAACTTGCATCTGCAAACAGCTACAGCAAGGGTTTCAGATTGTGAATGGACTATGAAAGCCTGGAGTTCTCCTTCTCAATCCAAAACTCACATGAAGCAGCTAGTGGAGAAGGTCTGAATGAGTTTGAAGATGAAAACACTGTACCTCTCTTTGGGAATAGGCTCCTTCATTACTCCAATCTAATTTTTTATACCACTGGTTGTTTATGTTTACTCACACCTTGTTACCTTCCTGTACAGCTCATGAATGTGCTGAGAATCCAATTAGTGACACTGACTAGGGTTTCCAGAACTACTGACGGGGCTCGTAACAGGGCCATGGTTGCAGTTCTCTGAGCAATATCTCCCACTGTAGCAGATGGGAATGGAAAGGTCTTGGGCAGAAATACAGTGGCAGAATTCAGGAGAGAAACAAATCCTTGTCTGCTACAGTTCACTCCTAAATTACCGTACTAAGCATGTTGGTGAGATGAGCCTACATTTCTGGTCTGATGATAGAAACAGATGATCTTTTAATAGTTCCAGTGGTGGGAATGCTGTTCCCTTGCCTTCCGGCAAGGAGTTTAGAAACCGACAGGTAATTAGCAGGAGCAGCTGTTCATATAAATAGGCCTATGTCCAGGTTTCCCCTCTTCAACTGTTATGCTCTATGGTAACAAAGAAAAATGATATATTGGAGTAAGGACAACTTAGTTTTATGTTTTTTTTCTCTCCCCCATCATTTATGGTTCTGCCAATTCCCAGAGTGCTGCTGTGGTCCTACATTGTCTTTTAAATCTGAAATTTGTTATTTGTGTCAACAGATATAGAATTATTGCTATTATATGGCACCGAGATATCTTCTGAAATGAATTGATATCTAAAATTATAAAATTTTTGTTCTGAAAGTGCAGCTAGGCAGCTTAAGATAATCTGTTGCATAGACAGCTGCACAAAGAGGATGAAAGCACATTGTAAGAACTTTTTTGGTGATGCTTTGTTACGATGTCTTCCGTGTCAACATTTTGTGGGGCGGATGGGAATGGAAAGAAGTACGCTAGAGGCTTCAGTGTAAATTAAGACCTGCTTTCCAAATCATTAATGGGAACTGTTAATATTCAAAGACACTTCCAGGGGTCAATTCATCCTACCTAGGATCTGAATTGCCATCTGGCTATGCCAATCTCTGTTCACTCAATACATAGCGAACTTAGGGACTAGGCTTCTAATACTAAGGTGCTGTTTCCAGCTCTACATTAATATTCTACTCAGATGTCGAAGATTGTACATCCATTAGAATCATCTAATTTGGGGATTTTATTTTTATTTTAAGTGTACTGTTGCTTTGTCAAAATGAATTCTGTTGGTGATGTAGCAATTCAGAGAGTAAAGTTATGCATCAGTAACTGCTGCAGGCCGTAGCAAAAGTCAGGATTGTGTGTGGCTTAATACTTCACAAATGGACAGAGATTTCCTTTGCCTTTAGAAATTTTGCGCAATAGAGAAGGAGGAGAGAGGGATGCAAAATAACTGGGGTAATGCAAATTCTAAAATGTAGCCAGCAGTACAGCTGTGAAGTGAACCAGTGAGTTGGTCTTGTGGCTTTGACTTCTAGTCTCTGATTCACTCCAACTGACATGTCAAGTTAGGAGACAATCTCTTTTAGTTCGCTCTACAGTCAATGAAATTGCTTGAAGCATTTCTGAAGCACAGGTTACTTAAGAGCCTGAAGTTAATGAGATAAAGGGGCATCAACTTCCAGTTGCTTCCTGTTTTGCCTACTGAAATCTCCAGCATATATTTGATGTGCCCATGTGACAAATCCTGAGCTAAGGTGATGGTGACTTCAGTCATTCCATTATTAGTTAGTCAAAATTATGTGTATGTGAGAAGTATGTTTTTTATTTTTGTTTGAATATATTTCTCAAGCTGGGTGAAGCACTCCATGCAGAGCCCCATCAATAGTTCTGGAAACCCTGTTCAATGTCACTAATTAGATTCTCTTCATTTTCTAAATTGATGGAGAAATGACAGAGCTGAGGAAGAGGTTGAAGCTCCTCTTATCCCTGTTTACCCTGCAGCACCTCTGCAGCTGCACACCTTTGTTTTTCCAAGTAATTTCCAGGAACCCAGACAAATGAGATTATATGAGCACTACAGTGGCCTCTCTGAAGAGATGGTGTGATTAAGTGTGTTGATTAGAAATTTGTTGCTCACCTCTGATAGCGGTTGTGTGGTACAAAAAAGAAAATAAAAGAAAAAATAAGAAGCATAGGTGAAGAAAGCTACCTTTTAAGAATTGTGAATTGCTTATAATATGGTGTAACTAACAAGCAAAACATTGATCTGATGTCTACATAACATGTAGAAAGAAAGTGTATGAATTTACATGTTCTATGTCTACCGTGTGCCCATGCTATTGGGGAAGTCCCTGCCTAATGTATTGTTGGCTACAGATGCTGAGATACATTAGCCATCCCAGTTCTAAGTAAATTCTTGATTTTTAGTTCTTCTGCCCCACCTAGAAATATGGTCATTCCAGCCAAGTATAAAGTACCTTATTTTTCCCTTAGGGAGGATTATCATTTTTTACACTAGAGAATGTACAAAGGATTTCATACCAGTTGATGCAGGTACCTGGCTCAGGTGTGACAATAGCAGAAATGAAGACCTAAAGGTCACTGCAGTGCCTGCAAATACAATTGGAGGCCCCAAACACAATGGGACTACTTATTGTATCCCTTTGCATAAGGGATGGTGGACTAAGAAAAGCTGCTGGTGTGCTAAAGCCTTTATGTTCTATAATATTTGTGTGTTTACTAAAACTCACAAAATCTGGAATCGTATTTTCCTCATTGATATAGCTGAAACTATTTGTATAGCTTAGGAGCTGCGACCTATTTTATTTGGGCCTTTGTAAGCATTCAGTAGGAGATAATGTCTGCTTTGAACCTTCTTCTTTATTTTCTTCAGTAAATAAACTTTCTAGCAGCATGGGTGGGAGAACATTTTATACATAGTGAGCTCTTCTGGCATTGTATCATTTTTCTTCATGTTTATCTTCTCCTGTTTTTTATTATAGACTAAAATTGTAAACTGTTCAAGTACTGAGTGTGTTTATATAGTGAGGATCCAGAGTGAGAGGGGCAAGAGAAACAAATGTATGGCAAAAGAAACATGTCCTCAGGTTATTTACGAAAAAAATTTCATGTGATAAACCCAAGAATTTGAACCTAATTTTTCCATGTCCAAATGATTTAAGGGCAGAATTGGACAATTTTGTTAAATCTGCAGCTCAACAACTGTTTGTGGGCTGAACAAATTGAGTCAAGTTTGATGGTTATTTTGATAATAACAAATGTGAAATGGGAGAAAACGGTGCATTTTGAAAGTGCCAAAGTGACAGTTTTCTCCTTTTGATTAAAAAAAAAAAAGTTCATTTTCTTTTCAGAAAGAATCTTTCATTTTTAAAGGATTAAAATTATCAGATAATTTCAAAATAAGACAATATTTTTTATATGAGACTGAGTAAAAATGAGTAACTTCACTCCAAAAAAGAAAAGTCTACAAAATCATATTAATTTTTTTTTAATCATCAGCTGCTCTTTGCACTCAAACTGGGGTATATCAGCCTGGTACTGGGTTGTCCATCTTGCCAAATATCCTCCTTTTTTGGCACTAGGTGGCCTCTGCCTCAAAAAATTTTGCAGTTCCCTGTAAATAGGAGTCTTCTCTACACCGGCAGATCAGCCTGTGAGTTCTGAACAATACTAAAGCTTAGTCCTACTGAATAATTCAGCAGACAGGAGATGTCATGAAGAATTAAAAAAACAAAAACAAAAACTAAAACTAAAACAACAGTTTTGATGATACTGTCATATTTACTACACTACACTACACAGAATATCAGTGTTTTACTTGCAGAGTTTTAGTAGTAGGTATATAAGAGGGCTCCTCTGAAAGTAATGTCTCTCATTATATTATATTGGCTCATGACATTAGAGGTGAAAGTTGATGGTATGGCAATAGAAGGTGAACCTTCCCAACAATATTGCACTTTGCTGCCATGTGAGAGATGGCAGCAGAAAGGCAGTGTGACAAAGTCTGACATGGAAGTGTGTATGAAGAAAAGGTGTGTCACTGAGTTTCTGCAGGAACAATTGCACCTATTGACATTCATTGATGCTTGCTGGACCCAAACAATGGATGTGAGCACAGTGAGATGGTGGGTGGTACATTTTAGCGGTGATGGCAGTGACACTGTGTCACTTCCACTGATTTTTATGAGTGCTATATGCAGGCTCTTTTTCTTCACAGGGGAAAATGCAGTGCTAATGGTGGTGACTATGTTGAAAAATCATGTTTTATAGCTGATAATTTGGTCTGTCAAACAGTGTTACTGTGCTCTTTGTTCCAACCTCAGTTCTGTGATTCTATGATCAGAAAAAAGAAAAAATGTTTCCAACGTGATGTGAAACCCCAATAGACTGAACCTAGGGGGAAAGTCTTATTTGGCACAATGGGTATGACCATACTCTTTGGAACTGTCTGTGTACAGCCATATGTTCTTCTGTCTCAAAAGGCTCTCGATGCCCAGCTTGGTTAATCCTAGACAGGACTCAGAGCTCTTTGCTTTAGTAATGCCTTGATTTTTCTTATTGCTCTTTGTTCTGGATGCTGCTTCCTAGTGTGTCACAATCAAGGGTGGAAAGTAGCCATGGTTACCTGCAATAGTGGTGGTGATTGCAACCAACACTCAAAAGCTTCAACGGTACTTAGTAAGTATGCCAGACCTAGAAGATCAGTGTACCACAATGAGAGAGATGGATAATTGCACAAGAGGGTATAAAGAGACAGAAGACATCAGTGACAGAATTCAGGTAATAGCAGTGCATTCTCTTTAATCAACCAGTGTAACTACATTTTTTGTTTAACATGTCTTCTATTTATCTTGACTGTGGCTTCAGTTTATTTGCTTTCTTCAATATTTTATTTTTCATCGGTTGAATAAAATGACAGTTGTTGTATCAATAGCAGGTCAGGAAGCTCAAATCAGTTGGTTAAACATCCTATTGTATTTCAGACATATTTCATAGAGTCATAGAATCACTTAGGTTGGGAAAGACCTTAAAGATCATCGAGTCCAACCATGACCTAACCATAGTACCCTAACAACCCCCCACTAAATCATGTCCCTGAGAACCACATCCAAATGGTTTTTAAACCCATTCAGGGATGGTGACTCAACCACCTCCCTGGGGAGCCTATTCCAGTGCTCAACAATCCTTTCTGTAAGTAAGTGTTTCCTGATATCCAACCTAAACTTACCCTGGTGCAACTTAAGACCATTTCCCTTCATCCTGTCAGCTGTTACCAGTGAGAAGAGACCAACCCCGCTCTTGCTGTAAGCACCTTTGAGATATTGGAAGAGAGTAATAAGGTCTCTCCTCAGTCTCCTTTTCCCCAGACTAAACAGTCCCAGTTCCTTCAGTCTCTCCTCATAGGGCATGTTCTCCAAGCCCTTTACAAGCCTTGCTGCCCTTTTTTGAGCCTGCTCCAGCACCTCAATGTCCTTTCTATACTGAGGTACCCAAACTGAACGCAGTACTTGAGGTGAGGCCTCACTAATGCTGAGTACAGGGACAGAATTACTTCACTTGTCCTGTTCCCCACACCATTCCTGATACAAGCCAGGATGCCACTGACCTTCTTGGCCACCTGGGCACACTGCTGGCTCATATTTAGGTGACTGTCCATCAGTGCAACAAGATCCCTTTCCATCCAGCAGCTTTCCAGACAGTCCTCCCCAAGCCGATAGGGTTGCCTGGGGTTGTTGTGACTAAAATGCGGGACCCAACACTTGTCCTTATTGAAACTCACACAGTTTACCTTGGCCCATCAATCCAGACTATCCAGGTCCCTCTGTAGTGCCCTTCTCCCCCCAGGCAGATCGACACTTCCTCCCAGCTTGGTGTCATCTGCAAACTTACTGAGGGTGCACTCAATCCCCTCATCAAGATCATTGGTAAAGATTTTAAATAGAAGCATCCCCAGTACAGAGCCCTGAGGGACACTGCTCATGAGTGGCCACCAGCTGGATTTAACTCCATTGACCACCACTCTTTGGGCCTGGCCATCCAACCAGTGTTTCACTCAGTGCAGCATATACCCATACAAACCATAGGTAGCCAGCTTCTCCACGAGAATGTTGTGGGGGATGGTGTCAAAGGCTTTAAAGATCATCAGAATTGTTTTGATTCTTTCTTAAGTCCAGATTCCTGAGAACACAGTGATTAAACATTTGTATTCGTAGAATCATTATGGAATGGCTTAGGTTGGAAGGAGTCTTAAAGATCATCCAGTTCCAACCCCCTTACCATTGGCTGGTTGCCCCTCACCAGATCAGGTTGCCCAGGACCCTATTCATCCCAGTCTTTAGTGCCTTCAGGAATGGGGCATCTACAACTTCTCTGGACAGCCTGTTTAAGAGCCTCACTACCTTCTGAGTAAAGAATTTCTCCTTCGTATCTAATCTAAATCTCCCTTCTTTTAGTTTAAAACTGTCCCTCCTTGTCTTATCATTAGTGGAACACGAAAAAAGTCTGCAAACTTCCTTCAAATACTCGAAGACAGCAGTGAGGTTTCCTCAGGTCCTTCTCTAGGCTGAACATGTCCAGCTCCCTCAGCCTGTCTTCATAGGAGACATGCTCCAGCCATCTGATCATCTTCATCGCACTCTGGACCTGTTACAGCAGATCCACATCACTCCCGTGTTGGGAGCCCCAGAATTAGACACAGTGCTGAAGATGGGGCCTCATGAGGGCAGAGCAAAGGTGGACAGTGATCTGCCTGCTCACCTCTGCTGCCATCCCTCAGTTGTTGCAGACCCGGATACTGTTGGCCTTAGAAGTTGCTAGTACATGCTGCTGGCTTGTGTCCAGCTTTTTTTCCATCAGAATCCCTATGTCCTTCTCAGCAGAGCTGCTCTGAAGGATTTCTTCTCCCATTTTGTATGCGTATCTGGAATTACCTCAGTCCAACTGTAACATCTTGTACTTGAACTTGTTTCCTTCTGTTTTTAAAACTTTTGAACCAAGTGCCCATGTTACTGTTTTTTGGGTTTTTTTTTAATGTCTTCCCAGTGTTATAAGCCCCCTAAAATATATTCAGTTCCTACCATTGTAATGAGAATAGAACTGTGGAAAGAAGAGGGAAATCTCACTTTCTTTCGTCAAGTCAGAAGCCTCTGCTGAGTTTAGCTTTGTTATTTGGAGGCTAAAGAATCCAAACTGGGAGGAAGACTTCTGGAAAATCAGTTTATTAGTTTCAATTTAATAGTTCCACTATTTGTGTATCTGCTTGTTGTGTTCTTATAAATCTTCTCCTTCTTATTTAAACAAAAATGAATCTCAGAAGGTGACGTGGATGAAAGAACTGTACATATATTTATCACAGACAGACTCTCATACTGTTCACCTGGACATCCAGTTTTACTTAACCAAAATCAAAGGTGGTTTTAAAGCAGCACTTTAAATATGTATTTCTACCCAAGCAGGTCACTGAACCTTTCCTCAAAACTCTCTGAGGTTCCATGAGATGGAGGGCATGTATGAGAAACTGTCTGTTACAGAAAACTAAATTTTGATCTAAAGTTTGTCTCCTTTTAAACAAATAGAGGCTCTGTCTCTGACTTCAGAGGAACAATTGTTTCCCGTGGGAGTAGTACTCTGCACTAGAGCACAACTGTTACCGGCACCAAATAAATCTGCACAGTGGTGCAAATCAAAGGCTCATGAGCCCACCCATAGCACTGTGTATAGGAAATTGAAGAGATGTGATGCACCTATCCATAAAAGGGAGAAATTTGGGTACACAATGTAAACACATATCAGCATGGTGCAAGCCACTAAGCACTCCCTTCTCAAGCAGCAACTACCCAAATAAAAAGTTAGCCTTTCTGTGAGAATTGCTCAGATCTCTTACATCCTAAACTTTCTCAGATAGCAGATCTGTTGATTCTGAGTATCAGGTACTCTTCATTGCTGCTACAGCTGTGCAGCTGCTGGATATTGCCACTCTTCAACACAGACTCTATCCAATCCTTACTGCTAAACTGGAGTATACATAACATTATTTTTTTCAGATTAAAGGTGGTATAAGGTAGTATGATCCACTGGTTGTCATCAAACAGGCAGGTACAATCTCTGCTATACAGACAAGAGGAAGGAGGCAAAATTCCAGGGTTCACTTGGTCTTTGCCCATCACTAGTAATCTCTGCCCTCCATTGTCTTCTTATATAATATTAGAGCCAGGTCCTACTGCCTCTGAAACTTGCTTAATGTGTATATGCAGCTCAGCTTTCATTTAGATTCACTAGTATACTAAGATGTGGGGAAACTCTTTCACATCAGTCTAGATACCTCTTTGTCCTGCAGCAGACCCTCCAGGCATGTAAAAAGCAACCTGGTTTCAGTCTGTCCAGATGAAAGAGATTGCAGGATTTCATGATTTGGGGGGTACACTGCAAATTTGATTTCCTCTTCTGCTTCTACTGAAGTAGATGGAAGATTTTCCTTTTAGTTTCAAGGAGAGTAGAATGAGGACCCTTGTTCAAAGAAAATCAAGCCTTTTTAACAAAAAGGATTAAACATGAATAGGGATTTCTCTTTATTAATGGTCTTGTATTAATAAAGCCTACAACCTGGAGGAAAAGGATCAATCTGAATTACAAAACTGAGAGTCACCTTTTCAAAGAGTTCTCTTACATGGATTTGTGTTTTCCTTTCAAATGAGCATTGTTGAAAATTAAAAAATCCCCAATAAACATTAACATGTATTTAGTAAGTTACAGGTGTTAAGATGAAGCATAAAATGAATATTTAATGCGCAAGAATGCTTGCTTAATACATTTTGCAATTGATTCTTCTGTTATTCTTGCCTTGATTATTACTTATTTCTCACTGAAATGTGTTTCTGATGATTAGTTCTAAACAGACCCTTTTTTCTATTAGCATCATTGGACATCTCATTATGGGCAATCAAAGATTTTGATCTTAAATACTTTTTGATAATTAATTTGATGTTTTATTGAGTGCTATTGGCAACATGATAGATAAAGGAGACAGATTCTACATTGTACTACACTGGGGAAAATTTGAACTCAATGGTTAAGTAAAAAGAATATTCACCATTCAGGAAAAAACACTGCTATCTTTGGAGGAGAAACCTCTCTAACTAAAGGCTCCTCTGTAATGTGCAATTTAGGATTGACATGGTATCTAATCTATAACAGTGGATTACACCACCTTCCTTACTGCTGCATTCAAATATTGAACCTAATTTGAAGTATTGATTCAGCTGCCTTCAGTCACTAGAAATATGACAGTTTATACCAGCTATCTGGTTAGTAATATCTCCATAAAGTGATACATTTAAAAAATACATACTTAAATATAATACTTTAATTTTTGCTTGCTGCTTAAAAAGACCATCACAGTTGTCATTAAATGAGAATAAAATACTCTGCTTCTAAAGGACAATGTTTATATTTTTTTCCACTGCAGTTCAGTTTTTGTAGGGTCAAATGTAGAGTCCTTGTGCAGCTGATATTCTTGTTATAACAAATATTGTAGACATCTTCATTTTATTTTGATTTTTAAACAATTTTGCCTAAGGAAGATTTGCATAATTGGACCTACATCCCGTCACTGTGCTAGTCCAAATTTGGGTTCTCACATCCGACAGGCTGATCTGTTTAAAACTCCTGTATGTCAAAGCAGAGGAGAGAGAACTACTAGAAATTATTCATAGAGTGACAAAGAGACTTCAAGGCAAAGAATTCCTATCTTAATTTTTTCACTGTGAGGTGGAGGCTGAACTGACCTTCCCACCAACAGACATGCTGCCTGCTCATGTCTTGTTTCTGTTGTAGTTCTGGCATCATGTCTTGCTTCAAGCTTTACTCTGTCCCACCCTATGGAAGATAACCCAGAGGATATTCTATCACTGAAGAGAAAATCTCCTGGGGGTGACACTATGCTAATACCAAGTAAATAAAAAAAATCAAACCCAAACTTGTTAGTGAGTAGGTCACGCAGAGAACCCTTTTAAGATGCTCTTGATGCTAAAGGGAAAAGAATATGAATCAACAGGCAGGACAGAGACCTTGCTGCTGCTGAATGACTCATTCTGGGAGTGAATTGTCTTCATTAGCATAGTGTCACCCATTTATTTACCTCTGTAGAAAGAAAGGGTTTCAGTTTCCTCTTGTCTCCACATGACCTTCTTCAAAGTTACTTTAGAAATCCTTTTGGAGATTCAGCATCCATCTCTATTGCTTGGCTGCATTTTTCTTCCCCAGAGTGACAATAAATTTTATTTGAAAACAGAAGCTTTACAGTCTGCTTACTTTATTCTGTTTAGAGTTCTATACCAGGGCTACATTCTAGTCAGGATCCTACGTCACATACATCGCTGATGAATCCAGGTGATTTCTATGTATTTTTTTTTCTTTATCTCTAGTGTACTCCTTTATAAGAAGGAAACAGGGGTTATCTGGAAGATGAAATTACTTATTTGGCAATAGTTTTGTTTGCGTCGTAGAGAAAGGGCTGAATAGATTTGCAGAAGGCAAACCTTCTTGAATATTTTCCACCATTTTCTCTGGTATTTCTGGTCTGGGAAACAAATTATCTCAGAATCTACCTTTTCTAAATTGGATTGGATAGTTTCTTTTCTTGCACACATTTCTAGGAGGTTAAATCATGGAGTTCCCTCTCAACAGGGAATAGGAGAAAGACAAGGAGGAAATTATGAAAGTGTAGGGGGTAGGCTTGGACTGAACCTGGTGAGGTTATCTAGTCTATCTTTCTATGCCAAAGAGGGATCAACTGTTCTTTCCTCACTACAGGATTTGAACAGGAGCTTTTGTTGAATTCTGTGAAGCTAAATCCCTGGACTGATTATTGTCTAATCCCAACATGCAAGATTAAAATTGATAGTTCTAAGGCTGGAAAATACATATGTGAGGAAGAAGCTTTTAGTTGTATTGATCAAACTACCAGTTTTATATGAGAATTAGTTGGTGTTTAATCTATCTAGCAGCATATATCAAAATTACAACCTAAAGTTTTAATGCTTACAAAAAAATGGGAGGGGATGCTTGGAGAGAAATAAATCAATGAGATACATCGTAATTAGCTTTTTTTTTAGTACATTACAGTTTTTTCCTGTCATGAGAACTCAGTATAGTCACTGCATATATATTTAAATTGCATTAACTATCCTAAGAGCTGTAAAATACCTGGAGCATGGGAGATGTCCAATATAATAAAGTAAATAGTAAGTAACAATATATAACTGGAAGCTAGTATTGAATTTTTATGTGTTAGGTTGTTTATAGGTTTATAACAGTGGCACTTGGATGGAGCACACACTAAGGAATATGTAATCAACAGTCAAGGCAAGTACTCTGTCAGAAGATCTGAATGAGTCTTGTTCTTTTATAAACTGTATCTATTAAGTATATACTAATATCATAGCCTGTTCATGGAGGTTCAGGTCCAAAAAAAAAAAAAAAAAACAAACAACAAAACCCACACCAAAACCCAAAAACACAAAAAATCAAATATGTTTAGTCAAAATATATTTTAGTTTCCTTTGTTTTAATTGGCTTACATTACAAAATGATACATAGAGTTCAGAATAGTTTCAAGATTAAAAAATTCGAACAAATGTGAACTTTAAATTTTCATAAATGAATATACTGCAAACTCACACTGCATACTCACAAAGCAGAACTTCACTGCAACAGAATTTGAGTTTTGTTGTCAACAGAAGTTGTAACCAAAGAGAATACAAATATGCAGCTGAATAACTATGTTCATTTTTGGAATTGTCTTTAGGCTTTTTGATATACCTTTGCTATCACCAGTATCCATGCACAGTTAAGACTTTGCTGGAGACAGTTTAGGCTAGTTCAGTAAAGCTGCTTGATAACAATAACACACATCATATGTGGTCACATGCTTGGTAAGTTTGTGGCAGATTTAGGTTGTCCTTCCTCTTCATCAGGTTGCCCTTCCCGATCTATTTAGCTTCAGATCCTGAAATCTTTGTTTCCTTGTTCAAAGTCATTGTCAGAGTGGTTACGTGATGAGGTGGGGCGCCTGGACCTATCTGAGGTGCAATTAGTAACATTTCTTTAAGCCCTGTTACAACCATAAAACCTTCCTAGAAGATTGCATTTAGCTCATCACCTTCTAATGGATGTCTTATCCTACCCCTGAAGCAAGGAAAGCGCACATACTGTTTTGAAATACAAGCTTTGCTGTGCTCCTAGGCATCAAACATTAACACCAAATGTTTGCAATTAGACTGCCTATTGTAGAAACTCGAGAGTTCTTTAAATATAGAGCAGCAAATTGCTCTGAGAAGATGGTAAGCATTATGCTCCATAGGAGAGATCCTATTTTCAGTGTCGTGCTAACTTAATTTTGTTTTACAGATGCTATGCAGGAAGAAATGATGCTGGGTTTCAGTGGAGTTCTGGGCATTTGCTTTTTGGTGTATGTCATAGTTTTCTTTCTTGCAATTGCTGCCTTCCTTTTTTCATAATGCATCTAAGTAAGTACTTTAACTAATTTAGAGGTCTGCCTGCTTATGTCTCTTTTGAGTCTCAGTCAAGCTACCAAGTCTGCTTCTTCTGTAGACAAAGCCTAGAACCCCTCAGGATCTGATGAAAACAAGCAGCTTTACAGCCACGAAGAAGTTATGGATGACAAAGGAGAATAGGCAGAGAGTATGCTAGTGTTTTTCACTTTCTCTATGGGTGGAACTTTAATTCCACAATGGCTTGCATCTGTTGAATTTGCTACAATAGTCACCTTAAGTGACTTGGGAAATTACTTATAGTCTTCCAGGCACTTACAGTGCCTCATTTTCCCTTCATTCTTACACATTTTTAAGCAGTATGTTTCTGATAAAGCTACTAAATGTGATGGGAATAGATACAATTTGAATTGGTGATCACAGAGCTGTCACCTGTTCCATATTCATATATAGAGCTCTGGTCACTGCAGAAATGGAATTCAAGTCCTAGGAAGTTTTCTGGCTTCCTGCTGAATGCTTCTGCCTGCAATGTTACACTGACTGGCAATAAAAAGGGGACATATCTATGTGCTTCTGAAATTCTCTTCAGGACTGGTTGGCATATTTATGTACACTCACAAATTAATTCAAAATCCCTTATTCCTTTTTTTCACTTGATTCTTGACCCACTAGTGTGTGAAGTCACTGATTAAAAGACTCAATGAAGAACACAGAACTAGAGCTAATCTGAAAACTGACCTTGGTTTTGGAGGCTCATCTGGTTTGGTGCTGAGCATGTTCATCTCCCAGCTATCTTCACCAGAATTTGAGCAAGTTCAATGTCTTGAAGGATCAATCTTCTTTAGTTCACATTAATTAAATGAGGATAATGCTTACTTTCCCCTTGAAGTCATTGTAAGTTTTAATGTAGAGAGAGATTTTGAGCCCTTCTTAGGGAAGACAATGCACAGAATAAATGCCAAATATTATATACCTCTTTATTATCTAAAAGTCACCTATTGAAGACTAGGGAACTAAATTCCCACTGAATTTGATGGGAAGAGAGGGAGAAAATCTGAAACACAGCCCCGAGGGTATGAACTAATCCTTCTGGCCTAGCTGATGTTGGGCTTGCATAAGCTTTGGCACTTTACTGGAATTAAAGAATTCACTTTATACTTGGTCGAAATTAATGATGTTGAAGCTATCTTGATGATATGCAATGGGTCTAGGGCCAGCTGGGAAGAAGGTGAGGAAGCCACATGGAACAAGCAAGGAGGAATTAATTAGGTACGCTGCTGGCAGTGTGCTGCTATCCTCTGTGGAAACCATGATGCTTAGAGCTATGGAATAATCAAGCAATGAAAAAATAAAATAAAATAAAATAAAATAAAATAAAATAAAATAAAATAAAATAAAATAAAATAAAATAAAATATAAAAGAAATAAAATGGCTTTAGATTTACAGTTCCCACTCTCACATATTCTTGCCATCACTCATAGAGATTAGGAATTAAGTTCGAATATTCCCTGTGGAAACTCTGGCTTGCTGATTTAGAACAAACAGTGTTAGAAATACAGATTAGGCAAACCCAGAAATAATCAGGTTCAACTTAAGTTCTATTTGGAGCTGGGCTAAAGTGCTATGTTTAATTTTCTGTTCTGGTATACAATATTTGTAGCATAAGCAGATATTACAGTATCTACCATCAGAGAATGCTTTACAGTACTATGCTGGGGAATAAGCTTAAACTAGACATAGTATTTTATCGTCCCTTTTCATCATCTGTATTTGCTTCAAGTTTCTTCCAAGATCTTTCCTTCCTACTGTCATTTGTGCGGTCTTTGAAGGTTCATCTCTAGGTTGCTTCATGACCCACTGGGCTGTGTTAATACTGAGAAGTCCACATGCGTCAGTGACAAATTTCTTCTTGAATATCCAGGTGACTTAGTTGGTAACATTCATACCTTAGTAGGCATCCAGCATTGAAACAGTGCACAGGGATCAGGAATCAGGGCATCACCATGTTTGTTAGAGTTTATTTTAACACAGAAAAGGACAGAATCTGTACAAGTTGCCTTGGATGAGGAGAAATGGAATTGTTTAATACCTGGGTAGAGTTAAGAATTAAAAAAAAAAGACAGACAATTAGTCTGCCGGCTTCCATAGCATTGATGTCAGGCAGATGTGCTTCTACGGAGTTGTGTGGTTTACAGCTACCACTGGGAACAGTAACTTTCAGTATATGGTAAACGAGTTGCAGAAAGATATCGTGACATTGAAATGGTGAAGAAGGGTGTTATGATCAAGTGCTGTTTAGGGTTATTGTGCTGCCTAGGTCCACAGAAGCTGTAAAGGTGACATTGGGAAATCTGTGAACAATTATAGATGTTAATCTTTCCTTTTGGATCAGGTGAGATTTTGGGATTCTTGCAGTTCTGGTTACTGCTCTTGAGATGCACAACTACACCAATTTGATATGTAAATTTTAAAGAAAAGAAGAGGGAGGAGGAAACCTTTTGTACCTAGTAACACTTTTGTGCTTCCTGATCTGAACTGGATCCCAAAGTCCAGAGTTAAAATTCCCTAATAGCCAAAAACATAACCTTAGACTAGGTGCAGAGTTCAAATCTGTTTCTTGTCTGAGCCCATCCCCAAGGCTATTTGTTTGATTTCATTCTATTTGATCCTGAACACCTCTTCGTCATTTTCCATAAATCCAGAGGATGGAAGAACAGATTGTATGAGCATAGGTACCCATGTTTCAGAAAGTTGAGAGACTAGAGGGGTGCATAAATTGCAAAACTACTCTCTAGTTGGCTCCACTGCTTAAATGGCTTCTCCATTCTCGTTCTGTCTGCCCCACACCCCATCTGACCATTAATTTTGTGCCAGTCCCAGTTTGTGTTGGTACCAAGTCAGCGAGAGCCAATTTCTTTGTCTCAAAACATTCTCTGGTGTCATTAAACATGGAGCCTCTTTCTACAGCTTTGCTCCTCTGGAAAGTGCCTTCTGATTTCTGCTTTGGGGAATGCATTAATGATGCCGATAGGGAACTCACTCGCAGGTTGTTTCTTGCAGCGTATCAGGATTTTACTCTATCAAAGGATTTCTGTCTGTCTCTTAGGGCCCAGACAGCATTGCTGCTCTAATTCGTGGGTCTGGTTTTCATCTAGTTTTATGCTTCTTCTACCCTGGTGTGACTCCACTGACCCGCAGAGGTTTTTTTTCTGATTTATGCTAGTGTAGCAGATCGTTGTTTGCTTGGAGATCCAGAATTCTCTCTTTCCCTTTCTTCCTCCCTATTTCTGTTGTAATGGCAAGATCCTGATCTTCATTTCATCAATGGCAGTCTGAAATAGCTCTGTTCATGTCCACTTGTTGAATATACTTGGGTAGGAAGTTGTGTGTGTGTGTGTGTGTGTGTGTGTGAAGGGACTTGCACATCACCTCTAAGCAGGTCTGGTCGGGTACACTCCTGTAGAGATTTTCAGTTGTTTTGTTTTCAGTTTCATCATCTCAGCTGAAAACCTTTCCTCCAGGCTGCAGTCTTAAAAACTTCTACTACAAAAGGAGGATTTGTGAATGTATACAAAAGGACCAGATTTAGGCTGAAAATCTTTATAAACAGCAACATCAATTAGAATCAATTCCCTTTTGTACAAGATCCTCCTTTACCTGATACAACATGACCAAATCTTTTTCTTTTTCTTTTCCCCAATTAGAGCTATTTAATATGAGGATGTCTGTCCTAAACTCTTACTTGCTCAGATACTGACTTAGAATCTGTGAGACTTGATGCCATCATCCTACATCTTGAGTTCTATCACCCAAATCAAGTAATTAGAATAGCGCCTCAATTTCCTCAGTCCCACCTATTGTACTGCTTTCTAGCGTAAAACATTCTGAGTTGTACATACAACAAAGAAAGAATTTCTCAACTTCAAAATCAGTTTATGAAATAATTTCCAGATGTTGCTTCAGAATCCCAGAAGATAACTCAAAGTGTACAGTCCTCTTGTGTAGGAAACTAGTAAGGAGTACTTACTATATAAAATAATGACAAGAATTAGGGAGACTTTAACAGAAAGGTTGTCATAAGCATAAGGGGTGGCTTGAACTGAATGACAAGAATGTATGATTTTTTGTAGAAGTAAATGTAAAACATCTGTTGGACCTGTGTATTTAATCCTCCCAAGAGCAGCTTTGAAGACACCTCTCAGTGTCTAAAAATTTCCTTTTTCCAGGTTGGTGACTAAAGATTAAAAGAAATCAAAATATACCTAAAACTATTTCTCATGCCAATCAGGCTGTGGTATTTCAGGCCCATGCAGATTGTAAGACTTATTTATGGTTTATGTTGTCACCAGTGATCTCCAGTAAAAAACCTGGCCTTTTATCGTACGTTTGGTTCTCGTTATGTCCTAGGTAATTAGACAGCAAATCCAGGTATTGAACACACATTCCTTCACTAGCTATCTGAAATTAAAGGTAATCATAAAGACATTACAGAACACATTGAGATTTCCTTTATTACGACATTAATGTGAAATTATGCATCGCACCCCATTTGATTAGCATATGGTGCCTCAGAGCAAATCAGTTAACACTGATGCATCTATTAAAGTGTCCAAGCAATATTCTGCATCTCCTAAGTGATGCACAATAAATATTCTGCTGTGTAGCTGTCCTCACCCAGGCTCTTTCAGTCTGACTCAGCTGTAAATCTCTTGTGATTAGCAGGGTGTGTTGCTGATGCAGTGCTGTAGCGCCATCACAGGGACTGGAGGACCCTTGACAAAATGAAGGGACAAGCCTGGGGACAAATTTTAAGCACGTCACATCTAGCCAAGCTCCATTGGTTTTCTGAACGAGCTTCTAGTGAACTGTGTTGTGGGGCAGTGAAGGTTTCAGCTCCAAAACAGCCTGCTGATAAATTGCCTGATTCTGCTCCACCCAGGTAACCACATGTGGATACTTCTGTCATGAAATTAACTGCTTTGCTTGATACCGTCCTCCATGCCTGAGCAATCAAATCATTTTCTAACCATTCTTCATACACTTTGCTGGGGAAAGCTTGCCACTTCAGAAGTGCACATTGTGTTCTGACCCTTGTTGCAGCTGACTTCAGAATATGTATAAGAATATACTTATTCATTTCATGGCTTGATAAATACAGGTTTTGCTTGTGGCTCAGTGGTCAGATTTCCAGCTGAGATTTGGACTCACTTTATCTCCTGCTCTTGGAGCAAAATTGTTGCTGCCCAATTGTGACCTTCTACAGTTTTAATTATGCGTTTATTTAGAATGTATATATTTGTTTTGAAGTCCAGAACTTCTGTTTTTAATTCTGTGCAAAACTGAAAGTAGATATTCAAAGAAGTACTATATAAAATTGAGGCTTCATTTAAAAATATATCTTGTTGTTGTAGTAAAATAAACAAGAAATCTACTCCTTCCCTGTAGAGCTCAATGCATTTCAGAGCATTTCAGAAACTGCATAAAGGCTGGATTTTCAGAAATTCATCCATAATTCTCAGCAATTCTAGTGTCCTTGTAACTTCGTCTGTTGAAAACAAAAATACAAATATTAGGTCTGTTTTCAGAGCAGGAAAACTCTATTCTAGGGTAAGACATATGACATGCCAGAAGAATAGTGATAGCTTACAATGGGTATTGAATCCATAGTCTTGTTTGCCCTTGATAACAACTCTGCCCCTTCTTCCTTGGGATTGTCTCCTATTGAGCAAGTCCTGTTGCTCATACAGATATTTTGCCTGCAAGACTTCAACATCTCATCACTTAGTCTAGATAGTAAAAAAAGGAGCTAAACACTTAAATTTTGTATTTTTTTGCTCTCTTGGACAGGCACTTAGGTAACCACTTAAAAGTGTGGTGCATCCTATGTCTTTGAAAGAGGAAGTCAAAATTTCTGATGTACTCTTGAACTTCTGAAGGTTTTCCTCTGAACTTTCATTACTTGATGCTTCTTCTGCTGTGATAGTTTGGGGGAAGGTTGCCTGAGGTCAGACAGCTCAGGAGTAAGCAAAGATCTTCATTGATCAGTCTATAGAGAGAAATCATGCTGGTAAGAGTCTTAGTCAGTGACTACTGGGCTTTGTTCTGCGCTGACAACTGCCTGTCTGCCTCAACTTGTGTAGGTTTGAGTGTATGTTGCTGGGTTTTTTTTGTGTGTAGGTTTGCATACTTTGCCTTTTCATTTATGTTTTTGTATATTATTTATTTGCATTTTTGTTTCTTGTAATAATAACCTTTTTTGACAACGTGAATATATATATTTTTTGACAAGCAGAAAGATCAGTGTGCTAAACTCTTAGTTCTGTGTGTACCAGAGCTACCTATGACCATGGAGGCCATAGCAAGATGGGGAAAGTGAGACAGAGGAAAGCGAGTGGGGAACAGAGGAGGGAAAAGGTAAGCACTTCAGTTTGATGAGAAAGATCTGCAGTTTCTCTTATGTCCCTACAGTTCTGTCTTCCAGAAGTCTCTTTCATTTGCCAAGCTCCACGTTGTGCTTCTTGCCCACTCCCTGGGTTGCACATGTATTCCAAAGCATTGAGAGCAGGGACAGGCTCTCTGCCTGGCATGTGCTGAACATGTATTTGTCCAGATCACACATACTCAGACACACATACAGGAAACACATTCTAAGTTTTATCAAGCTCTTTGTTGCTTTACAACCAAAAGGTTGTGTGTATATGGCTCGAAGAAAGACAGAGGAAAGAAAATATCCTTTTTGTATAGAAAGCTGTAAACTGCAAAGTATTTATTCAAGAGACAAGAGCTGTTCCCAAGAGCTATTCTAGTTGTTTTTAGAGCTCACTCTATATTTTTATTTGTGGAAACACTCTAATATTTGTTCTTTTTACTTTTGAATATAAAGTAAGGGGAACTGTAGACAGTTTAAACTCTCCATTCTCTCTGACTGAAAGAGTAGCAGGAAGATGGGGTAAAATTTGGAGGCAGAAGCCATGTTTTTGTTAAACAAGCTTCAAGAATTCCCTCTTTAGGAGCACTATCTGTTACAGCTGAGATTTTCACAACTAGCAGAACCTCAGCTCAGATGTTTTCACTTTGTCCAGTATGAAATTAATCAAAATGGGGTGAGATCTTCATTTGAAAATAAAGGAAAAAAAGGTAGAATTTGTGATGAGTCATTTCCATGCCCCACACACTCTTCTGAAGCATCTATGGCATGAGACCACCTCCTCCCCACTCTCAGTGCTGCTACCTGAGTCCAAAACTCTTGGGAAAGATGTATTTTAATTCATCAGGCTATTTACCTGGTATCGGAAGTCACTTTGAGGATTTTATTCCTCTGTGGATCACCAACCTTCAAGTCTAAAGATGTCTGCAATCAATTTGTAACTATTAGTCTTTTTCTAACGATGTTGTGCACAACCAGCCCAGTGAACAGCAGCTGCACCCTGCTTTATACACAGGCTTCACTGCCATCAAGTTCATGACATGTACATTCTAATGGTGAGAACAATGCTCTAATATGTCTGTAGTCAAGATTTTAGGTGCAGAGTGGTTTATTATACAGGAGGTGAGGCTGGATATGGAATTCTGTGCTCTGGCACTGATTTCTCTGAAACGGAGCAATTTGTTTTACTTCTGAGTTCTCCTTCCTCTGAATCACAGTGCTTACCTGCTTTGAGGTTTAATCAAGGAAGCTGTATGAGTGCCAGGTATTGTATAAAAGCAAGAGGCAATTATTAAAAGTGGGCTTTGACTTTTTAAAGATAGCGTAACAGATGATAGGTAATAAATTTTATTACCAAGGGTAAGGAAATTTTTCTTATTTTTGAAGTCTGGAAATATTGTGTTTTTTCCTTTTGATTGATGTTTAATAGTTATTCTGATTTTGCTGTTTGTTTGACAGAAGTGCTGGAAAACACCTAGATGACAAAATAAGTTATTTTTCTTCCCAGGGTGTCCCACTACTTTCAAGTATGCGCTTATGTTTAGCAATCAAAGCATATTGCTTTGACATGGCTTTAAGCAAGATGTTCAGTTTTCAGATTTTAAACAATTTTGAGTCATTAAATTTGTTAAGTAAAAATATGGTTGTAATTTTTGGTGACAGTTTTACATTTCTACATTTATATAAGCAATTTCACTGACCTAATGTATTTGTGATTATATGTATGTGTATGTTTCTCCTGGATTGGAAATAAATGGCTTAATAGATTCTGATTTTTCTCTCTCAATTTGGAATGGAAAAACACATGAAGTGTCCTATTTGTCTATGATGGGAAATCTGCTTCCTGTCCACTTACATCAGCAGCTCTGAACAGAGCTGAAAATTCAGCCTGAACTTGATTGCTGTCAGAAGTGTTTCTGCAGTTAAGAAGCTGCAGTGTAGCACTTGGTTCCACATGAGGAGAATCAAATGTGCTTTAGGATTTACTTTGCTGTGCTGTTGAATGTGCTTTAATTCTGCAAGATCAAAATGAGACATTCAAAGTTAGCTGCTGCATCTTACTCACCTGCTGGTTTTTGTTGGAGGAAATCTTTCTTGCAACAAACAAAGGTGCAGAAAACAGAGATCTAACTTTTGGTTGTTATTTTTATTGGTTTTCAGAAACGTAGAGCACTAAACTCCTACTTGAGTAGGAGGAACCAAAAGTACCTGTGATATTTCAGCCTCTGCCTCAGTTTCTCTTTCCAATAACGTTATAAGAGTCTGTAGGATTGCCTTCATGACATGCTTGAAAGAAGGAAAATACCAAAGGTAATAATTTTTCTTCATATCAAGTTTCCAAAGGTACAGTGAAACAGAGGCTTTAGGAGTATCATTTTCTACAAAACAGATGTTGCTGTTTCTTCCAGAGGGAAAACTGTGATGAATGTTTGTGCAGCTGGTGTAGCTGTGTAGTCCTAGGCTCGCTGGAGATGCTGACCCACCCAAATGTGGGCACATCTATCAGGCAGCGTCCTGTGTTTGATTCCCTGACTCATATTGTAAAGAGAGAAAGAACCCAGCCTCGTGCTTAGGATTTTATGATGGAGCGTAAATCAGGTCTGCCTGTACTTGACCAAGGTTGAAATCCACAGTGCTGCATGGTAATTAGATTTTTAAAAGATTTTTTTTTCCTCTGGTTTATTTATATAGCAGTAATTACCTCCAGCACACAGTCGGAGTGACTGCTTGTCTTTCATGACCATACTTTTACCCTTTCATTTGACTGTCCTGTGCTTCTGTGGCTAATATAGAGCTTCATTCATTATCCCAGAGCCCCTTCCCCTGCCAGCCCTTGCGCAGTGGCACAGCGGGGAGCACAAGGTTATTTTGTGGTAGCTTGAGTGGAAGTGGACGTGAAGAGCTGAGCAAGAGATGCATCCCTCAGCACTGAGCTGACAGGATTGTTCCCACATCTCTCTTGGAGCCATAGCCTACACAAGAAGAACAGGGCTTCCCAGTGACTTTGAGACTGGATTTCTTTTTCTCAACAGGATTTTTGTCTCACAGTCGTCTGATTCCTTCCAGGGGTATTTAGCATGGGTACAAAAATGCTCCTTAATAAATGACTCATTTTTTTTTTCACTCCTTGTTTCTCTTCATCTCTTCCCTCTACCCTTTCACATCTAATAGCTTCTGAACTTGTTGCTGTGTTTGAAATAAATTTGACAGCAATTGGTTTAAGAGATATTTAGTTCCTACACATTTTTTCTTATTATAAGGAAGGGCTCATCATTTATTTTCACACAGCAAAAGCAAGCCTCAGCTTAACCTTATTGTTTCAGACATATGGAACCTTATCACATTATCCAAGTCCCAGAACTTTTGTTGCTACTTTATCTTCAGTAGACATGAAGAAATCCAGCAATTAAATATTTATATCAGAAACCACAGTTTTTTACTTGCAGACTTTCTTGGTTGTATCTTGAGGCTATCAGGCAAGGCCCAACATTTTATCCTTGCATAGAGAGTCTGAGCTGCTCAGAGTGGGCAGAACCATGCAAGACGTCGTGTGCTTAGTGGCCCAACAGGAAAGTAGCCAGGTGTGTGCCTATCAGTTTGTGCTCAGATGGTCAGTGACACTTTTTCAGATGAAGTTGTGAAAGCAACGAAGGTTAGCTCAAGGTCATTGACCCACTGTGTTTGGTGCCATAGAGACATTGAGAAGATGAAGGACGGAACTGAGTTGGTGGCCAGGTACAGTATTAAGTCACTGTTTGCATTATATGTGCCTGTAGGTACAATTACCTGCATTGAAGGTGTTCAGGGGAGTGTTCATCATGTTTTTCCCTTCAGCTCTTGTTGAATTACGTGTTTCAACCACAGACACTTATCTATCTTCATTTCATAACCTCTAAACAATACAGATTTAGAGTTATATTTTCACTACCGTGTCTGAGCTGAAGTAGGAGCAGGGATGACACCTCTGCTGTTGGGGAATTGAGGCACGGAGGCTAGATATGCAGGATTCATCTCCTTGAGATCTGACACCCCAAAAGTAAGAAAATTTTCTGTTCTAAGTTAATCATCTAGATTGCTCTTTAGTCTAATGAGAGAGATGCCTGGAGTGCTGTCCATCCCATCCAAAAGTGGGATGAAACCTCACTTGAGATGGCTGTTTGTCTCCATTAGCTTCTGAAAGCAGTTAAGCATCTGTCTTAGAGTAGAGCCTAACTTCTAGCTGACTGTAGTTGGAGAAGGAGATTCCCATGCCTGTCACTTTGCCTGAGGTCATACAAGGATCTTAAACCTGGGTTTAAACTAAATGTACAACTTACTCATAGAGAAGTGGAAGTGTGGGATTTCTGGAGGATTTCTGTGAGATGTCTTTGCAGAGAACATCAGAGGGCATCAACTAAAACATTTGAAACAGTGCATTTTTAATATCCAGATGATAGCTAAGGAGATTGGCCACACAAGGGGGTAACACTGACTACATCAAGGCAGTGCAGCCAGCCAAATAAGTGCAGTTCCCTTTACAGTGTGAAGAAAAATAGGTTTTAAAGCATCATCAGCCTCCCCAAAAGCAAACAAAGTTGGTGAGTCAGTAAAAGATGGAGTTCATAAAGTGCCATTTACTTCCACCTCCGTCTAGAGCAGTAAATTCAGATCAGACTCTCACTAGCTGTCCAGGTACACAGGGGTCTTGACTTCTTTTTGAAAGCCACTTCTCCTTCCCAAGATGTCAAAAAAGCATTGGTATAACTGTCAGTGAGACAATGCACCTGTTGACACCAGCATTTCTACTTGCCTGGCAATTGCACATTTGGTTGCTTACATTTGATTTTGTCTCATTTCTAATTATCATAGTAACTCCAAGACATATTTCTCTTTATATAGAGAGTGCCACTTAGATTTCACCATTTACAGACTTTTCTTCAGGAACTTAAGTGAACAGAATCTGCCTCCAGGTGTTACACAAGTCCTACTTTCTGGTAGAGACCACTGAGAAGGAAAAAAGATGTTGGTATTTTACAGCTGAGTGAGGAAGGCAAAGAAAGCACTTCTACAGGTGTGCCAACATCCACACCTGTATTCCTCAAACCTGCTGCCCAGCTGCTGTTCAGTCTTGATGGTGTTTGGCTTGTGAGCTCAGCTGCTTCAGAAGCATTGATGCGATCCACTGTGGCTTTTCAGAGCCTGCAAGCCCTTGTCTCTCTGCACTTGGAGTTCAGAAAGAACTGGGTCTGTGTCCCAGTCTTTCTTATTCTAACTTTCCTCCTCCTTCATACTAGTGATTATGGGTTGTGCAGATTTTTTTTTGGTTTTGCTTTTCAAGGTGCTAAAAGTACAAGCAATTTGAGTTTCCACTTTTTTTTTACCCTCTGTAACATAGCGCTTCACATTACCATTCATCTGCAAAAAGCCATTTTTAACAACTGCAGGTCAGGAGTCTGTTTTTCCTTCCCAGCTTCAGCCCACAGGGATTTTCATGATAACATTTTGTTTCAGAGCTGTGTGCTCTATAGAGAAATGTGATTCAACAGCTGCCCTTCCTGAACTGTGTCCTTAAATTAGCAGCAAACCTTTTATAAAGTCACTGGTGAGGAAGGGTGGGCTTGTCTGTGTGTGGATGGTCTTACGTTTGTATATAGGTGTTGCACACATCAACAAAGTTTGCTCCGTGTCATCAGCCTGCTTCTGATTGCCAAATACTGTGGGAATTTTAATCTCTAGCTGGATTCTGCAGAAAAAAAGAAAGCCTGCAGACAGCAAGGGGTTGCAATGATGCTCGGGTAGCTATAGTTGTGACAGTTATAAGAGTGACTGGGAGTGAAGCACACCCTGTTCTCCATGAGCCTGGAGGTAATTTCACCTTCCCATAGCCCATCGGACCTCTGCCTCTTTCTACACCTGTACCCAACCTGTTTCCAGCCTTGGAAAATCTCACTGGGTCTGAAGGGTCAGAGGGTGGGAGATAGATGTCTCCAAGATCTGCTGATGTGCTGTACAAGTTTTGTACCTGGGCAGTTTGACCAGTTTGCATTATCTCTTTGCTCTCACAGTCCAAATGTACACCATCCCTCTTCTGTTTTATCTCTAGCCTTCTCCTTTTGATAGATTTTACTTGTGTGTGTTTTTTAAAGCTACTTTATTTCCTGTGCATCCTTCAGCTGCCCCCTAAGGAGGAGCTGGACCCTTTTCACCCACTGTCTCCACTTCCCCTTTTCATTTGGTGTGCTGAGTGTGTTTTAGGACTCTAATTATCGTTGCCGTCCTGAAATGACCCATGCACGAAAGCTGCTTTGCATTCCTGAAGGCTGGTAAGCAGCAGTGCTTGGTCTGCTCTCTGGGGCTGGGAGGGATCTCAGTGACAGATCGCAGCTGAGTTTGTCACCTCTCTCCCTGTCCTCCACCCACAGACCACTGTCCCAGGAGCCAGAGCCAAGCTGCCTGTCCCCATCCCCCCATGGCTGATTGAAAACCTTGCTCTGTGGATTAAGACACAAAGGTCCTAAGTGAATTAAATTGCTTGGTCTCAGATTTTTCCCTTGACAAGAGACTCCGGAGGACAAAACGCCTCCGTGTTTTTTCTTTCTTTATTTCTTTTTTTTTTTTAACACAGTTCATCACAAATGGGTCTTCTTGTTCGAAACAAAGGAGATATGAGGTTGATGGGAAATAAGTATGGGGCCCCATCCTCTACCTTGCTTTTTCCAATCCTCACAAAATGAAAAGAGCTAAGGGAAAGTTCCAGCAGTAGAACTGGTGTGAATCAAGGTGGGAGGCAGATTTTTTGTGCACCTCTACCTCGATGCACAGAGGAGCCAGGACTGTCCCAGCCCCACATGTGTATTCCTTCTCCCTCCTGTCACTTGCATTAAAGATGGATGATTTTCACATCATTCCTGCCCTGGCAATGTTAATCTGATGTGGCTTTCACAGCTTTAGTTGCAAATCCAATCGCTTGATGGATGGGTATGTTTACCCACCCCAAATCTCAACTTTCCTGCCTTCCCCGCCTCCTAGCTAGTGTCAGCCAAGTCAGCAAGATCTCTGTCTATAAAATATACCAAGCAAGCTGCAACTTTGCAATCTTAGTGAGATTTATGGGCAGGCTTAAATGATAGTTTTTTTTTTCTTTTCGTTTTTTGTCCTTACAGGCTTTTATAAACAAACATTTTCCATGAGTAGCTTTGTTTTTCTGAGGTCCATGTCAAGCCAGCTCTGCTGATGCAGAGACCTTGCTTGTCTTCCAGAGCTGCTTTAATTATAATGAGAACTGCGGAAAACTGAGAGTTGAATTTCAGTTTCCCAAACGTGGACTAAAACTCTTGCAAAAACTTTAAAGACCCATATCCTCTTTTCCCTGAAAAAATGAGAGAGAACTAGAATTCTGGAGAATATTGAGGCAGGTGTGGGGAGATCAAGTGTGAGATGAAACGTGAACATTTAACAAAATAAGCAGCCAGATCTTTACTCAGTTTTGGCCAGAATGGAACATTAGAGGGCTGAGCTTCTTTTGCCACTGGTCTCTTTCTCCAACTGTACAAAATATTTCTGATTGAAGAAGGCAGAACATTGTGTATTTTTGTTTGCTCATTTTAATCATCTGTGTACTACCCTGTGTAATCATAGTACACAAGAAGCAAAATTTCAGGGCATGAGAGTGTTTCCATGAAGAGTAATTAGCCAATTTTCATCCCCTCTCAGTAGAGAACGAGTCATGTTGTCATGACCAGCCCTTTATTTCAACAACTTCAGTGACTTGCTAGCATCTTTCCCATTCTGTCTACCCATCAACCATAAATCATTTGATTTTCAGCATGGTCAGGGTCCCCTTTATAATGTCTTTTACCCTATCTGACTTTCCTTGAAAGGACAATGTCAAGATAAAGATCAAATATTTACTCTTGAATATGTAGACAAATCCTTTCTGTGTCACTTATAATGCTTCAGATTATGAAATTGGACATGATTTCAATCCTCCAATTGATTTGTCATCATTTACTTTACTATATACTTTAGTTCTTGTGGTGCGCCCTGCTTGGGTAGTGAAACTTGGAATAATGATGGGAAAAGAGAGAATTTGTTCTTAAGTTATATGCCTTTAGTCCTTTTGTGGCATTAGAAACCTTTTTATAAGGCAATAGCATTGGGAGGAACAACCTAATTCCATTGGCTACCAGCTGTGGGTAAGCAAGATGTGGAATCACCTCCCTAAAAATGTGATCTTGTTTCTCTGGTTTCCCATTAAGAAACTACAAAGTACAGCTTGAGGGAGTTTTTCATTTCAGTACTCTCCTTTCAAACTTCCTTACCTAACCTATTTGGTAATGTTTCATATTGATTCTTGGTATACACTGTCCTATATACCTGTATAACAAATACTGTCTTTTTATAAGGATTTAAGTTGCTGTCCATGAAAGCTTCATTAGTGATAACATTAACATGAATTGGAAGATGACCACTGACTTCAGTGCTGGAGGTAGTTCTAATCCGAATGATGCCAGTCAGAATGGTAACTTATATTGAGAGCAAGTGTCCCTCTGTTAGGTACTGGCATCCGAAGTGGTAGGCCTCCATTTTTGAAACTGAGGGGTTATATAGTTCTAAGAGTGATAAGGAAACTATTGCTTTTCTTCCTTCTAAAAGTCAATTTCTAGCAAACATACCAAAGTCCTTTTGGAAATCTTGGATTAGATTTAACAATAGTAATTTTTTTTTTTTCTGTCTTGACACTTGCTCATTTCTGCTGAAAAATATGGAGAGATACTGAGAAGACAGTATAAAGAATGAAACCTCCCTTCCTCTTCCCAAAGGTTTACAAACTTAAGGCCACTTTGCTGTCAAGCAGAACCAGCAAGTTTCAGCACCTATCCTGATGTGGAGCCCTCAATGCTTACGGTCTCTATGCTCATCATTTATAGCAGATTTTGCTGTTGAGTGTTGAGCATGGACAGACTCGAGTCTTCTGAGAGATACAAGAACATTCCCTTGGCAGGCTGCAACCTCTTCCTTTCTTTAGCACAGGACACTTCAGTTTGCTATAACAGACACCAATCTGTATTTCTATCACTAGCACACATGATTGCCAACACTAAGGACAGACTGGTTCCTACTCTGAACTGACACAGTATGATGTGGAAGACCAGGCATGCAACTACAGCTGCATCTCACCTGCATCAGGCAGAGATAAGCAGCTTACAGCTCGCTCCAGTAGATGATAGGAGAAATTCAGATAACTAATCCTTGCCAGGGGCTAGGTAGCTTGCATTCTTCCATCACTCTATACGTAAGGTTTAAACATAGCTTAGAGGTGGATAGCAATATATTTCATTGAATGTAGTTCCTGTTAAAAATGATTGGGTTTACATTCTGCCTAATGACCATTGATAGGTAGGCTGTGTTTTGACACAGGACTAAGAGATAACTGCTATTTCAATTGCTTGTAAATGGATATTGTGAATATTTTAGCATGTTCCTTTTTCTTTCTAGCATTGTTTTTCAAAGGTATTGAGTGACAGAATTTGACCATCACTGCTCACTGCAGTAAATCAGTGACAGAGTCTCAATTCAGCTCTTCAGATTTGCTGCCTGATTCTCTAACCAGCCTGACACAGAATTGTTATAGCTGCAAGATTGAGATTGGGTGGTAGTGGGTATTGTATCTCTGCTTTTGCTTTGGTTGATGTCCTTACTGAAGTGTGGGATACTGCATGCTCCTGTATCTCACCACTGGAGAGTAAAACACACTTTATATCCTAGTGACCAAACATCCCAAACCACTTAAATGTCTTGCACCAGCCACTTCAATTGTAGGTACCAAAGCTGCTTTTGTGCAAAGACTTTATTTGCTGATCTTTTCACAAATCCCTTCCATAAATCAAGCTCTACCCAACCAGCTTCTGAGACTGCATCATCAGCTATATGGGCACAACATTAGCGTGTTGAAAGAGAAATTCACAAGGGGGAGATTTGCAATTAAAAGGAAACCAAGTGGCCTTTGTCAAATGGATTTCTGAAGTGGACAGCACCATTTTGTATCAGTATGGATATGCAGAGAGAGCAGCAGTAAAGAGGACAATTGAAGGGAAAAGAAAACAGTTAAAAATTGCAATCAGCATATAGTGGGCACAGCCAACTGAAGAGTTAAGTGACAGAGCCTTATTCACTCTTATGAATTAATAATTGATTCAGTAACAAATCACTAATGTTGCAGTAGTCATGGTGAATAAGATAATAAATGTGTCCTGTCCAGGGAATGCAATGTTGTTAGAATTCAGCTGAAATTATTCATAAATGTGCTACTTTTCCTCATCTCCAACTATTGCTAGTTTAGCTTTTCTTTTTAATCTTCCTAAGCTGTCACATTAGATGGTGGAGCTAGTCACGTTCTATATACAGTGGAATATTAAGGGGAACTGTGGAGACATTATGTCAAATTTCAATAGATAATAGACACAAATTGGGAAACAGAGTATTTCCATCCCTTCCTACATTCCTCCTCTGGATTAATAAATAAATAAAATAGAAGCCCGAGGGCTACTTAACAGTATTCACTTGTGACCCCTGTAGGTTGTCTAGCTCTCCCCCTCTTACTGCTTACACATAAGGCTTAGAAGTTGGGTCACATACAAAAGGAATTCTGCACCCTTTTGGAGTGAAGCCTTTTTTGAAGGGTGTATGAGGTCTCTGCTATCTGAGAGGATTTGCAGCCCCTGCACGCTAGCGTGAAAAGTTGGCGTAGGTGCTAATATAAACCTCACTCCACCAGAACAATGCAATATAGGTTCCCGCAATTGGGAGCTTGTGGATCTAGGATATCGGGAAAAAGATAGGGTATGCATTACAGGGGGGAGGATTGAATAGCCATAAAGAAGAAGGTAAGGCAGGTAGGACAGTCCTGCAGAAGATGGAAACTATTCCTAAGTGTCATAACTTAGATTATGTGAACAGCAAAATCTCTCTAGCCATATCAGTGAAAGTGATGCTGAGAACTAACATCTAGGAGAAGAAGTCAGACAAAAATGATGAGTAGGCGCAGATCTGTTAGTTTTTTTGGTGTTCTGTTTGTTTGTTGGTTTGTTTGTTGTTTTTTCGTTTTTAACCAGTGAGTGTAATTGAACTTTATTGTAGCCTCAGATTGATAAATTCTTCATTGCTTGAAGTTTTCAAATCAAGATTTGGATGCTTTCCTAGAAGAGAAGCTGTAGCCAAGAGCAAGGTGTTCAGTGAGTGAATGAAATTCTGTGGTGTGAAATGTCAAGGTGGTGAGGGAGAGAAATCCACCCATAAACTCTGTTAACAGAGTCTCTGAGTATATCTGGAAAATGACAACAGTACAAAACAAAAACTGTTAGTGTCAGAATGAAAAATGTTGGGAAAATTATCAAAGTAGTTAAAGAATGCAAAGAAGGAAGATAGGGAAGGTGTCACAGAACCGAGAATTAATGGTAAGCAGTCCAGAAGAAAGGATAGGAGAACAATTATCAGGACAGCAGGAGGATAAGCTGTAGAGCATAGGAGAAATTTTAAGTTAAACGAGAAAAACCTGAAGAAGTCATGTCTACAATGTTTTGAGCTTAGTTTGAATGGTAGTGGACATTTCCAAACAGGAATGTAGGTCAGAAAGTCTTCAGTCTGGTTGTGTTCATGTTCCTGGTATGGAGTTTTAGAATTATAGAATTACAGGCTCTAAATATTGTAGACCTGATTTGCATCTACAATGAAGATGACATAAAGTCACATATATGATGGAGATGAGTATATTTGAAGATAAGAAAGTCTATTTGGGTCACGCAGCTGAATAGGATCCAGATATGGAGCAGAGACATCATGAGAGGACTGATCAGGAATCCAGGAATTCTGTGCTGAGAAAGTGGAGGTAGTACGGGATAAAAAAAATAAGCTGATAGCAGCTCTCATGTGTTAGATACAGGCACACTTCAATCATCTGTAGCAATTTCATCTGAATATCCCAAGTCTTTTTGGTAATTTCTCTCTATGTTACCCAATAAATTAGGAATGGCCTTGATTTTCCCCTCCTGCTGCAACACAGAAGATATCAGGAGCTCCCCACAAAGCACAGCAGCACAGAGCCCTGTGTCTTTCTGGTGACAGAGGAAGAGCACAGCAGCCAGTGTGGGTTGAGATGTGCACTATATGATTTCCCAAGTTGGACATTGAACAAGATGTTGTTGTCAGATTGCTTGGTTTCTGATAAACACTGACCTGGTGTCCACAGTGATCATATGATATGGGACCAACCACCTTTGCCTTCCCATCTCCAGTTGCCTGGATGCTAGCAAAGGACACCAAAACCCCAGCAGAATGAGCATCCCTCTTCCTGTAATCACAGAGGAGAAGTCATGCTTGTGGCTGCTTCCCCCGGGGTTACCTATCAGGCATGGTGGAAAGAGCAAGTGATCTGTACGTGCCTCTCTGATTGGGAATAATGACGCCAAAGCCAGGCGCAGGGGGCTGGGGATGCTACCACATGGCAAGTCACATGCAGCATGGTTGTCTTCACATCCTCCTCCAAAAGGCTCTGTGTTTACTCACGCTCTACAGCACACTGCTGCTCAGTACAAATAAAACATATCTCCCTGGGATTTCTGAGGATCAGAGTTCATGTGTGGATGTGTATGCATGTATGAGTGCATACAAGCAGCATCAGACTATGCTCTTCTCCTTCCCTCATTGTTTTTAATATCATATTATGGATGTGCTCTTCTTCTGAGGCTATGAAATCACTTTAAACAAAGTGTGAGCACTTTTCAATTCAGCAAGAGAGACAAATAAAGTGAGAATGGAATTAGAGAGAAGCAGAGAGGACCAGAGTACTTAGCTGTCCGTTTGCCCTATCCACTCATCCACTCTACACTTCTACATTCCCTCTTTCTCCTGCTGCCCAGCCCTCTCCCTTCCCCCATACACATACACTCCTTTTATTCTCAGTAAGTTATTAAAAATGTAGACATCACTGGCTCCCAGGGTCAATATGTTGTTTTTAAATTTAAACATGAATTTCCATTTCATTGAGCCTTCAGGCCTAATGAGATGTGCTTTGACAGGAGCAGCTAGCTGGAAAAGGCATGATTGAGGGGCGAGCCAATAATATTAACTCACAGCAGAGTGTGCACACACAGCACTGGAGCCACGAGCCTTGATTCGCTACTATCCGGGGCTCTAGCTACAGCAAGCAAGGATTTCTGCTGCAGGCCCTGCGGTGAAATGTCAAATGCATTTAACCATCTGTGAGCTTCGCTTGCTTGGGCTGGCCCAAGTTGGACAGCCTTAACAGGGTTTCTTTCAGCTGGGATGACACACAGGGCCAGGAGGGCTCAGGAAGTTGGGTCTGTCAGTTTGGAGGGCATCAGCTAGAACAAAGGGAAGAGTGCAAAGCAGAGGAGAAGGTGCTGAGGAGGTTCTTGGGAGATGTAGGCTTCTGCAGACTTGCTGCAAACCTGGCAAATGACGTTAGGATTTAGTGAGGATCAAGAAAAGAGTATTTGCATAACCTGATGTTAGGGGGCCATTGTTTCCCTGAGCAGTCACTAGAGAGCGAGGAGTTCTAACAGGGGGAAGTGCAAAAACTCAATGATTGAGACTCTCTTACAGAGAACATCATTGTCCAGCTAAGCGCATATGAAGTGTGGGTATGTGGGGAATCACGTCTGTACTGCACTCTAGGAAGATGTAGTAACCCCAACTGCCTGTCCATAGGGGAGACCTACTCCTTGTAGTTTATAGTTGGTCCATCTCAAGATTTTGACAAAGGGTTGTAAGTTCCTTTGTCTAGCTGTGGTACTACTCAAGGTTTTCATTGGAAATTGCGTTTTCCCTTAGTTCTGAAAGAAGTCTCATTTGAAGCTATCCATTTAGGAGAGTACCCTTTACACCATTAAAAATATTGTCCACTATTCCTAACAGGTAAGACTATAGATAATCTGTGGCTGAACAACAAAATGTGTTTAGGAAAACAGTGAGCATGTGTGCAAGTAGTAATGTAGGTCTGACTTTTCCTGCTTGTAATGCAGAGAATTCTTGTAAGTTATATCAAAATAACAGTTAGTAAAAGTGTTCTACCAGACCTCATCTTTTCTCCACCGGAAACAGTAATTTTAGCATTGATAAATCTGAAAGGAAAGGTGGATAAGAAAATTACTTTTTGGCTAAAATTGATTGATTATCAATGAAAAACTGATGTTACACAGACTGAATCCAATCCAATCCAGAACAGGTCTGTTCATTTGTTTTTTAATCTTCCATTTATTTACCTGAGTGTAGAGGAAAATCCTCTTTTCAGCCAGACCTGGTCTAGATGCCCAGTGACAAAATTGCTCAAAGGATCCCTCTCAGGTCTGATCTGTAGGGCGTTTTTGCTTTAAAACTGGAAGTTGTCCTTGTCATGACAGTTTCACGAGTTTGCTCCCACTGAAACCCACAATGGCAGATGCTGGTGTCTGTGTGTGTATTTATTTAATACGAAGAAGAAATGCAGCATGATATTAAATGAAAAGTAAATCAGAGTGGTAATTAATAATAAAGGCTGCTGAATATTCTGAATCTTTGAAAAGGGTTGCTTTTTCCCCCCTTGGATCCAGTGAGCACTCATTCGTATGAATAACATTACATGCATGAGTAATCCCTTTGAACTCAATGAAACACAAGTTAAGTATGTGCAGGAGGTCCATGCAGGACTGGGACCAGAAGCTTCAGCACTGAGTTCAGGGCAAGCTGTAGTGTGATGTTTGTACTATTGCTTAACTGTAATGTGGATGTAAATAGTAAATCTTCCCACTTAGGGTCAGTCTGGGCTTTGCTGAAAGATACCCTCTTGGTGCCTAACCCCTCCTGGATTTCTGCATTTCTGCCCTTTAAAGTGTGATATTTAACTTTCAGAAAGCAAATAACAAACATTGTACACTTTTTCACACCTTTCTCCCGAGAATCTTCCAAAGCACTTTTGACAACATTAACTGATGAGACTTGACAAGTCCTCTGTTGAGGATGGGCTTTCAGATTTGTCATTTCTCTTTCTCCCCATCTCTGATTCTGTATGTTTTCCTGTGTATATTTCGATCTTCTGAAGAGCTTCACCAGCTAGAAATATATGATAATAAAAGAAGCTAAGCTTTCACTGTATGTTTTCTAAAAACAAATTTCTAGCTTACAGTCTTAAAATTAAGAAAAATATACTTTATATATATAATATATATATAATATTTTTATTTTGAGGAAAAAAATTCAGTGGGTCAGTGCTTGCATTTGAGAGTAGTGGATAGGCAAAGGAGAAGGCAAGTTTAAAGTTCTGCTCTGAACATGAAATAAATCATCTCCATTTGAAGCAAAAAGTAAGAAACCTGGAGTACCAAATCCCTTGCTTTATGTCCTGGCTGACACTCATAGTAGGAGACACAATCCTCAGCAGCTGAGATGGTATGAGGATTTGCTGCCTTAACGTATAGAATGTTTCCCATAAGCTGAGTTTCATGAGTCAGCATTTCCTGGGGCTATAACTTACAGTAATAAACAGGGAAAGAACACCAAGTTTGTGTGGGTAAATTTGGTTCTAAAGTGAGTGATGTACTTTGTAGTAATCAGGTACAGTTGTGAGCTGAACACTTTAAAGCCTGTGAAATATGCTCCCTGTTGGATGACTTCAGCTCAGCTTCTTTTTTTCTTTTCCCTATCTTCTCCCTCACTCTCCCCCCTCCTCCCACTTCTAGCTTTAGCTGTCTTTAAGGACAGGAACCTCAGTGGCATATTTTGCATTACCATTACAGAAAAAGAGAATAGGGAGTGCAGTATGGAGGGGACGAATACAAATTTCCCAGTTAATTACTGATTTTCGTGAGCTGCAGAGGGAAGCTGATGTGGTGCCTGTATGGAGGCTGGAAGATGGGAAGAGGGGGGAAATGATAAAGCAGGCTTGGGAACAGCAGTTCCATGTAAATTTTTTCCCATCCCCTTGTCTTTCTGCTCAGTGGAGTCTTGGAACGGATTTGGGCTTTTCATGTTCACAGAGAATTGGAAGCTTAGATCTCTGACCTTTTTAAAATCCATTTTGAGTCTCATCTTTCAGAGATTTAAACAAAAGATTTTGACCTAAAGGGCTATTGTTTTACACTTTCTGATAGAAGGGTTAAGAAAGAGTGAGAGGGAGGGCAGAAGAAGAGATTATCTGAAATGGGACCTGGTTGTGTTCTGGTGGTAATTTTGCAAGCAGGGAAGGGAGAGAGAGGCTCATATAGATGCAAGTTGCTGTTTTTAACCTGTAGCAGGAAATGAGGAAAGGAGGTCGGGGGGAACAAACAGAATCCCTGCTGGAATAATACTACTTTCCTTTCTATAGTAAACTCAGGGCCAGGAGAAAAGGATGCTCCTGATTCATTGCTGCCACCACAGTCAAATACTGTTCTGGCTTTCCTATACAGTCCCTGAAGAAATGTTTAATAATAGCAGAGTCTTAGGGTGGGACAAGTTATCTGATACTGTCAGTGGGCATGCTGGGAGCTGAGACCACTCAATTCCTTAACTTGAATTCTTCATTCCTGATGGTGATTCTTTTTTCTTTCAGTCTTTTTGATGTGAAAATTGGCAGTAACAATGGAAAAAATCCCCCCCACACACATTCTGGAGGAAAAAAAAGTCTTTACTTTCCTTCTCTCTCTCTCCCTCTCTCTCTCTTTTTTTTTTTTTAATTATTATTATTTCTAAGTATGTCTTTTTCTGCGTGTAGTAGATTTTATGTCGCTTTTTGGTAAACAGGACTAAATCCTTCACACCTCTTTCCCATCCTGACTGATTCACTCAGTTAAAATTGGGAATACGCAGCTACATAATCCTCTGTGGCTGGAAATGTTGACAAGAGATGCATCCATCCCTACTCATGCTATACAAACCTTCATGACACGGAGATGTACTATTGCTGAAGTTTCATCTTCACACTTTCACTCAATAGTAAACATCAGTGGGGGTAGAGAGAGGAGACACCGGGACAGCAGATACACAAAGGGGAGGAATGACTGGCTCCTCAGCAAGGCAGTGTGTGACAGTGGTGCTGTCTTTTGCTCTTGCTTGCCCAAACACAGCAGCTTGTGATACATGGGAGGATCCATTAAGTGAATACAAAGACTGGGCCCAATGGAAGTGCTCTGCTGGGAAGGATGGAGTAAGGCAAACCTATTTTGCTTGGATGTGAGTAGTGCTTTTTGGTCTTGTTTCTAGAGAAAACAGCTTTTCAGTTGCACGCCCACATCTGTTTTTTCAGCTGCTTCTGCTCTACCCCTGTTTCCATCTACACTTCCCATGATCTTCTTGAATTTGATTGGTTTCAATCACATTTGAAAATGTATAAGTTTTGATGATAATTATAGTTCTACTAGTTGTACAAAAATTGGTAAAGGATATACAAATGAGTTTCCCTGCTGAGGAGGAGGTGTAGAGGATTCAGCCATGGCAGCAGCTGTCTGATCTGTGCCCAAATGCTGGCCAACTCAACAGACATGCACTTCGCCCTGCATCAGCCATGGAGCTTGCAGTCTTTTGCATACAGAAATGGCAAATGGTAGAAACTGGGTGATCAATGGAGGACTGAGATACAAACCTGTAGCAAGCTAAGCTTCATTAGTTCAGTTTTATACTTTGAGCAAGCAAGTTCTATTTCTAAAGTTTTTTGCAGTATACAGAGTATGAGTCACTTAACCTATCAAACTACCAAAAAGAAAGAAACAAGAAGTCAAATTCCTGATAAATTCTGTTGAAAGATCCAGGATATGTGCAACTAGCCCTGGAAACGCCTCTATCCAAATGGAGGAAAAGTTAGCTAGATTCCAGCAAAATGGCAACTTGGGTAGTTTGGAGGCATGTATTTCAAGATTTAGTATCACGGGAAAGTTGTTCCATTGAAAAAAAGGAGTCTTTCTCAGGCAAAGAATCAAAATGTAGAACTAGTTGTTGCAGGATACTGTGAAGATGAAAGAGTGTTCCTGGAATGGAAGGCTTAAAAAATAAATTAAAATACTAGGAAATTTCTTACTAGGCAGATTCCTAGAGAAGGAGCTTATGATATGATTGCTCACATAACCTATTTCTGAGAAATTTCCATAACTGCTAATATCCAGAAGATAAGAGTCTCTGAACAGAAGTATTGACTTGCACTCTTTTTGTCCTCTATCTACAAACGTCTGACTGAAATGACTGTCTGAAATACGTGCTGAGTGGAAATCATCAGTTGGGTATAGCACTACTGTTTTCATAATTTTATCATCTTTTGTTGGGTATTCTGAGTGTCGCTAAAGAAAAGAGTGAAGCTTGAACTGGTATTCATTGAGAAGGAGCCATGGACAGATTGACAAATCTGCTGTGGGATGAGAAACTGATAATTGTATCAGATTTATGATGACCTTTATAAACGGACATTAGAACCTTGAATTCAAGGGGGAAGCCATTACCCCTTTTGAAGACATTAAAAATAATGTCACAGTGTACTTTGAAGCCTGCAAAAATTTTCCTCCTGGTGTCATGCTTTCCTTTGGGTCTGATCTAAAAAGATGTGCGTACTCCCAGGGGCTAAACTTCAAATAATAAAAAAAGTGTGCAGGGAAAGAAGCTGCTTTCACACTTCACAAAAGCAGGACAACTTTCCATCTGGGAGCTTGTGATCAGGGTTCCTGTAGGACCTGCAAAGGTGTGTTTAAAACAGAAGTGAGGCAGGTTAAGAGAAAATTGAGAAAATTGCAGTGATTAGATCCAAGGGGCCAAATGTTCCTTGTATATAACAGTCTAGTTATTGCAGCAGTGACATAAGTGTTTCACTGACTTATTCTGTCTGTAGTTTCACCCAGCCTATTTACATATTCTTTGTGAAACTCAAAAAGTCAGTTTTGCAGGCAGGTGCGGGACAGCTTATTTCCCCTATTAATGTTCTGGAATCTGAATAACTGCTTTGCTCCAGGATGGTTGATCAGACTTTAGGAAAGCTATTCATCCACAGCCATCCTTAAGGGCCGTGGGGAAGAGGACAGTCCATGGCTGAGGATATGCAAAGGGGATCCATGCACAGACAAATCTCACCAGAGCAATGCAGAGGAGCCACAGCTTTCATTGTCGCAGCCTTAAATCCATATGCAGCTGATCCACCATTAGCAGGACCTTTCAGCATGACTCTGATGCTAGAGCAAAAGGGATTCTTACAACATTTTTTACAAATAGCATGGGACTCTGGAACTCAAACCAGAAGTTAATCACGAACAAAAATTGAAAGCAGACGCCAGCCAATTTTATCTGTCTTCATTTGAGCAGTTTCCCCCTTCACCTACTCCCACCCTCCTCCCATCCTTATCTTTTGGGTGAATAGCAAGTTTTGAACAATCTGCTAGCAGTTGCCAGCTCAGCTCCTTTGCTTTTGAGCCATATTTATCACTCGTTTCCTGATTTTTTACAAAAGGGTTCTGCTGCCTTTGAGTTTTACAGAAGGGTCCCTTTTCTGTGAGAAAAGGAGGAGGAAACACAAAGAAGCTGTTTGCAACAAATTCAGAAGAGGAAGGTGTTTTGCCCCACCTTCCCTTGATGCTCATTGATCTTTTTCCCACTTCTCACATTAAAATTAATTATTTCTGTCTGTCCATCCTTCCTTACTCTATATATCAGCTTTGTATCACAGATAATCATTAACGAGAAAATCCTAATGCAGCAAACAAGTTGGAAGGGATCTTGAAAGAGTGTCTGTTCTGCTGCAAGGCAGGGCCAGACATGTCTAATTGATGGATAATTAGTACCCTGCAGTCTATGAGTGGATCCATCAGAAAATTTGGGTTATCAAACTGCTGATGCTGAGCAGTTAAGAACTGGCATCAGCTACAGCAGCTGCCACCTTGGGAGCTCCTTGCCTGGACCCACAGCCTGCCTGTAGCCAAGAGGTGTTAACTCAGCTGCCCTGGACTTTATTTCCAATAAAGTTGGAGGTCCAGGCAGTGCTTGTTAAGGGAGAACATGGTGCACAGCCCTCTGTGGGCTGTGAATCAAAAGTTTCTGAATGAGAGATCTGGGGACTGCAGCATGGGAGGACATCACTGAGAACTGCAGGTGTGAACACAATGATGCTCAGTCTGGGTGAGGGCAGAAATATGCTGAAAGGGGCTCAGCTGTCATTAAGTTAACCCAGCTTCAGAAATTAACCCTCTGCTTGTTCTCTGGCCTGTGCTCCTCGGTGTACCAGACCTCTGTGAGGTCCCCATTTGGGCCTAAGAGAAAAAAATAAAAGGAAACACATTCATTTTCCTTTTGCTGATCCTTTCTAATACTTGTGACTTACTCCCTGAATTTGTTATCAAGGGAAGATCTTAGTGGAAGCTTCTTAAAGACAAAAGAGCTGAGCCCCAAAAACAAGTGGCTGAATGGTATCACACAATGACAGATGTAAAAAAAGAGCCCAAGTGCCCATACTTTCCCCAGCTTTCTTTGCTTTTTACCCTGTGTGTATGTCTGTCCCTGCAGAGCACCTGTGTGAAGCCCTGCACTGAAGTGCCATGCCTTATACTCAGCGAATCCAGCTTTTAAATTTGGACCTGGCTGGTAGGCCTTTCTTCTGACTCCCTGCAATTTACAGTCCCTCCTCTCCACATTTAATTGTGTTTGTAAATAACCAGTATATCATTCGGAGGAAAAATTGCAAAGTATCTGTTACAGGGTAGATTTGTAAACCAAATCTTCCTGCTGCAAATACGGGATGGAGGGGAGGAGTCCTTTGGTGTTCTATTTCATACACAATTAACAAGCTCTCATACTGCTGTAAATAAAACTCCAGTAACTGTACTCAGCTACCACATCTCTGAGATCACTCCTTTTCAGGCGAACCAAGTCTGTCCTTTTGCACACCTTTCTTGGTACTGAACTTGCAGTGGAGCTTGAATTCCTGTGGGGTGGCAGCCTTGTCTGTTACAGCACCCAGCACAGAATGCTTTTTTCCAATTCAACGGGGAGATTCTGAGGACACTTCAATAGTAAAAATATACAATTATGTATCAGGCAGTGCGTCATTACTGTGCTGACTGCATTTGTTCTTTAAGCAGCCGGAGAGAAGCTGGTGTATCCCAATAGCTAAGAAAGGATTTGCACGCCTGGCTGGGGATCTCAGTGCTTTATCTGCTCTAGTGAACCAAGCCTTCAGCTCACTGCAAGCAAAGAAACGTAGCCACTTAGGGCCTTTTCCTTTGTCACTGAGTTGCACATTCTCAGACCAAAGGAGAATTTAAGGCAAGAAGGAGGGAACAGAGCCCAGGTCTTGTTTTATAAGAAAGCATACTTACTAGTTCCTATTCCTGACAGTAAATCATCCTTTTTATTTTTTTTACTTTTTTTTTTTTTTTAATTGGAAGTTAAACTGTTTTGTTTTATAGCATCACTGTTTTTAGGTTTTCATTAAAAGTGTGGAAAACAGTACTATAAGTCAGAAAACAGGGAGAAATATAAGAAGAATTGGTAGAAACAAACAGTCTGTGACTGGATGAGACTAAGATATCTTTATTTTTAGATGAATTTTGAGAACCTTTTCTTGTCAGCTGAAAATCATGAAGGAATAATGAGCCTCCAGGATACCTGCCCCATGGGTTATGAAGGGACCCTTGTGTGGTGCCAGTAGCAAGTTTGCAATACATACAGCAGAAAGCAGCTCGTCCCATTTTTCCATGTTGGCACCTTCTCATCAGTAAGATGTCGGCAAATTGGAGGGAGTTCAGACAAGAGCCACAAAAATGATGAAGGGCCTGTGGAGAGCTGACTTACGAGGAGAGATTAAAAGAACCAAATATGTATAGCTTGGCTAAGGGATGACTGAGGAGAGGGGGAGGAAGGCAAGGTGATATTTATCTCCATATATTTGCAAGGGTGTAAATTCCAAGGCAGGAGATGAACTGCTTATGATGGTACAAAGGGAGATTTACTAGAAGTTGTAGAAGGAAATTAAGCAAAGAAAATTTTCAGCTGAATGTCAGGAGAACTTTGTTAAGGGTAAGATAACGATGATAAATATTTATGTAGCATTTCGATAGTGTGAAAGGGCAAGCTGATTCCTGAATTCAGTGTTTCTAGGCAGTGGGGACAGATTGCTTTCCACCCTGTCTTGCTATTTAAGAAAAGGCTCAGTGCAAAGGGGGAAGAGTTCTCCCTCCAATGGATGCAGTAAAAACGGTTAAAAATCCTTGTCTAAACACACTGTCTTTGCTACTCTAGAAGTAGGTTGGCTAGACCTTGACTGTGTTGCCTGGCTGCATTTTGCATTATGTCAGGTGCTGGTCATCTACTGCTGACATTTCTAAAGACAATAGACTGGTAGGACTTTTTCCTGGGCAACTCTATCACAAAATGACAGTCACTTTTTGTGGCATGGTTTAACATTCAGAACAGCATGGGAAAACTTGCAATTTAGTCAGTAAATGAACTGAAGCCAATATTCCTGCTTTTCAGCCTGAGATCAATTCACTACACAGCTCTGCATTAGTGCTTGCTGAGCTTAACAGAAATATTCCAGCACCTGTCCAGGCAAAGGCATCTTAGCAGCGTTGGTGGAAAGCTGGTAGTTGAGGACTGTTAGGTGTGAGGTTATTGGTGACCATACTGGAATGTTCATTGCAAAAGACAGTTCCATAACAGTCTGACAGAAGAATGTGGGGTAGAAAGTACTGATATCTTCTGCCTCTCGGCTCAATCACAGTGGCCATCTTCTGATGTCCAGTGCTCCACTTTGGAATCTTTTACATGACAATGTCAAAAAAAGGGGAGTCCCAAAGGCCTCCCAGTCTTTATGTGCTGCCAGAAAAATATTTCACACAACTGAAGGCAAAAGTAGGATGGGTTTCTCTCTTTGACTTTTTTCTTATTTAATGCAGTGTTTGGTGTGTGGGACACACACACACACACACACACACACACACACACACACACACATAAGAGAGAAAGAGAAGAAAAAAAAAGAAAGAAAAAGTATTGTCAGATGTGTAAATGTAAATTTAATGAGTACTTAAAAAAATCCCCTCAAATCAATGCAAAAATATTCCACTGTGGAGTCATTTTAAGAAAAAAAAAAAAAAAAAGAGAGGGGAGGAGGTTGTATGAAATAAGCAAAATTTCAAGCTAATGGGAATCTCATTCATTATTTAATCCACTCCTTATCTGAAATGTACAAAAAATGGAATCTAATATGGCGTATGTATGTTGTTGTCTTAGCGAAAAGACAGGGGCAAAGGCCTGCAATTTCACTTAATATATTAAATCCTACTGCAGGCTTTGAGCCAGATTAATAACTCTAGCGAGCTAGAAAATCCCAATATATATTTTTTCTAGCTCCATGCATGATGCGGCTTGATTCATAAGCAGCTCTACCGCTGGGCTTTATTAAATACAAATAAAATATCTCTTCTATTGCAAAAGCCCACAAGGTGACAGAAAGAGAAGAGATAGTCCTTGCTAGTTAAAATGTATTTTCTTTGGCTTCCTCCTCCTTACCTCAGCCCCCAAGTCCCAGGTCCCTAGAATATTTATACAGACATAACCCAGTGCATAGAAACCAGGGGGATAGACTGAAAGGAAAGAATTTGTTCCCGATCACTGGGGCATGCTTGCAAAAAAGACCCTGCAGTGTTCCTACTCTCAAGTGGACGCGATTCAATTTTATGCCCACTCGATAGAAGAGTTTCGGCAGCCCGGCGCACTCTCAGTGTCTGGGCCAGCTGGTTTGTGGCTGATTTAAGCATGCTGCTGAACGACTTGCTGGCAGCTCCGCCACAAAACCTGGGCTGCTGCTCTGTTTGCCAGGCAGCTTGTTTGAACCCCAGGCTCAGAAGGCAAGATTGCTGTCCGGGAATGTGAAGTCATCCGGCTGGTTTAGCAATCATGAAATTGAGGCTGAGAACTGCAGAAGTTGGACTCGGTGTATTTTAAAGGTTGCTTTGCAGGCCTTTCTTTTTATGCAGGGAGACAATAAAATAAAAGGTTTCAGTGAAAAAAGAAAATCAAAGTTACACAGGCAGTATTGGTCCGGTTTGTAAATTACAGCACTAGCAAGGGATCTTTCCTATTTCAGAAAACACTTAAACAAATGTATTACTAAACACGTGCTCAAATTTCACCCCAAAGAGTGAAGGATTTGCTGATTCTCTATAAACTGGGCACAATATTCAAGGCCAAGTCTTTGGAATTCACACAGCAGCAAGTGCCTAGAGTCTCAGACTAGATCCTGGTGCAGCACATTGCCTCGGGTTCTTACAATTCCACAAAAACAACAAAAACAAAACAAAACAAAAAACACAGGAATATGTTTTGGATCTAGAAACAATAAATCCTTGAATGGGAGAGCAGCAAAGATGTGAGAACACAAAGTGTTTCACGGAGGTAGATCTGCTGAGTTGGGTACAGTGTGAGTATGCAGGAGATGCATTCTTCTCTGCAGAGGCTGGGGTCAAAGTAGGCAAGTGAGGAAGTGGAGAATGGTGTTGCTTGTTCTGCAATGGGGCAAACAGAGCTGACCAGATGAGCAGTGAGGGAGATGATCTCCATTATAGCACTTTGGGGGAAGGCAGTATCTGATTCAAGCCAGTACTTGATCTTTTTAAAGCAAACAGAAGAATTATATCTTATTTAATTTATTTCTCTGGAGAAAATGGAGATTTAACTGCACTGAAACAGGATAAAATGATCACCCCAAGGTAATTTCCCAACTATTTTTAATTCTTTGGTTATGTGCTTTAAATCAAGGTTGATGCCCATCCCAAGCTCCCACCCCTCCCCCTTCCCAAATAAAAAAAAATTTTTTTTTTTGTTTTTTTGTTTTTAATTAAAGGAAGGAGAAAAATGGGATATAAGCTGGTGCTGCAGGTTATCAGTTATCTCACAGGGAAATAAGAAAGTAGTGGGCTTTATTGCTTTTGTTTTCTGCAAGGGGAAGTGCGTGTAAACTTATTTTTAAATCCATGTCAGTTACCTGATGTATTTCTTCACTCGCTCTTGGCATGGACCTTAGGCTCCCAGTTGTGACCATACTGAGCTGATGCAAGCAGGGTTCATTGCAGTACAGGTGCAGGGAGGGCTCCCTGCCTGTCTGTGACATAGGTGTCTTTTTTCTGGCTGAGAGCTTCCCATGAAACTGCAGGTGTCAATGCATCATCAGCACTGTGCACAAAGCAGCAGTTGAGGGGATAACCTGAAGGAGTGAAGCTGGTATGAAGTTGGCCCTGCATGAAAGTTAGTCCTGTCCTAAAGACTGCTAATGATTTATTATAATATGCACTGCCACAAGAGTGCCTGTGTGGGAAATAAATAAATAAATAAAAGACCTCTGGAGCACTTAATGCTTACCACATGCAAAGTGAAAACATGGTCCTTGACCCAAGTTGCTCAGAGATGTAAACGCCCGAGAGAGGCCACAGCAAACAGATGGAGGGAGAGCAAGGTAATAGAGAGAGGATTATGATTTTGTCGGGAAGTTGCAGTGATAGCACACCAGCTGCCTCGCGGGTGTTGAGTGGTTTGGAAGTGTCACCACAGAGGTGAGTTTCAAGGAGGCATGGCAAGGCAGGCTCTGTAGTAGATGCCTCTGATGTTGGCAGGGCTTTCACATTCCTGGTACACAAAGGTCTCTGGACAGTAGAAACAGCTGACATAGCTTTGGGGTTAAGCCAACACTCTCATGCTGTTAGGATGTTTATCTGAACCAACCTTTGCAAAAAGCTCTCCCATGCCTCCCTCAAAGTTAAGGACTCAGAGGCTTTTGAGGACAGAAAGCATCATTTCTTCTGACCTTCTGGATATAATAGAGGCCACAGTATCACAGTGATTCCTGCACTGAGTCCCTGCCACGGGGGTTGAATCACAGTATCTGTCTCAGAAAGGTGTACTGTCCTTATAAAGAGCCTTCAAGGGAGCTGGTGTCTCACTTTTATAGGGTCTGTATACGTGGTGGCACTGTGTGTGAAATATAGTAAGCATATACTATTATGTTGTTTTTTGATTGTTTGTTAAACAAGAGTAAGGACTGTTTTGAAAAGCTCAGGGTTTTTGAGCACAGCCATGTGTACTGCAGAGGCAGCAAGTGAAGGCTAATTTGAAAAATTCACACTGGACACTGGGACAAGATATGCCCTTTAAATGATGGTCAGTGACCCAGCAAGAATTTCCTGAGTGCAGGAGGACCTCGGTGGAATTGTTTCAAGTCTGCAAGTGTGTGGCTAAGCAGTTTAAATGGAAATAGTACTGAGGGTATATTGCTTGCCTTTGGCTTACGCTTAAAGTGCTGTGCTCCAAATGTTCACAATTTCACACAAACTGAGGTTCAGCAGAAGCATTTTCAGACTTTAAATGCAGAAGTCAGTAAAATTCCAAACACACAAAGTTATGGTTTTGTCCTCTTTGTGCCCTGTATGCCCTGCCACCTTCTCCTCTTTCATTTCCCTCATGTAGGCCACTTCATTTGAAGGGCCAAAAGGTATTAAAGTTGTACTGGAAGCATGAGCAATGACATTTTAGTTAAGAAAATAGGATTCAAAAGTTGGGGTTTGTCTGTACCACAGACACTTTAAATGCCCTGAGCAGGTCATGAAAAGGAAGAATTATGGAGAAATGTAGCATTTGTTTTCAGAAATTCGTTATAGATCTTGTCAACCTATATTTTAGTGAATGAGAGAGAATATATTTTTGTCAGGGAACAGAATTAAACACACCAGAGTCCTGATAATTTTTTGGCACCCTAAATGGAGCTGGAAGATACAAAGTAACCTATGAGATGCAGGTAAATTAAAATTATCCTCAGAAATTATGGAATTATTTGAGCAGAGCGTTGCCAACATTCCTCAAAACTTCTGTTCTCTCATCCGTTATAATCATTTTTCTCCAATGAGACTGTGTCTGTTCACTTTGTGAACTCTTACTATACAGTCTACAAACATGTTGTTTCAGGCACTGCTAAGAAATTGTACTTTGCGTAGGACAGAAAATTGATCAGTCCATTTTCTCTGTTCCAACTTAAGAGAAGAGTAAAACAGTAAATAGTGTTAATGCTGAAAAGTGAATTAGATTTCTAACATTGTTTCTGCTTTAATAGTTCCTTCCATTTGCTAATAGCCCAGATAATAGCAACTGCCCTTCAATAACATGTGTTGTTTTGTTTGTATCTTTCTTCTGACAGCATCTTTTTAAAACAACATGTTACAGCTCATTCATGAAGTAGTTATCAATTCTGAGCTTGTTTGTCTCATCAGGCAAGCTAAGTGTGTCCTTGTTAGTACTGGCTGTCAGGCATTGTGTACCTGCAGGCTGTGCTTAGCCTCCTCCTTTTAAGGGTCTCTCAGTCAATTAAAATTGCAGATACAAATTTCAGGTCCTTTGCAATAGGGCTTTCAAATAAAAAAGCCGATTCCACGCTTTGCTGGAAAGCAGAGCTGCACAGGACCAGTGGTGGCAGCTGCATTTTCCCTGTGTTGTCTGAGCGGCAGGCAGGAGCAGAAATATCCCTCAGATGCTCAAGCTCAGTCAGCTTGGAGTCTGACCTCTACAAGATCAATTATTTTGGTATCACCTGTTCCAAGCTATCTTACTTATCTCACATGTACCTCCTAAAGCACTTTTACCCTTCATAATTATTATTATTATTATTTTTTTTATTTTGTCTAGTTTTCATATCTCCTCATTGTGGCATCTGAACACTTTCTAATAGCGTTCTAGCCAGTTGGGCTATTATGCCATCTGTAGCTAATTTTCTTTATCATACTTTCCCCAGCAGAGTGAGTGGAGTAGTTTTTTCTTAGGGTTTATGATGTCTCTGTCTTAGCAGTTCACATGCTGCTCTGTGTTTGAGCTTGAGGCAGCAGGTTATGCTGGCTGCAGGAAGTTGATGTATACAGAACGATCCTCGGTTCCTACATTCATTCCAATGTACTAGATTTGTCTTGAAAATCATAGTTCTGATGAACTTATCCATATGCATACAAAGTCCATTGTAGTTTAGTATCTTGTCAAGTACATGATATACAGCGTTAGGTTTCTTCTGTAGTCCATCAATGCTTAATTGACGTTCTGTGATTTGGTACTGCCTGGGAAATTCCTTTTCTTTTATTGTCCTGGACTTTCCAGGCCATCAAATCAGTCTGTTTTATCCACGTATTTTGATACCTAGATTGTTAGCGAAGTAGGAAAGAGATCGTTTACTTTGGGATTATCTAGTCAGTACTTTTCCCGAGTATGTAGGTTGCCCTGAAAATAATGCCTCCTATTTATTCCCATGGAAACTACAACAGATACAAAGACTACGATAACACTATTTGGCACTACAAATTCTCAGCGACAAAACATTATTTTTCATGACCATTAGCTTTGCATGTTTGTCAGCAATGAATAAGAGACTGCATGCCCTGCTCATAAAAATCTTCATGAGCAACCAGTGCATTACTTTTCTTTCACATCACTGCTGCCACTACTGAAACATACCACAGCCACCTCTCATATCACACACATATCACATCCACTGTTTGGTCTCCATAAACGTTTGGCAAGTATCACTGAATGTCGGTGGGTGCCATTTTTTCCACATAAAGAAGTTCAGTGTCACACCTTTGAATCGTACGTGCTTCAACATGAGATGGCCTTTTGTCAGAATTCCCTTCTGCCACCATCTGTCACAATGGCAATAAAATGTAATGGAATGTTGGTGGAAAGGTTCAGCCTCCACTGCTGTGCCACCAACATCCACCTCTGACTTTGTGGGAAAGCATAAAATGGGAAGCATAACTTTTGGAGCAGCCCTCGTATTAAATCTCACATTGTTGATGGTAGAAGTTACAGTAATTTATAATTGCAGTTACTGAATGGTGACAGTTAGATGTTATGCTGTAAGAGCCTTTTAGCTACATACTGAGTTTTATACTAGTTTATCATCCACATTTCATTCAAATAATAAATCTCATAAAGTTTTACTTTTGTAGATACAGTCAGCTAGACCAGAAATGTTTGCAGAGGAGTTCTGCTTGATTGTTTCTGACTTGATATCCTTGGCAAAATACAATATGGAAATGAACATTACATTAAGTTGAATCTGAAGTTCTGAAATTAAGAAAATGATTAAACTGAAAATAGGTGCAAATAACTCGTCCTAAATTAAAAAATATGAACTGATTTAATTATCAAATATGTTTTTAATGCATTTGGGTAATTTGGGTAGTTAAAGCTCTATGAACTTTTTTTTTTCTTTATCTGCTCTACTTCTTTTAAGTGAGTATAACTTGAGATTGTTTCTTATATGGATTTCAAAAAAATCCATCCTTTTTTTTTTTAGTGAAGTACCCTAGATTGAAACTTCTCTTTAAAAAAGAGGTTTATGCAACTTCCCCTCAAATTGTTCTCTACTAAGTGCATTCTCAAATTCATTTGGATAGCTACACTCATTGTTCTATGGCAGATTTTGACACTTGTACGTAATCCCTAGGCGCCAGAGCTCGCAGAGTTCTGTGGAGGGACAAGATCCCTTGCTGTGCATCCCTGGGAAGTACTTTTTCCCCTTTTGCTGCAAGGACGTTTGTGATTGTTCAGCATTTTGTAAGACACTCTTACACTCTCAGTATACATGCTTCTCACTGACAGATGCTTTGGCTTGCTGGCACTTTTGTTCTTTTCAGCTTTCTATTTAAACTTTTTTGAGTGGAGAAACAAAGTGCTACTGCAGGGATGCCTGCTTTCCCCAGCCTTAGTTGAGCAATCGCTTACATGTTCTACAGGAAAGCAGAGCTTGGCAAGTAGATGAGCATGGGAAAATGTTTCCGGAGCGTGAACAGGATGTTTGATAAATTACAGGCGAGAGTATTATTTGTGGTACTGTGATTGCGATTAGTCCAGACATCACCCTCATTTCTTCTAAGGTTATTTCCTTGAGATTAAGGAAAGCATAATAGTGTGATAGAGTTGAAGTTTACAGGGAAAGGGGTTAGAACATTCATTACACTTTTCTGTATTTATCTCACTCTTCTTGCAAGACGATTACTTTTAACGCCAAAGTCAGATACTTGGATGAAAAATGACCCATCTCTTTAGTTCTCCTATCCACCACATCTCATGAAAATTGACCTCTCCATTAGATCAACTGATCAGTGGAGCATAACCCAGGTTTAATGGCCATCAAAGGGAAAACCAATTTAGTTTCAGCTGCTTTGACAGGAGTGCATCTGCAGGGCTTTGAACAGACAAATCAGATGTAGGGTGTGTTTTTTATATTTTTGGTTGTTGTGCCAAGTCTTTGCTAAATTTCAAGTAATGATCTCTCACAACTGTCCCTTTATTACTTGTGCTTCATGCTAAAAATAAGTTCCTGGGAGTTTCACAGGAGGTGCTGTCAAAGCCTGGACTTATGTGTATTCATGAGCACTATCACGTCACCCTCTTGTGGTACAGATAAAGGATCTATCCTTTCTTCAACCTGCTGAAAGTCTTACACTTCTTTTCAAGTGCCAACGAGGCATCACTGAGCTGAAATAGCGCAATTTTCCCAAACTGTAGACTTTTAGATAATGCAATCCATTTTCATCGCATAGTGATTTTGTGAGTAAAATAAGGTATTTCAGATGCAGTAAATTTTATCATCTACCTCCAAATACCTCTACTGCTTTTTCAAATGGATCTTTGCTAATGGGATTAGGTCTTGATTGTTATGTTAGAACTGCAGTATGAGGATGGAGGGTGGATGGATTGTTTGGCTTATTTTTTGGTAGAGAAATCTTAAGTGCTTAACATGAATCCTAGAATAGAGTCTGGAAAACTCCAGACTGATATTTCTATCAATAGACCAAACTGATAAAGATTGGAATCTCCCATTGGGTTTTGTTCAGCTTTACTTGTGATAAATCTGAATATACCCTATCTCACATCTCCATTTTTCCCTTTATTTACTCTACTGCATCTCTCTGAAATCTCAGGTTTAGTCTGCAACTTCTGTGGCACTGAGACAGTACAGATTAAAAAAAAACACAAATTAACAAAATATCACTGTTCATAATTCACATTCCCTATTCTCATTCCAGGGATATTTGTGTCTTTCTGAACTCAAATCCAATGGAACTCAATGCCACGTGATTGGTGCCCATGGGAATAATTTTTATAGGCTTTCAAGCACAGAAAATAAGAGAAAGTGCTTGGAGGAACTAGTGAATAACAGAAAGAAACATTTTAAGTCAGTAAGGTAATGCTTCAAAATTCAGGACTTAAACCAACCTTTTTCTGATTACATATTAAGAGGAAAGTTTCCATGGAATATATTATCTCATCACTCACTCCTCCAGTGTTTCTTGTATCCTTAAAGGAAACAGCCAGAACTAGCTAAATTATGTCATTTCATCTGTTTGTTATTGTATGAAACGTTTTTTTCCTGTTCAACTGCAACACCAAAAAGTCAGTCTCTCCTCTCTCCTCCTCGTTTCTTGGCCCAATGGATGTTTAATTATTTATACTAGTGGAATATCTCTAGCAGAAGAGAAGGAAGGAGTAAAATGGAGAGAAATTATTTTAGCTTTGCTGGTGTGGAGTTGAACCCGGTCATCAAATAAAAATCAGCCTTTTTGGATTTGATTATTTACCAGTTAGGGAAGAAGAAAAAAAAAAAAAGAGAAAAAAAGAGAAGAGAAAAATCACGAACCTCTGATAAATAATTCAGATTCCTCCATCTGTGAAAATGCTGGATTTGGCCTAATTTTCCTTATAAACAAAGATCATCATCTGCTCCAGAAAATAAAGTCAGCAGAATTTCGTTTCTGAAGGGGCGTTTTTTCCCTGCCAAAATTTGTTAAGCTTTTCCCTGCACATACACAATTAAAAAGCCAAACTAGAAAACTGTTGTAGAAAATCAGACAAGCTACCTTTCATCCCTGCTTCTAGTAAAATAGCAGCCACTTAAGGCTAAGTTGTTGAAACACATCAAAAAGAAAGATGTTGAACTTTTCCGAGTTCTTCTATTTGGTGCCTAAATTCCTTTTGCAGCAGGTCTTATATATGGACCACTGACTCAAGAAGAAAACTCCATAAGGGATGTGATTGAGCCTGAAGAAGCACAAGTAAAAACTCTTCTTTGGTCCATGTTCTGTGTACATAGAATGGATATCTCTTTAAAACTTAGATTTATGTTGACTTTCTTTTTTCCTCCTGGGGAATTTTTCTTCAGAAAATTAAAATAATTTCATCAGTATTTGGCTTATTTTATGAAATGGCTTATGTCTCATCTCACCTGTACTTCTGAAGTAGATGTGGTATGTATCTAACTTCTCTAGTCTTGAAGATATATGTTTGTTCAAGGGTGGTAGAATGCTAGGGGAAATTTCCCATAGGAAATTGATGTGTGAATAGAAGAAAGGTGTAATGGACCACACAATTTTGTGTATGATGAATCCTAAATGTAAGGAATTGAGAAGGACAGGAAAGTTAGAAAGAAGAGAATTTATATCTACAACTTAGAAAATGCAGTGAGAAAATACATTTGCAGTAACTCTAAGTGGTCTTGAGCAGAATACATGCAGTACTCGTAAGCTCATTAGATCCACAGCAGATGCTTCTTGTGTTTGACTTGTTCCTTTGATTTTACAGGGGTTTGGTAAAAAAAAATAAAAATCGCAGCTTGTTTGGCAATTATTGTATTCATCTAGACATGAAATTTCTGATGGGAACTTCTCAGGGAGGGTTTGTGGCTATGTTATCATCATTTCTCTCCTAAAACTAAAAAAATGCCTGTGAAGGTTGGCACACACACACACAGAAAGATTCATTTTAATATTACTTTTAAATTATATTAGATAGTAAACCAGTAGAAATTGAAAACAAACTGCATAACTGACAAGAATAGAATGAATATGGAGTTTTTTTCTTCCAACATTTATAGTGATGAACTCAACTTTGCAATATTTAAGTTAAATCTAGCTTTTAGTTTCACGAAACATGTGGGATGATATCTATCTGAGAGTCACAAATGCACACCTCCACTTGATAGTAGAAAAGAAAATATTTGGAGCACCAATACATCATAAAGAATTTAGGAAAAAATATATTAAAAAAAAAAAAAACACCAAAAAAGCAGGTCTTGTTCCTTCTCTTCTGAATTGAACTCCAAATGACATCCACATTATAAAATGAAATATATGATGACTCTTGAAATGTATCCAATTTGCTAAGCACTTCTAATGTGACTGAGCTGAGTTCTAGAGCTGTTTTGGGGGAAAAAATAATGTTAACAGTTTCTGATATGCTTTAGATGTCTTTAGGAAATGGCTTTTTCAGTACCAAGTGGGCATGAGCCATAATGTTCAAAGACCAGCTAGTCTTTCTAAAGGTTCTTGAGTTGGATGGAATAAAAACGCACTGGAGGACTCAAAAATATTGCCATGTTACAGGCTTCATCCAGGGGAAAAAAGTCAGGTTTGAGTGTACATAAAGTCAAACTCATAAAGTCCCACTGTGGGAGGCTTGCACCTGTCATCTAAAATGGTGGGAAAAGTGTAGATAGAGGATAAGCCACATTTTTCTGGAGTTCATCCATGGACCAGTCTCCCTGTCCATCAGGTTAGTTTCTGTGCCCCCCTCTTGCTCTGTGGAGGTGCAGTGAGCATTGTTTGGAGCTGATGGACCACAAGAGTCAAGTGTTTGTATCCTGTGAGTTAAAGAATCAAACCTAACTGACTTCCCCAAAGGGAACTAAACATTTTGAGGCTTTCAAGGTCCTGTTCAAAAGGCTTTTTTTTCCCCTTCCTATCTTCCTTGAAGTCTGAACAACATCTTAAAGAGCAGGATAGGATCCAGATAAAACAGGAAAGAGTTTCATTTTGGTGCCCTTCCTTCTGAGTAGATTAGTCATTGTCCCTTTTTCTTTGATGGGGCAAAAGGAGTGGTTGGAGATCCATCTTGCCCCCCTTCTATTGCTGAGACAGACTCGGCCTTGCAAAGAAGGAAAGAAAATGATGCTCATTTTCTGAAACAGGGTAGTGAGATGGGAATAACTGCACTTTGCAGCTATTCCCAGCCCAAGATTAGCTAAATTCTAGTTGATGACTCTCTGTTAGGCACTAGGGAATCAGGCTGTCCGGTCCCATACTGACAAAAAATCAGCTTTTTTGCAGGGACCAACCTCTTTTCATTTAATCAGCAGCTAAATCCTGAGGAGAAGCTCTATGTGCACACATATGCGTGTGCAAGATAGTTATGAAGGACCCATCTTTGACCTCCTCACTTTAAGCAGAATGTTGTTGTCTTATATAGCACATCCAGCTAACAATTCCCTTTGATCCTCTGAAACTTCAGCAGAGCCACCTGATATAATTTTCATCCCCCTCTCTGACTCCTTGCAATCCGTCCTCCCCACCCACCTCCCCCCAAACATTCAAACACATTATAGCAGGAACTAATTTTGTCTGGACTATTATTAGATCATGAGATCAGGGCAACATAGAGGTCGTAAAATGTTTCATTCTCTCTGAATGGCCATCGTGCCCCTATCAGGTACCATAACGTTAGGTTTGCTTATTGTGCAGATTGCTTGAGTTGCAAATTGCACATTATCCGGCTTAAACACCTGGCATTTACATTCATTATAACCCTGACACCCCCCCTTTATGGCCTCCCGCGAGGGCCTTCCAATTGGTCAGAAGCACAAATGAATGTTTTATGATTATGATGAATAATGTGAGGGGCTGTGGAGGAAAAAAAGAAAGAGAAAGAAAAAAAAGAGAGATGGAGACAGAGGGAGGACTTATATTATATTATATTTGACTCCTTTTTGCCGAAGGATTAAAGTGATCCCTGTGCCTGGAAAAGGACTCTGTTAAGTGAAGATCCAAAACATGGATTTCAGGAAAGAATAAAGACATGTCTAGGCTGAATGAAGAGGGAGGAAGGTGGAGTCTGGGCACCAAATGAAGAGTTGGAGTGGAGTCAAACTTCCTGACATTGTGCCTCACATCTTAGTTATGCCAGGCCAGTAGATTTGCAGATTTTCATGCCTTCATTTTCCCATCAGAAGACATTGAGAACTTTCCATCATAGTACATCCCCCTCTTCTGCCTCACCATCAGGTCTGGGACACATGCACAGAAACAATCTCTTCCCCAGCTCTTTCCAGAGCTCATTCTTTCTCTGGAGACTTACTGGTAACTTTAGGAAGAGACAGATGTAGTTATAGTGTAGGTTACTTTAAAATCCAAATGGAGAGCTATGCTTACAGTGTTCTGCCTCGTTTGCTGGCATGGAGAAGAGTCATAGCTTTAAATTAGGAAGCTGCAAACTAAATGTATGAAGCCACTTACTGCACTACTTCTTGGCTCTTTGGCTTTTTATTGGCTCCTTCTTTTCTGCTGTCAGTGGCTGCTGGGCCAACTCTATCTCTAGAAGTCATGCAATATTTTGAACCTCGGTGTTATATTTTTTACTTTATCCCTCAGACAAGACCTAGTTCTACTACCCAGATGCTGTTATGACTCAAATATGCCTCAAGATTGTTTTTCAAGGGACAGCAGAAAGTGGACAGAGTTTATGTCGGCTCTGAGGCCATTTTTAAAGCTGAGGAATGCAGACAATAATTTTGTTTTCAGAGAAGCATTAGCACTGACTTCAATGCAGCAACTTCAGAGTGCTTTTCATAAGCTGTGTTCAGGCAAAGAAGTTAAAAAGGCACACACTGTCTCTTGTGGGTCGTTCATGGTCTAGGAAGTGCCTAAAATCTGCCTTTGTCTCTGCTTGTGCCATATCTCACCCCTGGGAGAATGGTCCAAGCAGGCAAGCAATGCAAATAAATCATAGAATCACAGAATCACCAAGGTTGGAGAAGACCTGCAAGATCATCCTGTCCAACTGTCCACCTGTCACTAATCGTTCTCACTAGATCATGTTCCTCAACACAATGTCTAAACGTTTCCTGAATACCTCCAGGGTTAGTGACTGTAGACTTCATCTCTCCAGAGATTGCTTCCGCAGCTTAAATGAAATAAATAAAGAAATAAATGAGATTGAAATTTGACCAGGATGGAGACTGGGGTTCTGAGATATTTTTAAGCCTCTCCCTAATCCTTATTTTGTTTTGATTCACCTCTGAAAAGAATCTGATGTTTCCTGGTTGCTGGTGTATGATTTGGTCAGGACTAATGAGACTTTATCATGATGGAAAGCTCATGGCAAGGGCAGGGATAAATTTGGTGGTTAATTTTGGGGTTTGTGTGCATGGAAGGCTACCAGTGGGAGAGGGAGTTCATTTTACTGATCAGTTTTATTATAGCCTCACAATTTAGAAATAATCAAGTAGCACATTGATAATGAGAGTTCTTAAACACAGTTTGGATCTACTTAAAACTGATCTGGTCAAATAGTGAACTGCTCTTTTTTTGCTCTCTTTCACTTTGTCTGCTGAAGTTCCATTAATTAGATTTATGCTGAGCTCAGGAAAGTCACATACTCATAATACTGAGCCCAATCTAATCCTCATAGAAAAAGCAAAGCAGGCCTAGAAGACCCAAGTGCACATGCTTAGGACACTTCGTACAGATAGAAGAGAAATTATCGTGGAGTTTTCTGCCTAAGCTCTTTAAAGTAAGATAGCAAAGAGCAACACTTAGGAGAACAATACATTGTGGTTCACTGTCCTCTACAAAGGAGTGTATTTGTTAACAATCTGGTTAAGGCGCTGGGACATACAGAAGATGTAACCTCGGATATCCTGCTCTGAAAGTATAAGTCTTGTTATGGAGGGTTTCTCTTGTTAGGAGAGGGCAGAAGTGGATTCATAAGCCTACTGAAAAAAGGAGGTGATCGAATCAGCACAAAAGCCCAGCGCAAATTTTTAAATGGTTGTCAGCAAATTGCAGCCTTTAGATCTATTCACTGTTTAATTTTTCAGAAGATGCCTTTAATTGAAGTATCAGCCATTGCTGAATCTACACCTGTTGCTTACCATAAACATAATAAGACAAATTCAGTAGTACTCTTGACATATTGGTTTCTGAATGCCAATTCCTACAAAACTCAGTAGAAATGAAATCACCAGGATTGTATAGAAGTAACTCTGAAAAGGCATATAATCTATTTGGTAAGGTTTTGATCTCATGGATAGATAGCCATGAATGTTTCAATACACCCTAAAGATTTTCACCTTCAGTTCAATCCTATAGATGTGTCCTCTCTCATATATCTGTAGACAGTATGTCTATTTGTTATACACAAGATAGCAATGTGAGTGAGATTACCCAAGCAGGGAGTATTCACCAATGACTTGAGAATTATACTTGTATAACTGAATTTTGCTGGAAGTGCTTGACTCAACCAATGGTCTGCTTCTATCTCCAGATAGTGCTCTGTTTTGGATACTAGAGAGCAAATGTTAAAATACACATAAGGGATAAATACAGAATAAAATGATTTTTTTCTCAACTTGGTCCTATGCACTTAACTTATGCCTAGAAGCATGAGGGTTATTTCCCTAGCATTTCTTATCCAAGTCAGTGTAACCGTGAATGTTCTCATTATGCATATAAATGTCTAATCCTATTTGGAATTACAGTAAGGTCTTGGCTTTTGTGAAACCTTGTGGCAATTTGTTGCACAGGGTAATTATGCAGTGTAGTTCAAAAATAAATAAAAATCTTTTGTCTGCTTCAAATGCATTCTCCCTTTCAGTTTACGGAGATTCTCCCTCAAACTGGGAATATATGGATATGTGAATTTAATGCAGGAATTTCACAGAAAGCCTTCTCATCAAGGTAATGGTTTCCTGGAAGAACAGGGGCTGTGCTCGCTGATCTCTGGACTGAATTTCTGAGCACCTGTGTCTACAGATTTGGGCATATGAGTTTGTCTGAATATTGCTACTGTGTGGGGAAAAGGGAAAAAAAAAAAAAATATTGGTTCTGGAATTGTATGTTATGATTAGTTGAAAAAAAAGAGTATTTGAAAGAATATGCTAAAAGTATGCAAAAAGGGATGCAACTGGGCAGAATACCTAGGAACGTGATGGATGTTCCATCAAGCAGGTATCTTCAAATGAAAACCAGACTGTTTTTAAAGAGTGTATCCTTGACAAAATAGAGGAACCTGATGCAGAAACATCTGTGTGAGATTCTATGAGAATGTTACACACAGAACATGAGACTAAAAATCACAATATCTACTCATATTTGCATAATTTCTGAAACAAACAGAAATACTGAAAATTCCTTTTATTTATTTATTTATTTATTTTAGAATTTTTAATTAATCTTTTATATCAATGTTATGTTTATACTTTGTTCTAACTTGTAGGGTTGGTTTCATCCCAGTTGTTATTGGCCTAGAAGTTTATTGGCTGGTTTGTTTGAGTTATATGATGGTGTTTTGAATAAAAACATTGCAGTAGTTGTTGTTCAGAATAAATTCCCCTTGAACTGAGTAGGATGTTATTTAATTGGAAGCATTCTATAGAAAATGAGTCAATAAACCTGATACCATAAAACAGGAGGTAAAATATTTTCAGGGGGAGTTTTCAGAATTTTTGTGAGATAAGGAAAACTGGGTGTGAATCTCATTGGGACTTTACTGTGTAGTTCAAAATATTTAGGCATTTTCCTGTTAAATTTTAGTGGGTGGGTAGCTGAGACAAAGAGGGGGCCAGGAGAAGGAAGTGGAGGTTTGTTGCCAGTAGTGATTTATGCTAGCTGCTGTTTTGGCCTTGAGTCTTTAATTATAATTCAAAATTGCAATTTCCTCAATTATTTTGTAGAATCATCAACTTCAGAGTACTTTTGGCATGACTGTGTATAGGGTAATTTCTGATTTCAATCCTCTTTTTGGTGTTTGCTCTTCTTTAGCTATATTTCCCCCCCCACACTGTAGCAGCTCTCCCCCTTTGTATTTGAAAAGGGATAAGATTGTATTGTGTAAAACTACAACAACAGCATAATGTTGCCAGTCATAAAATGATTTTCAAACATGAGAAACAAAGCATTCAATTTCCCTGTCCAGGGCTGCATCTTTAAGTTGGCAGTGATGAATCTGCTCTTTATCAGGTGGCACAAAAGCCAAGTCCAGCAAGGTTTCCCAATGCTTTTTACTCCCTTTCCATCTGCACGAGGGCCAGATCCCTTCTTAATACGAATCAATAAAGGACTGCACTGCAGGTTTTGGGGACTGATGCATAGCTAGCAATGTAAACCAGCTGAAGTTGTTGAGCCATGCCATTTCATGTCACTGGAGGGGATGGTGGACTCTTGATTAGACTTGCACTTTGGACAAACTCAGCACTCTTCTCCCGGATTTTCTTGGCATCCTCTCCTTTTTAAAAGAAACACCCAAAACTAGCAAGTTGATGGTCCATTTTACCCACTCCTCCTTCCTTCCCAACTTGGTTATGCTTTGAATCTGTAAAAGTTAACAGTAATTAGTGCTGATATCTAGCTTCTCCCTGCTTCTTAGGAATCCGGGTTGTCAGCTCTGCTTGTCAGAGGGTTGCAAGGAAATTAAGCATTTAGATACTTAGAGACATGGGAAGGAGGAGGAGATGTCCCCGTGCTACAAAGCACGTTGCTATTAAAGTGTCAGTTTTTTGGTTTACTGTTGCAGTTTGTGTGAAGAGTTTATGGATCAGCAGATAGCAGTAATTATCACAGAGACTTTTCTGCTAAAGTCTAATCTAACCTTTTATAGTTTTGTACCACAGGGTCTCCTTCTCTTCATCCCCCCTTTCTTTTTAAGAGCTTGTCAGATGATTTTGTTATTTTATTTTTATTTTTTATAGCCACTAAATCTTCAAAGTTGACATCAGACATTTTCACACACAAAAAAGGATGCATAGATTAATTGAATGAGGAGGTGGATAGTAAGGTTTTATTAATAATACTAATATAGAGAATTTATTACAGGAAAACCCAGAAACAGATTAACAGTATTAAGAGGAAAGAAGGAGGAAGGGAAAGGAAATGTAAAAAAAAAAAAAAAAAAGAGAGAGAGAGATATTGGCCAAGGTGAGATGTTGTCCTCACATTTAAAGAACTTAGATGTATATTGAGAAAATTTATTTAATCTCATTCAGCTCTTGCAAATACTAGTCACAGAGTCATTCTGTCAAAGGTAATGCTTTTACTCCTCAATTGAGAACAGAATGGGAGGGGCTTGTCCAGGCAGTGTGAAGAAAAAGTTAAGAAATATCATCACTACCAGTGCTAGAAGAGACTGAAATAGTGCCACAAGGCAACTTCTTGACAGTTATTTTTAAAAAAGGAAAGTGAGAAGGAAGTGTTATGAACCTTGTTGAGGTGTTTTTCGCTTTTCTTCTGTTAAAGTACAACTTTTCAATGAAAATGTTTGAAATGCTTATGAAATATGTTGTGTCATTTCAACTGAGAGACAAAGCCTTTCATTATTTTTATTGCTACTGCCATAGAGTTTGCTGTCGAAGCATTATAAACAGGTCCTTATGGGGCTAAACTTTCACTTTATAGTAATTTTTTCTCCTCTCCAACACCTCCCACCCTTCCCCTGCAGTAGGAAAAAGAAAAGAAAAAAAAATGAAAGGGAAAGAAGGGAAAGGGAAAGGGAAAGGGAAAGGGAAAGGGAAAGGGAAAGGGAAAGGGAAAGGGAAAGGGAAAGGGAAAGGGAAAGGGAAAGGGAAAGGGAAAGAATAGGAAGGGGAAGGGGAAGGGGATGAGGAAGGGAAGGGAAGGGAAGGGAAGGGAAGGGAAGGGAAGGGAAGGGAAGGGAAGGGAAGGGAAGGGAAGGGAAGGGAAGGGAAGGGAAGGGAAGGGAAGGGAAGGGAAGGGAAGGGAAGGGAAGGGAAGGGAAGGGAAGGGAAGGGAAGGGAAGGGAAGGGAAGGGAAGGGAAGGGAAGGGAAGGGAAGGGAAGGGATGGAAAAAGGAAAGGAAAAAGGGAAAAGGGAAAGGAAAAAAGGAAAAAGGAGAAAAGGAAAAAGGAAAGGAATAAAATCTAATAGTGCAGGAGGGCAGGGTTGTTTTATTTTCTCCACCCCTTGTATTTTCCTTCAAAATACCTCAGATGTGTCAAAACAGGATTTTATTTTTTCTGTTAATTATTTAATGGTCTGGTAAAAATCATCCAATTGGGGGAAAAAAATTTAAAAAGTTCTTTTTACAATCCCTTTGAATTCATAATTGTAACGTGGTAGTTTGTGAAGAATATGTCAATAATCAGAGCCCTGATATGTTATGTGCTATTCAGACATCTAGAATGAATTGGGAGCTTCTCTAAAAAGTTTTCATATCCAGTGAAGAAATCTGGCAGAGCTTCAAAGCTTACTGGCTGCAGGATTAAGTCCAGAGAGTGGTGGTCAATGGCTCAATGTCTGGATGGAGATTAGTGACGAGTGGTGTCCCCCAGGATTGGTGCTGTGGCCAATACGCTTTAATATCTTCATCAGTGACATTGACAGTGGAGTCGAGTGCACCCTCAGCAAATTTGCTGACGACACCAAGCTGTGAGGTGCAGTCAACACACCAGAGAGACAGGATGCCATTCAGAGAGAACTAGACAGGCCAAACAGTGGGCCCAGTCACACCTCATTAGGTTAAACAAATACAAATACACGATCTTGCACCTGGGTCAAGGCGACCCTCACTACCAATACAACCTGGAGATGAAAGGGCAGCCCTGCTGAAAAGGACCTGGGGGTACTGGTGGGTGGAAGGCTGGGCATGAGACAGCAGTGTGCCCTTGCAGCCCAGAAGCCTGCCGGATCCTGGGCTGCATCCAAAGCAGTGCAGCCAGCAGGGAGAGGGAGGGGATCCTGCCCCTCTGCTCCACACTTTGAGACCTCACCCGAAGCACTGTATCCAGATGCAGAGTGCTCAGTGCAGGAGAGACATTGACCTGTTGGAGCACATCCAGAGAAGGGCCACAGAAATGATCCATGGAGTGGAACACCTCTCCTATGAGGACAGACTGAGAGAGTTGGGGATTTTCAGGCTGGATAAGAGAAGGTTGTGAGGTGCTGATAGCAACCTTTCAATGCCTAAAGCAGAGCTACAGGAAAGAAAGGGACAGACTCTTTAGCAGAGTCTATAGTGTTAGAACAAAGGGAAACAGTTTCATGTTCAAAGAGAGTAGATTTAGGTTAGATATAAGGAAAAAATATTTTACATTGAGAGTGGTGAGGCACTGGAACAGACTGCCTAGAGATCCAGTTGATGCCCCACCACTGGAGACTTTCAAGGTGAGCCTGGATAAGGGCATGAGCATCGTGATCTAGCTGTGGTGTCTCTGTTAATTGCAGGGGATTTGAATTAGATGGCCTTCAGAGGTCCCTTCAAACTCAAGATTCTATGATTTCGTATGCAGCTGGAAAAATTCAAGGACAGAAGTTGAGACATGTTTATCAAAACATTGATGCTTGTGGTGTGGACTGTACTGTCCATCCTAAAAATGGTCAATGCACAACGTGCTTGCAACTATCTGAAGTTCTTTGTATGTAAGAGTAAATCTCAGCTTAGCTCTGCTAATACTTCAGGGCTCCTGAGTTTCTGGCTTTTTGGAAACCTGCTCACTCAATTCCATTTCTGATCACATTTCTAAATAAATGTTTGTTGAGTCTAAGGAAGAATGAGCTAGTCCCCCTGTATGTAGGATTTCAAGCTCTTCTCTGTAGGCATCTTCACTTTGCCACTGCCAGCACAGGCTACTTGGGGGTGGGGGCAACTTATTATTTCAGTGGAGAGAGCAAGAGAAACCAGTCATCATTCCCCTTTAAGAATCTGTAGTTAATGAATAATACAGAGAGAACTCAGGATGCAAGAGGGCTTAGTATGACAGTAAGGATGTATTTGTTAGCTAACTCTTTCCACATGTAACAGAAAGAAGGAAATCTCCTGGCCATTCCTACCCACTAGCACAGTTACTGAGAATGATAGAGAAGTTAAACAAACCGAAGTGTTATTAAGACATCTGTGTACCTAACAAAAAGTTACTAGGCAAGAGAAAGGTACAAATCATTATGAATCAATTTAACCCTAGCCAAAAATATGCAGTATAACTCAGGGTACTATTTGAGTTAAATACAGGCATTTTAAATATACTGGAGTGTCAGTGCTGTCTCCTCACTGGGTTAGCCTTTAAGGAGTAACAGTATTTCATCTATCAGTCCAAGAAGTATTCATAGCAGAGAATCTCTGCAGTCTATAGCTCTATATACTCAGATTTACCATGGATGACTGAGGCAGTGGTTTTATATATATATATATATGTATGTATGTATTTTTTTTCTTCTACTGAATCTGTATTTCTGCTAGTGACGGAGGATATGGTTGGGTGAGCTTTTGTCTCTTGTTGTGCCATGTACGTGAATCACAGCTGACTTCACTTAGAGTTTTACTGTCCTGAAGCATGCTCTAGGAGCTTCCTTCCATGGAAATACCAAAGCCCTGTGAGGTTAGATTGTTCTGTGGTTAAGGAACCAACTCAAGATTTGAGGGATCTGGTCCCATCTTCATTTTTATGCTAAGTGCTTCTTTATAAAAGGAAAGGATATTCCATTACAAATTCATTTTCACGTCAGTATGCTCAGAAGCGAGGCTTGCTTGGACACAGTGAGTCCATACAGTTATATCAAATAGGTAGTTATCTATTTTGCATTTTGTCATGTCTCCATGCTGTGCCAATTGGATTTCGGGTTTCCAAAATTGTTGAGATATAGAGTTACTACCAAAGTGTAAATGCCTACAGGGGCATCAAGGAGCAGTAATGAAAGTAAAAATGGCAGTATTGAGTCAAACTTACAGCCTCCATAAAACTACACAAGCAAAGCAATCCTTTCATAATGGCATTGGGCAGCAGTCACCTTTCAGAATATAAAAAATAGTGGGAGAACACACTGAGTATTATTGCTCTGTCTGAGAAGTGAGTATACATTCAGTTTTGGTGCAGAAATCTGTAGCTGGTGCAATCCAGCTGCCACTCTCTGCTCAAGACCTGAGCAATGGTAAATGTCTTCCCAGTACAGGCATGCTTCTGGTTCTCAACACAGGGAGGAACTCACCTTGTTTAATTACTTCATGCCTAAGTATGCTTTCTTGATCCCAGGCAAATTGCTACTTTACTTGTTTTACTTTATCATCCAGAAACTTTTTGTTCAGGAACAAAATAGAAAAAATACTGTACAATTCCCCAAAATTTTCAGCCTTCCTCCTAGAAGTGTATGAGCAGAGCCCTGGTCAGCCTAAAAAACTAAAAGAATGACAAGAACTGGAAATGTGAAACAGAACAGGTCATGTAGTGGAAGAACAGATTCCTGGTGGTTGGGAATCGCTAAGAATTTTGTAACACTTGTGATAAAGCCTTATTCTTGCTGGGTTCATCACAGTTACAGGATTTAGCTCTTCCAGTAAAACTTATGGGAAATAAGTTTCCTATTTTTGCTCTATTCAGACTCTAAGAGAGGAAAAAATTTTATTGTCCATCTCCCAGTTATTCTGGGAGCTGACTGTATTTGTCATAATGGGAAATACTTTTTATCTTGCAGAAAATAAATAAATACAATAAAATTAATAAAGGTTTACCCCTCTTCCCTAGACACTTAATGTTAATTTTTTTCCCTTCTCTCAGTGCCTCAAATTTTGACGCTGTTCTTCTAATCTCTGGCCTTTTTCTGAGGCCCGCAGCATTATTCACTATTGTTTATCTAAGGCCTTCTTCACTCACCTGAATATGTGTTTTTTGAAGATTGATTTTTTTTTCCCCCAGAAGTAACTCTATTCTATTTTCTCCAAAAATTGGAAGGAAATTGTTTCTGAGAGGGCATATGGCAGCTTGCATTGCAAAGGCTACCAGAATCTCCTCTCCGAGCTCCACTCCATGGAGCCTCCGATGCTGTTATTGCCACTGGTCTTTTCATTTCTGAAATTAACCATGTAACCAAAGGCAGCAAGCAGCTCATTTGATGGCTGTGCTGGAAAGTGAAGGAGCCAGGGACAGATATCCAGGCCTTTTTACTTTGGCTGCAAATTGATTTTAGCTCTTGCTGTGAAGTTTGCAGCTGGCCCTTGGCATCTAGAATAGCATTTGCTGAGAAGTATCCAGCACAAATTAAGGCCTGTATAAACCTTGCTTTGGACACTCTCTTCTCAGAAATGAATTTTACTTCCAGAGAATGCAAAGGAGAGGACGAAAGCTGACTGCTCAGATCTCTCTGCACTTCCTCAAAGCCCTTTACATCCTCAGCTGCAGAAGCCCTTTGTGGGGTGTATACTTCAGTCTCCTTGGAGAAGTAGGACAGGCAAAGCTGCCTAGAGGTATCAGACACACAGCATAAATACCTTTATTCATGGTTTGACACTCACAGGGCACCTAAAGGCCTTACATTTGATGATTTCAGACCTTACAGGACCTACGGAAGTGTCTGAGCCTAAACTCTTTAATTCTGAAAGTTTTGCCACATTGGTGTTGGAAGCAGACAAAAGTCTGTCTTTCCACATACCTCCCTTAAACATTACTTAGGTTTATTCATCTTCCATATAGTACAGGAAGGTAAGGTAACCTGCAAGATTATAGAAAGGTGTAGGGAATCTTCTGACAACTGATAAATTTTGACCATTAGGAATTAACATCTTGCAAAGTCCAGTAGATTAAGTAGATCATTTCGTCCTATTTCAGAGATATTATCTGCTCACACCAAATACATGAAAATCACTGCATTTTCACAGGAAATTGCGTTTTTTGAATGTCTAAGTCTGAATGAATAGAGGGTAGAACATGGGTGGGAAAAAAAGGAAAAAAAAAAAAGCAGCAAGTTTGAAGAGTTTCTTCCAGAAATATTATTTTAAAATAAGAAAATCCATCATCTAAAGGTTTACATCAGCCCTGTGTTCCCCACTGCTCTGAGGAATCTGTCAAGTGCACTCAGGTGGGAAATGTTAAAAGCAGGGAGACTTCAGATAGCCGGATAGCATGCATCTTCTCTCTCAATGTCAACTTTCTGCAAAAGCAGAAAGCCATGCATCATGATTCTAGGCAGAATAAAATGTGATTTCATATAAATATAAAAGGAACCTTACTTTGCATTGGCACTTAGGGGCTAAAAATCCCGTTACATATCAGTGCCCCTGAGCAACATTCAGTCTGCTAACTGCAGACAAACTCTTTAACTCTTTGTTTTGTATTCAGTCATCTCATTCAACACTTTCCTTTGCACCAGCAGCAGACAAAGCATTGAGAAATTACAGCTTTCACCCGGTCTACTTAACTTCAGCCTACAGGACTTGAACAAGTCCGTAGTCACCCTTCTCCCACCATCTCCACCAGTTCGCCATGCAATGAGAAACAAGAATTCTTGTTATTTACTGTTCAGGTCAATAGATCTGTTAGTTAACTTCTGGCTATGGGTCTCTATTCCAGGTCGGATATCACTGGAAAATACTATGCAATCTGGAAAGAGATTTCAAGATTGTCCCCATTTGTTTAGATAAGCAAAGATCTTTCAGTCCTTTTCATTTGAGCTAAAATTTCCTGGAGATTATTAAAAAAAAATCAAAGACAAAGAGGAGGAAAATTCTTGTGTAGTTCTTTCAAAAATGTCTTTTGGAACAATAGTACAGTGAGGAAAAAGGCTTTTCCATCTCTCCACACCCCTTGATTAGTCTGGATTATCAATACATCCTGATTATCTACATGGAATTGCTTCAAGTATTATCAGAGGTGACATTAAACTGATTAATCTAGTAAGGCTTTTCTTGCAATTAGACTCACCTCTTTTCCAATTACCTAAGTGCTTGCCACTCTTTGCTGTAGTGAAAAGGAATCACTGACAAGTTTTCATATGTTGGGTGTAACTTTTCTCCAGAGAGATATATTTAAGAAATAGAAAATCACAATTCAGTGTTGTGTCTCCAGTGGTCAGAGGCCCACTGTTCTACACCTTTAAACTAGAGAGACACAAAGTGAAGGAGGAACCAACTTCGAGTCAAAGTGGGGACGTATCAAAGTTATGTTTGTCAAAGATGATGAAGCTACCTTGAAATAGATCGTTCTTTACTTACCTTGGGTGGGTTTGTTACTTGTAGTATATACTTTGAAGACCATTCTGCTGTGAAATATCCCTGTCTTTTTTTTTTTATTATTTATGATCTCCAGCTGAAATATGGACCAGGCTTTGGGCTCTCCAGAGCACATCATGTAATATGGTCAGTGCTACTTCACTCCTGCGAGGTGCTATTTTTATCTCACTGTTTTGTAACTCAGGAAATTTCTCACTGCTCCCAGGATAGTGATTCTATGTGACTCCCCCTTTCTGATTCTGCTTTGCTATCTGTAAAATATGGGTAACAGCTTTTCCAAACTTTGAATGCTTTAATCTGATCCCTCTTGATGGTAAGTTGACTAAAGAGGATCTGTGTTAATTTATAACAGAAAGGCCTTGGAAACCTCATTGACCTGTTCTCCCACTCTGGGTGTGAAGAACATGCCAAGTTTCTCTAGAATTAGAGATGAGAGTGACTATATGCCTTCCTAAGAGTGGATGTCTTCTGAGACTCCTATCTCTAAGGGAAAGGTGTTTCGCCACAAACCCGTGCTGTGCATCTCATGTGTAGAACAGGCCCTGATAGAGTGGGATGCTCATCAGCTGTAGTGAAAGAAGAGCAGCAGAAATAGTAGGAGGGAATCTTTGCAATGGCTTAAAAAAAAAAAAAAAAAAAGTTTGAAATATAAAGAAAGGCCTCATTGGACTGTAAAATAAATAAATTAATTAATAAATAAATGGGAGAGAAAGAAAACAGCAACCATCCCTGGCTATTGTATTGTCTTGTTAACAATGTGTCTCTGAATTTAGCAGAAGGAAGCTTCTCCCACACATCTCCCCTCACATAAATGCAACTGTCACAACCTCCCGAGCTCTGAAGCACAGCTTTGATCCTGTGCAGCTCTGCCCCAGTTCTGCAAGACACATGGAGGAGTGGATGGAGGAATTACCTAGCAGATTTTCTGGGGGAATGAAGGACACCGTTGCCAAGGCAGAGTTAATTGCCATGATGACAGCACTTCCCCAGCATCTTTCCTTTCTCTGTTAGAGCACCCATATCCCCCCCTCCCCGTGTCCTCCTCCCATCACTGCATGTGTTGTGTTAATCTAATTTGTTCAGCTCAGTGGCTAAACAAATAACTGCAAACACGGTGCTTATTCAAATGCATGACAAAAGAGGGTAGGTCTCCAAAATATTTGCTTGGTTATCTGTTGAGGCACGAGAAAGGGCAAAGGCTGAGAATGGAGCAGACAGCACTAAGTGAGGTAGAACAGAAGGGGCTCCGTAAGTGACGACTGTTTTTGTCCGTGTCCTGCTGCAATTGAGCAGGTGGGACTGAGTGAAGGTGGTCACTGACACATGATGTAGAAAAGCTGTAGAGGGAATCTACTTCCACAGATTTCCACCAGAGTCCCAGCAGTCAGTGACTAAATTACTAGAGAAAAGGAGAAAGTTTTCCTTGGCCACTGGGTCTCGCAGCAAGATCTTGTAAGAGATCTGGTCCAGGAAAAATCTGGGCCCCAACCCAACAGGTGTCACAGCACAGTGGTATTGTATTGCAAGCCGCAAAATAGCAGATCACCTCTGCAAAATGCTAAATATGCTTTGTTTCCCTTAGCTTCACTGTTGAAAGAAGCACCTATCATCTCTGTACTGTTCAAATCTGTTAACAAGGACTCTTCTAGTTTTACGTTAATATAAAGACTTCTCTGGAACAAAAAGAAAAAAAAAAAAGAATAAAGAAAAGCTGGCTTCATAAAAAGGGTGCCCTGCCTCTACAAGAACCTTGCACACAGTTTCATCACTCTTACATTCTAACAACATGACCATCCGCTCATTGTCGTCTTTGAGGGAAATAACAGACTCCAAAGCTTTTGACCTTGTGATGGTTTGTTTTTTTTTCATTCCTAGTGTTTTTTTAAATTTGTTGTTGTTTGTGATTTTTCTGTGCCAGAGTTGCATCTGTGCTCTCCACAACACCACTTCGCTCAGAGCCAGATCCTTTTTTCTTGGGGGAAAAAGAACACAATGACACTTCAGCAGTCCTCGATTTTTCCTTTCATCTCTGTTACATATTGCATTTTCATTCTCTCCTTTTCCACTGTTTCTCCAATGATGAAAGATTCGTGGAAGATTCAAAAACTTCTGCAAACCTCCTGCTCCCCTTCCTCTTCCTTTGCAGCATGGGATGCTGTTGTCTCCAGCTTTGTACAGTGATGACCAAAGCATTAACATGCTAATCTCTGAGCCCTGGGCCATTTTTCTTACTATTTTTAAAGAATACAGCCCCACTGGCTGTGCCCTGAATCTCTTATAGTGAGGAACTGAATTCTGATGCTGTCTTTCCCTCTTCTTGTCCTTTTCCCCCCCTCCCCTCCCCGCCTTATTTTATAATTATATTTATTTGAAATTGAATTTTAAAGGTTCAGTCCCTAAAGGCAGCAAGATGTAATTTCTGGTGGATATTAAAACTGTATAAAACTGCTCATATATCCCCCCATGAAGAACAGCTGGTACTCAGAGAGGGGGAGAGAGAAAAAGACTGACTCTAACCTTCTTGCCAGCTATGCAAAAAGAAACCAACAACAATAATAATAAATAAAAAGTTACTCTCTCTCCTCTAAAAAAAAAAAAAGCTACGTCTACAAGAAGCATAAATGTTTGCTGTTGTAGATTATAAACAGGTATTCAAATGATATAGTTTAAGTAGTGCCATTTACTGCAGTGCTGTGACACTACCTTGTGCCAGTAAGAGGTCTGGCATGGAACAGCTCAAGCTGTTATTGTCTGAGCAGGCTAAAAGAGTGCTGCCATGGAAATTGGGGCCTCACTGTATTTTGTACATACATGGAATAAAATATTTCTATCAAAAGTCCAGTTTTAGAAGCCTATATTTTTAATTCATCTTCTTTCACAAGGAAAGTACTGAAATGAAAGAATGAAGATGGAACTGCATAGAATTAGCTTGCATTGTTATGGCAATAAAACCAAGAAGAATTTCAACAGACACAATAAGCAAGAAAAATAGACACTGTTTTCTGCTGGGGGTCTGGGACACAGATCAGTGGTGGGATTCATCTGATCTACCTTCAGATCCGTACCGTGTACTCCTGAACTTGAGCTCCTTTAATAGTTAATGGAAATGTAGACAAGACAGATGGTGAGTTTTAGGGCATGACTCACATTGGCCTTGATCAGATGCCTATGTTTAGTTGGATGAAACATGATCTAGGCGGATGGGCTCTCAGCCACTACGGATGATTGTGAAGTGAGGTGTGGATGAGACCCCTCAGACTGTATGCTATCACTGCTGACCATTACTTTAACCAGTTTTGTATTTCAGTGGCAGAGGCAAGAAAGGAGGTCAGGCATGCCAAACTGAGTCTGATTGTTCATTCTTCACCTATTTCAGCAATGGAGACAGTTTTGTTTTGGCATGGAGCAGTGGAAACAGCATTCATCCAATGCTTCAGTTTTTTTTTCCCCCCACTTCTGTTGCTTTCTACCTTAATTAATTAGGTTTAATTTGCAGGCAAGCACTGTGGAATGGAAAAACAACAGTGGCTTCAGCAGCCAGGTACCCCATTAGTCCAAAGGGTGAAATATCTCCACTGGCTTTGTTGGGCCAGGGGTCCATATGTTTGACCTGGAAAGGGCAGATTCCTAGAGGGTTGTACAGAGTTCTATTCATCTGATCAATAATTCATTAGGTACAATTTGTAAATAACTGAGTGGAAAATATCCTTTCTTTTCTTGTAATCACTCCAACTAATCTGCTGATCCAGAGAACAGACAGCCTGCCAGGGAATGTTATCCTCATGTAGAAAGAAGAGGTCAGGCTTCTCACCTCACACATTTGACTGATTTTGGTCCAGGAGGTTTCCTAAGCCATTTCTCTTCAACCTCAGTCAAGGTCTCTTTGACAAACTATTTCCAAGTCACTGTCCTGCGTACTGCCAATTTTTGTACATTTCAGCTCTTTGCTCTTGTACAGAGCCCTACAAATGCACCACTGAACACAATGCAACCATGGGTGAGATAATTCAAGTAGGGTGAAGGAAGAATCTGTTTGGTATAGTGGATGAAAGTATAGTCTGACACCAGTCTGTTCTGTGATCATACTCACATCTCTTAGCCCCTCTGTTTTGCCCTTCTCTTGCCTCATCTGTCCTAGCTATATAGGTTTGGACACTAGAGTAATGATATTGAAAACACAGTCTTCCTCACAGTAGCCAGAAATAGAATTAATCCCTTCCTTCTCCACATGTGTATGTATTTCGTGCTAAAATGTCAATATTCTGAAGAAACCCATCTTTTCTCAGGCCAGTCTTGTAGGATTTCATAACAGTAAGACAAAAGCGAGGGGAGGAAAAAGGAAGGTTTAGAGCTTATTGGTTGGAGAATCAAGAAAAAAGGTAGAGATGTGGATTTTTTGGTTCAGTGGTGAAGACAACTGCTTAGCAGTTGGCCATGAAGGTGCTGTTCCCACCTTAGACCAGAGGTAAGCAGTAAGGTCTTCTGGGGAAGTTATTTTTCCTGACATTTGTACAGTTACTTTTTGCTGCAAAGTGTAACAGAGCACAGCTCACTTTTTTTTTGTCACTTCAGTGTTTCAGGCAGGTGTTGATTCTTGTGCTGCCTTTTAAGGAGAGAGATGATTGACATTTGTGTGTGGTGGCATCTCTCTAACCTGACATGGCCATGAACAGCAGCCTGTGACATCCATAGCCCTTTCCACATCCCCTGAGAAAGCCACTTACTTTCCTTCTCCATCTCTGGGGTCAGGCTGGGAGATGCAAGGCATTCTGAAACCACACCTCATCCTCTGCTAGCAAACCATAAGACTGAACAGAATATAATGTACTTGTCTTTAAATATCTCTGTATTTCCATGCACGCAAGAACGTACATAGCAACACAGATGAGACATTTTGCCCTTTGGATGCTGTTCTCCTGACCTGATTTTTTTCCATTCCATTGACCTATAAACACAAAATATTATTTAATTAGAAATACACAGGGAAAAGATCATTTTAAGCAACAGCAGTGTTACTAATAATACCAACTTGCTTCTTTATTCTCTTCTAATGGTTTGAAGGGTTTTTGTTTTTTCTTTTTGAGAAGTTAAACTGCCAATTAAGTTTTTTATTTTTTTATAATTATTATTATTTTTAATGCTAAATCTTGCCACAGTGCAGATCTCACACTGACCTAAAGCAGCTCACGTTGGTTTCAACGGTGCAGCCCCCGGTAGAAAATGTTTAATTATCTTTATTTTGCCAAAAGCTGATCAGTTTATCCTGCAGTTCTTGGGGGTCTCTTGGACTCCCTCTGGTGGCTAATGTACCACAATGTGAACGATGAAAAAAAGTTTACTCGGAGCGTTGCACCTGGGTGCTCTTTGAGATGATGCTGTGGTTTGCGTGAATCTCTGTTAGTATTTCCTGGGGCTATCATCCTACCTCTGCCTAACACTTCTTAGCTGAAGCACTGTGAAGGTATGATCAGCTCAAGATATTTTAATGCCTGGTTAGTGGAAATAACAAACCCAATCCTCAATTCCCTACAGCATTAAAAAATAAAGAAATAAATGGCACACACAAACACCCAGATGTTTGCATCAGTGCCTGGGGGAATTATCTGGGTAGGAAAGCTGGGACTCCAGATTGGTCTTGCATAATCTCTCACTATCATTGACCACCGCAAGAAACAGCTCTAAGGTTTAAACCCTAAATAGAAGGCATTGGCTGGATACTCAGAGAGGCTGGCACTTCATATTTCAGAGAAATGCAGACAAATACTCTTTTCTTGTTTTCTTGTTTTTACTTCCTTTTAGTGAAAGGAACTTTTTTGTCTGAAAACAAAAACAACAAAAAACTGCGTTGGCTGTTTTGCTTTGTTTGATATTTTTCCTTCTTACTTTTAAAGTGATTATTTTTTTTTCCTTTTTTTTCACTTTGTTGTTTTTTATTAGTTTCCTTTGTTTTCTTCTTCATGAGTACTGAAAAACCTAGCTCAGACTTGGACTTAAAGCCAGTGCATTCAAAGAGATTATAATCTCCTGATGGTAACTTCTCCTCAGCTATGATAGAAGCATTTCACAGTTTTCTTGGCTCAGACACAGATGTGGCATTAAATTTACATGGTACAGGGACAGTCAAAGACTCCCTCCACAAAAAAAAGAACTGAGTTCTCAGGCTGGCTGAAATAACTTCATCTGTATCATGGTGAGAATCAGGGATCATCTATGGGCAGTGAAATCTACAGAAGTTTTCAGTACAAGTCAAATTTTATCACTTGCAGCAGACAGCTGTGCCATTCAAGATGAGTTCTGTCTAATAGAGCCTGTTGTAATTATTTCAGCTCCTTCAGTAGCGAATGAATGGAATGGAGAGTATGTCTGTAAAACAAGCAGCTGAAATGGTGGAGTCCAGTAGTAGCTCATTGAAAATGAGTTGTCGCATGGGGTGACTCCCTCAGAATCAGATGGCAAAGATTTAAAGTTTTGGTTGTCTAAAGCAGAGGAAACTACAGCTTGTTTCTGGGAAACATTTACTTATGATGCTTTTTTGATCTTCAAATACTTTCCATTCAGAATGAAGTGGAAAGTTTATGGTGCTTTTTTTTTTTTTTTTTTCTGAAATCTGCTGTATGTTGCCAGAATTCAGTACTACGTGATCCATCATTGCTCGACAGGATGAGATGGTAAAATGACATGTGTTCCTGCATGTCAGCATGGAGGAAGGGACCTGCTCAGAATGCGGCTCCCTTGATAGTCCATTCAGCAAGTCTGTGGCAATTCTTTTTAAGCACTGAAGGAGGACAGCAAACTGATATAAGAGATTCTCATACCCCATTAGAAAATTGAAAATGTGTGATTTTTGCACATTGAAATCCATCTGATTGGAAAAATCTGTAATTTTTTTTGGTACATTAGTGCAAGTATTTTTGGTCTGTTTTGTTTGTTTGTGCTTGCAAAAGCAAGGGGGAAAATATTATACAATAGAAGTTCACATATATTAAAAATGATCTGTGTCACGATCAAAGCTGCAAGAACTTCCGAGAAGAAATTGGGAGATATCATAGCTTCATAAAGGTCGTTTTCCAGGCACTGCAGTTTTATTACATTGTTACAGGGAATACTGTTTTTCTCCATTAATGCAGCTCCTGCAATAGGTCTAAATTAACTTACCTTGTCTTCAATTTGTGGAAATTGGTGCCGTTACACTGATTAATCTTCATCAGTGAAGATGATTCCTTGCAGACCTGATCCAAAGCTCCTGAGAACAGAGGGAATTTCTCTGTTGGCTTCAGATGGCACTGAATCAGGCCTTTGTTAAGGTGCAGGTCCCGACGAGAAGGCTGGAAATACTCAGCCAGGATAAGCTCCCCAACACTGTGGGCAGGAGTACATGTAAGATGGAGGGTGGGAGGAGGTTTGGAGGAAGGTTAAGGTTCGTGCCCTCGATTACTAACGCTGATGACCTGCTGTCCTTTTCTGCTATCACAGCAAACTCTACCATGGTGTGTCTTCTCTTGGGGAGAATAATCTCCTTCAAGTGAAGAAAATAACAGTGGAGGGAGGGTGGGGAAGCAAGCCTTTCATTCGTAATCTCGAGACAGAAAAAAAAATGTTTCTGTTTAGCACAGAGTGAACAATTAAAGCGTTGGAGTCAGCCGGAATGCTGCTTGCAGCAGTTGCTGGTATCTGGCCAGTTGGTGGGTTGCTAATGGCCGATGCAGCCTGCTGTTTACCAAGCATAGGGCTCCCTCCTTCACAAAGGGAGGGCCTGGGAGGGCCAGGGAACAGGCCCAGCTCCCTGAGCCAAAGATCTGCATAACAATTGCCCAGATATATGGAAATACCAAATTGCACATGCAGATGCAAGCCCTGGGAGCAGACCTGAGGAGCAGAGGAAGCCGTACAGAGCAGCCACCCTCTCTGCCCCACTGTCTGCTACACAGTAGGCCTTGCCTGGTGAATTTTAAAGCATCTGCTGCCTTCAGAGAGGGAGACGTGAGGGGATTACTTTTCCCCTCTTCTACTTGCGTTTGGTTACTTTTGAAGGCACTGCAAAAAATTCACCTCAGTATTCACTGTAGAGGCAGCCCCAGCAGACTTCCACTATGACATATTGCCAGCATGTCAGGTGACATTACAAACCTCTCTAAAAGTGCAATGCACTGAACTTCTTCAGTCACTGGAGCCAAACTGAGAATAAGAAGCCTACTCTTTTCTTGTATAGTTATCATAAAATAAAACATAGTGGGTAAAATATCTGTTTTTACAGAGACACTTATTGATGCTTGTTCTATTCTGTTGAGGGCTTGTGTTCAGTCTGTGAATTACTGACAATTCTGCAAAGTGTCAAAATCATCCAAAAATGATCCATTCTGTCTTGAAACCTGAGATCCATGGGCTCGTAAACATTAGAGATGAATGATCACAACATATTCTCTGTGCAGGGCTCTTAAGATCACTCTTTATCAGATTAACTTGTGTGATTTAGCATTTTATTATAACTGAGACTCAAATGATCCTTCTATCCCTCCTCTTTTCAGTCACCATAAAGCTTACAACTTCTCCAGTCTGATCAGATCTCACTGGAAATACTTGTCAATCTTTTTAACAGATCTGACTTAATTTCAAGTCTTTAAGAAACCCCCAAAGTGAGATGGTCATGGCCTTAAGCTGTCTTGTATGCATTTTATTACCCCTCCTACTTCAGAGAGATTTACAGGGGCCTTTAGATACCTCCAGGATGAACATCAGTACTAATTTAGGCATTCAGTTCACATAGGACTGACTTGGGATTTTTGGTGATATTTAATTACACCTTTGGAGAACTGTTTGTTTGTGTCTCCCATACACTCCCAGACAGCAGAAGCAAGATTTACCGGCTCCAGACAGCTTTCTTTCACCTCTGAGTTCTTATGCCAAGGTTCTGAAGCCAGGCAGCTTCTCAGACACTTCAGGTAGATGGAAACTATGAGTGATTCAGCCCCTGGAGATTCTGGACTTTCCGAGGGACCCTGTGCACTGACTTATGAAGGACACAGCCTTGAACACTAACAAGGAGGTAACTGCAGGAGGCTGGACCCCAGGAGAATCTGAGGGATAGCAGAGTCCAGACAATGTCAGGCAAGGGGGACTCAGTTCACCTAGTTTTTAGGGATGAGATAGAGAATTTCACTTAGCTTGGTTTGTTTTATTATGTAAGAGAACCCAGAAAGGTAGGTTTGAGTAATTTCTCCGGTATTGTTTCCTCTGTAAGCCAGGGATTCTGGTTATCAAGAGGTACATGTAGAGGTACAACTTGACTGCATCACCACAAATGATGTAGGAAAGTAAGTTAAAACCACCAGACATTTTTTTTTACTGTTATAACACCTATTTCAGAGGTTTTTGGAGAAAAGTTGTCTTGTAAGGGTAGCAGAAAGCTGGAAACCTCCCTTATGCCTCTGCACAGAGAAGGGCAATGGAGTGGCATTCTGTGTGCTTGGATTTCTGCTCCTTAGGGCTGTAACTCTACACATGCAGATGGAAACATGTTTATCCATCGTGGGCCCTTCTCGCCCTCTTTCTGGAGCAAACATATGTGCATTTACATGCTCTGCTTTCCTGCATCCTTATCACAGCCCCTGCCCTCCCTTACGCCCACACACTACAAAAATCTGCCTCAAATCCAGTTAGTAAAAGGTGACTTTTTCTTGCCATCTGGGTGTTCAGTGGCACAGATTCTCTTGGCCTGCCTACACACACTCATGGGCTCATCACCCCCTCCTCCTTACCCTTCCTCCTCCTCTCCCCCTCCCACGAGCTGGCAGCAAAAACAAAAGGGAAATCTTCAAAACCACAATGTCAGCTGCCAGTGTCAGTGTGGGTTGAGAGGACGGATCACAGCACACTCATCTCCCAGTAGGCAAAGGGGACTGTATTTCAATAAATTTACATACTACAGAAGAGCGTGTAAGAGATTGCTTTGGGGAGCTCTCTGACTAGTTGCTTTGGGGACGCTGAGCCCTTGACTAGCTCAGGAAGGATTTGATGCCACCTGCTCTAAAATTCTCATGTTTCTCCATACCTTTTTCATTTCAGTACCTGTGTCCATTGTTTGCTTCACAGCTTGGTTTTGTTTTCTCCGGGCTGGAATAGAGGGTGGTTGATTAATAGATCTGGAAATGTTGTCTGTGGGCTAATCACTGAGGGATGAGCAATGCTAGCTTTCGTCTGCATAGCTTCTGAGCACACCTTGCTCTTGACCTGCCTGCATCTCCCTTACAGTGACCAGTCTCGAGTGGATCGCTCATCTGGTCTTTAATCTCTTGCTTTTCCTTTGATTAAATTCAGTGGAAATATTCCAGCTTTGGATAACTACCTGTGAAAGATACAGAGCTTTGCTGAAAACAGCATTTATGTGTTCATTTCATTTTTCTTGAACATTACACATAATTTGTCCACACAAAATGTATACAGTATTGAAACATATTTTATTATTTATTATAATATTTATTATATTACTGGCTATTCTGAACAGATTATGTCTTTTTGTTTAGGATAGAAGTAGAAATTTTCCTTAGACATTTCCGTATTTTAACATTTCTGAACTGACTATTCCCACAAAGCGGAATTGTTGCCTCTGTTTTTCTTTTTCCTTTTTCTTTTTTTTTCTTTTTTTAACATTTGGCTTTGAGAGAAGGTCAGCTGTAGAAATAGCAGAATTTTCTGTTTCCATTTTCTGAATACTTGTACTCCTAATGAAAGGTTGCTTCCACTAGGAACTTAGCCGGAATGATCATTGGCCTAAATCCCAGCCCAGAGCAGCACAAAGCAGAGGGGCTGCCTTCCAGATGGCTGCTGCTATTGCTGGTTGGAGGGCATCAGTGTGGTTCCCAGTGTTGGTGGTGTTAACACCTCCACTTAGTTCAGAAATGACCATAGTTACACAGTCTGCTAAAGTGTAAGTCACATTTAGGCATGAAATAGTACTTCTCAGGTTTGCTCTGTGCACAGTTTGATGTCATGGAAAAGCCATCCTGGCACACTTTTCAAGCTGATGAAGAGATACGTATTTCTTTCTCCTAGAAACTGTCTTGAAATTTCAAACCAGAAGGAAGTTTGGTTTGAAGAATATAAGCTAGTCAGTTTCATGCTCATTTTGTTAACATGGAAGGTAGTGGCTTCAAACTCTCTCTTATTCATGAGCTTCCTCATGACAAATGTGTAACAAGTCAATTAGCCTACCCATGCCTCCATTCCCAGTCTGTAAGGTGAGGATATAGCACACACAGTGAAGTAGAAAAATAGAAGTGGACTAACACTGGTGTGAGACATGACAGAAGAAAAGGGGCAGACACATTGCTAACATCAGGCAAAACATAGTTCGCTAAAGATTAAAAACAAAAAGGCAAACAAACTAATAAAATAAAATTATATATCTTCTCAAGCCATGGAAATGCCGAAGAAGCTTGTCACCACTTCTTTTAGAAGTGGATCTCATATAGGAGCACGTTGCGTATAATCCATGAGAGGCCAAGGTCTGGAGCAAGTGGCTCTGAACCAGGTCATTTTAACACTTCCTGACGGAGGAACATTCATTTAATACCGAGAGAGAGCAGCTGAGTAGCTGCATTCAGAGAGAAACACTGTAATCTATTACGAGGCTTGGGCCACCACTGATCAATATGGCAAAGTCAATAATAGCTTTTGATTCCAGCATATTAGGTTGACAGTCAGATTTATGTTTATTGGAAGTTTTTACAAATAAGTCAGGCATATGACTTGAAGGAAAGAGAAGATGGACTCAAAAATCCAGGTGGAAGGCTGAGGTTTTTATGATTGTGTTTAGAGAGCTGCAGATAACTTGGAAGGTGAAAAAAAAAAAAAGGCTTTTAAGTTTACAGAACGAAATGCAAATAAAATTAATTACGCTCTGATTTTCATTTAAGGAGAATTAGTATTATCTGAAAGTTAAACTTGTAATTACTGAGGGCTCACAGTATTTTTTTTCCTAAAATGCCCATCTCTGTAGATCAGCAAATTCATCAGTCTCTCAAACCCTGCTTCTAGGGAAAAAAAATGATCCAGAATCCAAAGTACTATGGATATTACACTGAAAAACAAAAGTATTGTCATTTTCATAGAAATTTATTCTAAATTGTCAAAAATAAGTTATATAAATAATAAATGTATTAAGATGATACATTTTTTAATGAAAAAAAACTTCTTTTGATCCATCTTAAAATCTTCTCACTCTGAAGTTTAAATCAGTGAAGACATAAAATTTAGTCTGAAACAAAACTTACATTAAAATACTAAACATATAAATAGTTCAGTTATTACAGATACTATACTGCTGGGGGAAAGATAAAAATACAGGACTGCTTGAATTTAATCTCCTTTATCTTTTTTAATCAAGCACGTCCTAGAATACTTCCTGAGAGTTAAGCTACACTAGTACAGAGCCAGTGAATTAAAGAGAAAGAGAAATTAAAAGTTACAAGGAAAGAAAAGAAAATATACTATAAAAGAAACTAATTGGGGTAGATGAGAAGAAAGGAAGGCATTTCCTGATGTAAAGAAATAGAGAATATAGAGACAATGCTTGAATGTAGCAGTGGTAAGATTGTTTTGGTAACACACAAAGGGTCTGTCCTGAATGAAACTAAAGTGATAAGAGCAAACAAAGGCAATTAAGATTTGTATGGCTGGCAGAAAAATGCGCACAGAAGCATTTGGACTTTAGTTCTTATTTTTTTTAATCATCAGTAGAGCTGAGTAAAATGAAATCTCTCCATTTAAGGAGAAAAGCTCTCGAATGAACAGAGACGTGAGCAGACCTGTTGGAGAGCTGGTGAGGCTCTGCGTCAAAGTTCAGCCTCAAAGGAATATATAAGAAGAGTTACTTGTGTCCTTATCTGAGTCTCCTCTGAGATGTTAGTGCATCTGATGCATTTTAAAATTTGATGGATTTCTGTGGGCCTTATCTTCTTTGTTCCGCTGGTGCTTTGCCCTTCTGCTTTTCTTTCATCACTGCTTAGGATCAGTTCTGTGTAACGCTGCTAGGGCAGAGTGCATTGGCCGCCTTGGTAGTCAATGACCCAGAGAAAGCGGTACAAGGACAATTACATGGACAAGAGTTTTTTCAAGAGGTGCTTGATGAACAGGTTTATTATAATTTATGAACATCCACAGAGCACTGAAACCTTCTTTTTCAAGTACTGCATCCTGCTTTTCAGCATGTATTCTGCTAGGTTCAGGCATTTTGACGTGATCAAATGGGCAAAGAGCTTGAACAACATTGCAGAGAATACCCAGAGAAACACAACACGTTCTTCCTGTATGACAAAGACCATTTTAGTCAAAGATCAGTAATGCATGAAGTCTCAGACTTTCCTGATGTATTTAGTAACTTTTAAAGTACAAACCTTCCAAAAGGTTCAGGAATGAAAACCCGAGAAGTTTCTAAACTGCTGATTGCAGGCATGAGAGTACAGCCAGGGGAAAGATCACTCTGTAATTGCCAAGGCTTTTTACACTTTCACCAAACATCTGTTACAGGTCACTGTCAGAAACAGGTTATTTTGTTACAGACTTTTAGTCTGACCCAGGATGACAGTTTTTACGTTCTGATTAATAGCATTAATCTAACATCACCCACGCAAATCCTGCGTACTCTCTTACTCTTCAGCTCTTATCTACAAGAACCTCAAGAATAGTGATACGGGGAAGAAAATTTTCTCTTCACTTGCAGTGGTTATCCTCACAACCAGTCCAGCTTATCATTCATTCTTCTTTAAGCCTAATCCCGTCTGTTTTCATCCCATCTCTCCAATCCACAGATTTTTGCTAAAAGGATAGATGGCTGAAACTTATACTATTATGTTTCTTCAGGAAATGTAAAATTTTCAGTCATTTTCTTGATGTTCTAGGTAATCTCAACTGATATATGTACAGTTTTGTTTTTTTTCCTCTGAATTCAATGTAAGTCTACATGCAAAATGCTTTTTTAGAGCATTTTGTTAGTTTAATAGAATGAGACATTCTCTGCTTAAGGTCCCCAGCTATCAAACTGTGGACAAGAATGAGAGAGAGTGAGTCTTTCTTTGTGGCAGCTATCTATATAATGAGCCCCTTGCAAATTCTCCTTGCATACTTACTGATACCCCCACAGTTACTTAAATGGGCATTATTGGTCGCTGGGTCTCAAGGTCATCCAACAAAATGGGGTTATTAAAAATAGGAATTAGATTTCAAGGTGTAAGGTCAAGAGAGATTAATTGAAAAATCTGCAGGCCTGACATCATCTGTGGAATGGCAGTGCCCAGACACCTCCAGCTGCTGTTGGGTTCCTTGAGAATGTAAATGAATTGTTTCCTTTGTGGCAGTGGGGTGGTTTCTGGACTGGGTTCTTGATTTCCTTTCTTTGTTTTCCTTTTCCCTTCTGGTCCATCTTCTTAAGAGGTTGTTCTCCCACTATCTGCTATCCTTCCTTTCTGCCTTATCACTTACAGTGTGTAACCTTTGAACTTGTTGGACATGTTCAATTAAATGTGGAATTCTGACTAATTTTGTGAAACTAGGCACCCAAAGTAGAGGAAAGTACTTATTTTAATACCTTCCTTTTTGAAATGGACGCCTTAGTAGGTAGTAGAGAATGCACTTTGTCATTCTCACTTGAGTCAGGAATTCACAAGAAAGCAAAGACTGTTTCTTCTCTTACAGACAGAATAATGCACATTCTGGGGGAGGCAGGTTGCTTTCCTTTTGTCCTGCAAAGCGAGTTACATGTTGCTGCCTATAATGATGCAGTAATGTACTTTGTTTCATCAGTACTAATTCCTATTCTAACCCTCTGAAGTGTCAAAAACTGAGCTCTTGGGGAAATCTGCACAAGTTTGAAAGGATCCCATAGCTCAGAATTAGCCACTAATCAGGTGTGTGAACATGACTAAAACTCTGTCTGCTTCCAGAAGGGTGCCTTCAACAAGAGTTCCCAACTTGTGATTCATTGATAAATGTGCGTGATAAATACACATCTGACCTAATTGCCTGACTCTATACACAGTCAGTAGAGAGAAATAGGCATGTCCAGAGAGCAATTCTCCTGACATGTACGTTTGAATTAAATGGATCGTACTCTAGAATTGACTGTTTCTCACTGTGGGCTGTGAAGGTGACCTAGATGACTATCTCAGATGTAAATGCCAATACTGTAGATGACTAAATCTGTACTGATGAATCTACTCCCAGTGGTCTGATGAAGATATGTCAGTACTGAATTGCTTCTGAGTATTTATGCTTTAGAAGAGCATGAGATCAAGGACTCACATGTCTGGAGAAACCAACCCATACCATTCCCAAGGTTGGTGTTGTATGAAGAAACAAGAAAAAAGAATATGTCCTTTCAACAAGTGTGGGTTAAATAATGTGCCTTGCCATGTGTCATTTTGAATATTTGGGACAGAACTGATTGTAAGACTCAAGCATCCTATATACCGTTCCAGTACCTAACCCTCCAAAACAACTGTTTTGTAGCTTGGAACATTTTATTTAGGATTTGTGCAAATATAGTTTGAAGTCAGGATAATTTGAATTTGAAATATCTCACAGAGCTGGACAGATTTTAGACCATGATGGTTTAAAGAGCTGCTGAATTTATGTCTTTTCTTCAGAGGAGAGCTTTACCAGTACAGAACTTCCCCAGAATCCCATTGCAAATGCCAAGTTCCTGTCTAATTAGGGTACAACACTGAATCCATCAGTCCCAACTTTTATCAGTCACCTCCTCCTGCTCCGATCTTCTCAGAAAGATCACTTTATCTCTCTCTCTCTTTCTTCTTTAAAGTGAAAATACTATTAAGCTTTGAGTGCCTAAAACCGTTGCTGCCTGCACATCTCTAAAAATAATATAAATCAGTGCCGAGGGACCACTTGTATTTCGGCTGTATGAGGAAATTTAGCAGCAAAAGAAAAAGGGGAAACTCATCAGTGCATAGATCTCAAAAACTAGGATGCTGTGTCTGCAGCCTCTCAGAAAGTTCAGAAACCCATTAAAAACTTTATTTTTTGTTTTCTTTCCTTGGGCTTTTTCTATCTGGTAAATTATTCTGTCTTAACACAGTTCTCATTCATACTTTTCACCAGGCTTGCAAAATAGCGTACAGGAGCACCTCACTCACTTCTCCTCTAGAAATAAGTATGAGGCAGTAGTAGAAACAGATATAAGATTTTAATGCACATTTTACAGTTGTAGGTTATAGATGGCAGTGGCACAAAAGCCAGCAAGAGACTCTCCTGGTGGATTAAGTTGTGGCTATCAACCAAAGGTATTCTGAAAAGGCAAAAAGAAGGTAGTCAGCATCATCAGGGCTTGAAGAGTTAAACAGAGGTCTATTCATTTCAGACTTGACCTCTTCAACCTTCTGCGTTTTATCCATAGCTGATGGGGTCATTGAAATTCACCTGAAAGAGCTGGAAGTCTCTGTCAGGCATCCTCTTCTTAGCATCATTTGTAAACACACATTTAAAAATTTCATGGTGTTAATGACTCTCTTGATGAGCTGCTTGCTGAGGCAGCAGAGGATATTTAATGAATTACAAATATTCTATCTGATTCCATCCTCATCCTCAGATGAAATATTGACATTCAGAGGACCAAATCTGACCCATGATCAGGGTCTATCAGAGTCAACTGTTGAACTGAGTTCTCTACTAATGCCATACCAAAAGAATCAAATGAGTGAATATGTTTAGCTTGTACACATCCACCTAATCATCAAAGTGCAGAAGATTCTCTCTCATGTGCAAGCTGGAAATACAGAAGCATGCAGAAACTAATAAGCAAAACAATTCTCCAAGGTCAGGAAGCCTAAAATTGAAGGGGTTCTCCTATCTCCTAGCTCTGTGTCTTGAGTTAGAGAGTCACTTGCAAAGCTTCTTAGTATTGTCTGAAGCAGGAAACCACACTTCTTGAATATCTTTTCCTATGGCTCCTTGAACATCCCTCTTCCATTCTTTTTTTTTTTATTATTCAAAGTCACAGACAGTAAATCTGTTTAAGTAACATGATAATGACCAATGGAATGGTTATGATGTCACTAAAATGAGCTATATATAACCAAACTAGTATATTAGCAGGAAAAGAGAAGACAAGGAGATGAGAAAAGTGCTTGGAGTTAAATACACATGTTTATTAGCTATCTGCTCAGAGGCACTACTTGAAAGATAGCTGGTCTGTTCCTTTGCAGTTCTGCTGTCCCTTCACCTTTTGTTGCTGATGTATGAAAAGTTTAATTTTCATAAAAGAGGTATTTCCCCTCTTCCTTTTGGTTTACGCTAGAGACCTATACTTCTGATCTGTTTTACTGACATAGCACAATGGAGATGCTGCTAAGATATTAAAGTCAGGTATTATCAGCTCAGTAGTGTAATATTATTTCCATCTCATCCTCAATAGATTGTCCCCATAGTGACATGCTGCCAAAGCGAAAGGAATGAATGAACCTGGAAGGGTTCACTGAACATTGAGCACGGGAAATAAATAAAGGGGAAAGAAAACCAGTGTCAAGTAGAAACTGGGTATGGGATTTAGGAAGGTTGTCTTCTCTGTTTGGCTGGAGATTGACCTGGTGTCTGTATGAGGTTGAGTTTGTGTCTATGAGGTGCACAGGGAAGAAATTGAAATTTTCTTCACATGGTGGAGGTGGTTTTCTTGGGAAATGAATGATGTAAACCACCACATGGAAGACAGAATATGAAAAAAAATAATATGTTGACACGTGAGTGATAAAGGTAGTTTTATGCTACAGTTTTTCTTCATTCCTTGTACAACTTGAGTACCTCATTTTCCCTTTTTCCCTCAGCTGAATATCTGTCAATGTGTTTAAAACTAAGGTCCTTTCCTAGTGAAACTGAAAATTCTTATTGTTTACCAGACACTTCAAAACATGATAGGAGACTGCTTCCTTATATACACAGGCAAGATCTGAAATGGGATGTGTGGTCAGATCCCAGGAAAAAGATGTTGTTGGTGAAGCATAGATCAGCTGATCAGCTCAGCAGAAGAATGGGCATGAGAATTTCATTATCTCAACCTGTTCACTAGGCAAATGGCATCACTATGCCAAAGAGATCCCTAAGCAACCCTGGACTTTACCTGAAATTGTTACCTGATCCTCTTGTGAAGGAAAATTATATGCTTACAGCTGGTTTGTCCTTCAGAATTACTTTCAACTCAGCTGATTTCAGTTAATTTAGGCAATGGGAGGAAAAGACTAAAGTATACTTTGTTCTAACATGAAATTTGGAAGCAGAATGGTGGGGGAAAGGCACTATTAGTTCTTTCACTGAAGAAATAGCTAATTGATCTTGCCCTTTATTAGACATCAGAAAATCCAATCACAAGCAAGCCATTAGCAAGCCATTCTCATTAATTTCACAAAATCTGGAATTACTTGTCCCCATTGAGGAACTGTGTTGAAAAATTGAAGTAGGAGCTTCCAGTTCTGTCTGTCATAACAGTAAGCCAAGGTACACTGCAGAAAGTTAACAGAATTAACAGTCATATTTTGATAACCATGAGCTAATGAGCTTTAGACAACCTTTTTAATGGTCCTGTAGGGTTCCCTTCCAGATCAGCTTAGTGAATGTATTTAGAATCATAGAATCATAGGATCACATAATGGTTTGGGTTGGAAGGGACCTTTAAGACCATCTAGTTCCATCCCCCTTGCTATAAACAGAGGCAGCTCGCAGCAGACCAGATTGCTCACAGCCTGGCCTTGAATGCTTCCAGGGAGGGGGTATCTACAACTTTATTGGACAACCTGTGCTAGTGTCACAACACCCTCACTGAAAATAATTTCTTTCTAATATCTAGTCTAAATCTATCCTCTTCCAGTTTAAAGCCATTTTCCCTCAGTCTGTTGCTATGTGACCTTATAAAATGTCCCTCCCAATCTTTTATATAGGCCCCCTGGAGATACTGAAGGCACCCCCAGAGCCTTCTCTTCTCCGGTCTGAAGAGCTCCAATTCTCTCAGCCTGTCCTTGCAGGGGAGGTGCTCCAGTCCCCTGATTATCCTTGTGGCCCTGCTCTGGACCCTGCCGCAATAACTTCATGTTCCTCTTGTGTTGGGAGCCCCAGAACTGTGCACAGTACTCCAGTATCACAAGAGCAGAGCAGAGGCATAATCACCTCCCTTGACCTGCTGGTCACGCTTCTCTTGATGCAACCGAGGATATGGTTTGCTTTCTGAACTGCAGGCACACACTTCTGGCTCATGTTGGAGTCTTTCATCAGCCGACACCTCCAAATCCTTCTCCCCAGGGCTGCTTTTAAGCCATTCTCCGTCTAACCTGTATCTGTGCATGGTTATACATTTGATAATTGATTATACATTTGTGGTGTGTATGGGCTGAAGACTCCACTCAAAGCACTTCCAACTATTTCTCTCTTTACTTCCCCTCTTCATCATTCAGTTTAACTCCCAGAACATATTACAAAGTTGTCCCTGGTTCATACTGCTGCATTGAGCCTGGATCAGCGCACACCAGTCCCATTTCTGCATTGTCTGTGCAGTCCAGTCTGCACTCCTGCTGTCCTCAGCTGGAAAAACTCATCTGTCTGGAGACCTCAGACTTGATGCTTCAACTGAAACCTGGCAGGAGTAACTAATTAAAGATGCATGTAGTGAAATCTGCACCCAGAAAGGAGCCAATTGATACTTCATCCATTGCCAGCAGGTCTTGAACTTCATCAGCCAGGCAGGGAAACCTGCAGAGAAAGGACCCACTTATCTGATTAAGTCTTCATGAACTCCTCTACAGGCTTCAGAAGAGAAAGCCTCTTTTTTTTAGAATATCCCATCAAAAACTGACTAAATAACGAAGAGCTCAATGCCCTCACTCCCTTTTCATTGAAGGATTATTTGGGATAATTCTTGTTTTTCATTTTATCTCAAATGCAGAGTGAGTGGATGTCTCAAACTTGCTCCCCAGGTCCCATGAAAAACTGGTCTATACTTCATTTCATTGTTGAAGATGAAAAAGAGGTGACATAAAAGTTATCCATGCTCTGTAGCATGAGTGTGATGGTCCTGGGCAATGAACAGTTGAGTTTTGTAAAGGAGCAATTAGAGATAAAATTTTATTTTGTCTTTATTTACCTCTGAAGGTTGCTTTCAAGTTGATTATATATAGAAAGGAAGATGAAATTCATTTTGAATGGGAGTCTTCAATTAGCTAGAGGTTTCATTTGCAGTCCCATATAGATGTTTATCTCCTTCTGGTCAGTTAAACCTTTCTTCCTACAGCAGTTCAGGGTTGTTCCTTAGAGCTTAATTTTGCAGAGAAAAAGTTCTACCACATGACAGGTTTTTGAGCTATAATTTACAGTTATGTTAAGATATCTCATATTTATTGGAGACTAGGAAAGAAAACAGAGAAATCCACCCACACTAAAGATCATTGGTAGCCCAGAGGCTTACTGCATTTAGAAAAACACAGGAAAATAGGAAAAATTTTTACTTGTTCTTCTTTTCATTTGGTGAAGGAGAATTTGAATCTGAACCTTCAGACCTATTTTAAATGAGTCCCCCAATGACAAAGCTTTCATGCCTGTGACCCTCATTCCCTACAAGTGTTTCATTATTTATACAATATGAAACTCTTCCAACTGTAAGGACTGACAGGCTAAGGTGCATAGGATGTTAGAACCCGAGGCGAAAGTTTCTGGTTTGTCTGTTACAGAAGCTTGAACCCAGGGAAATCATGTGAGTACTTGAACTGTCTGTCTATTCAAGGTCTCATCCATTTATTCTGGAATGAATAGAAGTAAATTAAACATTTGAAACCAAATACAAATACAAATGCCAGGGAATTTAAAAACAAAGCAATCAAGGACTGATTTTAGACGTTTGCGTTTTCTTTCCCTATGTTATTGAGGGGGTTGGAAGGAGAAGCTGTTTGGTTTTTGATCAATCTTGTTGACTATAACAGAAAATTAAAACTCTTCTGCTGAATTCTATAAGGAAGACTTTAAAACATATACACATATCTTGCCTTATAGAATAAACATTGACTTTAATAATTCAGATTTCTAGAATTGAATTTCATTTGTGTTAAACCCTTCAAACACCAAAATATATATTTTTTTAATCCCATGGTTTAAAGTCTGCTAAATTTTATAGATATTTTCCATAAGGTTAAAGGACAGGTTTTTTTACTATAAATCACATAAGTCTGTAGAGATTTGCCAATGGGAACTTTCATTGCTCCATTAGAATTTGTCCTAGAATAAGGACTAGAATAAGACTGTGCCTTCATTCACTCCTGTTGCCTGCTGCATTACTGATGCAAGCCTGGGAAATAGTAAGGAAGAAGTGGCGAGTTAAATAGAGATGTATCCGTTGGCCCTTGTTCTCTCATAGCCTGTCTTTCTGTCGAGGACTTCCAACATCAGTCTCCTGTGTTCAAAGGGTTTCAGAACTCTTTTCAAGGGCACTGTAGCACTGGATAATTAAAAAAAATACTACCGCTATTCAGCAGTTTTTGTAGACTTCTGGAGTTGCAGTACTTCTAGGAAGTCATTGGATAAATTGAATTATGTTCTATCTTGCAGACAAAGCAAATACATATTTTCATGCTGACAAAACCAGTTAGAATCGGTGATCTTCCGATGCCCAAAGAAGTACCTTTTCCTCCAGAGCCAGAACTTTCCCAGGGTCTGAAAATCTCCCAGGTGTTAGTGATTTTAAATATCTTGCCCTTGATCCCAGCTATGTGGGCTGTATAGCTAACTGACTTGTGAAAACAGAGGATTACTATGTGGGGCTGCGCTGTATGAAAACAAGAGAGATCACCACACTTAACAGGAGTTGAAAAATTAAAAATCAATGTTAGTCTAAAAGACAGTGTAAATGGGCAAGGAAAGAAAACACAAAACAGAAATCTTCTTAAAACATACTTTACCTAAAATACTTTTTGACAAGGTGAGTTAAAATGAAGAAGGATGAATGAGGGTGCTTTGCAGAAGCAGCTGCTGCCAGTTGTTGATCATCTGATGGGGCTGATGGAAGGTTGGCTGAGCCTCTGCCCTCATTGAGTTCATTAGCATTCACACCATTCACTGGCCACCCTCTTGCACCAAAGACATTTTCTGAGCTTGCTAATTTTCATGAAAGCAAGTGGGGTCACTTTCCACCTTTTTTCCTCATCTCGACAAGGCTTGTCCCCTAGAGAGCTGAGAAGAAAGGCTCTTTCTTGTTGTCATCTGTGCAATTATCAGCTTTGAACACGATGGCAATTTGTTGTTGTTGTTGATTTCTTTTGTTATGCAAATGTACCAGCTCATTCTCTGAGTGTTTTTTTTTCCCCCACACAGCATAAAAAGGAATATTACACATTTAATTTCATGTTATCATTTGTTTCCCTCTGAGATTTCCTCTAGCCATTTTTTGGTCCTCTTCAGGCTAGTGAGAGCTAAGCAGTGACATTTTGAATTCTGACTTTGTCACTTCTATTTACTTTTTATCATAAAGGCGTATTGTCAATAGGTCTTATGTGGCTCCTATAAAACCCATTTAGGAATTTAAATCTCCACTAAAACACAGAATTTATGCTTCCTTTTATGATTTATGTGTATAGAAGCCTAAATTCTGCTTTTAATAGTCTGCCTATATTCAAAGCAATCAGCTTACATTCTGCATGAGCCTCAGAGTTGTTAGTGAGCTACTAAAGTGAACAAAAGCAGGAGGATGTAGACAGAGGTCTAGGCCACAAAGTTCAGAACAGAATTCAAATGGGAACTAGTCTAGGGCTCTGTGGCTCCTATTATGGTCCACCTCCTTTTTGCATCCTGTATTTCACCCTTTGGGAAGGAAAGGGATATTTGAAATCAAGAAGCAGAAATCTTTTTTGAACATGTAATCAAACATCAGCTGGTTCACTCACAAGTCTAAATCACTCAGGAAGTTGAAATCCTCCTTAAGTGCATTGTTCAAAACTTACCAGTCTGTAGGATGGACTTGAAAACTGCTCAAAACCAGACTTCTTAAGGATTCCTGTTCTTTTATATTCAGCAAATAATAATGGTTGCAGCATCTGAGGTTTTTTAATGTTTTTTTTTTAAATCAAACTGAGCAATAATTCTAAAAATATTTGCCTGTAATAATGCTTATAATAAGTGAAAGAGAGTGATGAGTGCTTGGCTGGTATCTGGTTGTATTGGTTTTTGCTGGTTTTTTTCCTAATTTTTTTACTTATTTTTTCCCTATTTATTGCTTTTCTTTCCTCTAAATTTTGAAACAACAATAAGTGGAACAGGGAAAACTCTTACCTTATCTAGCCAATTAGTGGTAATTTGTACCTCTCAGTGTCTGCAGATTTGTATCTCTTGATTTACATATTTGGAAGGCTATTTGTTGGATGTCAGTTTAATTCTTCCTTTTGAGCTCACTGGAACAAATCTAAAAGTCTTCAGATAGATGAATGACTCTGGATTCACACTATCATTAACAGTAGAATGTATATAAGAAATGCATGGATAAAACTCACAACCATAGAGGGTTAAAGATGTAATCCAAATTTTTCCTGAAACCTGACATCTCATGGTCTGATGCTATTATCTTTGCAAGTAGATGCAGTCTCTCAGATTTTACATCAAAAATGAGACCCAGAATTTATCTATTACACAGTAAAGTTATCTATTTATTGCACAGTACCTTTTACTGACAGACACTGTTGCAAATGATTTTATGCCTGGTGAGTTTTAAGGGAGTCCTCACAGATCATTATTGAGGTTCCGAGGAATGAATATGAGAAAGGATGCATCAAAACGTGGCCAGTTTGAAAATATCTTCTACTGTAAGTAGCAGTACTGTCTATTGATGAGGACTGTAGTGTTTATAGCAGGCTTTATCCTCACTACAGATTTGACAACGTGCTGAACTGGAATTGAAATAGGTTTCTTGGGGCAATTTTGGCATATTCAGTTGGCGTACATAATAGTCTGGCCTGTCTCCTAATCATGAATATCTATCTACAGACTAGAAGCATGTGGCATGCTAGTCCTCTAAGTTCCCTTCAAATTCTCAGCATTTGAGGCTCTTCCGAGAAACTATGCAAGAACTGTGCATGGAACTGTCACACGGGCAGACAGGTGTCCTTGTGCTATTTATTGCTAAATGCACCATCCGTTGTGTATTTTATTCTTAGCAATGAGCCGTAAATGCTATAGATTTATTGTTTCATTCACAATATTTAACTCATTTGCTCACACTCTTTGTCCTTTATACTGATAGTATTTGCTATTTTATTTTTTTTTATATTAATTTATTTACTGTCAGCTTGTGAAGAGATGCTAGAACTCAGAAGTTCACTTATCCCTTTTCCCTGCAGAACTGACAGTGCTGTGAATGTGGATCACAAGGAGCTTTGAGGTAGTTTCACTCTTTGGGTGCAGCAATGGGGCATGATCAAGGTGAAAAGCTTGTGCTTCTGGAGAGACAAAAGCAAGGCACAAATGGACCACAGTGGCACTTAAATCTTTAAGGGGAGTTCATAATGAAGATGTTTTGTAAAAAGAAGGTAATATAAAGCCCATGTATAATTTGGACAGCACAAGGTCACTGGAGTTCTTGTTCTTTGTGGATTGCAAGACGGCAGCTGTGGATAGACTTCCACTTGAGGAGTGGGTGACTTGGATCACTCAATCTTTCATGAGCAGTGACAGATGGCAGAATCTGTCCTCTTCCAGGATATAAAAGAGAAGCAGATAACACTACATGCAGCCAAATGTACTAAATGTATAATTTTATTCTTTGCTGAATGTCTTTCATTGTGATCGTGCCAAGGTTGACTTTTGCCCAGAGCAAAGCTTGAAGAGATCCAAACTTATTGTCCCCATTCTGCTGTAGGGAAGGTCTAAGTAAGGCCTTTCTCTACACCTCCAGCAGAACAAGGATGGCACTCTTTCTTTCCAGTACTCACAAAGGAGAAAATGAAGTCAGAATTTCACCCATTCCTCATTTCTAGTCATGTGCACAGTATATTCTAGTTACCAAAATAGGTTGTAATTGTTACCCTAATTTTAGCATAAAGATTGTTCTAACATCATAACCAGGACTTCCCTGGTGAAACCCTGCTTTGGAGCTATAGACTGACTCTTCCATTTATGAGTACTGTGATAAAATATCTTCACAAAGGACAACCTATTTCCATAGCATCAGTCACTATCATTCAGACTCCAGTGCCCTTGCTGACTAGATTTATAAAAATGACAACTACATGTCATCTCAAACTCTTGGAACATAAGAAGCAGCTGCCTCTGAAAAGGACATATATAATATATAATAATAATATATGTTGTATACGGAGTGTTAAACAAAGACTCTTTTGAAATATTCAAGCCACTGATCCACCTAGGATATAAAAGAAACAGAAGACAATGAGATAATGTTTTAAAAAACATATCCTCAATCAGAAGCTAGTCTGGATCACACTGATTTGTCATATATCCATAAAAAATAATTCATAAAAACTTTGTCCTGCTCTAGAAAACAAGGAGTTTGCAAGGGAAGAGGTTTTGATTCAGTGTCCCAGGAGATAGTTGTCCCTGGAGATATCAGATTGTAATGAGACTGTACTTATGAAATACTTTGTAGATTGACCTTACTGTTCTCACAGCTTTGAACTAACCAAGCGCATGTCACACTGAGTTGTGCAGTTTTTATTAACTCGGTACTGGCTTGACCATGTATTCCCTGATTTTCAGAACAACTATTTTGCTTGGAGTAAAACCCTAATCAAACATTGTTATATGGCTTTTGACTCAAAACTGACATAGAGTCCCTGCCTTCGAATATGGGCACCAGAATGACATCTGTCATCAAAGTAGCTTACAGATGTAAGTGAATAAGAATTAGACTGATTGTTCATCTGTCCCAATGTTCAGTCTCCAGCAGAAACAGTAAAAGATGCCACACAGGAAAGGCACGAAAGATGTGCTAGTTTCTTTGGGCTATTCCTTTTGTACTCAGATGATATTTACAACCTGTTTTGTTTGGGTTTTTTTAGTGATTTTCAAAGAAATGCATATGCCTAGTCATTTTGGCCTCCTTTTTACGTACAAACTATTTGGGAAAATCTAGTCAATTTACAAACCGGCTGATACTGTCCTTACACACAATCTCCTGTGGTGGCAAGTTCCAAAAGTTCACTACTGCATAAAGAAGCCTTTTCTTTCACCTGTTTTAAACCTGTCTTGTGTTACTTTCAATTTTTTCTTCCCTTTTATTGCATGATCTGGTGATCATTTCCCTATTCAGACCATCTAGTGCTTTCAACTTCTGCAATCTTCAGTGGTATCTTGCCCCAGACTTCTGCATTGTCCCCCTCCTTCCATTTCCTCTATGATATCTTGCTTCAGATTCCTGGAGTGTCTTAGACTTCCACTTTCCTCTGAGGAGGCAGATGCCCCATCATTCATCAATCATGTCATTTGTCCCTTTTCTTCTACTATCCCTAATTCCAGCATGTCTTTCCTAAGATGTAGAGGCCTGGAAAGCTTGCAGCACTCATGATTTGGATGCCCCACACTTTTTAAGCTTGCATCATGTCCCATTGTCAACGTCTTTATGGCAGTCACCAATATCTTACTGGATTTTTCAGTTGCCTCTATAGATTAAGACAAAGATTTCAGACACCTGTCAGCAATGAAACCCAGATTGTTTAACTGAACTATAGCTGGTAGTTCTATGCTGATTACTGAGAACCATCAGAGACTGTTTCGTTGCTACTTTTTGCTTGTTGTTGTTTTTTGCATGTTTGTTTTCTTCCTAGATGAATTATTGTAGGTTTATCCACATTGGAGATCATCTATCAACCATTAACTCACAGTTACATGAAATTGCTCTGAACTTTATAGCAAAAGTGAAGGCATTTTGCCTTTCTAGACTGTTGTCATCTGCGAAGTTGGATGTTCTGCTACAGGTCATGGATAAATATAATGAACGAAATTGCTTCCTGAGCCAACTCCTTTTGAACTTTTTTCTTGAAGTCCTCTTCTCTCGAATCTTTCTTGCCTTTTAACCATGTATTTAGAACTCCAGCAGATTACCGAAATAGGTTTTCTCTTTGCAGGAGCCATGCTGACTTTTTTCCCTACAGATATATAATTCATGTGCTCTATGATTGTGTTGTTTATTATAGACTCTGTCATCTTACCAGTGATGGAAGTCAGACTCAGTAGTCTGTCGTTCCCAGGATTCTCCCTAGGGTCCTATACAATCTGAGTGAGGTCAATCTTTGATTACAAGTTATAGCCTGTATTGGTTTTGATGGCTGGGTTAGGAATCTCCTCCCATGGACTTTCTTGCATAGCTAGCAGCAGAAGCAGAGAGAGAGAAATGTCTGAGAAATATACTTACATTTGGAGAAAACTGATATTTTGCTCATTCCCTATGGTTTTGAATGAATGAAATACATTAGCAATGATTTTATCACCTAAATAGTGTGAAACAAATGTAGCTTTGTGACAAATGAAAGCTCAGGGCTGGGTGGGATCAAGGGTGGCAGGCATAAAACCCCTTCTTCCATCATGAGTGGAGGCATCATGCAAGATTGCTCTCGTGCTTTGGTTTTGTAGAGTAAGGAATGACATCCTTACTCTGCCTCTGCCTTAGAAATAAAATATCTTATTTCAGACTCTTAACACAAAAATCATCTTGGTAATAAGCAGATGTGAAACAATAATGAGTCTTTGCAATTGATTACTACTACAGGGAGGAAGAGCCAGGACAGTCCAGTAAGACTGAGATGTACCAGTCACTTGCTAAGTATCTCATTTTGCTGATTCAAATGTCTCTGTAGTCAGGGTTGTTTGAACAGAATCAAATTTACTTGTAATGAGCCATATAGTGATTCTCTTGTCTTTTTTTCTTTTCCTCTTGTCTTCACATTAATTTCTGCAAAAAAAAAAAAAAAAAAAGCACATCTGATTTTGTAATGAGCTAAGCAACTGTTTCTCAATTACACCAAATTTTACTGCTCCTCAGTTGAAGTTTAAAGGCATGACAACTTTAATATTATCAAAGGTTCTCACAAGAAAATCTTTAGCAATTCTTCACCAGTTGCATAAAACTTTCAGTATCAAATTATTCTTTGCTAAGTAATCCCTTTTAGAATTGTTTCTAGAACACCACAAACCCACAGCAGAGAAGCTCCGAATGCACACAATCACCAGCTGCAGATTGCCACAGAAACGTAACATCTCATTTATAGGTTTGGTCTTTCTGATGTACCTTTATTAAGGTTTGTCTTGAAAAGTGTGCTAAAACTAGCAAGTGGTGTATGCATCTTTGGACTTAACTGGATGAACATTAGGGTACGGTGAGTCCAAGGAGAGCCATGACGAGATAAGGTTCACTTTGTTTCAGAGTTTATAGAGAAATGTTGTGGGTTTTGTTTGTTTCATTTAGTTTTCCTGTAAACTGTGTCCTTTCCAAAGCAGTTGCTTTGGGTCCTTCTTTTTGTTAGTCCTCCCTCTGTCGGTCCATCACTCAGTACGTATCTTTTCCAGCCACCGACTCTAGTTCCGAAATCTCTCTCTGTTCTGCCCTCAATACCCTGCAGCAATATTTCCATATGTATGAAGGACACAACTTTATTCCTATAGATTCTTGCCTTCTTGTGCTTTCTGAGAATCCAGACTGGGAACATTTTTCTTTGCTGAGAGTCAAAGAAGCCTTTAAAGCACTCAGAAATGGTTACATATGAGCCAACACTTTAGTGCTCAAACAATAAATGTGTGTGTTAAGGAAGATATGAAATAATTCCATATGATCGTGGACCAGAAGGAATATGTAATCATGTGAAGAGACCTCAGCGTGTCCTTGATTTTTGTCAAGGTCAAAAGAGACAACTGATATTATTTACTTAGATTTCAGCACATAACAATCCATAGAGATTGACCCTCTGGTTTTGCAGCAGGTTGGCAGTGAACATGCAGAAATCTGTCCTTTTAAGAATTGCCTTGTTGTTGTACTGAAGATCAGAAATGGTAACAGTCACAGATGACTTTCTCCTCCTCTCTCCAGAAGGTATCTTACTCCTGAATTAAATGAATCTTCTTCCTGAAGCCAATATGTGAGGTATGTTAGTTATAGACAGTGTTGTCTTGCACCTTTTCTGTTTATGATGGAAAAGAACATTATCAACAACCCTGGCACCTTATGCTGGTAATTTTTTATAGTGCCACCCACCTTCAAACCTTACATTTGCCTTATGTTTATCCTAATATTAAACCTATCTTTGTTATGATAAAAGTAAGAGGTGAATACCATACACTTTTGTAATTGCTAGTAGTGTGAGGACCTTATATTCAAGATCAAGGAAAGATGTTCTGGGCTGCAAAATCTTCCCAAACACCAGCAGGCGCATTCATCATCTGTCCTGTGGCAGAAGCACTGGCATGAATCTCCACAGCTGGCTGAATGTCATGCTGTATTTAGTTATGCTGGGCCTAAAATTGGTTTTCAACACACTTCTGTGAATCATGGGCAGCTGGAGAATCAAAAGTTTCTGTTGGCAAAGAAACCTGAGTTTCAAATCATTTTTGTTTATTTATTGGAGGACTAAATCCTGCAGAGACCTGGGTTCTCTAAATTGCAGCTTGAGATACATTTTGAAATAGTTTATACTATCTCTCTGATGACCTCTCCCCTTTCTGGGACTGAAAGGGAGTCAGTGGCCAATATGAGTACCTGTTTTACTCTAGATGGAAATTAAAATCCTGTGAACCTGCCACGGTGGGAGGCATTTGTCAGTGGAAATACAGCATAAGAATATGGCATTTTGCTGTTCCTGGGCACATAGCCCCACTCAGCTGTCACAGGAATAACCAGTGCAACGGGGTGAAATTCATATCTCTCAGCATATCCTGAATAATGAGAGAGAAGATTCCTGCGGATTCTCTATACTAACAGTTAGGTATGACCTGTCAGAGCTCAGATGATACATCCAGTACAGCTGAGCTCACCTGGCTTTTCACTGCTGAGATTGCTTCCAGAATATGACAGAAACTTTCACCACTACAGCCCTATTTCAGACCTTCTCTGTGGATGTCTGTCAACTCCCTGTATGGCCATGCAGGTTCTTTTTAAGACCTTAGCAGTCATGACAGTGCTTATGACCATTATGACCTTTTTTTAAATTATTTGGTCTTCATTTCAGAGTTCCATTCTTCTGTTTCTACTGGAGTCATTGTTCCTTCTTTTAATTATATTAACTTTGTGCTGCCCATCAATTGTCTGGAGATGGACTCTTTCAAAAACCCTATATAGAGTACAAGTTTGTAACAAATCACTCATTGTAGAAATACATACAAAATTCCAAACTATGCCCAGAGGAACTGTCAATTTGACAATTTTCTCTTCCTCTATAACCTAAGAAGAAGGCATCTTCTTGATGCAGTTGATGTCCAGAAGAGCTCTGACCTTTCTGCAGATTTTCTCTGCCAAATACACGGAGGGAGACAGCCTTTATTGCAGAAAAGCCTGTGGTTTATAAGCAGTGCAGTAAGGTACGTGATCAGGAAGTGAAAAGAGTGTGGACGATATTTAAGTTCTTGCCAAAATGTGGGAGAAGATATGAGATGCAGTCATGACTGAACCTTGAATAACACAGGAAGAGAAGATGGCAGCACCACTGAGCATCTTTGTTTAGGCTTTTACTAGCTAGGATGGATACTTTTTAGGACAGAATTTCCAAGATTTTCAGTGTTTTGAACTCCTCATCAAGCTGAAAGCAATATGAAAGTAGCGGATTGCCTTAGTTGTCTGATACGCGCATGCAAAGTATTGTCAGGACATATGAAACTCTCAGACAGTATCTGTAATGGAAGGCGAGAGAAAAAGTTGGCAAGCCCATGCTAGAAAAGGGTCTCAGAGCTGAATATGACAGTAGTGAGTGTGAAGCAACAATCTTGGCTGGTAGTCAACTCTAAATTTATTATTATTTTTTTTTTTATTCAAGCATAGATATACCAACTCTACTTCCTTATTTAATTCTTGATGTTTCTCACAAGAAAAAAAAATGTTTGGCTGCACTGATGCCAGACAAGTGAAGATAGGTGAACAATGTTCAGGGATCAGAAAGGATGAAGGCAGTCATTTTCCACCACTTTTCATCCCTCACCTATGTATTTCTGCAAGTATTCATTCAGGTGTGGTTCTAGTTATGCTCAGTATACTTTCAATAACTAAAGAGAAAGAAGGGGACAGACCATTTAGCAGCATCTGTCCTGACAGGACAAGGGGAATTGGTTTCAAACTACAAGAGGGGAGATTTAGATTGACTATGAGAACAATGCTTTTTACAGTAGAGGGGGTGAGGCACTGGAACAGGTTTCCCAGCGAGGTGGTGGGTTCCCCACCCCTGAAGAAATTCAAGGTCAAGGTGGAGCAGGTGCAGAGCACCTTTTCATTCCCGGGGAGCTGTACTAGGTGATCATTAAAGGTGTCTTCCTATCCAAATGATTCTATGATTTTCTGATTTTGTTAGGTCTTAAGCAGGACAGCCAGCAGTCAAAGTGATGTTGCTCATTTACAGCATTGCAGAAAGAATACGTATCTGTTTCCCTACATGCAGTTTTTCTGGACATTCAATTTTTCTCTTTATTTTCTCAAGAGAAACAGAGAAGTATACAGAATATATCTTTAAGGGATACATGTTATGAGAAATTCTGAGTCTGATACTTCTCTGCCTCACATCCTAGGTAGTTACATACCTATTTGCATTGCAGGAGAGTATAAGGTAAAAGGGTAACAGTGATCAGTTTGTACTGAAATATACAGGATAATAAGTGGAACTGAGCCTTCTGTTAATTTGAGGGAAAATTGCTAGGTCTCATCTAGCAAATTTCCCGTTTACTTCATCTCTCCAGCAGGTACTTCCCTATGTGACAATCTTAGTTCTGAGCAGACAATAATTTTAAAGCCTTAAAACAATCTTCTTCATGTAGCAAAAAATTGTATGGCAACTTAAAGCATCTGTATACAACCTGAGAATACCCCAATGTTTCCTGACAGCTGACAAACTAAAAAGGACGAGGCTGTCAAATGCAAAGAATGGGTCCCCTCCTTTTGGCTGCTGTCCCTCTGGTCTATTCAATTAGGATTGATCAAGCTGTGTCAAAGGTCCCTCCTCTGTTTCAATGGTCACCAAGAGCTTTCATGATGACTAATGATACACTATCCTCAAAAAAAAAGGGGGAAGAAATAGAGAGGATAATACAAGGATTTCTTTTCTCTTTTCCTACTTCTATCCTTATGTTCCAATTAGTCACATTAACTTTATGACCTACTAAATGAAATTCATCTAATTGTCATTGTTCAGTGATATATCAGCCTCCTCTGCCTCCCAACATCTGCCCCTCAACTGAAAAAAAGCATGTACTCAAGCAAAAAAAAAAAAAAAAAAAAAAAAAGCATTGAATAAAGAATAGATGGAAAGGAATTTTTATTCTTCCCCTGGAGAATACTAAACTATTTGTATCCAAACACAGATAGCGAAGGGGAATTTGCCAATACTGCTGATAAGAAATAGGAATTCATTGTGTATCTCCCATAGATTTAAAAACTGCTGGATTGCTCCATCCGAGGTCTTAGATTAGAACTGATGCTAGAGGATGATCCAATCATCTAGTTAGTACTATCTTTCAGGTACCATTTACACTTGAATGTATAGGTCATAATATTCTTTGTGAGTACATACTAAGGTTTTGGACCATGGCAGCACTTTCTAGATTTTTGTCACTTGTCAGTATTAAAATTGGGTTTGAGTTGTTAACTGATATTTCCCAGATGTTAAATTAGACCAACACCAGAAAGACAGAATGATCTCTGTCGAGCAGCTTAGATGAAAGTGACAGATAACACTGTGAACTGAATATAAATTTATGGAGATAATTATTATTATTGCAATAACAATATAGAAATTGCATCTACCTCATTATCCTAGAAGCTGGACAAAGTCTGCCAAAGGCTTGAAGCAAACTTACACACAGAAGTTAGTCCTCCGTCTGGGTATAACTTTGTTATTTATTTTCAAGGGTTAATTTTCTCTTAAAACTAAAATATTTAAAGAAAGAAATAGGGAGATCTTAAGAGACTTAAAAAGCAAATAGTGTGTGAGCCAATATCTGTTAGAATAACAAAGTTCCAGGGATTTATCCTTCAAGATTACTAAGAACTTTCTGATTTTTCAATCTGAAGTCATATCTAGAATAGGTCATTGTCACTTCTTGCTCATTCTTAAGAATAAATTATTAGCTTGGGCATCTGAGAGAGTTTAAGTCACAACATGTGAGAAGTTAATTAGGAAAGGCTACTAGTGATTGAAAAATGCCTGAGCCAGTGCTCACATCCTGACATTTAAATCAGTCCTTAGGACTGGATAAACCAGTGAATGTCTTAGTGTGGTCATACTTAAATGGCAGTGACAGAGGCTGGGAAATTCAGCTACTTCATTTCACAGGGGGTTATGACACCTGTTGTTAGGATTTTGTCCCTTCTCTGACCTGAAAGGAGAATTTCTCATCTATCGCCACAAAGTTTTCTGTGATTTAACACTCCTTTTGTAAGACTTAGAAGCTTTCCAAAAGGCCAAATGGTGATTGACTTCCCATATTCCAGAAGAACTCAGTGGCAACCCACTCTGCCTTTCCTTGGAGAGTGAAAATATGCTCCTAAATGGAAAAAACATTCAAGAGTATTAGAAATCTAAGTGAAATTAAAATGAAGAAGCATTCTGATCTGTAACAACACGGAATGGAGTGAGGGGCAAAGACAGCCACTTAATTACATACTTACCATATCTTCACTAAAATCACTTATTGTAATTGTTATCAGACTCCCACAAGTTATGAAAACCATCACAGTGAAAATATGCCATTACAGTACATCATCAGAGTTAAAGACCTTGTCTTGAAGTCTAAATCGCTGTTTCCTCATGTTGAAATGTAGTTCACTGGCATCAAAAGCAAATTACAGAATCCAAGCTAATAAGCTAATTTTCTGCCACAATTAACATTGACTCGTCAAGGAAACAGAACTGCCAGCCCCACCAGTGGGAGCTGAGGAGGTGGTGTTGCAAGGCAAACAGGTTTTGGGAGCAGTAAGAAGTCAGAGATTAAGGGAAAGGAAGAGGAGGAGAAGACAGTGGTATGGAAGTACAACATATGAAAAAAAGAAAGTGAGGAACAAGATGTCCAGAAGCATTAACAGCTGAGGAGTGGGAGGAGAAGCAGAGACAGAGGGGAAGGAGTTGAGTTAAACTATATGGTCACAAACAGTATTGTCACTGAAGAAGTTAACCACCACCCTGATGAGACACAGCAGCCAGACAGCCATGCTAGTATTGCACATCAGATACCAAATAAAAGGTCTGAGCTGAAGGCATCTGTACAGCACAGTGGTGATTCAAAACATAATGCTGTGACTTGTTAGCTCATCGATAAGTGGCCAGCCCCTGAATGAATTAGACACCAGGCCTAAAAGGACATTTCAATGTAAGAAAGCATTTCAAGAAACAAAGATCAGAAATTACAATCAGACAAAAGGGCCATTTTTAATTTGCGGATTTTACTGACAACTAAAAGAGAAGTGGTGTATTTTCAATCCATCATTTTCTTCAAAATGGTTATCTTTTAGAAGATAAATTTCAACTTAAAGAGCCAGTACTTAATGAAGACCTAATGGGGAAATTCATTGTCTTGTGCTTTGTAAAGGGTTGGACAAAAGAAATGATAAAAAACTGTTGACATTGGTGCTATGTCTGGCACTGATGGAGATCTGGGCGAAAATGAGCTGGTCTGATTGCATTAAGTAAATTTGGCAGGAAGCACCTGAAGGATTTACAGTTGCTGCACTTGATCTAAAGCTCTACAAATTTTCTGAATGAATGAACTTACTTGCTGGAAACATAATTGTTTTGAAGGGTATGGGGAGAGCTGCCTTGATGGCAGCTCAAAATCTTGTCGATCATATATTCAACTCAGTTTATTTTAAATTATAGCTGATACATTCCATCTGAAGGTCTAAGTTATATTTATGTCTGTTACATGACTATCTAGAAAAATAAGCTACTAACTATAGCCTGTATTACAGGGGCAACCCTAGGGCTCACCTGTCCTAGGTAAATAAATAAACAGATAGAACTAAGTAGCTTTCATGGTAGATAACGCTCCTAAGCTAGGCACAGCTTTCCATTTCTGCACATCATGGCTCTGCAATCTGAGATCCTCTAAAATGTATGTTCTAAAACTGTGCACCTATGCTAAAATTTCTAATCTTTACTGGTAATAATCAACTTTTCTTTGCACACAGAGAAACCCATTCCTCTCCCTACAGAAATTAGAATGTATAGCAGAAAGGCGACAAGCCTCTGCTGTTTAATGGCAAATTGGCTTGGGGCACCAGCAGTACCAGTTGTCAAATCATTAAGTGAGCTGCCACCAGTGCATCCTTCACAGCCGAGCTGTAAACAAATCAATAAAGATGGGATTCAAAGTTACAAAGTCTCATCTTCACTTTTAAAAATAATATCTCCTTCAAGTACATTGTATGATTTCCAGATAGAAAATAAAAGGACAGAGAATAAACAAACTGGAGAAAGCAGGGAATAATTTTCCTCTCTAAAACAATCCACTTCTCTCCTGACTGCCCCTTCTCTGGGACCAAAAACCCACTAGAAATTTGGTTTGCTGAGGAGAGGTAAGATTTGTTAAAGCTTCTGGAATGAGCAAGGAGGAGACCTGGAAGGAAGAAAAATGGTGTGTTTTTGAAGAGGGGAGGAGGCAGGATGGCAGAGATATTTGTGGCACCAGCAGTATTGATCCTGAGGCAAAGGTACCCCCCCCAGAATTCCCAGGTTACAAATGACCATGTCTTTCCCCATCCTCACACCCCATTAATCGCAATAAGCTCTCACCTTGAATCACAGGCTTGCTTCTGCAGCGGATCAGCAAAAAATATTGACAAGAGTGTTTGTGGGGTGGGGGTGGGGAAAATAAAAAAAATAATAAATAAAAAAATCTTTGAAGGGAAAAGTGACATGTTCTCACCTGCCTGCAGCTGCTGTGGATCACAACCCAAGTGCAGACCAGGAGATGCTGTGAATGGCAGGTACCAGACCTGATGGTTCTCCAGGCCTTTGATGACATGATTTGATGATAATGGCTGTTAGAAAGTGATTACCAAGTCACTTGAAAAGCTAACTTCTGCCCTGAAGATGTTTCCTACGAAGAACAGAATGGAATGAAAGAGAGAAAATCAGGGAAGGCATTGCTGTAGGTGCCCTTCTATTTCCCTGTGGGAACTAGTTTTCCTTTACATGGCCCAAGAATACTGTGTTTTAGTTACTTTCTATGCCTACGTCTAACATAAACACCATGACTTAAGAAAATGTAAGTTCAAAGAAGCACTGAATAGTTGGGAGAACCTGTAAGCACTGGACTTCCAGATTCCCACTACCTCTGCAGTTGATGGAAGACTGTAGATTTCCTTTAAACATCTGAAATAATACACTTAAAATTACCAACATTTCCAGTATGCCAACAATTTTAGCATGGAATCAGTTGTCATCAGGGATAAATGGATTACCCTTCATTGGTTACAGTGTCAATTTGAATGACTATGTTAGAAAGGAGGCTTAAGATCTCGATAGCTTAAACTTGCATAGACACTCCTTCCTGATTTCTCTGCACATAGTACTTGATCTTGTATGAGGGAAAAAAAAAATAAAGTACTTCCTCATCTTGTGAAAAAAAACCTCCCAAAGGACGTTCATAGAAAAAGAGTCATTAGCATTTTGTTACTAGGTTAAGGAATTTCATAGCCAAAGAAACCAGTGAAGTTACCATAGTGTATGAGCCTCATGTGTATAAGATAAACAGCTGAAAGTGCCCACAGAGGTACTAACTTCCACCATTGTTAAAGTCACTACCTATGCAGAAATACTGTTTGTCAGGAAGCCTGTGGAAAGTTTGAGTCATTGTAAATATTTCCAGCATAGGAAGAGTCAATGAAGGATGACAGAGTTATGAAAGATGATGCACAAGACTTTTTTATAAGGTACCTTGCATATCACAGATGCTCAGCAACATGCAGTCTTTGATGGTGATTTGTGACCTGTTTGAAAGGACTTTCTTATTTACAGTAGTAAAAAGTTTTGCACCCTCCTGTAGCCTTCTATACATTTTTTAATTAAACTGTGCCAAAGAACTATCCGGCTTCTCAGAAATATGAAGTTGAATTGTCAGTGTCTTTTTGTTTGATCTTTTCTTATAAACCTTTGAAATATTGTAAATAATAAGATTAATTGTGAAAGGATGTTGTTAGCATGCAGATTTATCCCTTCCTTCTCTAGTCAACTCTGTCAAGGAAAAAAACTGACTTTCCTTCTACAAGAAGATCAAATTACGACATATGAAATATAAGGAATAATTAAATAAGTGTCATAAGAGCAGTGTAAATTTAAATTAGAAAAAAAATATTTCCATTGTAATAAAAAGTTCTGGCTATAAGTTTCAGAAATAATGTATTTTTGTAGCCTTATAATTCTTTGTTCATGCAGTATCTATCACTGAAAACCTGATTATGACTGTAAATAGAAAAGATGTCTGTTCATAGACAAGCAAAGGGAGGAAAACAAAACAAACAAAAATATAACCCAAACCCAACAAACCAATTGCCCTGTAAATGTGGTACCATTTTTAAAAACAAAAGATAGGTGATGTCCAACTTGAGTATGCAGATCTGCTAAGTCAAGATAGTTTGACATGACAAAGAGCAAAGTTGGAGTTCTACAAAACTACCTCCAAAAGTCATTGTTACAAACATTAATTTTGCTGTAATGAACCTGAGCTGTGTTCAGTGTTCTTAAAAACCTTGTGCATGTGCATATGTGTATATACCTGTTCATTTTGGTATGAGGTTCACCCACTGGTTAGAAATGGAGGTGTGTCAACTGAACATGGAAAATTTATTGCAGTGAAAGATGGCTGACCTAAGTGTCAAGAAAAAAACTGTTAGTGTTTTCTTCTTTCTTGCACATACGAAGGAGTGTCTGCAAATAGGACAATGGCTAAGTTTCTTTAGGCATCCAGGCAGTAGTCAAGTCTGTAGCTGTTGGGATGGGCCACTGGATTTCACAAAATGAGTCAATAGCACTTTTCTCCTTGTTTTCCTTATTCTTTTCACAAATTCTTTGGGTGTTTAAAAATAATAAAATAAAATAAAATAAAATAAAATAAAATAAAATAAAATAAAATAAAATAAAATAACAAATAAAATAGTAAGCTTATGATATTTTGTTCCCCTCTCATTATCTGTGATAGCAGTTATTTACAGTGTTGTAATTTTCAACTGGCAGGTGTTGAACTGATAACTGATATAGATATAGATATAGATATGATACCTATAACTGATGTTATAGGTTCTACTGAAAGACAACCCAAAGTGACTGTACCCCTGTTTGTCAGCTTGTTGCCACTGTACCAGCACACTGCACAGCTTTGGTATTGCCAGGAGTAAGTGTTGCAAGTACCTCTTATTAGTGTTTATTATCATAACTGCTCATTGTATTGCCCATTATGTTAATGAATTAGAACAACAGACCTAAATGTTTGTTGTTGTATAAAGCTCATTAGTCTCTGAGAGGAACTCAATGCAACATGAAGGTTGAGGAGCTGGGTTGCAGGAATATTACCAATTAAGTCCTATATGAACATGCAATTAGGTAGGATGACATGCTTGATTTACGTTGCTTTATGGCTAAGCAGGATAAACAGCGTAGCACTGAAAACTAGCAACCTGCTCCTCCTTTTCTCATCCCCACCTTGCTGGAACCTATTCTAATGGTTTCAGTGGGAGAGCAACACATGAGAACAGCCAGGCAAGGTTATCAGTGCAATACTGAGACACATTTAAATCTCTGTCAGTCTAAGAGGATGGGAACTGAATGTGTTTATGGTAAGGAACTTGCTACTTAAGTTGCTTGCCCCCTTCTCACTGGTTTTGGTCTTCATGGGTCATCTTTCTCCAGTACCACTTGCAAGCCTTCAGTGATGGCTGGTTTATGAAATGTTTTACATTGCTTATATTGCTAATTCAAATGGAAAGTTGGTTTTAATTTATATTTCTCCATCACTCCTTGTCTTCTCTGAGAGAATGCGCAAAGATTTCGGTCTATTATGCTGCACACCCTTAGGTATGTAACATTGTATCATTGGTCATGCTTTCTGTTGCATTATGTCATCCTTCGATAGCTCTTTTGATCCTAAATACATATTTATGTCTTTGCATACATTTATTTAAACTGTGGGAAGATGCAATTGAAAGGCACTTTCAGAAGTGTTACCTCCAACTTCTCAGTCATAAATTGTTACCTCCCAACTGAGACTTGATAACTAATCATGTGAGCACTCCTGATTGTTTCAGAGCAAGGTGAAATGTCAATAATGAATGAAACTATGGAATCAGCAACCATTAAATAGCAGAATGTTTTTGCTTTTTTTTTTAATTCAGTGAAAAACATTTTATTTCCAGAATTAGAGGTTACACACACAGGTAGAATTCCAAGAGGATCCAGAAGACTGCCACTGAAAGACACACACAGCTGATCAGCAGTATCTTGCTTCTGTGTGAGGCACCTGTCTCTCGCAAATGTGTCTTTCAAAAAGCCACATCTTCTCACTCTTCTGGCTAGCTCCATGCCATCTTTGGCACTCAAACAATGAGTTGCTGAACTCTTTTTTCAATGACGTTGTCTTGGCTCTGAAACAAAGCAGGAAAGACTTTGAGGTATAACTGAGAGATAGTTTAAAATGCTGTCTCTTACTGCCAGAAACACTGCAGACAAAAACCTTAGCTATTCACAGGGCTTGAGTCAGCGACACTTCTTTTCCAGCATTCTGGCTGATCTAATCAAATGACGTCTTGCTACATAGCGGGTTGTTTGTTTTGTGGATATCCAGTGCCTGAAAAATCTAGGTTACACTTGTAAGTGTATTGATCAGGACAATATAAACATGCTCTGACAGTGGGTGACTACGCACTTTTTTGCCCCTAAGTGTTCCTGTGTATGCGGTATTAATGTACCATTTGCTGTTTCAGCTGCATGGTTTTCCAGGGCTTTTCCATTCCATCTGTTTGTTAAAACTGGGATAGGGGAAAGCATACCCTTTGTTGTTCTATATCATTGATGAATATTACAGTTCTCTCAGAGGCTTTTTTTTTTCTCTATTCAGCACAGAGAACTGTATAGCCCCCACTGCCTTGTTTTAAGGTTTTGACATTTCTGCTGAAATAATGATTCTTCCTTTTTTTTTTTTTTTTTTTTTTTAAGAAGAAAATATTGGAAACATAAATGGAGAAGAGAGTCTGCTTTAGAAACAAAAGTAGCAACTGGCTTGGAAACGGAGTAAAGACTTAAAAAGAAACTGTAGAGGCACAGTATGTCAGTTTTGAATGGAAGGGAGAAGTGGGTGTTAAGGGGAGATCAGAAGTATCTTTTGTTTTTGAAAGAAAACTAAAGCTAGGAGTGAGGGGAGGGGGGAGCTGCAGTTGTACTAAAGAAGAAAGAGTAGAAAAGCAGAGTGACAGCCAGCCCTGATCTGACAGTGTGCTCAGAGTCCCTTCCAGCACCTTTCATGGAGCTAGCCCGGAGGCAGAGAAGGAGGGCCTGACAGGAGGCAGCTGTACAGAGTTCACCTCCCTACATTTGACATGTAGAGTATTTCAGGGAGGAATTATAAAAATTTTGGCACTCTTCTGTCTGTCACTTGCACAAGTATCTCACCTGAGAATGATACTGATAAGTGGTTTGGTATCATCACAATTAGCACCAGCACCATTGAGTTCATCTCAGCACCAATCCTGAAGCTTTACACATAATAATTATGTTCTAGTCCTTTTTTCCCAAAGTCCTCGTGAAGGTTTAACAAGAGTGCAATATGATGTGAAAAGTTAAAGAGCAGGGGTGACTCAAGAGCTCTCCATTAGAAATTTCTGTCCTGTTTTACTCCAGACAGGTCATCTCAGCTCAACTCTAAGCTCTATTGGTCCCCTTAAGGAGGATCCAAACAAGTGATACATCATTATAAGATTCATAACAAACTTGAAATATTCCAGCATCCCTCACACACTTCTCTGTTTTACGCAGGAGTTTTCTAGAACACAAAGGCACAAATGGAGACACTGTTAAACTGATGCTTCATGCAAAGTAGGTGAGGGCAAGTGAGAGGGAGGGCTATTACTTGGAATGAATAAAGATATCCTTTTCTATTTTCAACCTCCACTGAGGCTTTGCAGGAAGGAGTTTTCCAATCTGTGTAGATGCTAGATCAACTATCCTTATTCATGGAATAATGCCTGCGCTGTTTTCTCTTGATTGAATGGGTTGTGGGTGAGAAGCCTCTAATGTGGGCTGATGAAAGCAGAGCTGGCACTCCACAGCAATGAGAGAAAGCTGGCAGGTCTGATTTTTCAAACTTGTCTGAGAACATCTTTCCACTCTATCTAATTTTTAACCTTCAGTTTCAAAGACAGGAAAATGACAAGGAGGAAGGTATAGAGATGCTTAAGCGTTAATTCTGCACTAGCGATCTTCACAAGCATAAACTCCATGGAAGTTATTTACTGTTTAAAATTAAGGTCTTTTTACTATTTAAAGCAAGTTTTAAATCAAGATCCGTCTTCTGCTCTGATGTGTGAGGACAAAGAAAGAGGAAAACTTAAAAAAAAAAATAATCATTTTCCCCCATTCTTTTTACTTCAAGAAGACATCACACCATCATTCTATAAAGAAAGGAGTATTTCCCTCTTCCATCTCGTCTGGATTTGGCATATCTGCCATCAGTCTTTGATTTCAGACATTTGTTTTCTCGGAAGTCTGGTGTGGAATGTTTTGAGCCCAGCTTTTATCTACTGTAATTTTTGTCATCTTTTCTTAGTGGTTGTCAGTCATTTGGTGTTGGCAAAGCTTAGGTCTTACATTTGTCATGCTAAAGATCCTGAATCAATAGCTGATCTACAAGGCTGTCCCCTGTTGAGGGACCTATTTCAGTTGAGTACAGGCTCCAATAAAAGTATGACTAAGACTGATCTGGACTAGAGTCAAGCTATTTGCAAAGTCTGGTTAACTATTATGAAGGAGGAGGAGCAAGGTAATCATTGTCATGTGCTTCCCAGAAAAATTTTATGTGAAAAAGGATTGAAAGAATAGGAGTGTCAAGAGAGTTCTGAGCAATGAAACCAATGCTGCAGCCTTTGAACTCTAGGATTTCATATTTCCTGGAGGTCAGGATTGTTTGAGCTAGAAGTGGATCCCAGATGGCCTTGTGGCTTAGATTCAGCCCACCTAGCTTTACACAATTACCTGAGAAACTTAGAGCATTTGCCTAATAACCATAGACTGCTAAAGGTGGGAAGGGGGAACTTCCAGAGGGAATACAACCACTTAATATTTGAATTGCTTATTTCTTTTTCTCCACTGACTATACAGAGAGATTAGGATGGCTAAACTCCAAGCTTTGGCATCTTAGCTAAATACCTGAAGTTACATGGAATATCTGGGCCACTGTCCAATTAAATCACTCCTGAACTTAGATGGATTTTACCTTGATTGTAATGCAGAGCCAGGACCATTTCCAAATCACGAATCTGTGTGAATCACATGGCAAAGCAGAGGGTGGTTTCCTGAGCTGAGATGAACAGCAGTATCTTCTGTGATATATACCAGAGAGGCAAGAATACCTTTAAGTCACAGGACAAATACACCAGTGGTGAAGTAGAACAGCTTAGAAAAGAAAGGTCGTCTTCTTCAAAACCAAACTAACGGTGAACAAACTCACTGCCTTAATGCATACCGATTAAAAGGAAATCAGGATGGGTAATTAACTCTTCTCTCAAGTGTTTGTACAATTCACTTTCCCTCTGTTACATTTCCTGAGCACTCCTAGTGCTAAGCTCTGAAGATGTTGAATAATAACTTAAACCACTGAGTTAAAAGTTTATACTCTTAAAAGATCTCTTCTCCCATTCAATCCATTTCACACACTGCCCTGCACCAAGCAGTACAATAAAATGAACTATAACCATAAATCTATGGGTGTTTTAATGTACCTCATTCATAGTTTCTCAGGCTAATGATATGAGTCAGACTGCAGAACAGGGGAGTTGTTACATTTATGTTGTTAAATTTTCAGTCTTACCTCTGTGGCACCTCTCAGTCCTCTATTCTCTTTCCAGTACAGCTTGCTGATCTATTTTCTGTTTATTTTTCAAACATGGTCCTTCTGCCTCCTACACCATCCAGCATCCCACCCACCTCCCCTCCCGCTCTGACTATCCCAAAGCAGATAGCGCATTCAGATCGAACCAGATTGACAGGTGTGTGACAGATGGATGGACAGAAAACTGGATCGGTCCAAACTCCTTGGCACTTGAAAAATTGACAACACAACCAAAGCAGCGTAACGGGGAGAGATAGATTGGCAAATGGAATAAATGGTCCCCAGAAAGTTTGCGATTAATCTTTGCCCTGTCAAGTAATGGCCTGATAATGCAGGAATTTAATGGAAATTACTTCTGCTAGTTCAGAGGCATCCATTAGTGTGGAGTAAAACAGAAGACAGTAATAGTCATTGTTCCTTTTCCTAGCTTTTGCAAATGAGAGGAGACTATTAAAGTTGTACCATCTGCACCCCAGTTTCATTCTCCCAGATGGCAAGTTCACACCTTCCTATACTTCTCTTCTTAAGGGACATCATTCATGAGTTTGAAGCTCCCCTCATAGAAATACGCAGTTATGTTTGATCCAATACTCACTTTTGCTCTCCAGCATGAACTACATACGACCTAATGAAGTCAGCACTGAAAGGGAGTGAACAAGTTAGCTGAAAAGAAACACCTTTCAGAAACTGATGCACTCTCACTTCTGCCTTGAGAAAGACAGATTTTCCCATTTTTGTGCATCATTTAGTCCTGCCTCAATTTCCCCCTTATAATTGCTAGCCTGTTATCTTGCAGTAGCTCACAGTGGATGCTTCTGCTAGGCAAGCCCACAGTGAGCAGTTTGGGCCAGTATGAGAATAGACAATGTCTTTTCCCATGAAATTCATGCTGTAAGGATGCTCAGTAGTTACTGATAGATCTGTGAATTTGCCTAATCTGTCTTTCTGAAGTTTGTTTCTGCTGTACCATATGAAGGGGAAAAAAAAAGAAAAAAACACAACTTCAATATGCTTGTTTGCTCACTTCATTAGCTTCAAGTATTCAGAGCAGGTGGTGGCACTTTTGTCTTCAGCCCTCTGATTCCAGCCAGGGGCTCATTACCCATGATGTCAGGAAGGAGCTGTTGGGCCAAAGAACCCTAAGCAGCAGCAGGCAGATGTGTTGCATCAGTGCAGTGGTGTTTGCACTCCAAGCATCTTGCTACTGACTGAGATAACCCAGGCCTAAGTGACATGACTAACTGAGTCACCTTCACGTTGGCAAGGAGGGGGCTGGTTGGGGAGTGAAGAGGGGAGCCCAAGTGCTCAGTCACATCAGTGCAGCTGCAGCTCTGGGGGAGGGAGGATGCAGGGGGGCGGAAGGAAGCTCATTATGACTGATAAATAGAGGGCTCCCGTTGTCAGCAATGTCATTGTGTTCACCTTTTTCACAGTCCCCTCTTTCCAGCTGTGTAATTAATTAATGGATTGGAAGTGCTTAGTTTCCAGTGATCTACAGGTTGACCTTGCACCTTCCCCTGCATGTCTGGGACTGATGTCAGTGGGTCCAACTTTGACCAAAGTGATCTCCCTCTTTACTGTCTCACTATCAGCCCTTGAGATAGCAATAGTGAGCCCTGTGCTTTTATCTATATGCTCCTTTTCATATTGCCAAGTAAAGCAAGCACCATCTTTCTATTTTGGTCTGATTTTTGTACTGGCTTTGCACTAGGAAAAATGCTGACATAAGATACAGGTCTCTATAAACATGGAACCAGTAATAGTGAAAAGCTAGAACTAAGATCAGAACTACTATATCTCTTGGGTTGGTGGATCAGCACATCAGCTGATTTCAGCTTGTTCAAAATTGTTCTTATGAATCCAGTGTAGCTGGGACAGAGTAGATTTTTTCCTTCATAGTATCCAGTGCAATGCTATGTTCTGACTTAGAAGAAAAACAGTGTTAATAGCACACCGATGGACATTTCAGTTTCCCATCTTCTTGTGCTGCCCTGCATGTGAGGAGGACTGAGGGTGCACAAGCAGTTGGAAGGGAACAGAACTATAATTCAGATTTATCTCATCCCACGACTCCTACTTTGCTTTTTTTCCATTTCTCTTCCCTCATACCCCTGAGCGGGCATTGGTGAATGAACACTTATAGATTCATAGATTCACAGATTCATAGTTTCATTAGGTTGGAAAGGACCTACAAGATCATCTAGTCCAACCATCCTCCCACCACCATCCCTACCCACCAAGCTACTAAATCAAATCCCTTAGCACCTCATCTAAACGCTTCTTGAACAGTGCTAGGGACGGTGCCTCAACCACCTCCTTAGGCAGGCCATTCCAGTGCCTGACCACTCTTTCAGAGAAAATTTTTTTCTCAAATCTAATCTAAATCTTCCCCGGTGCAACTTGTGGCCATTCCCTCTCGTCCTGTCATTAGTTATCTGGGAGAAGAGGCCGACCCCCTCCTCACCACAGCCTCCCTTCAGGAAGTGTTAGAGTGCAATGAGGTCTCCTCTGAGCCTCCTTTTCTCCAGACTAAACAATCCCAGCTCCCTCAGCCGCTCCTCGTAAGACTTGTGCTCCAGACCCCTCACCAGTTTTGTTGCCCTTCTCTGAACACGCTCCAGTGCCTCGATGTCTCTCTTGTAGTGAGGGGCCCAAAACTGAACACAGTACTCGAGGTGCGCCTGCGCCAGAGCTGAGTACAGGGGGATGATCACCTCCCTGCTCCTGCTGGCCACACTATTCCTAATACAGACCAGGATGCAATTGGCCCTCTTGGCCACCTGGGCACACTGCCGGCTCATGTTGAGCCGAGCATCACCCAACACCCCCTTTTCCTCTATACACTCCTCAAGCCCTTCTGCCCCAAGCCTGTAGCATTGCATGGGGTTATTGTGGCCAAAGTGCAGGACCCGACACTTGGCCTTATTGAACCTCATCCCGTTGACCTCAGCCCAGCTGTTCAGCCTATCCAGATCCCGTTGAAGGGTCTCCCTACCCTCAGGCAGATCGACACATCCTCCCAACTTGGTGTCATCCGCAAGCTTACTGAGGGTACCCTCAATCCCCTCATCCAGGTCATCAATAAATATATTAAACAAGATGGGCCCTAATACCGACCCTTGAGGGATACCACTTGTGACGGGATGCCAACTGGACTTAACTCCATTAACCACTGGGCTGGGCACGGCCCTCTAACCAATTCTCAATCCAAAGAAGAGTGAACCTGTCCACACCACGGGCTGCCAGTTTCCCCAGGAGAATACTGTGGGAGACTGTGTCAAAGGCTTTGCAGAAGTCCAGGTAGACTACATCAACAGCCTTTCCCTCATCTACCAGTCTGGTCACCCAGTCATAGAAGGAGATGAGGTTGGGCAAGCACGACCTGCCCTTTGTGAACCCGTGCTGGCTGGATCTGATCCCTTGATTGCCATGCACGTGCCGTGTGATCTCCCTCAAGATCAATTGCTCCATAACTTTCCCTGATACCGAGGTCAGGCTGACAGGCCTGTAGTTCCCTGGATCTTCCTTACGGCCTTTCTTGTAGATGGGAGTCACATCAGCAAGCCTCCAATCTTGTGGGACCTCTCCGGATGACCAGGAATGCTGATAGATGACAGAAAGCACTTTACGGTGCTTAGCTACCTGCCACATTAAACCACAACACTCAGTTAATCAGAATGTTACAATTGGTTATAGGGTCGTTATAATTGGTTATAGGGTCTGAAGAACCTGTACAGTCACTTAATGGCTTGAGACAGTTACAGAGCTTTTGTTTTGTTTTGTTTTGTTTTTTGTGTGTGTGATGTGTAGATAAAATGTCGTTAGCTTTACAATCAATATCATGAGTGAAAATCTGAATAAGTACGCTTGATGACCTGACTGGTAAATCTTCCTGACAATTTTGCAAAACAGACTTAGGCTATTGATTAAGTTGGCTGGAAATGATCCTTTCACCTCTGGGTCACTGGACTCCATTTGACTTAGGGCATTCAGGAGCAAAAGTGGCTGTTATCAAATGATAAGAGCAAGCTGAACATCTTAACCAAATCTCAAGAGGAAGGGTATGGAGATCTCAATCAGTTTAAGTTATACGAGGGATAGCTCACTGGGTTTACATCACAAAATCATGCTTTTCTTGTTTTTACAGTGGTACATATAAAATTACAATAATTTCGTCTCCCAGTCTGACATAGGAACCAGAAGGAAAAATTCTGATAGGACACTGAAAAATCTGATGGTCTCTTCCTTAGATGTTTCAGTTTACCTGTAAGAACAAATGTTTCGTTAGCTAAACATTCTCCAACCTTAGCCACCTAAGGCCTTCCTAAAACTTACAGGATTGTTCTCATATTTACAGGGTCAGGTACATAATCACTGTATTATTCAACTATCATGATAACTAACATGATAGTATTCAACTATCATGACTAAAGGTTTTGTCCAGAAGCCCAACTTTTGCATGTAGACTCAGACCAAAAACCTGTCTTGTCCAGTGTCCTCCTTATCAACATTATCTACATTATCAGGAAGTGGGTGTGTGCATAAGAAAGGCAGAAAGATTTTGCTAGGTCCTCAGTTTTCTTTAACCTACTTCAGGCAAGACATTTTCCAAAGTGACCTCTTTGCATCTAGGAGCGCTGGGTGGAGTTTTCTGTGTTGAATTCTCTTACAGCTTTGGGACGTATGCACATTTTTGTGCCTGTATTTTGAATCATGAAGTTTCACAGATTGACTACTGTGTGAATAATCAGCTCCTTTCCATATTTTGAACCCAGTGCATGCTATTTTCATGTAATAGTCCCCCATTCTTGTGCTGGAAGGATATTGGACAGTCATTCACTGACAATCTGCTCCATATCCTTCACTTCACGCTACTGAGAGTTTTACAGACCTCTATTACCTCCTGCTTCAATTTGGTCTCCAGGCTGAAGAGAGAATCATTCTCCTATAAACAGATTTTAAAGAGAAAGCTCATTTCTTAAGGAAGGGTTTTTGTTATATTTAAAACATACAAACAAACAAAGAAGTCGTTTTTTTCCTCTACCTATGAGCTACAGTCTGTCGGGAAAACCAGCCCAGGAGGCAACCAGGCCAGAGAAAACACAATTCAGTCCACTAAAGAAAACAATCAGAACTCCAAAGCCAGTTCCTGAGATCAATTTCATTATGGTGCTTCTTTCTTTGTAGCCTGCAATTATAGAGCAATTACGGGATTTGGGGGAGAGCATCTGGCAGTGGTTTCTCTCATACCCTCTCCATTCTCTTCACCCTATTCTCTGCCTCCGAGTTAGTTTGTATTTCTCCTGTTCGAATGTGCATCAGCATTTCAAATGAAACTTTGGACCACCGCAGTGGCAGCTTTCTAAAGGGATACAGCACGAGATTCCTCTGTCTCCTCTCCTCCGTTGGAGAGCAAAGGCAAACCAGAAGAGGGATATTAATGTGCAAATTAGCGCAACCTGACTGGCTCCAGATTGCTACTTAGAATTTGCATATTAATAAATGTTTTTGTGACAGCATTTAGCAGATCAAGAAGGGCAGAGATTAAAAAAGTCAACAAGATTTTTAAGCTTTTCCCTTCTATTTCCTTCTCTTCACACTCCTAGCCTCTCATATATATCTCCTTATACCATATCCGTATGTGCTTAGGTTGCATATCTATAGGTCAATGCATGTAAATTTGCCGGCTCTTGACAGATGTGAGATTTGCAGAACTGCCCTTCGTGAAGATACAAACAGTTCTGCGTTGACAGGAGTGCAGCTTGCTTGTGTGTGTTTATTTGAATGAGTGTGTTTTACACACACATATGCGCACAGAGTTAGGAAGATAGATGTAGGAACTGGACAGTTTCCCTCCCCCAGCCTCCTTTCAAATCTTTTTCCAACAGCCGCTTTTATCCCATTCAACTGAATAAATTGGGACTCTTGAAACTGTGATCTTGACAGATGTGAGCTTTTTTTTCTGAGCTGCATTGGAAAAAGATAGATAGTGAAAACCTCCAGGGCATTTGGGCTTAGTGGAGCCAGTGAAAAGGGTTATTTCCAAGCATGCTGAATAATGCATCCCTCTGAATTCCTTAGTTCTTTCTTTCTGTCCTCCTTTCTGTCTTTCTCCCTCTCTTCCTTTAAATGCCTGAGGATGAAATGCCGAATGCCCTCCCTGAGTTCTTCCACCGCAGCAGGAAAGTTGTGATCAAAATCTTCCCAAGAAATGGGCTTTCGAATTGTATCATGTAAGTAGTCTGGTGGCCAGAAAAGAGAGAGAGGGTAAAGAGGGAGATAAATAAACAGAACGACTTGCCTGTAACTGCTGCATTAAAGATATACTCCCCATCTCTGTTAATTATTTGACACATCAGTCTTAAGCAGATAAATTCGCTGATAGCCAGACATTTTTCTTTCAGAAGCCTCTGTCTCACAAATGTATCTTCAAAGAGACCCTCAAACCTATGAGGTTTCTCTTCCTGGATTACTGCTCTGTATGTGTGGTAGCAACAAAAACATCCACAAAACAAAATGCAACCTGAAATTGTCACTGTCAACTCTTCCTTTTTTTCTCCTCAATTTCTTTTATACCTTCCTAGTTAGAGCTTGAATTTTGTGTTCGATGGGCAAAGCAGAATTAGAGTTTGGAGCAGGGAGAAACCTGCTTTCAGTCTGAATTGAATCAAAATGTATAATTTTCAAGTGAAACAAAGAAAAAATATGATCTCTTTCAGTGGCAAGCTGAAATCCTTTGTTCCTGCTTTGCTTCATATGGTGTAGATACTGGAAAGTCATATAATTATGTTTCTTTTCTCCTAAATGCCCGTGCTCTCCCCTCCTTCACACACGTCTCTTTCAAAGAACTTCTTGATTTAAAAATAGGCTTTTTGCAAAGGAAAACCAACTTGCAAATGCTAAGGTTTGTTTTGGTTTGGGTTTTCCTTTGGCATTCTCACCATGAAACACTTTATCTCTGACTGTGTTGAACTGCAGTGTTTTGACATTTTCCTATGTGGATGTGGGCCTAAGTGCCTTGCCTGAAGCCACAGAAAGAATTAAAATCACATTTCTTGAGCCATCGGTTAGCCCTTTACTACTGGATCATCTTTCTTTTTGCAACCTTCACAATTTTTTTAGCAAAAGTGGGACCATGGATGGCAACACAGAGAGGGAGAGCAGAGGGGGCCCAAAGTGAATTTCTGAGAGAGTGGAGCCGTCAGCTACACCCCTACCAGAGTTGGCATCCTCTGTCTTTTCATTCTGTCTCCACTAAAAAAACAGAGATTTAAGAGAAGTACAACAGTGACACACACACCCCTGGGCCACACATCAATGAGTTTGCCAGGGAGAGCAAAGCCAGAATGTCTAGGCAATGTTTGTGTCAGGATTATCTGACTCCCAGTCAAGATGCAAACAAACCGGAGGTCTTCTGTCAATAGCAGAGTGTGAGCTAAGAATCTCAATGTCCTTTGAAAGAAAGTTTGGGAGCTCTTCCAAGAAAAAAAAATAAAAAGGAGAGAGAGTGGTGGGGCAAGGATGCTGCATTCTGATACCTACAGGGTTTAGATATTGTCTGGGACAGTTCAAGGGTAGTGAGGACAATGTGAGTGTCCTCTGATGTGTGTTTGCTAGTGTATTTTGTTTGTTTTTTAACACCCCAAGAAAACCAGTCTCTACCACTTCCCTAGAGAGGCTAATGTGTCACGTCATTGCCATGAGTCTTCCCCAAGAATTCAGCCTGTTTTTTTCCCGTTTTTAATCACAGCTCCTTACTCCTTCCAATATTCCATCCTTAATGTCAATTACTCCAGAACATCCTTGTTCTAGATCTCTTTTTGAGTGACATTTGAATGACAGATTTTATATCAACACAGTTCTCTCTCCTTCAGTCACAAAACCCTTTACATCTGCCTGTGATGGAGGAAAGTGATGGCGTTTACACATCATTACTTCCTGAGAAATAAGAAAACTGGAGACCACAAAACCATCATAAACCTGTGATAGAACTGCAGGTTGAATCCAGATGCTCTCGTGCCAGTCCTGATTTCACTGACCTCAAAATCCATTTTCTTGACCCGAATATAATTTTACGATCCATCCCTCCTTATCATTTCATTATTCTCTGTTTCTTGCCCAGTTTCTACATCCCTTTCTACTTTTCCTCTTTCTAAATTAAATTGTAGTGTTTTGTTTCATTTGCCCTTCATCAGTCTATCTTCTATAATCATAAAAAAATAAATGACATTTACCACAAAATCTTCAGAGCAAAGTTTTTTCTTTTGACACATGCTTCTTCTTCAGATGGGGGAGGTAGATGAGAGAGGGCACAAAACATTTTTGACAGACATCAGTTATGTCACTTTGTGTACGGTTGGAAGGCGCTTAAGTGCTGGTGACAAAAATAGCCTATCTTTGTGCACTGGAAAGAATGAATCCTGGTTTCCAGTGACATACAGTCTCCTTTTCTCTGAATGCACCCTTTTTGTAGATTCACTGGTGCCTAATATAAAGATGTGTTCATACTTCAGCTTTTCTCAGAAGAGGTTTACAAAGGTTTCCTTCACTCAGCTGTCTAGTCTTATAAACTTATTCGGAATGTGATATCTTTTTTTGTCTCAAAGAATTTTCTTTCCCTCAGTCTGTCAAATTTGGTTAAAATTGCCCAGCTGCTACAAAAAAAAAAAAAAAAATTGTCAGAGGAAGAATGGGACAAGGAACTAGGTATTAAACAGAGCCAGGCTCCGTAAGTGTCATTTCTCTATGAGAGCTGGGTACATTAGGACATGCAGGACTCAGATTGGTCCTGCTTGATCACTGCATCTGCTGATCTCTCACATGGAGGGCAAGTAGAAGTTGTTTTTGGCAATGACCACGGTGGTTTAGTGTTCTGATCACTTATTTTTCTATCTGGTTATCCTGAAAGCAGCAGCACAAAATCTACTATTTCTCTTTAGTCTTTCCTCTTATTATTTTCTAAGTCATAACGTTTTAATTGTCCTGTCTGAGTAAGATCTCACTGGAGAACATTAGATCACTGCATTCATTTTATTCCTTCGCTATCACACAGTGCATGAATAGAGCAGGAATCAGAAAGTCACAGAATTGCAGAGATTGGAAGGGACTTCAAGAGACCATCGTGTCCAATCCCCCTGCTACAGCAGGTTTTCTACCTCAGGTTGCACAGGTAGGCATCCAGACCTGTCTTGAATATCCCCAAAGAAGGGGAATCCACAAGCTCTCTACACAGCATGTTCCGGTGCTCTGTCATCCTCTCTGTAAGGAAGTTCTTATGTGTGTTTGTGTGGAACTTGCTGTGGTTCAGTTTTTGGCCATTACTCCCTGTCCTATCACAACCCACTACTGAAAAGATGCTGGCCTCGTCTAATTTCTTCCTGCACTTTAGATACTTATAAACATTAATCAGATCCCCCCCTCGGTCTCCTCTAGGCTGAATAGCCCAGGTCTCAGTCTTTCCTCATTTGAGAGAAGCTCCCAGCTCTTTATCAACTTTATGGCCCTCTGCTGGACTCTATCTAGGAGATCCCTGTCTTATTTGAACTGGGGAGCCCAGAACTGGATGCAGTATTCTAAATGTAGCCTCACCAGGGCAGAGCAGAGGGGGAGGATCACCTTCCTCAACTTGCTGGCCATGCTCTTTTTAATATACCCCAGGAAGCCACTGCCTTCTTGGCTACAAGGGCACACTGCTGGCTAGTGGCAGAAGGGATGAAGGTATTAAAGAGATTAGTCAGTGCCATGTATAAAAGGAAAAACTGTGTGATCATTCTGTTTCCACTTCTTTTTCCAATGCCACTTTCACCTCTTCTTGTCTCCTTCCATCCCCACACTCTCAGCCTCTTTTTCTCACCTCTCTCTGGTGTTCATCAATAAATATTCAATTAATGTTTTCATATGATAAAGATCTATGAGTGTCAGATAAGAATATCTTCACAGGATGAACGGTGCTGCTAAGTCTTGTGGCTAATTCTGTGAAGATATAGAAAGTCTGCTGGAAGTGACTTTACAAAATGGAGTGCTGAAACATCCCTGTTTTATTTTTTAATGCAGATGAGGATTTAAAAGCCTGTGTATTCTACAATTAATTTTATGTACTATTCTTTTCAATTATTTATGTTCCCTGAAAGATAAATGGGTGGATGGAGAAGGGAAGAAGGCAAGAGGTATTGGGAATCCAAAGAAAGAATCCTTTCTCCTCATTAGTTATTTATTTATTTTAGACTGGAATATGAGCTGAGCTGATAATTAACAGAAGTGGGGTAGTAGGAGTTCAGTTTATCACCTAGTAAGGCTCAGAGAAAAACACTATAACAGAAGAATGTTTTGGTGGTTTTTTTTGTTTGCTTGTTTGTTTGTTTTGTTTTTTTAGGAGGAGTCCTAATTTTACCATAAGTTTATTTAATACACTTTGGCAAACTCCTCAACTTCCCCACTTGCAAATAAGAGGATGCCACTTCTTTTTGCAAAGTAGTGATGAAAAGTGCAAGTAAGCACAAATTCTGTGGCTGATATAAAATCAAAAACTTTCTTGGATTCAGCTAAACTTTTCACGCGTATATCTATGTTGATCCTGGTCCAGGTGAAAACTGCATTCAATAGAGTCATGTTTGTTCAAAGCTGGAAAAACAACCCATTTTTAGAGCTGGAGGTGGAAAGAAGTGCTATATTTTATGCCTTCTTGCCACTTCTTGAGGGAGTTCTTAAGCAGAAATACAAATGTGCCAAGGAAAACTACCTTCCTCGATAAAGCAACGTCTGCTTGAATCAATGGGTGTTTAGAAACTCTGGAGAGAGGGCCTGACCCCCTGTGGTTTCCAGTTCATTTTCAAGGGTTCTGGAGAAGCAACAGGATGGCATCTGGGGGCATTGAGAAATTGATTCTAAAGATGTAAGGGGATTGTTTTAGAGCAAAAGGGAGGAGACCCCATCAAAATAGCAGTGAAATGGAAAAGAAGCTGAACAAATGGAGATGTGCTAGGTTTAGGGCTGTTTGAAGTGATACACTTTCCTTGAGATATTGATTGTTTTTTATACCGTACTTAACCTAAATCAAATCCTTAAAAACAAACAAAATTAAGTCCTTGAAAAACAAATAAAAATACAGAGAGTTATTTTAGGACCGAAAATAACAGTCAGGATTTTCCTCTGCGCATTCTGCTTCCCCAAAATAGTAGCGCTTGCTTGCAAGAGAGACATCTTGGCAGTAATGGATATTATTTTCTTTCAAGTTCATTTTTAAGGTTAAAATCAGAAGTTTTCTGAGTTTGTTTGTTTGTTTCCACTTTCTAAATTTGTTTTAGTACAACAGAGATATGCTGGAGAGAAAACAATGGAGGTAAAAATTCTGCACCGGAAAAGTTTGGAGATGGAAAAATTGCCAACCTTCAGAGAAAAATTCATACCCCTTTTAGAAATTACAAACACTTTCAAAAATATATTTTTATTCACGGTCATCTCATTATGCTTTTACAGTTACACTAGGGAAGGATAGGAAGGAAGACCTTTTCCTTCTTTGGGAAAAACCTGGTAATCCATTTGGTCAATTTTAGAGAGATTTGAGTTTGTGAAACTCAGAACTAGAAAAATCAGTTGTCAGTTGAGAAATATGATAAAGACATGAACAAGCTGATCCTTTCCAGAGTATATTCACAAAAAGTTGTTCCTATCCAAACATTTGGAGGAGCTGCTCCCAGATTTTTTTCTTCCAGAAATGGGCTTCAGTCCTGACCTTCAGAAATGGCTGAAATTATGGCCAGTGAAATCCCAGAGGAGTTTCATCGGGAAAAAAATACAGGAGACAGTATCAAAAAATTGAATGTAATCCATCAGACTTATAGAGGAAATATTTGTCTTTGTCACAGAGTCTGTTAGATTAGTTCAGCTTCCATAATCTGTTTAATTATTGTCTTTAATGGAACAGCTATTAAGTGAACTAGTTACTTTTTGTGAACATGATGAGATGGATCTGTATTGCTTGCATAAGCCTGCTGCCTTCTTACCCAAAATTATGTACCCGTCTCAGTGATGTCCTTCTTCTCACTGCAGAAGAGATTCTCTTATGAGATGGAGAATGGGAATAACTTCCTACATATTCTAGTGCTGATCACTAGGAAAATGCCCCCTGGAAAGAAACTGGCATCTCCCTTCCACTTTTCCCTCTTCTTGTGTCTACCAAAGGAGCTGCAATTTGTGAATTCTATGTTGAAGGCTCAGAAGAACAGAACCAAAACAAAACTGTAGGTCAATTTTTGTGATGGCAAAGCAGATGAGCTAAAGAAATGTTCTGTTTTCCTGTTTGTAGCATTGTCTGGAGAGAGAACAATTCCACTAAACTACTAGAAGAGATAATGTTTGAAGGTGCTGTCTAGTGAAATAATAGTTTTGCATGGTGAAATATTAAGAGAAGTGAACTGGGAAATGTAACAACATTCTGAATAAAGAATGGGATCCATAAAATCTCCTATGTAGCACATTTTTTTTTCACAGCTGATTCCTATTTTAAATATTAAGGATAGGAAGACTAGATCTCGAGAGAATCTGGAGTTGATCTAAACTCCATCACACCACTCTTCTGATTTATGACTTCTGGTATTTATCTGTTTCCTAACTCTCCAAGAGTTTCTCCTTGTTTCTGCTCTTAGGAAAATAATAATAATAATAATAATAAAATAAAAAAAAAGAACAACAACAACAACAAAAAAACCACGTCTTTTTTCTTTTTCACTTGTTACATTTCTTGATTGAGAAAGAATGAGAAAATATCCAAATCCTAGAAAGAGTTTTGACCTAGCAGTTGCTAGGTGATTAGATGTTTTGATGATGGCAAGTCACAAGCAAGTGTGAAAATATGTAAGCAATGGCCCTCTAATTTTATTTTCTACATCTTTCCTCTTGAGGCTGTGAATATAATGCCTTAAATGCCCCTTAGCTTCTGGTTACAGTAGGAAACCAATCATTTGGAGTTCCTAATGAGGTTGGTGAAAATTGGAGAAAATGACCTTGCAATGATGACCTGTGCTCCAAAGTGAGATCTAATTTTCCAGTGATTTCAAACATGCTGGTAGAAAACACCTTTCATAAATCTGTCCATCTTACCCTCACAACCCACCACAATCATTTCGGAGGCAACAGTATCCAAAAATCCTGGGAGCTCTAGTCCTTTTTGGCTAAAATCATCCAACCTAAACATTTTGCTCTAAAGTATTTTATTATAGCATTCAACTGCTGAATCTAATTTGTGTTTTTTGCCCCACAATTAAAGTCATTCAGACCTCAAATGAGTACATTTGTTGAGCTAAAAAATATCAGGGCAAACATTCCTATTGCTGCTCAGGTCCTCCAACATGCTGAAGAAAAAGGTGAGGCGTGAAGGGTGGAAAAAAGAAGAGGAGGTTATAAATGTGATTAGGTGGGGCTGTCCCATCTCTGGAGGCATTCAAGGCCAGGTTGGATGGGGCCCTGGGTAGCCTGATCTGATGACTGGCAATTCTGCCATGGAAATGTGGTTAGAACTTGATCTTTAAGATGCCTTCCAACTCAAGCCATTATGTGGTACGATTCTATTATACAATTCTTCAGTTCACACAGCCTTTGGGGAAGGACAGTGTGGAATAAGAGCCCTGTAGGATTCATCTTTAGGACTCACGTAGGAAGGCCACAGTCCAAGTCTGCTGCTTCCTGCTGAGTTGCAACAGGCTGCAGAGTGGACATACAGCTTTTTCTGGATGTGGCAAAAGGTTTCTTTCAGCCCCTAATTTGCAGTGTCAGAGTAACCCATTATCAAGACGATTAAATTTAAAGAGACTGCAGTAAATGCTAGCATACAGAAGACATCAAGCATCATTAAAATGTAATTGGAAGCAAAGCTTAATGAGGTAAAAGGAAAAAAAATACCCAGAATCCTTTTAGGTTTGCTGCCCCCCTCTCCCCTTGCTTTGCCTGAGCCAGCAACTACTGTATTGAAAATGATAATTTGCAAGCTGCGTTATTATTTGGTGTTACTTGCAGCAGCTAAAAAATACGGAATGCTTTACTGTAGCTTAGCAGTAAGTGTATAAGAATATACTTGCTGTAATTTCAGAGCAAAAACAGGAATGTTTTTGTTTATCAAGTTCTAAACTTTTTCTTGGAAGTAAAGCAACTCTGGTTTTGCTCATCATAGCGAACAATGAGGACTAAATGGAAACCTGTGCATACAGCTTTGCAATGTTCAGTAGGCAGCAGTGGGCTTTGAAGTGGTTTGTCTCGGGTTGCCTTCTTCATGAGGACAGCAAGGACAGCAAAGCAAGGAAACACAAAAGAGGAGACGGATTGAGAGGGGAGCAGTATCTATTGTGCCCAGCAAGCAAGGATGAAACAGCAAAGGTTCTTTTAGAAATGTGGATAGGAAATGTAATGTTTGTATAATAGGTAATAGCTCAATAAGGCAGTGGGCTGGCTTCCAAGGTCCTTAAAGGCTACCTGCTACAAAGCATCTGCAGTTCAGTTGGTACCATTGTGATACATGTTGGTAGAGCCCCCAGGGAGTGAGCTGCTCTGTTCCTCTCTGTCTTGCAGTGATGCCAAGCCTGGGTTTTTCAAAGGCTGAACTGGGATTGGTCCAGCTTCCTTTTCCCTTTTCTTTCTCCCTCCACTCTCCGAGTCATCAATTCACCACATTTTTTTTAGAATAGGAAATGGACTAGTTCAGTACATTACCTATTGCCATCCTGGGTTTGTGCTGACCATTTGTTCCCTTGTACACAGCTGCAGCTTTCCTGAAAGCAGCATCATCCCAGTTTGAAGCCCACACAGAAGTAGGCAAATGGCACAAGCATTTCTCCCAAGCCACCTGATCCAGTTAAGATGCCAGGACCTGGACCTTAAACTGGCCAAATATATTAGTCTCAGTTGGATCTATGTTGGATTTTTGTTTTGTTTTTGTCCTTTGAAATAAAATGTCTTTAATCTCCAATGGTAACTCTAGATGTGTACTCTGTAGCACTGTTAGAGAACCGAAACACCTGAACCCTGGAGAAAGCTGTCTGAACTACAAATATGCATCCAAACCTTCTGTGCAGATTGTAGTTTAGCCCTACCTAACACTATTCACAGTCCATAGTTTTAGTGAAAGAAACAACAAATGATAAATAAACAGCAATTCTGGAAGAGATTATCTTCCTTTGCTCTGCTGTGATGTGGACTTTGGCCTGTTGTATTGGAGGCTTCCATTCTAATCCTAAATCTGGTGGGATTCTGCTTGTGGACCAGTTGTGAACAAAGCTTTAAAAAGCACCAAAGCAACCTTAGAGATTTAGAGTGCTGCCTGCACTGTAGTGTGGAGCTCTAAGTTAAAAATGCCTGAACCCATTTTGAGCCAGTGGGTATGTCCACACAGCAGCAGACCCAGCTGTCCAATCCTCTCGTCCAGAACTGAAGTTTGTACCAGACTCCACTGTTCTCTGCTTGACAGTCAAAGGAGTTGGGCTTTGAATTCTTGTATCTGAGTCCTCACTTGAAATGGTGCCCTTTAACTTTTCTGTTTGCTTTTACTACTGCTCCTGCTTTCTGCTGTGTCTGTTTTAACTCCTCTAGGGAGCATGCACTGTTTCTATTAAGATATTAAGATCTTGTGCAATGTGTAAAACAACAGGATTCTAATCTTGTGCACTCTGAGATCATGCAAGCTATCTAAGAAAGGGAATTATGTCAAAACATGTCAACAGAGGCATAACTGAGCAGCACATCTCACTACTGAAAGTATCGCACCTGATACATGAGATTTCAAATGAATCTTCAGTTGTTTTTGGAATAGATTCCTCTTATATCCTCCATCTCTCCAGTTGAAGGTACAGTGTTAGCTTAATTCTATATGGGAAAGCATTACTAGAGTATAAACCTCTGCAACTGTGGTAGAGCACTGTGGAGGAACATTAGCTGGGCTATAGTGAAATCAAAGGTCAGTTTCATCAGGATAAAATTTGTCATTACTAGCTTCACCACAGAGGCAGAGGTTTTGAATAGGCTTCAGACTTAATCTTCCTTTCACCTTTAGAACAGTTCCCATTGGCAAACTATTCTACACTGTCCACAAATGTAAATCTTCAGGTCTCCAGCTGATCAAACAAAACCTTTCACTGACACAATGTTGTCCATAAATTGGGAAAAATGCAAAGTTGCAGGATGTTGGTCATTGAATATTTTCATTTTCCTGGTTACATCAGAGTATTTCCCTTAAAATACCTGACCATTAAAAAATAAATAAAAATTCAACAAACAAAAAAGCAAGCAAAAACCTCCAGTGCTGCATTGATGCACTGTGATTGTGAATATAGTAATTATTTTATCCCCAAAGCCTTTGCTAAAGATGTACAGACTTCTCTTCTGAAATGTCAGTGTAGAGCTTTTGATCTTTTTCATTCCAACTCATCTATGGGAGATGGAATCACGCGTTCTGTTGTCTGGCATTTTTGTAACTGTATCATCTAAATTATTACTGGGAGTTACAGGGGATTTGAGGATTCATATTTATAGGGCTGGGGAAAACAAAAGGACATATAGTTGGACTTTTTTTTTGCTGTGTTTCAATTGCACTCTGATGTAAGGTTGCGTTTGTGATGCCAAAACTCAAGGAGGCTTGTGTTTTGTATGATTTGGTATTGATCAATATCAAGAAGTGGACAAACTGGAGTACTTAGAGACCTGCTCACGTCTCTTTGGTTTAAACAGTTTTAAGGAGGTTTCTGTGTTACCCTTTTCAAACTGAATGTGCTTTAAATGCACATTGCTGAAGGAATTCTCTCCTTTATTACACAAATGAGATCAAAACAATCTCTATGGATAAGGAGGCAAAGATCTGTGTCTTGATGTGCTGACTGTTTTATTATACATCATGCTTAGGTTTGTAGGACAATCCTCACTCTACTACAGTTCTTCCTAAAAATAAAGATATTGGGTACTAGAAAACTATTCTTAATATGTACATATATATTTTTCTATTAAAAAATGAATTTGACATTTCAGAGGGGCAATTTAGAGGGAGAGAGATGAGGGCTTGTTGTCTTTTGGGCACTACTTGAGACATTTTGGAGTATTTTACCTTTTTAAAGCTAATTTTTAAAGCTTTCATCAGAATTAGGAATGAGAGGAAAAAGAGAACTTACTTTTAAACCAACCTGTGTTGCAGACATATGAACACAGAATTTAACTACGTAAACATTGTTTATAATAGGTTTCCATGGGGTACTACAACATATTGGTGCCTCGTACACGAATGCTGGCATTTTTTGAAGGAGTCTGCAAAATGATTTGATTTTGTGTAACATTTTACAATTTTATAGGGTGAAACTCCAGATTTCAATTTCAATCACTGTATATCTGTGGGAACTCTTGGAGGGTGAAATCATTTTACTCCTGGAATTCAGAACCAGAGGTTTTGCTGCAGTTTGAAAGCACTTTGGGCTAGCTTGGGATTTTCATTTTAACAGTCTAGTTCTTTATAAAGGTTAACCATTTTATACCCATGATTTTGCAATGGTAACACTGAGCCTTATCCAACTCAGATATAGATAGTCTCAGCCCCCAGCAGTGACCTATCAAAACTGAAGTTGCGTGATAACACCTGGGGCTCTGGGTAGAGCCTTCTAAAAATATTTAGGAAAAAGATCAGAAGTGAGGAAGAGGAAAAGGGGATAACACTTAAGCATCACTCTCTTCCCTGCCCCCATTTGGGGAAAATAAAAGAAGAAAAAAAAGAAGATAAAAGCTCTGTATACACATTATCATAGAAATAGGTTGCCCTGCAGCTGCTCCACTCCAGATATATTAACAGCTCTGAGATTCAAGAAACCATTGGACAGGCATAAGCTTAAAGCCAGTAGAATGACCGCAATGGACTTTTTCATTAACAACAGGATCACAGAGGAAGGATTTACTCATGTGGAACAATTAAAAAGCATGGGGCTACAATAAAAGGGAATGAGACTTCAACTCTGCCTGTGTCTTAGAAAGACTCTCCCTTTTCTCTCCTCTTTTCCTCCTTCTCTCTTTTGTGTTGTTCTAATCCAAGGCTCCCAACGGGCTAGCATTACATCTTTCCTTGAATTACCATTCCCATTCCCCAGGGAGGGCTGCTGTGGTGATGACTAAGGGAAGGGGTGATAAATGTTAACAGAAACACTTTCGCAGAGTGCTGATTTTTCTGTTTGTAAAGCACGCACCTGCACAAAAGATGCCGAGTGAGAGAAAATAGCTCCATCTCGATGGGAGACAGGCGCACCCGAAGACACACACTTACTTAACATACATTACAGGGATGCCCTATAGTAGTATCACACTGGGAGTTGTATAGCAGAGTAGGAAGGGGGAGAGGGGAGGAGCAGAGCAGGGTAAGTAGGACACTTGATTTGGGGTTCAGGCTGTAGATCGCATCTTGGAATGCTGACACTCAGCATCATTACCACTTTCTTGCATGACTTTGTGCATTCCACCCCCTTGCTTTCTGCCTCAGTTTGCCAGCAGCAGTGGGCTTCATTGAATGGTGATGGACAGCTGAGGTGATAGATGCTGCAGTCCCTGGATTCTGAATGTCAGTCACACTCTAGTGGTTTCCATAGGTGATAAATTAGAAACTGGAGCAGTGTTAGGTGTTGAGATCCCATATAGAGATAATAATGTGGGCAAGCTAGAGCCTTGTCCCATCTAAAACTCTGAAGTGTGTTCTTGCTCCACACCATGAACTCTAAGACAGATATATTAGGGCATGCGTATCCAACTCACACAATCCGAGTGAAGAAGGGAAAGGAATAAGGTCTTGGCCTCTTCCTTTCTTACTCATCTTCAGGGAACTTCTTTGACACAGGGACTGTTACATTTTTTAATATATACAATAGATGCTGTTTTGGTATTGGAATAAAAATGATAAATATGAGCAACACTTCTACGTTTGATGAATTGCAGAGCTAAATGTTCTTATGCATATGTCTGAACCACTTCCTGAGTCACCCATTCTTGGCAACATCAGCTTTTGGGCTCTCTATTATTCATGGCCATACTGTATTTGCACCATTCTTTGCTGAATGGACAAAGTGAAGCCATGGACAATTTCTGGGAGAAAGGTCACGGTATTGCCCATGATGTAGATTGAGAAAAGAGTAATGAACACATTCATGCCAGTGAGAGATCCTCAGAAACCTGGGAGAGGTGTAGTTTGATTTTGATCATAGGTATAGTAAGGATTTCATTTAAGGATACTGTAATATGAGAGGAGTAGTTTGAAGGCCCATGATTGACTTTTTTATGGTACGGCTTAACTGTAGTCTCTTCCTGAAGTTAACACTGTAAACTAAATGTGCAATGGCGAAAGTACTGTTTCCTGTGTATGAATCGACTATAGTAATAACTGACTGTGAAGTTAAACGGTGGATTTAACAAATTAGTTTTTACATAAGTAGAAAAAAATAGGAAAAAGCTAGATCTTCCTTCTTTAGGAGGATGCCCCATGTGTCTACTTCTTTACTGCACCTTGTCAGGGTGGGCGAGGATGAATGTGACATGGTGGTTCTAGACTCCGTTTGTGGGGGCAAAGACAATGTTGTTATATGTACCTGGAAGAAGAAGAAAGGAAGATATATTTGAATCTCTTCAGACAATCACAGAAGTCATTCTTGAAGCAGTGATGGGCATGGAGTAAGAAGAAGAGGCTATGAAGACAAAGACCCAGTCTCCTGGTGCCTGACAAAGAAGGCTCATCACTTAGTCCGGGTTGTGCAGTCCAGAATTACATCTATATTTTTGACTCTTCTTTATATGAAAAGCAAAAGACCCAAATTCAGAGCAAGCATTAAATTAATGGGATGGCCCAGCCAGAGAGTTCGCTTTAGGAACTTCTTATACTTAGCACCTTTAATCAGAGGTTCTCGGAGCACCCTGCACAGGCCAGCGCTTGAAAGGATATTGGTATGTTTGAGAATCAGAGTCCTTTATCTTCCAAGGTGTTCTGAAAAGAGAAGCCTCAGAGCTGCAAACTGCAGAACGTACTGTTGTGAGATGCTACAAAGGCATCTAAACATCCTGCTCAGAAGGACTCTCAACCTTTGACAAATAGCAAGCACTCTGAGCCAGCAAAGCCACTGACTTCATCCAGAGAGGGGAGGGGAAGAGAGGCAAAGGCAATGTTTAATTAGGAAGCTAATTTCATGACATCATGCCTCCTGGCCTTTATTCCATTAATGAAGCTGAAAGTAGGCCACAAACTACAGGGATTTATTCTTCCCTGTTGGGACCATGTTATATCTGTCTGTCTGCTTGCATGGAAAATGCAACATCATTCCCAGTTGTTAAGTTATTCCATAAACATTCACCATCCACTCTGCTCTTCCTGTAGCCTCATTTATACTGCATGCCTAATGCCCTGTATAAATTGGCTTTCTCTGCATACTAATGTGGGCATCTTTTTGTGACATTTTTTAAAGCAGTGGGCATAGAAAGAGTACAGCCACCTCTGCGGATTTACCTGTGGGCTAAACTCAGAGAATAAGGGCTGCATCCCAAGGTGCCCAGAGCTCCTGAAATAGCAATGGTGCGATGGGAGAGCAAAGAATTAATGTTGGCTTTACCTGTACCGTGGGATGAATACTTAGATCCTCATAACTCAGTCACTATATGCAGAGGGAGTAGGGAGCCCTGAAAATAAGCTGGACTTTTACTTGGAAGAGTGCAGTTTAAACTGCCTCGGGACCTGGCCCTTGCTCTGTCTCAGGGCTCTTGGTGTTTTACGATAAGGAATCTGTAGTGCTGCCTGTCTACCCCTCTCCCTAGTTTCTGCTGCTCCACACAGACATGGCAGCAGAGCAGAAGGCGCGTCTGCTCCATGCTGCTACAGCTCACAGCCCGGGGTCCTAACACAACATGCAACAGATGCCAGCCCCAGATCCTGATGGAGCAGTGTGGCTGGGAAAGGAGCCTGCTTCAGTCCCCCTGCCTTCACTGTCGAGGCACTTAGCTGGGTTAGAGGGGAGCGGTGTCTGAAGTCAGCCCCGTATAAATCACTGGAGCTCCCAAATCAGGACAGCAAAGGACATATTTTGATGATAGAAGTAAATAGCTCTGATGGCGAGCTGCCACGAGAAGGGGCAGCCTCATCTCCTGCCCTCAGTGCTGTGTCTGTGCTCTCTCCTGCACAACCGCAGCACGTAGTAGGCTTGAGGTGAACCTGGTCTGCACATGCTTGGTTTGGGGCTGCTGTGGAGTCAGACAAGCAGCAGTGCTGTCATGAGAGAAGGAGAGGAAAAAAGAGTTTTAACTCCTGCTGCCAACAAAAGATGTCCCAGGGATCCACAGTGACAGATGAAGTCCCATGTCTCTTGCCCGTACTGCACAGACATCAAAATGGAGGTCGGAAAAGTGGGTGAGTTGGGTTGTGAATTCAGTATCTCAGCATTGAAGATCGTGGCTTAGAACTAAAAAATCTAGTTCTCCTAATGTGGGCAAGCACCCACCCTCTGTGCCTGAGCAGTATCAGTACGGCGTTGCATCTAGCCCTTCCAAAGGCCTGCTCAGCAATCAGCTGGGTGTATTCATAGATGGTAAAGCCCTGAGGACTACTGTGATAATCTGCTTTGACCTACATAACATGGGCTGGAGAAATTCACCCAGTAATTCCTGGAGTGAAAGGAATTGTTCTTCCTGGAGTAATGCCATTCAAACTCAGGCTGAGCTGATTGTGTGTTTGTGTTTAGCTATCTGTTGTGTTGTGGCCCCTTTTTAATTCGCTCTCCATCTTTCATTTGTGGTCTTTTCCCCTTTTTTTTTATTAACATTTAAGCCCTTGAGGACTTAGCAATATTCAAAGAATGCAGAATTCAAAGCCATGTGAATGACAACTTGAAACATTGCCAAAAAAACTTCTCTCACTCACCCCAAAAGGAAGGACGCATAGGGGTATACGTCATAGTCTGATCAACCACAGCAAGAAGCTGTGGTTCAAATTTCAGATTTGCACCTTTGAAATTTTCTGTTCGAACATCATTTGATGTTCACCTGCTTAGGTACACCAAATATCACTGGCAAAGTCTGCTTTCATTCTCTGTGGCTGTGGTTCCTTTGGCGCTGCAACAGTGTAGGTTTCGAGTTATCAGATAGTATGCAACTAGTTCAGTCATGCAATTCCTTTATGTGCCCTAAACACGGCACTTTAGTCTTGCTTTGATGGTGGGAGCGGCTCTCCCATGTCTGCACGCAGGATATAGTCCAGTGGCCCCAGCTTTGGGAAGTCTCTGTGTCTCCTGAGCCACCAGCAACCAAGGAAGTGTATTTGGACTGTGATGAAAAATGTAACAGTTTGCTCAGGTTTTGGCCACAGAGATTGCATAAGGGATGTTTGCAAATTGTACTTGTTATTTGCAGAGAGAAGCTTGCAAGTGTTGCCTTGTGAGATAATGAGCTGGGCGGGGCTATCATTTGCTGCAGGCCATAGATAAAATCCTAGTGGGATGGAAACTTCTAGGTAGGAGCATTATCTCCTCAGTGCCATGGCATCTCCTTGCATTGTGTTGTTTGGGGGCAAGACCCTTCTGATGGGCAGGGAGCAACAATTTAAGTCCCAGCGCTGTGATCCAAAGGGTTTCTAAGTGAGGGCTTTTGAATCCTTCCCACCTGATCCCTGCCTCACATCAGTCCTGAGGTGGAGGTCCTTCCTCTCATGCAGCCCGCATTGTGCCCTCTGCCCATGATTGGGTGCAGAATTCTGCATCCCATACACTATCCACCCCCTTCATATATTTTCTTTTCACAGCACGTTCCCAACACTGAGTGTTTTCCCTCTCCAGAATCTTGCATCCTCTTTGTACCCCTTCCTTGGGGTGAGAGCAGAGAGAACCAGGAATTCAGCACAGACCCTTCTGCTCAGCAATGCAGAGCGTTACGAAGGGATCAGCCTGCCTGCCCCCTGTGTGTTGTTTTATAAATACATCCTCCAGTCACCAGGTCATCCACATAAAGACTTCTTTCTGAAATATGGGAGCCTGACAAGTGCTTAGCAGACGGCCCGACATCCTGAATCCGGTCTCCGTGAGATTCTCCTCTCAGCAGCGCCGGCACACGCTGTTCTGATGGTGCGGTGCCAAGTGACTTCTGGGTCAGTGCTGATCTTTGGAAATAAGTCTCAGTGGGGGATTGATGACAGAGTTCTTCTGACCTGAGGGAAATCGGTAGGAGGAAGGCACCAGACGTGGAGATGGTCTGCAGGAGGGGGAGAGGGGAAGGGGGGCTAGGGGAGGATAGAAGACGAGCGAATTGAATATTAAATCCTCTTGAGCCATGGAGCATGGTGAGGCAGCCGAGCCTTCAGCTCTCACTCTCACAGGCTGTGTTCCAGGGAAGGAAAACAGCTTTAATCTGCTAGAAGAATCCCAATTTGTGTTTGAAAGCATATGTTTGCACTGGGAATCCAGCAAACGACACTGCAGTGCTTAACTAGTAGGTCAATGCTGTGGACTGGGAATTCAGCTCTGCCTTCAGTGTGGAGAGTTTATCTACACAGATTTATGCTGCCGTGTTGGTAATGAGGGGCAGCACTTTCACGAGAAGGGCCTGGATGGTGCTGGCTCTCTCTAAGACCTGTCCCTCACTCCAAAAGCTGGTGGACACAGAGGGAACCACTCCACCTCTTACTACTTCTACTGAGGGACTGCTCTTGCTAAAATGAGTGTTTCTTTCTCTCTCAGGACTTGGCTGTATGCAGTTCTGTCACTAAAGAGCTGTTGGCCAAATGGGCAAAAGGGAAGCAGCCTGGTGCTGATCCCTCAGGCAAAATACTAAGGGTGTATAGATTCAAGTAGATTAAAGAGGTTTTTGTTTGTTTGTGCATTTTGTCATGATGGATCTGAATTTTGCAGTTTGGTGCTGAATACCCATGATCTCAGAAGGGAGCAGCACAGTGGCTTGTAGCATGGAAACCCACGTGCCTGTGCTATCAGTGCACAAGTGCCACAACCACACTGCACAGACCTAATTCTTTATTCAACTCATTGCCGCACTTGCTGGTGCTGTTTCCATGCCCCTGATGAGATGTCTGAGGAATTTGTCTTTTGCAATTCTTCACCTCAAATTCTTGTTTCTACCAGTTTCTTCCACTAGTTGAACAGCATAAAATGGAGAAAAAAGAAATGGAAGACCTTGTACAGCAAAAAAGCAAAGTTGTTTAAAGTATGATTTATGTTAGGCTAACCAATAGCACAACTTCCATGTACACCTTCAGCTGTTAGCCAGGCTCATTCTGATTTAGTCATTTAGGGGCCATCTCATCTGTGCTAATAAGTGAATGTTTACATCGGGTATTTTTACTCAGCAAGCAAACACTACTATAAAAAAAAAAGAAAAAAAAACTTTTACATGAATTATATTATATCTTTTCAAGAAAAGGCTGAGTGGTGCTTCCTCCCACATCGTATGTGAGAACACAGTACAGCACCATGTGCAGAAGAATCATGATATATTAATTCCTCATTACTCCTGTACTCTTCAAAGCACCTCTAACTTTGCATTCTAACACAAACATTAGTATTTAAAAATGTGGATACAGGAGCAGATCTTCAGGATTTCCTTAAAAATTGCATTGGTAGATGCATTCTGCTGCAGGCAAGACTAGAAATAGGTTGCTCTTTCTGATTTGCTCAGCTACTTCTTTGCATAAGATAGACAGAATCTTCCTTCACCTCTCATACTGGGGAGCAACCATTCATCCCCCTCTTTAGAGAGATTTGTATCCATCTCCAGTTTCTGCTCTCCTGAACATACACAGAGTATGTGCTGAGGAAGACCTCCAGGGAAACATCATCTTCTGGCAGGAGGGAGATTTTCTCTGCTGTTTGGCTGAGGTAGCAGAGGCTGGGTGAGGTGTTATTTCTGAAAAGTAAAGTGATGCTGCTTCTTCCTTTGTGGCAAGACCTCTCTGTGGGAGTCAGGGCAATTACGCTGCTTGGAAGTCAAAACCCTAGTTTAGTCTTCAAGCAATTGATGAGTTCAAATGTACTGCACTTAATCTCCTTAGCTGTGTGATGGGTTTTAAAGAATGCAGACCCAGTCCCATGACATCATGGGAATATGTCAGTTGACAGCTAGGTAGGTAGGATGAATCCCAAGGCCCAATGTCTGGTGATGTCTACTCTCAGACTTACTAAATGGACTAGGTGTTACCTGTGTCTGCCATTAAGAAAGAGGCAACAGTTAGCTTCTACTCACTCCATCCCATAATGGTAGAACAAGATTTGGTGAAATTAATGTCTGGTAAATTTAAAATAAATAAAAAGAACCACGATGCCATGTGCTAGTACCCTGTGGGATTTACAGCCACAGGAGGTCACCGAGACAAATACTGTGGCTGTATTATTAAAACAGGCTAGATAATTTTATTACCATTAATAACGTTTACAGTTATGTAAGCTGAGATAATGAGGCTAATCAAATCTCATGCTTCAGGGCGTAAACTGATTGCCTGCAGGGGTCAGGAAGAAGTTTCTTTTTCCCCACATGCAGCACTGCACAACTAAGTGTTGTTCATGGGGGGATGCCTTTGCTGGGACACCACCACTACAGTGGGTGTCCAAGCCAGCACTGTGGCAGTCTCCAGATCTGCTTCTCTTCCTCTGTGCATCTCTTGGCTGTTTACATCATCCCGCCACCATGCCTCACCCCTGAATCCCTCTCTTCCCAGCCCTCCCATGCCTCACCCGTGAATCCCTCTCTTCCCAGCCCTCCCACTAGATGGGAGCTCAGGCTAAGGAGGCTTGACTGGCTTACAGTCTTTGTGAAGAAAGAAAATGTGTTTATGTGGGGTCTTTGGTTCACAGCACAGGTTGTGAACCTGTGATATCTCCTACAGTTTCTTTGCAGTTTCATTTTAATGACTGAGTGCATTGGCTGGTAATATTCAGCATTCCCTGCTAAAAAGTTTTTTTTCTTTTTTGTAAGCAACCTTAGGAAAGTGAGGGAAAATTCACTGGATGCCCAGCAGACAAAATTTCTTTTTTGGTGCATAAAGAGAGTCTGAGGAGAAAGGAAAGGTGATAAGTAATCACAAAAGTGCTTTTAGACGTCTCTTCTGGGAAGCAGGTGAAAATAGCAGTTGTGTCTGCTATTCTGGGTTAGACATTGAAAGGATAAGTGAGGGAGAAAGTGGCATCTAAGTCACATGCAGTGTTTGGGATCTGCAGTGATTACTCATGCAGATATTGGGGCTGGTGTCTGACAGGCAGATGAACAGGCTGTGGGCTCGAAGAGTTGAGAGCAGATAAGACCAAACTGCGGGTGAAGAGGTCTGAGATCTTCACTGTGCCATTATCAGTTCTTCCTGAAGCAGCTCCAGGAGCAGCTCTTCCTTCCCCATAGTGGGCAGAGCAGTGCAGTGGGCTCGAGGGCTGCCCAAAACTGTGACCAGTTTTCAAGTCCATCTTCTCACAATTCAGTGAAGTGATTCTCTGATGTTCACTTTACATGTTTAAATGGGCCAGAAAAGAGCCTGAACAACTGTTAGGAGAGGACTTCTATGAAACACATTTCCTTCAGCAGAGCTGACTCCAGGGCATACAGTGAAAGTTGCTGCTTCTTTTCTGTGAGCAGAGCTGATTGCATGCTTGCTCTACTCAGATAGAACCACAACGATACACATTCTTCCCTAAACATCTTTCCAATTAACTCAATTTGGTAGGGAAGCTGCTGCATACTAAGTCCCTCCATTCAGATTTTGCCCCTGAACGCGCATGAGAGATGACAGCAAAAAGCACGTTTTCTTCCTCAGCCACGGGCACCCTCATCACCTCCAGGATTCGTATTCACCTCAAACAAATTGGGAAGCTGCCAGGCTTCGTCGAACCCTGTGCTTGACGTAGCAGAACAACCTGTCGTGTGCACTTTGAAAGGGTCTCTAATATAGGCACAACATGGGGGTGACCTCGTCACCGAGAAAGTCTCTTACTGAACCAGTATTTATTAATGTAGACAGATGCAGAATGCACCTTCCAATACCCCTTTCTAGCTGAATGCACTGAAAATTACTTGTGCTTTATGTAACTCCATTGGGGGCCACTGAGATTTCAGTTTTGCAATTAGCTGCTATAATATATATGAATAAAAATATATTACGGAGATGGATTCTTTTCCCTACACCTCTTTAATTAAGCCTTGCTGCCTTAGATTTCTCTTACTTGCCTGTCTCCAACACTTCCCCAGCGCACCACCTTTGTGTCTGGGTTCACCTTAGTTGTGCATCTCTGTGCAGTGGCACTGCCAGCCCCGAAATTGTAAATTACCAGAATCATTTAATGGGACTGCAGATGTGACACATCTGAAAAGGAGCTGCGGTCCTAGGCATTATTATCTCCCACCTGGTAGCATGCTTTTCTTCCTTGTGTCCAAAAGTATCCTTGGAATGGAGATTGTTCTGACAGCTGGTATACCTTGGAGGATTTTGTGGAAGATCACCTCATGAGAAACAACTACTTGATTTCTTGTCTAAAATTTCCCAGTTAACAAAGATAGGAGGTTCAGTCTTGATGCAGTGGGGCTAATTCTTAAATATTTTAAATCCAAGCTTAGTTGGAAGAAACCTTGATTTAAATTTATGGTCCCCTTTCACATATAAAATGGTGGATATGGGATTTTGCACACTAGGAATTGGGTTGAAAAGCTGCATGGAGTGCTTTAGAATTAGGAATTGAGAGAGAGTTGGAGGGGAAGCATATCTTCTCTAAAATAAAATAAAATAAAGAAAAAAGGAGAAAGAAAGAAGTTGTTTGCTAGAACCAGGGTAGAATAGAGATTTGACATAAGCAGCAGCAGGGTGTAATTGCCCCACTGCAACCCCTAGGTAGGCAGACTAAACTGCTCTTTACAGCAATGGTGTTTACTCCAATTTTCAGCTCCACTGGTGCAAATACACCAGAGGTTGCACTATTAAAGCTATCCTGTTGGCTGCTGAACAGATAACCTTCCTCCCCCTGTCCTCCCCAGGATGGAAAACATTCTCCCCATCCAACCTAGCGAAAACACTTTTTCTTACAAAACTATCTTTTGAGAAGTTCACTGGAAGATTAAGTACCTCCTTCTGCTCCTACCCTCCCCTCTTTATATTTTTATCGCTCTGGATGGCCCAACCTTTCCCTCTTAAAGCTGTGCTCGGTGGTGATATAAAACCCAGACGAAAGCACAGAAGCACCGAAGACGGCAGCCAAGTTAGAATTTAGGTTGCGTCCTCTGAGCTCTTTCTCAGAATACTGCAGGCTTAATTTGTTGTTTGAGCATCTCCCATATTTATAATAATACCCTCTATTAAACAACATGCCGTTAGCCATAATTTCCTGTGTGATTTACATATTTATTATTTTTATTTTTATATATACATACAGAGGGTGATTTTATCTTTCATAATCTACTGCTCTCAGATGGCTGTGGTTGTTGCATTATTATTTTTTCCTGTCCTTTACCAAGTGATTAGAGGCAGATTGCAATTTTTTCTTCACTACTTTTTTAATAGTGTGGCCTGGCTAAAGATGGGTAGGGTAAAAATGGGTGCAATGCAGTAAACCTGGAATTGACACAAGGAACCCAGAAGGTCTGCTAGGTTCTTGCCTCATTAAGAACTCCATATCTGCTCACTGACTAACCTTGCAAATGAGTTCACGCTCAGTAAAGGAAATTGATTACTTTCCATTGCAATTAACATCTGGTCCTGGGTCAGATCATTAGGATAATTTGTTATAGAAAAAAAACAAAGAAGCTAGCTACAGGGTAATAAAGTTTCTTCTGGAACCAATTAAAGATGCATTCTCTAGCTTATTTTGCGGGACATCAGCCATCTCTTGGGGATATTGCCGGGGAGATGGACGCATATGGAGTGGACAATAGGTGGTGGAATACCGTATAGGAGAAAGAGATGTCAGGGAAATCATTTACTCCTGCCTCTAGGAAATGCACATTCTCAGCTCCCATTTGTAGTCTGAGTTTCAGAAATGATGTATGACATCTATTTGGTGAGGAATGCAGGACTGAAGGGTTAGCAGGGACTAAGAATCTCTAGGGATTCTCTTCAGAGGAAGCTATGTTCCAGTTTTGGACAGATTCACAGGTGAAAACAACTGAAAAATGAAAACAACCACAGGTCTGAATTTGACATCCCTGTTTACTCTGGGACTCATAATGATGTTGGGTTTCACTAGCAGAGTTTTGCCCAATTTGAAATGAAACTCTGAATCTTGCCCTACAACTAATAAATGGTTTGTGGATCTGAGATGGAGGGTTTTTTTTTTGTTTTGTTTTTGTTTTTTGTTTATCAAATTCTGAAGGCTCTAAACATCCAGGAGCCAAGTTTCAACTCCATGTCTCGATCAGGAGAAAAAAAAAATCACCTCAGAAACCTAGTTTCCATTCATTTTCTTACAACAACATGTTTGCATGGCTCTAGGGAAAACATTTTAGGAACTGTGCTGCAGTTAGAAATAGTAACAATGCTGTTCAAATTCCTAGCAGCAAATGCTTTTGTAACAGAACCACTGGTGTTTGTGACTTCATGGTGTTTGTTATGCCGCTTTCTGAAGCCACTTAGAATTTCCTGGTGACAAGGAGTCTCAGAAATAGGTTTTCCTGCAGCACAAAAGCTACCCCCTACCACTGAGCTCAAGGAGACTCTTCATTAGCAGTGGAATGGATAAATAACATTGTTCTATATGTATTAAAAATTGGGCAGTGGCACATCAGAGCTGGAGAGCAATTGTTTCTTCCCATTGGAAAAGAGTTTTTGAGATTGTTTTTATACCTAACATTTACTGTTCTAAATGTCATGTATGTAAAGTGAAACTGGAAGAAATGTGACAAAGAAATTTTAGAAAATCAGATTAGAACATGGGAATGTATTTTAAGACCATGATTTTAAACTGTTTAATTTACTTTTTACCTTACTAGATTTTAGTCCTTCAGATATGAAACAAATTTCAAAGTTAGAAGTAAATTTGTAGTGACATTTCCCAGTCTTCTTGTCTTGGAACTGTTGGGTCATCGTTATTTTGTAATTATAGGAGCATGAGGGGTTTTGTATTTTTTCCTTCCAGTATTCTCTGCACAGATTTGGAGACTTTCTCTTTTAAGAACATATTATGGCAGATATTTTCAGAATGGAAAATCAGTCCTTTCTGACCAACAAAGCCCAAAAAGCAATGGAGGGGAAAGAATTAGATCATCAATCTTGTATCTACCCAATGGAAGAATATAACATTGACTCTTTAAATTTACATAGTTATTGTAAAAAATAAGAAACTCAGTACCATAAAATAAGAACCAATCTTCAAATTTGCCCTAAAATTCTGATCCAGATATTGCTGATGGTGAGAATGCTTTGGGTTGATCTCATTGCAGCACAGAAAATGAAAGAGCAGAGCCCAGCTGAGTGCTTAGGTAGGACTCAAGTGATGCATAGATCTCATGATGGCTCTGTGCAGGAGATGTAAATATCAGACCCCAGTGGATTTGCAGCATCTTGCTGATAATTCATATGGCTACAGATCTATAAACCTGCTGGTTCTCATGCACCTTTGCCACAGCTATCCATGTTAATGGGAATGGGAAATGAAGCATATATTCTTGTAGTAATGGATAAACATCAGGAGGTCTGGTGAGTTTGAATTCTTATTAGAAAAGAATCTACACTGCTTGTGAAAAGCCTTTCCAACTCTGGAGGAGTTTAGATCTAGATTCACTGAGCTCCTTATAGCCATTACCTGTTTTTCTCATGATCTCAGGTTTCAAAGCCTCTGAAAGCAAGAAGAAGCTTGCATTTCTAAGATCTGACTCTGGGACTTGATCTTGCAGTCTGACATCAGATATTGTCATAATCATTTTACATTTTATACATTGTGCCAAGGTCAGCCTAAACCTACGGTCATTCAGGATGAAAGCTCATTCTCAACACAGTGAAATAATCTAGTAGTAGTTTTCTAATGCATCAGATGTCACATACATTCCTTTGAAGAACCTGTGGCAGTAGGACAGGTGGTGGGCAGACTACCTAGGCTGGGATTCATCCAAGCCCATTGACATCCCATAGTACAAGCACTTCTAATTCCACACAAGCTTTGTAGAAGGTGGAGAGGAGTTGAAACTTGCAAGATTATTCTCCTATCAAAGCAGACATCTAAAAAGTTTGCACCCCTTCCATCTTGGAAGATGCTCCCTTTCTTTACTGTCTCTGGAGGAAGTCTAGAACCAGTAGCTCTTCAAAAGAAGTTCAGATATGGTAAAATTGTTGAATGCCACTCAAAAAGAATTTTCTTCTTGGAATATGCATATCTTCACCCAAACAAGGGACTCAAAGTTACCTTTAGACAGCAAGTAAAAAAACACAGTTACTGAAGTTTAGCTCAGTCCTCATCTCATCCTTAAGTGAATGCTTGCAGTTCATTATCTGAATAGATTGAAGTGACCTATGCTGATTATAGGAGGAGCCTAAGTATCTACTTTTCCAGTTTCCTAAACTTAAGTGGCACGAATCTCATCCATGATAATTACAGAGTTTGATTCACTGCAAGGAAAACAGGATTGCATTTAAATCCCCCACCAGGAGGAGGAGTGGGTGAAGATTCTGCTTCAGGGAGTTGAACATGGGTGGGCAAGGAGGGTTGCAAATGAGCTTAGAACAATTTTATCACAATCTTGGTAATTCCTCAATAAATAAAATTAATGAGTTTCACTGTCATCCACAGCCCAGCCAAAGTGGATTCAGACAATCCTCCTATCTCTGGAACCACTTTATAAGTCTTGCTACTCATCTGCTTTCTGATATTTGCTTTTAAAGAAAGGTCCATTTAATGTGTTCCTCCCCCCAAAAGTATCTGCAATTAATTCTTATCAAGGGCAACAGCTGATATGTAAGATTACTTCTAAATTGGTAATTAATTAACCTATTACCAAAGGAGGGAGGGGTGCCCTGTTTGTCAAGAGGTTGGAGCTGATAAGTGATGAATGGTTGGGTTATATCAGGACCTTGGCTCCCCTCTCTGATCAGTTTGGATGTTACCTAACCATGCATTATATTTGAACATGAAATCACAGCTCCTCAGTCTTTATATTTCCTAAGCCAAAGCCTGGTGCACAGAACTATGGGTAGATCTCATTTATTATTTCTTAATTAAAGGCTCAATGCACAAAGAGACGCCTCTCACTTCACTTTAGCTAGCCAGCAAGATCATAATTGTACTGATGTCGAGGCCAGCTTTCTAAGCAGCTATTGGAAGTCACTCTGAGAAAGATCTGAGCTATTCTGTAGGGAATTCTGCACAATAAAAGTAACATTCATAATTTTTAATTAAGAAATTACATTTTTTCTCCATTGTGCTGCACCAGGCTACATCATTGATTCTTTCTCATTCCTCATGTTTCCAGAGATGAGCATTTCAGCTAGCATACAACACTTATTTTTAATGCTTTCATTTTTGTCTGACTAAACAAAAATATATATTTTTAAATGCATTGAACTGACCTAAATGAAATCTGCTAGCACAACAGCAGTATGTTTCCTCAGAGAAATAAAACAAGTATTTCAGTTTGACTGTAATATATCTTTAGTTTCAGATTTGAATATTTTTAAATACTGTGCTAGAGAGTTCCTCATAATACAAAAGAAAAAAAAAATCAAAATGGCAGGTTTATGTGACTCAACTGCAAAACATCTGCAAAATCTGTCCAGTTTGTCTGTTTCACTCTCCACTTCTTTGACTGAAATAATTTTCCCCAAGAGAAGTAGGTGTAAACAAATATTAGTGTACTTAGCACCTTGTTGCATTCTGAGTGAAATTCCACTGGCTTTCAAGGTGGCAGACAAGGTAGAAAGGTGAACATGATCAAACTGCATTTTTTGGCAGAATCTTTCTCCCCTAAGATGATGTAAGAGCTCGATAATACATGACCCATCCTTAGGGGAGTGTGGCAGAGCTGAGAGTTTGAAAAAAAAGTCTTTTTGACTTAACAAACTGAACCTGGAAATGTTACGAGAGAGAGAAAGAGAATAAAATATGGAAACCCCAGATGGCATTTTATACAGTCAGTTTCCTGACTGTGAGTGCATTTTAAGGAATTGTCCTACACACTGGGATGTCATAAATCCAGCTTGATATAGTGCTGCAATGCTCGCTTGCTGTCTGAAACTTGCATCCTTGGCTTTTGTTTGTTTTAGGCTTGGGGTTTAGTTTTGTCTTCTGCCATAAAGAAATAGGAGCAATTTGTGTGTGAGACAGTAAGAGAACAGGCAGGAAGTGTGCACTTCTTGCTTCTCCTGATTCTGCAATGCTCCCGAATAAGTGAGATATCTCTATAATGTACAAATAATGAGAGGCCAATTATGCCCGAGGAAGGAGGGCAGGGGATAGGGGTCTGATGAATAGAAAGACTGACTTACATGGAAATCAAGCTGAAAGCTGCTCTCAGCTTTCAGAAGTATTAACTAGAGCTGCCGACTGTGACCAACTGGCCCTGCAGCAGCATTCCAGGCAGGACCTGCTCAGCCCCGCATGTGGGGATAGGAGATGAGGTGCACCACATAGGGAGGGTCAGCACACCAAAAGCTTTTCCTCAGAGTTAAGACTGTAGAAGTGTTCTTTTTCCTATGTATGAGTGGATGAATATGGATGTTTTTAGGTATACATGCACACATAGTTACAGCTCTACACATTATTGCATATATCCTTGAGGTCCCTTCCAAACCAAGCCATTCTGTGATTCAATGACTGTGTGATATCTATATGAATAAACATAATGAGAGATATGTCATGTTTTACTAATCTCACTTTCTATGCCTGAAGACCAAAACTTTGAGAGGAACATGTACTTAAAAACAAATACATTTACATAGTGTTTGGAAGAGAAGGTGGAAGCTGTCTCTGTGAGATGCTGCAGTCCTTCGTCTTAAGCTGAGACAAGAAACAGGAGTCCTAGTGAATTCCTAATCAAAGTAATAATGGTAATGGAAGGGAAATCAATTAACTACATGGAAATGAATGGGTACATGTTAGATTTTTGTTTTATGGCAGTGTTATCCACAACATTGCGAAAGTATCTCTGGAGAGGTGAGGCCCTGCTCTGTGCCTCTGAGTGTGGACAGTCCTGGGCTCATCTGCAAATCCTTGAGGGTTTGTGCCTGATTTTCACCAGCCTCTCTTCTATCCAAACAATGGTCTGTGGCTCTGTCTGCTTCCCATTGAACTGAGTACAGAAAAAAAATTGAACAGCAGCTGTGTTCACAGATTTTAAAGGTGTGTTTCATGAGACAGAACAGAGAAGCGTGACCACATCTTTTAATTAAAAACAAAAACAGAAACATTTATTTCCTTGCAACAGCCAGAAGAATTTTTATTATTATTATTTAATAAACCAGAAATCAGTGGAAGACTAAGACTTACTAATTGTCCCACATTTTAGATACTCCTGTGCACCCCTCTGCAATAACTCTTTAACTTTGTGCTTCTGAAACACTACCAGATATAACCCACGTCACTTGGAGGTAGCACTTCTTTGATCAAATCCAGTAGCAAACCAAACTGTTGTGCCTCTCCCATCAGAAGTCTGTGCAGCTGAGGGCCTCAGAGCAGCAATGACAAAGACATGCTTGCCATACATTCAAGTGAGGTTTCAATGAGGAAAATGTTTTCCTGTGGAGGACTTTTCTGTAAGCTGACGTAGAAACTCTTGCTGAAAATCTGGAAGGCTCCTCCAAAACCAACAGCAGTGAAGCACAGGAAAGCAACAGCCTTTGGTTTCCAAAATGTGACTGCCCACACTTCTCCCACAGCATTGACCCAGTACTCCAGTTTAGTTTTAGTCACAGCGTTACGCTTTTATCAAGTCTGTTGTACTTAGCCTGTGCCCGTGGTTGCCAACACGCTGTCTGCTTCATTTTCTGAAACTTGGGATAACTAACTTTATGATAGTGATGTTGAGTAGCCATTAATTCTCATTTCTTTCAGCTATTCCTCAACTCCAGCTTATGAGTTCTTCAATAAAAATCTCCCAAAGTTACCTTGGCGACTCATACGTTTGCCAAGCTGACAGATTTATGACAGTTACATATATAAATATTTATATGCTGCGGCAATGCAATTTTTAAAGGCAGATATACACACTCTCACTGAGACTTTCAAACAAGCCAAAACACACTTGCACAATGTGACATAACCATATACAAGTCAGTGTGTATCAGTACGTGCCTGAACACAAAGATCCACATGCCAACAACCATACAGACTTTCCAACAAGCATATAGCCCTCATATTCCCAGTTAGCACTCAAGGGCTTTTCAGTTAGCCAGAAGGTGCTAACATATGTGTAGCTGGAGCACACATCCATAAATTCTTCAGACACCAGTGGACACCCTTGAAGGCATGTGCATCATGGGAGTACACCTCTTGCAAGAGTAGGCATGGAGCTTTAGCATGAAGTTCATATGCTTAATTCAAACTTTTGCACTCAGGCTCATTATTTTACAAGCAAGTTGGACATAGTGAAAAAAGCTCTTACTCAACAATCCAGAGTGCAACTGTATGTATGTGACAATGCACATTCATAGCCATACCTATCTCGTAACCAGTATGGGAAATTTATCATTGTAAATTCTCTTTATTTTTTTCCCTCTCACATAGACATGCACACACACTACTTCCTCCTCTTTAGACCTGACTCTTTGTGTTGTACTGCCCTTAGGCTGGTGACCAGAGCAAATCCTTTGCCTATAAATTCTAGTGATGAGTTCAGCTGTTTTATTGTCTGGTAGAATAGATGGAGATGATACAAAGTGCAAAGGAAAGAAAGAGGAGGGGAGTCATTTATATGTAAACAACACAGCAATTTATAGGAGAGGCCAGGGATCTTTTTTTGTTTGTCTGTTTGGTTGTTTTTTGTTTGTTTGTTTTTGTTTGTTTTTGTTTTTGTTTTTTGTTTTGTTTTGTTTTTGTTTTTGTTTTGGTAAGGCTGAGGACTTGCTTCATCAGCTTTCCATTAAACCAAAACATAGTCTAAAGATACCGTTTTACTAGCTCATTCTTCCCTTTCTTTGTCTGAAAGTTTAAACACAAAATCACCTTTTTTCCCCTTCTCTTGTTTTAAAAATAGAACTGAAATGAAGTTCTTTCTCCTCCTTTGCTTTTGATGGGGAAATCCTGGTGGCTGTTTAGATTTAGTTTATACTTCAACAAACATTGCAATGAAGTAGTGGGAGAGAGACCAAAAATCTTGCCTGTGTCAACAAAATGCTTTTCTGTTCCACTGTTTCCACTTGAATTCACTGCTGAATCTTCTAATCTGCAAAAATTTTGGCTTAGCATGGAATGTTCAACACAAGGGGGCTTTATATATGTGTGTATATAAAGGGTTGGTGTTGTGTCTTCTGATCCCTTGCATGCACTGTGGATGACATGGTGTGGCACGAGGCTCAGGAGAGCCTAGCCTTTCCTCTGTCAGGTCTCATCTCAGCCACATCTGTCACAGACAGGCAGCTGTGGACAAAAAAGCAACAAAAGTTGGCAGGTTCCTAATTCAAATCCCAGACCTGGAGATTCTTTTTTCTATTTATTGCAGATTCAAGACTTTAAGCAGGGTGGGCTCTGATTTTGTGTGCTTTACAGTGAGTTGCATGAGGTGAAAGTAAGAGAACATAAACTATCACAGAGTAAAGACAACATGAGATTTTTAGAAGAAACAGGATTATGGTCTCTGACAGAAATCAGTACAACCTCTGGCTTTACTCTAGGAGGCTGAAACTGAACACCCAAAACTTCAATCTCTTTCCAAAATGGAACCTCAAAATTTTAGTCTCTTGGCCTCACTTCTCCTTCTGCAATCTCCAAAGAAGGCTTCTGAAACACTTTGTGTACCATGCCTTTCATTCTGGGAGCAGGAACAGTGCTGGTCAACTGTGCTACTGACCGCTCTGACTGCTGACAGCAAGGAAGGAGTCATGGCAGTCTGACTGCAGGTTCTGTCACCTGGCTGATCCTCCACCTGAGCTAAATCACACAGGGCAAGAGCTAGAGAATGCTGACATCAAATATTCGCGCCATTCTGTGCTCACCTACATGCATCTTTACAGATGTAACAACATTTGAAAGTGTCACGGGTTCTGACAACAGATAATGAAAACTTTGGTGATATTTTTAGCTTTTTCTGTGACACTGAAGTATGTAAAAGTCAACTCATCACTCAGTCCTCTGAGGTTCATTCATCAGCCTTCTGACTTGTGTCCAAGTTCTTCAGCCACAAATACATTTAGGATGTGGTCCAAACTCCTTTAAAACTGAGGAACAACTTCCATAGGCAAGCTTATACACTCTGTCCTGACATCGAGGTAAGGTCTCCAGTTTTCCTTTTACTGTATGTTAGCAAATATAACACTGTACCTTTTCTTTCATTTTCCCCAACTCCTCTTAATTAAGAGAATCCAGTCTTTTTTATTGTTGCAGCATTATACAGCATGTGAGCATATATATATATATGTATATACACATACATCATCACAGATTTACAGTCCAGCTACTAACTTTTCCTGACTTAACAGCACAGAGTAGTTTTAAAAGTTTAATTCTCCTTCACATTAAATGTAAAGTATCACTAAGGCTACAATCCTCACCAGAGTGTTTAAATCTAGGAACAGGGCCATGTTTGAATGGTTTGCTGGAAGTCATCATTAGGAATGTTCCCATCTTAAATCACTTTCTAGGAATTAAAAATGATCGTGTACTGTAAGTGCCCATTGTGCTTTTGAGGTTTGGAAATTAAGGGAGTATAATAAATTTGCTGAATAGGGCCTACTGTTTCTTGTCTTATTTTCTTCAAGATAGTGAATCTTAAAATATACTGCCATGTTTGCTGAATCTGTTTTTGTGTGTGTGCGTATAGCCATTTTGATGTAGGAATAGAAGAACATAGAATCCTTTAGGAATTTACTGTAAGTCGGTAATGGATTTTGCTTGTTTTCAGGCCTGGTTTTAAAACGTCTTGTAAAAAAATAATATCCCCAATGCATATTGTGCAGGAATTAATGTGGAACTAGGGCAAAATTACTCTGCCTCTTATGCATTAAAAAAATCCCAGTGACACTATGTTCAAAATATTGCAAAAATGTGTATCTCCCTCCACCTCTCTCTCTAGTATTTTAGCAACTCTGCGTAATTCTTCATTATTTTGTTTTTTGATATATAGGAAAGGAGACCTTGAGCATGGAATAAATGCTTCTAGTATAGCTATAAGATATGCGATCTGCAAAGCATAGCATTACATAAGTCTGATAAAGCAGAATGTTTATAAGCCATTAGCCAAAGCAGATTTTGTAATAATGGCAGTTTAACTCAGTAGTGTGCAATGAGTTTATACAGATTTAACAGTCATCCATCTAAAGAAAGCCATAGATAACCCTCATCTTTGTATTTAAACAAATTTTTACCTTTAAAGACTTCTTTTTTTTTTTTCATTTGTCATGGCATGGCTGTATTACAAATAGAAATATTCTATACTTAATAAAAAATGTAATTATCAAATGAACAAAACTACATGAAATACAATACAGAAATATAGGTATGTTAAGGAAGGGACCAAACTGGTTCTTGTTTAGACAGAGTCTGGACTAGGAGATTCCTTCTGATCTAAATGCTTCCAGGAGTTTTACGTTCCTGAGAGCTGACTTGTACTACTTTAAGGATTCTTGCATTGAATTCAGAAATTGGTCTGCTCTTCCTGAGCACATCCTAAGTTTGCAGTGACCAGTCAGAGCAGGTCAAAGAAGTCAAGACATAGTATTTAGTTATCCTTATTTAGTTACTAATATACTCTGAGATCTTGTGGAAGATGCTTCATCTTGCATGCCATACACTGGCCACCCACATAATATTAAATAGTACACATGTTGGTGCAGGCTTTTACAAGCATGGCATGCAGGCTTCATTTCATAGCCAATAAAAATGCAGAACTAGTGGTGACTGCGTGGAAGAACAGTGTTTTTTAACCGAGAACGTGATCTATCAGAGTGCTATTGTACTCACTGTCTGCTGTAGCTTACATGGAAATAAATAGGAGGCATTACTTTCAAAGCGAGCTACAGATATGCAGCCCAAGACATTTCTTTTTCACCTAGTGTGGCCCAGGCAAGCCAAATGGTTGGACACCTGTGGTGTAGATGAGTCTGGTTATGAGATGAACTCAGTTAATCCATCAGACATCATTATACAAGTTCTGGTGAGTACTGAGAAAGATACTACTTAAGGTTTACTTTTACTAGGACATGTCACAGCTTAGACTGTCAAAACAGAGAGTGTCACTAACTGGTGTCACTAACAAGACACCTTGGAGAGGATCCCCATTCTATATACATTGGCCTCTTTTCTTCATACAAGTAAAATTCATTTCCTAGAAATATTGTAGCTGAGTTAAACAAACACAGCAGCCACTTTATGAGACTGTGGGAGGTGGTGTTTAGTGTGGGAGGATGACTACAGGAAATAAGATAATGTTAAGCAAGGAAAAAATTAGACTGAATGTCAGGAAAAAAATCTTTCCTATGTTACGGTCTGATAGGCTGTGACTGGTTTCATGAAGCAAGAGAAGTAGTGAAGGGCTTTTGGTGGTTTTGAGCAACACAGCATATCAAAAATACGGTTTTGTTTTTATGTACTGGACTTCTAAGCACATTGTGATCTGGTCTGGCTTGAATTACACAATCTAGTTAAAAGAGACCTTTATTTAATGGGCTAGATACACAGAACATTTAAGTACATAAACGCTGGTATAAGCTTTGCATGTAGTTGCATTAATTTGCATGCCCACTTACAAGAGTTCTGCATAGAAATTGTTAATTGCACCAATTGAGTCACTGAATGGGCATAATACCCTGCACAATAGCCTGATTTGCATATGCATTGATGCAGACTTGCATGTATAGTTATATGTGCAATGGTGCTCATATTTTGTATATATAAGAGAGTATGTAAATTGCTTGAAAATCTGTCCCAGTAGATCTCCTCCACCTCTACTTTAGATCATTCTGTTTACTAAGTAATAGATCATTCCACTCTGATACTAAAATGTGTCAGCTCAGAGAGTGAATATCAATTAAATGAGTAAATAAAATGCTGCCAAAGGTGCATTTTTGTCTTTTAGTTAAAAATCTCCATTTTTGTAGTTGTCATAACTAAAATTCTGGATTGTTTTAGGGCTCTTTCCTGGCTGTGAAAGGCATCTCACTCTTTGAGTAATTATTTTATTTATTAACCCCTATACACACGGATCTGTTTATTAAACTATGAATTCCGTGTAAGGCACACCCATGCTATTCCCACTAAATTCCATAGGAAATGGGTTTAAATGAGGTAAAGGTGTCACAGGGTTGGGTAACTGCTGAGCAGATGATGTGCACCTGAAGACTAGGATCTCATCCGAGGCAGTTATATTGTCCAGTAAGCAAGTTCCAAATTGTGAGCTTAAAAGGACCAATATTCATAGAATCATAGAATCACAGGGGTTGGAAAAGACCTCCAAGATCATCTAGTCCAACCATCCGCCTACCACCTGGGTTTCCTCAAAGCAGATCAGGTTGCCCAGGGCCCCATACAACATGGCCCTGAATACAGCCAGGGATGAGGCAACCACTGCTTCTATGGGCAACTTGTGCCGGTTCCTCACCAACATTTCAGTGAAAATTTTCCTCCTATATCTAACCTAAATCTCTCCTCTGCTCATTTAAAACTGTTCCCACTTCAGCTGTCACAGTCTGCCTGTGATGGTACAAGGGTGTGGGAGAGTCCTGAGGAAACTGAACTGGAATTTTTGGTGCTGTCTGGTATTTTGGTCATTTATTTATTTATTTTGTTGTAGTTTGGTTTGGGTTTTTTTTGTTTGTTTGTTTTGTTGTCATTTGTTTTTCTTTTTCCTATTCCTATGTTAATAAGAGAGATCATAGGGGAGGAGGAATTAGATTAAATCTACCTGTCTTTGTCTCCCTAGTAAGACTAGGATGAAACATGCCTGAACCTGTCTAGAGAAACCTCCTGTTTCAAAACTGAGTTCTGCTTTCTGTACCCTGTTTGGAAGAACTGGAAGAGATACATGGACACAGTACATTCCTTCTCCTGAAGCTGAAGGATTTTTCCAGCAGGGATTTCCCACCCATAATGAAATTATTTCAGGCTGCCAGAATGGATCAATAGGATCAGCAGAGGTTGGACCCAGTGAACTCACTGTAGTAAAATGAGGCTGCAGTTTTTATGAGTAGAATGAGCTCACTTAATTACCTGGTGGTTCTACATGGGAAACAATAATCTACATTTTAAAATATAAAATACTTTGCAGAACAACTTCCAAGCAGTGAATTTCCTAGAATAGCTAAATATTGTCACACTTCAGGTGAATGAGGTATCAGCTCTTTCAGACTGGGGACAGCGAGAAACTGAAGAATCCTTAACAGACTGAGTTGAAACTGAGGTTCAGAGACTCCAAGTCTAGTCACATAAACATACGGAAAAATAAAACATTAAGTGAGATTTGAAGTGAATCCATGGGGCAGAAAATAAGAGAAACACTGCTGTTCAGAGAACAAAATAATAAAAACTCTGAGGTAACTTTTTGTTAAGTAGACAAGCAGAAAAAAAAAAGATGTGAGGAAAGAGCACCTGGGTAGGCATCCATACCACCAAGAACGGGAAGAATCACAGAATCTCAGAATTGTAGGGGTTGGAAGGAACCTCCAGAGATATCGAGTCCAACTCCTCTGCCAAAGCAGCTCCCTAGCCCAGGTTGCACAGGTAGGTGTCCAGATGGGTTTGGAATGTCTCCAGAGAAGGAGACTCCACCACCTCTCTTTGAAGCCTGTGCAGTGCTCCGTCACTGCACTGTAAAGATGTTCCCATGCACATCTGTGCAGAACTTCCTATGCCTCAGTTTGTGGCCATTTCCCCTTGTCCTATCACCATGCGCTGCTGAGAAGAGTCCAGCCTCATCCCTTTGCCTCCCACTCTGTAGATATTTATAGACATGGATCAGATCCCCTTTGAGTCTCCTTTTCTCAAGGCTGAACAGACCCAGTTCTCTCAGCCTCTCCTCATAAGGGAGGTGTTTCATGTACTTTATCATCTTTGTAGTCCTCTGATGGACTCCTTCGAGGAGATCCTGGACATTTTTGTACCAAGGAGCCCAGAACTGGACACAGCACTCCAGGTGAGGCCTCACCAAGGAAGAGTAGAGGGGGAGGATCACCTCCCTTGACCTGCTGGCCATGGTTTTTTTAATGCATCCCAGGATCCCATTGGCCTTCTTGTCCACCAGAGCACACTGCTGGCTCACGGGCAGCCTGTTATCCACCAGGACACTGAGGTCCTCTCATCAGAGCTCCTCTCCAGCAGGTCATCCCCCAACCTGTACTGAAGAAGATGCCACCATTTTCTTTTTATTAGCTCCGGTGTGTCTAAGGCAGGAAACACCATTTCCCACAAGTGTTTGTTATGCTTCCTGCCTTGAAAAATGATTCTGCTCCAATGTTAGTCTTCAGTCCTATAAAAAGTCAACTCCTACCATCTAACCACATGCCTTGGAGTAATGAATCCTGAGAACAGCCAAAGAATTAATAGCAAAGCCTACCTAGCTTTCCCAGATGCCAGTCTGCCAAGTTTAGACTTAGTCAAGAGTTTTGAAAAGATCGGGTGAAGAAATAAGAAGTGGAAAGCTTCATTATTATCGATTGTTGTGGCTAGAGGTAGTAGTCAGCTTGCAGCAGAAAACTGACAGCTTTTCAAATCCCCTCTAAAAAATTGAAGGTGCTTTACAGGACTTTTTGTTCATTCCAGCAATGTCTTCTCTTTTTCTGTGTGTGTTTTGCTATTTCCACTGTTGCTGGTGCTATAGTAATAGGGGTTATTATTCTTGAAGACCAAACCATCACATAATAACATAATAGTGGAAAGAGTAACAGAAAGAATAACAGAAAAAAAAAGGAAACCTTTCCTAAGATGAAGCCATATATGATGAATCTCTTGATCATATTAAAGTATTTAATTCATGTAAAATTACAAAGGCATAAAAATGAGCAGGATTCCTTTGAAGTCAAGACACTAGACTTTGTCATGGTGGTCATTTCTCAGAGACGTAACTCTGAGCTCATTAATAATGAAACTGAGAACTGACAGGGGATGTTTCTGCATTTTTGTGTGTGTGTTTTTTTGGTTTTTTTTCTTTCCATTTTCTAGGAAAAAAAATAAATCACTTGTAGTATAGAATGTTCTGGCATTTAGAAACACTGGCTCCCTTTAAATAGCCCTATAATCTCTCTAAGTTTAGATAAATTTTTGTCTCAGTCATCTCCTACAATCACTGGGAAGTCTATGATGCTCTTGTTTTGCTGATTATCAAGCAGTACATTGCAATCCTTTCCCTGTTGTGGCCCAGGGATACCCAGATAGCTTTTACCCACTGCCAACAACAGTCAGAGTAACTAATAGCAGTTATGTTACTCCTATTGTAGACTGCTCTATGCTATCAGATCCTTTCTGAAATGCTGTTGTGCTGTGAGTAGTGTGTGAGTGAGACACCATAGACTTACTGAGATGTGTTTGTGCACTGCAGAACTGAAGAAGAAGAGTTTGTGCCCAGTGTGAGATAGCTCAGCTTGTCATGAGTAATGCTGAGGTGAGATTTGCTTTAAGAGAAACAACAGAACATGATAAGTTGTTTAAAGACACGTAAAACAAATGAGTAGACATACTATTTCACATGAGAAGAGCACTCAAACATACAAGTTTACTTAGAACATGGATGTCTGTTCTCATCTTGCATTCTTTAGGGAACGCATGTCAAACCATAAAAGGGATTTCAGCAAACACAAAACAACATCCAGTGTACAATTTAAATGATACTCCTGAATTAGGAACAAGCATACTATATCCTAGCCCTCCATTAATACTGTAATGACCTGAACAAAAATGGTTCAGTGGTTAAATTACTCAAGTTTGTTTCTCTGTAAGTCTTCTGCTGCAATCAGCAGTCCCCATGGATGAAGTAGGAAACTGATGGATGTATTTAGAAATAATTCTATGTCATCAGTACCCAAATTAAGGTATCAATCTGGTCAGTTTAACGTAAGACAGTTCAGATGTTCATTTGAGAGCTAAGAAGACACTGCAGAAGTTCTCTGTTCCACGCTCAACATTTTTCCCTCTATTAAGGACATATGATCTCTCCCTTCTAATGAAAAAAAAAGTAAAACATGGGGTGATGTCTATCTGTCCTAATCTTGAAGGCTAAAGAAGAGACATCCAACTCAGGTCTAATTATACTAGCCTCCATTTACGGTCAGTGGAGAGAAATAGTCCTCTCTTGAGAATGATTCATCACATCCTGAGATACACATCTCAGATAGCTGAGATGTGTGTGCTCTTCCAGGGGTATTGCTTCTCTCCACTGTCTAGTAAAACAGTCCTGACTAAGTGACTGCAGATGTCTAAGCACAAATGGGATTCTCACTGTCTTTAACCCCCTTTGAAGTCCTAAATTTTGCCAGCCCCCTATATAGATATTATGTATATTTAGTCATCTTAAACTCTCTGAGCTACCCACCAACCCAAATAGTATCATAGAATGGCTTATGCTGAAATACTGTCAGAACAGTTTAACCTCTATCATATCACCAGTATCCACTTTTGGGATTGCCAAGGGCCAGTATAATAAAATAGGATCCATTACTTTTGGAGCAGGCCTTTTATATACATGCTAAATTATATTATATAATTTTTCACTCGCCAACACCACACTTCTGAAAAGTCTGAGCAGCAGATAGCTTTAGATGTCATTTCACACCGGACATTTAGGTGAAACTAAATCTTGTTTCTGTGTATGTGTGTGTGTGTTTAACAGCACATATGACAATATAGTGTGTACGGGAAGAACAGGTGAACTTTACCATTTCATCAGAGCATTGTATGCTACAGTAAATATCAGAGATAATGATATTGACTTTAAGGTATTACAGCTTCAAATGTCAGTTCTACTCTATCTAACACTTCTTTGGATTTGATTTACATCTCTTCCTCCCTCTGCAAATGCTGCAAAAGGAGCATGTCGGCAAGAGGGACTTCACACAGACACAGTCTATCTTTGCTTTCCATCTCCTCTTCTGATAGTTTTCATGTGGCAGATTTTTGACCAGTGTTAAAGAACTAGCTCAACAGCCTTGGTAGTGTGCTTTAATACTGACTGTAAATAAGTGTGCTTCAGGCTCTGGAGTGAATCAAACGGATGAAATACCAACAGCCTCAAAAGCAAAGTCTTTTGCCAAAGGTGCTACGGCTGAATCAAAAGGTCAAGGAAGTATTAGCGACAGAAATGAAACCAGCCCAAAGAGCCAAAGAGCTCATAAGAATAACATTTAAACAGTGCTTCTCAGCCCTTTTTGAGCATTAACTAGGTAATCTTCATTGGACCTCAGTGATACAGGAGGAAGTATTGATACTGACATCTAGCACTAACATGCATTTTGCAACCAAATCTGCACCCTATAATTGAATTGAAAGACTGTATTTTAGATCCTTAGAAATTGAACAATACAGACTTAAAACTAAAAGTGGGCAGGAAACAAATTTTCCATCCAACAAGAACTTTGCTTCTTTCTGAATCTGTTTAGAGAAGCTTGCAAACTGATAATTTTGAGGGAGAGAACAACAACAACAAAAAAGCAACAACCAAGCATCCTACTTTGCTTCAGTCCATGTGCTTTGGTTTGCTGCTTTTAAAATTTTATTTTCATGTGTTTTGTCTTATTATGTCTTTTAGAGGAGTCTTGCAATATATCATTCACCAAACAAGATGAAGTAAAGGATAAAGACCCTTTTCTTCTTTTCCTGAGGAGGCCAATTCAGTGTAGTTTACTTTTCCCAAGACCCCACAAAAATGAGTACCACTGAGTTCTTATAATAATGGTCTTTAGACTACTAAATGGATCTCATACATTTATTGTAAATCCTTTTCTTTCAGCTGTTTCTTCCAACACTCCTTTTGTGAACAGCAAAGCTTAACCAGTTTTGCTTAACTACCTTTTGTGTCTACTGCCAAGGATTTACCTGTATAGCTCTTTGATTTTCAGAACAGGAAAAAAATGACCCTAAGAATGTACAGACTTCTATATCTCAAGGATGAAGGTGCTGTAGTTTTCTTAAAGGGTGATTAACAGGACAAGAAATAAATACACAAACTTGAAGGGGAAAAATGCCAATGACGGAAGGAATTATTTAAGATGGTCCACAGGGATATAACTAAGAGTAATGGGATACAATTAAGCAAAGAAAAACTCACAATAAATATCAGGAATAAAAAACTTACTGGCAGTGAGGTATATCAAGCCATGGTCTCCCAAAGGAAAGAATGGAAAATCCGATGCTGAGGACAGTCACAGACACGCTGAGGAAAACATATACAGGAGAGAACATTCAGACACTGGCAAGGCAAATGGCTGGATGACCTACAAAAATGGGTCTTTTTCAGTTTCTTTCTTCTGGTGCTGGCAATTACCATCCTATAAATCTAACTTCTCTCCCCATTAAAATAATGGAATGTAAAGGCAGAGAAAATATCATGAAACTTCTAGAGGACAATGGGATCGTGAGCCGTGAGCAAGATGGGGTTGAGAATTATTAACATTAGAAAGCAATGGGAAAGCAGAGGGAAGGTTGTGTGATAAGACTTCAGTGATCAGTTTGATATGGTGCACCTGAAAATCTTGAATCTGAAAGGTCATCTGGACACCTAGGATACTGCCTCTTCCTTGTTAGGACTGACTGTGAAGGAAGATGATAAAAAAGAACAGTTTTCAAATACGGAAACCTGTCTGAAAAGATATCGCAGTGCCTTTTCTCTTCTGTTGCTTTCATTCCTGACGTAAGAAAGAAACAGCATGATAATGATGTTCTGACTAACAGGAAGTTATTTGTAATCCTAAATGCAAAAAAATTTTTCCAAAAGATATATCCAAATTTGCAGAATCATTTGCTTGAAGGAGCATTATTTCAAAATAGTTTGTTTTCAGGTTTCTCACTCTTTCTGTTATTCTAGACAGTGCTAGTCATAGGTGGTGGTAATATACTACTGTAATTCAGAAGAACACAGTTTTTCATATTATTGTTACCTTATTTTTATTTTTTATTTTTTTTTTCATTAGGAAAAATGAAGCACCAAGAGGTCATTTCACTTGAATATACTGTGGTTGATGTAGCTGGGAACAAACACTCTGACTTCCAGGGCTCTAAAGGACTTTTGAGATCCCCTTACATCAGCAGAATTGTGTTCACCAGTCAGTGTGTAAGTGAAGAATTTAGGATAGGATTTCTCTAACCAATCTGTATAAATCTAATGGTTGAAAACTATATCCAGTTCAGATGGACTGAATATTCATTTTCTCTCCTATGACTATAAAATAAATATAGAAGACTAGCTTAAGTGCAGATATAGATGAAGATAGGCGTGTTGACTCTCGGCCCTGTCACCATGTCCTGTGTGCAGTAGCTGCTTGCTCATTTAGTCCTTTCTGAACAGTAGCTGCAGTCTCTAAAGAGCATCTTTAGATATCCAGTATAGTTACACTGTATTTTCTCTCCAAAGTGTGAACTTGCCTCTTTTGGTAAACTATCATTATATTTTTCTACAGCTTCCTGTAAGCTGAAGTCCCACATGTGATTTTAGGCAAACTCCTATGGACTAGAAGAGATTCTGCAGTTAATTCTCAAACCTTTGATCTTGCTACATCCCTTCTGCACCTAGCTTCATGACCAAGAGCACTTATATTGTCTGATAGATGACTTGATCAGGCCAGACTATCCACCACACCACAAACCTTGTGAGTTCCCTACTTTTGTGAAGAGCCTCTATCTTTCCAAAAACTGTTGCTCAGACCAGGAGTTCCTTACAGCATGACCTTGTCTTCCCGCATGTTACTCAATGTTTTGCCCCTTGACTTCTCATTACAGCTGGGACCTGGAGGTATCTCATGCCCAAAGGGTGACTGAAGTAACAAAGCTGCCTTCATAGTTTTCTGCCCCTATTTCAGCATGGAGCATGTGGTGCAATGTAGGCCCAAGTGGAGGGAAAGGCAGGAAGCATGTTTTAATCTGCAAAGACATGCCTTGCTTTATTGTGCTGCACTCTGATCCCAGACATTTCCTGGCCTTGGTGGTCTGTGCTGGATTCAATCTGAAAGGTCAGCTGGAGAGGGGAGGCCAGGTTGCCACAGAGACCTGGCGTGTCGGAACACTATGTTTAATTACACACAAATTTACTGCAGCATGTCAGGAGGGAGGCAGGGAGCTTGTCCCATGGAAAGGTCAGGCATTGTGTGGTGGCTTTACCTAAATTACACTAGGAGGAATGGAAGTGAGACCCTGACCTTGTATAATGAATATACAGCCAGACCCCAGCGGGCACAGAGCATTCATGCGTTCGGTTCATCTTAACTTTAACTCCTTCCCTCACTTCTCCAGACAAGGCAGAAGTATATTTTTTTCACACTTAGTGAGATGCCCCCAATTTTACTTTTCCCAAGAAGTTTAATATTTAAAGTAACATGAAACTATGTAGAGTAGGAATCTCAAAAAAAGAAAAAAGAAAAAAAAGAAACAACTTTTTTTTTTTTTTCAATTTTTGGCCACACAAAGCAATCTCTGCATGTTTGAAAGGAACATCTCAAAGAAGGCAGAAAACCAAGGTCCAGAGAGTAGCTGAAACAGTCAGGAGGCTAAAACTCTTCTTTCAGAATAGTTTCAAATTTTTTGTTAGTCTTTGAATTTGATGTTTTCCAATACTAGTTTCTGAGAAGTTCCCATTATGGATTTTTGGTGTTTTTGTTTATATTTGTATTGGTATAATAATCTGAACTAGGAATTCATTGTTTTATTTATATACTTATTATGCTGTTTTCTTTTATTTATTTATTTTTAATAGAGGTGATGAGAATGAGAATGAGAGAAATGAAAAGTTTCCTAGGACTGTAGCTGATTCTTGATGGTGGACAGGAACCTGATTCTCCTGTTTTTCAGTCTAATTCTGAGTCTATTTCTAGCCTTGACATAGACTTATTCAAAGACATTATAATGATGTGAATGCTTATCTAGGGAAGGTGCCAAATGGAAATTCTTGTAGGAAATTCACAGCAGTTAGGTTGCAGATTACATGACTAGATTGACATGACATATCTGCTTCTCTAACTAACCAAATCTGATGGAGCCTATAGATCTCCTTTTCCTTGGAAGGGAAAATCATAGATTGATCTCATTTTATACAAAGCAGTTGTTCTACTTCAGTCTTAAACAATGACTTTTATATTATTATTTGGCAGCCTAGCCTCCTGGGATATTCTTTAGGTCTTCTTAAATGAGAAAAGATAGCAATGGTGACACTTACTAGTGCTATATTTTTGAATGGTACCATCACACTTGTATATACGCTGCAGGAAAAGTAAGTGACCCATCACATATAAATGAAAGTATTCAGGAGCAGCAAGATATTTATTTCTGTGTGTTTGAATTTACTCTTTCCATGAACAAATACAAAGATAATTCATTTTATCAGTCTCTTTCCTGATTAACTATAAACATTTAAGAAACTTCATAGAGAAAAGGGATGACATGGAGAGCAGAAATAGCACAGGGAGTTCAGAATGAATTACACAGTAAGGAAAAATAATAAAAAATAATAAAAAATTAAATTAAATTAAATTAAATTTAATGCTACAATTGAAGGCTATATATCAACAAAAACTTCTCTCTGAGCACCATCATAAAGGCCAGAAAATACCAAACTTGAGACTCAAAGTTCTTTGGTAGTTTAGAAATAGCAGAAAATTAGGAACTATCATTTTGGTAACAATACTGCATTAGCTGAAGATTGGACTACCAAACAGGCTAGCTTGTATCTGTTTCTTTTTCTCAAGATTACTTCTTGATTTAGTTCAGCATTATGGTGTTTTACTCTTTTCCTGCAGATTTTAAGAGGCCTGGGTGACTGTTAGACCAGTGCAATTGCATGCCAACACAATGAGTGAAGGTATATTTTCCAGTGTAATCATGGCAATGTCATGCATCTATGGTGATAATGTGAATAAGTATTATGGTGTTGTGAAACAAACACTACAGTTATTGAAACATGTAGAGGTCAAGATTGTTATTTAGCAACACCTTTGTTGAGGTTTTTGTTGATGTTTGTAATAGATAGCTCCAGCACAATACATTTTTTAAATGTCCCAAGCTCATTCTACTGAACTGAAGATGCTTGGGTGTCAATATTGATCCTAGAGAGACTGAATAACTGCTGAAGATGGCTAAAATTCTTCCACCTCTCTCAATCTGCCAAGAAGTCAAATGGTGAAAATTAGTCCTCTAAACTTAAGTAGGGTAAATCAAGTAAAAACCCCTCATTCTTCAAATACTTTCTATCTAAAACACTTGTGCAAGTGTAGAATCTGAGCATCTCCTCATCATTATATATTTTGGTGAGTCATGGGACTGCAACACCTGTCAAAGGGTGGGAAATGAAACTGAGAGGTCCACAAGTCCTGTTTGCCTGCATGCAGTGTGTATACCTACACACATACAGTGTAATTTATAGAAGGGCAGACATGAGTACTCAGTCTGACTACAGGAAAGATTTAGAGTTAGTTTAATTGATCTAAGAATAGATGAAAGCAAATTCTACCCTGTTATTCTTATCAGCGTATAGTGTGGAGTACATTTCAGCCAACTTGGCAGGTTTGTGTATCTGAATTAGTTATACAAAGAGCTCCCTCATCATCAACAGAGAGAAATAATCTATTGTGAATGACATTCATATGGCTTCTGCAGAGCATATGCAAAACTCCTGTTAGTTCAGTGATTGCCCTGATAACTCACAACCCATCTCATTTCCTCCCTATCTTGCTTCTGTCTGTAGGGAAAGCAGAAGCAGCCCTTGTTTCTTCTTACCTCAGTCAGGTCACAGGTTTGAGTTAGTGACAATCTGAATCCATCACCCCCTGAAAGGCTGCCTGGGAAATGTGACAGTCTATCATGTACCTGCGCAGAGGTTGCAAGAACTGTATGAGAGGAACATCAACCCTATCTACAGCTTGTGACCAGCAGAAGTGAATGAAGCAAACCCCTTTGGTTGTTCTTAGAACTGACAGAAAGCGATACTGATGTGAGATGAGTCTGCTAGGGCAGAGAGGAAAAGAGAGCAACCATGTTTGTGCAATTCTGAAGCCCTGAGACCCTTCTCTGCAAAAACCTTTGTGTCTTTCATCTGCAGGTGCACCTACTTATTTACATGTCACTGATTCAGCCTGAGCATCTTTACCAAAAGTATAGGAATCTTCCTTCTTTTTGATTCACACATTTAGAAAAAAGTCATGAAGAGATTCCACTTTCTCATTCTATTTATAAGTCACAATCTGAAGGTTAAAACAAAAACAAAAAACAACAAACTATAAAGCAAAGAAATAACCAGATATACACAGACATGCACACAAAATGTTCCTCCAAAACAGAGAGTCAAAGCTGAATTCCTTTTTGAGAACTCTTTTTTCTTTCTTCTTTTAAACTGAAACCTCCAATAATTGCCTGGTGTTTGTAGGAATGTAAATTACTCTTTTCGGTCTCTATATGGGGAGCAAGGAGATGAATGGGAGTCTAAATTGGTTTTGCTTCCTGTTCCCTGTAGTGGTTGCAGGATTAGTCCACTGTGCCTCTTTGCCCTTCCATTTCCTTGAAGACATGGGGAAACCTTCATTTTGCCAGGAGTTACTTACTCATTAAAATGAATCAAACAAGCCAGATTGTAGCAGGCATTTGAAAACCTGCTATCTGTCAAGAATTTTAAATTTAAAATTAACATTGAGTCCTCCTTTAAGACAAAAACCTTGACCTTAAGTTGCGTAGTGATTGGCAAGCACTCCCCATCCCCTGACTCAATTAACATTTAAATGCCATTTTGTGTGAAAATGAGTGGCGCCTTTGGAACAAACAAATTACTAATGTCTTCCTGCAGGAATGGAGCATCAGAAGTGCCTTATTAATTTGACACCTAATTGGAAATCTCTTTCAGAGAGGCCTATGGTACCTAGGGAAAGTTGCCAAAGGGTGCTTCTTGGCCCCTACAAGTGATGTCCCACTTAAACTGCCTCTCTTTTATTTGTGTTTCTGGGCAGAATCTGCACTATGGGAAGGAGGAAAACATGGGAGAAAACTTGTGTTAGATGAGGAAACAAAAGTTTTATATTTTCTTCTTCTTGGGGTGAGCAATAAGGAACAGTTTATGACAACTACACTTTGTGGCCTGTGGTATGGTGCACAACTACTGATGAACAAACAAACCTATTGAGAAGTTGAGGCTTTTCAAGCAAGTGAAAGCTGGAAGCAGAACTTGAAAGTTCTGATTTTTGGATTATTGAGCAGTTTAGGTTGTAGAAATGAGAACTTTGCGGCTGTAGCCAGTATCCATACTGCATGTTCAGCTCGCCCTAAATAGTTCTTTTGAACCTCACACATCTCTTTTTAGTGCATATGAGTTATAATCTATATCCAACCTCTTGGTGAGTACACAGTAGAGTTCCCCCCCATTCTCTGTGACCAACAGAGAAAAGCTGTTTTCACGATGAATTATGATCCAAAATTTACAGGTTAGCTTATCAATAACATGCATTTGCTGTGTGTTTCAACAGGGTATCTAAGGCCCTATGCATTTGGCAGGGGAGAGGATGGAAGAGAATGTTTCACCAGCCAGCGCATGTATCTGCCAGCATTAATTGTGCAAATAGGGAGAAATTTGTAAGTTGCAAAGGTGCCACTCAGAGGAAAGCAGAATTTGCTGCTGCATCGAATAAATAAATATGCATATGTAAAATATAAATGGGCTGCTTTTTCTTTTTTCCTTTTTCTCTTTTTCTCTTTTTCTCTTTTTCTCTTTTTCTCTTTTTTTCTTTTTCTCTTTTATTCTTTTATTCTTTCTTTTTTTTTTTTTTTTCCAGGATAATGCCCACAGTCTCCTTCAAATTATGTCAATCTGACATTGTAAATTTGCAAGGTACACACAGGAATCCAGATACACCAAAGCTGGTGCTCATTCTGTTTGGAGTGTTTTTCCCCCCATCTAATTATCTCTGTCAGTTAATTGTTGTTCAGCCACTTTACCATATTCTATATTTAAATTTTGCATAAGAAAAGATGAGATTTTGCTTAATTACTCCCTTGTCCCACCTTCTCTTACTAGAACTCCCATTACAGTCTGTCTGTACAGACATGCCACACATCATCTGTAGCTGCAGAGATTTTTAGTTATATACATTTCAGCTAATCAGCATGGACTTCTGCTACAGTCAGCAGAGAGAAGTACACTCTTTTCTGATGTGATTCCTTTCATCCTAATGTTGAAATCTAAAATCAGTCAAATGGATTTTGTCCCCAAAGTATCCATTTTTCTTTGCTGATTATAGAGAAAATAAAAAGTGACTAATTCAGATGGATTCATCTGCATTCAATGACCAGATCTGGGTGGATAAACTCAAACTCACTCTGGCCTTCTAGAGGGGAAATGTCTAACAGGCACTAAACCAAAACAATCTTCTTCTGCTCCTCTGCAGGACTCCTTAACTGACTTACAACATGGTGGCAACCGATGTGTTAAAGATTCCTATATGCTTAAAGATTAGTGAGGGTGCAGTTATTTCTGTATATGAAAAACAAATAGACATGTCCAAAATACTTCTCTGGCTTCAGCTTTACCAGTAGGGGTTGATGATGTTTGAGTGTACCATCCTTTTGCAGAGAAATAAATCAGACTCTGTGATGACGCTGTGATCATCAGTTTGAGGGTCACAATCCCTCTCTCCATCTAAGGCAAGGATGCTTACGTCAAAGAATACTTAATCTTCAACAGTTCACTTCACAGTAGTGTGATGAAAGGCCCTTTCAGATCCGTGTTTTGCAGAAGACTTAGGGAATCTATGTTCTACTTAAAGATTCCTAGATGACTGAAACTGGGACTGAAACAATTTGTTTTCTACATTGCAAGCACCATGATTTCATAAATGCTCAGGAGAACTGGATGATCTTTCAATCATATCTCAAGTTTTTAATCATGTTAATTTAAAAAAGAAAACTACAGAAAAAGAAAAGCTGTACATGTATCAATCTGTGTCTGGTTTACCATGTGATGTTGATAGTGTGGTGAGTTTATTGACCTGACTTCAGCATCTGACTCTTGTAAATTCAGAGACTTGTGTCTAAGCTCTTCAGGGTTGACATGTCAGCAGTTCTAGTATTATCCTGAAATCCTAGGTTTGACTTTCTCACACAGAGGTGATAAATCAGTGGACAAAGTGCAGGTGATCTGGTCAAAGGTGTGCGGTTAGTGCAGTTAATCACCTGGTCTGCTCTTCATCATGAGGTTGTGTAATTTACAAGATCACTGCTGTAAATCTATTGACAAACATGCATGCCATTGGTGTTAAAGACCCATTAAAGGTTAGCAGCAGCACAGAAACCTAAAAAAGTTGTTCCTATCATGCTGACTTTTTAAAAGCTGAATATAAGTGTACAGATTATCGTGCTAAGGGATGCTGACTTAACCTTTTAAGTAACATCTAATGTTACTTTTAAGTAACATTCTTTTGTCTGTAGGCAGGATGATCTGGAATAAAGATGTGTGTGTGAATGGGTGCGTTTGTTGTGTAGAGGCTCACTTCAAGTCAGTGTTCAATAGCACAGCTTGGCCAGCCACATTCAGGAGAGATCAGCAAAATCAACCTTCCTGATAACAAAAGGGACAGATTAGATAATGTAGGTCACAATTTTGCCATTTGTTTTGTTATGTGTTTGATCTTTCTGATTGAGTATTCAAGGTCCCAGACAAAAGTGCTTTCTTTATTCCCTGTGGTGGTTAGAAGCTAATACAATTTTCATTTAACTCATTTAATTCACTTTGGTATTCATCTGCTTTTGTTTTTTTTTTCCTATTTTTTACATTATTCTGTTAGCAGATGTTCTGTACAAAAGTGAAGGCAGTTTGGAACCTGGGAAGCATTTTGCTCCACTAGCATAGTCAGCCAATAGTAAAAAGCTTGTGAACAGGTCACTGGCTTCCTTTAAGATTTTATCTTTTATCATTTTCCAAAGGAAAGTGAGAATAAGCCAGAAATCTGAATGGAAAGTGTCTTTACAGGCTTGAATGCTGCAACTTCATCTGTCTGTGGAATAGCCCATTTTGAAGGATTGTCAATGTGTGGGGAACAGTACAGAAAAATACAAAATAAATCAGAAAATAGAAAATACCCTTTTTACAAGAAAAAGAAAATACTGCAGTAGACTGGTAATGACATTAAAGATTTCTCATTATAAAGGGAGAGAAAAAGAATGATCTTAAAAATTGAAAAATTTACAGAAAATCTTGATGTGATATTTAACTTCATGTTTTTCAAAACTCCTTGCACAAAGAAACACCTGATTGGAAGACAAAACAAGTGAAAATATACCCTATACTTTCAGGAAAATCAAGAGACTCCACTGTATATGAAAGTTTACTTCAAAATACAGTAACTTTCTGCTGTTTCTGTTAGCATTCTGAAGTTGGTTGTTTGCAGTTACAGCACAAATTGAATAGGTTATCATAGAAGATGGAAATAAAATAAAGTATTAGTGTGTGCTATTAGATAGAGGGCAGAAGTCATGTGTATTTCTACAGTGAGAAGAGGCAGAAGGACCAGGGAGGTGTTTCTAAATTAGTTTGCTTTTATTCAGTCACTTGCCCGGCAAATTTCTTAGTGCTTCAGAGAGCTTTCAATAAAAAACAAATAAAATGTATAATAAAATATGGAGTCACAACAAAAACTGAAATGGCCATCCCAGTACAAGCCCATCAATAAAAGATTGAGCCAGTGAGGCACCCACAAAAAAGCATTTTCAAAAGGCTTTTAAACTGATTAGGAAAGTCGAATTCATGTATACTGATAGTGAAAAGTATAATTCTCTAAAAAGAATGGACAGGCAGAAAGCAGTATAACAAGGGTAACCCATACTGTAGGTTTGTGCAGCTCCCCCAACAGGTAGTTATTGGAAGTTGACTGTCTTCAAATCTTAAAGAAAGATTTATGTATGTGTTCTTTTTTCTTTCTTCCTCCTCTACCTATTTTAATCCCTAGAAGTTTTACAATCATTACTGTAATAGCTCGTCTACCTGGGAAGCAAAATAGAACTAACTTTGTAAGCTATGCACATGTGAACCTGGATTACCTTTGACTTTGTGTATGATGATTAGATTTTGAAAAGTGTAGAAGGGTTCATGCAATGGTCAAATCTTCTCTTGTGGCTGAGAAGTTTGTGATGATTGTCACTATTGTTCATTCTTTGGTATCTAGTAAGAACAAGCTACTAACATAACTAGTTCCCTCAGTGACAGTGCTAATGTTTTTTATTTTGGTGTTTTTTTGTTTTTTCCATCCTGCTCTGTGTTCAGTTAAAGCATGCGATAATGTAATCAGGAGAGAGTGAAAGACCAGCACACATATATAACATGATTGCATCAGCTTCATTTCTTTAGAAAATCAAATTTTAGTCATTAAGATAAAGGATTCTACCACTCATTTCAAACTACAATTGTGTTCAACAACTGAAGATTTTATTTCGTCTTAACTTTCAGTCAGTCTCATGTTTTAGGGAAGATTGATTAGACATTTTAAAATCCTTTAAAATGAAAATCTTTCATTTTTAATGAAGAATAAGGATAATATCAGAATATTTCTTGATGCTGTTATCAAATAATGTCACAATACTGCCAAACATAATACATTCATATCACCAGCATTAAAGTAATACTTGTATACTTGGTGGGGAGAGATGAGGCAAGCTGTCAATCTCTGCTTTCATCCTTCTCTTTAAATTCTTTTTTCCATCCCATCTGATCTTGCTGAGGTGATGAATGTAGGTTCAATATTGCTTAGAATTAGATTTTTGATAAACACATGGCTATCAGACAAGGTGGGACTTGCTTTCTTTCCTTTTTTTACATGTACAGCAGACAGAATGCATAAAGGAAACAAAGTGAAGCTTACTGACTACATACACACATCATCTCACGAATCCTCCGAGAGGAAAATGTCTGCAGTTTAGGAGAGTATTCAGGAAAAAAAAATAACCTTCTGTGTGCACATTTGCCCTAAGCACCTTCTGTTGCAGACTGCTAACAAGAGGACCTTTTCTCTAGTAGATCTAGTAGAGTTGATCTGGTTCCCTAAAAATACCCAATAACATTTAGTGTCTTGGTTCTGCTGTGATACGTGAGTGGCATTTATCACCCTAAGACATGAGCTGAAGGAAAATCTCAGGATGCTTTATGCCAAACACATCCATGCAGTTGAGCTGCATGCAGTGGATATGTTCAGAACTGCTGAATGTCCCATAATCACAAGCGAGTTGTCCATGTCCTCTAATCCGATTTGCCTACAGTGGTATGGTAGGGATAGAAGCAAGCTGGAGATGTGCCACATACACTTACAGGTCTTTGTTTATTTGATGAGAGGGAAGGTTTTACTATGTGTTGCGGAAATGTCCAGCTCTTATCCAACTGCACTAAAACATGCCTGCATCCCAAAGCACTCAGAATCTTGAAATAAGACAGGCACAGAGCAGAGAATTTGAGCACAGGAAGATTAACTATCTTGCCCACAAGCATCTCATGAGACTGTAGCAGAGCCATGGACTAACCCTTGCATTTTAGCCCTTCCTCCTTGCTTCAGTCCATCACTTGTTTTGTTTTCATGTTTCAATTGGCTCTTCTTTCCCTGAGGGCAGAGAAATTTCCCAAGTGGCAGGATCATTTTGTCAAGGGAGACAGATAACTTTCCAGTTCCTTTTTCTCTCCACCCTCTTCCCCCCATTAGCCAATCCAATTATAGAAAATCAAATATCTTGCTAGAGCTGGCCAAATTCAATTACACAGGTACTTCTGGGTAAATTTTGGCAGTGAATAGTTTGCTGGCTTTACCTAGACTTTTCTCTTTAATAAAATGCTCCCAGTTAGTCAATAGATCTTGTTATAACATAAAACAAAGCAACAACAACAAAAAATGCCACAAACGCATGCAAGCATAGATGAGCAGAGATACGTTCTTCATGCATTTACTGAATACAGATTTTTCAGCTGTCTCCCAGGACCTCTAAACCACCTTGCATTTTCATTGCTAAATCTTCTCCACCTTCTCATGGTTGGATGACAGAAGAGGAAGCTCTGCTTTCCAAAGTTAGGACTCAGCAGGTGGAAATTAAAATTGTATCTGCTCAAAGTATGTTCCCCCTTTACCTGGGGAAGCATGGCATTTCATTTATAAGTACATTTAAAAAATAAGATATTTCTTCTGAAAACTGCAATTATTTATTGAAGAACGTCAGAGCAACACCTCTTGGGAGTTAGAATGACTCATACTCTCATTTTCCTCTGTAGACTCAACTCTGTCTTCATCACCAGACATGAAGTCTATCTTGGGATCATTACCCACAGAGGGAAATGGAGACCTCTGGCAAATTGTTTATAAGATTTAATGGAAGGACAAATTAATGACTGGACAAGTTAAAGGACATACTACAGTAAAAGAGTGAACTAACCAAAACCGTAGTACCTCAAAGAACAATGCCTCATATGATTTCTTTAGGGTTCCCTGCCACTATTACCAAACCTCTGCACACAATTCACAGATTTTATGAGATGAAAACAGGTAACACTGTACAAAAAAAAAAAAAAAAAAAAAAAGGAAAAGAAAAAGAAACAACAACCAAAAAAAAAAACAAGAACAAAAAAACCCCTCAACTCTCTGGCAGTTTTATTGCCTAAAAAATGTTCTGTTGTATCTTTAAGCCTTTGCAAAGCTTCATGCAGAGAAATACTACCTGTATCCTCTGCTCCCTGAGCCCTGTGGTTGTGTTCTTGACCTTACACAACTCATCCAGTGAAAAAAGACACCAGCCTGGCATTTGAGGCAGAGCTGGTATCTCTCCTTATTCACCTGGATAATACTTCTTCCTCTTCCTCTCAGTAAAACCTTATATTATTCAAATGGAGTATAGAGCCAGTGGCCCAGCCAAAAAAACATATGCTTAATATATCTAAAATACAGGGTGCTAACAATGTCCCCTGGATTACTTCCAAGTGGTTTAGTTGCTAGACAAGTTTCAGAGAAGAAATGGATGCTAAATGTGAAAGGTGAAACTACGTGGTGGGATATATTTCAGTCTACTTTAATGATTACAGCCGGATAACACAAAATTGTTCATCTCTGATTTCAGTGATTGAAATCTCTTATTTCTTCAAGCCCAGCCAGAGTTACTGCAAACTGTTATACAGCTTTTTCTGTCCTGCACAAGCAAAAGCTGCAATTCAGATTTTTGAAAAATCAATGTTGTTCCTGCTGTATGAAACCAGTATTTTGATAGTTTGAGAGGAGGAGGGGAAGAGGGAAAATGGGATTAGACTTCTATTAGGTAGCAGGAACATCCAGATTTACAATTGTGGGGATTAAAAAAAAAAAGAAAGCCCAAAGCTTCAGAGTGGATATAAGCTTCCCTGCTTCAGTGCCTAAACCAACTTCTAATTAATGGGGTTTAGGAACACATTGTCCTTATGAGTATGTTATCCCCATAGCTGCCCACTGAAGGGTGCCCTGCCTGTTGCAGAAGAGCAGTTGGTATTGACCACTGTCTGAGACAGGATATTGAACTAGACTGACTGTTGATCTCGTCCACTCTGTCTGCACTTGATTAATCTAATGTCATTTCTTCTAATATAATCTTAATGCATTTTTCTTGTCTCTCTCAAAACTCCCAAGTATACGCACAAACTTTTAATAAACTCCATATGCACAAAATCTTTAATAAACTCTGATCCCATGTGAAAGTGACCTTTCTGTTTGAGATACCCTCTCAACCCTATCAATACAGTTGCAAAATCCTCATCCCAAATAGTGTTACCACCTATTAGGGGCATGATGTTCCCATTCAGAAAAACTGGCATTCCAATGCAGGCAGCAATTAGAAAGAAACACTTCAGGTTGAGAGGAAACCCTGATGCAGTGTGGGGGCCAAAGTGGAGGGACAGTCCAGGAAATGTGCAACACACAAGCATGCCTCAATGTTATAGGGTCAAGATGAGCCATCTGTGACGAGCTGTTTGAGGACACTGAAGACTATAGATGAATGATCATTCCTTGGACACAAGATATAGAGAGAGTCTGTGACTCGTACAGCTGGGTATAAATCATGCCATGATTTTTTTTTTTCTTCCACCAGTCAAACAGTCAGTGTTTTAAAGAAGACTTTGTCATATTTAATAGTGCTGTCAACCTTGCAGTTTTGCTGGCCTGTTAATAAGAAATTCCAAAATGACACTATTAACCACTCTTCTCCCAGAGCTGAGAAAACGCAGTCTGTACAGAGCCTTACTAAAAGCAGCATAAAAGCCTCTGCAGTGCAGTAATGATAATACACCCCTGGGGTAGTTGCAAGAGAACTGGGAAGCCACTCTTCCACCTACCCTGACAGCAGCAGTTAGAGGAGGAGTGAATTTTAACCTTTGTCAGATGATAAGAAAGTTGAGGCAAACATAGGCTGGAGTCCTTCTCAGAGTAAATCATTTATATTCTATGTATTGCTGCTTCATTTTTTTTCCTCTGGGTGCTATCACTGTGTGAAGATACACAGAGTTGGCAGGAAATATTCTCTCCAAACAGAGCAAGAAAAGCCTTGAGGTACTGGATAGATAAAATTTTACTTATTTTTCCCCAATTTACTATGCTGGGAGTTTTAGTCTTCAATAAAAAGTATGGTGGGATCTCAGACAGTCAAGTCCAAAGTAATGCCAAACTCCTGCCAGAGCAACTGAGTGATTTGCATAGTCAGAGTTTACTTCCTTTTTTGTGAGAAATGACTGCCCTAAAAGATAACTTCACTTTAATATTTCCTTTTAAGAAGTCATAGCGACAAGATTATAGGTGTGTGCCCTGTGTAGACAGTTTATGCTGTGCTTGCATACAAACTTTCACCCTGTCCATGATGCCATCTTAAATAAAGTAAAAAGGGGAAAAAAAATACATATCCCTCTACATTCAGATGGTCCAAAAGTAACTCACAGCTGGTTGGAAATGAAATGATTTGGGTTGTTGCTTCCATTAAACCCTTCTCACTCAACTATAGATTCTCTTCCTTCAGATTCTACCCAGCCATTCTTTTGATGCAGCTGATTTGATCCTGTGTGAGAAAAAAAGATCTGTTCAGAGATAACAGTGTTCTGTGAGTCACAAAAACCTAGATAACCAATTTGAACTTTCATGGTGATGCCAGCTTTATTTTTTATTCATCACAGTGTTGACCTGGTTAATTGTGCATTGAAAACAGCACCGTTTGCACCATTAACATTGGGCTCATCTGTTCCATCAACAGAGGAACATAGCTTAAATGGATGTAAAACGCCTTTCAGCTGAAGCTTGCCATGTGAGATCTGGATCCAAAATAGATCATCCTTCCCATAGCTCAAAGAACAAGGTGATGAAAAAGATAAGAATGCTCTCCCATTTATGAAAAAAAAAAGAAAGAAAGAAAAATAGAGCAGCTCATAATAATAATAATAAGTACAAGAAAGAGAGAGAGTGAAATTTTACTGTTCTGACAAATGTTTGATCCAGCATTCACTGAAGCCAGCAGGATCCTTTCAGTTTTCTCCCTTGCCCGATTGCAGCACCATTAGCCACATTACTTCTAACTGTTGGACCTCTACATCGAGCTTTGCCCTCTCTATTGTAGCAAATAAAAATAGAGAACTGGAGAACTCAACTTTTCCACTTCAGCACCCGAGGAAGGGAACTGAGTTAAATTTCCACCTCACTCACCCAACTACCTTCATGCTTAGATGCACACGGTTTGGAGCACCTTTCCCTCAATTTAGAAGGTATTACTTGATGCACAGAATTTTTCCAGGTGATGCTATGAATAGTAGACCTTCCTATACAAGATGCATGGCATGTTGTTCCTAAAGCTGTAACCTTTGCATTTCCTGTCTTTTTACTGCCTCATATTTACAACATTAACGTTGCATTAACATAGGGATTGGGTGCTTAATATGGGTATGCGGTCATTGGTAAATCAGTTTGCAAAGCACTTTGGGATCCTTCTGGATGAAAGATACTATATAAATGTCAGTCATTATTACTATCATTATTATCATTATTATCTTTATATGTTCACAAGGAGACAAACAGCTGCATCAGAATAACACTGGGGGTAGCTTTTTTTAACAGGACAGGTTGGGGGAAAGGCTGGGGGAAGTGAAGGGAGGAAGATTTTGTGGAAGCCTTGGAAGGCTGCAGCTGGATCAGGACTTTCAGCATGTTTTAACCATGTTGCATGCTATGCATATTCCAGGACAGCCTCATAGAGGTTCACTTTATCCATCATTCAGTGCAAACTCACCACAGGATAAGACCCTTTCCTTTGGGCAGGAAAAAAAAGGAAGTTAAGGTGGAGTCTCTGGCATCTTGAGAAAAAGGGCATGTATCAGGATTTACAGTCATTTGTTGGCCTCTCAGAAAGAGATTATATACATTTTCATCATACATCGCTGTTGATGCAATCTTCTCTTGCCTTACCACTGCTGTAGTACAGAAGATTACTTCCCTCCTCATTTGTGCCTTCTGAGCTCAGTTTGTTGTTCACATGAAATTTAAATAAAACCCATTGCTTGTGATATTCCTACTCAGGATTACATATTTTTGTATTTATTTATTTGTGTGTGTGTGTGTATGTATTGTTTTGCCAATGATGATTTCACGAACAGTTAAGTTTAAATCTTTTCTGATGGCTCTGGAACAACATTCCATGGAAATACAGTCTTGAATTGTGAATACCTTCAAGGATGGCACAGCTTTTGCTTTTAACATTGCAATTTCATGCCACACTCTTTCTTTCTGTTGGCAAGACTAAAAGCCAAGAGTTTGGCTTAAATCAGACATGATGTTTTAGAATACAATTACAAAGTAATTGACTGAAACCAGAAGTTATTTTTAGGTTACATGATGAAGTTCAAATGGCTGTAAAGCTTGCCTACCTACCTACCTACCTAGACATACATGGGTCCAGAATTCTTTTTATGACATAACATTCTGTAATGATATAACAGACCTGATTTTGGTACATAAGCACTTGATTTTGACAACAGCTACTGTCTAGCCATATGTGTTAGTATTCAGGCACCGACTTTTAAATAAAATTAACCCCCAATCTGGATTTTAAAACACTTAATTTTATCTAGTTTCTCAAGAAACAGGATTTATGCAATTGGCCTCTTTGTGTTTCTGTCCATCTGTTCCTCCTCCTCAGGAACTGCAGAGACACTGAAATCTGCCTGATCTGTGTCATATTTGGGGACTCCAGTTAGGTCCTAGATTTTTAAGTCAGTGGAGCTAAATCAGCATGACATTTGTCCCTTTGCATGACTTGACTTGTTTGTTAGTCCAAAGGAGAGATAGATCATCTTGTATTCCTTCTGTGTGCAACCAAAAGGTGATGATGCTACCACAATTCTGCTGCTTTGCTGAACAGGAGCATCCCAGCCTACATTCCTCATATATATGCTAATGATGGACAATTTTGAGTGAGTACTGCTGATGGTACTATCCACATTGAAGTAAATCAAGACGAAACTGAGGTCGTATCCTTTTTTCTCAAGTTTATCAGGACATTCCCACTGAAATATGAGAAAATTATGTCTTCCAGCAGGCTTTCACTGAAACAGAAAGATCCAAATAGATACCATACAGTTTTGTGATAATCCACCTGTATATACATTCCTGTCGTATCATTAGGCTACCTGAGACAGGAATTCAGCTTTCTTTGTTTTCTTTAAAGCACTGATCACAATAGGGCTTGAGTTCTTGTCTTGAGATCTATGTGTTCTTTTGATACAAATCATTAAGATTTCTTTTTAATTAGGCTCAATTAACCTTCTGTCCCTTAGTTTTTCAATCTGTAAAATAGAGCTAATAAGTATCTCCAATTTACAGAACTGCTATTCAAAATTAACATTTGCACCACTGCCTTACAGAAAGAAAAGCCCTTTGCAAGTACAAAGTAATTATTGAAGATGCATTTACAGATACATGATGATAGACAACTGTACATGAAAATCCAGCTGCAAATCCTAAATCCAACTATGTAGCAATAGCATACTTTAGTAAGCTTTATGGATTAAGGAACCAAAAGGGATTTGGATTTGGAATGAATCAAGTCCCTCCATGTTTCCTATTGGCCAAGTGTTTCCAGTATAATCCCACTATCATTACTGTATTTTTATGTTGAGCTTGAAAAACAGCATTCATTTTCCTGTCTCTTGAAAGATTCCTGGACTGCAAAGTGGTTGATTTCAATTCAGATGTTAATTGAGGAACTGGAGGATAAAAGGTTTTTTTGTTGTTATTTTGGTGGGTTTTTGTTTGTTTGTTCATTGTTGTTGTTGGTTTTTTTTCTTTTTTCAGTGGATTTTTTTTTTTTTTTGCTAGAGAAAAGAAGTGGCAAAGGATGTTTTTGACAAATAGATGCCAATTTAATGCTGCTATGTACCCTATTCCTACACTCCCCTGCAGGGGCTTCCTTTTGCAGTCTCACAATGTGCTGGTTTCCACAGGCAATGCCTCTGATTATCTCAAAGTTGACAGCATTTCAAACAGTCAGCAATCCTGTTTTAAACTAGGCTGTGGTGATTGGTTGAAAAGACAGCCCAAAGGCCTCCTGATCCAGGAAGCCACTTACACATATGACATCTTCCCCATATACTCACTTCTTCAGATCCACTCAATACAGTTTCTATCATGACAGTGCCCTCGGGAAATCAAACAATTAATAATGGCTAAGGAAAATGTGAAGTTAATTGATGCTTGTTTTATTATTCAGTGGAAACTGTAGTTGTTCATGATAGATCCAATTCTTCTTCTGTATCCTTGCTTTTGACATTGCAAAATCTTTGGGTTGGAAAAAAATGACTCTCATGTCTTTGGTGAGTCTCTGGTCTAGATTAACAGTTCCTTTGAGAAAAGCTTTCTTCTTAGTGTGTGTATATATATATATATACATATGCTTAATATCTTAAACATACCTTATAGAAAACTAAAGTTGATTTAAAGTTCTTAAGACTTAGAAAGTTGGCTCATTGTTAAATTAAACTGTACCACAATTTTAGACTAAGCTTTCTAGTATGATATTTTGTGGTGTCTTTACCTCCTAAACTAAAGTAAAACGATCTCTTAAACTAAAATTCCCTCTGCCAGCAGAATTTTTTCTTCTAGTAGGTAATAGTAAAGGGCAACAGATTTTTCTTAACATTTCTTAGAGAAGCTACATATGTAGATCCCTAAATCCATCCCTAAAATGATGGTTTCAAATCCTCAAATCATTTAACTTCTATCACTTCTTAACATGATCAGAGGCATCGTATGGATAAATTATATTAATTGCATTTTCCTCATTAACATTCATTCCTGCAACCCACAACTCTCTTGTCCAAGGGATCACAGAAGGAATTTTCCATCATGAAATTATGACTTGAATTCTTTGGGTGTGTTGCTGCTATTGTGTTCTGGATGTGTGGTCTTTCTTGCCTTCTGCTGCATTTGTGAGATTGTTCTTGATTAAAGGAGAGAAGGTGAATGAGAGACCTTCCCAAAGAAGGGAGCTTTTGAAGGAGCAGAACATAGGAAGAGGATATTCCAAGCATAGCAGGGACATAAAAAGGAATGAAACATCATTTTGGAGGAGAAAGAAGAGAGAGAGAAGACGAAAATGTTGAGTCATTGTCAAGCACTATATCAAGGAGAGGGCCATGAAGTCAAGGGCAGTGCCTTCCGTTATATCAATACAATTAATGGCATCCTTATGTTCAGTTATTTGCATTAACAGCAAAGTTAATGCCGGCAGAGATCAATGCCCAGATTAGTGATGTCCAAATCAACATGCTTTTAAGCAAATTATTTCCACTGTCTGGGTCCCTCCCCTGGTTAGTGGCATGAATCTTCAGTGGTGTCTGCAGCTCCATCAGGAGATACTTCTTAAGGGCTGCTGTCTCTTAAATATGGTCATCCTAACATTAGTACCACTTGCACAGTAAGCAGGAATATCAAGTCAATAGATCCATTCACTGTGTGTGTCTTGTACATCACCAGTGACAGCTTGAAGCAAAATCTTTTTCTGTCAGTTATTAACATTACTAACACAATTGAAAATATTTGCATTTCCTTTTCTCTGCCTTCATCTGTCACACAATCTGATCTGCTCAATTCTTCTGCTAGAATGACACTGCTCTCTGGGAGCATCAAACCTAAATAAAAATAATAATAATAATAAAAAAAAAAAACACAGCAAGTCCCACGAGCCACCTCTAACATGTTGCAAAGGTAGAGCAGTTGTACAGTCATAGTCAGTAGTGGCTCTGTGACAACATGCTGCCCCACAAGAGGAGGTCTGGAAGCCTATGGCTTTAAGAAACAACTTTGAAAAGATGCCTTTGGTGGGAAGTTGGTGAGAGTTAAGCTAAGTATGTCTCAGAGTATCGTAAGAACTTCTTCAGGGAAACATCCTTGACAGCAATGACCCAAAGTGTTCCACTTCCAGCTCACAGTGAAAATTAATACTTAGTCCCGTGTTCGTGGCTGGGTATTGATTCTATTCCTACATATTCTACTCTGACTTTGGGCCCCCCTTATAGATCTTAGATATTCTTCTTTTCCTATAAACATTTGGCCTTGACAGACATAAGTGCCTTTTGGCATTTTGAACATGTGTAATCACTAATGATAGTTCTTCCTGCAGCTCTGTGGAATCCACACCCAGATTATCCAGCATAGCTGCTGGCAGCTCTGGGCTGGAAAGATCATTGGCAAGGGCTGATAAAAGTCATTTTGACAACATTTTTCTCTTGAAAAATGATGTTTGCAAAAAATGCATCATTTTTCAGAAAGAAATCATCAGGGAAGTTTCTTAGACTCAAGCTTGAGTTTCCTTTGAAAATTAGTGACAGGGAGAAAGAGAGAACTTAGAAGTACTAGACTTTCAGTAACATAACCAAAACAATTCCCTTTTGCTGATCAATCAGCTATTCTTTAGCATTTCCATCTCTCTTTAATAGCTACAAGAGACCTGTACAGTTTGTGAACTATATTTTCAATTTACCCACGATTCTAAAGTTTCCAAATTGGAGGGGATTCTGTAAGAACTAACAGTCGTTCTGTAGGAAGACATGAAAACAAATTATTTTTAAGTCCAAATTGTTGACAAAATAGTTTTCTTGAGAATAGTAGAATAAATATGGTGTGATACAGTAGAGACACAAAAAAAAAAAAAAAAGCCCAGAGCCCTGGGTTGGTGTTTGAATGGAGCAACACTGATATGGGTACATTTTTGACAGTTTGTTAGGCAGGTGGATTGGGATATTCAATATTCATGGGTATGGGCTAGTGATGGGTAAGCACTTCACAAAGAAATCTCTACTAAAATTGAATACTGCGCCTTTGTCACCAAGTATAACCTACTCAGATTCCAATTTCTGTAGATCCTATCACTTTCTTCACAACACAGCAACTTCTTCCTCCATCTCATTGAGCTTTCATATTTCATGATGCTGAGAAATACAATCAGATACACAGACTGCTTTCTTGCAAACCCTTTTTTTTTCTTGATATCCACCCAGTACTTGTTAAACCATTAAGGAAAGTGAGATGAAGGTGAAGAGAAAGTCTTTGGGTTCTGGTTTAATTCAGAGCACCTGCTGTCTTCCTGGGTGCCAGAATTGTATAGCCTTGTTGGGAGCCAGGATGTAATAGCCTTGTGTCTGATAAATAGCGGCACTAAACGTGCTACAGCAAAGGTTTTCTGTACTATAATAATTGTAGGTGCTGACTTGGTGCAATATATCTTTGCCAGCATGTAGTGATAGAATAAATAGCCGTTTTTAACTATAGGATCAGGACAAGCTAATGCAGTGATTGAGGGAAAGTATCCAGCTAAATGTAGTCTGTCTTTGATGTGCTGTCCTTCCAGCCAGTCCTACCTGTGCTGGGAGAATGAGTGATGTACTCCGGACGTGTCAGCACCTCCTGCACCTCAGTGGGGTGTGTTCACTGCAGGGATGCATTACCAGGGCTGTGTCTACCCCTGTAAGGCTCCTAGACAAAGAGGAAGAGGCAGAGATGCCAAGCATTCCAGGGAGCTGTTGAAGGGGAAACAAATCAAGGTTGTGAGTTCACAGTCTCTGCAATCTGGTCAGTCTTTGTTGGCCAGGACAAAATTAATGTGAGCGCAGCCCAGCTCCTGGCATGGCTTTCCTTCCACAGAAGAGTGCCAGAATGGTTGGTCACCATGTCGACAGTCCTGCAGGGGCCAGGATTGAGAGGGCTCTGGTACCTGAGCTAATGTCAGCCATTTATTTCCCGCTCACACCTTGAGTACCTTGTCCTGCTTAGATGGGTGTAAGATATTTCATACAATTGCTTTTTTTTTTTTTTTTTTTCTTCTGGGAAGACAATAAACACAACCCCAGAGGAGAGTTAATATTGGTACTATGTTTCAAGGAACAGGCACCAGGGAAAACCAGACTCTGCAAAGTGGTCTCAGGGAAAAGGCTCCCTTTTAGAGAGCCTGCTTGGAGTTGGAGAGGTAAAAGCTTTTCTCCCTGGGCTCTGGAGTTTTATGTAACTTAATTTCTTATGAAAAGTTACATTTACTGTAACCGTAGTTTGGAACCTTCAGAGTAGGAGCATGCAAATAAAATGAGTCCCTGCTTCAGATTGTGTGTCAGTGTAGTTAGAGAAGGGGAGCTGCGTGCCAAGGTTGGTGAAGTCTTTTTCTCCAAGTCATGCACTAACCCAGGACGAGGATTCCCTCCCACCACTACCAATAGCCTTCTGTTTTCTCCCTCCTGCTTGCCACACTCTATTTTTCCATCTTTCTTTGTCGGTTTTGCTGCTAACACCAGGAGTACACTTTGCATATTTTGTCCCTTTCTTACATAGGCCATGAGGGTCTCACTGCAACTAAAGGCACTGAATTATCTCACCTACAGTCTGAACAGCACAGCCCTCCTCCGAGTGCCTGGTGCTCCTGCCAACCTCTAAGGCATGAATCTTGGTGATATGGCCTGTTGGTCAGGAGGGTGCTCATATGCAAGTACAGAGAGGAAAGAGAATAGTCAGCTACAAATAAGGATGTCTGCAGTTGTTTCGTCTACTGCAGTGAATGTGATCTTCTTCTGAATGTACCTAAGATGGAGTTAAAAGCAAAATGCCTTCATCCAGGACTGGAAGACCTTGAGAGAAATGACCTGACTGAACAGACCTGATAGTCTCTGTATGTGTTCTTTCCATGCACCCACATGATGTCTTACAGGCAAAGCCAAAGAAAACAGCACTTTGCCAGAAATGTAGTTGGTTTTAGAGACATGAAACTGCACTTCTTATCCAGTGAGTGAAAACAAGGTAACCAGAAAAATTCTCACTGTGCAGAGATAGTTTTGGAACTTTCATTTAAAACAAACAAACAAAACACCGAAAATGCAACATAATCTTAACAGAGCTTGCTTTCTAAGGCTTCAAAGCCCATGGAGGATCCTAGGAACATTTTCAAAGGTAAGAAATGACTTTGTGTCAGACCTAGGTACTTTTGCTTTACACAAGAAGTCAAATTTTTATGGATTTGATCAAAAGAGTGCAGGGCTCACATGAATTCTCAGGATATTTAAAATGTGACTTCTGATTGCTGGATATGAATTCCAGCCTTACATACTGTCTGTGGGGTGAGGAATCTCAAATGAGATACAGTTGTCATGCTCATGCTGTGCACATCAGTCTGAAGTAAATTCAGTGGTATTCTGGTGGGGTTCTTTATGTGAGAACATATGTACTTCCTGTCGAGTCAGATTAAAGATTCACATGGACTAGCGTCCTGTCTCCAACTGTGGCAAGCAGCACATACTCAGGAAAAAGGTATTAAAAAAAAGCATAGCCTGCCAGTGAAGGCCCTGACTTACGAAGCGTTTGTACCTTGTCTAGTGATCTCACCCCTGAAAAAGATTCTTATTATCTCAGAATTATTGGGTAGGATGGCATGGCTTGCTGCAAAGCCAGAGGAGAGAAAGTGGCATCTCAAGGAGCCATCTTACCCTAAGATATGTGACTTTCCCATGCAAAAAGTATCTCTTGCTTTAATTGGAACCCTTTTGCAACTTCTTTCTGAGCAAAGTCCTTTACATATTCTAAGACTATTATAATTTTTTTTCTCACTGTTTCCTCCTGCACACCAAGCAGATACAATTTTTATAGCTGTTTCTCATGGCTCATGTTTTCTCAAATCGTTCATCATTTTCCTCTGAATTCATTGATCAACACACATATTCAGCACACAAGTTTCTCCAAGTACATTGTCCAAAAGTGGGTTCAGCTGAGGCTTTCACAGTGTAAAAGCACTACAAGAAATGTTCTCCACTTTTTGGTCTCCTTTAGTCAAGTTCTAGCCACTCGAGTTAAGAGGCATAGTGAACAGTGTTAATGCACTGCCTTGTGCTCAAAGGCAGTGTCAATGCCACTAGAGGATATTAAATATTTCATTGTTTGTTCTTGTTGTTGTCCTCATCACTCAGTATGATTTCAGAATGTTCTGTAGCATAACAGATCTTTCTTTAGATAATGAAGTCTGGCTAATGCAAGACTGAAGGTCTGGATTACTCCAGTGGTCTTTTCTATCCTTAGGTTTCTGAATCTTTTAATGCACTTGCTTTTCTCTCTAATCCATACTTATGTGTCATATATCTGTTAGGTGTTAACATACCTATATGTTTATCCTTAAAGTGATCATTACAGATGCTTATGTGATTGTATTTACACATAAATCCATATGTGTCTGTGTATATGAAAGATGTGCAGAAATAACTCTTGGGAGCATCTCTGCAGGGAATTTTTCCAGTTCTAAGAAAAGGGTCTGGGTACAGTGAGTCTCCTTCTGTCATGGGAAGGAAGGAGTACAGCCCTTCCCTCCTCTGGATAGGAGCCCTGAAAGTCTGATCTTTCTCTTTGCCTTAGAAGTCAGCAGGTAGAGAGCAGTTATGCAGAGGAAAGGAATATCTCCACAACACATCCCCAACATCTGCCTTGATAAAGCTGGGAAGCTGAAGATCAGACCCATTTTACTGTCCCTAGCAACGTACTGCTCTGGGCAAGTGAGTAGGCTGTCTCCATCCCTACGTATACCTATGAGCGCTTATGTGTATATCACACAGTATTTCATCACACTTTATCAGTGAGAACAACTCTACAGGACAAACATAGGAAAGCGGCAGTCCCAATATCAGTTAAAATAGCAGGAAAATGGTCAGATCCTGCTGCATACCAACCACATGCTGAAAACATGTCTACCTCATGATGAGATCTGTGAATCCCCAGGCTTCGTTTACTCCCATGCCCTATGTTCATATTCATGAGTTCAGTGGCTTTCAGCACAGGTCTAGTTCTCTCTCTTCTGTTCTTCTTTCCAAGGCAAGTTAACTGCAGGTGTTTTGAATTCACAGATTTCTGTTTATTCATGAGCTTGAAGGAAAATGTTGGAAAACAAAAGCTGTTTCTGTCTGTTGATGTTCTCTCTGGTAGTTTTTTCTTTTTGGATTCTCCATCACCACCTCCACCCTGATACTATCCTCCCCACCCATCATTGGCAGTAGAATCTCTAAACACAGAGACAAAAAAACATACTGGAAATCAGCAAATGGACATTTTCTCTCTGAATTTTACATGCTGATGCAGTTCGGAGTTAGCTGAAAATAGCAACAAAAACAACAACAACGAAAAGAAAAAAAAATGTTTAATGCAAATCACTTGCCACTGATTCTTTTCCAAAGCAGTAGCATTTACTCTATAGTGCAGTGCAGCTGGCTGCTGGTCCCCTGTGGAGATCTCTGACTAAGGTACCATTTAGAAACAATTTGGCTGATCCATCATATATGTTTTTGGCAGATCTTTTCCCTCATTTCTTCTTTAGTAAGAAATTATGACAGATGAGCCCCAGATACTGATGCTGGTAATCATCTCCTGGAGGAATATTTGAAACTCAGACCACCTGTAGATGTCTTGTTCACCCTTTGAATGCCTGACCCAAGCTCAGACAACCTGTGGCAGTCTTATCTGTAAACCAGGGTAAAATCCAGGCTGTGGTGAAATCAGCGGCAACTCTGACCGCACTTTGTACTGAATGTCAAACTCCACTTGTCCACAGGATAATTCTTTTGAAAAAGTTAAGAAGTTATCCATATCCACATTACATGTTTTGTTCATGCATTCACCTGATCTCCACAAATACTTGCTCTCCATCACACTTAAGTGTTTCTTAGTGGGGTCAGTACTAGATTTACTTACAGTTGCTGCATAGAAAATGGATTCCAGGGGGCAATTTAGGTCCCCTGACAATTTAAATAATTCTCAGTAGGTGCTGCCACTTCTTAAGAAGACTACAGAGAGAATATAAATTCAGGTGCATTGCCTTATGAAAAAAAACTGGACTGAAATTGGAAACCTTAGGAGAGCAGGAGTGTCTCCACAATGTTCTTCATTTCCTGCCCAGCTACCCATAGTTCTATTATCTCTATTGTGTTTCTGACCTACGAGCTGAAGCCCTTCCCATGTGAGGAACTTCTCTTGGTTCACTTCCAGGCTCGTGTCTCAACAACAGACAGATTTTTGTCAGGCTCACGAACCCACTTTTAAATATTTTTGTGGTTCACAACTCATACACAATAAATTGTTGTTCCATCTTAAGCAGTTTAGCTCAATTTTTAGTGGAAAGAATGGTGTTGCAGTTATAACCCCTGGCTAGGTTTTGAGCAGTCCAGCTCCTATTCCTACCTTTTCCATAGACAAGATAGATATTTTGACCTTAAGGAAGTCTCTTGATCTGAGTGTTAGAATTCCTGTAACTTTCCGTCTTTTCTTATCCATCATCTCTGCTCACAGTGTAAAGTCTTCAGGCGGTTTAAGCTTCCTGTTAGCACTAAAGTACAGATCATAAGTTATAATCAGGTCATCTACATCCTTCAATACAGCATCTAAACAAAAAACATCTATGCTTTTTCAGCTGCTTTTCCACCACTGTTATCTTAGCTGCTTCAGGCTTAAATAAGTGATCTGAGTGGGTTGCATTCAATACACACAGCCTCTCCAAGAGATGAAAACCTCAAAGTCAGGTTCTGAGTCTAGTCTCACTATCTAGAACCTCTCTGTTGTCAGTGGAGAAAGATCAGCATCACAAAAGTATATTTCTTCACTACGTCCTTGAGATATGCTTTAAAACAGAAGAAATCTCTCTTTGCAGGTGTGTGTTTCCCTTTATTTGAATGTGGAAAGAGCTGGAACTATTAGCTCAAGCTAGATGGTATCCTTTTAAAGTTAGGGTTGACTGAGGTGAAAAAATCATGCACTAAATAAATATAGTTCTTATTCTGTATCCATCCAATGCCCTGATTCAACATCATTCTGTTGCTTTTTCTTAGGAAGAAATATTTTTACTGATTTGGGAGGATGCATTTTTTTTATTGATCCTCTTCTCTTTCCCATGTAAGCAACACTACTGTTGGAAAAAATTTTTAAATGAGTCTCTCCTAATACATGTTGTCATAAGAAATCGTAAGACACAAAATGAAGCAGTAAAGATACCATATGAGGGTGGAACTGCTGTAATTGTTCAGTCATAAGACGTTTCTCCCCATTCTGTGCCTTCCACACCTTTCAGTTTTTGCAATAACCCAAAATTTCTGTATGCAAACACTCCTACTTAATGAAAAATACCCACTTGTACATCTCAATATCCCTTTCAAGGGTATTTTCTTGGTGTGTTTGAAACTTTAAGATTGCATTGTTCTTTCCAAAGGTTCAAAAATTAGCACTGCTGTACTGAAGTCAGTGTATGTAGATGTGCTATTTTTGCTTTATTTCCAACATTACATGGCAATTCCTGAAAGTGTAGTCTATGAAACAGAATATTATTATGCAAAAACTGCAGAATGTGTTGTAGAAAAAGATTCTTTACCAAGTGCCTTCAACAACCTTCCTTAAAAGAAAAATTGATAATTTCTAAGATTTGTCTTTAAAATAATTGTATTTTAAAGGCAGCTACATGTATATGCACATGCATTTCATTTTATATTTATTTCAGTGAGCTCAGAAAGGCACACAGGAAACACTGTCCAAAGCCCACAGAAAGAAATCATTTTAGTTGAAACCTTCCTGCCTCAATGGACATGAGTTCAGACTTGTGAATTTAACATTTCACTGCTCTGTTTTCTTCCTTCTTTTCTCACATGTACTCCTAATATTCTAGTTAAATATTCTAGTCTAATATTCTACTAGTTAAATATTCTAGTCTAATATTCTACTTAAAAGGTGTCCAGACTTAACAAGATTTGCAATTGTTTTGTTTTGTTTTGTTGCTTCTTGTGTTAACTTATTGGTCACCTATAAACTCAAGATAACTCTGAGATTACATAAAATGTGCCTAAGTCTACAAGCCCAGCGGATCATCACATGAGACAAATAAAAAGCAGAGCAGCTATTTATCTGTCCTTGGATATAATTAATAACTGCAGTTCATGTTTTCATTATATTCTGGATATTCAGACACAATCAGAAGTTATATTACTGGGCATTTACTTGATTCCAGCATATATCTTTCAGAAAGATTCTCTTTTCTCCAAATTGTAAATCCAGCTGTTACCAGGATTCTCTTATTTTCCAGACAGCATTTATGGGAAGAGTTAACTGTGTACATGTACAGTCTGCTGCCCACTAGCAGAGAAAACATACATCTTTACCAGCTTAGATTGAGATGATCCTGCCTTGGAGTGGAGGAAGTCGACCTCTGGTGTTCTCTGCAAGCCTTGTTTCCTCAGAGTTCCTTCAGGGAAAAGGAAGCTATTTGAAACAATTTAGGGTGGGGTCTCTGAAGAATGCAGTACAGTTTCTACAAAGGCAGAAGCAAAGAAGAACTTATTCTGCTAAAGTTGTTCAGTGCTATTCCCTGCCAACATTTACTTAATTATCTTTCTACTCTGTAATGGCAATTGAGTTACAGCTTCTTCCTGGAACTTCTGTATCCTTCCCTCATGGATGTTTGTGTGTGTGTGTATGTGTGTGTGTGTGCCTGTGTGTATGTGTTTTAGAGAAGAATAAATTGAGTTCAATCACTTCTGCTTTACTCAAGGCAGAATTTATGATGGCCTTGACGGAGAGAGAAGCCATCAGGCAGGACAAGACAGTACTGCTGCTATATTTTTGCTATTAAATATGCATCATAAACTGAAGGCTTCTGTCTCTGTACTTTTGAAAAGTCTGTCTCAGGGATATTGTTGCCACTTGTCAGGATCATGCTCTGCCTGAATGTTTTGTTCTACCATATTCACTTTTCCAGCTTATCTTAGCTCTTGTGGGCTGCATTCACTAGGACCTTGAGGTCATTGATTTGGTGTTTCAGTCCCATCTGCTCACTGTGGAGTGTGGTTCTCAAAAAGAAGGGTGATCTCCTGCAAAGCATGTGTGTCTGATGATGTGGAGGTATAACTTGTTCTAATGCCTACTTCCTCTTGTGCTACTGTGGGGAAAGACAGCTGGATGGGAATGTTCTCACCTAATTTTATGTCTGTAAAAGGGAAGGCACACAGTCTAAGATTCTCAGCTCCCTCTAGTCAGTAGGTAGAGAGGCACCATTACAAGTCCTTGGATGCCACATCCCACAGCATAGGATGATTCACTTACATGAGGTGCCCAACTCCCTGTAGTTAATGCAGCAAGTATGGATGTCTGGAATAAACCTGAGGTACAACTACTGGATGGTTACATTCAAGTGAAATTAATTTCTCTCTCAGCTTTCACTCACGCAGTTGACTACTGAAAATAAGCTTACTTTTCCAGACGTGTTTCAAAGATAAGTACACTCCAAACTGGGGCTTAGTTGTTATATGTAAGTGGGTTCATAGTAGACACCCAGGAATTCTTGGTCCCTTCATCCAGGGAAGCCCGAGATCAGAACATCCTGGCAGTTCTCCCAAGGGTGGCTGACATGGCATGGACATCGCATGGGCAATGGCTTTGCATCCACTCCCCTTTGCCTAGGAAAAGCCTACAGGAGGACAGCGATGTCACTGCTAACCAGAGAAGGAGAGGAGTTGGAGTGTGTGAATCATGTGGGCTCTTCATGTTAGTTAGGGTCTTAGCTTGCAAGAGATTTTTGGTACTTCGAACTACTGGGCACTTTATGGTTCAAAATTCAGAGAATTCTTAATTCCCTCTCTGTTGATTTTGAAATCCGATTTTCACTTTTCATTGTAACATCTCCCTGCAGCATGAGGCAACCCCAAGTTGGGATCAGGGTTTCCTATGCTGCCTTCAGAAGGGGAAAGAGTCATGACAGACACAATGTAAGCAAAGGGAGAAAAGGTGATGTTTTGCCCATGACTGATAGCATAATCAGAGAAAAAAATAATTGGTTAAAGAAACATTTGACAACCCTTCTTCCAACTCCCTGTGAATGGACAGTTCCCAGTTTCCAAACTGAGTGTGACTGAGTGAAGGCCCAAGGTGCTTTAGGACTAATTCTCATGTCCTAAGGTTTTTTTACTTCAGTTTTATTTGGTGTCAAGTTTTGTTTCTATGAGTGGAAAAGAAAAAAAGAGGAGCTGATGAATTTCCCTCTTCCTATGGAATGAAATGCCAGCACTTGTTGAGTTGCATCTTCATCGCTGCCTTGGGGGTATTTGATTTCATGAATCTGATTAAATTATTCTGCTCTCAGTATTTCTTTAATATTGCTTTATAAAATATACTCCTAGTGGCTTTGGTGGTGAGAGCACTTGCTGTACTTTTTTTAAAGCTAGCATGGTCCCTCCTGGGGCTGTGGGGAAGAGCCCTTATTAAAGAGTTCAGTGATAAAAGCTCCTTCCTCTAGGAGAATTACTTTGAAACAACTGAAACCCACACATACTTTTTCATAACGATTATGTAGCCACTCATACTAATGCCTTCAGTGTAAGATATGGCCATCTCTGATTTCACTGACACAAAAAAATTTCAGAACATTTTCATCTTATCAGAGGGCCTATCTGATTTGTGCTGATAATAATTCTTCTTTTACCTCACAGTGGATTTTCCTCGGTGGTTGAACTTCATGTTTTTATATAATGGGGGTTTCTGAGGCCTTGACCTTAAGTAGGGTAAAAGACTGTAAACATTCAGGGAGGGAATGTCCTTGAGGTAAAGATCTCCTAGACCTCATGAGCAGAGAGGATAAAATTGGAGGGGAGGGAAAAAAAGAGAGGAGGTTAAGTAAGGCCAAACTCAGTGTGAGTGGTTGAGCTGAGTGAAAAAAAGCAGCTTTAGTCTTTCCACTCTTTGTCCAGTAATATGGCACTGTTGCACATCAAATCTTGTTTTAACAGGGAGTGAGCTGCCTTGCTTCTCTACCATGCCCCTTGAGCTGCTGTTATGATCTCATGCTGTTCATAAGGGCTCAAGACACTGGAGTTCCAAAATCATGTAAGAGTTTTAGAAGTGTAAAGCACTGGGGAAGCTGGAACTGAGGAAGCCAGCCACTTTTTATTCAGTTATCCATCAACCAAAGGTTTTATATTGCAGGCCCATGTACTGAAAAGTAGATGCATACAGTAGAAAAAGGCAGACAGACTCCAGGACTTCTGGTCAGCCTCTTTTCTCCAAAGTCCCATCAGCTGTCCTTAGAGATTTCTGCTCATAAAATCACTTGGATGTGGGCAGGGTGACATGCAAGTACACTTGGATTCATCTTCTTGCTCCTCACTTAGGAAATCTTCCATATTGTTACAGCTGATGAAAGCTCTTTATCATTCTTAAATGTCTGTAAATACCTCTTAAGTTGTGTTGCTTCTCAGAGAGTGACACATAATGTATATATATGTACTTTAATAATTGTTAGGAGCAACTCAGCCATCTACTGCTGGTTTGCAAGATAAATGACATTAATCAACAGGATGCCTACAGAACTTTTGGTGAATCATTTGTTATGCTAATTGAGCCACTTAAAGTAAACTGTCAATGAAAAGAGATTTTTGACAGCTGAGATGAGACGTGGGGCTAATTAGTCAGCTGCCATAAAAAACCCTGCCCAATTTTAATAATGTAATATTTAAGAGAGAAGATAATGCTAATCATCTGACCAGACCTCTCTCTCGGAGGATATAGTAGCAAAAGGCATAGCCCATTATGGAAATCAAGTTTCTCTAGGAATAAAGCAAAACAAATGGCTGGCTGTGCAGAGATGACAACCTTTGTGAAAGAGTTGATGTGTCCCATAGGTTACAGGAAACTTTTTAATTAATACACAAAAGCCCAACTTTTGCTCTAAATTACCTCTGTCCTTTTAGATCAATCCCCCTGTTTTCATTCTAGGTATTTTGCATTCACACTAGCAGCAATGAGATCATTGGTTCTGACTGTAGGACTTATTCTTAACCTACAAATCAAGAGGATTGATTGGATATACACACTGTCTAGAAGGCATGAGCAGCATTTTGGCAAGCCTGACAGAGATGGGCTGTAGAGGTCGTAACAGTCAGAAGTTATGACTGAGATCACAGAGAAGAGTTCTGAATGCTGCATCTTTCCTTTCCTGGTATGTGGGTTGCTCCAAAAGTGATGCCTCCCATGTATTTCTGTAGATACTACAATAGATGCAAAGAGCACAATAACACTGCCTGATAAAGAAAATTCTCAGCTATAAAACACTAGTTGTCAACATTCTCACTACTGTTATCTATGTATTTTCCCTAACAGCGAGCAAGAGCTGTCTGTTTTCAAGACACTGTAAGGGTTAGAAATACTTTAAAAGAAATTATTCTGTTTCTCTAGTACTCAGCTACTCTGTATAGCATAAGTAACTAATCCTGATTCCACTGAGGACATGCTGAAACTCCTGTTGCCTTCATTGATATGGCTGGGACTTGCAGCTGATAGTGCGTTCCACCCTGAGGTGGTTGCAATTCTGTAGTAGGTGAGCAACGACTCCAGTGCTATAGCAAGTGTCAGTAGCAATCACCAGTTACCAACTTCACTCCTAAACTCTCCCTTTTATGCTTGCTGAAAACTTCCTCAAGACAATTTCCCTTTTATTGCAAATTTCCATTCTTAGTGTCAGACAGAAAGATTGTGTGGAATCAGACCTGCCTCATTTGTTCAGTACAAGCCTAGGGAAGAAAAAAAATGAACAAACCAACTACTCTCCTTAGATGTTGCCATCCAGATTTTGCTTAAAACAAAAGCATATGGTCTTGGGCTTGTTTTTTTTATTATTATTATTTTTTTTTCCGTTTGGTATTTTTTTTTTTTAACAGGATTTCACAAAGGTCATTTGTCAGAAAATTGATTTTTGCAATTTCAAATTTTCAAGTCTTTAATGCTAGCAGTGTAGTACTGACGCTAGTATTTATCAATAATCTGGAGGAAAATGTTCAAAGCAGCCTTCTGAAGTACTAAGAAACAAGAAAGGTACTGGTTATTCTGTCACTTAAAAATGTCAGCACTGCTGGTCAATGACCTTTTCACTTTATCTCTGTATTTCTTAGTCTATGTCTGGATATGCACCTATTGCTATCATCATAGCATCTATATTTTCATATGCTGCAACAGCTCTAAAAAGCTAAAATACTTTATTTTTGAGAATTGACTTTTACCTATTTTTTCTGCTCATCTTTGACACATTCACACACAAAGACGTGCATGCATGTGTTATGCAGTGGACTTTGTACCAAATATGTAGAATCGACTTCATTTCCACGAGCACAAGAAGAATGATTGTTTTTTTAGCATCTACACAAGTTAATCTAGAAAGTCCATGACATTATTTTCATAAATAGCACAGATTAGGAGCTGGACATTCTCATAAACTCAAAGTGCTAAGGCATATTTTTACCACTGCATGTAGAGGACACTTGCCTACATCCACCACCAAGGTTAAGACAGATCAGTCATGAGGCCACATGGAGCAACTCCCATCTATAACTTGTAAATTCTACTGGTATATGGTGCAGGAATAAGGATTCAGAAAGGCTGACCACCTCTCTTCTCACTGAATTCTTTCCGTCAGCAGTGCAGGAAGCTCAACTTAAACAATGCAGTTTAAGTAGACATGAAGCACGGTACCATAGCCTGAACCCCCAGACCTGCTTATTTCAGTATGCCTGAAATAGATCAGACTGTTCCCGAGTCCACTTCTCTTTTTTCTTTGTTCTTTTTTCTTTTTATTTTTCCTTTTTCCTTTTTTTTTTTTTTTTTGGAGCAGCTTCTGAGTTTGTAGTGGGTGATGTACTTTCAATGGAAGGGTTAATGAGGTCTGGAAAAGGTGGACAGGACAAGTCTTTAGATAGAGTTAGCAAGCTGAACTAGCTGTGAGGTAAGGAAAACAAGCAAACAAACAAACAAAAAAGGTTGTTTCAGAAGCACTGCAGCTTCTGCTTTAGGCTGTGAGCAGACAGCTATTTCTTCTCCACATCCAAGCTAGAGAAATGGAGAAATGAGAAACTAACATACAATGGGGCCAAGCTCTCTGGCTCAGGAAGGCATTCAGGCTCAAAATATGTTGGGGTCCATCTGACATCTCAAGTGTGCACTGCACTAAGACCTGGGGCTCAGATGTGGACTTCAACTGCTCAGGACAGTGTTCATGCCCAGAGCTCAGCTGCTGTCTCCAGGACCTTTGAAATCCAATTTCACATGACAGTGCAGGAGATTTATCTCAGCCAATGGTCAGTGATTCTTGTATCTTCCCCTTTTAATCAACACAGGATATGAATTTTTAAGGCCTTTTCTAGCCATTTGTCTTTGATTTTAAGAACAATTATTTGCAGCTTCTTAAATCTTCATTCTTCTTTTGTAAATGATAGCTATTGGAAGAACGATGACAAAGTATACTTGCTTTAAGCTTTCCTTGAAGAAATGCTTCCCTTGTGGTACAGCATCTTCATGCAGAATTGGCTCTTGTGCATTCTGGTGCCTTCAAGAGGCACCAAATATCATACTTCTCCTTTACTATCTGGAGGAAAAAATGAAAGTAAAAAACTTCTGGTGCTGAATTTTGATTCAGCAATATACTTGTTTCTATTAGAGAAGACCAATTTGGCTAATCCTTGTTCAGAAGTGCAGACCCTATCTCCCAGCTACAATTTCTGTTTACTTACCTTCCCGCTATTGCTGAGCAACTTTAAAAGCCATTCCTGAATAGAAAGCTCTGGGGGATGGGAAAACCAAGGCAAAAAGGAGAAGTATTCATGTGTGGAGTAGGAAATAAGATTTGCTTCACCTTTACCAAGCACAAAGGTTTTAAAACCACAGAACATGGAAGAAGTTGGCATCTGCACTGTGTTGGGAGGATCCTAACTAAGAACATTCTCCTAGAAAACTCCAGACACTGTTTTAAGTGGACTCTGGATCGATAATGCATCCATCTAAATTGAGCCTACAAGTTAAATTTTGGGTGTGGTTGAAATATGAACTCATATTTTGCCACTGTTCTTAATCTCTATGACCTAAACCCTCTCAAATTTCGTCAAAAAAAAAAAAAAAACAAGCAAGCAAACAAACAACAACAACAAGAACAAAACTGTAAAGGAAAGATCCAAGTTTATAGCCTGATCTATTTCTAATCCTGTTCTGATTGCTAGTTACTGGGCTCTCTTCCAAATGTACTGTTTACTTTAGAGCTGATTTTTCTCCATTCAGATTAAAATTCCAGTGAGTTTCTTTCATTGCTTTAGTCTGTAACCCCAAATGGACCATGGTATTTTATTCAGAATATAGTCGCTGGTTAATGATGCTCCCAGCAACCCACTAAAACTATGCAGTTTGTATATGAGGAGCTTGTATGCACACAGAAACACCCAGGAGCTAATGCATACAGTTCTGCACGTTGTCTCATACACAAACATGTGCTCCGCGAACATGCTCATGGCTACTTCTATGCTATGCACATATGGACTAAACAATTATACTCGCCTATGAGCCTGTCATAAAGCAACAGAAATGCCTGCTGCCTTTGAAGTTTCCCGAAGTGCAATAAAATGAGTCAACAGTGCTGGCCAACATCACATCATTAATCATCTATTAGCTGAGGTTGTGTGCTTCTGTCACCTGTCACTTTGTAATGCATGCAAATCACTCGAAGAGTAACATTTTCAGCCTGACATTTCCAGGGCCAGAGCTGGGATCAACCTACTCTTTGTATTCAAGATGAAAAGGAAGTAAAGAAACAAGTGGTGAGACTGTTCAAAGGAAAGGAGAAAAGTAAAGGAACAAGAAAAGTAAAGAAAAATTGATCAGGAGAATTGAATTTTAAAAATTAAGTTAAATTTGTATTTTTCGTGTTACAAGGAGAATTGAGTGAGAAAATCATATTAAAAAGTTCTATAGCTTTGAAAGACAGTAAACTACAGACCTATTTTCTTGCTACATTTAGTAGAAAAGGACACTATTATCTTCTTTTAAAATTTGTAATTTACAATTTAGAAATCCTGCCTTGTATCTTTAGGAATCTTCATCTAAACTGGTTACCATAAATTCCCTTTATGGTCAGTGGGCAGACATTTTTTATTTTTTTTTTTTACACAGTTCTCTGATCTCTGGTTTTCATTCAGACCTTAGGTAAAAATGGGTTGCTGAAGTTCACCAAACTGTCTAGTTGTTTCTTTTGATTAACAAGTAAATAAAGGGTGAGTAGCTCAGATGTACACAGCTACCATACACATCTACATTTAGTGAGTTGAATCTCACCCCTATTAATTTTTAACTCAGTTTGAATTCTGATGATTCAGAAGACACAGAAAGTGTGATACCAAACTAATTTCCTCTGTTATTTTTGTCATGACTATTGAAAGGGTAGGCTAATATATGCTCCTTATAGCCTAGATCTGAATACCCTAAACATGCAAGATTAAATCCTTAATATCTTTATTATTCATTGTATTCATTAACCACGCACATTCTTGGTAAATTAGTGTTGCGTGATCAGCTTCTCCAGGAAGAAACACTCTTCAACTTACAAGCCTTTCTTGCTATATATATATATGTATAGAAAAAAAAAAAAAAGAATTTAAGGACAAATCTGTCTCATTCTTAATAAATACCTGGAATAAATCAGTTGCAGGTGGCCTGTGTAGTTTTGATGAAGATATTCATTGCATGATTGCAGTTATTCATGTAGGTAAGAGGTTCCCATGCACTGTTTCTCTCATTCATAAGATATTCATGTTAGATTTTTGTCCGTCCTTGCCTTTATTGTAGTTTTTCCCTTGTTTTTCTCTGTTATACTCCCTTCTCCTTTTGGCATATTTTGGCAAAACGTGAGTGTCCTTGATTACATCCATCCTTACCTGATGAAGTACATGTTTGGTATGAGCAAAGGACAACCTCTTACAAGAAGCAGAGGCTCTGTGGGCTCCTCTCCTGTGGCCTCCCTCTGGCACCAGCAGGGATGTTCTGTGCTACCCTGTATACTCTTACCCCACGAAGGCAGTCAGAAATTACTCCTGCTCATACTGGAGGGAAGGGAGCACTGGGAAACCAAATTATGTCATCAGCAGCTCTCACCAAATTTCAGTTCTCCGTCTCTGTCTTCAGGGGAAGCTGAGCATAGAAATTTTCTTTCCCTTTTAGAGGCTGTATTTCCCTTCTTTTCTCTGTTAAGATGAATCAGCTTTATTCTTTAATTCCTTTGCTGTTTGAGAATGTGAAAGGGGTTGTATTTCTGCAGGGATCAGCAGGAAGAGATCCCCTCTGAGGAGTCTAAATTAGGGTGCAGCACTTTGGGGAAGGAGGGACAATAACCCCAGGCAGTCCATAAGAGATGTATTTGCAGAAGATTTTGAGGCTTATTTCTTTGAATAGATAAACTGCAGATCATTAAGCCAATTAATCCTGGACTCATAGATGAGTACATCTGGAAGGGACCTCGAGAGGTCATCTCTTCCATTCCCCAGCACGGAGGCAGAATAAATGCACACAGACCATCCCTGACAGGTGTGTGTCTGCTTCTCTCTGCTTCCAGTCTTGATGCTCTTCACAATATTATCCATTTCATCAAGATGCTTAATAAAAGTTATGAAAGAAGCAGAAAATGTCACTTTTAAGCCTGAAGATTTCCCACTTCTTGTCTTTTGGGGCCTGAATCCAGTTTTTGGCAAGTGGAAGATCCACTCCTCACTACAAAACCTATAAAGGGAAGATGGTTTGAGCATTTGTTCATTTTGTAGCCCAAGTCTGTTCCAAGATGTAAGACTTCTTTGATTGCTGGTTCAGTAGAAGCAAAGCTCTAAATTAAATCTTATCTGGACATGTGCATGTATATATATACATATAAAAATACATACACATGCGTATATGTATGTATATATATATATATATATATACATATGAAGAAAGAAAAAGGTGAAGAAAATATTAAGAAGATGATGAATGAAGAAGGGAAAAAAAAGGAGAAGGGACAAAGATAAAATGTGTAAGGTGAAGGGAAAAGGCAGAGGCAAAGATAGGCAGAAGTCTGATTTGAAAGGAGGAGTAAAGAAACTGGAGGAACAGGAGGAAGACATGCAAGGGGAATTTAGATCTTGAAGAACTGTTGTTTCTTTAGACGGTCTTTTCTAACAGAGAGATCAGAAAGACTTTCTGTTGTCCTTAAGTGACTTCCCCCACTGGCTAACATCTCATTTTATGGCAGGTGAATAAGCCTGCCTAATTGGTCCCTTGTTCAAGAATAGGAATGTCGAGCTGAGCCTGCTCCTTCTGAAGTGGGATCTTGTCCAATTTATGGTCCTAGCAGATGTGATCTCTTCAGGGTTCCACTGTAATGATAAATTGAAATATTTGAATGCTGCGTTCCCAGGTCTGGGCATCCAGCTTTGTGAGTGGGGAGAGAGGATCTGATCAAGTTTCCTTCTGAAATGACAAATTGTGATTTCCAGAAACATGACTTAGTCCCATTTGCAAGCCTAACAGGTGTGGAGACCTAGGGTGGGTTGGGCGAAGGAGGATGTACCAAGGTCACTTGAGTCTGAAGACTCGGGTCTGGGAGTCAAGATCTCCTTCAGGAATGAAAGTCTGGAAGTGCACCTTGAGTCAGAAACACTTTAAATTAAGGTGACACTTACAAACACTTTATTAATAATTAATAAGTGATTAATGAAAATTACTTTTTAGCTGATAAATTGCTTGAAGACACATTACAGCATGTTTCAGAAAGACGTGGATAAATATTTTTATGCATTCCCATTTATAAATGCTTAGTAATGGGCTCTCAACTTTCAGGTGTCTCGGCATCATTTATCCCCATCATCCTAGTGGCATGCTATAGAGACATCTTATAATCATTTATTTTCAGAATTTGTTCCTATTAATCATGTATTAATTATTATTAAGAAAACATTTGTGCACGCTCCTCTTAATCTGAATTCTTGCATGACTAGTTTTTTCTAGGAGTGCAGAGGAGCATCCAGCTTAACACAGCTAATTATGTCACCTTAGTGCCAGACAGGTGGAGTTTTGACTGCTGCAGAATGGTACAAGGAGCTCTTTGAGGCAACCACAAGCTACTCAGGCTAAGATCTGAACCCTCTCTGCTTTGTCCTTGGTAATTTTGTCCTAAAGACAAAGAGAAGATCTGCAAGAATTTATGTTACCATTACCAGTGCTAAGTTGTGCTGCCCTTTCAGTAATGCCTGGGCAACACAGGATGGGTATCTTTTAATGAATCCTGCTCCTCTGAAGCACAACAGTACCATTTTCCCTGTCCCACGGGAAGGAAAACAAGGCACAGATCTACAGGAGACCAGATCTTGGAAATTATTTAGAGAGCTGTGGAATTGAGCTTGCAGCTCAGTACCATGCTGATTCTTTACCCAATAGGACTTTCTGCTGCAAGGTCAGGCTTGATGTGTCTGAAGATTAGACAGAGACAGGGAGAAGGTGGGCTGCACAGATCCTTTGCACTGGGCATTGGCTGAATCAGTTCCTCCATAAAAGTCAGAGCAGCATGAAGGCTACTGTTATTTATATTAGTCTTAAGAATTGACAAGATATAGAGAAGCCTGAAGAAGTTATGAGGGTGGCTGCAAAACTGGCCCTAAATCACAGAATGCATTTCTGGAGCCAGACTGATTTTTTTTTTTTTTTTTTTTTTTACTGACTGATAATAGAGCAGTAGACTTGACTGCCTGACTGCTGACTTTCAGATGAATTTCGTCCAGAAGTTCCTAAGCTTGAGCTCAGAATCTGTTGCCTTTAAGACCCTTCAATATCAGTCTGAGCAATGGGAGATTAAAGGAGTTACTTGTGAAGAGCATGTACAAGAGACATCCCTTGCTCGATACTTAGGTCTTCAGGTCAGCAAAGAGCAGGATGACTTCTGCTCTTTGCTACATAAACAAGGTAAATCATGGATACAAGCTGTCTAAACTCAGAAATGATTTCAAATCACAGAATTGTAGGGGTTGGAATGGACCTCTCAACTTATTTACTACATTTTTTAATGGCGAGAGAGGACGATATTCCAAGTCATGTCTATTCCTCCAATATATTTTTTCAAAAAATATGCACTTATTGGTGAGGGGGAAAAAAAACAACAGAGCCTATTTCCCCAAAAGTATTTAATATCCTGGTTACTTTCTCTCATCTATATCAAGCTGCAAATAAAACCTGTTGTGCCAATTGGTTCTAAGTTACTGAGGGGAGAAGAAAAGAGTGAGAGAGATTTAAACAGACATAAAAAGATTAACAGCACAGAATACTTCATTTCTTTAGGAAAACAAAAATAATTTGAAAATCGAGTCAAAGTTTCCTATGTCTGTCCCTGGATCCTATTCGGAGCTCTGTGACAACAGATCGTTGTGTAAGACACAATAGCCCTATGACTCCCAAATTGAATTTGTTCTGCCTGTTCATGGACAGTTTGCGCTCAATTTTTATGCCTGTTGCTGCAAATGCATTAACCAGGAGCTTTTCTCACAGACAATGATTTCTCCATGAACATCTGTGGAATATGCACAGCGCGGTGACTTGCTGAATTCATAATTATGAATGCTCTGTGGAAACCTGCAACTGCAAAAGTTATGCTCTTCCAGGCAGAGAACAGAAACAATTTATCTGCCTGCCTAGGTTCTTGTACTCCCTGTGTCAGACCACAGAGAGCCTCTCACTCGTTACTTGACTTACTGCCTCAAAACCTTTGGAGAAGCAGGAGAATATGAACTCTGTGGCCTAATGTTGCAATTAGACACAGGGCAGACAATTTGGCTGAGCTGGAAATTTAACTCAGGTGTGAAAGTGAGCCTCCATACTTCCAGCTAAACTTATAACCATAGAATCATAGAATTGTTTGAGCTGGAAGGGACCCTTAAAGGTTATTCTACTCCAGCTGCCTGGCAATGAAAAGGGACACCTACAGCTCTACCCAGTGCTCAGAGTCTCTCCAGCCTGACTGTGAGACTTTCCAAGGATGGGGCATCCACCACCTTTCTGGGCAACCTCTTCTTGTAGTTCATTGCCTGGACTGTAAAAAACTGTTTGTTTGTTTGTTTTCAGTTTGAAACCACTTCTCCTTGTTCTATTACCACACACCCTGCTAAAGAATCTGTCTCCTTTCTTACAGCCTCCCTTTAGATAGCGAAAGGTTTCTCTCATGCCTCCTGGAGTCTTCTCCAGACCCAGATCTTTCAGCCTGTCCTCACAGGGAGGTGTTCCATCCCTCTGATCATTTTTGTGATCTTCTGGATGTGCTCCAAGAGGTCTATATCTCTTCAGTCTCCTTGACCCAAATCAAGAGTGAATGGGTGCTGAGGGTCTTACCTTACTGACACAAGGCTGCAATATATCTGCAGTGTAATGTGTGTCACACCCATGTGCCTTCATGAATAACTTGTAAAAAAAAAATAAAAGCCAGTGACTACTGAAAAACAATTTGACAATAGCATTTGTATTTCCAGGAACAGAAAACAAGACGTCAAAATGCATCCTAATTCTTTTCTTAACCCCATGGTTGCATCTGGTTTTTAAAATAATACCAGCATTACAGGATACAGTACTGCCTAAAAAGAAAGGATAAATCTTAAGAAAAGAAAAGCAGGTTTCTGTTCCCATATTTTTTTCATTGGGCCCGTTGCGTGACTTGGTTATTCATTTTCTCTCCACCCATCTGTAAAATTAAGACAGTTTGGGAAAGTTCGCTGAAAACTCCTTCCCACAGAAGGTGTGTAAGGCCTATGTGTTGTTAATCACACCCATCTGGAGCTGTTATGAAATGATAAGGGAAGGGTAGGCATAGAGGGAGCGATGACTGCACATGGAGAGACTAAGAAACACATGGGACTGGGCTTTGTCTCAGCACAGGGGCTGCAAGGAGCAATTGTGAATCGTGAGACACAGTCCAGATCTTTGGAGGTCTCACAGTCGCACCACTTGGTCAGGCCAGTGCTGCTGACCCTGAGATCTCTCCCATAGAGCAGCCACCACTATTTCTTTCTTCGGGCAAACACTGCAAGTGCTTGATCTGAATGGAACTCTGCCCTTCTGCCTCACCAGGGCTGCTGCGTGGTACAGCCCTGTACCACCTGAAAAAAAAAAAAAAAAACATGCTGGAAAACACTAGCATTCTTCATGAGATGCACTAGGGGTGATTAGTAGTATGTCATGTCTCTGAGGGTGATACGCAAAGAGAACCAGAGACACAGGTGATTACAACCAGATCCAGAGAGATAACTTTCCATCCAGTTCCATCAGTCCTCACTCTCCTTAACATTCAGCTTCTTCTCAATAAACTAAGATGACAGCAGAGTCTCGCCTGCTGAATATTTAGAATATAAGTGTATATGTCATATAAAGATCACTCTCCAGTTCTTTCCTTCCTTATATCCTTAAACTGGTGTTGTGTCTACTGCTCTGTATATGTGTAAATGGCAGCTTCTCTTGCTGATAGTGGAAAAGTTTGAATAGTGTGGCTTTGCTGTAGTTGAAGGAAGAGAGAGGGAAGAGGAGGACCGTCTGCATGTTTGCAGGGTGATGAATGTGTGGTTGGGGGTGTTAAAGTAGAAACTATTTCCTCAGTCTTGGAGGTATGTTCCTTGACAAACTCCTACATCCATGAAAATGTTTATGTGTTTAAACCCTTATTTAGGACTTTAATCTCACTTGCTTATACTGGGCATAAAGAATCTAAGGAGGAGTTAAATACCTTGATGTCTTTGCAGATCACTCTATTTTCTCCAATCCCAGTGCACTAATCCCTACCTGTGGGGTCCAGTCAGGGGTGCACACAAACGTACAGGGAGATGTGTGATTGATTTGCTGAGGCACGCGACAAGAAAAGTAACCTGTGCACTTCATAATCGTAACTGAACAACATGCATACCACCTTGCATGTCATGTAGACACACACACACAAAACAGGGTCCACATTAGGTCAGACACAGAGCACGTAGGCAGAACAAAGCAGAAAAGAGATTGCAGCACTCAGTTCTCACAAATAATGCAACAAGAGAGCACCCACTGCAAGTCAGACAGAAGAGTCACTGGGGAAGTGATGGAAAATGGACTTGTCCACTTCATGAAGACTGCAGAACCCTCAGAAATCAAGGGAATGTTGCATATGCATCTAGGATGCTGTAATTTTTGCACATATGGATATCTAATGGAGAGAAAGTGACACAGAAATAAAAGATTCCCAAATAATTAAATCCATAATGAGATATCAATACAGAAAGACATACCTGATCAGCCTCCTTGGGAAGGACAGACTCAAGCCGTCTCTGTACAAAGATCTAAGAGAGAATGCATAGAAGAAACTTTTAAGAAACAAATGTAGCACAGAACGATGCTTACCTGAATTAACCCACTCCAAGTTTCTAGCAATTGCTAAGCCAATGAGCTTCCAAAACCTTTTCCAACTGCAATGCCTCAGAAAGCCAAATGTTTACTGTGAGATCATGAAGAAACATTGCTTACACCATTTAAGCTTCATAACATTTATTCCTTAACTTCAGAGCTCGCAGTAAAGTCTTCATTTAGAACTGGACCTGAAGTAGGTTTGATTTGTTCATGCAAGTATATACTCAGGGTCACAACAAAGTGTAGAGGAAAGTGCTGAAAGAGGTTTTTCGGAATAACATGCTCTAGAGAGAAGCTGGCGGAAACCATTCTGACCCAGGGTTGAATAATGAGGCCAGAAGGACCTCTGCTTCCTCTGTTCTTTGACTACATTTCCACTTTCAGGCTTTCCTAATGCCCCACCTTTTCCTATTCATTATTTGTTGCTCGGGCTACAAGTAAACCCTTCTTTTAATGAGATGTTAAATCCAGCCTACAAGAAATGTTCATCAAGGATTTTTATGTGTATTAGGAGACGTTTTCCATCGCCTTGGCTCCTGCCTTTTGCCGTCCCCTGGATGACAAGAGGTGTCCTTCAGTAGTCTTCAGCATGTTTATAGGAAGCCTTCTTCTAGCCGGATATACTTTTACCTCACAGCAGCTGAGAACTATGGAAAGAGAAGGATATGGGGTCGTTTCTGCTTCAGGATCTGAGGTTGGCCAGAATAAAGCTGTGTGGTGGATGGCAGTTTGCTTTAACCCTTCTGAAACCTTTTAACTTCTCTTCTGAATCTATTAGCAGAGCTGAGGGGCAGCAGTATAAGTTTTCTAGGTACGTACTGCCTAGCTGCAGTTGGTAAAGTGTCCAGGGGTGCCAGGAAAGTGCAAATAGGATGACTATTAGCCTTTTCCCCTGGAAGCCAAATACACTTGTCCTTGTGTTAGCCTTGTCCATCAAGTAGTTGGCAGGAATGTTCTCAAAGGCTTGCATTCAGAACACCTGATCCTCAGGTACAAAAACAAACAGCAGAAAAACTCCACCTACTTCAACAGAGCTGCACTGTTTTATCCTAAACAAGCATCTACATCAAGTCACCTGAGGGTAGTTAGAGAGGCTGGAAAATCACAGACTGTAACTCCATCTACATAGTTCACTGACCGAAGAGAGAGGCTGAATGTCACTGTCTTCGGAGCCAGAATATTTAGCTGTTTTCAAGGATAAGTAGCACTGTCTGTATCAGGACAAATGCAACACATTGGAGTGACTTGTCCATTGGGGAGACACTGGTCTTGCTGCTTTGACCAGGGTGTATTAGGCGGTAGGCTATGCATTACTATCCCAGGCTATGATAGGAGTTACATTCAACGCTTGCATGATATATGTGAACATGAACATGTTCCTGTGTGTTTTGAAGCTTGCCAAAGTCCTCTCTTTTTGGAAATGGAGTGTTCCTTACATCCAGTAGAGACTAGAGGGAATAAGAACAGAGAGAAACATGGGCCCAAAATAAATTATGCTTCTAACTCCATTGCCAAATCACTGTAGGACAGGGTCTCTCACTACTTCTGAAATATTTTCCAAACCAAATGACAGTTACAGGCCTGCTGTGCACTGAATGCCTGTGATGTCTTCTTGAGTGCTTTCAAACTCCTCCAGCTGTAAAATGCCAAGCATCACGTACCTCATTCCTGGAAGAGGAAATTCAGAATGTTTATGGAAACCACTCCTACAGGTGCTTAGGTTTTGGATGCAAACAGATTTTAAATGATCACTGAACTTCATCAGTACATCACTACTTGTTCTGCAGTTCTTCCTTTCATTAGAGAAATATGAGAGTCCTTTAAACTATGTTGAAGGTCCGTCTTCCTGTCTTCCTTTCATTGGGCACTGACAGGTGAGCTGGGGAAATGTACTTAGCACAAAGCGGAAAACAGCATTGTCGTTCCTCTGCTACAGTCTCTCTTCTTCCAACAATCTGTGATTCTTTTCTTCTGCATTACTGTATTTAAAAGCAGTTTGTACAATGCTTTCTTAAGTTTCTTAAGGTTTTCTTAGATCTCTTAGAACTCAGTTTTGATCAGTACAAGATTCTGTGGCAGAGAATTTCTTTCTGTAATATATGTGTTGCATATGCAAACAAAAACCTCCTACTTTGACTTGAAACTTTGTCCCAGGTGGGCTTTTTCTTTTAACCCCATTAATGACAACTTAATATCCCTTCAGCATTCCCTTTGATGTCACTCATTATTTTGCTCACTGGTTTGAGTTCCACTCTGTTGTCTCCTTTCCAAGCTGAGGTACTTTGCCCATTTCCTCTTTCCCACCTTATAGAAACCATTCCTTTATTCTGATCCTTACAACCATCCATTGTTCTGCACTTCCTTGTTCTACTTTAACCTTTTCCATCTTTCTGGTCAGTTCCATGAGCCACCCTTAGAGACAGCAAACTCATTTATAGATCAGGAATATAATTCTATTGCCTTGTTAGATCTATTAAAGCATTGTGAGTTTGCAGTTAATCTTCTAGTGGGGTGGGAGGGAGGAAATAAAGATTTTCATTTGAATTTTGATTCTAATTAATTAATGTACAAAAGAAAACACCACCACCAAAAAAAAAGTATAAATAATAAAAATAAAAATAAAAATAAAAATAAAATAAAATAAAATAAAATAAATAAAAAATAATTAAAAAACAAAACAAAGCAAAGAAAAAAAAACCCAAAACAACCCTAACCCCAACTTCTTTCTTGGATGGATGGGTGTTTTTGCTGTCAGGGTGAAGTTGAATGCACAGCTTCAGGGCATCGGTCCAACATTTCAGTTCTTCAGCTAGGTATACTTCTCCAGTGTTTGCACAAGAGATGCATCACGGAGTGGAGGAAGGAGGGGTGGAGAGGGAAGAGTCTGTCAGCAAGAGGCCCCATGCTAATCTTCTCCTTCAAGATGGGCCCTTTTGGAAACCTGTTTTAATATTCATGGTCTTTAGGTAAATAGTCTCTGAGTCAGGCTGTCAGTTTCTGCAAATGTGGCTGTCTTGCTGAAGCTACTGCACATTTATCAGTGAGTAAACAGTGACAGGAGTAGGGGGATTAGAGAATTAAATTAGTGTGTAACCACTCTCCTTCTCAAGTTTTTGGCATTGCCTTGTGTGTGTTTTGTTCCAAGAAGTTTTTGCTTTTTTTAAATCTGTGTCTCTCTCTTCCTGTCTTTCTCATGCACACACACACGTCACAGGCTTACTTGAAATCTCTGAGTTTTTTCTTATTTCCCCCCCCTTTTTTTTTTCCTAAATTGAGGGCTTTACATAATTATTTTCCTATCAAAATGCACCAAAACAGGCTGTAGGAAAGGCTCAGATTGCGCGTGTTGATACTGACCAACTTTTCCATCTCCTCCCAGTTTTCTGAAATTTCTCTGGCCAGGTTTCCCCATTGAATAGCTCTGCTTCAGTGAGAAGGGCTGGCACTTCCCATCTGCACCAGTCTTATTTTTCCTCCTTTCTTTCCCATCCCTGCCCACTCCCCACAGGGCATGACATAGACTCAGCCACCTGCCTCGCACTCATCAGGTTATAAGCCAAATATGCAGGCGCCTTGGCAGTGCCATTTTCTTGACATCCTTTGTTGCCATCCCCTGACACCAACACAGACACACGGTGGTCACCCCTCCCCCCATCCCATCTGTGAAAGGAGGAGACGATTTACTCTCTCCTGGCAGCCAAAACCAGACCGATTGCACAGGATGCCAATTAGGCCTTGAAGACATTAAGCAGGTCATGGCCAGCAAATTTCTGACCCACCATTGCAGGGATTTGGGCCTGGCATGGATACTGGGGGCTCCAGGGGAAAATGCACTGCTCTTGTTTTACTGGTGAATCAATGTCTTAAAGCACTGGGGACATTTCAGGGTGTCATTATGTCTTACATCAGTCCCATAGCACGTGTCCCTGTGTCACAGCACAGAGCATATGTTGTGCATCCTCTTCTGTTTGTCATACCCAAGCCAGTCTATTGGGAGCAGGATGGACATGGCACCAACTTCCAGGCTCCCTTCCCAGCTCAGAGCAGAAAAAAAAGGGGAAGGAAGGAGGAAATCAGTTTCTTCCCTATGCATCTTGTCGTCTTGTGTTCAGCTGATCTCCACTGGCATGAGCACTGCTACAGATGGGACAGCAGGATCATGTTGTGCATCCAGCCTACAGAGTCTGACTCGAATTTGTGTCTGCTAGGTTCAGCCGGGTTCGCTGAGGTGGGTGGCAGGGAGCCAGCACTGTAGCTCTTTGCTTTTATTATTAACACCCAGCTTGAATCCACGCAGACGCTTCTTAGAAACCTCATTGTAAGCTTTCTTTGGCAAAGTTTTCTTTACAAAGCAGAAATTCTCCCCCATTCTTTGGAGGCTCTTACTTCAAATTTAGGGATTGATCATGCTACAATTGCTTTTGCATGCAAGCAATTTGGATTAAGCTCTGTAAAAAACACTGCATATGGTAGTTTGTGCATGAGCTGGCCTTTAGCTGTAAGGGCTGGCCTGTTTTATGTTCTGTTGGAGGGCTGGGGTGGCAGATGGGGCAGTTAAATTTGCTGCTGATGGGCAGAGAGAGGCTGATGCAGGTTTCTATGTGGCCTCTGAAGTCCTTTACAAGAGATAGGATGGGATGAACTCCTCCATCTGCCTGAATTTACTCTATAAATGTGAGCCTTTAAAAATTGCTGATGGACATTTCCAGAGGGAAAGGGCATGGATGGTTTGAGGAGAACAAGAGGCAAATAAATAGGGTTGATTTGGCATTTCCAACTCTGTGAACACCTACCAAAGTGTTAAGAGCTCTGTAACAAGCCCCTGAACTAGACAGAAATCCCATTTTAGCAGAATTGCTATTGGCCATGTGGGCATCCCCATGACATTTCCTACACCCCTTCTCCATTGCCATCAATCTCCTGCAGGGCAGGTCATAACTGAGGGAGAGGAAAAGATGGCCCCACAGATGGCCTGAGTTCAGAGAGTCTGTGGGAGTGAGATGACTCTCATTTCCAGATGTCAGCGGAAGAAACAGAATAAAGTAAAATAAGATAAGACAAAGTGCAAGATGCCCATGAAGGCCCCTTCCTCCACACATTCGCTAGCATGAGCATTACCCTGATAATGACATCCACCCTTGGGGACTCTATCCATTTGGAAAACCCACAGAAGATGGAGATGCAGCTGCTGCCTCCAAGCAAGTGCCCAAACCAAACAAATGTACATGCTGCTGTGGTGTAAAGGCCTCCAAACCGTGTGTGTGCTCCCTGCCCAGGATTTGCTCGTCCTCAAGACACATGGCACATCCCACTAACAGCAAGCGTACATAGGCACTATCCAGCTGGGATGGGGATGTGAGCAGATGCTCCTATTAAAAAGGCTGTAAGACTCAGTGTCCCTGTGCCCTGTTCAAAGGGAAAGTCCAAAGTGGCTTGTACAAATAAATGCTCTTTTCCTTCTGTTGCCTTCCCCTTTGGGTTCAGTGCAATAATCAGCCTTCCCCAAAAATATTTCTGCTTAGTTTCATGCCTTATGGGATGTCATTTACTTTCACAGATCTTGGTTCTGTGTTTGTAATGGTTGCCTCTGCCATGACTTCCCATGACGTTTGGATGGTTGGTGTTTCCTTCTATTGTTCTTTCTTGTTTGTTTGTTTGTTTTGTTTTGTTTTTTACTGAACCTCTGAAAATGTCCTACCAGGGGAAGGGGGATTTTTCATATGTGAGTTTTCTCCTGCTTTTGCATAAGATCAATCATGAGTGCAATGCTGAACCTGAACTATTTGCTAAAACACAGAACAAGGACTTCACAGTGGTATCAGAAAGAAATCCCTTATTCCTCAGTATAGGGAACTGTTCCTCTGTGAGTGTGCTGAGAGTGAGAACTGAAATGAGTTGTATAGTGCATCATCCCAGAAGATGCTTGTGTTTCTCTCTTACTCCCTTGGGCTTCCTAGAAGCACTGTGTCAACAAGGCAGCTTTTTTCCCTTCCCCATCCACTCCCATAACAGCCCTAGGGAGGCATTACAGACTCCCAAAGCTCTGCATCTCCCAAGTGAGCGTGGTCCTAGGGTCTCTGCTTTTCTATCATTAACGACCAGCCATGCTGTGCTGGGAGGGAGTAAGGATGGATGCCCTGTCCACTAGCAGACACCTCATCAGGATTGAACTGTTCTCTCAGAAAATGGTGAAGGTTGAGACAGCAGCTCTCTCTGAGAGATTCTTCTCTTCTGTTAGGGTGGAAGTGGAGAGAGACAGAAAGCAATCCCTCCTACTTTGCATATGGCATTAGCCATTTGCCACCCCTGCTTTTGGAGCAAACAACAAAGGGAGACAGTGAGCAAGGCTCTAATTTACAAATCAGTATTTCTCTTGGAGATCAGAGGTGATAAAGCCACGTCTCCCCTCAAAAACTTTCACGGTGTTCATGGTTACCTGATACATATCATACGCTTTTTATATATATCCCGAGATTTTGTGCTGCAACCAGAAAAATAGCCCAGGACAGTGCTGTAGCCCATGGATGGCTCTTAATGTGATGCACTTGAGAGAAAACAGACCTCTGGCATAACCAACAATATGATTAAGGGGTTTCTTTGCTTCCCGTAATGCAATATTCCAGGGTAACACACACAGGATTAATCAGCTTCTTCCTGTACACTGGGAGCGGGACACGTGTGAGAAGTTACAGCCCTCGTTTAAACCCAACTGTAGAGGATTTTGCTGGGTTTTTGCTCATTTCTCTCATCTGCAAAATGCCACTACAGTGGTTTATATCAGCCGTAACAGTACTGCATGATGCTTTCTGAGTCCAACTGGCCCTTATTTAGAGATCAGGTGGTAAGGAAGATGTGGTGGAATGATATTAATGCAGCTGCTGCAAAATCTCAGCTCAGTATCATAATTTGCTGTCCGGAGAAGGTCCCTGGAGAGGGCAGTGGTTAACTCTGCCCTCCTCTTCCCCCTCCTCATCCCAGGCAGCCCCCAGCTCTGGCACTGAGGTAACTGTGATGTTTGTGATGTTGCAGAAGGACGTAAGGCTTGTTCCTTTTTCACCTCATGGCACTGAAACCACGTTGAAGGAGATCCCCCAGCACCTGCTGGTTGCATGGGGCCTGCTCCAGTTGCCTCCCCCCCTGCTAGCTTCCTGTGATGGTTGGGAGAGCAAAATGCCAACCTTGCAAAGAAAGAAAGAACTCCAGCTTCTCAGGCTGATTGGATTAGCAGAAGCGATTGGATTAGCTGCTAATGAGTAGTTGTCACTTGAGCTGTTGTATTACCAAGACAACATCAACTGCCCTCTGCACACCTTTCTCTGCATAAACCCCATTTAAATCCTGACATACAGTTTAGCTAAAGGTGGCCATTTTTGGAATGCAAGAGGGTTGAGTAGAGTTGCAAAACTCAGTGCGGCATTATAGTGGAGGAAGAAAACGGTGCAGAACTACAGGCAGAGTGAAAGCCTCAGGAAGAAAAGGTAAAGCAGAGCATGCCATTGCATATTGCTGCGTATTGGACATTAATATGTTAGGAAGGAAACAATGTAATACACAGGAACTAGCACATTTCCTGGAGTCCTGGGGTTTAGGGAATCCTTTGGATTTTTTTATTGGATTTCTCAAAAGCTACATGAGCTGCCTAACCTCGTCTTTCCTGTAATTCAGCTCATTCTGACGGTGATTCAATTGAATAAAAAAAAAAGAAAAAAAAAAGAGAAAAGAAAAAAAACACACACACACACACAAAAAAAACAAACCTTCCTCTAGCTAAAGGGGAAAATCAGCAGGTTGTATGTGTGAATTGTCAGAAGCCCCGCACATGCGTGGCTCACACATCCTCATCTTTGCATAACGTACCAACACCTCAATCTGGGAATTAGCATGACAGATAAGATTAGGGGGGACTGTTAGTAAGGTACAGAATATATAAGCATTCTTTTTCCTAGAACGTTTTTTCTCTTTCCACATTTCTAAGGCCTTTCTTTTTTCATAGTCTCAGTGTGTTTATCACTGCCTCACTTTTCACCGTGCTAGTTTTTACCCTTTTACTTCCCTCCTTCACACTCTCTGTTCCTTTTTTCACTGCCTCTCTTAATCAGAACATGAACTCAATAGCTTTGGAAATTGATCTGAGATGTTCAAACCAGTGTTGTCTTAGTGGCTTAGAAATTAAGGAAAAACAATTGACTCCACCTTCCCCCCCCCCCCCCCACGCCACCCTCCCTCCCCCGAAGTCAAGCAGATCGGGTGGATTTTGAAGCACAAAAAGGCAAAAAGTTCATTTTCCAGAACCATTTCAAGTTAATATTCATTGGAAAAAAAAATAGAAAAAAAAATAAAGGTTGATTTCTTGATTTTTTCTTTCTCTGATTCCATCTGACATTTCCAGTATCCTTTCTTTCTTCTTCCTTATGACAGGAGTTGTATATAGTAAACTCTTGAATTTGTAGGTGTTCAGATGCCAAGTGATCAGGTAAAAATACTAACAGCAGACAGATGGAGAGAAATTCCAATATCTACCAGAAAAGAATCCTCTCATTTCCTTTCTGAAATGAAAGACTACAGCAAAGCACCTCCTAGGGCAAACATTAGCCACTATGTTGCCTGGACCATTAAGGAACAGAGGAAGTGTTGCTAACTTGGTTATAATTTTTTCCTTGCTCCTACCTTCTTACCCTGTTTCACATACGCGTGGGTTAGTTTCCCAGCCCTTCTTCCACTGCTCTGTCTTGCATGCATCTTGGACTTAAATGCAGAGGAGAGAACGACACCATGCTCCTTTCAACGCAGCCCCAAGAAAGTGAGGGATGTACTCCCTGGGGATCTGGGTGCTCAGTGACTTTGTCATCTCGTGCCTCTAATCCCTCACACTACTTGTTAAACGAAAAGAACAAAGTCATATTTCAGTCATCCTTATCAAATTTGTGCACGAGCTCCAGGTTTGTATGATTGCTATGCTGAGGAAGGGACCTTTGCTGCAAACTGATAAGGGTTTGGCCCATACTGAGAGGAGCAAGGGAGGTAAGATAAGGTCAGGAAGGGGAACTGAGCATAAACAACACCATGGTTACTGCTTCTGAAGCACTATTTGCCCAGATTAATACAATTTGTGAAATAACAATCCCTGCGGTGGCTTTGTCCCTGCAAACGTTTGCTTTTCAGATTAAGCCTCATTTGATTTTATTTTCTATTTCCTTCCCTGAGAGCCCCACGCTTGTCTCTGAGTTCTGCCAATGGACACAGGGACTCTTTGTACTGCTTCTTCCTCACTGAGGTGGAACAGGGAGAATTGCAGTTCTTTGCTGTCCTGGAGGAGAAGAGCAGAGGGAGGGGGCTGGGGACAGGCCTTTTCCCACACAGATGGCCTTCACAGCATTTCCTAGGCTGGGGAAATTTAAAGAAAACACACTCATACCTGCTTATTCTTTTTTTTTTTTTTTTTTCTTTATGTGTGTACATACGCATATATGTATCTAGATGAAGATACAATATATTTAAATACAAATGCAAATTTCAGTCCAGTTAAGACAGATGCAAGAACTTCTTACAAAGCAGCAATCTGCAGAATTTATTTGAAACTATAAAAATGTTCATGTGCCCCATTCATGTATCACTGTCCATATTAGAGCTCTCTTCTATTCCCCCTTCTCTGTACAGATTTTTAGCCAGGAAATACCCGATCTTGTGACATGAGTCCATCCCTCTGTCTGAATTCCATCCATCCCTGTGTGATTTCTTTTGCTTCATCTTTTGGGTGTCCTTTTCCCGTTTATTCTTATCTCATTCTCGTGGTAAGCTAGATTCATGCTGCTTCATGTTTCTTCCCACTGGGCCATCTTGCTTTTAGGCTGGAAATTGAACAGGAGATAACCATGGGGTCATAGCCCTGGTGAGGTTGTGCTCCATGGTGTGAATCATGGGGAGGTGATATACATCAAAGCTCCTAGTTCTTCCACAAGAAGGTTTTTGTCCTGTAGGGTTTTGTTAGTCCTCACGCTTTTGCTTTTGGAGATTTAGATAAGCAAAGCTGGCATGGCCCTGGGGTCTCACACCCTTATGCACACACAAACCTCTCTGGCACAACCCAGCATGTATTTGCAGGCACTGATTCACAGGACCCTCATTTCTCCCCCTTGGCTTCACCTGTGCCTGGAGGATGATGTTGCCCTGCAGCCAGCACTGTTTGCCCTGGGGAGCACACTGTGCTCTTGTGCCAGTGTGCCCCGAACCTCTTCACCAGTGAAGAAGTGGGGAGCTGGTAGCCTGGTGATGGGGCTCAGAGCCAAGCAGCACTATTTACTGTCTGCACTGTTAACTCCCCTCTCTCCCAGCGATAACTGATGTGATTGTGGAGCACATGTACCCACGCAGGATGGGGAGGACATCTGGAGCGCTCTGCCTCCCAAGCAGTGTTGTTTTGAACAATGTAACCAGGTAAATGCCTTGATAGACTAGACCACATTGCCACGGTAGCATTACTAATTTGATTATGTTGCTGTGACATTATTAACCCACCCAACCATCCTTTGGATGCTTCGCTGCCTCCTGAACTTGCACTACTTTTCCTCTGCAGTGACAGGCTAAGGGTTTTTTCTCCCTAATCTATTGTTCTACACGACTACTGCTTTACACAATAATTTCTCATAATACTCTGCTTTCCTAACAGTGAGCTAGCTCTCTGCCTTTTTCCTTTATATTTCTGCCTGTCTGACTCTTCCTGTCTTTCTCTGCATGTCTAATCATACTGTCTTCTATAATAATTGCATAAAACATTTTTCTTATTATTGCAACCATATACATAGCACAAATTATTGAAGAACAGCCCAGTCTCTCTTTCACACTTAAAAAAATCTCTCTGAATATACTTTACATTAAATCAGCATCGGATAAAAGGCAAATGCATGAACTTTCCCACTCTGAGGTGTGCTCTCTGTTCTCTGAGCTGTGGAGATGTACCCATTGCCCTCCTTTCTTCTGCTCATATATTCCTTCTGTCTCTTCCAACCAGTTCCACAGGGTTACAGGGTAGAGGGTGCAACACTCTCCCTTCTCTGATGGTTTCACTTGTAGGCTGCCATAAAGAAGATTTTCACAAGAGAAAAGTTTTGAGTTCCTGTGAGCAAAGAAAGGGGTTCAGCAAGGTCTCCCACTGCCCACAGAAGGGCTGTCATCTCATCCACATAACGATTCAGCTGTCTCGACCTGAAGCAGATGCTGCCTTACCAAAAGGTGCATGCAGCAAAGGGATGGCCATTAAAGCAGGCAGCTTCAGCCCCCAGTTTCAGTGACTGCAGTGTGCCTCTGTGTTCTTGCTGGATGTAAGCTGGTACGAGCTCCAGTGCGATCTGAAAGCTGTGGTGTACATGCAGAAGTCAGCGTCACTCGAGATAGAGAGATTCAAATGCATTTTTAAGTCTGTGCTAAATCAGGACCTCAGAGTGTTCCTGGGAGGGGATTTCTTCTCTAAGGCATTGTGCAGAGCTGTCTCTTCGCATCACATGAATAGCCGTGATATTGGGCTCTTAGTGTTAGAGAAGCCTTCCTCTTTTAGTTATGCCATGGAATCATTTTACTGGGATCTCAGCTCCCCAGACATCTCCTTTTTGCTCTCTTTCTCTGCTTAGGTCTACATTTTTCAGAAGCAATAGTGATACTATAGCAATGTCAGTAGTAGTACAGGGTCTGGGATCCCACATATGGACTTGGATACTCCTGCATTAGGAAGAGGGCCACAGTTGAAGGAAGCCACCCTATCTGCAGCTGCTTCCTATGGCTTTTTGCATTCTAGTTTGTTCTTGTGGTACCTCTGTCCTGCTGTATGTTTTCATTGCATTTAAGTATTCACCTGTTTCTCATTCTGTGTTGACTCTACAGTACCTGAAGGTACTACAGGCTGGAGATCTGAGGGTTTTTTCCTCAGCAGAGGCATTGGTCCCTCTGCTGCACCCTAGCCATCTAGCTTCATGACCCCTTTCAGAAACCAGTGCCTTTAAAGCTGGGACTTGCTGGACTGAGCAGGAGGCTCAAAGCAGCCTAGGTCATAAAGGGGAAAGCAGGACAAATGGGCAGATCACTCTGCTTTTCCATATGGGCTGACATTGAAAAGGACAAACTCATCCCAAAATGTTCACAGCTTTTGAGAGGGCAGAATTCTATGTGCTCAGTGTCCCTATATGGTGCAGAAGCTGTGTTCTCTGGGGGTTTGGTCCATGCCATGTCCCTTCCTATGGCACGAGGGAGATGGTGCGGTCACCATCTCCAGAGGTGGTCAAGAAACACAAGGATGAACCACTGAAAGACATAGGTAGTCCCCCATAATTAGGGCATGGTGGTGATGGGTCGATAGTTGGACTAGACAATCTTACTAGTATTTTCCAATCTTAATGATTCTATGATTCTCTGATCATCTCTGCCACTTGTCTGGGCCGAATCAGCTTATTAAGTTGATGAAAATTAACAGAACAATCAGAACAAAATAAAAAAGCAACAATAAAAACGTTGGAACAGCTTTTTATGGGACTGATGATTGAACTATCACAATATTTGAAGAGCACCAAAACTGGTTTGGGAGGGCTTTCAGGATCATGTTGCCATAGGAAGGCCAGTAGGGATCAGGGATCAGCCTCAGCTGTTCAGAGTTGGACTGCAGGGAGTGGCAGAGAGGAAGAGGAAGAATACTGTGGCATGGACTGGTGTAGAAAATAGCACCTGGATGCACAGCAAGCCTCACCCTTGTGTTCTCTTCTTGAGCACTCTGCCTTTAAGCTTTTGGGAGGTTTGTGTTCAAAGAAATACAGCACTGAAATGATCCCTGACTGGAGCACAATGCAAACATGAAATGATGATGAGTAATATTAAAATGAAGCTGGACAAAGCGCTGAGAAAGTAATCCAACAGGGAATAATCTCGCATCAATTCCTCAGAGCCCTAATGCGGCAAATTATTAGCTCTTTTATAGACAAAAAAAATAAAAAAAAAAGAAAGAAAAAAAGAAAGCAAGAAAAAAAAAGAAAAAAATAAAAGATTCCCTTAGCTCATTTGACTAAGAAATAATTTAATAATATTGATAATTGTAAACATGACAGTAGGAGTAATAAAAATAACAATATAAAGCTGACTTCAAACAAAAAGGGAAATAGTTTCTTCACACACTCCTTCAAACCGCACTGTGTATAGCACAGCATTTGTACCTGTGCATCTCTTTGTTCACTAGCAGCCACTGCAAACAGCTCCTGCCCTAACTGACCATTAGGGAGAAAAAAGAGAGGCTGGAGAGGTCTGGTGATCCCAGCTTTTATTTCGAATCACTGATTTCTGAAGCGTGTTCAGCCTGAGCTCTGTCTCATTTTGCAGGATGCTTGAAGGAATCAGCCCTAATGCATTCCTTGGCCTAGCCCGCCACAATGCACAACGTGAAATAAAGGGGACTTTATATTATTTACAGAAATAAGGCAGGCTGTGTCAGGTGTTGGTGAGCAGCTCAGTTCTTTCTCCAAGTGCTGTATTCTCTGCTGAGCTGCAGGGAAAGTCAGAAACGGGGTTATGTTTTTTCACCCTTATCTTTCCCCCTTAGGACAAGTGTTATGGTGTGAGGCAGGATGCTACTGGCCCAGGCCCTACTCTTACTGCTGTGATGGGCTATGACTGTCCAAAACATGAAATGATGATGACTGATATAAAAAAGAAGTACCTGAATTTGCCCCCCACAACACATGAATACCAGTCCATATCTGCACTCTCCTGCTTTGCATGATTGAGCCTGCAAGCCATGAAAATTGACGGTGCTTTCATCGTGGGCTTTGATACCCACACAATTTGCACAGCAAAAGTGATGCATGCTGCACCTACAGCTGTTCCCTGTAACAGACTTCCAATGGCAGCTTTGCTCCTTCACAGACAGGCTTGCACAGCAGAGACAGCAGCACACTATGTTTGTCTCCACTTGGAGTTGGTCTTGGTCATGCATCCTGTTGACGTGTGCATGCTATTCCCATAGATATCATATGTGGGCAAACCCCACACACTCTCCCTTACCCTCTCCTTTGCTCTACCAGGCCCACAATATGGCTGCACATAATTCCAGCGTGTTTGCAGCATGTGCTGCAGTCAAAACAGGGAGTTTATATCTCATCCACACCCTTCAGGGCCAATGGGCTCATGTACCATGCACCTGTGAGTAAGTGCAAACCAAAGAGAGCAACATATTAAGAGGAAAATAACACTAACAAAGGCTCTATGAAGAGGCATGTGCTCTTCTCTGCTTCCTGAAGGGTTTTCATCTGAAGTCTTGGAAATGTTAATAAGAGTTAACCAGGTGAGACCGTCAACAGAAGGGATGGTGGATGTGTTGGAAGCTGCTCTGAAACACCTGTCCCCTCTTACAGTGAGCGCAGTTCGACTGCTTATGATTCTGTCTTCACCAGCTAGGGAAGAAACTCAAATTCCAGCACACTTTCAGTTTAATTGCTCTATAATGCCATCTTGTGGCTTTTTTTTCTCATGAAGCCGGTTGTTTGTTACATTAATCCCCAAATGCAGTGATTGTCCTGTAAGGAAGAAGGTGGAAAGGGAAAGAAACAAGGAAAAGGAGCAGGTTACAAGCCCCAACCTGTGTGTTAGGGGCAAAGGGGTCCCCTTACAAGCAGCAAGTGGCCTCTGAAGTCACCTGCATGCAACTAACCTTAACAGCCTTCTCCAAAGCACTTTCCACACTGCATAGAACACCAGGTGATGTGTTAAAAATGTATTACTATTATTTAGCAAAAGAAGAAGCTCAGAAAACACTGTTTTCAGCTCTTTAGTGAGATGAGAGAGCAGAGGGCCCCCATCTCTGAAGAGGATGGAAATGGTGGTGTTGGTTTGTGACTGAACCATGTAGGAGCAGTGCTGCCACGGAGCTGCAGAACAGGAGGCAGGAAGGAGAGAAACTGCACTCTGACAGGTCAGCCACTGCTATGGAAGATGAAGGAGGTGTGGGAGAGCCTGCAAGAGAGAGGAGATGCTGGACAAGTCAGGCAGCAGGCAGGTTTCTTTGTTAAGGCAAGATGCACAAAAAAGTAAGGAAGAAACACAAGTAGGGAAACGCATGCAACAAGAAAGTGCATCACTCCAGTCACTGGCTTCGGGGGCTGTTCATGGGAGTGATATGACTGAGCTCTGAACAAACACTGTGGGTGCAGACCTTGTGTCCTGGTGCTGTTTGTGTCTGGATCCTCTGGATGTGATTGAGGTGTGCTCTGTGAATCAAGTTGGCACAGAATCATGTAGCGTATGCTGTTAGAGGAAGTACCTGGCCTGCTAGGAGGCAAATGCTGAGCTTCAGTATAATTCCTGATAACTTCTGTCTTGTATCAAAAATTCACTCTTCACTTCCAAAATAAAAGTAAGACCCAGTGTCCTTAGTTGTCAGCTTCAACACAAGGACATCACGAAGGGAATATACTTGTTGATCTTACCCTAAATAAGTTCCACTAATGTCAGAAGTCTGACTTAATGTGGCTAATGCATAGCAAAAGCAGGAAAGCAAAACTCCATCCTGGGGTGGAGGAGGCACTAATTTCTCTGGGATAGTGTGTGCTGGCACCCTTTTATGGCTCACTTAGTTTGAGTGTGTGCTGGGATACTCTGCTGTGATCCACTGTGGTCTGCAGCACAGGTCCTAAGACATGTGAGTTTTTCTAAAAATAGACAATGTGCTTTAGTTATAGAGAGGCCCTCAGAACACCAAAGCCTCTCTGTCTCTCCCCTCCATCACTTAAAGCCATTTCTGATCAGTTTTGTTAAGTGAAACCTCACATAAGCAATGCTTTTTTGAGGAGATTTAAGGCAGAAAGGACACAACCATGTCAAGCTGGATAGGGCTTTGCTCAACCTTGTCTAAACGGAAGGTGCCCCTTTCCATAGTAGGGTGTTGGCACTGAATGGTGTTTAAGGTTTCTTCTAGCCCTAGCTGTTCTATGATTCTTTGTGCTAAGTTGGCTTTATTAAAGGGAAAGGGGCCTTGAAAAAAATGAAATTTTAGATAAATTTGAGGAAAGGAATATGTGAAAAACACTCACTCCTGAGTAAATCTTGCTTTTTCCTTACTTAGACCAAATCCTTGTTTCATCTTAGTTAATTATAGGAATAACAGATGATTTAAAAAAGAAGACAAACTCTTTAAGTCTTTAGGCTTATATTCAAATTAACAGAGAAGATGCAGTGCTTCACAATCCCAGAAGAAAACAAGAAGCAATTCATTTGTTTTGAAGGGAAATGCATAGCAGTGATTGTGAACAGTTTCCATCAAGGTAGTCTTTCATTAACTGTCCTATCCAACCTGCAGTAGATTCTTGCATCTTCTAATTCAGCCATATCTATGTCAGGAAATGTTCATACATGTGTTCTGTTCCATTAAAAATCTCCAGGAAAGACTTTTGTTGTGTTGCGTGGCTTTTTAAAATTATTTTTATTATGTTTTACTATATTCTTTTATCCATCTCACCTAGCTTTACCAGGCTACAGTGTAAATGTCTCTGTGCCAGATAGTTACCTTAGGCTTTAACAGGGAGGGGAGAAAAATAGGTGTTTCTGGACTGTGATTCATCTAGTCTATTTTAGATGCCTCGTTAGGGTGAGATGATTCATGAGCGATGCCTAATTATCTCCATTGAGTAGAAGGGGCCTGTCTCAGTTATAGGCATCTGCATTTGGTCAGATCATTCTCATTCTTTGTTCTGTTTTGTGAGGCTTTTCCATATCTCCCTCTCCTCTTCATTTCCAGTAAATTTAATCATGGCAGATTCATAACTATTACTTTAAACGGAGACACTCTCATTCAACCAAGGCACCTTGGTTCTCTCAGCCTTTGTCAACTTTAGGCACTGGTCAAGATGGAATCAGGAGCAGGTGCCTGGGAGAGGTAATGGCAAAGGACAGGTGCAGTTTACCATGTGCTACATGTTCATATGAGAGGAGCTGATGCAATGCTTTGTTGCCCAGGTTCAGTGTTTTGCTGTAACAAAGACCACAACGGGAAGGTCAAACCTGCCTCAAAACAGGAAAATAATGATGAGCCTCACACCAAAATGTTAACCTCAGAGCAGAGGGTTTTTTTAAATCATTTTGTTTTCTCATTGGGTGCTAACTTGGCTTTCCCTTGCAAACTGCCTGTGAATTACCTATGAACCAGCCAAAAAGCCTATTTACCACCTGTACCTAAACACATGGCAAAGAATTTGGCACCTCTCCAGTCAGAACAAACATCAAGGACAAAATCATTTATAGGGTAGCTCTAGTCAGAGCTGTCTTCATCTCTTGTTTGCAGCTGAGAGATTATACGGTGTTGAAACCAAACACAGGCTGGGAAGTAATAGGCCTTGTTATCAGCAGCAGCAGAAGAAAGGGCTGCTGTTGTTGTTGGGTTGTAGGTTTTTAAGTGTGTTTCTCATGGAGATCTTGGTATGAAATTTATTGGCAAACTGAACCATCCTTCAAACTAAATGCAAGATAAACCAAAATACTGCTCAAAAGAAATAAAACATCATCCATGTCATAGTCAGAATTTAGTTTAGTATTTCTTTTCATTCAAAACTAGGCCCAGCATCACAGCTCAGCAGACTGAAGCTGTCTGGTACAGCGACAGTAACTATAAATGCTCCATTACACTGGGTTATAAATGCTCCTTTACAAGGTGGAAGATGGGGTTGTTCTCTGCGCTTTATCTAATCCTTCTCCCTGTGGTGTGACTGCCAGCAGCAATGCTGGTTGTTAATAAATGTGGTAGTGACTTTGTCCTCCTAGATACCTTGTCCGTGAGGATCGAGGGAAGGCAGTCAAACTCCTACCTTTGCTATTGCAGAGTGATCAGACAGTGCAAAAACAGTGACTTTATTTTTGGTCCACTTGTGGAGGCAGAGGAGGGACAACTGTACAGGGACCTGTAGCTTCTGGACACACAGCTTCAGGCTCTTCTTGATTGTCTTAGAGCTGTTGTTCCTGGTACCAGCAGGTACACAGGTTTGTGTCCTAAGTTTTGATTACCTTTATGGCTGCTTCAGTTTGTGCAGCTACAGCATCAGCTGTCATTCAGTTCTCTCACTGTATCATCTGGTTTGGTGATCTTCCATGCAGTCATTCCACTTGTGGAAAGCAGTTCTGCTTCATAAATCTGTGTGTTACTGCACTTAAACTGCACATTTCTGTTGTTGTTTTTCTTTCTTGCAATGAGCAAGGTGAAGAAAGAGGCATTTTGCAGGTGAAAGGATGCACACAAAGCCTCTGCTTATTTTGTAATTGTAGAATACAAATGGATAGAGTAGAATGCATCTCTCAACCCTGCCCCATGTTTTTACATCCTGCTGCATTCTCAGGGAGTTTGGGGCTAATACTGGTGATGCAGACTAAAAGTGGAGGTTTAATTTTGCTAGTCAGCAGTACCAGGAAGCAGCTAGCTTTGAGGAATGATGAAGAACAGCACATATTTCTCATGGTCCTGGCTGAAGCAGCAGAGTACTATAGAGGTTTATATTGTAGGGTGCTAGCTGGATTGCCAGATCCCAATTTGATTCATCCAGGTGAGCAATAAAACAGTTAAGCCCAATTTTAAGGATATATCATCCAGCATGCTTAGCCCAGGATGTGCTATCTGCAGCAACCCAGGGATATGGTAGGGCTGCTGTCTTTTCCAGATGAGTGATATCCTCAAAGACCATCTCTTTAGGGGCTTATATGAATAACAAATACATGGACCTTGCAAAGGCAGCATCCTGAAGGTGTTTCCCTTTTTTGAGGCTTCTCTGAAAGCACCGGATGTTCTCTTTATACCCTGAAGAGCACAGACTGCTTCCCTCTTAAATTTGTCCTCCTCCCCACTTACTGCATTTAGCATCCCGTGAAGTAGGCACTCCAGCACTGCCAGTGAAATAAACTGCCTGCCACCTGCCTACCTATCTGCAGGTTCATCTTTTTTACCTTCTCCCTGCGGTAAATTTGTTGGCCACAATCAGAGCTGGCCCGAGCCAACTGCATCAGGTTGTATTTCAACATTGCCCAGGCTTGTTGCAATGAGGGCTTCTGACTTAGGGCTGAAAAGAACAATAACTCCAACCTTCAGGGCAGGCACAGTACTGCCTTTATGGAGGGAAGGTTAGGAGGAACAAATGTGAATCAGGATATCAGACTTTCCTCTGCTCTTTTGGAACCTAGAGCATGAAGTAAAACATCTACTGGAGCCAGCTTAGCTCGGCAGAATCAGTGAGGGAACAGCTACAACGTGGAGTCAAATTGGTCAGAACCTGTCCTCTGGCCCCAAAGCCAAGAGGTACAGAGCCCAAACATGTGGTCAAACTCTTTTCCTCTCAAGACAGAGTGCTCTTATTCAGTCCTCATCCAGATCTGTTCTCAGTCTGAGCTATCCCCTACACAGAATTCTATACTTGTTTGAGTTGGAAGGGACCCTTAACGGCCATCTGGTACAACTCCCCTCCAGTTAACAGCTCCATCAGTTTACTCAGAGTCCTGCCCTGCTTACCTTGACTGTCAAGGCATGGATTTGGAAGGCACTAGTTGGCATCAACAAAACCACGACAAGTATTGTGCTAACAATAAAGTTGATTGAGTGCTTTCCATACAGTGCCTAAGAACATGCCTGGATTTAGTTTACTGTCAGAGCTGTGGGATCAGATACCAGACACAATGGGAGAGGTTTTGTCTCAGAGTTAGCATCACCAGCTTTACTTCCATTCTACTCCAAACTACTCAATTCTCTGTATAGGTCTAGAATGCCCAGATAAAAATCCTGTGAGTCCACCTTTTCCCCTTAGCTCATTAGATTGTTTTGAAATTCTTGTGTGGCTTCAGGGTAAAAGTTGAGGACCCACCAACTTGTCCAGGACTGAGAGACAAAGTCTCCTGGGAGCTCTGATTCCACACCTCTCTCGAGCTTAAAACTGTGGGCTCTACTCTGTCCTTTTTAGGAGAATTCAGCCCAGAGGCTTGTCATGCTAAGTCAGCCTTTGCCAGTGAGATCACGCCTCCTTTCAGGAGCACAACAAGGAATATCTTTAGCAAACCACGTGGGATTCACCTTTTCTCCGCCTTCATTTCATATTCCAGAGCTGTGATTAAATTAATTTTCCTGTGATAGACACCTCTTTGCTTCTTCTGTGCAGTATACTTATTTCATTGTGCAATAGTATTATTTGCCAGCTCAAATCACACTGGGGATGCTTATGTAAGCTGCACAAATACAGCACGACTCAGTTGTCCCTTTGTAAGCAGCTGGACCAGTAAGAAGTCAGGTGCAGCTGCTTGCAACTCTTATAATCTGAGATGTGGCTGCTTTATCTAAGCAAATCACCCCTGACTCCCTTTAGAGGCAGTGGAGGATTTGTCTGACTTACTTAGATGTCCATCGTAAAATAAGATGAATCCAGAGCTAGGACTGCCTGTTTGCCTCCACTGACTCTAAAGGGAGCCTGGGTTGATCATCTCTGATAAGGAAATCTCTGTTACAGATACCTGTTTTCATTCAGATGAATCCTACTGTCACAGTGCAAGCTAATGAGATGCGTCTTTACAGCACAAGATGAACCAAGAATTGGAAACTATTATTTCTCTGTACATACAAGTGGTGGCAGATGCTAAGCAACTTCCTCAGAAAATCTCACCTGGCAGGGCAAACCATGAGAAAAGCAGAGTAGGAATCAAGGTAGCTTTTTTGTGTTTATGTTTATGTGTTGTTTTTTTTTCCACACAACAGTGTCTGTGTGTGCAGGTGATGTCCCCAGCCAGAGCTGCTCAGAACTGCCGTGTTGCTGTTGGTCAGCTTTCCAAGGGCTAGCTGCTGCGGAAGCAGATGTCTCTGTCCATGCACCCCCATGGGGGACTTCACTCACTCAGTAAAGCAACTGGCAGAAAAACTCTCAAGTGTGTATGGTCTGGTGACTGTGAGGAGCAGAGCAGAAGGGGACTTGGTTGCTTACAAGCCACATGGGAAGCATAAGATTTATTGACATGTGCTACTAATGTGGTATGGACCATCAGTGAGGGATACTGAGCTATATAGGAATACCCATGTGAACTGTCACAGCGACTTGTGGAACTGGCTGCCTTCATAGTGGCTGAAGAAGAAGTAATTTGAGGAGTCTACTCCCTCAGCTGCTTCCTCGAATGTCACCATGTCCCAGATCTTCTCTGCTGAGCATAGGGCACTGCCCTTCAGGCCTGATTGCACAGTGTGAATTCCCGTCAGACAAAAGTTGGCAGCTGACCTGATTTGCAGCACCTTCAGAAAAAACAAACAAAGAAACGAACAAAAAAGAGAATAACATTAAACTGGTTAAGAACCTACCTGAGATTGAGGCCATAGCATGGATACCAGTATTGTGTGACTTTTCCTCAGTTTCATCCACTGCAGGGTCAACTGAGATTTTCCATTTCTAGGCCTTTCCAAACTTAGATGCCAGGGAATTGCATGGTTTTTGAAGTGGGAGGGAATGAAATTCAAAACACAAAGATGTGGGTCTTGCCAGCTTTATTCCTTCTGAGACAGAGTTAGCAGCAGGCTTGTTAGTGCTTTGCTGTATACATTCACCTCATTTTCTTTGTTTTATTTTTCTCCCTTGTTTTATGTCTTCTTTCCCCTACATTTTTCTTTCCTTTCTCCTTTTTCTCCCTTTCCATATCTTCTTTCTCTCCTTCTTTCAGTTGATCCTCTCTCTCTGTTTCTTCATTTGTTCTTCCCTCTCTTCTCTCATTTATTTGTTTAGAGCAAATTTTCAAATCTATAAACCCATTACAGCAAAGAGACTGTGTTGAGGCAGCCTCTGAGCCTGCAGATGTGGTGGGTCCTGGATTCCAATAACAGAACTTATTTGGAAAAAAACATTATCTGTAATGTGGAAATGGTTTGGCTTGAGGGTAAAATTTATCATCATTACCCTAATATCATCTCAAGCCTCAGCTCTGGCAGCAGCTAAAGAAAACACCAAGGCTTAATTCAGTCAGTGCAAGGAAAGAGAGACAGAGGATGGAAAATATGATTTATGATGGAAATCAATGCAATCATAATACTTTATGCTTGTAAAATTGGGCTGTTCCAACAGTGCTTGTGGATTGCATAGGCAGCTTTCCACCCAAAAAATCATGGCAAGATAGAGCGTAGTAATATGATGCTGCAGCTGCCACAAAGGGACCGTATTTAATGGTTGGGGTGTTAATGGGAACAGGTTTTATTTTTCTGGGGTTTATATTTCCTTCAATTTCCAGGAATCAGGCAATGTCAGACTCCTGAAGTCTAGCACCATAAGATGGTAGAAAGATGTCCTATTGCTCCCAGAGGGTGGAGAAAGGGGGTAATGGAAGGGGAGGATGATGATCTGGAATAGGAATGAAGCGCTGACTAGTTCTCCAAGTAAATGGCATGATCCTGGCAGGAGCAGTATCCCCAGTGTAAAAATGAAAGCAACAATGTGACTCATTCCTCTGCAGTGCGGAGTACCTCTCAGAGACCAGCTGAAGTATATTTACAAAAACTGGAATCTGACTACTCACCTCAGCAAAAGACAGGCAAACCTAATTCTAATGTAGGAAGCTAGAAAGCATCTGAACTTTCAAATTTCAACAAATTATATCTCTTCTAATAAATAAAGTAGAATTTGCACAGATCATGGATAAATGCTGATGTAAAGTTAAGTTCGTTTTGTTCATCTGTAGTGTGAAGAACATGCCTTCTCAGAATGCTACATGCAATTTCCCTGAACAGTGCTTGAAGGATGTTCTGCCCTTTGGTAGTATGGGTGGGAAAATACCCCAGCAGTATTGCCTGTCTTTGAGAAGCAGGACAGCTTAGCATGCCCAGCAGTCAGGATGAGTAAATACAGTTGCTGTTAGGGAAAGCAAAGCAAAGTGCTTATTTTTTCATAGCATTCCATGAAAACTGAAGTACTTAGTATCCAGGACTGCAATTCAGTGTGAGAAAAGTCATAGAATCACAGAATCATTAAGGTTGGAGAAGACCTTTAAGATCATCTGTTCCAACCTGCAATCCATCCCCCCCATACACGCTAACTATGTCTCTAAGTGCCACATCTACACAATTCCAGAATATTTCCAAACAGATCTAATCTTAGTAAGTTGCTTTTGTAATGTTTTTGGTATTTCCTGATTTGTAAAGAGAATATGTTCTCTAAAAGTTGGAAAAGCACTTTTGAGGACCTGTCCTTAAAGTTACAAAAATTTTCAAGTATTCATTTATTATCTCTTCCCTTTTCATCTCCTGTTCAGAAAGAGCAGATATAGTGATTTAGGTCTAAAGCTCATGAAGATTCCAGACTAACAGTGTGACAGATTTTGTCCCTGTCAGTCCTAGAATGGAGAATGATGTCCCACAATGTTGATATCTCAAAGTGAGCAGATACACAAACAATCTCCTTCTGCTAACCCCATCTTCCTTGTTTCCCAGAGAAAATACTATTGAGCACACACAGAGGAATATTTGGTTATCTGCAGTTCTGAGCACTACACTTTTTCAGAAAGAGAAGAAAGGATGCACTGAAGTACACTTCTAAGTAAACAACACAAAATCTAAGCATCTTTGGGATTCATGGTACAAACCCTTAGGAATTCTTGGCTTTGTTGGCTTTAGAGCTCACAAAGAGTTTTGCCTACAAATATTTTGGTGGACCAGATAAGGCAAAACTCCTGAGCTGATCTTACCAAAAACTTTCGCCTTCTACTGCCACAGCATCTCTATTTATAGCATCAAATAGCTAAAGCCTCCAAGCACAGCTCTTTTTGCAGGAGTGGCCAAAGACCTAAAAGTACAAGGAGGCCTTTCATCTCTTCTTCTCTATCTCATCCCACTGGGACCTACAAGGACATTGGCAGATTAGACTCTGTGGTTCCAGAGACCTTATATCTCTCTGTGAGCTGAGGTTTTCAAATGATACTAGTATAAGCTGATTTGGAAGACATTTTGTCTTTAACTTCCAGACACCCTATTGTATTACACACTTCCCCCATGTGATTTCCCAGTAATCCAGTTTGTATTTTCTGATGATCTGATTTCCCTGATGAATTAACAAGTGGCTCTAGCACCTTCTGTACTTCTATCACATTGTCCCTGTGTTCTTTTCTGCTTTTCTGGAAAAGTTTGACAGTGGTAGCAAGGGACTGGGAAGCCAAAGGTTCCCTGAACAAAACTGAAATTAAAAGTCTCAGACACCTGCGGTGTCAGTGTTGGACAGCCATCTGTCCCTCATTTGAATGTGCCATTACTGTCTGCTGTCCCTAATGTTGCTTGTCCCAGACAAATATTAAGATGCTGCACGAATTAGGTTGATGCTTTGCAATACTGTGCTTTGTTTTAAAGACAAAGTGAAAGATATTCCACTGATTTCTCTTCCAGTGTATGACTAAAATAAGAAAAGACACTCTTTGCCTTAACTCATTTTCTATCTAGGACAATTCTCACAGTATGAACCTTCTTCTTTAACTCACACCACTCTTTATGACCCTATACCTAAAGAACACTGACATCCAGACCAGATGTACCAGTATCTATCTTCTCTCAAGCACAGTTTGCTGTATGATAGTTTTGAGAAGAGCCTCAGCTTTGGGATAGGTTACATGCAAAAGAAGGTTCACTCTGTTAATGTGTTTGAGAACTCTCTTCTATTACTCAATAAGATTTTCTGTGATGGTGTTGAAACCAAGAGATATCAAAAGCTAGGAGAAGCAATGATAATCACCTCATCTCGAAACACTGTAAGGTTACTAGTGGAAACTGGAAAATTCATGTTGCAAAGACACTTACTAGTAACCCCTGTTTGCTTGTTTGTTTTTCAGAGGATTTGCTATGCTTCTAAAATGTGTCCACACAGAAATTAGAATCAGAGTAGGATTTAGTAAGGATGTTTTTAGTCTTTTTCAAGTGAGAAATTAAACTCTGTAGATTGAGTCAATCTGACACTCAGATCCATTGAATGAGTGCCATTGAATTAAATTCTATTCTTTCTTGTAAGTAAGTGTCCATACCATATAAACATTACCATTTGTTTACCCATAAGCATAGTGGTTAAGACTGAATGCTCAGAGCTGTAATATCTTTATGTCCTCGGAGGATAATGTTCAGTTACATCACACAAGGGAAAAATGTAAGGGTCTTGTCAGTCAACAGAAGACCATAGGTGTTGCCAGTCCAAAACCTTTCTCTACAGAAATAATGAAAATAAAATTTATTTGAGTGGCTAACATTTTGTTTTGTTTTGTTTTGTTTTGTTTTGTTTTGTTGTTGTTGTTTTTTTTATCAATTTTTGGCAAAATTATTTTGCAACAGCTCAGATATATCTGTAAAATCCAAGATAAAGTTACTCTTGCTACCACCACTGATCTCAGAGGAACCACTTGGGGAGGAAGCAGCAGAGGTGACATGGCTGAGTAAAGTGGGGAGTGACAATGTTTGGAGGAGATTTTCTCAGGAGGGGGTGTTTGTTTTTTTGTTGGTATAGACAGGAAGCTTAAGATGTTATCTGCAGGCTACGTTGTGTGCCATTTTAAACACAGTGCTCTTAATAAATACCGACAGCAAATCAGGACAAGAACAGACGCAAGTTGTTTCAGGCGACTTCTGTCAAGTGAACAGTAATGCGCTAGGATTAGTGGCAATCCTCTCCATATTGCAGAGAGCAAGTCGCCTGCAGATGAAGTGCTCCAGGCATTGCAGTGGGTTTATCAAGGGGTCCTTGATATTCGGGAGCAGACGCGCAGGCTGCAACATTATCAGCAGCTTTTCAATTCAGCCATCTCCTGCTGACAACTGGGTGGCAGTTGTGATGACAGCATGCGGGCCCTGATTTTAATTCCAGAAGCATCTAAACAAGTCCATGTCCCAGTGTTGCCCAGACTGCTCCCTGAACCCCTATGACATTGCTAATTCAGCTGAATGGGCTGTTAATAACCAAAATGTTAATAGCATAGTACTGGCAGAGCAACAGTTTGAGCTAGTGAACCATTAACTTCTATTCCATCAAATGTAATCTAAGTCAAGGTGCAATTACGATCAGAAAGGCAATGACAACTGTCCCCAGTGTCAACATCCTCCCTCATACTGGGTGTTCCTTGAAAATGCCAACTCAGAGGAGAACTCTTTCCAGTACCATTTTGTTACACTGGCGCTAATGTCTTAAGGTATGTCATTCTTCTCTCCATCCTGAGACAGGGAGTCAGTGTGTTACTGAATGTGAGTTAGCTCTTCATATATTAAGGCGACACCTCTTGCATATTCCCAGGTATGAAACTATTTAGATCAGCAATGCAGAAGTGCTACTAGACTCATTCCTCTTTTACCTTTCATCAGCTTTATGCCACACCACCAGCTTAAGTCTGCTGGAAAGCTAGAATTAACACGCATTACTGAGCTACCAACTTCAGGAAACCCTCACAGCAGAACAGCTGCTATGTATTTGTCTAACAGCTCCACCAAAACTGGTTGACACCAGAACCTATCTGGTCACTGGTGTCTGGTTTGAATTACTTTGTACACTGACACTGGGAGTTGACTCAGTCAACTGGGCACCTCAAAGGTTTCTTCCAGGCACAGAGTGTCCATGGCTAAGTATCTCAATTTGCATTCCCAATTAAATTTAAAAGAAGCAACCAGAACAATGTCTGTCCTTGTAAGACTTGTAGAATGGGGAATACTGAAATCCCCCCAAAATTAAGTTAAAAGCAGTATCTGATCTTCCATGGACATCATTTCTGAAAACTGTCATCACTTTTGCATTTAGCTGTGCAGCACTTCTAAAAGAGTGTGCAGTTCTAAAAGAGGTCTCTGACATAATTAATGAGATATATATTGTGGTCTCTTTGAAACTGCACGGTGGGGGTCTCACTCTGATAACTTTCACTGTGGAGCTCCCTTCTTGTCCCACTTCCATCTCAGATAACGTAAGTAAGGGGAAGCCAATGTGGAAGTCCTCATTAAGTGAGTTTCCAGCACAGCAAGAGGGTTCATAAGGTCTTGTAAGATTTTCCCCTGATCATTCTGATTTTATGCCTTGCAGGAATTTTTCTTCATTTTTTACCCCTCTCTTTTTCCCATTTTACCCTGCAAGCAAAAATGCCGCATTACATGTGATTTTGCAGCAGTCTGTACCTTTCATACAGTTTTCATGCATTAAATAAAATAACTTGATCAGACACATACCAAATGATGCATACACACAAAAAGTGAGAAAACAGGCACACCTGAGACTGAAGTGCATACTGTTCATAAAGAGAGATATAGTGCTGATGGCATTTCACACTGAGGCATCCAGGGACCATCACATGGCTTGATGAGACCAAGAAAGCTCAATAGACTTTCCAAACCTAATTAGTACTTAATGATCTGGAGAGACATGGATGTCCATCACCTCTGCTTCAGCCCCTCTGTTCTTCCTCAAATTCTTAATTAACCTTTAAGGAGATGATGTGCTGATGAGTTTCCTAGGATATTCCATTGATTTTTGTCACACATGCACAACATACACACTCACGCATACGCTCACACACCACACACTCCAGCACACATATAAAAGAAGCTGTGGTACAATTTCACAGCTTCAATGCGTTCCACACAAGGGCTCTGCTGATCAATGTTTATTAATGAAGCGCTGCTTCGAAAATTGTTAATTGATGGCAATGTACAGAACGTTGTCTGGAATTTAACCTTATTCATCATTTAAGTATGTTGGAAGCTAGAGCGTGGTGTTAATTAATAGCACAAGAACAAAGTTGGATCGTTCTGCTGTGGATTTGAAAAACAAAATCATATGCGTAAAGAGAGGAAGAAAAAAGCTGTGATTAAATATAAAACTGGAGCAAAAAAGTGAGAGAAAATGGAGCCAAAGCCAGTGTCATATTCAAGATGACTCACTTTGTGAAGATAATGAAGTAAAAATTTTCTTGTGCACTTATGTAATATTTTACTGTTGTGTCATATTTAATCAGCTCTGAGTTTTAACAAGCTAAGTAGAAGGTGGGGGAAAGCTGCTACCAATGGAGTGAAAACAGATTAATAAGTTTTGAGAATTTAATAGCCAAGTTTTCAGATTAAAAAAAAAATAGAAGAAAAGAAAAAGAAAAAAAGAAAGAAAGAAAAAGAAATCAGTGTTAGTAGCTGAATTCACCAGGGAGAAAATGACAAATGGAGAATACGTTACTTAAAGTTCACCTAATAACAATCTAAATATGTGGTGATAATGTAGTATGCAATGCTAACAGCTGCATTCTTCCAGGCTTGTCTAGATGTTTTCAATGACTATTTGTTCAAGCTATTTGTTAGATTAATGAAAACCTGTCTGCCCGGATATTCATTTAACTGACTTATTACTATTGGGTCAACCCACTGCAATTTGAGTACATTGACTCTTTAATAATACTGCCTCTCCTGAGCAGAATCTGGTCACCCAGTTTTGAGCACAATTCCTCACTGCACAGCCTTGTTCCAGTTGTATCCAGATAAACTAACCACTGCTATGGACCAGTCATCTGGTCTACGCAGGAGTTTCTTGGTTTGGGAAGGCTTGACCAGTTCTGGCCCAATGTATAGGTGACATGCAGACAGTTCTGGCTGTTCTGAAGTGCCAAAGTATTGTGATGTTATAGACAAAAAGTCTAGTTTTCACCATGATCATGCAAAAAATATGTGCAGAATAAGGACTGAAGTTATGTGTCTTGCTGGTTTGGTCTTTCTGTGCAATCTCTGTAGCAATTTGTACCAGCACAAGGTCTTACTCCTGAGCCAGGGTTTCAGTCATTATTGGAACCCAATGTGCTGAGCATGGTGGGAACATGAGGTGTGGTCTCCCCTCCAGAAAGCCTGTCATCTAGAGAGACAATGATATGGGGAAGTTAGAAAAAAAAAAAAGAGAGAGAGAGAATATATATATATATATATATATATATATATATTTTTTTTTTTTTTCCTGAAGAAACAAACAAACGTAAGAAACATACCAGCAGAGGAGAAGATGCAGAAAGTCTACTAAGTCTGCCCAAGATACAGTCAAATTCTTCTCTGGATGAGTCCATTCCTCTCCTCTCAGTTTAACAGTAGAAATACACCATTTTGAAACAAGCAAAAATGCCAGCCATTTTCCATATTTCTACAGACTTTTCTCTCTTATTTTTGCAGAAGGTATACTAGATGTTGACCACATTTCTGACTTATTCAGATTCACTAAAAACTTCCTTTTCAGCTGACTTTTCTCTTTATTGGGATCATATTCCTTTATTTCTGTTTGGGATGCTAAGACATGAAATCATAAAACACAGAGCCAGGCAGAGTTTGTTTAAGGTGTCTTCAAGCCCCAAGCAGGATTTGTTCCGCCTATGTCATCCCTTGAACCTGTAACCTTTGAGTCACTCAGTTATTGACATGCTGGGGCTGGTTAAACATATAGAATTAAAAATGGACAGCTTTTCCAAGCAGTATGAGAGGACAGTTCAGTGCATAACTTCAGAGATCACTGAGAATGTCAGCAACTACCGCATGCAATGAGAAAGCAGATACTGTCTTCCCTAGATCTCAGAAGACAGGGCTTGGCATTGCATGTGCAATTTGAATTAAACTCTGATTTCCTGTGATTCTATTAGCAACTGCTTGTGTGCAGCACACCCTAATGTTTGGCTGTGGGAAGGTATCCAGAAGGCACTGAAAGTTTCTGAGGGATCTGGACTATGTCAGAAACAGGATGGTTCTTTGCAGAAAGTACGCAAGAAAATTTCCTGTTCTGTTCTCCATGATCTGTAGCTGAGGTCTGGTTTCCTGACATTGCTGAACTGTGTGGTTTCTCCCAAAGCTGATTCACACTTTATATCCTCTTCACCATGTGCTTAGAGGAAAAAGGAAGTTGTAAAGTAAGCAGCACTGATGATGAAAACTAGCACAAAAGTATAAGCAAGTATCATGGTTCAGAGTCAGAAAATGTCCACTGTGCTCTTTTATTGGCAGTTATTAAATCAATTATTAATTCAAAGCCGTATGACTTAATTGTTCTTCTAAGCAAAAAGAAAACAAATGGCCAAGAGACCAAGCTTCTTTCAGTTAGAAGAACCTGACAGCATCTGGATAAGGAGACAAGACCTACTTTCTCAATCTTTCTCTGTCAATTTCTTATCTTTTGCTACTCAATGAGACCAAGAGAGATTTTCAGACAGGGCTGTGATAATTTATTTAGATGTGAAATGAAAAAGAAAATGTATTGCCTGAATCTAAGTCAATAAGTGATTAATTAAAGAGAACAGTGGTCTTCTATTTGGAAAGACTACTCAATGACAGATCAGAGCATCTTTCAGATCTGGAAAATGAGAGAAATGAAAAGACAAAGTAAGCGATAAAAACCTACCTCCTCACCCTCCAAAAGCTTAGGGTTGTTGCAGAGTCAGGGTTGGCCATCTAGATCACCAAAGGCAACCCAGAGCTGGCAGCTCAGTGACTGTGTTCTTAGCAATGCTTACACCCAGCCCTGGACATTAGAATCTGCTTAACTGAGCAAAATAAACATGTTAATCATGATCCCAGGGATTAGCCTGTAGTCTGCTGAAAATCACTGCAACATTTTTGGCCACCAGAGTTTCTCTTTTATCAGAGCAGGTTTCACACAGAGATTAGGCTCTCTGAAGTGTACCCAGTGTACTCCCAAGGGCTCTTGGGTCAGTGGTGAAGTACCTTACAAACAAACTCCTGGCATGGATCTCCCAAAGAGGCCCTTCATAATCTAGCAGGGAGACTGTTAACTTGGGAATTGGTGTCCTTGGTTCAGTTCCTTGCTTTACCACAGTGGGTGACAAGATTGCGACGGGATCTATTACATTCCCCATGCTTCTGCTCCTTCTCTCACCCTTTTCCTATGTAGGTTGGGGTCTGTTTTCCTCAGTGTTTGTCCCTTGAGGTATTCGACACACAAGCCTTGTCATGGAGAAAGCACTGTATTTACTGAAGACTGTTCTTGGGGTCATGCTACTTTCTTACCTCCAGCATGGATAAGCCCCACCAGAAGGTCTGGGCAGAAAACCGCATTTAGCATGTGCCAGGAGCCAAAGAGCTATAGACTAGCACAAATGGATACTCTTTGTCTTCTTTACAAGGGAGAGAAAGTTCTTTTTGATTCTAGTACATGGCAAGGCTGCTGATGATAGTGGATTTGGAGCTAGATGATCTTTGAGGCCTTTCAACTGAAGCCATTCTATGATTCTATGATTTTTAAGTCAGTTGAACTAGCAACGATGATATCAACATTCAGATCACACTTACTTGACTAGGGACCATGGCTTTACAATACACAAAGTCAGCATTCATTCCCAAATCACTCTAAGTAATCATCTAGTCTTGGAAAACCAGGGGACTGAAGGTTTTGTTTGTCTCCTAGACCTGGAACATTGTGAACAGAGAGAGGATCAGAGGGCAGTCATGAGAAAGCCAATTGCAGTTCCTGTTCTGTTTTAGTAACACTTGAATCAGGTAGCACTAGAGGTGATGAGTCTGGCGCTAGCTGTTCTTGCACACTGTAATATACTCAGCTCTCTGGGATATATTTGCATACTGCTCTGAGTAGCTCACTTCTTACTAGGTGCTTGCTTGAAAATAGGGATTATTTCACACATTTAGCCAGCTTTGCTAGAATACTGTCATGCGCAAATGACATTCACTCTTTCCATTTCTGTTCCTTTGTGTCTTCCTCCAGTGACTAAACTTCTTTGCCCATTAGCAAACAGCATTTTTATTCCACTGTGATACTGGAATGGCAATTCCATCAAAAAACAAAAACAGAAACAAACAACAAAAAAAGAATGAACATGGAAAAAATAATAATATGAAAAAAAGAACAAAAAACAAAAACAAAAGCAAAGAAAAAAAAAAACACTTCTGAGGAACCTGTCTCTTCAGGAAACTTTTCTTAGTCCTTATGCCTCAATGTGTGATGTGTTGATTTCATTCCTTTCCTCCTCCTGCCGTTTCCATGCTTGCTTCTCTTCTTTTCCCTCCCTCCCTCCCCACTCATCCCTACAGGTATAAATAACAAAAAAAAACATGTAGCTAACCATGCTGTGTGAGTCCCTGCTGTGCCAATTTCCCATCTGCTGCCTCCTTGCCCCATGCTGCAGGTTGAGCACAAGCTCCTGTCATGCAGAGTTGAAAAGGTAGTATGTCTGTGTTTAAATTTAAGCATGTGCTTAAGTTCTCTGCTGAACTAGGACCTAGGTTGTGATGTTACTGTTCTACAGCAGTTACTGCTCTTACAAGTTGGGATCAGGCTCTATTTCACAATGCAAATGATTAGTGTTAATGAGACTAATAGTTGTGAAAGTTGTTGAAATAACAGTATCAAGAGCTAGCTAGCAGTAATGGAGATTGAAGACTCTGTTTGATCCTCCTATGATCAAGGTAAAGATTGTTGGCTTATATTAGCCCAAAATGTATGTTGATTCAATTCTCTATCCTTATCATTGGGTTTCTCTGGAAATGGAGAATTTGCTGAAGTGGAATAAAACAGTAATTACAAACACTAGTTTTTAAGAGTGTGATCATTCATATTCACCTGCCAAGACTTTGGTAGTGTTTCAGCAATGTCATTTCCTAAGCTCTGGCAGTTGGATTTTAATGACATTGCTCTGTCGTAGCTGTTCACATCAACTATTTGAGAGCTGTCTGGCTGCTGTAGTCAAAGAAATAATAATAATTTGACCTTGACTTCCTCAGCCATCTCTTAGTCCTCTTTGGAAACAATTATTCATACAGTATATATGCTTCATATAGTCTGCCACTGTTCCTTCTGCAGTTTTTGTAGGATCAACTTAAGCTTTTTGAGTGTGCAAGCTTCTTTATGCTACACTGAATAGTAGCTTTACTCATCATCTAAATACTGCTATGGTAATGGGTGCTTTGTGAATTCCTATGTGCTGTGTAGTTCCTTCTTTGTGTCTACACCTATGAACACCAGGTCGTTGTATTACCTCCTTCATGCTTTGTCATTTGACTACAGATGTCTTAGGTAGCATCTGACAGAAAACAGCTGAAATCTACCTGCTCTCATATCTATTACCTTGTAGTTCTGTCTCCTAGTTGTCAAACATAATGACCTTCAGAAATGTCAGTATTAGTCCAACAGAACTATGTAGCTTCCATGCTCTCAGAATTGTTAAAATGTCCTCTTTGCTCTCTCTTTTCTCATATGGAAATGAAGATGGACAGTTCTTTATAAATCAGAAGATGAGTTCATGATGATCTTTTCTTTCAGATCTCCCTGAGAAATTATCTTCATCTTGGTTGACCATCATCTTGATAGTTAATAACAGTTTCAAGGTTCAGAGAATGAAGAGTTGAGTGAACTAACCCCTATGCCCAAGAAGGCTCTCTGGTAACTAAAGGACAATTCTAAGATCACCTTTCCAGCCTGCTGCAACTGAGAATTGAGCTGACGTAAAGAAACAGCTTATTCTAAGACTCCCTCTAACCAAGGATTTAAATGCCACTTTAAGTGCAACATAAGTAGAAATTAGGTCTGTAGACAAAAGGTAAAAAATTCCATTTAAAACTGACATGAAAATGCTCCCTTTCCCTATTAAAAAAAAAAAAAAACTGTTTACAAAAATAATTATATAAGGTCCTTAAAATTGTCCACGGAATATTCTGATTCCATGGATAAATAGTAAGTGAATGAGTAAATAAACAGTTATCACTGAAAAGGGCACTATACTGTGAATAGCAGTTTAGTTAGCTCATGCTCAGGTCTTCTTCCATAGACCATAATCTTGTAATTACACGTGTATGGTATTTGTTATAAACTTTGCCCTTAGATTTCATACAAAATGGTGTCTTTAGCCAAGGAAGTGCTATGAGAAGGGAAATTGTCACAACACTGTGGAGGAGCTCCAGTGGTATCTTTCTGTTGGTTTGCAAGTCATGTCCTGAAGCAATCTTCCCAGTTTCTTGTAAAATTAATCTCCTTCTCCATTTCCCCCAGCCATAGTCTTCAAACTGTCAGTGAGACCACAAGGAAACTGGTCATTTTGTGCAACTTCTTCTGATGCCCAGCATTCACACAAGACATCCACTTGTCACCAGAAAGATGGTCTATTTTTTTCAATCATTACCAACTTGAATTTAATTATTGGCATCTCCCCAGGGAAAAAAAAAAAAAAAAGGAGAAAGTAAAAACAAAACAAAAAAAAAAACAAAAAAAAGAAGCAATGCCTTTGCCTTTCCCATCACTGTCTTTTCAGTTATCCTGTCCCCAGCTGCAGCAAGAGACCTGCCACTAGCAAATTCCCAAACCATCTATTTATTTCCACGGCTGTGCTGTGAAACCTCATTGTTCAAACATAACAAATCCAGCAACTTCATGAGTTGAGCTATTGCGGATTTTTCCCTGTGACTGCAAATGGGAATGGTCTGTACAAATGAAAGCCTAGACCTCTGCTATTGCAAGTAAAAGAGTTTGGGTGAAATATCTACTGAGGAATATATTTTATGTGTTTTCTGTAACTGTCCATCCAAAAAAGTGCTGAGAGATAGTCGGGTGCTGTTAGGAGGCACTGATAACAGCCTCACATTAATATAGTACCTTCCATCCAGATGGACCCCCAAAGTACTTTATAAACTTTACTAACTGATTGTTCCAGCTCCATACATCACCTTATATCTATCCATCTGTTTACAACTATAGCCATATAAAGAGCATTTCTCTCACCACTAAATGATGGCTATTTCAGATTTGGGATGTAAGAGACATTTAAGAGCTCACATCAATATGGAGTAACATCTTCATGGCTTAGCTCTGCTTCTTTCCTGTAGCTCTGTTACAAGAAAGAAAGCTGCTTAAGGGAACACTGAATAAAACTACTAAGGAACCAGGTCAGAAAAAAAGGAGGTGATTTTAATGTGGCAAATGGTAGAGTTAAGGAACTCATTGCCACCTGCTGCTGTGGACATTATAAGTCTACATCAATATATGGGGTGACTGACTAGTTAGGTTTTCTAGAAAGATAAAATCTGCATTGATATGAGGAAATCTCTTGAATTAATGGTAATTTCATTCTGAGATAATTGTAAGGATGCCTCAGGAGTCGACTCTACTTTCATCTTTCTTTTGATGAGCCCTAAGAGAAGTAATCACAGAATCACAGAATCACCGAGGTTGAAAAAGATCTCTAAGGTCATCAAGTCCAGTCATTCACCTACCGCCAATAATGCCTGCTAAGCCATTTCCCTAAGTATTACATCTACCCTTTCCTTAAACACCTCCAGGGATGGTGACTCCACCACCTCCCTGAGCAGTCTGTACCTAATCACTTTTTCTGAGAATAAATTCTTCCTACTGTCCAACCAGAACATTTTATGGCACAGCTTGAGGCTATTCCCTCTCATCCAGTTGCAAGTTACTCAGAAGAGGCAGATTCTCACATCACTACAAACTCCTTTCAAGGAGTTCTAGAAAGCTGTAAGTTGTTCTCTGAGCTTCCTCTTCTCTAGACTGAAAAATTCCTCAGCTGCTCTCCATAAGACTTGTGCTCCAGACCTGTCACAGCTTTGTTGCCTCTCTCTGGACACACTCTAGGGTCTTAATGTCTTTCTTGTAGTGAGAGGCACAAAATTACTATTTCAGTTATTGCACTGGCACAGGACAAGAGGACAGTATTTGGGCTGATCAGGTTGCAGTTCAAATAATTAACCAAGGGTGTGTGATGACAAAAGGAAAATGAAGGTGTCGAAGGGTGGGCTGAGAGCCCAAGGGGACAGGCATGCTGCTTGTATTTGCAAATGAAATGGAAAAGGTTTAATCAGTCCTGCCTCATCCCAGGAAAATGTTAAACAAGTGTGTGTGTCACTTTGTACAGTCATTTGTCTGGTTCACATTTGTTTTGGATTTAGATTAAAATTAGACTATGACGTTCCAGTTTGTATTGTACTGTAGGAGGCATTTAAATTAGACAGCCCTTGCTCTCTTAAAATACATCAAAAGATCTGATATGGTCGTGTGTGGTCAGGCTGTGATTTTTGTCCAGTGGATAATCCTGACAGCAAACTATATTTGTGTGAAATTAGAATCCATCCAGCACTGGTTAAAAAATCTAAACTAAAAGATTAATTGCTAGCCATGATTATCATATTATTTATTATTGTTGTGTGATGTTGAGACTATGTTTGGAACAGATGGGAATCCAATTAGCTTAGTTCTGCCTTTGTCCGTTGGATGAGACATTAATTTCAGGGCCACTCTCTACCTTGTCTGAGTAGCTACGAGAAAAGAAATATGCCCATGGAACTTGCTGTTTTTGAGAAGATTTGTTGCATATATTTTGTTTTCTCATGAAAAGGCACTACAGGCTGCTAAGCAACAGAGTAGTTGTGTTTACGTACACACGTATATATAGAGAGAGAGTGAGAGGCAGATATGCATACATATGCAGATACACAGAGTATTTATTCAAGGACAAGAGTCCCCCTCATCAGGTTGGCTTTCAAGTGAGAGTAATTCTATTAATTGAGACTGCAGTTACTGTCCCACTTCAGCTTCCCCCATGTTACAGCTCCTCTTCTTTCTCTGTTGCAGCTATTACTTTTTTTAATTAACGTGCCAAAATGTTCACTTCTGATTATAACAAGAAGAGAGAAAGACAAAAGGGCAAAAGCAAGGAGAGGAGCTCTGGCAAGAAAGACAATTTGTTTGGCTAACCCTTTTAGAAAAAGGCAGGCTTGTCAATGATTTCTCTACAGGATGGTGTCCCATAACCATGGGAGGGAGCAGGAATGCTTTTTAATGGGGCTTTTCTCCCAGTCAGGAATCATCATGCCTACAGAGGAGTCTTAGAGCAGCTGCTCAAACCTTCTTGGAGATAATTCTATCACATATCTCATTGGTATTTCTTTTTTTCTCTGTGAATTTCTCCTTCCTTATTCCTTTAAATGCTGGGTGTTACTAGGATTTAGACTGGGAATAGCCTTTCTATCTATCTGTATTTTTTAATACTGTATTGAATGTAACGTTACTTCATGACCCAAAATTTGTACCTCTGGAGTTTGGATGTTATTTACAACTTCTGAAGTACCTGTACTTCAAACTTGATATCTGGACCCCAGTGTTAACAGGTATAAGGATTTAGTGTTCAGAATTGCCCCCTTTGTCTCTAAAGCAGTTCAAAAATAATTAGTTGATCTAGTCCTTAGAATAGCTTTGAAGGGGAACAGTAGTTAAGGTGTTCACAGTATGGAACTGGAGGTATAAAAGACAATATTGGGGCTGCAATATAAGCACAGAAGACATAGTGGCAAAAAGGTTGACTGAAATTGTGCATGTGCGTGTACAAAATGTGGCTTTTCAGCCATGATAATCACTACAAAATGCATCCTTTTGTGGTTGCTATTTTATTTAAGTTCAAGCTGAGTGTATGTTGAAATATGAGGGAGGGGAGTTCAGGAAAGAAAATAAGCTTTCAGAAAAAGAAGAATAATGGGTTTGCATTTTCAAATGTTATCATTCTTTATGGAAAATGGTAAACAAAATGTCTGCAAGAAAATAGGGAAAAAATAGTTTGTACATTTTAGTTTTAGTTGAATTCACCTCCCCAACTTCCTTCCTGTCCCTTCTTAAAATGTGTGCAAGTAAATAAAAACATCAGAAACACATGTGACAAGCCCTGTCCTTTCTGGTTCTGAAGATCTAAGGTTTAAAAGCCTCCAGCTGGCACCTGCTGGCTGCTCAAGGCAAACTGTGGAGCTCAAGCCCACTGCTCCAAAGGTCCATGCTTCAGACCTGGTGTTTTTGTCAGGAGTGTAGTAACTACTTTTGCACACACACACACAGACTGGCAGCTTTCTGAACCATTCTGCAGAGAAATCCTTGATGCTCATTCACATACATCAGGCAGTGCCTCTCATTTCGAATGGCATCAGCTTATTTGACTTTCAAATGAGAAAACTAAGTATCGTGAACAGATGAAGAGATAATCAAAACATCTTTGTCCAGGTTTTTGGAAAGTGATTTTGAAAACTGGAACTCCTGAGCAGTTCTGCCAGTTCTCACAATATTTTTATCATTAAAAACAACAACAACAACATTTGCTGATCTGTTTCCTAAGGTTCCTACCTGCAGTGTCAAATGATTTGGTGCAGGTCGGCCTAAATAACAATTAAATATAACTTAAGTTACATGCTTGTAGAACAGGCTTTCGTATGAAGAAAAATTCAAAATCTGATCATTTTGCAAGCTAAGCCTCACCACTTGATGCATTGGCTGACAGCAGTCTTGCAGAAGGTACTCTTGCACTGGCATAAAATTAAAAATAAAATCAAAAGAGAAAACCCATGAGAATGAAAAATCTCCCTGTATTGGCAATATTGATTCCTTGCCACTGCATGAACTTGTGTAGGTCCATCTGGAGCCTGTTCTTATAACTTGCACCCCATTTTTCCAGCTGGACCAGAACTTCACACTGTTGATAGTAGCTAATCCTTTTCCTGATTTCTAGCTAAATAAATTAATGGCTGGTTGATGTAGTTCCTCGTCCCAAAGACTTTATATTAATTACTGGCTAATTTTTAATTCACCCTTTGTAATTATTTGTAACTATAAGTTGCTTTTTTTCCCTCTTTTTGCATATTTGGATTGTTATCTATGCATATTCACTCTTCAGGCTGAGTTGGTAAGCTGTGATTGATCAGCAAATTCATAGTTTCATATTCCTGATTGAGTAAGCAGACAAAAATCTTTGTGGAAATAAAGCATTCAGCTTCCTTTAATATTTGTACACATGCCTTGGAACTTCGGTTTTTTTGACTTTTCACCACTGTCAAATGTGTCTGAATGGTTGTTAGAATTGCACATAATAGCTAAAAGAAAAATTATAAACAGTTTGTTCCTGTCCTTTGAGCACAGGAATTTACCTTCTCCCATCACTTTTACTGTCTTGCTCAGCTGAAAGCTGTATGGTTAAATAGAATCTGTGTTACCACCCAGAAATGACTGCACTTCAGCAAGGCCATGAAGGAATTTCTGGATGAATTCAGAAGGCACCCCACAACTCCAGGGGATGTGGCTGTGAGTGTATACATTAGTCTGGTTGTACCAAGATTAGCATGTTCTAAACAGACACTCAGGAGCAGAATATCCCCAAGATAATGCCATTTTGTAAGGACAGGTGAATGCCGCGGACAGGAGACGGTCTAGCAGCATTTCATGGCGGATTTCGGGGACTTTGACAGGTAATTCCTTAACTTCAGCCTTGTCTGTTTATGTTTTTGGTTTAATTATCTGGAGTAAAAGGACATCTTTGCTTTGTATTTGAACAGCAACTCATCAACTGCCCTCTATAACCTCAGCTAACAGCATTATCCCCTGAGGTCAAGTAAGAAGGGCCAGTGCTCTTGTTACTGTAGGTGACAGGTTCAAACCCTCATAATCATCCGTGACAGCACTTGTTATACTTCTGTTTTATAAGATTTTTTCAACTTCCACTTTCAGCTCCTTTATTCAGCAGTTCTTTGGTATTTACTCACCACTTCCAGTTCTTGCCTCACTTCCCTCTTCCTTCACCAGTAGTTTCTGTTTTTGTATTTTTTTCCTGCTTTAACATCTGTTCTTTAGGTCTTGAAGTGACATGCACTGTCAACATTTCAAATCCACAGTGTTAACTTGTGTTACAGATAAAGTCAGAAACATGGTCCATTTGAGTACCAGCCCATGCCCAGGAACACAGACTTACTTATACAGTTGGCACAGCCCTGTCCTCTTCCTTGACCTCAGTGTGTATTTCCAGGGCTATCAAATTAACAAGGACCCACCATTATCTCACTCCTGCATTGCAAAGACATCTTCTTTCTTGAGGACCAGGATTTGCTGGCCTCTTATCTTAGAGGGGATGTAAATAAAAGCAAGGAATAGAGGACAAAAAAGGCACCTTTCCCTCTTGCATAATCTGCATATTAGCTTTCTTGATAATAATATGTGGCTTGAAGTGTCACCTGGCAATGAAAAAGTCATGGTGTTGTAACAGGATAAACAGGCTTTGATGATTCCTGACAAGTTCATTACCATGCTTGTTCCTGTGTGTTGGACTGAGAAGCATTTAGGACAACTGAGCAGCAGCACCAAGAGATATGCAATGTCATTCATATCACACAGGAGGCAGCAAACCATGCTGGGGCCTTGTTTTTATCATGCAGAAACACTGCTATGACTTATTTGTCCTGTCTCAAATCACTCGACTCTTGAAAATCTCTGATATTGTTTGCAATATCAGCAAACAATAAAGCAACAGATATTCCTCCTGGGATGGGCTGACATGGCTGTTCTTGGGATGTGTGTGATCCAACTTTCTTGTGGGATTAGAAGCATGACCGTGTGAGTTACCTCCACCACTTTTTGGTGGGATACTCGTTGCCTGTGCCACAACTTGTTTTTATCAAGAAGTGGTTTGTTGTTGTTTCTGTTGCTGTTTTAATCTTTCACAGGAGATTATATAAAACAGTCTCTCTGTGAACCAGAACACATCTCTAGGGAATATGATGACAGCATCCATATCTTTAAAAAGCCATAAGATAGAGACACGCTGTAGAAAGTAGTTGTTCCCAGTAATAAGTGAAGTACCACATCACGGAGAGAGACTGTATTGTGATGAGCTTGCACACTAGTACAAATGTGAAGAAACCCAAAGATGAAGAAAAGTATATTTTAAACCCTGTGTGTTGCCATGATTGTTATTTTAAAGAAATTTCCTTTTCCAGATTACTTCTGCAGCCAGAAGAAAGCCTCTTAACCCTTGTCATACCATTGCCAGCTGATAACATTACATTGATTTCTCTTGAAGCCTCTCCCACAACAGCAGCCCCCCTGCATTCTGCAGGATTCAATCTTGGCATATACCAATCCAGGTGGACCCTATCCTGGGTGGGTGTGTGAGTGATGCTAAGGGGTTTTCTTCCTCCCTGACCTCCCTCAGAGAGTACTTTCTGAACTATATATAGTAGATATACAGTAGATGAAAGGGTTTCTTTTTGTTTTGTTTTGTTTTGTTTTGTTTTGTTTTGTTTTTTGGTGTGTGTGTGTGTGTGTTCTTACAGGAACTGAGGCAGGAAGAGGAGCTTGCCAGGGTTCTGTGACTGCTCATATGATCACAGAAACAATCTCTGACTGCATGTTTGCAAAGCATGATGCAGCATGGAGAAGGATGCTCATTAGGAATACGTGTATTTGCACCTGGAGCACTGAGCATCATCCTGTTGCATCACTCATTCCATAGTCTGGGGAATGGAGCAGGAGAGTTTTCTCTCACTGCCCCTCCCCTAATCTGCTCTGAGAGTTCAGGGCATTGAGCTGTAACTTGGGCCATGCTTCATGAGTCAGAATGTTACCTACATCCCTGCAGCTGGCTGGCAGAAGAACAAGAGGTGTGATAGAGAGTGTCTAAGCAAGGTGATGGGGAGGGTCCTGTTTAGAACCAGTGCACTGAAATCATTTGACATGCTGCAGGTCAGGTAAAAATTTCCCTGCATGCCAAATATTTCCCCAAATGACTCAGTTTCCCCACTCTGATCAATGGACAAATGACACAGCTACCTGTGCCCCCAGATAGTTTTTATTAATGAACTCCAGGACCATTAAGTCAATAGATCCTGGAGAAGTGTCACTATTACAACCATCCATGGCAAGGGAAAGCACATTCCCAAGCAGGGAGAGTGTGGAAGGCCCTAATGAACACTGAGCAGAGTACTTGCTCTGCACTCACTTTGTCACTGCTGGGCAGCTCTGCCCTGACAGAGCTCCTGTCCAACCAGGGACGTACATCCATTCATCATTAGTCCTAATGCAAGCCGGGGAGTTTTAAAGCCAGGGCTAAATCAGACCATCTTAATTTGCAGGCTTAATGCATTGCATATTATCCATATCCTTCCTATGGGATTTATCTTGATTAAGTGCTAATTTGTAACTGGTGGTATACCTAGTGAAGTGACTGATGAGAAGGGTGCCTGGGCAGAGAGGCTATGTTTTGGCAGTGGTGTGGGCTGGGGATGGGAAGTGCTGCTCCCACCGCAGGCACACAGGCAGGCAGCACATTCTATACACATCCCCATCACCCTAACCTGCAAGCTGTCCAGAAGGGCCTAACTGTGGTTACTCTTCAGCTATGGTGAAAGCCAGAGGTCTGCTGTGAGAGAGAAGAGCAAATTTGTAAAGGCTTTCATTTGTACATGAAGAGTCTGTCCTCAGGCTGTTGCACAGCCCTGCCTGTATGGGATAGTGTGGGTCAAGAAACACACAGCTGTTGCAGGTATATGAGTGTACAGGAGCTGCTTACACGTCTTGCTCAGCTTCAGTTGTCTTTTGAACCCTTAGACATGATTGCAATCCCTGTTTAACCTCAAAACAGCTGGGAAGGTTTTTCCAAGGAGCGGGGAAGCTGTATTTCAATCTGCCTTTACTCTGCTGACCTTCACTCTGGGATGAGAAACAAACCTGCCACCTCCATGAGGCACACTGAGTTTTGGATCAATCTGTATCAGCAAGTAGATTTTAAAGAAGCAACCTTTAAGTGAAAATGGGCTCTTAACTTCTGCTATTGCAGCGCTGCTGTTTCACTAAAGTAAAAGCCTTTATTTCAGCTGCTGCTTTGGTATCTAGAACTGAATCTGGTTTTGTAGCCACCTCTCCCCCTCAGATGAAAAAATAATCCATGCTGAATACATGCATTAAACAGCCCAGAAACCTGCACACCCACAAGTCAGGTCAAGCTATTTACAATCCCATTTTAAAGGAAGGTAAAATAAAACTGTACACAAATTTCCCTGGTAGGACAAGGCATCCAAAAGTCTTGATTTCCATCCTTTGCCATACAGAAGAGCTCAGCTGTTGCAGCATTTCTCCTTTTGACTGTTTTCTGTAATACTGAAAGCAATGGACAGTTTCTTAGCTGATGGGTACTGCTTCCTTTTACTTGGGTAACTAATGACAGCAGTTGAAGAGGAAGGGGGGTGTTGAGTAGAGGGAAGTTAATTAATTTTGGGGTTTTTAATCTCTATTCTTTTGTACCAAACCATAAAACAAAAATTCTTCGGGAGCCAGAACATGTACCTCCAGTAATCGAGAGGCAAGGATCTGACTAATAGATATTACGTTCCATTATATGGTCTTGAAGTCAATAAACATTAGGTTACCTTCATGCAGTGAAAAAAGACCAGATTTATTAAAAAATCTTATCTGGAGGGTTTGCATTTCAATAGGATGTGAATTTGCATATTTTAACAATAACCTCCCATCATTCTGTCTGATCTGTGCTCAGTTGGCCATACAGATCACTTTATCTTGAATAGATTATCACCGGTTTAATAAACCCTTCATAATATGCAGGTATAACAATGGTACTTCATTGGATAAAGGAGGTATTAAAGTTCTTTTTCTGGAAATAGGGGTGGCCCAGCTAGTGATTAACTTTATACCTCTGTACATCCCTGTGCTGAATACACGATTGAAGGAGAGTATTCCCATTATTCACATTCAAAACGGACCAGCTCTTCAGAGCTCCCGTTAACTCCTCATCACCCAAGGCAGCTCTGCAGATGTAGGAGTCAACAAAGCCAAGGGTGCCAGCGATGTTACCTCCAGCAGCGGCCACAACCTCAGACATCAGGAAAGGTGACACTTTTCCCCAAGCTGAGTCTCTCTCTACACAACTGTTGTCAGTGCCAGGCTGCTGCACAGAGAAGGCTGGTGGAAGTAGCTTCCATATGCTGCTCAAAAAAAAAATAATAATAAAAAAAACCCAACCAATCAACCAAACAAATAAATAAATAAATAGAAATGCCTTCGAGGCAGATAGTTTAGTTACCCAATTTTCTTCAGAAACACAGAATTACTCTTCTTTGTTTCCCCTTCTTGTCTTGGACAGATGCTGTGCTTCCCCTTCCCTGACAGAAGCTCATTTTCCACTGCTTGTCCTTCACAAGAGATGAGTTCATCCCACCGCTCCAGTGCCCTGTCTTGCTGTCCCAAAAATTTGGTTGGGAGCAGCACGCTCATTTTCGTGTTCTGCAACTTTTTATTTCTATATTTTTGTTTCTTCATTAATATTTGAACAAAGCTGATACTCGTCTCCTCTTACAGAGCAGATAACTGTGACTATTAACTGTCCATGCACAAATTTCTACACAGCCCCCAGGCTACTGTGGCATTAAGCCCAAGCTTGTAGGCCTTAATGAAAGGCAGTGTTAGCTCAAAACCAGTTCTGTGGTCATGCAGCCCTGGGATCTGGACTCCCTCACATCTGACTATCTGAGATCCAGGAATAATGAATTTTGGGGCTGACTGTGCATGCAAGCATGAGACAGATGGAGTATGTCTCCCATGTTCCTTGAGATACTTGTGTGAGCAACTAAGACTTTTCACACTCTCCTTCTCTGCTTTCTCTTCCGCTGCTCAAGCTGTGTTCGTGCTTGCTTTTCCAAAGCTCTCATCATGAGCTTTTTGCTTCTCAAAAGCCGACATGCTGGTAGGCTGCCTGACAGTGGGAGCACAGCAAGGCTAGTGAATAATTGAAAGTTATTGACCTATAATAACCTGGCATTATTGACCATAAATGATTTAGTTAAAACACACACATGCACACGCACACACCGTCTCACGTGAAGCAGCTGAATCTTGAATTCTCTTTGTCCAGCACTGGTTCAAGTGAGCTTGTCACAGGGGAAAGAAGGGCATTTTGGCCTGGCATGATATTACTGTTAATCGGTCACATTCCTAATGATGCTTTAGTAAGATTCCTGTGGGGAAAGAGCACAGCACCTGGAGCAGCAAAAAAAATTGTCCTGAGCCTTTTTTAAAAGCTCCATGATGATCTGAACTTCAGCAAAATTCACAGTTTTTAATAGGAAGGAGGACGATTTTCATCAAGCAGCCTGACCCCACCATAAGTCAGACTAGAGACTAACAAGTATCAGTGCCAATAACCTGTTGTCCAGCTGTGGCACCAAATTTAGAGAGAAGGAAAATCATCCAGTTTTGATGTCAGACTTTCCACTCTCCGAATATTTGTTGGTTCTGCTGAGCCAGCTCTCTCCCCACAAAGTGCAAACTATGTTGGCTCCTTTGCAGACACAAAATACTGCTCTTCTTGCCAGAGAGCCTGCCCAGGGCTCAGCCTGAGACCCTCAGCCTCCAGCTGAATATGCAAGGCCAAGCATTCCCATGTCCACATGGGACCTCACCAGCTTTCCATGTCTGAATGGAGCCCTGCAGAAATGCAGATGTCAGTGCTGGTGAGCTTGGCTGGGTCAGATAAAGATGTCAGTGAGTAACTGTTTAATTGAGCCAGATTTCTGAATGAGATATGAGCCCAGCCTACACCACAACTGCCAAATGTCCTCCTAAGCTGGCTGTGCTTGATCAGGATCTGAATTTTGTGGCTGGCTTTTAGCTCGGAAAGTTTGTGCCTAACTTTTGACAGATGAAACTTTGCAGCTTGGACCTGTTCTTGATTATCTATCAGTACTCAGCAAATAGCTGTGAAAACCTCTTGTTAGCTTTGTGGGTGCTGGCATTTAGTTCTTTGGGGTCAGAAGGACATAGGACACAAAGGAAAGGATCACTGTAGTTTTATATTAGCCTAAGTTGGAGCTCTTGAGAGTTGATACTAAAACAACATTTCAAACTCCCAGTGGCGCTGGTACAGATGTAGCTATGAATTGGTATTTACAGCACATAAAAGTACCAAGATGGAGGAATTAGTTCTTTTATTCCCTAAATCTCACAGAAGACTTTCCCTACCAGCTCCAGGAGACAGAAGAAGCCACAGCAGTTATTCCCAGCGTCCAAACTTTCTGTGACCAGGCAGTTGCTGGAGATGAAGGTACAATGCAGCCTTTGTTCTAAAGCAACTACCTTCATTGTAACTGCCTAATGAAGTAGGCTTCCGGGAGTAAATCCTTAATTCTTCATCTAAGAAATCGGGTCTGTCTAATTTAGATATCTAAATTCAGGCAGCCAAGAGCTCCCCCTGGAGGTCTCCAAGCAGTCCATTTCTCTGCATGGTCAAGGCTGGATGTTTACTTCAGGAGGGCAATTTCATGAGATGCCCATGATTTAAGTGCAAGAAAAGTTCTCTCATAAGTAAATAGCTTTTCCCCCATATTTCTTAGTCTCCTTGTGGCATTACAGTTAAACCTTTGTGTGTGTCTGTGTGTCCGTTTGAGCATAAGTCAAGCTGGAAAGAAGCAGTGCAGTTTCTCACTATGGTCATGATAGCCCACAATAGAGCCTCCCTGACTCAGAAAAGTAACAGAGAGAGGAGGGAGAAGTACAGTGTCTGATCTGTATTTGCACCCCATCGTTTACTGGTGCATACTCCTGAGACCAGTTTAAAATATCTGACTACAGCAGTACATGACACTGTTGTCCAAGATGGCTTCCAGCTCTGTCCTTCCTTCCTCCCTGTATAATTGACTATTATACAGGCATTATCTTTGCCTTGCTGCCGTGGATTCATGAAGCCTCTAACAAATATAAATTCCCCTTTGCACACACACCATTTAATCAAAACTTTGCTGGTTTAAGCAGTCTGTTTTATTAAATTACCAACCTATGAAGCCATTAACTCAATTAGAAGCAGCAGTTCTGTAGTCTTGAACAACCAAGGGGTAATATTGCGAAGGTATACGTTATGCAGAGTATGGCACGTTATAATAACACTGAGAGCTTATATAGCATTTTAGAACTTCACAATTTTGTAGGAATAATATCTAATTAATCCTCACAATGGGCCCTGAAGGTAAAGATTACTGTCTAAACCCCTTTTCCACAGAGGAAACTAAGTGGGGAAGAAGATGATAGATAATAGACTTGAAAAGGAGTTCAAGGCTGTATCTTTTCACACTCTGCATTCACAGCAAGTAGGGTTCAGACTTTCCAAATTGCTCCTTTCCCTCTGAGAAAACATCAAGTGACCATTTACTCCCTTTCTGGTCTTTGTATCGTAGTGTGCAATGGGCTGAGTTTATTTTAAATCACCTCTTCTTTGGGATAGGGAGGGGGCCCCAGAAAGACATAGAAATTGTACCTGAGTAGGGTGCACCCATTACACTGAATCACCTTTGATAACAGCCTGTTGTACTAGCACGGGCTGACATCTTGTTCTTGTGGACGCTTTCAGGAATCTAATGGGCATGGCTTAAAAAGCCAGCAGAGATTCATGGTCTCATTGTCCACAGTGGTCTTAACCCAGGAAACTTTTATGTTATGCTGTCAGGTTAGAAGCACCCACCAATTCTACTTTGTCACCTAAGTTACGGTGCCTTATGGCAAATAACAAGGATGGTCATCTAACTTGATCTACAGTTCCCTCATTGAGTAACTACATTCTTTCATGCAGAGATTAGAAGAGCAAATGTGTTCAGATGGGAAATGTCACTTGCATAAAAGACTTAAGAATTGTGGTTAGAAAGATCTTGGTAACAAAGCAAATATTGGAGAACATACTAAACACTAAAAGCAGACCTCTCGATCTCAAATGATAGTAACTGGTATGAGGGATTATCTTTCCTTGGTAAGTACCCTAACTAAAATGCTAGGTCCATTACAGAAAATCAACAATGAGCTGCTGGTATTAAAAGCAGATGGTATGTTTAAGGATTGTTGTAAAGTTATGCATATGTATATATTTTTTCTTTCTATAAAATTTAATCAAAGGTGGTTTTGGGGTTTTGGGGACAGCTTTACATATTTTTTAATTGTTTGGAAAAGTAAATGCAGGAGGAAAGAAAACACAGAGAATCAGGAACTGGACTTGATTTGAATTTGAAAAAGAAAGCGACAGATTTAGAATCAGTATCCTCTTTAAGCAAAGTACAGATAGGAAAGAAACAGCCTGAAGCAGTAAAAAGCAAATAATGCTTCTAATAATTAATATTGCCTTCTGCAAAGATATATCAATCATAAATTATCTCGAGCAATCATGTATGATATGGTAATATAAATAAGAGATTTTATTTCCATGTATTCATTTTCCTTTAGCTCTGTTTTGAGCATTAAGAATTTTCTTTTATTCTGGTATTAAAATTTGTGTTAAAAAGTTGCAAGGGTCCAGAAGCTGAGGATTTAGGGAAAGCACCATATGTCAGGAGATTGATGTTATAGCCTCAAAAGCTTTAACAGGGGCTAGATTTAAAGCTAGATCGGGGTTACTTGAAGTACAGAGAGGTTTGCATCATACCCTAATTCAGAGAATCAATGAGTAGTTTATTCGGTCTGGTCTTGGTTCTGACTTTTCCCATTTTGCACTTACACCACCAAGGAACTAGTTCACGCTGTAGAGACAGACAGTGTAGTCTGGACCAAATTTTCAAATATTCTCAACACCCACCCAGTGGATGGAAATCTTTTAATTATCTGTCTGTATATTTGAGAACAGCCTGTGTTTGAAACAGAAGGTTCCTAAGTAGCATGATTTCTTGCTTGGTTTCCTTCGCTGTGCTTTTTTTATTCTCTGTGTCACATCTTGAGAAATGCTGCAATTTTGAAGGACGCTGCTAGAAAGCAGCAAGCCCTTCTTTCCTCTACATTGGTTCAAACATGTCAATGTTGCGTAGACTTCCTACTGATCCACATAGAAGAATCCGACCCCGGGAGTTCAGACACATACTGTAAAAAGGTTAATGGCTAATACTGCTGGAAAGTTTATGGCTGAATTTCTAGTGGCTCTGATCAGCACTGTCTTTAATCAAATGCCACAGCACAAGGAGAGGAGGGGGGAGGAAAGGCCAGTCGCCTGAGTTGTCTCTTCTCAGTGAGGCCTCTCCGGTTTGCCTCTTCCAACCTTATCCCAGCTGAATACACAATGCAAGAAAGTTGGGGGTTGAGCTTGCAGCCAAGTGAAAAGTCAATGGGGGTGAGGAAGAAGGGAGTAAATAACCTGGAGCTATCGGCAGGGATGCCAGAGGTGGCTTGCTGATTCTGGCCACTAACAGATGTGGACAGGTGAACCTTTACACCAAATCAATCATCATATTTATTCTAATTGTATCGTAATAGTCCCTCAGGAGCTCAGTTCAAATGAGCTTGACATTATTAAAATTTTAATGCCCAGTTTTCATAGCTGAATGAATATTTAAAGGGTATGTCCCAGGCTTAAGTTATGATGATGAAGAAATTAATGGAATGTCTTGTTTAATGCTTTGGTACATGTTGATGCAAAAGAAAAAAAAAAAAAAGAAGACAAAGTAGTTGTTCAGGGAGAAAAAGAAAGAAAGGCAATGTTTGAGCATAATTAGAGGAGGAAAGCATCATTGATGCATTAGTATCACACATCACTCTTGTTGGATAGCTTTCAGTGAAGAAGAAAATATTTATCATTCAGGAGGGGGAAACCAGGGTGCAGTTGGAAACCAGAGCAGAAGCAGCACTGCATGTCTCCAACCACATCCCTGCCTGGTGGAATGAAATTACTAGCCTTTGCAGGCTGGAGCAAGCAAAGAAAATCACCTTTTGTTGCCCAACCAGGGTGTTTGTTTATTGTAAGTACCCAGATCAACTTTGAAGGGTGGCATAATTAATCAGCAATACTCATCAGTCTTGTAATTATGTTATAGATAATTGTCAAAACATAGGACCAGATGATACCAGTTGTTTGTAGGTGGGGGTGAGGGGCAGCTCCTCTCGAGTCAGAGGGCGTGATTCTGCATTGAGTGAAATGTGCACAGGGACTCAGAGGACTGAGAATCTAGAAAGATGGTACTTTTGTGTCAGGTGTAGGGTTTTTTGTCTTTGTTTTTGTTTTTCCCTGAGCTTTCTATACTTTTCCTAATTTGGGAAATGTTTAGGAAACTAGGAATTTTTGCTTTCACTTCTTTTTGAAAACAGTACTGTACTAACACTTACAAGGTTTCTGTTTGTGCTTATTCATTCATTCACTATTAGGAACAAATAGAGGGCTAACTTGGGTGTTTGGATTGGTTTAAAATCTCGTTCCATAATGCATTTCCTTGCTGTGAAAGAGTACTGAAGCAAAATTTAATGCTCTAAGCCCCTTCACAGAAGATTTTCTTTAAAGGAGCACTGTCAAGATAAAGATAATCTTATTCTTTCCCTGAGTCTTTCCTTGCTTTTATTACTATTATTATTATTATTATTATTATTATTATTATTATTGCTATTACTATTAGTGTTTTTCCTTTTGTAAGCTCTTCCAGGAACTGCAGCCCTGATCCAGGACACAGCTAAGAGGTTTATCTTTAGGCAAGGTTTTCACACATCTAATGTGAAGTGTGATTTCAAATCAGTTTAGACAAACCAGTAGAGAAGGCCGCATAGCTACTGTTTTTTGTTTGTTTGTTTGTTTGTTTGTTTTTGCTTTTGTTTTCCAGGGGGAAAAGGGTGGGGTTGTGGTTGTTTTATTTTCCTTGTGTTTGAACAGGGCTTATTTCAGGTTATCATAAAATAATTATATGACTTTTACAAATTGATAGAACTGAGTGCTGTGCCACCTGAACCTTGATAGAGACATGCCTTAAAAAGGCAGCCCCTGTGCTTCAGAAATGCCTCAGACACCTATATGGCATGGATTTAGTTTTAGCTCTCCTGAAGAGCAGGACTGAGGTAGTAGAAAGCCACCTGCTCTCCTGTGGCAAGCTTCGCCATGTTTGAAGTTAACCCTTGGGAGAGGAGAAATCAGTATATCTGGAATGGCATGAACATTCTTGAAAGTAGGATCAGTGCTGGGGGAAGATAGGTTTCTGGCTCAGACCAGAGCCACTCTAGTATGAAGGAAAACCCTGCTTGCAGCCTTAACCCAGTGATGCCCTCTTTCATTTCCTGGGGAGACTGTGCTTGAATTCAGGCCTTGAGGCTACCTGCACAACTACATCAGTGAGAGTGCCTTTATTTCATGAACCTGGCAACGGGTGAAAGCAGATAGTTAATTTGCACTGCTTACTCAGTTTGTTAAATGGCACTGCTGTGGAAAGAATTTCTCCATGGGCAAGAGGGCTGGCTGTGGTTCTTATCTTTGTGGCCAGGCATACAAAGCCACATGCACAGAAGGCCTAATCTACTTGGATGGATGGTGGCCAAGCTCCTTTTGAACTCAAAGCGCTGAAGTCAATGGGAGCTTGGCCTTGCCTAAAATCTGAAAAGGCAAGCCAAGCAACCATTATTGGCAAAGGCAGCATTTGGGTCTTGCTTCAGAAGAAGAGATAAAGCTTAGAGAATGAAGAGCACAGCAGGGAAGTGCCAACAGCCAGAGGTCATGGGCTTGGGATAAAGAAAAGAGGAGAACAGATGTTCATCTCTAAGTGAGAGGGCAGGGGTTATGTCCATAATGCCTTGAGTAGTACATCTGTCTCTCTGGCTTGATTGCTTGTCCCATGTGCCCCATATGTGGCAAACACCCTATCCTTTCCCCCCATATCTATGCTTCCTCACCCAGGCAGCTACTGTGCTTCCTCCAGGCTATGCCTCTGCCTGACTAAGCACCAGCTGCAGGCAGTGCTAGGGATCTTCAGAACAGATGAATACAGAGAGCATCTGTGAGACAATTCACAGAAAAGGTCTGAGAGCAAACTTTAAACTTGCCAGTTCATACACTTTGATAGCACAGATAGCACTCTGACTGCAAATACCTGATTTGAACACATACTGCAAAGCTGATCACGAACCCTTGGCATTCATTTAAGTTCTATACCACTGTCTATATACTGTTATTTCTTAGCCATCTTGGTTGGTTTAAGGCTATCTTGTTCATATCTTTATGGGCTGCTTTCATATAAGTGGATTAAGCTGCTGCTTTACCATGAAAAAGCTGAGATCACAACACTAGGCTAAAAGACAGTGTGTTTTCTCTACTAAATGCATGCAGCACTAGCCAATAGAAAATGCCCCTGATAGACAAGTATCATTTTACATAAAAGTTCATTTGGGCAATTTTAAAATTGGATATAAATTATCTTGAAATAAACTCAAGTGTGAAATTTGAGGAGAGGTGACATTATGGAAAACTTGTTCCTATTGGTATTTGGGAAGATGGGAAGAAAGGACAGCTGAAGACTTAGTTTTGTATCAGAATTTGATGTGTTTATGAGCAGTATTTCTGTTCATAAACAATTGTTCATATACAATTTTCACTTGTGGTTGCTTGTGGTAGCAACAGGAAAGTAGATTACAAGTGGTCTCCTTCCAGGCTTATACCTCAGTTGTCAGGATCCTTAGATAAAACAGGCCCCTACATATTGCTTAGCATCACCTGGGACATTTTACACGCTTGAGTGTGCTCACTACACGTGGAATGACCTCCTGGATATGAAGGGTCTTGGAGTACAGACACATTTCCCAAACCAAAGATGCCTTCAATTTCCTAGATGCCACTGTGCATGTGGCTGTAAGTCAACATCATCCAGGGCCCCTTCTTTCCCAGCAAAAGTCATACGGACCTGATTTAACTGTGTAGATGCCCAGAGTTCTAAAGAGACCTTCTGCTTGTCTCTTTCACATGCAGCTTTGCGTATTGACAGTACTCCAAAAAAAAAAAAACAAAAAAAAACAAGTACACTGCCTTTCTTACTTTGGATAATAAGGCTTTGTTGTTCCAAGCATCCTGTGTTTTGTTCCTCTTACTGTCCTCAAGCCTGCAAGGCAATGGGTGATTGGACAAAGCACTGAGATCCATAAACTTCCTCACTTCCTTCAAAACCAGAGACACTGTAATACTGAGCACCATGTGCTCAGCTTCATAAAGAACAAACCAACACATCAGTGGAACTGGAAAGTCATTATTTTGTTATTAACAAGAGTAGTTGTTTCTTCAAAATCAAACCCAAACTGTTCTGCAGTGAGGAAGTTTTGGATGCAAAGCTATAGGCTCTGCATGTGAATGTGAACTTAAGCCCCCTCTAAGTTCATCTATATACACGAGACAAGTGGAAAGGTGAATCAATAGTTAGATGGATGGTTTGTAATGTGTTTTATATGATATATAGAAAATACTCTGAGCACAGGGATGGCCAGTAGTAATCATTCTTGGGGGTGGGCACCAGAGCACTGACTGATTTGTAAAGGTCAGACCCTTCAAGATATTTTTTTCATACCTCATACATGCCTATTTCTCATCTATTTGTGTACATGTCTATGACAGAAATCTGGTCAGGCAGAGAAGAAAGTTGTGGGAAGGAACTGAGAGTCCTCTAGCCAGATAAGGTTTGGGATAGAGTCATTCTAGATACAGTTCATTACTAGTGAGTGTTTCCCAGAAATTAAGCCACTGATTTTTTTGCCAAACTTTCTGAAGCATTTACTCTCCCTACTCTGTCATGAATCCAGGATTGTACTGGATCATGCTGCCCACGCAGAAGTATACTGAAGGTGCACTCACATGGCATTTCATGCAACCATAGCACTTACCTCTGTTCCCACAGGAGCAGGCATTTGCTTTATGCCTTATAACTGCAATATAGAAATACAGAAGGCTGGCTGTATAGTTGACCTATGCTGAAGCAGCTTTTCTGTTTCTGTAACACTCATGGAAATTTCCCTGATCAGAGGACCTGGGCCATGAGTTTATTTTTTTCTTCAGAGGGGAGATTGCTTTGGATTCAGTCTTATAGCAATCTAGTTTAGATCACTGTAATTCAATTATGTCACTCCGAATAAGATACAGAGTGATTTACTTGAACTTTGCAATTACACACACACAATTCAATTGTAGGTGATTTTCTTGTCCTTTCCAACTTTGACACTAATATACTTTGCATTTCCTTAGGGCCTTCAATCACAGCAGATTTTGCTCAATGATTTAAAAGTTATGATCCTCTCTTAAAACACATTCATGGCAGTACTTTTACTCACAAAAGTAATGGCGTAGACTTCAGTGGGATTACCATTGAGTACGTGGTACACAACTCAAAAAGTTGGAAGAAGTGGTGAAATGAAATTCCTTTTGATATTTTTGGTGGCAGTTTTGAACAGAAAGACCTCTCCCACTGAAATGATAAGGAGTAGTCATATTTTCTGGAAATTTCAAGGCAGTTATTAACAAATTAATGCCTGCAATTAACATCTGAGCTACATCACGAAATCACTAATACATGGCTTCTTTAGGAAGCAAGATACTTTAGAGTGGAACTGTCATCCATGAGACTAGCCAGTGTCCACTGAGTACACAGATACTTAATGCCCAATAAGCATTTGCTTACTGTTGCCAGCAGAACAGAATATGGTTGAACAAGAAGAGTTATTTATTTGCCATTACCCCTGCTGACATAATTTATACATAAATTACAAAACTTTGTTTAACACCACCATTTAAATAGATTTTTTCATCAACCACCTTCACAATAGATCAGGGTGTCCTTACCTTCATTTTACCCAAGAGAAAGCTGAGAAAGACACAGTTATAATGGTATGAACAAATTCATCCAGAAGGACAGTATACAGTTGGAAATCAGGCCTTGTCAGATGTTGACATCTCTGCTTTCTAGACTGTACCAGCCTGACTCTTTGGGAACATGACTAAACATGGACAACAGATTACTTTTCCTTGCAGTTCTTGATACAAAGCCTTAATCATACACCCCATCTGTTATACACCCTGTAATCTTGTACTGAAATTTCTTAAGACCTGTAAGGATGGGGAGGAAACATTATTAGTACATAAACGATCACTGTAGTCATCTTCTGTGGTTTCAAGCATCCTACAACCTCTAGAATAACTTTTTTGTCCACTGAAGAGACTTATTCCTTTAGTATAGCCAGCACATCATCTCCAACACTGCTCTCTTCTGCACAGGATATCATTTTCCTAATGATTAGTGGTATTTCTTAGTGGTATTTCAGTGATCTTCAGCAGTCCCTTCCTCACTTTTCCTTCCTATCTCGGATCACATTTGAGTCTATTCAAAGCAAGATTCCATCCTTAATATTTTCCTTTATTCTCTTTGTTTTCAGTTTTGTTTGTCCACTATCAAGCATGATAGTGCCTCAGTCCTGGCTAGAAACCCCATGTAATTTAATGAATAAGGAAAAAGTGAGACAAAAGAGGGAAGGGTAGTAGGAACAGCAAGAGAAAGAAAGATGGAGACAGTGAGAAATCAGCTATCGCTGTTTCCTACTCTTCTTTCCCAGGTGATTCTTCTACCTGCTCTAAATTAATATCAAAGCCAGGGGGAGCAGAAAAAGGTTGGTGGGAGAGAAAATGACAACCTTTGGGAAAAAAAATCACGATACAGAAAAGCGTCTGTCCCCTGTCTAATTCCTGCAGTGGCCTGTAGCTGACGGTGCTGAGAAAAATACAGTAGCAAGCTCTGACATTTCATTTCTGCAGAGAATTGAAAAAGGGCTTGCTGTAATTCATCGCTTCTTGTAACTCAAACCCTTTTTGACAGGAGTACCTGCGCTGTCTTTTAACAGTGGCACCATGGTGGCTGTAATTGGACATGAAAAATGATGTCGTGTTTCCACTTGCAGGGAGGATTGGGGTGGGTGTAGATGGGGCAAATGGCAAGTTGATGTGGGAAGATGAATTTGGCATTATTTGAATGAGTTGGTTCTAGGCAAAAGAAAGGAAAAGACAAAACAAAGGTTATGAAGTGTAACGAGTAATTTTGTCCAAGGTGTGCAAAAACAACAGTAAAGATGGTTTTCAACAGACATGATGGTACAAACAATGAAAGGAAAATGAGCAGTGTAATGCAGCTCAAGTTTTAACTCCCCAGTCAAGCCAATCACTTATGGCGTTTGTGAAAAAAAAGGCCCACAGCACCCCATTCTGCAATAGAGGAGATCACATTTGTGCTGTCACACAGTGCCTACAGTTTCTCACACAGGGAGTCTTAGACATGCAGGTTGCATGGTGCCACACTGGGAACATAAATGGGAATGAAACTCTGATTCTTCATGGCTGATTGCCAGCACTTTGAAAACTGGGTCTGTTTTACGGAACCAGAAATCCAAATTACGTTTTCTGGCTCTTATCTAAATATCTTTTTCCCTCTGTGGACCTCAGCACAACTCTGTCATGGTAATGACGTTGAGTGAGACTCTTTCAAATAGTTATTGTGTCCAAAGTGGCCTTTGCATCATGAATGGGGCATTCTGGGACCATAATGTTAGAAATCTTATAAACCCTTCATATAGATAGATGTTCATGTTTCACACAGAACATGAACGTTTTTAGTCATGTCCTAAATGATAGGAGAAAGTCTAGAGATAAATTCATGCCAGATTAATAGATACTAAAACAGTGTACTTCTCACGTTGTGAAAGCTCAGTAGAGATAATCTAGAATGAGAATCCATGATCATATTTCAGAGGAGACCAGAGAGAACAGCTGTGGGCAGAGGAAAGGAGGACCACTGCAGCAAAGAGAAGAGTTCCAAGGGGATGACCTTCCAGATTTCATCCAGTCCATCTCTGAGTTTAAATACTGGATTAGCCTACCTAGTTCTTTTTTCCTGAAATGCCAAATCTCCTTTAGACTTTTTAGTGATATGAATCACTACAAGTTCACAGCCAGTCTCCAGTTCCTATGATTCCTTGCGGCTGCCCATGGCATTAATCAGATTTGTTGATTGGCAGTGGCATTAGCACCTTTCTGTTTTCCTCAAATCTGAGGTTTCTTCTTTGCCTGGCTGGGGTTCTTCTGATGAAAACTACATGCTCCTGTGGAAAGACTTATTTGAAATATGTAATTTCTGACTATACTGGAAACTATTGGCACATATATTTCATGACACTGGAGGCATTTAAAGATGTGGAAGAGAAGGTTCATCAGTAGCTGCCTTGGATGTCCTAAGCTTTAGACACTGAGATGTTTTTAAGGCTGCATGTGCTGACTCTCAAAAGCAGCTGTATCAATTCTAGGTTCAGGCTCTCCTCACAACTCCTAGAAGGGCAATCCTCACCATGGGATGTTGTCCACCTGTAGTGTAATAACCTGAGTTCTTCCCTTGTAAGGGAACTGAAAGCAGTAATTTGAGGTCTTTGTTTTTTCTAGTCCAAGGCAAAGATGACATTGCACTATGTCACTTACTTCAATATTTCCCTCCTGTTGTGAGCCCAGGTGAGTGATGTAGGACTGTTCTTTCCCCTGACACACTCTCATGGTCCACCAAGATGAGATATTAGAGGCGTGCATACATTATTCCTGAAATCACTTTTCAGAGGACTGCAGTTTGGAGTAAAAAAAATTGTTTCTTTGCAGTTAAACAATGACAGTTCACAGACAAAGAATAACCAGGGAACTTGAACCTCTGAATTCTTTTCTCTCCAAGCACAGCTTCCCAGATTGGGGAAAGTACATTTTATTTCTCCACTTAGTCTTTTCCTGTTCTCCGTGCCATCTCCTTGCTCCCAGAGTGTTCGTAAAGAAAGGAAAAAGAAAAGAGATAGAAGAAAGTTGCATCAATGGAGGGAGGAAACTTAATTATTTTCCTCTCAGTGTTTCTCCCTGTAATGGGTATATTTCATGTTAAGATGATCTCAATTTGTACTATGGGGTCTGTGCATACAGCTCTTTCTCTTTGGTCTATAAAGAAATTGTCAAGTGTATAAATCAGAGTGCACATTAAATGACACTAGCCTTTTATTTATCAATTTCCCCAGCTTCTAATCCCTCTGTGGGATGCTCATCCCCTCCCTTTTATCCCCCTTTCTCCAGGATTCTCTTATTTTCTGCCCTCATAGCTTAATCTCAAAAAAAAAAAAAAAAGATAATAATAATAAAAACTTACCTAAATATTGTTTCCTCTCATTTTGCTAAAAAACTTGATGTTCTCAGATATCTGATTTTTGTGAATAGATACACCCAGTTCCTCACAAGTAGGAAGACTTGTTCCGAAGGCTCATCTACAGCTCACTTGAGTTCAGTGGGGGACTTCTGTGGCTGTTAGCACACCTCTACTACCTTATGTGATCACTTCTCTTTCCAACTGTCTGAAATGCAAGTTCTCACTGTCTTTGAATGAGCAGTGGGGATTTCATATGTTTAACAGCACATGTGTGGTTACAGGAGAGCTGTATCAGGACATTCATCCTGCTGATGACAAGTACATTGCTTCTGGCTCTGCTAATATCTTATGATAGTTGTGTGTGAGGGGCAGATCTTTACAACTGCAGAATCAGAGATGAGGTTTATCCAGTAGCAAATTCTTTGTTGTTTTTAGCACTTAAACTGCCTGGAGTTTTCTAGATGATGCAGGCACACAGAAGAGCAGAAATTGCTCAGTAGTGTCTGGAGCCATTGATCCATCTTTTTACAAGTATGATTCTAACTGTAGTCAGTTTATGGCTAAGTACATTTTCCTCCTGAGACAACAATGCAGAAGGATCTGTGAGGCTCTCCATCATCTTAACCTACTTGTCAGCCAGTTTGATGACTTTTTATTACTAAATATGTGTTCAGAGCAATTAGAATAAATCTAAATGATTACAAACTACTTTCAAGAAAAAAAAAAAAAAGAAAAAAGAAGGAAATTAGGGAAAAAAAAAAAAACACCAATAAAAAAAGCAAATAGTTTTTTTCGCTAACTGCACTTAGCCACAAAGAAGAGGGGGTAAAATCACCTCTACTGCATTCCAACATAGTAGAAAGACTGGATGAGAAGCATAAAGACTCTAGGATAATAAGATATTTTGAGTATATTAAATAGTAGTACTGCCTAGATACAGACATCACAACTAAAAAGACTGCAAGCCTTTTGTTGCAAAGATAGGTGGTACAAAATTGCTGTTTCCAGTGTTTTCCAGAGAAAAGAGAATAATTCAGATTTATGCCTATTTCAGACTGGGAAAAAATAGGAAGAAAGACTGTCATCTCTGCATTTGCAGGCCAAACCCAGGCTCTCCCACAAAGTTCCAGCAGGACTATTTCTCTTACCCCTGCTCTGAGAGAGCACAGCAGTGGTTATGGTTGATGTATTTTGCAGTCAAGACATGTAGGACAGTTCTGAGCACCTCTGCCCTCTGCCTAGAAGACAGAACAGCTTTACTGGGCCTGCTGCAACTAATGCTGGATCCCAGTGGGAGTTATAAAGTGTTCGCATTCTGTTTAACCCCCATCTGCCTCTTCTTTTTTTTTTTTTTTTCTTTTTTTCTTTTTTTTCTTCTGTTTGTTTATTTTGTTTTGTGGTATGAGAAGGCATCCTGTGACACGTAGTCTATTTTTGGCCTGACTTTATTGGGAAGCAGTGGGTTGACAGATTCTCACTGCCATAGTGTTTGTATGGCTTGGAGGAAAAGTCAGGGAAGGGCTTTCAGATGGAAATCTGTTTCTGATTTAGTCTGCATCCCCAGCTATTAATGGGAGATGGAGATCCTCATCTCTGTGCATCAGACACTGAGATAGGCACTGGTAGAAAGAATGATTGTGGACATCCACTGTCACTTCTCCTGAGACTGCGTAGCTCTGGGAACATGGGAACTCCTTTATGAGATCAAGGACCTCTTTCAGTGTGATAAGGGATAATAACAAAGAGAGGCAGTGAAAGAAACCTGGCCAGTCACACTGCGTACCTGCACCAGTGAACTTCTGTATCCAGCACCAGAAAGGGGGAAGGGGATTCAACCATCAGTGTCTGTGTTTACATGAGCCCTGTGGGCGAGCATGGATGAAAGCAGCCCTTTGCTGGCAGCTGGTGTGAGCAATCATGTTGGTGTCCTGTCTGTCTGTGCTGTGTCTCTGGGAATATGCTCAGCCTTAATACTGACTGGACCTGCAGAGGGGTAAGAGGCAGCTGTGTCCCCACAGCCCCCCAGCTCCCAGGCACTGTGGCCAGGCAGGAGCTGTGCTGGGTCAGAGTGGCTGAGGAGTCTGCTGTGCTCCTCACCTCGCTGAACACTGGAGACAGTACTGGTCCTCAGTGTTTTTCTTACAGAAACAGAGCAACAGGTATAAGTTAGAGAACGAAAATCCTATTCACAACACAATGGCTAGATTTGTATATGTGCTTATGTTCTGATGTAAGAAAGGAAAAACACGTTTGAAAAACCGCAAGAGGGAGAGGGAGGTTTTGACTAACTTTCCTGTCCTCTGATGAAAGTCTCAAAGGCCAGCACTTCCATGACATGGACAAACTACATCCAAGTACCATTCCTCCATATGGCTGACAGTCATACAGCCAGAGCTCCTACTGAGCCAGCGGTTGAGGTGAAATTTAGTTTTCAATTATCTTTTCACCATGCCCATCTCAAGAAACCTTTGCAATTAAAGTGTCACTGAACCCGTTGTTCTGACAAAGCACTTCTCTTCTGGCACAGTAGCATTTTTTGAAGAAACTACTAGAAATTTTAAAAGTTACGTTTAAAATTTCATGACCCAAGTGAAATGAGTCAGACCTCTTGCTTGGTGTGATTTAGCAGAGCCCCTGTCAGGTAAATGAGGTGGCACTATGTTACCTCAGACCAAGTAGCTGCCCAAGCAGCCTGAGCTCTGTGGTCACTTCTTTGCTTACTAATTGCTTTTTTCCTCCTCATGGAGTATATTCTTGTGCTTACTACGATGCATGACTCTATATATGAATGCTTGACTCCATTGTTAAATGCCTGTCTCTCTTTTGTTTTCTCTTACAGATGAATAGACCGATCCAGGTGAAACCAGCGGACAGCGAAAGCCGAGGAGGTAGTTGACTGTATTGCTTTCAGCTACAGTGCTAAGTATAATTGTTGTCTCTGGCTTCTCTCAGGCAATGTGCTGATCAATTAGTAACGTAATCACTGCCAAAGAAATTCCCTCTGCAGCAAAGATTCTCTTTATTAAATCTCCTTTACTTCATCTCACTTTCCTCATATTCAATTATTATTTGATTTTAAAAGGCAGGCAGGTGCCAGAGATTGCCTGGGAAACAAATAACTGCCTTGTTAAGAAGTGAAGCATCAGGCACTGACTTAACAAAGTTTAACAGCAATGATGGCAACATAGGTTTTTCAGACCGATGTTCGGCTGAGCTGCAGAGGTGTTTAATGTAGTTAGGATAAAGCAGACAGTTTACAATTTATCTGACCATGTTGTTTCTCCTTGAACTGAAACAACTCTGGTCTTGCACAAGGTAAATTGTGAAGAGTTTTCTACACCTGCATCAGCTTATGTGGATAAATATGTTGTGGAAGCTGAAGACTTCTCTCAGTAAGAGGGAGTTATTTGGGATTTGTACAGGTGTAGCTGGAATCAGGAGCTGGTCTTTCACTTTTCCATCCTGCATGATGGATTTGGAAGGCTTTGCTAAGTGACCATTCAATTGATCACTGGTGATAAGGTGTTTCCTGTGACAGGTTTTCTTCTAAAACTGGTTTTCTGGAGCTGCTGCATACTTGTTCAGTAGTGACCTCTTTGTCAAATCAAATACAGGACTCTCTAAGAATGAGTAATATGATCAGTTATGCAGGACAAGTTATCACTCAATTTTCTTGTACTTGTGCATTTGAGTATATATATATGTTATAAACATATATAAATATATAAAATACAATTAATATAGAATGTTTATTTTTATATAAAATATATATGTGTGTGTGTATATATATCTGTATAATGGCAAGGTACTTCCTTCTTCTCTATACCTATCTCCTTGGCTAAAAAAAAGGCTTTTGTCAATATATGCAGTTAAAGCAGTAGTCCTTATGTATTGTAGAAACGTGGGAGTAGATTCTGTCAACTAGTGATGATTTGGCTCTGAGTTGTGTGAAAACTCTTTAATTTTCGCCATGGACATAAACTCTTCTTCATTTATGTGACTATTATCTTTGTGTTGGAATTAGTGGAAATTCCCCAGCACCAGCTACTTAAAAGGAGCAAAACGCCTCGCAGACAAAAGGCCCCAAAATTGTGTTCTTTTTCAGTTGAAAGCTTTGGATTCCAGAGGCTTTGACTGTATCAGTGTGAGGCTGAAACTCTCCAGTGACTCAAGTCATTGGAAGACTTTGTACATAGCTTGTAGTTAAAGGGCTGGTGTCACGGAGTGGTGAAACCAGCAGGTTGGCAGAAGCTCTGTAAGGAAGAGCTGTGGTGCCGTGTAATTGCAGAGCAGGGCAAAAGCTGAATAGTGGAAAAGTGCCAGAAAGCCCAGGGATAAATATGGCACTTCTGGAGTCCCCTTAAAGTAAATTCAGGGAATTTTGGCTAGCAGTGTGCAGAAAGTGTTCAACAGGCTCTGCAGTGGCAAGTTCTGATATCAAGGGGCACAGCATTTTTCTAATCTGCAAGAAAGCATGCCACACAAGGCAGCATCTTCTGGTGATTTTTAATGGAACAGGGTCAATTTACCCCCTTTCCCTTCCCCTCTGAAGATCTGGCTCCATATCTGAGTAGGTGTGGGTGAGCCATAGGCAGTTGTCAATGCGGATCTCCTAGGGGAAAAGGGAAAGGCTCAGCTGCCTGGGCAAATGAGGGGACATTATGCACATTCCAGTGGAGCTCGTGCCGACAGCGGGAGTGAAGGCAGGGCCTTTTGTCTATTTAATTAGACATACCAAAAAATAATAATTAGGCTGGCCAATTTGCTCAGTGCGCCTACAGGGTATGTAGCTCCCAATCACTTTTTTTTTTTTAATGCAAATCACTAATAGAGAACACATGCCTGGTTTTCTGGGGAAGGTTTTCAAACTCTTGCTAAGAGCAGCTGCTTTCAGGAGGAGTGGATTGAACCGCAAAGGGCTCGGGTGGCAGTTTGATTCCACATTATCTGTCACACCAGTAGTTCCCTCTCCATTGTATTTTACCTAATTATCTCCCCAACACACACAGGCCTCATCTCTTTCTACCCACTCCGCTTCTGTATTGCTCCTGTCGGTGGTGATCATAATGTAGGGGCCAAACGTGTGTGCTCATCATTGGTGTGAAAGACACGTTGTCCTAATTTCCCACTGTCAGGCTGCTTGTGGGCTGGTGATGTTTCAGAACGGCATGACTCAAGGGCAACTATGGGAGAAAAGAACAATTGGCACCCAAGGGAGGCATTGTATGAAAACTTACGTTCTCTGTGAGCCCACCGGTTAAAGGAGGCAAGGCAAACAGAATGCTAAAAAGGAGACTGTGTATCTTAGGAGCACATCAAAAGACTTCATTAGGGCTGCAAGATAAAGGTCAACTTCAACAACAAAGGAACTTAAGTTGTAGCTTATTATACCCAATCCGTGTATCAGGATGGGACACAAGGAAAGTGGGAGGGCTTGGAAGATGAAGCATCTCTTCTGCACTGCACAGTCTGCTCAAAGCCCATGCTCTAAATACACCCCTGTCTTCTGACTGATACAGAATTTTGGTGCCAGGTCAAGGTATTAAAGAGAGGATGTGATACTGTTTGAACCTGTAGTTTAGAAGGAGACTGTAACTGGAAACGGTGAGCAATGTTCTTGAGGCAATGAGTTTGTGTTTTATACAAGGACAAATACCCACATTTTGTTGAAGCACGAGCCCTTGACTTTCCCAGTAAGATCTCCCAAAACCCAAAGCTCATAGGAGTCTGGAATTTACTCCAACAACAGAAGCAAAAACAGAATCTGCTTGGCACTTTTTCTGCTTTGTTCAGTAGTCTGGAATTTAATGGTTTTTAATCCCTTCTGTGTCTTGATTCTCAGTTGAAACAAAAGTGGGTTTGTTGGCATTTGGTGTGCGTGAGTGTGAATTTAGACTATCAGACCATCTAGATTTGGGGAGGAATGCAAAATATTGCTTGGCACAAATTTCACTCATCCCAACAAAATGGAAATGCTGACTGCCCCTTATTAGTTTTGCTGTTTTTATTATATTGTCTGTTAATCCCCATATTGGACTAGGAGCAAGACAAAGAATCCAATCCTTTTCAATAAAAACTGGCATTATTTACATTTGCCTAATCTCACAAGACCTAGAAATGAATGTATTTTCAATACATTTCTCTTGGGAAACAGTCTAAATTAATGGAAAAATTGTGCATCTTGCATTCCTGCCTGTTTGTGTGTGCAAATGCTCAAGCTGCAGAATGTTACACAGGAGTATTCCTTCCATCAAATGCTTTATGAGGCTCAAATATCTCATAGGAAGGTCAGAATTCTTTGACGTTTTATAAAGACCTAAGCAGTGATGAGATTGATAAGAACATGACAGAAAGGAAAAAATTCTGTATTTCTTTCAGAAAAATCAGAGTGTAATTATCTTCACTAAGAATATTTTAAAATCTTTGTCTGGCCTTTATGCCCAGATTTTACTTTGATTCCATGGAAGCTACTTATCCATGTGTTAGGTTGTCTTATATTTTTTTAGGCATGTAAGATGTAACTCCATGTCATATTCTGAGTTAGACAAATTCCATTTAAACTAATGGAATTTTCTATTACTTTCACCCTGCTGATAACTTTACTTTAGTTCTTTGTCTTCTACTCAACTCTAAAATTAGTTTTGTAGAAATCAATGAATTAAAGTTTTGCAAACTTAGGGGAAAAATTTCAAGTCTGTTTTGTGGTTTGGGGCAAAAGTTTGGAGACATTTCTTATTTTATTCACAGTATCTCTAGCTCTCACTAGACGACAACTGCTGCAGCTGGCAGGGTTAACCTGTGATAAACGCAGCCCTGAGGTCCCACTTGCTTGTTCTGGGAGTAACATTTTTTAAAAGGAAGTGACTCTCCTGCTACTCTAGTTACACTCTATTAGTGATGCTTAGATGCGCCATTGCCTCCACATTCCTCTCAAAGGACAGGGGAAGGTCCATAAAGGAAGGCATGCAAAGGCACACACAGTGTGCTAGCCAGGCCTGGTGTTAACCTCTCTACCCAGAAATACTTTACAGTGGTTTCTGGGTCCTCCTGTATTTTATAAGAGTTACATAAGGTTCCTGGACTGAAGAAAATAAAAAAGCCCAAGTCCAAAATCGTTCAGTTGAAAGGCAGCAGTGTCCTGCAGAGAGGGAGTAGAGGGATTTACAGGAAATCCTGCAGTTCATCACATTGCAGTATTTTCTGCATGCAAGACTTCACAAATCGACAAAAGCCTTTGTGTCTGTTTGTGCTTGCAAGAAAATTTGTTTGTGTATATTTTGCAGAAGGCATGTGCAGCGTCTTTTTTGTCTGCTGTTTAGGGAATGTAATAGCAGCTGCTGGAAGATTTGGACTGTCATATTTCAACTGACTTGCATCATTTCTCTAGCTGTTATTCAGTGTGCAGGCTCTGAAATTATCTGTTTGGTTATGGTTTATTCCAGATTCAGAACAAAATGTCCAAGCACTCACTCACAATATGCAGCAATACTGTGGTGCTTTGCTCATGCACCATGATCTGTTTCTTCTCACTCCCTTCTATCAGCTTATCAATGATGATGAGGCCAGAATGAACTCTCTGCAGTTTATAAGGCCTACTATCTTTGGGGACAAAAGTCTGGATCTATTTCTTATTTAATCTGTGGCCTTTCTAACTCTCACTAGCCCTCTGCTGCAGCTGGCAGGGCTTGTCTATGATGAACATAGCCCCAGATCCCACTCACTATCTGGTATTTAGCTATTTTTCATTTAAATATTCAGAATTATATCTGGTTGTCTTCAGGTGGGATTGATTTTACTCTACTATAATAAACCCATGTGGAATTATTTCCTTCTTCTCTGGAAGTGCTTTGAAAAGGTCTGTGCACCCACAAGGAAGGTGTGAAGAAGAGAGCTAAGGGTAAATAAGGAAGTGGAAATCTTGTTGGAGCTCAGCATCTCCTCTCACACACTTCTCGAGGTTAGGCTCCACCCATGTGCCAGAAGTCAGAGTCTGAAACTGTGCACACATCATACTTGTACCATTATACATCTTATTCTTTTCTCTAAATCACGTCTTGCCTAGGATACTAAATTCCATGGAAGCCATTTTACTTCCAATTCTCCGGCTTTTATATTTGCTGAGCATCCTTAATGACTTCCCATCCCAGAAGCTGGAAAACGGGACATCTTGTTTACAAATGGTGATCCATTCATCCCACTTTCACTTGGCCTGCCCAGATTTTTCTTCTCCTCGCTTTTACAGTCTCAGAGCCATTCAACAGGACCAGGCAGTCAGCACTGGCAGACACCCTAGGGAAACAGGCAGAAATATCTAAGCTGATCTTTCCCGAACACACACTTGGGGGCCATCATTAACTCTACCAAAATCATAAGCCCAATGGTACTCAGCCACATCTTTCATAGCTCAAGTAGCGGGGTGGCACAAAGAGGAACTTATGAAAATCACACAGAATATGTGTGTCACACTTTGCTGTGACCTGTACACTTTTCAGGATAAAAATACTTGTTGCACTATCTTCACATTTTGAGGTCTGGACTTAAGATCGCTGGACAAATAATTTGCCACACCCTTATCACAATCCACCTTTTTCTCTCTCAGGGACCACAGATTTAAAAGCTGTATCTCTTCTTCTTTATCTTCGCTTGCAATTTGAAAGGAGATTTTCAACTCCACGCTACATCATACTTCTAAATCTCATAGTGTGGTACATATGCTCTTATTATATTATTATTTATATTATTATATGCTCTTATTTATCCAAAACATGATTGGTCAACTGTTTTCCACCTTTCTAGGATTATTTTTTTTCAAGAAAACACAGCTCATACCCAAATCCAAGTATCTTCTCTCTATTAATTGCATATTCAGTATTAAATAGCTCACGGCTGCTCAACTGCAGTTCTCTGAATGAAGGAAAAACAGAAGTAATCTACTGTTTTAAAGTAATCTAATATTATGTTTTAAAAAAAATCCATAGGGAGGAGAGATGAGTTCATGAGTTGGAAGGGAAAAGAACCTTGATATCATTCTGGGAGACAGCCTTCTTGCCTTAGAGTTTGGAGAAGTACCAGAACCCACAGAAAGCACTAGCAAAGCACCACTGGCAGATTGGGCACTGAGTAACAGCTGTTGGAGACGCAGTCAGTTTGGGAAGTTAGTTTGCCTCTCTGCCTGTTTCGTCATGGGCTGGGGAAGAATTTAGACCTGGAACTACAGGGACCATCTTATATAGCATGTACTTGAACATTTCTCTGGCCCTTTCTGGCTCATCCCTGAGTCCAGAGCAGGATCAAGAAACTCACCCATTCCTGGGCATTCTTCTTTTCTCTCAGTCCAGTCTTTGAGAGGCAATGGTCTTTCAGAGGCAGAGCTGAAATTCAGACCCCAGTGCATGTGATGGACCCTTCTACAGCAATGCCAAAAGCCTCTAGGTTTCAAAGGAAAACTGTCTCTGGTTTTTATTCCAGAGCATAACATCTGCTAAAATAAGTGGAGTTTTTCCTTATATCCAAGGATAAGACTGATCTGGAAACAGGATTTTAGTACTCATGGAAGTCTTCTCTTTCTAGTAGTGTCTTGTCACAAGTCTGATTGCAGATTATGAGAAATGAAATGTCTCCTAGTGTTGTAGAAATTCATGACTGCACCACCACACTGAGAGCTGCATCCCTGTTGTCTTCACAGGGTCCTATTTTCAAGTAAACAGAAAATACCTTCAGTACTGCATGCAAATGGATCAGTTAATTCAAAGTAGCCTTGGATGAACCTCATTTGTGCTCTCTTTCGTCTGGTAAAACATAATTCTGGGGAGAAAGAGGGCTCCAGCTGATCCTTATGGGTAGTGTTTTATATTCGATGACACTGCTGAAGGCTGATGTGCTCTACTCCGTACTCACCTGCTGAAATTGTATAAGGGAAATCAAACTTTTGTTCACGTCTGCCCTTTCCATCGTGATTGAAATCGATGGAAGGGTGCCCATCAATAGGAACTGGAAAAGTTCCACAGGACATTGTGTTCTAGCAAATGTCCTCAGGACAACCTTTTAAAATAAAGTATTAAGGAAATAAAAAAGGGGGAAAAAAACCAAAACTAATCATACTGCACATTTTTCATAAAGCATCTGTAACCTAGTAGTTTACTGACAAGGAGAAGAGCCCAGAGCAGAGCCTAGGGAGGGGCTGGGGAGCTCACTGTCTTGAGGTTCTGATATCAGTTCTTTTCTCTGGCGCTGAGAGACAACTTTTGATCAATTATGTAACTTTGATTCCTTTCTTCTCACTCTTTCTACACTGCCTGCTTAGGTTATGATATGCTTTTATTTGCTCATTTCTTGTGGCTTGTGCCTTTGGCGTTCAAGCAAGATGGACTGTCAGTGTCACAGAGTTAAGATGCCAGGGAAAGTCTGTAGTTGTGCCCAGAATTATGTGTACCAAGAATATAGCTATATGCCAGTATGATGTGTAACAGAGGACCCTCACGCTGTTCAGCGATACTTGGTGTTTTTCAGTAACAGGGATGGAAGAAGTGGTGAAGAGAGTGGAGAAAATAAAAAATAGAATTGTAAAAAAAAATTCTGCCTTTGTAAATACAGCTCAACCTCCATGGTGAACTCAGGGACGCATTACAATCCTGCTATCTTTTTTTTAATGTAAAGGGTTGCTTGTCAATGGGTTTTTATACAGCATTAATAATACATTTATAGATATGCTCCACAATTAATTGCAAAGCATTTATGGCACTGAACAGTTAGAATGCATTATGATAATCACTCCTCATGCATTGACTTTATTGTAAAGGTTTTGCTGATCATTATAATTGGCTTGTTATTACACAGGGATATAATAACACCTCTCTGTGTAGTAGTTCATAGCACATCAATAGCAAATGCATTCCCTTTACTGGAAGCAATGCACATTTTATTAGAATATAGCTGAATAAGTGCAATCCATGTAGACAAATGAAGTTTCTAATGAACTGTCTCACAAAAGAGTTGAAATAACAGCCATTTATTATGTATTTTTTTTCTATTGACTAACTCGTAGTTATGGTTACATGGACATCTCTTTAAAAAATAGTAGGCATGTTTTGCTGTTCTTTCAGAGAAGCATTTGGGGGAAACGGAAAGTATAGGCTACTATACTCCTACCCAGTGTTGAAGAAAATAAGGGTGACTAATGCTCACACCTTACAGATTTAATTTACTTGTTCAGATTTTCCAAGCTTTTTCCCTGTGACTTTGGTCTGATAATCATAGGGGATCCAAATTTCATCACATTAAATCCAAGCTCAGCTCTTAGAGGGGAGCTTGCCCCGTAAGTGATGTACAAGCCTCCCCCACAGAGTCAACAATGAGTTAGGAGTGAGTTGTTTGGTCCTGTTCCTTTTCCTGCTGGGTTTTGTTTGCTGTTTTTTGTTTCCTTGTTTGTTTTTGTTTTTTTCCCTTACATTTTACCAACTGATATTTTAATGAAAATACACAAGCCATCTTCTTCCCCATGCCAGAACCCCAGTATTGCTTGTTCCTGTACAGAACTCCTGGAAGGAAGAGCCCTTAGGAGAGGCCTGATGTAAAATGGGATGTAAAGAAGAATAACAAAGGGAAGAATTAGTATTAAAAAACTAGTAAAAAATTATAATAAAAGAAGCATCTTTCAGAAAACTCAATGGTTGCAGATCACTTACTTATAATTGCGTTAAAATAATTATGTTTCATAAATAATAAGAAAAAAAATACTGTAATGTCTCTAGATTTTTCTCCTGCTCATCATCATTACTCCAAGTCTGAGTTTCAATTCCTTCTGGCAGTACAGCACTGAACACATCCACCACATACACGTGTATTTATTTCTCCATCTAACTCCAAGTGTAAGTAGTGTCAGCTTGATCACTTTTAAAGTCCTGGCCCTAGATAAATAAATTTATTGGTTCTGGATCTGGAAGGTTCAAATAACTAAAACACTGCCTAAAACATTACCAGGGTTTAAACTAAGCCCAGCATCCTAATGCACATAATGCTGTGTACCTGTTTGTTCATGATTGCCACTTGTTTACTGCATGCTTGCAAGGCCCTTTGACTCTTAGGTAGGTTAACCAGGGTCTTTATAGAGAGGTAGGAAATACCTGAACTACAGTCAATATCCTCAAGCCATAGGGACAGCAAGTTTGCAATTGAGCAATTTAAAGATAAAAATGCCTCAGCCTGTCTTGGTGCAGACTGAACCCCCTCTATCTGCTGAGTATTTCACTAGGTGCATTTTGTTCCTTGTCTGCTCAGATCCCAAATGACAGTGTCACAGCTCTCAAGAAGCTTTGAGACTCATGAGATACTGGAGGTCAAGCAAGTTTTTCTCCATTTCTCCACTACATGTACGGTTTTTTTCAACTGCAGCGTGTATGTGAAATCAACCTGGGAGGTGGAAGATCAGTATGTAAATAATTCAGTGCTGTCAGTAAACCAGTATCTAGTGCTAGATACTACTATCTACTATACTGTACTATACTATGCTATGCTATGCTATGCTATGCTATGCTATGCTATGCTATGCTATGCTATACTAGTATCTTGTACTAGATATGTAGAAGTTGAACTTCTTAGCTAGGATCCTTGGAAGATATTTTAAACAGGCATTTCATACAGCTATCCTTAAAATGTTATTTCTGGCAGAATTAACCTCATCTGGGCTTAACGGACTTAAATATTGAGCATATAGTGAAAGCTAATTATCCTGGCTTCTGCTATGGACAGTGGAGTGGAAGAGATACCTCTAGAAGGTGATTCACCACATCCTGAAACAGATGGGATAAAAGGCATTGTAGGTATCCTGCTTTTAGGTAACTGAAGAGAGGTAGGATGGATCACAACTTTTACCTTTACATGCCCCAGTTTTCCATTTGTATCATAAGAATGATGATACTTGAATATTCTGAAACTCTAATTACACTCTATTAATGAAAGGTTCTATGTTGGGTTTTTGTCCTAAAAAGGAAAGGAATCTCTCTCCATTAATGTAATTATTTCACAGTGTTGGGAGAAGAATAAGATGGGTTGCATCCCAATCAGCCTGAGCAATAGAGATAATCTGATCAATTTTAATTCTTCCTTAAAAGCAATTTCCATTTGCATTTTTATATTTGAGTTTGTTACCACTCCCATTCTCATGGCAGGAAGTGAACTCAAAATACTAATAAAAAAGATTTCAAATTGAACGCAGTGCCTAGCGTCTATGTCTTTAAAATGTGAAAATGTGTTTTCATAATTAACAAAAATATTTTTATCTTTAAAACCAGCCTGTTTTGGAATCTGTGGTGGAAAATGAATATGACCCCTTGTAATATCATTTGTAGAGAGGTAATTTTCAAGGCAGCACTGCACGGAAACATTTTCCCCCAGGGAAGATAAACAGTTGGCTTCAATTAGTGAGGGACAGTTTCCTTTCTTTTCAATTTTAAGGGCAGTATTGCAGCATGATCCTACACAGAGAAAGCAAAAGCTGTACAGCAGGCAATAGATTTCAGCTTGAAAGACTGAGGCTTAAATTCTTGCATTGCTGAAGATTTTCTGGTGGACCTTTAAGAGATTACTTAGGGTCAGGCTATTATTCTCACTCCTTTTCAAACTGTTGACTAATATTTGCCTTTAACTGTCTGAATATATAAATGCATATGAAATTGGCCCAGTATCTTGGTGCAATTCTACATTTCACCTATAAAACAGTGCTGGTGCTAAGAAACGAAAGGTATTAATGATTATTAAGTGCTCAGGTTCTCTAATCATAAGTTCCACAGAAGTAGCTTGTTTAGAGAAGTAGAGATGTTCTGTAGTACCATATGTGTTTCACTTCTCAAATCGCACATAGTCAATGGGCATATAAATATTCCTTTTGAAAATCTCCCCAAATTACGATGTTCTTCTAAATATTTCAAGCTAGCTTTATGGAGCTGGTTCCTTTCCTTTTTGTGGAATCAGGTCAGGCTTAGTCCTCTAAGAGATGCTGCCTGCTCATTCTGTGGGAAACACTGTGGGACTTGTCCCAGCTGAAAGGGCAGAGCAGGTTTGTTTCGTAACACAGGCTGTGATTTCCCAATGAACAGTACAGTATTAGAGTTAAAAATAAGGGATAAGTAACTCAAGTGCATTAGGGTTGGAATTAACCTTGGGATGCTTTCTTGCAGGAGCTTAGTATGTAGGATTTCATTGATAGCAAACTACTTTCTGCTGATGAACTGCAGTATGAATGGTAATTAATTGCCCCAAATATTAAATTTATCCATCTCTTGAGTCGTTGATGAATGGCCAGATGCACTGATTATAAAACACAAAATACTGACACATCCAAGTAGCCATCCAATTAACATAAAATTATGTTGCCACAATATAAGTTGTATTGGATGAATTGCTTTCTTGGATATTTTTATTCCAAGATGACTATGACTATTATTATTATGTGTAGCTAATGAAGAAGAGGTGTGGGAGAATGGGCCAGAACCTCAGGCAAGCAGGAATGAAGATAGTGTGAGCTTAATGACTTTAGAGATTGGACTGAACCAAAGCACTCTCTCCACTCCCTGCATCAGAAATCTAATTATTTACTATCTATATTGCAGCAGTGCTTAGGAGACCAACTATGAACTATGACATCAGGTGTGTTGTATGGTGCAGAACAGACAAGAGGATCTTAAGAGCTTAGCCTTCACATGCAGGAGGAGATACGTAGTAGGATGCAGACCTCTCATACAATGTCATTCCAGATGAGAGAAAAAGTGCTGTGCTGCACTGTACAGCTGGGAGTGAAACCAGTACATCAGGCCAGATGTTGTGGAGTTAGGCTCTTCCTTGGGAAAGGAAACACTTTAAAGACAGCCTTCAAGCAAATCTCTTTCTGGGGAAGTGTCCCGTTGTGAAGCACAGGTGACATACTGAATAACATACACAAGATTTTAAGTTACTAGCACAACCTCCTTCGTGAGAAGGACTCTCTTGTGCACTCACACTATGTGCTTCTGGTGGGCACACTTGGTCACAGATAAGTGGAAAAGAAAGTGAGGCTCAGCAGATGCTTGAGGGACACACTACACAGACAGGGAGCAGGTTCTCTACCTTTCCACTTGCTGTTGCAGAAGCACGTCTGTGGATTATGTGGAAGAAACGAGGATGCAGAAGGAAACTGGAATTTGGCAGTCCCCGTGTACCAACTGCCTCTTTAATGAGGAGCTCTTCAAAGGGATTGGAGCCACCTAGAACAAAACAGGAGTCAAATACCACGTCACAACAGATTCTGAATCCTGATGCAAGTATATTTTCCACTGCTTGCAATGAGCTGATTTTATCCCTGACTCTCCTTTATCTCAGTGTGTGATCCAACACTCTTCCCTGCTATTAAAGACAATGTGTTTTTATTAGAGCCTTAGTGTTCCCTGATTGAAGTTTGGACTTTGTGTAGAAAGGCCAAAGCACTGAAGCAGTAGCCATTCTTCTGGTGTTCCGTGCTAGACTAAAAGAAAATGAATAGTTTTCAGATCTAGAAGGAATCATTAGATCTCATTTAACCTCCTGCATAAACTGAGTGTAAAATTTCACCCATATGTTCTGTGCTGAGACTTCTGCCTTGCATTTGACTGAAGAACAAAGACATTTAACCACAGAATGACCCTTTTGAGGCATCAGCACAACTTTGATATCAAATAGGTTGCAATTGCAGAGATGAACTTTCTGAGAAGCTTTTAATCATTAGTAATGAAACATCTTTGCGATCAATTATATCCAACAATGAGAGAAGGCAGGATATGTTTTCTAATAACATTCTGGATAGCAACTTGGTTTGTGACATAAATGCACATGCGTCTGTGCACACAAAGACACTCGGGGCAATGTTTTCCTGGGGCAAAGTTTTCCAGATTTTTCTAAAGGGACCCAGAAAGGGCACAGCAGGGAGATCGATAATCCTGGAGCTGAACAGGTGAAAATCTTCATTGTGTCCATGGACACAATGGAGTTCATTCAGAGCTCTGAAAGGGTAGCTTCCCAGAAAGTGGACATTCACATGCAAAGGAAGCAATTTGCATGTCTCCTTCTGCATGGTCCCAGATGAGCAGTGCTGTCATTTCCCCCACAGCACATTTCCATACCAACACGAATGGTTTTTTCTCCTCGAGTTTCTCGCTTCCTAGTCTCAAAATGTGCTAAGCAGGTGAGATATTTCCATTAAATAACTTCTATAAAAGTTACGCTCTCCCTAGCTCAATAGAAGTATCTCACCTGTCATAGCAAATGCCTGTAGAAATGGGTCTTATTACATGTCCGCAGACATTGCAGATTAGTAGAATTTCCGTGGGCAAATAATCGGGAGGGAAAAAAAAAAAAAACACCTCCATTTTGCAGACATTAGTAACACGCTGACCTTTAACAACATCGCAAGCCTTCACTCTCTCTTTAAAGCATTATATCAATCCTTAGGGGAAAAAAAACTCGTAGCGAAGGATTGAAATCAGCAGTGGATCATAATGCTGGCTGTGCTATTCAATTGCCCTGCTGTATTTAGGAACCATTTAATTCTAGCTATTTTTTTTCTGTCTTGAATCTAAAAAAAGAAGTGACCAGGCTGGCAGTGACATGTGATTAATAGATTGCACCTTTAGAAAAGAGTTAGCAGAAGGAGATTAGCATTGCAGCCTATTATTTATTAATTAAATGCAGACACCCTATTTATACCAATGCTGATGACATTAGTTCGTGTCCGTGCTTTGGGACTGCATTATCCATCCAGTCTCCTAGCATAGTAATGATTGTTATTAAACTAGTGGTTGTTGCTGGTCTCCTCTGTCTCTTCACTCATGAGTAGAAAAGGACAGCCTCAAAGCTGAAGTGCCAACCTGAACTTTTCATTCAAGTGCCTTCTCTGTCACCGACAGCCTGGGTTACTTTGGTCATATCTCCTGGCCTATTTGGAACATCACTGTCTGCTCTGAGCAAAGGAGATTAGTATTTCCCTGTAGCTTATGCTTCAGTGAAGATGAAGTAGGCAAGGCAGTAAGCTGTGTGAGACCTTTTCTATTGTTTAGAGGAGACGGGATTGCATTAGTGAGCAGATATGTACCCACAGCTGCTCTTTAAATCAGCAGAATGGAAAAGAATGATCACTAGTGTCATCATTTAGCTGTGCCAGGATAGAATATTACACTTCATATGGTTCTTGTTTTGATAAGCTGGTCCTCCCACCTGCAAAGTGTTTAAAGGGAAGTTCTGAGGCCAGCCTGATGCTGAGGTTTCCATTATTCCTTGTATCAGGGCCCAGCTCCAATTTTTCTCTGTTTTCAAGACTTTGATGTTGCATGTGGGAGAACCAGCAGGCTGCAGGACTCTCATTCCATTTTCCAGTGGCTCAGTGTTGTTCTACCAAACGTGAGTTTTGGGACAAGCAGGTTTCTGTAAGACTGTTTTCACCTGCACCCTTGAAATAAAACCATTTCTAGAGAAAGAAATCCTGTTCTAGAAGACAATTCTGATGTTTTGATTTGAGGAAATAGTTCTGCACAAGTTCCAGACTGATCACAAACGAATATCTACCTGTCAGTTGGTTGAACCTACTGTCATCACAAGCCAGCAGAGTTTATAGACCATGCAGGTTTTGCCCTCAGAGTAAAGAAGAAAATCTGCACATCCATGATCTGACTTCCTTGAATGATTACAGCTTGAGTATCCATAACCCAAATGCAGAAGCATATCATAAGAACTTATACTTGTGAAGGTCTCTTGACTGGGTATAGTGGGAACTCCTTTCTTTGGCTGTAGACGGGTGAAATGCCTAATGGTATCTTCTCCATGTGAGCAATTACTTTCTCTGTCAGCAGAACTTCTACAGCCAGGACAAGCATCCCGATCCTGAAGAGAGGTAAGGTTTTATCTTCACTCTGTGAAAATGTGTCAGTCTCTAATGGTACAGAGATAAGATCAGAAACTAGTGTGTACTCAAGATATTATTTACAATTTGGACTAAAACCTACTCAGACTTCTGTGGCCTTTGAACCAAGACTTCCATAGAATATCTGTTGAGAATTATCCAAGTAACTGACCCCCTTAACATTCTCATTTCATCAGTTTGCTATTTTCTTATTTGGATTTTCTTCACTATTCACATTCCCTCTCTGAAAGCCAAACACTGTAACAGCCAACAATTAAAAATGAATACTGAAGGGGCTTTCAGCATTATCTACACCACGATACAATCTGAACACATGCAAAAGACATTCAAAAAATGAATGAAAAGAGTGAATGGGCTGATTTATCCTGGACTGTTTCTGGTGGTGTGAAGTCTGCCTTTCACAGCCTGATGAAGTGCAGAGACAGTGGGTTTGCTACCAGGAAAGGCACACATTTTGTTTCTCTTCCTGCAAATGTATTTAGAGCTGAGATGTGACCAGAGGAAAAATCCCAGCCAAATATTCAACCACTGAAGACATAAAACATAGTTTCTCTTCTCAAGTTAGTGTTAAAAACAATAGGTTGGGAGTAGCAGAAACTTGCATCAGAATTCTGCAGAAGGATTTCACCCTGCTTGTATATGCATTTGATTTTCTTTTAATTCTTGTTCTGCCCTCCAGTTCCTGTAGCTTTTTGCAGTTAGACATTGCTTTCTACAGCCTCAAATACTAAGCCAGTAGTGAAACATCAATTTGTGATCACAGAAATGCACAGAATAGGGTGGAAAATGAACCTGCTGGACCTTTCTGTCCCCATTCCTCCAACAGCAATGTAAAGCTCCTCACCGTTATCCAAGAATATTATGGGTAGAAGGATGGCATAAAAATACACTGCCCATTTGGATGACGTACATTATGCTTGCCCTTCTACAGATTTGTCAGGAACTCTCAAAACTTGTTTCATGCAAAATTAGCCTCTTTCTCTCGTTCAGGGTATGAACAAGAAAACTGAGGTCCACTGAATCATTGTGGATTGGAAGCAGGACCTCATTACACAGCTTGCAGGAGAAGCCATGTAGTCATGTCTTCTCAATCCTACTCAATGTTCTACTTAAAACTGGCCTTCTTGCTCAATCTTTCTTCTTTTCCCAGCTCAGCTTGACTTCAATCTTCTCTGGTCTTTTCTAAGTGTTACAGAGGGTGAATCACAGGGCATAGGGGTAAACCTGAGGGTAATCTGGAGAGGAGTCCCCTCTGGGCACAGCCTCTTGGCACCCACCCATGTACTCCTTTCCTGTGAACAGAGAACATCTTGCTGCTGACATTGCAGGTAAATAGGAAATGATGGTGTTATCATACTGGAGAGGACTTAGTATCACTCCTGACCTCCCCGCATCCTCTGTGCTGTAGGAATCTGTCATCACTAGGCTGTCAGTTATATTATCTCCTGCGTGCAGCCGTGCAAACATGCAGTAAAACACGTACAAATGTCTGGTCACAAAAGGCTCAGCAACAGCTCTGTCCAAATAAAATCCCCTAAATAGACGGAGAGTTGGGTTATTGTCCTTTTAAAGCTCCTTTAAAGGTTTGATTTTTTTTCCCTCTTTTTACATAAAGCTGTTCTACCTACACCATCCAAATGCCAGTAAGTACCCCTGCAGCACAAACAAAATTGTGCTTCAGAGAAATTGTTTGGCTTCTCAAAGCCACACAGCCTTGCCCTTTAAAATGAAGGGCATGCTTCAGAAAAAGCTCCCCTTTTCTTCTGGACCTTTGCTTTTAATGCACTCATAGCTCTTCCACCTTCACTAGTGAGTGTATCCTATCTTCTCAAGCCCAGCAAGGATGCTTGTCCCTGGGAGGTATTAACACAAAGTCTACAAAAGCCAGAAGTTGCTTTGGCATTAAGTCGCCATTGAAACACCATCTTAAGAAAGCAATAGGAGGCAATTTGCTATAAGTTATCCTATCTATTGGCTGGGACCAATAAAACTCCTGCTCTTTCTTTCCAAAGGAAATCAAGCTTGTATAATCAAGCTGTTTGTTAGTGTCTGCCTGGGCCCATCTATCAGTGAATCTGTCAGGAACTCCTCCTTTGAGCTTTGAACCCACTGGGTAATTTAACCTATCGTTGATGGGGTGGAAGAGGTCCCAAAGCTATTGTGCTCCTATAAATTTCATGAAAATGGGCAGCCAAGCAGAGCAGAGAGTTCTCATTAGTGCTCATAAGCCCATCTTTTATTAGACATCAATGAACTCATGGGGGTAGGGACATTGGATGAGGGTTTACACATTCGGCTGCCCATGAAGCAACTTGTTTCAGCATGTGCACTCTGATACCCTGTCAAGAGGCCTCCTGTAGTAACAGCTTCTTGGTTTTAACAGGATGTCAGACATCTCTTAGCTCCTTTGTGCTGATTTCAGCAGTGCTTCACACAGCAGAAAAGTCAGCCAGCTTGTTGCGCTTCCCTTCCCTTCTTTCCCCAGCCAAAACCATTGGAGGGAGATCCCGAGCACTGCTTAACAGCTACCACATCAGAGGTGGCTGTTTTGCAATGAAAACCAGCACAGACTTAGAAAATGGTGTTGGTGCAGCAGCATAAAAAGTAGTGTCCAAACATAAGCTAGTTACTGTTACTCAGTCAGATCAGATTGTCTAGACAGACTGCAGGGTTAAGAAGGGTGGGTGAGCAAATCTTATTTCTTGTTAAAACCATCCAGCCTGTATCAGTTTTTTCTCCCAGACTCTTTTGCATTAGTAGTGTTGTATTTTGTCTGTTTGTCATGTGGAATAAACAAATCTAAGCTGTTACTCTAAGTATTCTCTTCATCTCAAAGTGCAGGAAAGCACAGTCTGAAGCAGATTTCCAAAGCCCAAATGTGTGGCAGTATGTCTAGCTGCAAAAAAAAATAAAAAAAATAAAAAAGACTGTTGCAGCTTTAGATCTCAAATCCCTGCGCTCAGTTAAATCTCTGGGCATTACTCAAGCATAATTCTGGACACAGGTGTGCAGATGGAGATGTTCACAGCATATGGTTTAATATACTGAGGGCAACCTATGGGTGAAGCTCTCTATCAAAGATTTTTGATGTAGTGCTCATATAACTTGGCTTAAAACCTCCAGGAATCATTGGAATTTAAAAGCATATATGTATAGAACAAATATTTATTTCAAGGAGAACAAGGGACAACGTCTAGAATACACCCTCCAGCTTGCACCAGTGATATCACAACCTGTATTTCAAAGGGCTACTTGAAATCAAGGTCATGTCAGACTTACTGCTTTTCATGTGCATCAGAAAATGCTGCTGCTCTTTATTTCTTTTAGTCATTATTTTTTCTAAAATGCATACTTACGTTATTTGTTCTCATTATAGCAATCTAGGTAGACGAAAAGTCAGTTTAATTCTTATTTTCAAGTACAATTGCTCTGATCTGAGTATGTGGATTTGCACATTATTAGGTGGTATGTGGGCTGTGTGCTCATTCATTGTTCAGGTTTTGTGTCCTTTTAGATTTTTTAAAAGCCAGTGGCAATTATACAGAAAAAAAGGCTCTATTTTCAGTTTGTCAAATTATTATTATTGTTATTGATAGTTAGAATTCATTGCTAATTCTTTTTATTGGAAATGGGAATGTCTTCCTCCGTTTTTCCCTTCCTTCCTCCCTTCCTCCCTTCCTCCCTTTTTCCCTTCCTCCCTTCCTCCCTTCTTCCCTTCCTCCCTCCCTTCCTCCCTTCCTCCCTCCCTCCCTTCCCTTTCTCTCCCTCTCTCTTTACCTCTCTCTCTGTCTACCTGCCTGCCTCCTGTAGGCAATATCATCATAATTTCCAGAAGCAATAACAAGCAGGTGAAACAATAGAACCAGGTTTTCTTCTTTTTAAATGGTCGTGACTAAGTCGTATGTCCACAGAAGTTCTTAAAAGTCCATTTGATTTACTGTGGAGTACATTAGAGCAGGCTTTGATATACATTACCCTGACAGAGTTTGTGTGTATGGAGGACCAACAGGATGAAACTGCAAAAAGCTCTTTGATACCTATTCTAGATGAATGAAAACTGAAAAGGATGAGAGAAGAGAAACAAAGGAAGCAAGTGCATATGGTGGAAAAGTCCCTACACAGTGTTCTTGCACGCTATGGACTATTCTCTCAGTAGCTGATGTCTGCACAGTGATGGACCAGACAAGAGAAGGCAGCTTGGCAATGGAAAATGCCAACATGGCCTTTTGCAGAAGCTGAGGTTTATTTGCTGAAAACAAACCCCTTTCTGTGATGATTACTATGGGTGGTACAGGCAGTGATGAGCCAACTTCAAACCAGGCAGCAGTTCTCTTTCAGTTTGTAGAAAATACTGGCCTGGGATTAGGATACAGAGAACCCCTCAGCTATGAGCAGGAGATGTGAAAGGAGCAAAGCCCTGAGCAAGATACCTGTTGCCCAGGTCACCAAGAAAGGATAAGTTTTAGCTATTAATTTTATTGCTGCTTTTTCCAAATCTGAATTTGTATTATATTACTCCATCTGTATACTTCTCCTGTTCAAGTAAACAGATTCTGTGTTTCAGATGTAGAAATATTGACTTATGAGTTGGTGATGCATGTCTTTTCCCAAATTTCTGGAGAAGTGGGAGATGATCAGGTATAAGCTTGTTTCAAAAACAAGGTACTGGAAGCTGGCCTTTGCATCTGTTGTGTGCATCCTGAAAGGTAATCACAGACAGCTTAAATATAAAGCAAGACATAAATCTACTTTTGTGTTCAGTTTAGTGAATGTGAATGAGGAATAAATGTGGAGAAGTTTTTAAAAGTCATTGTGGTTTATCGCAGTACCAAAGTGAGAATCAAGTATGCAAGCTCACCTCAGGCACAAACCCCCACCCAATTTTTGGTCCAGATAGTCTTATCTTCTTTACTTGAAGCATCAAGCTAGGGATGACATGAGGCATACCTGTCTCAGGTCTTTCTAATGCTTTTTCAATCCGTGTGAAGAAGCAACTCAGGGAGAGGAGAGAACTTTGCAGCGTTACCTGCAATTACCTAAATCTTAGCATCATTACCCTTAGCATAGTTTCACTCGAGGGAAAACAACCTCCAAGTAAAATCCTAGTCAAGCAGGACAAGAGTATAACCTTTGCCATCTAGCAGCACAGCCAACACAATGGAAAATCACCTTTGCCCTCAGCAGATGTTAAAACAGTGATATTACTTGTCTTGATCTTTGATATACTGTAAGGATAATGTCCACCAACCAACCCCTATGAGATGGTCTTTGCTTAAGAGGCAGAATTGTAAAGGCATCTGAAGCCCTATAGGAAATAATTAATTTTTTCTGCTGGCTAGTACCTGATAGGGCTCTCTGAAATAGCAAGGAAAAAATGGCTGGTATTTGCAAGGCTTGTGGAGCTTCTGATCACATTTAATGCGAGGGTGAGAGTTTGTGATTCTGTAAGCCCTTCCTTCCAGTTCCCAATTATATAGTCAGTCTTGGAACACATCACTGAACTGGAACATCACAGAGATACGCTAGTGACGAGTTTCCCTCAGGCCATACTTGGCTATACCCATTTTGACAGTAGATTGAGCACACAAGCATTTAGTGGGAATGCGTCCTTCCAAAGACTGATCAACCCATCGTCTTTGAAACTAGATTTCTACAGGTCAACTCAGACTATGCATTGTCTCATTCTCCATGAAATATCACTGAGATGCTTTGAACTTTAAACTACTCCCCGTGTTCCCAAATAAGCATCTTTCAGTACTGGCAGTGGTGCTGCAAAAGTAGTTTGTTCCTTCGTACAAGTGATGGAAGTCCTGGCCTGCCTGCAGTCCCACAGCCTCCAAGAGAACTCTTCCATGGTGATTTATAATGGGCATACTTCCATTTAAAAGTTATGCCCATCTTCAAGTCTCTTGCTTCATGAAGGGTGAAACTAATCTGGGAGCTGAAAACCATTCTTCCTTCAGTCTGCTTTTGTTTGGTCTGTTCAGAATAACTGTTAAGGTTTGGAATCAGTGTTTTGAGTCTGGCTTGGGTAATATTTCATTGTTAAGGTGCTTAATTTGCCTTTTACCTTCTGGAGATATATGGCAGGAATTGAACCAAAACATAAATTTCTGAGGTGATGTATCCTAGTAATGAACTCTGATTCCTTATTTTTGAACGTAAAAAGCATACTTCCCTCCCTTCTCCAAAAGTGAATAATTTCTATAATTCACGCAAAAATTCTGTCTATTCTGTCTGTTGGCTGAGAATTTTTCCCACTTGCCAGCATGAGGCTTTAACACATAATATCCTTTTTTCTTTTTTTTTTTTTTAATTTTATTCATGACTGAGGATGGAAAATAAACCTATAGATCTCTCCCAACATCCAGCACAGTTCATGTTAACACCACTGCTGCTATCAGTGAGTTCTATATCAAACCCAAATTTCTGCAGGATGTCTTGGTACCCAGATGCCTGTTGGAGTGGAAGGGATGCTCCTGGGCAATTTCGATCCTTTTATTGATATAATACAATATATTCTCGTTACTGAAGTGGAACCATCAACTGTCAGTGGAGCTGTTAGTAAAGAGGTTGCAAAGAGTTAAATGTATGTGTGTGTGTGAGGGTGTATCAAGGCGAATAATAATAACCACTTTAGTCAGGTGCTCTTTTCAGTCCTTTTCTTTATGTCAGCTGTTCTGTAGGTTTTAATATTTTTCTCCCTTTAGGCGATATTTAAGTATGAGGCACTGTTAGCTGAAAAGAAGGAAAACAAATGCAAAAAAACAAATATGTCTTGAAAATGGCATTTGTTCCAAATGGGTTGTGATGCTAGGAATTTACCTGGCTTTTCTTTATATCCTCAATTATTATTATTTTGTAGAATTTAAACAGGGACATTCACTCCAAGAAAAAATAGAAATAAAGATGATCTTCTGACTCAGCTGTTCATAGGAATTGTCTTAATCCTTGTTTTCTGCAAGTTGGAAGTAAGGGTCCGAGAGCCACTGAGTCTGGATGATTTGGAGTAACACACTTAATTCTTTCTGCTTCCATTTTCCCTTACTCCTTTCCCTTCTTCCCTCCTCCTCACACACACTAATTGCTGCAGTCCATACAAAGGGACATTGCAAGTGTGACTGTCTGGCTTTTGGCCAAGCTCAGCCCTGAATCCAGTTTACCCTGGGGGAATATCACTAGGATTGTGTATTTCCGTACTCTGTGCACTCCTTCCCCCGGAATGAATAGCTTTTTGGAAAACAAAACAGCTACAAGTGAACTGTTTTTCAGAACTAGGAGTACTGGTTTTGTTTCTCTTGCTCACCAGAAGTTTTATTCCCAATATGGAAGTTTTGTTCAGACCCAAAACATGCCTTCTGGGCAAAATACAGGCTGCCAGTCAATATGTGATTGCTGGATAGAGGATTAGACCAGCCCCAAGGGAGGAATCTGATGAATGCTGTACAAGGGGAACCTCTCAGACTCACCTGTCCCCAAAATAAATTTTATTCTATTATGTATGGGAGGTAATTGGGCTGAGAGACAGACATTCGTCAATGAAACAGCTTTTTAAAAGAATCTTCATTGTGCAAGCCACTTAAAAATTGGCTGGACAATGAACTGCAAGAATATAGGAATTCATTTCACCCTGGCCAAGGAGAAGAGAAAGAGCATGTGGGACAGACGAACTAATATCTTTTCTGTTGCTAATTGCTGTAATTCAGAGAAAGAAAATGGGATGAGACCACTGCAGCAGGAGAGCTGGGAGACCCCCAGACCGGAGGGGTTAACACTTGTCATTCTTAATCATACAGTTAGGATCTCGTGACATGAAGACTGCACAGGGTACAGATACAGACAGCTCACGCAGCTCCATTTTCCCCACTGGCACCATCTCTTTATGACTTATTGTGTTAATTAGCTCATCTGCTCCGTTCCACAGCTGAGCAAAATGTATGGTGATCATCATGAGAGAAAGAGAGGGGAAACTGTGCCCAGCTCCACAGTCTTTGCTCTTCTGCACCAGAGTGGCTTTCAAGGAGGCCGCTTTCTGTTCATCTCCAGAGAAGCAGAGTCTGTCTAGCTCACGAACAGGATGGTCCTCCCCTTTCCACTGGTCTCCTGAGTCTCTTTTTCGGGCTTGCTGGGCTCCACAGAAGCCTAGGGATCTGCAGCCCAATCTGGGAGCTCATCCCTATATCCACAGAGAGGTAGCGATCAGTGCTGTGGGCCTGAAGGATGGGGATTTTTTCTTTCTTTAAGGAAGAACATCAAGACCGTTTTCATGAAAATTGGCGTTCCCTCTTTAAAATTAAAAATTCTATTTTTTTTTTCCTTTGCTTTTTTTTTTTTTTAATAAATAAGTAAAAAGCAAACACATTCGAGACTCAACCAAACTGAATCCTATCCAAAGGAGAGAGGATGTGTCAGTCTAGTACAGGAATAAGTGTGGCCCAGGGGAAGGAGTGTCCCGGCCAGAGGACTGAAGGTTGTTATACAAATTAATGTGGTAATTACAGTATCATCTGGAGAAAGCAACTGTGACTGTGTCCCTGTTCTGCTAAGTACTGTATGCAGTGTAATAAAAGAGAAGTCCTGGCGTGGCTATAATCTCAGCAGACAATTCAGAAAAAAAAAGGTCCATTATTACTGTGTCAAAGATGAGGAGCGGAGGCCCAGAGACATTTTAAAGGTGCGGTTGTCACCATCACCCCTGTTGCTGTTTGGGCATGCTACGTGCAAGAGTTAATTGAAACTCATGAATGAGGAAGGGGTCACCTGCAGATGCTTTCAATAAAAGCCAGAGAATTCTTGTAACTGCAAATTTCTTCACAATCTTTTTTTTCCCCTTCATTTTTTGAAACTTTCAAATAAGCATTGGAAAGAAAAGGGAAAAGGAAAACTGCCTTCTTCATTTATCCTTTGTTGCACAGAGGTGGAAGGGATTTGTCTTGATTTTAAAGACAGAGTAAGGCTGGATAGGAAGAATTCTTTCTGGAGTCAATCAAAAATCATAATAGAAAAAGCAGGTATAAGAAGAGGCAAAAAAAGTTCCCATTTTTTTTGTTAACAGACTGTGTGTTAGTCTGCTCCAAACATGCCCCTCCAAAATATATTCCTAAAATTAATTGAAAGAAGGTCAGACGAAGAAGATTTTACAGAGTGGTCCTATTTAAGCTCTGCTTCAATGAGGTAGTATTTATATGATATCAAATGAGCAGCCATTAAAAAGTTTAAGGAGGAAGACAAAAAAAGTGTACATGTGTGGGGAAGAGGAGAATCAAAAGCAACTTCCACCCATGATAAAATAACCGTATTACAAGGGAAGAAGACGCTAGGCAGAGATTATTAAAAAATAATCCATTGTTCAGTAATGGCAAACATTTCACACCTCACATGGCAGAAGCAATAAATCCCATTGATTCCTCCAAGGCAGTTTACAATTAAACACTGATTTGCAAATAAATAAATAAATAAATAACGGCAGAATTCATTGTGCCACCTTACGCCGCCAAATCAAAGCAATTGGAGTGGAATTGAGAATAATTACCAGATGTGTTGCTTTGTGCTCAAAACGGCATCCGTTATTTACAACTACCAATGATGTTCCTTATTTATTCCTCCTGCTGGTCTAATGACTATTGCCATTCAGTCCTCTTTTATTTAATCATCAACATCCAAAAAAAGAAGTATCTTTTTTCCTTCTATTTTTTCTTTTGGCAGCAGCAGGGAGGGAGACATTTTCTAAACCCCAACAATAGCAAATTGCTCTGGAGGAATGCATCATGTTTTCAGCCTGGCCTGCAATGTAATTATGAGCATTGCCTTCAATTTATTGGCCTTTTACAGATGTGCAATCCAAATGGATGCTACTTTAACTCCTGGAGTAATGAGTGTTTGTTTTCTTCTTGCCTATTGCATGTCTTTACTATAGAGGATATTTCGGGATAGAAATTGACTGGCGGTCATAAGCATTAAGAGAGTTGGAAGCTCCCAAGGGAACCCAGCATGGTCATAAAGTTGCAGCACATGTAGCCATGCAGGCACAGAAAGAAAAGTGTTTGCAGGTGAAGAGACTCCAGGGACACCATTTTTTTTTTCTTTATTCTTCTGTTTGTTTCAGTCCCATTTGCAGGCATGGTGCCCTCCATACTCATTCTAGGTAAAGACAAAGGGGAAAATATTCCTTGAGGAATGAAGAAATGAGAAGGTAGACGTTAGTAGAAGGGGGTTGTATGTAAGTTGCCCTGAAAGTATTGTCTAGTTTTCCATGGAAAATGGAACACATACAAAGAGTGCAATAACACTATTTGATAAAGCTACAAAACACTGTTTGTCACCACCATTATCTCTGCATTTTCACCAGTGGTGAACAAGAGCCTGTATGTCACATATGTAAACTCCTGCACCAGCAGAGGTGACCCACTGTTAATGCCAACACTGCTGAAATGCACCACCCACCACCTTACTGTTTTGTCTCTGTAAATGCTCAGCAAGCAATAATGAATGCCAGTAGGTGCCATTTTTCCCTCACACAGAAATTCAGTGGCGCATCTTTGCTACATATGCATTTCCATGTCAGACACCATGCTGTCAGACTGCCTCTCTACTGCCACCTGTTGCACAGCAACAAATGTAATGGAATACTGGCGGAGAGGTTCAAACTTTACTGCTGTACCACCACCATTTGCCTCTGAAGTAGTGGGCAAACAGAATAAAACAGGAGGTATTACTTTTGGAGCAGCCCTTGTACACTTTGCCCCATAAAGAAGTATGCTGTGAGTGGGCCATTTCATGGACGTCCCTATGCTTGTTTAAGGATTTCTGTGGGTGGATTTCTCTTTTGACACCTTTTAATTGTGTATCTGAAGGGATTCATGAAGCTATGCTGAATTATGCCAGCTGCAGGATGTCCAATAAAACACCCCTATTCTATTGGCATTCCATCATTTCTAGAGGAAAAACTTTTGGGACACCCTAACCCATTCCTCTCATTTATTGCATATTAATTCTTCACGTATACTTTTTCTGTTTTTGACTATTTGGAATGGGTCCTGAATGATATAGAGCTTGGCACACTTATTGGCCTCTGTATGCATTTAGATCAAAACATGTCTTAAAGGACAGTGCAGCACAGAGGCAGTGAGGGAGCTTTTATCTTCATTAGTTCTCTCCAGGGAGCTCACCAGGAAAAACAGTCCAAGAAGGTCTGACTCAGAAAGGGACAGTGAATGAACACATTGCATGAGGACATGGAAGGAAATCCTTTTGTCCTTTATTTCAGGTGGAATAAACCCAAGCAAACCCAAATCCCGTATGTTCTCCCTTGTTCATCCATCCCTAGGGTCAGTCACTGCACCCCACTACCCCAAGCAGTAGCTGCCCACCATCCAAATTCCCTCAGTTTTATAGTTTCTCATGATACCACATGGTATAGAAAATCCCTTTGGCCAGTTTGGGTTGCCTGACCTGGTTCTGCCCCTCCCAGCTCCTTGTGCACCCCAGCCCCTCGCTGGCAGGACAGTACAAGAAGCTTAAACATCCCTGTTTCTGTGCAGCACTGCTCAGCAACAGCTGAAACACCAGTCTGTTATCAACATTGTTTTTCTCCTTAAGCCAAAACAGCATACCAGAGACTATAATGGAAATCCACTCAGTCCCAATTGATACCAGGAAACAAGTGTAGGGTAATCTGGAAATGAGAGAATATCGAAATAATAATAACAACAACAACAATAATAAGAACAACAACAACAACAACAAAACAACAATAATAATAATAATAATAATAATAATAATAATGAAAAAAAGCATTGTTGAAGCTGATACTACTACTTGTTCTTCCAAATTTGTACCAGAAACACTGTAAACTGAAAGACTGAGAGATGTTCTGTAGATACTCAAGGTTACAAGGCATCTCAGAGAGGGCCACAGAGTGGCAAACATTTGAGTAGCACTGACTCATCCCTGTTGGCATCTAAATACTGCATGGTGGACTCTTCTAAGAGCTCAGGATGTGAAACATAAGATTTATGCTCTTTGCTAGTCTATCATATGCATGAAATGTGATGGAAGCAGGAGGGTGATGTCTAAAAAATGTACAGCAAGTTTCATTGTACAACCATATGCCATGCACATTCCTGAATGGCTCAAAATTTCCCTTCAGATGGATACTCTCAGTGAAGACAGACCTCTCTACTCCCTTTTCTATGCCTTTAATCTTCTGTTTTGCTCATTCTACTCTTTAATCATCAGACGCCTCATGACAGTAATTGTGGATGTCCCTAGATAGCTCAGTAATAAATGTATCCTGAACAAACATGCCTGTCAGACTCTATTTAGCTTAGAGCATCAAGTTTATGACCTCATGAAAGAGAATCATTTTTAAGTTCTCTGAACAATCTCAAAGTTAATCTCTACTTGTTATGAACATTAACTATTTTAGCCTAATTTCTTCAAGAATTCAAGATAGGGCCCTGGAAATTACCTAACTCTTTGTGTTTAAATTCAGCTTTGATACCGAGACAACACATTTGGGTCTAGGTGTGTGAATCTAAATGTGTGGACTATTGCATTCTGCCTCTTCAAATCCTGCTTTCGGGCAGAGCAATAGCAACAAAACAATACTGCAGAATATTGGTAATAAAAGTACACTTCTCCACACAAAGACTTCTGCAGTGGTGTGGAGGACAAGCTGTTTCTTTATTCGGCTTTGAGCATAGTACATTTGCTATGAGAGTTTCTTGGAGTAAAGAAGTGGGAGAGGGGCTTCTTTCCTCCTTAATTATTTGTGCTTCTGGTCCAGTGACCCAAGGTACATTTAGCTCCCCATCAAAGCCAAAACCTGAAAATTAAATGGACTGGAATGGAAAGGTGGTCTCTGTGTCACTCTATGGATTCTGTTTCACAAGATGCAATCTTCCTCGATTTCCAAAACCAATTTTCTCCCATCATCTTATGAAAGTAGAGGTCATCCTGTGAAATGTGATATCTCACCAGTTTTTATAAAGGAATGTGCCCTTCCCCACGAAAGGAGGGTTCATTAAATCATGCAGCTGATCAGATTGCTGAAGCCTTGATTGGCTGACAGCCAGAGCGAAGAAATCTATGGGGAAGAGGCGCATGGAACCATCAAAATAGGCTGGGCCTGAACTAGGGTATTTTAATCACACTATTACAGAGAGGAGAGGGGAATCTCAAAGAAGGGTAATACGGGAGCTTTACTGACTTTTAGGGTCAACAGAAGATGGGAAATAATCAGCCAGCCACATCTGAATTCCGCAGTTTAGCATTTATTCCCAGGCACCACTTTACTGCTAATCAGAGTTCAAAAATAATTCGTGACCCACCTTTGCCCTTGCAGCGTGCCTTCTCTCCACAGTGTTCTTACAGAAGTTGATAGACTGCTGTCTGTAGCCAGTGTGAAAAGGCAACTACTTCTGGAGCAGACACAGCAACAGTGCAAAACATTTTCAGCAGAACAGGAAACAGTAAGTTCTGGTCCATGGCCTGAGCAAGGAAAAATGCTGGTCTATCAGATAAGACAAAAGCACTTTATGTCCTAGGCAGAACATGAAAAAGTGTGCAAACACAAGTGCAATTAGCAAGTTACAGCTTGTGTTCAGGCTCAACATTGGACGTTTTTAGAGCTGGAGCACTTTCAGAAGGCAGACACCTCATGGAAGATTGAGATGGCTGAAATTACTCATTGCTAGCACAAACAACCCCAAACAGAACAAACCCACTGGAAGGTCTATAACCTGAGCTGCCTCACTGGGACCTTCTGACATGGCTCACACTGCAGATCTTACATTAGGAAATGAGTGGATCAGTTTATGCTGAAGTTGATAAGTCAGTGCATGTGTCTACCCTAAACCCTTGGTTTTGAACATTTGGGTAAGTCAGCACTTGTGTCAGTCTAACATCTAGGGAGGTGGGCATACTCTTGGAAGATGGCCTTCCCACATATGTGGTACTCGCCATAGAGAGTGACTGAAAGAGCAGCTGGCCCTGATTTGAAAGCAATGAGCCTGACTGCTACTTCGGATTTCCAAGGAGTAGATATACTGGAGCTAGGAAAGCATGTGGACTCACAGTATGCCTAGGGCTATGAGAAGGGATGTACTGGGGACTTTCTATCAGCTGAGAAAAGGGCAGTTGACAAGGCACCCTCAAATAGGAGACCTATTCCTCAGTCTTGAGGATTTCACATGGTTCAGATGAGCAACCTCACTTCTGGCTTTTGATCTGAGTCAGATCTTTTGATCTAAATGAATTCTCTGGCCAGGCTGACCTGCCTGTTTTTGCTTCACACAACATTGTTAGAAACTATCCCAAAGTGAGTGGGTTTACAGGTCCCTTTCAGCTTACCCTGTAGGAGCAGAGAGGGTGTAGTCCCCTATGCCTAACCAGCATGTAGGAGATGCTCCATGTGTCTTTAGAGATGGAGAGGTGTTTTGAATCTCAGTCACATCAAAACTCTCAGCACAGAAAGTCTTTCTTGCAACATTTATATAAGCTTCAGTGATTCCTAGAGGATCTGCGTACTTTCAGTCAACCTTAAAATGTAGCAGCGAAAGCTTCCACTGATGATGGCTCCATGTCAGAGGAACAGAGAAACCTGCACTGCCACAGGGAGCTCCCCTGGCTGAAGTGTTGCTCTGGTGCTGAGGGCTCCAACCCCAATACTAAATCTTGTGAGGAAGCTGTTACACACACTGTTGATGGTTTGGGTTTTTGCAATTGCTGGAAGGCACTTTAATTCTTTGGTAAAAGTGGATGTGAAGCGCCTCTGAGAACCAAACAGTTCACACTGAGACTTAGAATATGAGTAGATAATGTGAAAACATATATCATTTAATTAACTAATAGCTATAACCAAGCACTATATTGCTTTGTGTTCCATCCTGTTTCACAGTAAACTGAGGCACAATAAGCATAGGGCCTGGCTAAGATGTCTGTAATACCAGCCTTAGTAGGACTGAAGAATAGACGCTATCAAAATTGACCAAGATTTTCTTCTCATGTTACTGTGGGACACCAATCTCTACCAAGACAGGGATGAAGACACATCTTTTCCGAATGGAAACACTGAGTGAAGGGATACTGTCTGATCATCCTTGATCCTTCCAGTATTTAAAGGGGGCCTACAGGAAAGCTTGGAAAGGACTTTTTATAAGGGCATGTAGTGACAGGATGAGGGGAAATGGTTTTAAACTGGAAGAGGGTAGATTTAGACAACATATGAGGAAGAAATTCTTTATTGTGAGGGTGGTGAGACACTGGAACATGTTGCCCCGAGGGGCTGTGGATGCTTCCTCCCTGGAAGCATTCAAGGCCAGGCTGGATGGGGCTGTGGGCAACCTGGTCTAGAGGGAGGTGTACCTGCCTATAGCAAGGGGGGTGGAAGTAGATGATCTTAAAGGCCCCTTCCAACTCAAACCATTCTGTTTCACAGCTATTGACAGGAACAGAGGTAATAGACACAAGGACTGGGGAGATCAGGAAGCCAGTGTTGGAGACAAAAGAATCTAAATTTGCAAAGGGAAAGGCCCCTTCGCTGTGATATCCTGTGATATCCCAGATATTGCCTTCTTGCCGGTAAAAGCTAGTTCTGTCAAGTGCTTCTGTTCAACTAAGCAACGTGAGAGCTGTAAACTCAGTGCATGAGTAGCTGGCCCTTCCTTCAGAGTGATCACACACCTTTACCCCAAGATGAGTAATACAAAAGCCACGTGCCTTCTCTTTGGAGAATATTGAAATTGATTCCAGAAAAAGAAGAGTTAATCTGGAGAGGCAGACAAACACACGCAAATAAAGTGTATTTGAGTTTAAAGAAAAAAGTTAGCATCATGCCATTGAACTATTGACAAGGCTGTCACAAATATCATCTTGTCTCAGTGTAAATAAACAAGCTTAGTGCTGTTATTTTAGAATAAAAGGCCAGAATAGGTTTTGTATTGACTTTCTAATACCCACTCAAGAGTTGGAAGAAGAAAATTAAAGATAATAAAGTAAAAGTGCAAACCATAAAAGTGGAGGCAGGCAGTGCATAGTAAACTGTGAATCCAAGCACTGGCTGTTGCAGGAAGCCAATTGTGTAACTCAGTAAAGGTCAGCAGCAAAGATAAGAAGTTGAGGTTGTCAGTGAATCCCCTCTATATTTGGAAACATGATGGCTGAAGGATGATAAAATCTTGGTTTGCAGTGATTCAAACTCTGGTGCTCATGTCCTATCTTTCCTGAGTGCACTTGAGCCACCTGAGTATTGTTTCTTAGTCCCGTCACATCCCATTGAAGTTAGTCTGCTCCTGGGTAGGTTATCCAAACTTCTGGGCTTTGTGTATCTCTTCCTGAATATATACACCTCAGGCAATAATAGTAAGGAAATTGGCAATCACTGCTCAGCTCTGATCAGCAACAAAAATATTTGAAACTGCCCACAATAGGTTCAGGTGTCACCTCAATTTCTGCATTTGACTTTCTTACAAAAAAAAAAAAAAAGATGCAGTAACACTACAGAAATTACGTGATATTATTTCTGGGACTTATCCCCCTGTGTCCTGGTCAAATTTAGTCCTTAATTTCAATAGTTTCCTAGTCTACCCCATTGTCCTTATCAGCTTCTTTGAACTCCTTTCCTCAGGAACTTTAAAACTTTTGCAGACTTTCTCATTTCTGTTTGTCATTTTAAGTGAAAAAGAATGGAAGCATTAGAAACGTTGGCAAAGGACTGGAAAGGACAGTGTGTTCCCCACGGAACAGTGGCCCTCTCACAAAGGACAATTAGTTTATCCTCAGTCACTCACTACATGCTTTGTGCAAAGTGTGAACTAGATATTAGATCTGCAAACCCAGGATGTCTCCCTTTATGGATTGTAAATAACGTCATGACAGGGCTCATCAAATCCCATTTAGCAAGTACTGTACTGGTAAAGGAGCTGAGGTTCTTGTAGGAGTGGGTGCTAGTAAATGAATGCACTAGTTCAGAATCTCTTGTGAAAAGTAAAAACAATAATACATTTGTGCTTTGGAGTAAGCAGCTGCAGGTGAGAGGGAAAATGCCTCACGTGAACAGATGAAGGAAATTTTTTAAGACAGAGGTAAAATGTGGACAGAGGTGAAGAGCTAAAGGAAAGTTTCAAGCTCAGAGGGAGCACAGTGATTGTGAAATTAAAAGAGTTGTTGCTGGAGGAGAAAAGACTGAACATGAGGGACTGACAGTCTGATGAAGGCTTTGGGCATTAGGTCTAAAGGCAGGACAGGGGAGATTTGCTCTGACTCCTTACAAGCAGCAGATAGGGAAAATCTTAATGACTGCAGTCTTCTACTCCAAGGATACACAAGTCATTTCTGCTTGAATATACCTTCATCATTAGTCAACTGGTTTGCAATGGCTACCCCCTGGCAGAAGGCACTTGCCAGGAAAAATGCAGAGACCCAGACAGAGGTCCCATGCACACATAAAAGGAAGGCTGCCACCAAGAAAAGTGTGGAGGTCAAGAAAGAAGTCCCAGTCTCTGGTTGCAGTGAGTGCCAGAGCTTGGCCCTTGCAGTGCAGGGTGTTGGAGATAGCGCTTGTTTTAGATGTGACCAGCTGAATGATCTGCTGAGGCTAGTGGAGGGGGTGGAGAAGCTGAGAAACATGAGTGAGTGTGAGAGGGAGACTGATTGGTAGTGTAAGACTCTACCAGCTCTGAGATTTAGGCAACCAGCTGAGGCTCCACCTTGCAAATAGGTAATAGGAGGGGACCAGCAGGCAGGCAGTATTCCTGCTACAGTAAACCCCCTGTCCTCTGCTCCCCCTAACAACAGTAAGGTTAATTTGGGGACAGGGGACAATGGCGAAATGTCCCTGTTCAGCAACATAGGTGCACCTGCCCAGCAATTCCCCTCCCTCCCCACTTGCCCCTGCAGAACAAGTACAGTGCTCTGCAGGGACAACTGGACAACAGAGGGGATTAAGGTTCTTCCAAATGGAGGTGTCACCAAAGGCTAGCCAGACTACCCTTAGCATTAAAACTTCCTCAGCAAAGAAAAAAAGACAGATCATTATCATTGGTGAGTATGGTGAAGAGAGTATTAGGGCTTCTCCCACTCAGAAGATTGCCCAACTCAGGTGCATTTATAATAATATATTCAGCACAGGTAACAAACAGGAGGAGCTGGAGATCACTGTGCAGTTGGAAAAGTATGATATAGTCACTATCACAGAAATGTGATGGAATGACTCACACAGCTGGAGTGCCGTGAATTATGGCTACCAACTTTTCAAAAGAGATAGGCAAAGCAGGAAAGGCAGTGGTGTGACCCTGTATGTTAAGAAAAATTGTGAATGTCTGGAAAATAATGATGGTGATGATAGGGTTGAGAACTTATGGGTCAGAATCAAAGTGAAGGTCAATAGGACTGACAGTATCATGGGAGTCTGCTATGGGTCTCCCAGCCAGGATGAAGAGGTAGATAGGATACTTTATAGACAGCTGGTTGAGGTCTCATGATCTCTACCCCTTGTTTTCATGGGGGAGTTAAACATCCCATACATCTGCTGGAATTATATATATACAGCAGAAAAGGAACAGTCCAGAGGTTCCTAGAGTGTATGGGAGATAACTTCCTAACACAGTTGATAAAGGAGCCAACAAGGGTAACTGAAGTCCTGGACCTGCTGTTTGTTAATGGATAAGGTCTTGTGGGGGATGTAAAGGGTGGAGGCCACCTGGAATGAAGTGATCACAAAATGATAGATTTTTTTATTCTTGTTGAAGCATCTAGGGGAGTGAGCAGAACTGCTGCCTTGGAATTCTGGAGGGCAGACTTTGGTTTCTTTGAGACTATGATTGAGAGATTTCCTTGGGGGATAGTTCTGGAGGGCACGGAAGCCCATGAAGCTGGGAATACTTTAAGGAAGATATTTTAAAGGTGCAGGAGCTGACCACTCCCAAGTCACAGAAGACAAACCAATGGGGAAGGAGGCTGATTTGGCTGAACTGAGACCTTTGGCTGGAACTCAGGAACAAAAGGAAAATTTATGGTCATTGGAAGAGGGGGCAAGCAACTTGTGAGGATTACAAATACATAATAAAGCTGTGCAGGGAGAAAATTAGAAATGCCAAAGCCCAGTTAGAACCGAACTTGGCCATTAAGGTGAAAGACAACAGCAAATATTGCTATAAATACATCAACAGTAAGAGAAAGGCTAGGGAGAATCTCCATCCCTTGTTGTACGCAGAGGGGAACACAGTGACCAAGGATCAGGATAAAGCTGAGGTACTTAATGCCTTCTTTACCTCAATCTTTACTAGTAAGACTAGTTGCTCCCTGGGCACACAGTCCCTTGTGCTAGAAGATAGAATGGGGAACAGAATAGACCCTGTGTAATCCATGATGAGATGGTTTTGGACCTGCTCTGAAAGCTGGACACTCACAAGTCCATGGGGCCAGATGGATTACACCCTAGAGCGCTAAGGGAGTTGGTAGATGTGGTTGCCAAACCACCTTCAACTCCCATCATCCTTCAAGAGTCCTGGCTAACTGGAAATGTCCTGGTGGACTGGAGAGTGGCAAATGTGATGCCTATCTTCAGAAAGGGCTGGAAAGATGATTCTGGTAGCTACAGACCTACCAGTCTCACATCAGTGCCAGGGAAGGTTATAGAACAGAGGATGTCAGGAGCCATCATGGATCAATGAAAGGTCAGCCAGGCGGTTGGGCTCAGTCAGCACAGGTTCATGAATGATAGATCCTGCTTGACAAACTTGAATTTGTTCTATGACAAGGTGACCTGCTTAGTGGATGAAGGCTGTCGATGTGGTCTACCAGGACTTCAGTAAAGCCTTTGACACTGTCCTCCACAACATCTTCATGGAGAAGCTGTCTGCCCATGGTTTGGATGGGTGTACACTCCACTGGGTGAAACACTGGCAGGATGGCAAAGCCCAAATTGTTGTGGTCAGTGGAGTTAAATCCAGTTGGCGGCCAATCATGAGTGGTGTTCCCCAGGGCTTGGTACTGGGACCACTGTTATTTAACATCTTTATCAATGATCTTGATAGGGGATTGAGTTCACCCTCAATAAGTTTGCAGATGACACCAAGCTGGGAGGGAGTGCTGATCTGCCAGAGGTAAAAAAGGTGCTACAGAAGGACCTGGATAGGCTGGATCAATGGGCCAAGTTAAGCTGTATGAACAACTCCAGGCAGCACTACAGGCTTGGGGAGGAGTGGCTGGAAAGCTGCCATTGACAGAAAGGGACCTCGGTGTACTGATGGACTTTCAGTGAGCTGAAAATGAGCCAGCACTGTACCCAGGTGGCCAAGAAGGCCAATGGCATCCTGGCTTGTATCAGGAATGGTGTGGTGAGCAGGACTAGGGAAGAAATCTTCCTCTGTGTTCGGTTTTGGGTGTCTCAATACAGAAAGCACGCTGAGGTGCTGCAGCAGGTCCAAAGAAGGGCAACAAGGCTGGTGAAGGGCTTGGAGAATATGCCCTGTGATGAGTGACTGAAGGAACTGGGGCTGTTTAGTCTGGGGAAGAGGAGGCTGAGGGGAGACCTCATTGTGCTCTTCAAATACCTGAAAGATGATTTGCAGTGAGAGCGGGGTTGGTCTCTTTTCACTGGTGACTGATGACAGGACAAGGGACAATGGTCTCAAGCTACACCAAGAGAGGTTTAAGTTGGATGTAAGGAAAACCTTTACAGAAAGATGGTTGTTGAGTCACCATACCTAAATATGTTTAAAATCTGTTTGGATGTGGTGCTCAGGGACGTGATTTAGTGGTGGGTTGTTAGATACTATGATTTAGTTGCGGTTGGACTTGATGATCTTGAAGGTCTTTTCCAACATGAACAATTCTTTGATTCTGTATTTTATGATCTGTGCAACCAAGGGATGAACAAGGCATTCCCTGAATCTCACCAATACCCATGAATTTAGAACAAACCAAAACATCCTCTAGAACTGAAGTACTTCAGACCTCAGGTTATGCCTTGTTCAGCTCCATGAGTTTTCAATGATGTAGCCTCATAAAATCCAGCACACCAAATTCATGCAATTAGAGGATGTAATGGTCCGTGAGTTGTTGGATACATGCAAAGTGTTCATGCAATCATTTAATTTTAATCACATTGGTTACTGTGTCCAAATAATGCTATTTAAATAAGTTTCATTGACAGTCCTTTGTGAATTCCGTTGAGATGGAGAGTCAAGGCAGGCAGAAAGGAGTTATTAATTTTTTATTTTAAGGGAGAAACTTTGGATGGAAAACTCTAAAGTTTCAGACTTAACATAGTAGGCGCAAGTCCTTAGGTAGAAAAGTATCTGCAGTTGTGTGGATAAACTGTGGGCACTCAGACTGGGAATTTAAAACAATGGACTGGTAGAAATAGCTGTAGTTCTTTAAAACTTTTGCACTTTTTCCTACTTTTTGCACTACCTGGAGGTTTCAGGGCCAGGATTAACCTTTGACATCTCTGTCTGTCCTCACACAGTGCAGGATTTCAGGCAGTGACTCCTGCATCCATCTCACAGTTTCTGGTTCAGCCAGAGATATCTAAGTGCTCTGAAATGTTTGAGAGCAGAGGTTGCTACATCTGCAGTCTCAGTGGTTAAATAACCTCACTGGTTCAATTAGAACAAGATGACAATGTTTCTGGTTTTCCTTTTCTTTTCTTTCCTTTTTCTTTCCTTTTTCTTTTCTTTTCTTTTCTTTTCTTTTCTTTTCTTTTCTTTTCTTTTCTTTTCTTTTCTTTTCTTTTCTTTTCTTTTCTTTTCTTTTCTTTTCTTTTCTTTTCTTTTCTTTTCTTTTCTTTTCTTTTCTTTTCTTTTCTTTTCTTTTCTTTTCTTTTCTTTTCTTTTCCTTTCTTTTCCTTTCTTTTCCTTTCTTTTCCTTTCTTTTCCTTTCTTTTCCTTTCTTTTCCTTTCTTTTCCTTTCTTTTCCTTTCTTTTCTTTTCTTTTCTTTTCTTTTCTTTTCTTTTCTTTTCTTTTCTTTTCTTTTCTTTTCTTTTCTTTTCTTTTCTTTTCTTTTCTTTTCTTTTCTTTTCTTTTCTTTTCTTTTCTTTTCTTTTCTTTTCTTTTCTTTTCTTTTCTTTCCTTTCCTTTCCTTTCCTTTCCTTTCCTTTCCTTTCCTTTCCTTTCCTTTCCTTTCCTTTCCTTTCCTTTCCTTTCCTTTCCTTTCCTTTCCTTTCCTTTCCTTTCCTTTCCTTTCCTTTCCTTTCCTTTCCTTTCCTTTCCTTTCCTTTCCTTTCCTTTCCTTTCCTTTCCTTTCCTTTCCTTTCCTTTCCTTTCCTTTCCTTTCCTTTCCTTTCCTTTCCTTTCCCTTTCCTTTTCTTTCCTTTTCTACCTGCTGACTTTATTTTCCTGAGCCTTAGTTTTACACTTGCTAAAATGAGAGCAACAAATGAAGAATCAGATGGTCTTCTAATGTAAATTAACACCACTGAGGACAAAATCTCTTTTCTTACCTTTTTCCAAACAGCCTTTGCAGGGTGAATTTATCTGTCTTCCTTGGGACTTCCACCTCCCACTTAAATCTATGTATTTGGTTTTGTATGAGGTTATACTGCTTTGAAAATCCCTGCCTGTGTCCCTCTGTATTCTTCATAGATGGGAGGTAAAAGTCCTGAACGTGACATTGCTTGTGAAATGATGCAAGCCCACAATCTCTGCAGCGTTGTTCTTATAAGCATGTATCATATCAATAAAAGATTATCCTAGTGCAAGAATGAAAAAATAAAAACTGAAGGAGAAAAGGATTGGGAATCATTCACAGCAGGTCATTTTGCTTGGGCTGCAATCAACATGAGAGGCTTGATAAGACAGGTATTTGAGAGAGTATTGATCTCAGATCTTTTTCATTTAAATTTTATTTTTGTATTTGTTTATACTTAATAAGCTTCTTGCTTCTTGCTTGCTTGTTACACACAGCCTCTGGCTTGTATATTTACCAGTCCTTGTAAGTTGTGTACAATTTCTGTATACCAACCCATCCTTGGTTCTCATTTGGGAGACTAGGACTCAGATCTTCTAAATACCTCTTCCACCCTCTCTCCAGTTTGTTTTTGCCCCTCATTGATGGAGTAAATCCTGGTGTTAATGCATAAAACCAGAGCAATTCCCTCACTGCATTGTCATTCTAGAATCATTTTGCAAAGGGAAACATGCCTTGGCACCACCCTTTCTCTGCCTGTACAGGCAGGTGTGGGGTCAGCATTGCGATTCACCTTCTGGTAGCACCTCAGGGTTCTCTCTGTGTGTGGTATGAGGTTCTGAAGTGATGTGTTTACACTTAATAACATGCAGATGCAGATCTTGACCTGCAGATTTTGAGGCACCACGTAGAGAGGTAAGAGAGGAAACAAAGACACAGAGATATAAAGTGACTTTTCCAAGGGCATATTGTTGTCCATGTCAGAGTATGTTAAGATCCCAGCTCTCACAGTCTCTCTTTGGTGAGTTATCCCCCAGACCAGAAAAGCTCTCCAGGGTGATTTAAAAGGGTGTGATTTTAACCAAGCTCAAGGCCCAGTAGTTTAATGAATCTTCTCCCAACAACTGGCATGCGCATAACTCATCTCGTTCTTCAGGTTTTTGTGACTAATACAAGAGCTGTTCACCCTAACCTGCCTGCGTGATTCATCTGTGTTCTGTACAGCTCTTGTTACTCAAACTGTAAGTAGCGAGTGAAAGAGGTAAAAACAAAGTATCTGACAGCAGATGGGGATTTAATAATATCAAGAGGAAATGTTGTTCAAAAATCTCATCCCAAGTTGTGCCAGTATTTAGACTTTTAGGCCAAAAATAGCCAAGAAGAAAAAAAAAAAAAGTGAACTTTTTGCTGGGTTCTATCCAAGGTTTTTTTCCAAGATGAGACAGACTGATTTTTACACAACCACATAGGGTCAGTCACTGATGGGGCGTTATCATACCAAGATAGGAGGAGAGGATTGGTTCATTTACATGTGAGCTAAAGCTTGGTTTATTTGAAAATTTGTTTCCTGCCCATGAGTTATAAGTGAACTGGGAGCCAGGTGGTCCAAAGGAAAGGCTTTTTTTAAACACATTTAGAACTGTACCTCCTTCTCTACCTGACTTCTGCTTTAGTGCATGGCGACACATCTGATCTTTGAATGCATTCAGAGTTTCCCTGTCACCTTCTTCCCTCAAAATAATAAATCTCCACTTTCTCTGTTTATTTAATCAACTTGATAGGATGATTAAAAGTTAAAATATATGACAAGGCAGTTCTGCTTTTATGTTTTGGTTTTTCATTTATAGCCTGCTTCAGAATGTGTTAGCTTAGTGGAAGGTAATAGCTTCTGCATGAAATTGAGTGCTTCCTTTTGTTAAGGAGATGCCTATGAATGCTATTTCTTTTCTCATTGTTATTACTATTAACCAAAGAAGGTCAGTTTGGTTTTGAATCAGCTGTTTCTCTATAGAGAAGAGTCAAACTCTGATTAGACTTCACGCTAAGAAGAGGTGTGGGAAACTGGAGTGTAAGTACGCAGTGACTTTTTATTATTAAGTACAAAGCTGTCCTTTCCAAATAGCAGCATTGAGCTCCGCTTTGCTATCCTCCACCAGCTGCCCTTTCCAATAATGACTCCATGACTGGTAGTTATCAGGAGGAATTTTATTTAGGACTCGTGTTTTGATAACATTTAAGGCTATTAAAAAGAGGAAAATCCCAAATGACAAGTGCTGCTAAGTAGGTGGTTAACCAATTGCAAAGCACAGATCTAAAGCAGCACAAATTTCAGAGAAACTGCACAACGTAAGCCCTTGGGATACAGGCTTGGGTAGAATGAAATGGGGTTTGCAAATTCACTGAAATTAGGCAAAGCATTTGAGAGCCATCACCGCTTAAAGAAATTGATGAGCCCTTGTCTGTATGTGCAAGGCCACAGCATTAATCATTCACACAGGCAGGAATGGACTGTAGTTTTCAAACACGATTTGATGTGGGTTGTTGGGTGACTTGGAAGATGTAGCTGTTATTGCACAGAATTAAGAAAAAGTACACATGTTTACCTCTTAGAGCTCTCCATACACCCACTTATATGTCTATGTCATCCCTGTACCATTTTCTGCTGACACTGGCCAGCTGTTGAGACCTCAGTCAGTTCATCTAGCCTCTTCTAAGCCACCCTGAATTCAAACTGTCCAGAGCACATCATGCCCCACTTCGTGTCCATGACTCAGTTTCCTGATCTATGAAAAATACAACAGATAGTTATAGATCTGTCTTGTAGGGTTACAACAAGAGAGACAAAGAAACATTTTAGTAAGATCAAAGTCCTGTGGGATTTCATTTACTATTGGTTTTGGGGTAAGTCCAGACTGGCTGCTATTTTTGTAGCTTTCAACTCAAGTTCCTTCCTCTCTCACCATTTAGGTCTGATCTTGCCACCTTTTATTGCCAGGACTAAGCACTACCCTTGGAAACAGTATCATTGATTGCCATGTCAAAAACTCACATTACAGAGGGTACTGGGAGTGAATAAATATTTCAAGCCCAGATTTGCAAAGGCTGCAGTAAACATGGCTCAGTGAGAGGTGTCTGTTCCCATCCTTCAATGCTGAGCTGCCCCAGAGTACAGGGCTGCACGCTCCAGACCAGTGTCCTTCAAGAGAAATCTTTCACCAGAGTTCTCTTGTCCTGCCCATCTCTTGTGGCTGCTGTCCAAAAGGAGCTTAAAAAGAGCCCAGTGTAACTTTCGCAGAAGAGATGTCACCTCGATGTCTTTGCCAGTGTTTCCATCTCCCTGTAACACAAGGCCTGTGTGTGAGCTGAGTGCATGATGACTTCCAGGGTTTAACTATGCAGAGCCAGCTTGTGTCCTTGCTCGACAGGCTCTGCAGAGAGAGTACTCCTTGCTGCCACAAACACCACTCTGAGAGGTGAAGCATACTGCCCTCCAGGGTGAAGCCCATCCTTCCACCAGGCTTTCCTGCTACCCAGCACTGCAAGTCATCTGCACTGAGTAAGCACTAAGATATCACTTGGCCCCAAAGTTAAGAAAACAGTGCAAAAAAAAAGTGGCTTGCGGGAAACACAGTGGTTAGCCTTGTGCTGCTCTTATTCCAGTCTGAATTTCTCAGAGATTCAACTCTTCCTCAGCATGGATGAGCTCTGCAGGAGAAAGCAAAGACGTGGGAGAATCCATGCTTGGCTCTCTCCTTCACCACACATCACTGCTATAGCCTATCAATCCTGGAGGCTGGCCATTGCGTTTGGAGCTCTATAGCCCTGCTTTGAGCTATAGAGCAAATCCTAATGCTGTTAAAAGCTAGTAGAACATCCTAGAGACAGTCACCAATTCCCTTTATTCTTCTCCAAATCATAAGAAACTCTCCCTCTTCCTCCTTCCTCATTCAAGGGGAAAACTGTCTGTCTCCACAACTGCAGCAGTTGGCTGTTCATTCACAAGCTAACTGCTCCAGCTCTCTGCCTTATTGCTATTTGGATTCATTTCCCCATCCCATCAGGCACTAATCCAGCAAAAGATGTCATCTGGTTAGCAGAATCATCTGGGAAAAGTTAGGAGACCCCTAACAGACTTCCTTTACCCATTGCCAGCCCCCTGCTACTAATCCAAATAGTCCCCGGAGCACCAAGTGAGTTATTTTAGTTTTCTTTCCTTTGTTTTCATTCTTTCTTTGTAGCCTTGTGGGTTTTTTTATTTTGTTTCTTTTTGTTTCTTTTTATTTTATTTTTTCTTCCAGACCCAGCTGCATCTTTGCAAATTCCATCTCCAGAATGGAAGCTTGGCTGAGCTGGAAGCTATTAGTGCTGGTGGTTAGTGGCTGGCTGTGGCCACTTGCCAGGGAAGGGGGGGTGACAAGTCCTGAGGCATCGTGGCAGCATGAAAAGTGACTAAATACTTCAGCACATGATTTCTTTCCCATTACTTTGATTCAAATCTCCTTTAATCCTCAGCTGCGTTAATGCAGTTAGTAGGTTATGAGTGCCACATGTGGATGCCACTGGATTTGATTCCTTCACACAATTGGTTGGTAAATAATTTAGTACCAGTTTGGCCTGGAATGGGACCTGAAAATAGCCAGGCTGCTTATAGTTTATAGCTTCTGCTTTCTCTTTTGTTGAATTTTTCCTGCTCACCAGCACCCAGGGGTTGTTTGTGCAAGCAGGACCTGGCAGAGACCACCATTTCATATGTCACAGCAGCATTTTCTCCCTGATCATCAGAATCTTTCTTCATTTATTTCCTGTAAAAGAGGGGAGGAGAGGTGTGGGTGACACCTGAGAACTGAACAAGAATTTTTGTGATCCTGCAAACACTACAAACTTGCTCCATATTCTTCCACCAAATTCAGTTCTTTCTCTACACCTCGTGCTTTCAAAATAATGATGTATTCATTTGTTTCGGATTTCTGTACTTCTTTATCACAGTCTAAGCCATACGTGGCAACGGAAGGTAGAAAATGGTAATAGCAAGGAAGGAATTTTTGAGTGTGAGAAGAAGTCTGGGATGAGCAAGGAAACAAAAATTGCAACAGAACAGCCAGGCTGGTCTGGACTGGATCAACTTTCAGGTGCTGTCATGTTTCTTTGGGCTGAAGCATGACAGTATCCCCAGGTAATATTCTTTATCCCCTTTTGTTTCTTGCCACAAAGTGGTCTGTTCTTACCCTCCCCAGCTGCTGTCAGCTACTGATCATGAAATGTCTCCCACCTTCCTGCTCAGTACAGACATCCTCCTCTATGTGGACCTGAGCTTGTCCCACGCAAGACTTGGCTACAGAGCTGATCCTTAATCCCTACATTTCAGCATTGCTTCTGATTCATCTGTCCTCAGCTAGGGGATGTTTTGTCTCTCCTGCCCCTATGAAATGCTTATTTTGTGAGACTCACCTGACTGTCTATTGAAGCATGGAGGATAGAAGCAGCCATAGACAAAAGCAGCTGCTAAACACTCTACGGAGAGGCTGTGGTTCAAACAGGCTGCACACAGAAGCTGATGGGAGAAATAGCGCAAATACCCCAATAGTTTGGGGTATTTGGAGTCTCCCTGAACATCACCAGTGCTTGGCAACTGCCCTTCCCACCCCATCACCACTTGTGGCTTTCCAGCTCACAGGAATAGGGGTTGTTGTAGGATCCTGCATGGGCATATGAAGTTAGCAGGGCTTTGTCTGTGAGGTGTCATTTATTAATGTGAGGATTTCATTATACAGCACAGCTGCAGGAAAGCAAAAGCTGCTCATGCCGCCCCAGTGCTGCATCATTGTGTCAGGGCTTTTTCTTGCTTTTATCTGCCTTGTCCCTGGCTTTGTTTCTTCTCTGCTTGTAATTAATTTCTTTCACCCAAGCAGTTCAAGGTGTTTTGCAGGCATGTTGCAGGAGCAATCCCCCACGTTCAGCAAGGTTCAACAACCACTGCATAGAAGGGAACACTGAGGTACGAGGAAATTAAGGTCAGGAAGCTCACTCTCAGGTGCCTGAATGCAGTCATCTACTTCAGCACTGAGGGACTGGGCAAACCCTGGCTGGTCAGCGATGGCACCACAGACTGCTCGCTGTCCTGCTTTCTCCTGCATTGTTGCTTAGCAACTTTGAGATGAAGGCCAACTATTTTGATGTCTGAATGAAGATTCAGGCATTTAACTTCAGGGACCCATGTTTGAAAATTCTGGCACAGGAGAGGAGATGAAGGTCACATACAGAGATGACAGTTCTGCACCAGGGGCAGAACCAAGTGTGTCTCTGTGTGCCCATTCAAATCAAGAGCACCTGCTTGCTTCTTCTCTAGAGAGGTTTTGTGCTCCTGGAGTTAGAAATCACCCATTCTGTTCTGGCACAGCTGACGTTTGTTTCTATGAACAGTTTCTGAGGAAAGGGAGCAGTGTTTTCAATAGTGAGTGTTTGGTTGAAGCCAAAATTTCTGTCCCCACTGTGCCCAGAGATACCTCTGGTGATGTGGGCAACCTGTGATGGTGGGACACTGAGACGGGCATCATCTGGATACTCTTGGTTGGCTCACAGTTCCCTCCTGAGGATACCTCTGTTACCTGCTCTGCAGAACAGGGACAGTAATGCTTCAGCCACCTTCTCCAAGAGCTCTGAGAGGCTTGTATGTCTCCCACAAATGCTCCTCAAGATCTAAATAGTAGTGTTATTTCTAGTGTGTTATCCTGATAGCGTGAGAAGCATAAACAAGATCCGCATTTGCTGATGGTGACTCACTGTGAGCCTTTGAGGGTTGTGTGGAAAGGCTTGCTCTGATGTTTTTGCTGCTCTGAGATAGATTATTGATTCTCTTTATCTGGTGTTCGTCTTACAAACCCAAGGTGATGAGCATCCTGTTAGTTTCAAGAGCACTGGTGCTATTTTTCTACTGCTTCAAGGGACACAGAATATGATCCAAGTACCCTCAAATAAGGGAAAAAAAAACAAAAAAAAAAAAAACAGCAGGTCAACCTGGTTCATATCAATTAAATTGCCAACTCCAGGGGAAGGTTTAAAAGTAAAACTGGGTAACAGAAGCAGCCCTTGTCCAGTGAGAGGGTCAAGAATTTTGCTTGTCATGGATGGCTTCTTTTGTTTTGAAGTTTATTAGGAAATACCAGATCACTGCAGAATATATTTCACTTAAAATAAATACATAAATAAATAATGATAATGATAATAATAATCCTGAGAGAGAAATCTCAGGAAATTGTCAGAATGTTGTATTTTGACATTCTTGCCAAGGAAAAAAATATGTTCTTTCCAGTTGTAAAAGAACTTGTTATTTTAGAAATGTAAGCTTATTCCCAGGTAATTAACTCAAGAAAATCTTTGGAATCTAACAGATATATATAAATATATATATATCCATCAAGATATAAAAATAAGTATCTGGCTTTAACAGAATAGGGATTTTACTGTTCTTTTCTATTTTTGACAGAGAAAGGTCTCTCCAGCAGCAGCTGCAACACCAACATCCCTTTCTTTGTAGCAAACCCTACTGCCAAAAAACGCTAGTGACAAAATTTACCACACTTCCCTACAAAAAGACGGGCTCGGCGCTCCCCCTCACCCCATCTCTGCCTGTCTTGAAAGCCATAAATATGAAGAGGCCAGCTAAGTTAACTGCAAAATATCCACTTGCTAACAGGTGTAACAAAAGAGCGAGACTGAAATGAACGCTCTGCAGAATAGAGAGAGAGGAGGTGGGGAGCGGGGCGGGAAGGGGGGAAAGGAAAAAAAAAATCTACATGATTGAATGCCTTATAAATGTAAATGGCTTGGCAGAAAGGGTTTAGCAGCCCCAGGTAGAAGATTGTACTTGGTGTTACAAGGCCCTTATTTTCAGAATCACAGCACTGGAGCCTTTTTGAAGCTAGTCCCTGTGTTTGCTTCTTCAATCTGTGAATATCAGGTTGTCTTTTGTATTTTTCTTCCTTTTTTTTTTTTCTTTTTTTTTTTTTAATCTCTGCACTTGGGTGTGCCAGGCTTAAACGGAATCTCAGAGAGAGGCAGAGAATGTGAGCTGTTCTTCGGACATTTGAAAGAGCTGTTGTTGCCACTTGTTTGTGATCCTCCGCCTCCCCATCCACCTCCCTCACCAAGCCCCATTGCTTGTTTTCCTTCCGCAAATCCCACCCTCCCTTTCGGACGTTTTTTATTTACTATTTCCCTCTACATTTATCTATGTATTTTACACCCAGTAAGTCAATCAGTTTCAAATTATTGGTCCCTGAGACAGATGTTTGGTGAGTCATTTAGCTGCGCGAAGTTCTTCAGACAGTTTGCTCTTGCACCTCCTGTTCATTTAAAGCATCTTTTGAGGCTGATTTTTCCTTTTCAAAATGTCTTTAACTGTCGAACGTTCACTCCCACCGGGCAGTCTAATGATGTTGGACACAATATGTGTGAACATCTCTTTAGAGGCCATCTCCCCTAGGCTACATTCTTGCCTATAAAATCACTGTTTATTTAGTCCTTAGGCCTAGGAACCATCTGCAGTCCCCATGGCTCCTGTTGTTTTTAAAGTCCTATTAAGTTTCTGCACTTCTCCTCAGAGCATTATTTTATTTCTAAACAACCACAGACAACATCCTGTCAACGTGGCTTCTGCCAGGCAAATTAGAGATGACAGTTTCATTCTTCTGACTATGGTGAACTCTCATTTGATGTTATTTGACTTGAAAAACAACTGTTATGTGGAGCGTGATTTAAAAACAATGATAATAATAATAGTAATAATAATAATAATTTTAAAAGAGAAGATGGGAGAGGGTGGCCCGCAGACACTCAGTTAAGATGCTCAGACAGCTTCTGCCAGTCAGGAAAACATAAGGGATTGGAAGGCTCTATATAATGGTCATAAGAAAAGAGAATCAATGAGTGTTGACTTGATGTCATTTCCAATCTTTCTTTTCCTGACAGGAGCTGAAAACATTTTGGTTTGGTGTGGTAGGGCTTATTTGTGCTTTCGCTGCTCTCTCTCTTTCCCTACCTCCCATCTCTCCACTTTGCTGAGTAAGCACAGAGCCAGGCTGAGGGGTTGAGCCCCAGTCCTCAACCTCCTGGCCTCAGCGCCTGGGGACTGTAAGCTGTTGCTAGGATCACCAAAACTGACCCACAGTCTTGGCCAGCATCTCTGAAGAAGGATGTTCCCAGAAGCCAGAGGCAACTGCCCCTTTGAAAAACATTTTGTAAAATACTTCTTAGTGTCATTGTTGTGGTGCCTCACTAAAATGCTTCTGGGTAGGAAATGAAACCATGATGTGAATGTTATTGCTGGGAGAGGGTTATTTGAGCATCTGTATCTGCTCCAGCCCCAGACTGTCCTTCACTCTGCAGGAAAGTAAAGGATGCTTGTGCCATCCCCCAAATAATGCCGAGGTTTTCCTTGTGAGAGTGCTACCTAGCCAAGGCTAGCACCAGCCAGTCTGTAAGCTGTCACCAAAACAACAGGGATAGCCAGAGCATAGCACCAGCAAGCAAGCCCCCTTCTAGGACAGTAACATGGCTGTGGTGTTTTGACCCTCCCCAGTTGCTAGGATTACCCGTAAGAACCATAAGCTGCTGGTTATGGCTTCATGCTGACTGCTGCCACTGAGTATAATCAGGGAAAAACTAAAAAATCAGTACAAATAAGACGCAGCCTGTGTGACCTCAGTGAACCAGTCAACCTCCTCCTGCACTGGGTTTGCTGCCTGCAGATTTGCTGCAATAGTTGGGTATGAAGGCTGCATTTAGTTGCTTTCATAGTGTTCTTCAAGATGTGGAGGGGGATGGCTATAATTAAATGGAAGTGGTTAGGCTGGCTGATGTGTTTTCTTTACTGCTGAAGGAGGATCTTTACTGCTGTAATGCTCTGGCTCTGCAGTCAAGCACTCAGATGTAAGGAAAGAAGGTTGAGGTTGCCTCCGTAATCTTAACTCTGCCTTCTTCTGAATGTGCATCATAATAAGGTTGTCAACAAAACCCTCACTTTGTGGAGTATATGTAACTCCACTGAAGTTTAAAAAGTGTGAAATTATATTGCATTATATTAGCAAAGAAACAGTACATTACACTACCAGGAAAAGAGGCTGACATCAATGGAGCTATGATGATTGACACCAGACAAAGAACTGCATTTTCCAGCAATCACAGGTTGGCTTTCCAGATAGTACAGTATCGCTACAGGTGACTTATTTCAACAACCTTAGATGTAACATTGCCATATTTCCACAACCTGTTTGTCTCCTTGAATGCTCACACTGTTTTTGCTCTGTCAGAGTAGTCCATGCTATCCTTATCAAGTTAGACGGTTTATCTTCTCCCTATGGCTTGCATTCTAATAGTCCAGGCTCCTACCATCTAGTCTGAATTTGCTTTTCAAACAGCAGGGTAGCCTTACTGAGGTACAATTCAGGAAGATATGGCAATTCCATTACTATGAAGCTCATTTAGCGGCACACTTGGGTGGTCTATATACTCCAGTAAATTTTCACTGTTTATGCTGTGTCTGTGAATAATCTCTTGAGTGCTATTCTGTTTCAAATAGGTTTTCATCCTATCCTCAGCACCAGCGTAGTGGAGTGCCTTCCAGTCATGCATTAAGCAATATGAGCAGTTTCTTTTCACTGCAGTCCCTTCTCTCATTTTCTTCTTAGGGGGGCAAATTTAGGTACATGACCACTTTGGTTTTGTTGGTTTTGTTTTTGAAGCCTGTCTCAGTGTCTACACTTGAGGTCTGCATTAGAGGAGGGAAGCTGAGGAAATGTCCCTAGTTCTAGAACCGAAAGCTATCTGAGGTCTGCAATAGCTGTTGTTTCATCAGGAGCTGCTTCTACAGAGCCCTTGAAAAATCATTGACTCTGCTGTGAGCATTTGGCTAAGGAGCACAATTATAGGGCTCTTCTCTATTGCTCCTTAGAAGAGAGGGGAACTTCTGGCCTAAAGGGATGAGCTCAAAAGTTTGATTATTTCCAAAGGGAAAGAGATAGCAGAGTGGAGGGGATTTGCAGAACTCTCAGTCTATGCATCATGTTCCTCCTTTCTGGACGTGCAGGAGTCCTTTCCTGTATGCAGAGGGGGCTCAGTAGCATTAGTTTCAGTCCCTGAGGTTTACCCACATTCAGTCATTCTCTTTGCAGCAGCCTCTTCAAGTGACCCTGGCAAGTCTCTTAGGGTGGGATTCATCTTCTTTAATTTAGGTATCAAGGAAGATTATCTGACTAAGCTAGTGACCTGTGGTTTCTTTTATAGCCAACAGAGAGAAAAATGTAATTCCAGGTGGTGATTCATCTCCTAAATATATATATATATGTTTAAAGACAGAGTGGTTGCTTTCTAGAGGAGCCTGTTTCCTCCAAGTGAGATTCTAGATCTGACTTGGTGATGGAGGGCTGAATCTCAGCCATTGCCCTTCTCATGGGACCTGGACAGCAGATCACATAGTCCTGCTTCATGCAGAGTTAGTGTTTTGGAAGGAAAGGGGTATGCTCCTGTCCTGGTAAGGAACTGTGGAGGGGACATATTTGTGCCCAAGAGAGATGGGGTATGTTCTGAGAGTGGAATGAAAGTGGTGTAATGAGTAGTTCTGTGGATTTCTTCCAGCAGGGAAGCAAATAAAGGTTTTGTCCTCCAACTAGCTTATCTGGTCAGTGATGTCTTCGCACATGATATCCAGTTGTTCTCTTTATATAGGGGAGAGGAGGGAGGGAAAGAAGGGAAGAAATGAGGGGTTGAAAATTACTTTGAACCGTTACAATTGAACTGAGACAGTATTTGGATGTGACTGCAATTAAAGCAGAAGGTCTTTTAGATGTAGGAAAGAAATCTGGGCTCATAGAGTCCGTGGAGAATGCAGTATTCAGTAACCACCGAGGCAGGCATACATTATAAATACATCTGTAACTACCGGGATAGGTGTGAAAATGTAATTAACTGGAAACCTACTGAGTTTAAATGGACTTTTAGTTGTTTCAGTTTTTTTTTTCCTTCTTCTTTAGCCCTCCCTCCTCCCATTCTTAAGTTAAGTTTAGACTTGTGGGTCCTCTAACTCCCACTGGCACAGTGTAATTTAGCAAAGGTTGTTCCAGCCGAATTTGAAATTAATAATTTCAAATAGGCAAATCAATGATATTTAAAAGCTCCCTCCTGTGTGTTTGTACAATCTGCACAGGTATAAAAGCTAATCACATCTTGCAGGGGAAGAACATTTGTTATCGGTTTTAAGTAGCGCTTGGCAGTTTGGGGGGATCAAACACCATGTTTCTTTCCAAAGTGTGTGTGCGCCTCTGTAATTTAATATTTCTCATTAACTTAGTGCTTGGGAAAGTTGTCAGTGCCAACAGGGAGGAGCTGGCCAACCCCCTGAGAAATCTTCCATTTTGCATCACTGTGAGATTTGCAAATAGAAGGAGGGGGATGTAAGAGGGATCATGAAGGAACAGAAATGGACTGAGTTAAAAGTGAGGTTTCTGAGGGTTGATGGGACAGTGAAGGGCTAGGTATGTCTTGCCCAACAGCCATCCAGGAAGGTGCAAAACACATTATTCCTTCACAGTATTCCTGCAAATGCCATATTAGCTCAGATCCAGCAGCCTTTGTTATCCTTTGTCCCGATCTTAGCACTTTCAAATATCACATACCTCGTGAAAAAGCATTAGAAACATTATGGATTCTACATTTTTCATAATATAGTTTCTTTCTAACACTGTTAATTTATCTTTAGAATACACCTGGAACTACGATAATGCATATCCACTATCCACATTTGTTCTTTTTAATATAATTGTGGGTAGTATTACTATCTGAATATGCTAACTCCGCTCTAAGTCCTTGTAGATTTCAGCTGTAATAATTTCTTGCAGCAAGAAGTTCCATAGGTCAACTCTGCAGGAGGCAAAATATATTCTCTTTCTATGCCAACTCCAATGTATAATTTATTTTCTGGATTAGTATTTTGCCTGTGCTTCTACATGAAAAGATCCCGTTCAGCCCAGTGCTGTCTCATATGGAGAAGAAAAGCCAGCTGGCTGTGCTGAAACACTCTTTCAAAAAGTTCCAAGAAGGAGGAAGACTCTTACATTTGTATTCTCCTTGCAACATCTCTTAATAATTTAATTCCCATTAGAAGTGCCTGTGTTGTAGGGGCGGAGGGGTGGGGGGGAGAAGGGGGGAAGATTTATAGAGAGATTTCACTCCAGGTTGGGTTTTTGTCTTTCTGTGTTTTCTTGGCATTTATCATGCATGTTTTAATTTGGATCTGAGTCTTGCTACCATCTGGTCATTATTGCAAAGAAATATTCATTTTCTCTGAGTGACATGGGCTTCATTCATCATGGAACTAGCTGATTGCCCCTCAGTTTTTTTTCCTATGACTTGGAATGATGTCGGAAGATACTTAGCACCAGACATAACAGCAGTCAATAAAGTTTGCAAAGTTAGTGGCAGCTGGTAACTGGGCCCAGAAAAAAATTAGAAGATGCTTTGCAGTCATTGATGCTTCCACTATTTTCCATACCATGCATGGCAAGTGAAGTGTTGGAGTCCAACCACAATTGCAAAGGATGGGAGGTGAGGTAATGACTCAATTCCTCTTCTGCTCTCTATCCTTGGAGTGCTGTCTCCAGCGAAGTGAAATTTAGAGTTTTTTGCTCTCACCTAAGCACAGAAAAGACAAAAAGCAAAACAATTTGCTCCAGAGGAATTTTGCAGCAACAATGCTTTGTTTCTCCCACAAAAGGAACAGACATCTAAGCAAGCCAATTTCAAAAGCACTAGGAGTTCTTCATGAAGAGGTCTCAAAAGCCATACTACAGGCTTCGGGGGAAAATTAGGCGCAGTCTCTTTTAGCTTCCCGTCATGCTAGAGCCTTCTCTGGATGCCTGTTATTACTGGCAATGACCACAGGGTAGAGGGAACTCAACAGAGGGAGTCATAAGGGCTCTTAGGAATATTCAGTGTGAAATGACGCATAAGTGCTTCTTCACGTGCTTTGCAAATACACTGCTTGTGACTATTCTTTCCCATGTCTGGTTCTTTCCAGGCACTGTTATGTGGCTCCCTGGACTTACAACAGCTTGGATTCCTTTTGTTTGAAAACAATCCCTTGTAGCACTAACAACTGTGTGTATATGCATGTGATTTGGGAGGGAGTAACAAAGATAGTGTTCTTCAGTCTCTCAGTGTTGTGATAACAGGGTGTCAGTCATAGACACATGAACAAGAGAGTCTGAAGCAATTACACCTCTGTGGATCAACATTTATGTACCTCACCAAATTGGGGTTTAGCTACAGAAAGGCAGCTGGCACCTCTGGATCTGTCAGGAGAATGGACAGATGGCAACATGCGACTGGTGGAGGACAAATTATTGCATGAGAGCACAAGATTAGCTGGGAATGGATAGGGATTGTAAAATGAGACTGGTTTGGAGTGTAAGTCTCTACAGTCATTTGTAAAATGCTGAAAATTAGATGACGGTTCTAGCTCCCTTGGTAGCCTTGGACCTACCTACCTTTCCAGAAGAGAGGCAGTGCAAAACCACACAGATCTACAGAAGGCAAAGTGACCTCACAGGAAAAAGAGCTGGCCAACACATCTCAATACATCCTCTGGATTTGGTCCTAGATGTTGGCTTCTTTTTTAGAGAGAATGAGATGACTGATAGTGAGCATTGCCATTTAGTGTTCATCAACAATTGTCACTGTGCCCAAGGAAATATGTTTAACAGTTTTTGGACACACAGTGCATTCTGTTGCACCATGTCTAGAATGGTTTCAAATGGAGCAGCCAACAAGTGGAAGAGATGATAGAACAGCTTGCTTCAATTTGGAGCATCTGTGCCAGTGAGATTTTGGAGTTATGAATACCCAGTCTTCTTCCAGCATAGCAAAGGCTTAGAGTGAGAGGGAGAAAGGGAGAGAACATCTGCGAATTTGCTGGAGGGTAAAACTAAGCCCCGTATTGGGCAGAGCAGACTCAGAACACTGCAATTACTACAGGAATTTGTTCTGGATCAAAATGAATTTTCTGTCTTCCTAATAGGTGGCTTATTTGGAGGCTTTGCTCATGCTCAAAGTAATTTGAAGTTACTCCCAATTAAATCATTTGTGATGAATTCAAACACAAACAGGAGATGAACTGGATCCTGCCATCGAAGAAGAACAGCAATAGAATCATCCCATGGTAACAGTTTGTGGGAAGGAGAGAACTGGGCAAGGGGGATAATAAAAATAGAAGGTAGTCCAGATGTTGAATGAAAACTAAAATACCGCCTTTCTTCTCTCTACTGATAGCACCGAATGTTATTTTGTTTCTTTGGAATTCATTTTCTGAAAGTGTCTGCATGAGGAACATCTGCTCCCTCAAATCCAGACCTACAATTTGAATAAATTATGAATATCTGGCAGCAGCCCATTATTAATGGCTAGAGTTTTATAAGATTTTCCAGTATAATAATAGTGGCTGGCATTTCTCCCAGAGAGACTCGTATTTGTCCCATTTTATTCTGCTTTGCTTTCTCTTCTGTTTTTCTCTCTGAATCTGAGTGTCATCAGTTGATTTTTACCATGGCTTTTGGGAAGAAAAAAGAGAAGAAAAAGAGAAGAAAAGAGAAGAAAGGAAAGGAAAGGAAAGGAAAGGAAAGGAAAGGAAAGGAAAGGAAAGGAAAGGAAAGGAAAGGAAAGGAAAGGAAAGGAAAGGAAAGGAAAGGAAAGGAAAGGAAAGGAAAGGAAAGGAAAGGAAAGGAAAGGAAAGGAAAGGAAAGGAAAGGAAAGGAAAGGAAAGGAAAGGAAAGAAAAGAAAAGAAAAGAAAAGAAAAGAAAAGAAAAGAAAAGAAAAGAAAAGAAAAGAAAAGAAAAGAAAAGAAAAGAAAAGAAAAGAAAAGAAAAGAAAAGAAGAAAAGAGAAAAAAGAGAAGAAAAGCCATTATTATCCTATAAATCAAAAAGAAAAATGACATCCTCAAACATAAAAGACTCCCTTGAGTGTTTCGCTATTATTACCTGTACAAGGTTGCACATGTGGCTTCAGAAACATCTTCTTCCATCAGGAATCATCAGGTAGTAAGATTTCTCACTTCCATGAAAGAGACAAGTTTTATTAACTTCCTCTGCAGCATATACCCTGGTAATTAATGATGCAGTGCACCTTTGAGGTGTCCTAATGTAGGCCGTTTATCAAAAACTGCAACTGCGTAGAAAGAGGACTATGTTCTTTCAATATGATAAATCCAAGTGTGCGCTGGGCTGCATCTCTCTTTTAAGTACAGCCGCTCCCTCTAATTGCAGGCTTTGACTTTCATTGTAAGTTCTGACAAATCACCTTCTGGTGGAGAGTCCCTCCCATGCACGTGTAGATGGTCGTGCACCGAGAAAAAACCTCAGCATCCCCCAGATTCAGCAGAGCATACGTCTAAACCTGCAGACTGATTTTTGGTGTTGCACTGGAGATCCTGTGGCAAAAGTCATTTCTCCCTGAGCTTTCTGCATCACTACGAAGAAAAGGAGAAAGAGGCTGGGTTCCTGTGTGGGCTTTCTGCCCAGCATTAGCCCCTCAAATAAGTTTCTGCTGTTTTGCTCTACTTATCCCCTAGAGCTAGATGCTGGAAGATCCCCACTATGATTTCCAGTGCAGTGTCACTGGGCCACTGAAATCATGATTGTATGGCTGGCCTTTTGATGGGATTAAAACAACTCTCCCAAGGTGGACACAAATAAGGCAGAGACATCTGTGTTTGGCCCATAGATGTGATGAAATCATTGGGGAGAAAAAAAAAAGACAGAAAAATAGTTACTTCAAGGTGCTTTGGACAGGGTCCTGATGCAAAAATTCCATTATACCATAGGGACAAGAAATAAAGAATAACACAACCTTGTCAGCAAGTTGCTGAGTAAGAAGCCACAAGCCAAGTCTGCTGCATGCCCTTTGTCACTGCTCTTATTTGGTTAGAAATGCTGGTGTCACTGTAAAGAAGAGGAAAGACAGATTTCACAGATTTCCTCACATACAGGTTCTGCAACCAGACACGCTGTGTCCACCACATCCCAATGAAGGCAGCCCTGAGTGGATATGCAGGTATATAGTTATGGGGATGCTGATGAGACTGGTAGCCGTGGTGGACATCCCATAACTGGAGACAGTCAAGGTCTGGCTGGGCCAAGTCCTGAGCACCTGGTCTAGCTGTAGGTGTCCCTATTCAGTGCAAGGGAGTCAGACCAGGTGGCCTTCAAAGGTCCCTTCCAACTCAGATGATTCTGTGATTCTATGATTCTTTCCGCAGTGTCCTCCAGGTACCCACAGGGACATGGAGCCACCAGGACTTGGGGACAGCCCAGTGAGAGGGCTCACTGGTGCAGGCTCTGCACAGAATCCCTCTCTGCGTAGGTGAAGGGCTTTGATGAAGAACTTCTTGGCATCCACATTCCAACATTTCCAAAGTAAACGCTCCTTTAACACACATGCATATAGAATGTGCTAAAGCAGCTGGCACAGGTCAGCTATTTTTCACCAAAAGGAGTCCTGTCTGTATAGCCTGATTGCTTTTCAAACATTGTGGGTCCCAAATGCACAAGCTCCTGGGCTGCCTGAGTGCAAAGCTCTATCTCATGCAGGGATGGTAAGATGAATTACTTAATTATGTAAAGTGCTTTGGAGATGAAAAGTGACATCTGAGTGCCAAGTATTACTATTAATAACAAAACATATACCACCTACCAGGTATTATTTCTTTCTTTTCCCCTGAAAAAATGTAGTTCTGAAGTACAGATAATACCAGTACAAGTTGGTAGGAAAAGCATAAAACCTCCAACATCGAAAAAGACATATTTTGATCCAAGCAATTCAGAATTTCAGAAGAGCCTGTTCTCCCTGCGTCTGCCTGCGATTTACCACCTCCATACCACTACCAGAATGCCAGTACCAATATCAAATCCTAACAGATTGCAAGTCTTGCATAAAAAACCACCCTTTCTTCTTCTGTAGACAACTGAAGCATCTCTGATTCAAAGTCAAAGAAGACATCTCCTTAAGGTTACACATATGCTTGATTCCTGTTCAGCAAATCACTTAAGCATGTACTTGAAATAAAGCACATGCTTTAGGCTGAGTTTTGGTGAGGCTTGAGGAAGCTGGGTGCCAAATGCTCAATAGAGCCTCAATTTTCTGAAAGACAGAAGGGAGAGGAGGGAAAAGGAGAGGAAAGATTTTCTCCAAGAATTCAAGCTCACATAAAATGCCGGCTTGTGGCATATGAAATGATAGGATTTAAGCTATGTTTCAGGGCTGTGTTGATGTTTAAGCCATGTGTGTTCTTGCTGGGTTGTATCAAAACTTGATCTCAGTGGTAAAAACAGCTCCTTGATTTTGGTCCCTATAAATATCTCAACAGAAAGACTCTGAGCACGGTTTGTGAAAAAACAGATGAGTTATAATCTCTGTTGTAGCAATATATCTTATTAAAAAAGGATGCAGATAATCCAGCCATGTATGGCAATCAAGGTAAACATTAATTAAACAACTCCAGTGTGTATCATACAGGGGGAGAGGAGTCTGTATGTTCCATACAGCAAGTCAGATTTAATATATTTTTAGAATGAAGCAATTTGTAGAACACACATCTGTAAACATCTTTGTCCTCTTCTCTTTCAACACCCCCAGCCTTTATCCTCTCTCTCATTGTACAGAATTTGAAGGCATTCATGTAAAATGGCTCTTAGGAATATCACAGAAAGTTTTACTTATGGTAAATTTATTGTAATAAGGATGTTCTTTGTCATTGTCTGAGAGATTTATTTATTGTATCACACTTTTGAAACTGCTAATATTGATTGTTTCAAGAAGTTGCCTTAAAGGAAGAGGGGATAAAAACAACAACAAAAAAAGCCTTACAAATGAAAAGAAATGACCGTGTTGCTATCAATTATTTCATAATGAGATATGAGGGGAGAATTTTAAACATTATCTCTAGCATTACAGTTGAATAAACAATATATTTACTGGAAATTATACTGCAGTGATGAATGGCTTGTTTTAAAATAGAGGCTTCTCTAATGGGGGCCTTTCTGAGCAGCAGTGACACGCAGTCCAACTCACAATTATTACTGCATTTTAATCAAAGCTGAATTCCGTATTTCTGCCAAGGAGTGAGAAGAGTGAATCCCATTTGCAAATATCTCTATCCCGATGATCCCCAAACAAAAACAAATTCTGAGCTGTCCAAAAATATTCAAGCAATAAGCCATTTGCTAGTAATTCATCTCTTCCCTCCTGCTAGAACCCCTTCTTTTGCTTTAGTTCTCAGTGCCCAGGTACATGTTCAATCGCAAGGATTCAGTAAAAAGGAATCTAACACTAGCTTCTCCCACCACCACCAAATGAGTACGTTCCTCCCCCCCTCCCCTCCCCCCCCGCCACACACACCTCATTTTATGTAGAGTAGGGAATTGGATATTAGTCACTGCAGTTTCTAGCTATGACAGACAGTAATTTACCATTTTATTGTGATTCAGTGCCTTGGACAGAGGCACACATTGCCTGTCATGCTGTGTTCATCACCGACTGTAGAGACAAGCGTTGCTTGTCAAATAGTAGAGCCCTTATAATGAGGACACCTAGGTGTAACATAAAAGATTCACAGGCAAAAGGACTTCTTATGGAGAGCTTAAAACCTCTAAAGCAGTGTGAGCTAGTTAGATAACACACAAACTTTAGAAGTGATACAGACAGGTATTTCCCCTTTACATCTATTAGGCATACCAAAAGTGTTACCAACAGAACAATATGTAAACCTTTGTGCAAAGCAGGCAGAGCAATTTATTTGCATTACCTCACTGCAATGGGAGAATGGAAGGAGAATGTGTGTGTTGAGGGGGATGACACATATAACAAACCCCACAACCTAGAGCAGGTGTGTACATGGGAAAGCAAAATCCTTCTAGCTTTCAGCAAAGCTGTTGGATGGTCACTAATGAGATTTCTGATGATTTTCATTTGTCTTCATTTCTATCAAGCTTGACTCTGCATGGCATTTTTTCATAAAGGGAAAGGTGAGGTGGGCCAGCAGGTTACAGCATGCACGTCATGCCATAAGCAGCTGTCAGTGGGCAGAAAACTGACACCTAAGATTGGATTAATCCTCCATCAAACCTAATTGGAAATAATGGACTGGATCCTCAGCTGGAGTAAACAGACGCAAAACAGGTGTTTTCAATGAGGCTGTCCCCTTTTTCCTCTGTTGAGGAGCTGCCTGCCCCTGCAGCAGAATCACGCTTCAGAGGTCTGTTGGTCTTCCTGTGCTTGTCCATGTGTCGCCCATCATAAGAGCTGCCCCTCCAGTGTCACATACCTTCAGGTGCTGATGTCATCTTTGGTAGTTAGGAAAGGATCTTAGATGAAATGTAGGGAGGGTTTTGAAGTAGGCAGGCATCTCATCTTCTTAGTGCCCAGGGACGTGGGCAGCTCTATGGAAGGGACATCCTGAGGGGTTTGGGAAGTTAAGCAAAGTGCCAGAGTTACTTAGCACCAGAAGGTGCCCAAAACAACAAGAAGCACATGGTTTGCAGGCTGTTGGCCTCTCCAGGTAGAGTTCTCTCAAGTTTGTTATGCCTTCTCTTCCCTAGCTTAACTAGGATTTGTTAAGGTGATGCTGCAAAAAATTGTGTCTAGAAATGAGTATACTCATCTGTGCACATGGTCCCTGCGTACAGGCTGCACACCTGCCTTTGTGGGAGCAGGGAGAGTGAGCAGACCATGGAACAGCACATCTTTTTCAGCTGGGATTTCCCTAGGAAAGCTCACAGCTGGAAACCATGTGGATAAAACCATACCAGCTTTCCACTGGCCAGAGGGACAAGACCCTGCACAAGCTGTCTTTCCTTGGCAGTCCCTGCCCTGTTTGTGCCCAAGCAGCACAGGGACACACCACAGCAGAGGAGGAAGGAACTTCCTGTTCTCTTCTCTTCTCCTTTTTCTGCGGATGGAAAGGATTAAGCTGGGTGGAAGTGCTGCTAACCTGGAGTTACAGCACTTGTTTCTTTTACTTGCTTATCTGCACAGTAATGTAAGCTTACACGTGATCATCTGTGTATTGTAATACCCATATTTTCATTCTGAGGAAACAGAAATCTGTCTCCCATACCATTTGGCATCTCATTTGCAAACAAAGTTATCTTTTCCTTTAAGTAGAGTTTGAAACACAACCAATTTTACGTACTAATACAATTTAGGGAAGTGTGTGTTCTAATAAAATGGCTTAAATGTGTTTAAAAGCCAAAGAATACTTGAACTTTCATATTGCTGGTATCAGATATACATTTGAATATTAGTGAAGCTAAACTGATTGATTGAATTACTTCAGGGAAAGGTGAGACACAAATGCAACATTTTAGTTAGTCTTATTACATTTTCATTTACCTTACGGGAAATCATAACTACTTGAACACTGGGTATTAAAAATGTCCAGGTACATCTTTGCAAGATTTTGTTTTATCACAGTGTGCATATGTTACAGGCTGACATTCATTTGCTAATCCTCTTTCCCATCTCTTGTCCTACCTCTCCTAAAAAAGAAAACAATATGTGAAATTGAAAAATGGTGCTCACTGAGGGGTTTAAAGACATTTGAAATTTGGAATATATTTTAAAGGTCAATTTCAGCAGTAATTATGTTATAATGGTGAAGCTTTTAGAGAATGAGAAACACAAGATTAATATGTTGCCAGATAGAAAGTGGCAGAAGACTCTATCTTGTGTGTGCCTGTGTGAGCAAGTACGTGTGCACGCGCATGTTGCATGTGCTGAAGCTTACAGGCAGCCAGCAATACATCAGGACAGCTTTCACACTAAGAATGCCAGCACACCCTGTAGACGCATAAGACTTCCACTGATGTCAAGGACACTCATACAGCTTTGTGCATTTAGTCCAGGAATCGGTTTCCTTATTACCAGTTTGTTATTGCAATTAAGAAACGCGATGGTAGCACCAACTGGTCTGCACTGGGACTGGCGGAGCAATATGCAAGATCCTGTATGATCGGACAGTAAATCCACTCACTTTTATGCAGTCAAAACAAAGCATGCCTTGTCCAGTTAAGAAAAGATAACCACTAGCCACATCGATGTCAAAACCCAAATGAGTTTTCAGCCCTACTAGGGTGAATTGTATAAGATGTTTCAGATCTTCTGATGGAAAATACTGCATAAAGTATGGTGAGAACTTACTCAAAGTAGCTAGCAAAGTTTTCTCGTAAAAACCTCACCGTTGGAAGCAATCCTACTGCTCCGTGAATGGCATTATTCTGAAAACTCAGTCTAGACATTTTGTTGGGGCTTGCTAGAGAAGAGCACTTTCATCCCATCAAAATTTCTCACTCCTCTGACTTCTTTTTGGAAATCTAAACCTGACAGCACATTTCTAAGATGGAAGGGAAGCAGCCACAGGGATGGATCAGAGCCCAGGCACAAGAGGAGAGTGTTAATACTGTCTACCCTAAGGCATCCAAAGAAAATCCTGTGAAATCTGGAGACTCCTGTGTATCTCTGTTCATTATATAGGAGTGGGATTCATCTTTGTTGTTTTTAGCGTTTAGAACTACAGGAAGTCTGAGGTGTTTTTATTTTAGAGCCAGTGGACTGAAAATGGGCAGGTGAAGGGCATAGATCATACAGCCAGCCCTAGGCAGGCATCCAGGTTGTTGCTTTTCTCCCCTGACTACACTGGGAGGTACCTGATTTTTAGGCACTTTATCCTTAGACAGGTCTCATCTGTATGCTCCTCACTCCATATGCTCCCATTTGCATTTAAGTTAGATGCCTAAAGACTCCAAGAAGATGGTAAACTCCCTTCTCCCCAGTGAAAGAGTGAATATGAAGGCAGAGTCCCTGTAGCATTGGCTGTGATTGCTTGGGAACCTGCAAGGCACCTGGCTACTGCACTCAGTCAAAGAAAAACAATAAGACAAAATATGATTTATACTGAGAGAAATAGCAATTTCCCACAGCACGTCATAAATAGCATATAATAACATTAATTAAATGTCTGCAACAAAAATTATTTGTAATAGAGATGAGAGAACTATTAGTGAAGCCAGCTTGTTTCATTCCAGCACTGGGAAGACTTATTACACTGTATGTATATGAAAGTCTTGAACAGCTACGGGCTTAGAAATGTTTCTTTTTTCCAGGATGTCCATATAACACCAAGAGACATGCTATATAGTATAGGTCATTAGAGAACACCTAGTCTGTCTTGACTCTACACTGCCATATTTCCCATACAAAGGAGAAGAAAAACTCTTATTTGTATCCTAGTAAAATAATAATACACAATATCGAAGACAGCTCCAGAAAACCTATATCTTATCATTCTGGGGGTTGGTTTTCTCAACAAAGTATAAAAAGTAATGAACAACTGCAGGACTGAAGGCCCACAAGTTGTTGCTTTTATGGGCAACACCACCAGCTACATTCTTGTGTGCAAATAAACCAGTCTAGGATGATGCTTTGATCCCTGACCTATAGCCCCATACTCTACTGAATTGTTGACACATCCCCTGGCAGTTTTATCCTGTGCCCAAAGAGCTCTCCCACCCCCCTAGGTAAGAGCATGTCATTTGAAAGACCATTCTCAGAAGCAGTGTAGCAGTTCCTTCCAATATAGTCTGCATACTCCTGGACCCTGGTACATCCTTGTGCCTGGTGGTATTAGCATGTCATCTTCTCACTTTCGTGCTTTGAGAACCCTGCTCTTATATACAGGTTTTATCTCCCATTGCTCTGAGTGGAGTCTGTCCAATACAGCAAAAGCACTGTGAGTGTGGTTAGACCGTATAATTGGGCCTCAGGACCTCGAGAGTCATCCCAAACCTTGTTCTGATTAGCCATCCGGATCTATCCAGTACCTCTCAGTTTTCTGAAACTGAGGTAGCAGCAGCAGAAAATATGTATTCTTAAGCACTGGGAAGCTTTCTTGTTCCTTCCCCAGCTGTGATCTTGAGCGTGAAGGCTCACACTGGTTATCCAGAGCTGGTTGGATCATTGTTGGATCATTCTTGTCTCATTCAGCAACCTCTTACTCAGAAGACACTCAGCTGGACCAGCCAACAAATGACTGGGGAAGAGAAAGAGGAGGTGGGATGTGCAGCGATTATTATCTGTTGTTTTTGTTATTTGTATCCCATTTTTGGAGGCTGAGTATACCCACCATTCAATTTCAAAACTAAAAATATAGCAGGTTTCAGCCGAACTCCATATTTATTCTGTTTAATTTTGCTTTTCTTTTGCTCTTATTTTACTCTCCTTTCAGAGTTTTCTTTGAGGTGACCTTGTGCAATTCTTGTTGCTTCTTTGTCCTCAGAGCCATGCCTCATGAAGATTTCTTTCCACCCAGTAGACTGAAGGGTAAATAAATCACAAAAAATCAAGGCCCTCCACTGCCTATGGGCAAGGAATCTACCTCCTGCGACATCTCCTGGTCCTCTTAGTAGTTGTTCTCCGTTTAATAACCATCATAGCACGACAGCATCTCTTTGTCATCTCCCTTCAGATTCCAAGACTCTGCGTTGTGCACTAAAGGTTTGGAGCCACAGGGTGTGCCAAAAGCTGGGTCATATGTTTTGCTATGATGTTCCTACTATTTCAGCTTTGTCTATAAAGGGCAAATGGTAAATCATCTTCCTGAGAGTTAATGGAGCATTTCTGCAGCAGGAGGAAAAAGTGAAAAAGTTTCAGAAGAGTGGCTTATTATCTCAGTCAGCCAAATTTTGCCTTGCCGGTCATCTGCCTAGGAGTCTTCATTTTCTTTTCTTATTTTTCTTGTTATTATTTTTTCCCTAGATTTCCTTCTTTTTGTAAGCTTTGCTGTTAAATTCTGTTGCTTCAGTTTCAGATCCACACCCCTTTTCAGCTCTCCAATTATATTATTTTGAACTTTAACATTAAAGCAAGGATACCTGTCTAGTGTCTTTCTTGTGTAGGTTTCTAAGCTCTTTCCAGACAGTAATTAACTGAGCCTGACAACAGTCCTTAGGTTTACGTTAGTGGAGGCACAGAGTGCCTAAATGGTCACATATTTAATTAGTGGCAGAGCTAGAAAGAGAGCCCAGGCATCCTGACTCCTCGTTTCTTCATTTGGCCATCTGATATTGTTTCACATAAAGAACAGAAAAATATGGGTCAGGCTGTCATCCTGTCTGTCTCTCCTCCTCTAATTGTAATTATCAATTCATATTTAATCTACTTCATCAATGCCAGATACCCCACTGTTTTATTCCCTTTAATGTTTTGTGATACTATGAGCAGGCTCCATGATACTTTGTCTTGCTATTATGTTCTTTTCTTTAGGTATGAAACTTTGCTGCCTGTGGCGTGGTGAAAAAGACAAAGGCTGCTCTGAAAGTAATGCCTTTTATTGTATGGCATTAACCCACAACACCAGGGGCAGATAGTGGTGGTATGTCAGTAGAGAATGAACCTTCCCAGCAGTATTCCATTGTGTTCTGTTGCTGTGTGACAAATGGCAGTAGAGGGACAGTCTGACAAAATGGCAATTAATGTGAATATGTATAAAGCAAAGGTGTGTCACCGAACTCCTCCATGAGGGAAAAATGACGCCTACTGATATCCATTGATGACAGTGGGTGTGAGCACAGTGAGGCAGTGGATAGTGCATTTCAGTAGGGGCAACACTAACATGAAAGAGAAGACATGTTCTGAACAGCCATGTGCAGCTGTCGCACCACAAAATGAAGAGCGTCCTGCTCATATGCAGGAATTGGATAATGGTGATTATGTTGACAAATAGTGTTTTTAGCTGAGAATTAGCTCTATCAAATACTGTTATTGTGCTCTTTACAGCCACTGTGGAAATAAATGGAAGGTGTTACTTTCAGAGCGACCTACATAGGAGTGGGTTACTGATGATTATTAAGGGATACTTCAGCTATCCCAGCCAGTTGTTCCAGCCAAGTAATTCAGAATTATTCCTTTTGCCTCTTTGAACTTACGCATCAGCAGGGCAGGTGACCTGTTGGACACCCACTTGAGGTGAAGCTTACAAGCACATCTGAACTGATTTTCCTTCCAAAATGTGCCCAAAGTTTAAAGATTTCCCAAATCACTAATAAGCTAACTTCTCTTGAAAACATCCTGACAAGCTTAAATCCTTCTGACTTTAAGAAGGGATAATGTCTTTTGAGAGAGAAAGTATTCATCCCTTCTCCATCTATCCCAGGTACTTACATGGCTTCTAATGTGTTGATAACTATCTCTTGTGCTCCCTTTTGTGTGTTCTAGATGGCTGGAGATTGGACTGGTAGCTCTGGCAGTCATGGGAAGAGCAAGGTCAATGGGCTTGGGACACCCACCCATGTTCTTTACCTCTTCACATCAACAAGTTGCAATGACTCTGCTCACAGCTGCAAAGGAGGATGCGGCAGATCCCATGACTGCTTCAGGCACTGTGTCCTTAATGGTGGGGCTAACCTTCCCCAACCCCAGTCGGCTGTCTATCGGGGGAACCAACCCCCCACATACTGGATCTGCATATCTCAGTTTTGTTTCTGTTTCTAGTGCTCATCTTCCCTCCCTGTACTGCCATCCCCATGACTCATTAATAAGTGAATCATCTTCTACCATGGCCTCAGAATGTATTCAAACTGTCAATGGGGCATTTATTTATTTATTTAGTTGTGTTTAAAGGCCTACTCTTCTAAACAATGGAAGGATAAATAAGATCAACTCAGACAAGCGTATTTCACATTCCTAATTTCCAGCACCTTTTTTTTTTTTTTTAACTGAAGCCTGATGATGCTTGTTCACATTCTCCCCCCTTCTACTCCCACCCACTAACAAAAAAAAACAAAATACATTTTCGAATCAAGATAAAGCCATCAAAGAACTAACTAAACATGATTAGAAAGGACCTCTCCTTAATGGGAAAAAAATCATGATTTAGACCTGGCTGCTTTCCAAATATCCCTGTGCAATCAACCAAAGAAACACATTTTAGAAAACAGAATTGTAAAAGTAACTTTGAAGAATCGGTTGCCATAGAAACAGATCTGTAAATACTTAACTGCAAACATTAAGTGACACAGTGATATTCCAGAGCCCAGGATGCCTTAAAAGGATGGCAAATTTCACCCAGCTCTTTAAATAATCAACTCAGCTGTGCTTTGATTTTTCTTCTTTTTTTCCCCCTTTCCTTTCTTTTTTTTCACAATATTCAGTGCAATCGCATCCCTGTTCTCAGGCATGTGTGATAATAGAAATGCCAGAACTATTTTATAAAAGAGAGTCCTGATCTTTTATAACACAGAGGCAGAGGAGGGGGGGGGGGGGAGGGGAGGACACCAAATATGGGTTCTGAGCAACCTGTGGAGTCTGAAAATACAGCCCAGAGTCATTCTGTTTTCCTCTAACTGCAGGGTCAGAAGAAAGCATGATTGATTGTGGCTTTTCACTGCAAGAAAAAAACGCAAACGACCAGCAATTTCTTGTCATCTGCCAAAGAAGAATCAGATGCAAGGAAATAAAAGGGCTATGGGCAATTTTAATTTAAACAAGTGGATGCATTTATGTTGTGCCCTAGCTTTAACTCTAGTCTCAAAGTTAACTCACTCCTGGGTTCTCTGACACATTGCATGACCATGTCCCTTTGCCCCACTCCCCCAGAGCATCCAGGTTCCTTTCCTTCCTCATCCTGGACTGTCATGCACCTTGGCCTCTGTCTTTCAGACACAGGGATGGCTTCAGGTGAAAGCTTTGAGAGTTTGGGCATTTGGGAGCCAATGCCTCCCTCCTCATTCTAGGACTAAAGAACTCAACAGCTCTGATGCTTCCTTCTGAGAGAGCAGCAAGGGTTGGCTACTGATAAACCTTACCCTGGCAGCAGGTAACTGGTTACACATGACTTTTGCAGGCTTGCTTTGCCAAGATTTTGAATGCATTGACTTTTAAGACCAACTTCAGAAGATTCACATGTTATCTCCAGACTGAAAGGAGGTGAGACAGGTCTTCAAACAACATCGTAAAGGATAACTTAGGGGATGGCCATTATCTGGTATGTGAAAACATAGCACACTGTGGTCAGATATCTAGTCCCATCAGATGACTTTGCTTGAAGTTTTGGGCAGTATAGGTTTTACTGTAGTTTTAAACATAATATGGACAAGAACTGACTGCACGTTAATTTAACTTATCAGAAACCTTTGGGACAAGGTGATTGTTTTTTGGATTCTGACAGATTAAGTTCAGGGTATATCAGTATCCCTATACCACTAAAATAACCTGGCTTTTCGGTAGTAAAGGGCTGGGAGGAAGGAGAGGATTTTTCCCCACTACAGCTCTGCTGTTGGCAAGTACTTGGATTTGAACCAGAGATCCTCACTGCTGAGCAACAGCCTGTGAGTATCTGCAAACACGAGTTTAGCTGTCGTTTTAGGAGGACCTTTAATAACCTGCTTGTTTTCATCGTTCTGGTTGGGTTTCAGGTTTTCTCTTCCCTGTGGGCTGGCTATGTTATCCCACTGAAAGCTGAGCAGTATTATCCTTTAAGCTGATTTTTCTGCACAGCTTAGAAAAAGAAGGGATAGGGAGAGAAAGGAAAAAAATGTAGAGGCCAAGGATACAAGAAAAAAACAGGAGGGGACAGAAAAATACACTTTGATCTCTAGAATTATCACCTTTTACCTACACTTTTTGTTTGTATGTATAGCTGCAAGAGATTTGGCTATCCTCTATGCAGTCTTTGGCATTACCAGAATGAACAACAAAACACAGAGGGATAAACCAAGATAAAGATAAGTTTGCCATCGATTTATACATATATATATATAGATATATTTAAGAGGTGACCTTATCTGGGAGAGCTGAAAAGTTTCCACCTGGATCTCTTCTCTCCTTGCCCCAGCCTGCCTATCTCTGTCTCTCACATGCAGGCCAACTGACTGGGAACCTCTGAATGAAATCCGTGTGATCTTTGTGGAAGGAAAGTGAGAAGCACATTTTCTTTTGCCATCCTCCGCTGCATCCTACTCCTTCCTCAGAGTGCATGCTTCACAGAGATGCGCGTGTGGCAGGCAGAGCCCAGGAAGGAGCAAGGAGAGGAGAGGTGGCTCTCATTTGCAAAATCCACAGTGTTTTTATCCTTGGAATGGTAGTGATGGGGTGGGGGAGAGAAAGGGGCTATGGCATGTCACTTCACTTTATCACTGCCTGGGCTCTCGCCTTGTCATTCGGCACTTGCCATGAATCTAAAAAGAGTTTGGCCTTAATAGCTTCACACAAGTACTGCATTGCCAGTGACTTTAGAGATGGGTGACAGCAAGCAAGGAATTATAATGAATTGCTGCAAATGCCTTCTTCACACAAATTACAGTTATTTTCCTGTGAGCCTGCATGCCTTCCAACATCAGGATTTTGGTTCAGAGGATGGCATTGGGAATTTATGTGCCTAGGGAGATTCTTACAATTTACCATCATACTTGGATCTCATTGCCCCATTCTATCCCTGCTAGCTCCTGAGTTTTGGGGGGTTTGTTTCCTTTTTATTTGTTTCTTTGGAATTTTTTCTTATATATAGTCAGAAAAATGTGGGTTTTTTTTCTACTAAAAGGAATACACAAGCCGACCTCCACATAGAGAGAGAAAGGAAGTTTGGCCCTTGCTGGGACTTCCAGCACTTTCATTTCTGATCAACATCCTTCTCTGTCACCATATGCACCCAGACTCATGAAGGTTCCACTTCTCCACTGAGGACCATGACATATGGCTCTTGGCCTGGTAACCACTGCTGTGCACCCAGAGACCATGTTATGGAGTGTCCAGGAAAGTAGGTTCAGGTTGTCTTATCACAGTTACCTGCAGGCCGATTCAGCTCAGTCAATCTGTGGTGCATTTAGCATCTGTATCTTTCAAACATACCATGCCTTCCTTTAGTTTGGTGCCTGTGGCCACAGCCATTTCTCACTTCTTCATTTGAGTCTCCATTGCTTTATTTACCAGATATTATTCGTGGTAGTGAGGCTAAACCTTTTGTGGCATTTCTGAGAAAGAATTACCCCAAATATCTCCAGATAGGTAAAAATCCCTTTGCTGCTGATGCACAGCCAAACTCCCCATTTTTAAGTTCATCCTGCATCAGAATATCTCCCAATACTCAGATTCAGTATATAGCTGTCCTTGGGGTGAAGTACCTTGTGATGCAGGTGCCTTGTTCTGTCTCTCTTAGCCCTGAACAAAAGATGGGAACCATCTGGGTGTCTTCTGCCCTGTGTATGGCTTCAGGAGGTTTCCATGGTGGTCTGCAGACAGCAGAGGAGACGTGACACACGAAATTGAGAATTACCTTCAGTGAGGTGTGAAAGGAGAATGGTTAGGCAGTTCTGCGCAGTTCTGCAAAGGTCACTTCTCTTCTTTTTAAGCATCTTCCAAAAAGCACCGAGTAAATGGGGAGATTTATTTTGACTGCCCTGTTTTTTGTTGCATTTTGTGAACATGAGCTGGTTTCTCTGCATGACTCAGAAGTATAATTCTGAGTGCATATTCTCCTCACCAACTTCAAGTATTTAAAAGAACAACTGTAGAGTTTTACTTGAGACCGCAGGTCAGCTTAACTTCGGGACTGTTCAGGCAGCTCCTACCTGATTCTTTCTGCCTCAGTTTAATCACACGTGTGCAAAACCTTGTTTCAACTGTTCAGTTCCTACGCCAGTTGGAAAAGCCCTTATGTGTGTTATTGCTCATATTACTTGTTTAGTTAGCAGCTGTCATACATCAGGACCAACTAAGCAATGATAATGCATGGCAGAATTATTTAAATTATGTATGGGTTTATTCTTAAGTGGTTAAAAAAAAACAACTGCCTGTCATTCAGGGCCACGTTATCCTGGAGGTGCACACCTGCTGCTGCGGGGTCTCAGCTGCATTCAGGACAGGCATTTGATCTCCCGCTTTCATTCCTTCAGATAGAGATGTAGTTCATCACTGTGAGGGCCGTTGTTTGACCAGACAAAGCCCACTTACAAAGTGCCTTGAGAAACAGGGGACTAGAGAGGAATATGATTAAAGGGTGAGCTATTTCAGTAAGGCACTGGAAGCAGCAGGCTCATAGCCCAGTGTGCCTGAAACCTGACTTCACTGCTGGTGGGGAAAATCCATCGCTGCCACCACTGCAGTGTCAACACAGCTAAAGGGACATTGCCAACATGCACTACCTCCTCTGGAACAAAATGTCCATTGCAAGTAGTTTCAGGTGCTGTGTTTGCCGTTGAGTATCCCTTGCCGATTCTTGTTGTCTCATGAATGTGTTGTGAAACTCCTTTTCTCCCTGTGCTGCACTGTGAAAGCCCAGCATCAGTCCTGAATGAGGGCTGCTCGTTGCAGGAAGAAGGGCAGTAGCGTTGGTGGTCTCCCTTAAAGAATGTGCACGATGGTGATATTGCACATCATGAGCCTTGCCAAAAAATTTATCAGTTAATTTCCTAGGCAGAGAAGACATCCTCAAGCATCATCAGTACGTGCTTTTGCAGTTCTCCCACACATTCAATCCTGGCCACTATCAGAGACAGGCTGTGCTAGTTTGGGTCTGTAGCCTCAACCTGTGCAGCCCTTTGCAGGTTATGAAGTATAGCATCTTTCTTTATGGTTACGTCAAAAGCTGAGCTAGGTACTTTAGTGTTCAGATCACAGTAAGAGTAGGTATGGGCAAGCAGTTGTGAAAATCTGTATTTGAGGTGTCCAAACATGACTGCCAACATCTCATGGACATATGAAATTGTCATTACTTTTGTCCATGGCTCTAAAATCAGGAATGAACCCTGATTTTCAGCCACAGAAGTCTTGCACTAGTGCAGTCACACTAGATTGGAGGGTGGTCATGTGCTCTACATTAATCAAACTAGTGCTGCTTACCCCACCTCTGTTTTTCATGTGATAGTGGTTTTGTTGTTGCTGATTTTAGGACAGATGGATGACAGTTCTAAGGACACACCTGACAGGTTATATCGAGTCAGCTGACAGAGGGCAATTCATTAGGTATGGCTCCAAAATCTCTTACTCAGGAGCTGTGGTGGTAATTTATCTGGTACAGGTGTGAGCACTCAGCAACATTTTCAGCAGTGAGCTAGCCACCATTCCTAAAACCTTCAAGTTTTAATGTTGGTTTTTCTGCAGCGGGGCTTTAATCTCAGTTTCTGTCTGAACCTGAGGTTCTATCTGAGAGTTTTTAAAACACAGTTAAGGCATCAAAAACCTCAAAGACATTTGAACCAGCAGTGTAAGATCAGCACTTTGTTCCATGTGCACCACGTTTCTGTAATTCTTTAGCAGGTGCCATACACCTCGATCACTGTTTAAGCGGAGCCTTACCTAAACTATTTAAAAGAAACACCTTTGTTCCTTTAAGAGGGCAACTGATTCCTCTGTATTTTAAAGCTATTCCTAAATGATCTGTGCAGAAGTAGAAATGTCCACACAGCCTTTTGTCTTGCTCTAAAAGAATGGACCTAAATAGGAAAGCTGACTTAAGCAATTACAGTTTTGTCAACATTTGGTTTTGTCCTGAATTGGAATGAAAAGGCAGGATATCAAACCCTGCCTAGGCACAGGGAGCTCCAGAAGCGCTGTAACTTTTTAGTCTGACATCTTTGATTGAAGAAGAACATTTAGACTTTTCTCAAATTGAAATTCAATTTCCAAGAGGCCAAACCGGAGCTGTCGCAGTGCCTCAGGCAAATGCTGTGGATGGGGGGCACCATGGGATTTGTAGCCTGGCAGGGGAGCCCAGCCCTGTGAAGGATGGGGATGTGAGACAGCTAACTATGGCTCTCACAAGAAATGGCTCTCAGCACTATTGTTTGAATTATGGGAAGTTTCCACTTTTCATCAGGCATCCTTCAATGTTGTTTTTTTTTTTTTTTTTTACAAATGACAGAAAATTATCCACATTTAAAGGAGAAAATAGTCTGCATGTTTGGTGGAGAAATGGAGATGCTTGACCTAAAACACATTTGTGAAAGGTAGAATTGTTTTGTACATAATATAAAACAATAACAATGATAATTGTTTGCTATATTTGATATGGCACTTGTGTTTTCAGTCAGTTTCACTAGCACTTTTCCACAGAGCATCTTGTCTATTAGATTTTGAGACATTAATGGTAAGGAACACAACTTATTTTGTGTTGCATAATTTATGATGATGTGTTATTACTAATTAAATGCAGTAATAATAATAATGAATGCAGTCCTCAGGCTGAAGTGAACTCCGTGACTTGAGCAATTCTGGTTGCTTTGTTTGGACTCCCTGTGTAAGCCTTTGTCTTAAAATAAAAAACATTGCAACACTGACATTTCACCCATTTCACCAATGCTTTATTCTAAAATGTTCTGAGTTACCTCTCACGAGTAAAGTGGTCAGCAAGAGCCTAGGAAAGGGAAGTGATGAGTCAGTATTCTTTACAAACTGAGAAGCTGCATAGTCCTAGATATACATCACACACAGTTAGATGCATTGAATACATTTGTTTGGGAGAGGGAAAGGAGCTGTATTTCATCTATGTGGGCTTCTTGAATCTAGGAAAAGAGCAGTAATTGCAAGCAGATTACATCATCCAACCAGCTCTTCTTCTTCACAGGACAACTTTTTTTTTTTTTTTTTTGCCTTCCTTTACTTCCTTCTCTCTATTTTCTTAATTTGCTCTTTCCAAATTTAGGAGTAAAGGGTAGAGCACCAGCAGCCCCACACCTTCCACAGTGACTCTGAGCTGTGCATTGACCTCTGCTAGCTTCTGCATGCTGGCTCAGTCAAGACCCAAGCATCAAGCAGTTAGACTTGTGGTAATGATAGTGGTAGGAGTAGTGAGAAATAGGATAAGAAGCAAGAAAAAAAATTGAATGTGCAATTTGGTGAACTCTGTTTCATTCCTCCAGTCAACACTGCAGGAAGTGAGGGAAAAAGAAAAAAGAAAAAAGAAAAACCCAACAACAAAAAACAAGGCTGTATAAAAGAAGGAAAAAGTTCTGTGTGGGTCAGAAAAAAAATTTTAGAATGTATGAAGGCAGTCACTGTAAGAGAAGGAGAGAGGTGTATAGAATGGTGCTGTATGGATTTTCAGCCAAAGGATATTGCCTTTCCCTCCATTTGCTCTATCCATTGTTATGCTGAAGTCCCACAGTTGAGAAGAATGGGAATAGATGTGTCTGTTGTAGGGAGGGCAGAGCAGGGACACACCAACCTGAATGGAAATAAGGCATAAGGAATCTTTCATCAGTTCAGCTTAGAATGATGAAGCCTAGGGGTAGAGAGAGGTGGGGAGAGAGGATGAAAAAGAATATTGGGTATTTTGTTAACGTACAAGTGCAGTAACACAGCAGACCCCGTACTTGATGTCACCATATGTATTTCAGGCCTTTCCTCCTCAGAAGGCAACAGGGAAGGAAACAAGAAAGGCAGAGGTGGCACTTAACCTTTCCCTCCCTAAAGAGCAGAGGGAAAGGGCTGTCAAATGCAAGGAGGTCAAACGAGCTCTGACCGTTACCACCCACTGCTGGGAGAAGGGCTCATCCTGGCTTGTATTTTGATCAAGACAAAGAGATCTTGATGGAAAGAAAACCCATTACATTCTCCTTATAATGGATTTTAAACGCCTTTATTTACCATCAGTGGCAATAACTTCCTGTTGGTTTCAAGGCATCACTTGCAAAAGATAAAGGAGTCTCTCAACTGATGGTGCATGGGGTCAGGAAATAATTCTCCTGCTCTCTGTGTCTAACTTTGCATAATTGACCCAGTGAATTATGTGGGTGAAATGGGGAGATCACCATCTTGCAAGGCAACAAGCACTGTCTGGGCAGAAGACAACAAGGACCAACATTGTACAGCTCAGAACAGCAAATTCATTTCTTCTTTTTTTATATTCACCACAGTTAAGCTGCAGAGTCAACAACTAAAAAGCAAAATGTTTAACCCTATCATAGAGAAGTCTGTGGCTCTTTGCCAGGCTTTATCTCATCCTAGGTAAGGTTAAATTCTGATCAGTAGCATAAATTGACTCTTTGGTTTGAGAAGGCTTGCAGACGAATTGGATAGGAAATTAACCCAATTGATACGGTGTTTTTTTTCTAGGCACCTTTACATGCTATGAAGTATAGCTACTGTGGCCAGTTCCTTTCTCCTACCTCCCCTAAGATAGTTCAACAGCTTTTGTTTTATCACAGAATAGTTGAGATCAGGAGGGATCTCCGGAGATCACCTAGTGTAGCACTGGGTTGTGTTAGAGCAATTTCTGATGTAGAAGATAAACGACCAAAACAAAGGAGCTGAGATCCAGACACACTGTGCTGGTTTGGACTTGGGTAGCAGAGTTGTTTTCCTTAAAACATATCCCTCACTTTGCTTAGAAAAGTAAAACCCTGTCTGTGCCATAACACGGTGCCTGCCTTCCTGCTTCTGTTAAATCTGGCATCCTAAAATTCAGTAGCAGATAGACATTGTATGATTGCTTTGGCTGCTGGAATGCTGCATTTCCAAGCAAAGAAAAAGGGGTTTGGTGAGAAAGGTTAGGTGTTGGTTGAGGGAACTCCTATCTGAATATATAGATTTCATTTTGACTCTGCTTAATCCTGGCATTGACTGAGATACAGTAAGATTCATTAACTAGCAATTAGCAAAAAGCAGAGATGATGTCCTGAATTTCTCAAAACCTTTCCCAGTTCAATTAATGTAAGCAAGTCCTTCACTTGAGGTAGCTATTCCCACAGTCACATCTTCTGTACTCATATGATCTTTTCCAGGTCCACTCTGGGCACAAGGGGAGCCAGTGTTCCCTTCTTTCTTCCTCAGCAGCTGAGCAGGAAGATTTCCTCTGACCCTCTTCACATGGAGTTTTTGCCCTTGACTCCTTAGGATCCTGGAAAGCTCTACCGTCAGTTTTATTTTTACTACAAATGCTAATTCCCTAACTAGCATACAGCTGACAAGAGGAAATGACCCAAATTATGGCATGTTGCATGAAAAAGCTCTAAAGCTTTTTGCAGCTTCACAACTGTGCCAACTTGTTCAAAAGTGATGAATAAGAACCCCTAAAAATCACAACAATAATCAACTTAAAAATCATTACTTTTTTTTTTTTTCTTAGTAATTAGACTTGTGGCTTCTTTTCACCTCTCATAGGTTTTGAGCCCTCAGTGCTCAGGACTCAGGTCACATTTTCAAGCTTTTGTTGTTCACAGCAACAAATGTCTAGAAAGATATATATATATATATATATATATATATTTTTTTAACTGAAAGCTGTGATTTGCACACATAACAGCATAACTCTGGAAGGGGTCATGGGTGAATACAATATATCATGATATTCACAGCAGTTGATGGCATTGGTAATACAGATTCATTACTGCTGTTCTAGCAGCTTCTTTGAAACGAGTAAGCATATTTTTAAGGATGTTAGAAATTCACACCTGCCCCCCCCCAAAAAATAATAATAATCTCTAAAAAAAAATAGCAAATAACTTGTCTGCTACGACAAGGATAGATTTTCAACTGTGTAAGGATTTGTGAGAGTTTATTTTTTGTGAAATATGTACTAGGGATCTCTTCGATGCTTGCATCCCTGAGGAGTATATGTATATCCTCTAAAGTGAATCTGGAGATATTTGCTGTGAATTTGTGTAAGGGTTCACAAAGTTTAGCATCAATTTTCTTTAGCTCTTAGCAAGCTCTCAGATGTATTTCACTTGCATTAAAAGAAGTGCAAAAGGCAGCAGCCACTCAATGAATCTGGAAGGCTGGAGGTTGGGGGGCATGGATATTTATTTTTTCCCACTACTAAAGACAAAGGCTTCCTCATTTAAATGATTCAGGAAAAAAAAAAAAAAAGCTGAAGAAAGGAAAAAGCCTATGGGACATACAGCAAAGAGTCCTCTGAGAAGACCCAGTTGCTTAAGAAAGACCCTTTGAATGATCAATTCCCCTCTGTTGTTCATTGATTTTCTCCTGGTTTTCCCTTATCTTTCCTTTCCTGTTGATATCTCTTTAATTGATTCCTGATTACAGATTACACCAGTTACAAACTGTTATTTGTCAGACAATGGAACCAGGCATCTCTCCGTAGCTCAGGGAAATGCATGCAGCTCTTGATAGTTCTGGGAGGTTCAAGCTTGAACAAGCTGTGCAGAACGTAAGATGATCTGGTGGTAATTGGTAAAGAAGGAGTCTGTATAGACTCCTCTCCAAGCAACTACCTTGTTTACACTCCCTGGCCTTTATACTGCTAGGAAATCCTGTATCCTCCAGGAATTACAATGCAGTAGAATCTGCAACTGAGTTCAAAATGTGCTTCTCGGACTCATTATCAACTCCAGTTCTGTTTGCAATGCTTAGCATATAAATTATTTAAATTAAACTAACTACATAAATTATTCAAGTTTTTTCCCCCTTATCTTTAACAGACATTGCAGAAAGTTCAGTACTGGTGGTGTTACACTTCATTGCTAATCAGATAGGAATGCAAAAGGTATCTTAAAATACTAGCAGTGCCCAAATGACCATGGGACTCAGGATGTAGCTACCAGAAGCTGACACAGTGACACTGGAACATCTCATCACCAGTGACGGGCTATTTTCTGCTCACCAGGGTAAATAATGAGGGAGTTACAAGGCGAATTACAAGCAGGATGTTTGTTCTGGAATGGGTACAAGCTAATCCTGTTAAATGCTTTCTGTTCAGCCTTTGGATGCAACCAGGACTTGTTGATCACATCATGGAGAAACCAAGGTGCTCAACAGTCTCATTGTGAGTAAGGCTAGTGCAGTGTCAAGGGATTTTCTCCTTGCAAAGCACCATCCTGAACTTGGTTCCCTCTGCCCTGGTGAGGAATTTGTGAGGGTAAGCAGTAATGAAGTCCTGACCTTTACTGTCTCCTTTCCTGCTATTTGCTGTATCCGCTTTGAAGCCATTGAGATAGCTGGTCTTGAAGGCATAGGCAAGCAAATTGTTTCTTTCAGACCTCAGCCAGACATCTGATTTAGTTGCTTGGAGCAGGCAGGTACAGTTCACAACTCCAAGAGAGCAGTGAACTTGTAGTGAGCCTGCTTTACAGGCAGACCTGTCAGAGACTCATTCCTAGACAGTCATTGGAGAAAGGCAGCAATGAAGTGTAATTCTAATAGCAAACCTGAACAGAGCTCTTTGTTTCAATGGGACCTGTCTGAATTGTTCTTTATACATAGATCTTTTTCTTTCATGCTTTATTCTTGCTGTTCTGTTAATTTCATATTTCAAATGTGATTTAAGAAAACAATTTCCAGCAGGACTCGTGATTTTGCTCTGATTGATTTGTAAACCTGTGAGGGCATGGTTGATCTAGATTTCTGAGTGTGTCCAGATATCATGATGCACTGCCTCTGTGAGGTTTTGAGGGGCTGTATTTCAGCCATAAGAAAACAAATTCTTTCATTCTTCACTTTCACCATTGACAATCCGTGTTGTGGTCCAATACTTGTCTGAACAACAGAAGACAAAAACCAAAATGCTGTTGGTCACCTGACTAGTTTTGAGCTAATGTAGCTATCAAATGTTGATAGCAATCCAGGGTACAGGGTAGTAAGATAGTTAATGCATTAACACATTCAAAGAATATGTGATGGCCGTGGCGTGATCACTATTGAAGGGAGACAGGAATATATATCGTATGAATGAAGGACATGATGTTGAGACCTGATGAGACAAGTTGTGATGTGTAAGAGCAGCATCTCCTGCATCAGTTGGCTCAAATCATCCTCCAGGTACCACAAGGGAGAACTAAAGCCTATTTAGCCATTTCAATTAATTTGAATCTGAAAGAAAAGATTGTCCAAAACACAAATGATCTGAATATGATGGAGGGAACAGATTGAAACCCATGTGGTTCACAGTAAGTCTTGTGGTATTTGGTGTTTTCCAATTACCCTCAGCCTTTAGAAGTATTTTCATTTATAAAAAGCTGCTCTTCTTTCCTTTAAAAGGAAGAAGCACTTATGTGCTGATGAGAGAGTTGTGGAGAAAAGCTGGCTAACTTGAACCCTCAAAGCACAGAAGAACAGAAAGAAAACAAAATTACCCAAAGTAATTCTTACAAAAAATAAAAAAAATTAATCCATTATCATGATTCATGGCAAACAAGGAGAACAGACATTTGTATCTAATTTTTCAGCAGTTTGGGGCTGCTGAAAATACAAGCAGGTGAGAGATATGTCATATTCATTAAAGATGGATGTGGCACAATTCTTTCTTTTTAGGCCACCAAGAGATGACATTCAGTATGTGCTGATAACGAAGAGGATAAGGCTATGTTTCTGTTGGTTTCATGCTTGCCTGTATTGGACTAGATAGACATAATCACCCTGGAGATATTGTATTTACTTCCCTTCCTTATTTACTTTGTTTCTTTTATTTCACTTTAGGGGACTGGGCTGGAATTGACATTTCTTCTCTTCAGCAGCCGCCTTCTCTCTCAATGCTGGGTCTCTGGGCACTGAGTTAAGCCAGACAGTGGAATGGACCTGCTGTAAATAGTGTTGATAAATTGAGTAGATAACACAGCATGGCCTGGTTTACCCTAGCGCACAGAGTAATAAAAAGGAGCTTCCGCCTCTGAAAGGTCATCGTATTGACAAGGGGAACGATTGTGGGAATGGCAGTTGTGAGATGCTTGTCACTAAAACCACTTTTCCACGAGAGATGCTGAAGGGGTTATACCCAGGCCTTTTCTCCCTGTTCTTTCCCCTGAGGTCATCTGATTTAACTGGTGCTGAGCATGACCAAGGAGGTCCTTGATGCAAAACAAGTCTGAGTATAAAGGTTTCCAAAAGCTGCCATGAACTGTCTAAGTTTAAGATGGCCAAGTGCTTGGGGAGCTTATCCAATTTGGGTAGAGCCACTCCCTAGTTTCCCCTTTAGTGTTTTGTCACCTCACCCAGTTTGGTAACCTAAGTTTAAAGGCCTTAGTGAGAGAGACAGGATGGTGTTACCAAAAGGACACATTTCTCTGAATAGTTTAATGGTTTAGTGTGATAATGCAAAAAAGGAGATTTTTGTTTTATGTTTCTGTAATCTCAGTTCATGTGGAAGGCGGATTCACAATATTCACCAGACAATCCATCCAGTAGATACCCCTGAAACGTCATTTTGAAGGTACCATAGCACACACAGGGCACAATCACTGAGAGCTCATGTCATGTACATCCATCACACATCAGGCACAACAGAGATTAGCAGAAGGAATATCTCCCATAGATAATTAGGAGGGTACCCAAGTCTCAGAAACATTTGAGGAAGCTTAACCCAGAATGTTGGTCCTGAGAAACCATGCCTGCCACTTTGCTCAGTCACAGAAAACGTTGTGCTTTCATAACTGCCAAATCAAAGAATGGATTGGGTTGGTGGAGACATTAAGAATTACCTCATTTTACCTCCCCTACTGTGAGCATTGTTGCCATCCACTAGGTCAGGCACTAGATCAAACTGCCCAGGGCCCCCTTCCAAACTTGGGCTTGAACACCTCCAGGGCTGGGGGATCAAGAGCTTCCCTGGGCAGCCTGTGGCAGGGCCTTACCACCCTCTAAGTGGATAAGTTCTTTCTGACATCTAACCTAAATCTCCCGCTCTTGTTTAAAACTACTCTATCTTGTCCTGTCGCTATCAGACCATGTGTAAATTCAATCTCCTTCCTGTTTATATGCTTCTTTGTAGTACTAGAAGGTCACAATGGGATCTCCCCAGAACATTCTCCAGACTGAACATGCCCACCTCACTTAGACTGTCTTCGTAAGAGAGGAGCTGCATCCCTCTGAAGGGCTGAAGAGAGGTCACAGTGGGGTTGGCAAATTCCACAGTGAGCAACAGATGGAAAAATATCTGAGGCTTTCTTGCAGTCTTCTCCATGTCACAATACCTGTAAACAGCCTTCCAGTTAACACACCCTATATCTCAACTGAAAATCCAGGACTAAACCAGGTTTCCCTGAGAAACAGGAAATACAGTCTTCCAACAGAGTGTGGTGTCTCATGTCAATTGGCAATAGGATGTGATCTGACTTTGTAAAAACTGCCATTTTGTGTCATATCAAAGGTCTGTCTCATCCAATAGCCTTCCCTGACAATGGGCAGTAGAGCATGCTTAGGAAACACTACTAGAGCAAAATGCCTCTACAGTGATTTTTTTTTGCCCCAGTTTCTCCTCCAGCCTCCAGCACTCCAGAGCCTATGGGATTCCTAAACAGAACTGGTACATAAAGCACTTTGAACATTAATGAGAAAGTATCCATAAAGTGAAGGCACTGCTACTTGGTGGGGAAAAACATTTGTTCTCCCCAAACAAGTATGACAAAGTATTGATTATATAATTTTATTTTGAGAGTGATGCCCGTGGTGTATTAGAAAAGGGACTATTTCTACAACACACTGAGTTTCTTAGCTCTGCAATATATTGTGCTACCCTAATGATATTATATTACACCAGAGGTGGTTTTCTGAAGAGGGGGAGCACTGTTTTTTTCCACTTTCTCTGTCTTTTGACTGTTTACTTGGCTACAATATTGGTTTAATAGTTTCCAGCAGCATTCATGGCCAGCTCCCAGATAAATGTTGAACTCTGCTTTCTTTTTTCTTTTCTTTTCTTTTCTTTTCTTTTCTTTTCTTTTCTTTTCTTTTCTTTTCTTTTCTTTTCTTTTCTTTTCTTTTCTTTTCTTTTCTTTTCTTTTCTTTTCTTTTCTTTTCTTTTCTTTTCTTTTCTTTTCTTTTCTTTTCTTTTCTTTTCTTTTCTTTTCTTTTCTTTTCTTTCCTTTTCTTTTCTTTTCTCTTTTCTTTTCTCTTCTTTCTCTTCTCTTCTCTTCTCTTCTCTTCTCTTCTCTTCTCTTCTCTTCTCTTCTCTTCTCTTCTCTTCTCTTCTCTTCTCTTCTCTTCTCTTCTCTTCTCTTCTCTTCTCTTCTCTTCTCTTCTCTTCTCTTCTCTTCTCTTCTCTTCTCTTCTCTTCTCTTTTTTTTTTTTTTTTTATAAATCAGAATGAGGTTTTGGGGACATTTCTATTTTGCATTCAAAACTGGCCCATACAGAGGACTGAAGTTTGATGGGTTTGTGTCATTTCCTATCATTTCAAAAGCAAAGTGACAGAGATTTGGAAACTTCAGTTAAATGGGAAACTGTGGGGGAAGAAGAGCAGTACAGTCAGAGTGTGAAATCAGAATGCTTTGGGAAGACGACAGCAAACTGGCTCAGGGGAAGTCCAAACAAGCCCCAGAGCATTCCCTTTGAGAAGAAGATCTAGTGATTTAATACCCCTGTTCCTGGGAGGTGGTTTCATGAAGCATGATCTGGCAACCCTTGCTTTGGCCGTACAGCAGTCTTCCAGGAATCCAAGACCAGCTCATTAGATGGCAAGATTTGCACTACTTGCAAGAAGCTGGTCCCCATCCAGTTCTGACAGTCTCAGCCAGCCTGTGCCATCTGGCTGGGACCTGTCCCCAAACACACAGCGACGCCTTTCTCAGCGCCCAGAGGGCTGGAAAGGCTGGTCACTGTAAAGTGCAGGAGCTTTTAGCTCTAGTGCAGACCACATTGGCACATATGTTGCTGAGGTCCATTGTGATCTCTAGGCACCACTGGCAAGCAAAAAAAATGATTCAGCAATCACAAAATGAGACGAAAAGCAGAATAGCTAACCACCCTGTTAATGCCTAATATTCTGTCCCTGCCCCCAAATGCAAAATGCTCTCCTGGAACAGCAGAATGACCTGGGCCTGAGTTCCTCTGGAGTGAAGTTACTTTGCAGGAGACTTGCAGGAGACTCTGGGCTCTGACTGATGATAGGAAGTGTGACAGCGGGGCCCTCAGCAGCTCCCCGTCACCTTAGCCTCATCCGCTGGGCAGGTATGGGCTAAAACATCCAGCTCCTATTGCTGAGCAAGTTGGGGTTATAAACATGATTTTCATAATTGGATTTTAACACACATAGAAACCACCCAGCAGCGATAATAGCTTTGCACCAGAAGAGCCTTAAGACGGAGGAGAACAGCTCCTCTGAAGTGTTAAGAATCCCAGCACATTTATCTTAATAAGTTTTATTACAGCCTGCCAGTTTAAACCTAATGACTAATTTATCGTATAAAATACCAGCAATATATTTTTTGATTTTGCTAATTAATTATCTCAAACAAAGGTGATATTTATAAAACTGTCCAGAAATGGTATGTGCATTAAAATTGCCTTGCAGCAGGAGATAAAATTATTACTAATATGGGATCAAATTATTACTGTATTGACTTAGTTACTTTATTACCTCATAATGGATTTCTTCATTATTTTCCCCGGGATTGTAGCATTCATGATTGCATTAAAGTCTGTTAATCTATGCAAATATCATTAGGAGCTACTAATAACCACGGCAACTTTCTTCAATTTCAAGGAATGTGGTAAGTACTCTCAACACATTGTTATGTTCTGTTAGCGTGATGGGATTAACTCAGCCCCTGAGTCCTTGGGACAGTGGGTGGGCAGCAGATCGTTTTGAGCCTTTTCTTCCTTGAAGATAGAGGAGGTGGAAGGTGGGAATTTGCTTTTTTATTTAGGAGGTGAACAGGAAACACCATGCTCAGCACTGCCACTCTGTGTAGTGACAGTCAAGTCGTGTTAGCCAAAGGGCTGTGTCACATCTCTTCTCCCACACTGTCCAGTACTGCTGCTTGTCCTCAAAACCAAAAATCCAGGCACGAGCACAGGTGTTTTCAAAATGTGGTGGGAAGCAATGGTTTTCTGGAGGTCAAGGTGTGGCGTGACAGCTTTTGTATGCACAGAATAAGGCAGAAGCAAATCGAGAAGGTACATTTTCAGCAGTGGGCATGGATTTTGAGCATCCTGTGAGTGATGCAATGCCCTCATGCTGATATTTCAGAAGTGTTCAACAGTTTCCATAAAGTCTGTTTGCTGCAGAGCTGTGAGTGTGTGTGTACCTGAGTGTGTCTGTGTATCGACCGCTTTAAAAAATGCACACAAATATTAAGTCTTGAAAATTACCCTGGCGCTAAAACCAAAAGAATGCTGAAGTAGAAAAATAGGCAAGGGGAGTAAGGTAGGCAATAACAGACATTCATCCACTGGATGGTATAACTGTTTATCCCTCTTAGACATTAGTCCAATTTCAGATTTACTCTTCTTTAAGATAATTAGGTTATAGACACCTTTGTAGTAAGGCATGCAGATTAAACAGAAGAAAATTAGATGAGATTGGATTGCTGAGTGACAAGGACAGAATCTCACCTCCTTACCTGTATCTGTTTGTCTGTCTGCCTGTCTGTCTAAATGATCTAGATCCACAGCTGACTCTCAGGCAAGACAATCCTGACAGCAGCTTTCCAGAAATTATTTCTAACTGATCAGTGCTATATGATTCTGCAATACTGGGGCTTATGCTGAGCTCTGCTGTCATTTCTGAATGGCACCTGAAGCCTCCTCTTCAAACTGACCTTAGACGGAGATCAGTTTACGCCCAATTATAAGAGCTACTGAACTCTGGGTGCCCTTGTTTTGCTCCATCAGCACGTGTGCCGCAGATGGGAAGTAGACAGGCTTTGAAAATGTTAAAGGCTTCAGTTTTTGACACAAAAGCTGCATTTTGTACTATAAACAAGCAAAAGAGGGCTGAGACAGTGGTGAGCATTCCCACAGCCCTAGGGGCTCCTAGAATCTCTCTCTTCTCGCTTAAACAGTAACTCAAGTATCCCTTCCAGAATATCTGTTAAAAATTCAGATATTAAAAAAGATAATAATAATACAAAGCCCTACAACATTACAGTGGTGTCAGAGCAAACCAGTGTTGAATTAGGCATTTGCACCTCTGTAAATGGATTAACAAAATGTGGTTGTTTGGTGTTTGGCTGTCAATCTGCATTTGGCTCAGAGGGGATAATTTTTACTCAGGATGTGTTAAAAAGTAATTCCGTAGATGGAAGCAGTCTTGGACCCTGTGAAACTTTCAGCTTTTGTGCTGATGAGCTGACCTTGTTTTGTTAAATAAAAGAGTCCCCAAACAGCACTCAGGAAGGAGGAAAAATAGCAGAGTGAATCCAGAAAAGCACATTATTTCTTGTGTTTTCTTTCTTCTTTTTTTTTTTTTTCCTTTCTTTTTAAAATTTATTTATTTTTTAAGATAAGTGGCTATCCTTCATGGTGAGAGGGAAAAATAAAAGAGGAAGCAAGCCCAGGAGAAATGCGGGCAATAAATTAGATGGATTGGTCGAAGCTGTTACGCATTAATTGCATTTCAGGATCACCTGGCCCCCTCTCCTCCACACAGCAGAACCCCTGACTGCTGGGCACTCTACAAGCACAGAACAAAGGAAGGCAACAAAGCAGCGTTAGCAGTCCTATCGAGGGTCTCTCCGTCTGGATTCTTTTTCCCAGCCCATTGCAGAATACAAACTCATTAATTTTCGGAGCTCAGACGTTCTGTCAGTCAAGACATTTTCACAAAACAACTGAGCAAACCTCCCAGCTAGAACTGGTTGGCAGTTTTGAAGCTAGAAACAAAGGGTTTTTGTTTCCCTGTGTTTCTCTGGACAGAGGTCTTTATTTGGCAAAACAAAAACAAACAAACAAACAAAAAAAAATACTTAAGTCAGCCTTGCTAAGAGGTTAAAGCAGATTCAGACATAAGGAGCCAGGCATGGTGGTAGGGTAAATATCAGCAAACTGATACCCGAGGCATTACTTTGGAAAGAAATGGCTTCTACCAGAGTAGTTTGGCTTTTCTGGGCTCTACATCCCCTAAGTGCCAGGCAGACAGTGAGCTAGTTTAACATAAAATTAATTTAAAATGGAGTATGTAACCATCTACACTGGACTGGTGGGAAAGCAGAAGGCAAGGCTTCCTCCTTAGTACTTAAATCAAGCTTATTTGCAGTGGCTGGCATTGGTTCTGAATAGTTTGGTGCCAGCTAAGGAGAAGCTTGCTTGGGTTTCTAGCTTTCAGTCTAGCTGGGTGGCTTTCATGCATTTTAGTGCTTAGGAAGTAAGTCTGTATTCTGGTGATGATCCTGACGCCATGGTCTTGAGTCCATCACAAACAGCAGTAGGGGGACATAATTATTCGGTGTAAATCAGAGTATTTCCATTGGCAATGCTGATTTACACCATCTAAAGACCTGGCTTAGCTGTGTTATGGCTGTGATCTGTGCCGCCTAACCTCCCTGAATCCCTTGCATGGATTGCACACATCAGTTAACTTCAGGAAAGACTTTCTCACATAGTCTGAATGCTAATTGCACTGCTATGCTGCAACTTATATTAAAATTAATATATAATTCAAAAAAAAAAAAAAAAGAAAGAAAAAAAAGCCTGAGATAATTGAACTGACCCAAAATATAACCCTTTTCCTTATTTCTTAAGCACTTGAGTTTTAGCACAAATCTCTTTTACTGCAGGGGCTTATGTTGTGCCATCAGCAAATGCAAAGAGCAATTAAACATTTAACATGATCACAAGGAAAAGAGAAAAGCTGCTGTTTAAATGCATCAGGGAAGAAAAAAAAAAAAAAAAAGCCCTGGAAAACCAACCCATTGGATCTAGTGTAAAATAGAAAAAAATGTGCTACAGTAAGTTCAGTTCAATAGCTTTGTATGCTTAAAATCTGGGGTAATTTTTTAAAAGCAAAATATCTACTTTGCTGAGCTCCTTAGAAGGAATTTCAAACAGTCCCTTTGCCACAAAGATGTCAGGCAGATGCAAATGTTTTCTAGAGAGTGAGCATTGTGATTTTCACCTTCTCTTTGTTGTCCTTACTCGGGAGTGTTACCTGGAGCTTGGGGAATATCTGCCTCTGGAAAGGGCTGTACTGCATTTCTCTGAAAGGAAGAAAGAAACAACAGACTTCTTCAAAACTCAGCATCCCTGTGACAAATGCTTCTTTTTTTTTTTTCTTTTTTTTTTCTGTTTGATACTGTTTCCCAATTCTGCTGAAAGCACATAACCTATCCCATGAGTCATCTTGGTTAGCATCACTGCCTGTAGTCGAAGTATTAATAAGAGGAATTAGTCCTGTTTGTCAGTCTGTCTGTGAATGAAAGACATGGGATTAAGTAACTAGATATTTGTTTTCCATACCTTATAGAGCAGGTTTATTCAGTTTCTGTAAGGACATCAGGGTCATGCAGCTTGGTACAAAGCTAAAGCAGATAACCACTTTACACAGTCCTGCTCATGGGGCATACCATCGAGTACCTAGCAGATAATGAAGATGCCTGTTCTAATGCTCTGCCATGGGAGCCTGCCTTAAGATACCCTGTGAGGGCTATTCTCCAGTATAAAGACTCAGAGAGCAACACAAGACATCTTGCTCCCTAATAAGAAATGGATGGGGATTACATTTCAGAGTGGGACCCTTTGCTCCAGGGCTGATGTCAAAATAACAAAGTCTTAAGTTAGGAATTTTTGTAACCTTAATATAATAGGTTTTTTCAGATCTTTTTATGGAACCTCACTGTTTTCAATTCATGAAGACATTCCTCACTATTCTGTTATGAAAAACAACATAAAAGTAGATAACCATGTAGTTGAGTCATTCATTGACACTGTGGGGTATTGATGTACAAAATGCTCCAGTGTTCTGCTTGGTAGCATTCAACATGAGAGCTCAGTAAAGGGATGTTTGTCACCATTGGTAGCCATCAGGTCCACGGTGGAGGTGTTGTTCAGTATAAGACACAGTGAGAGTTCAGGGATCTGAACTCAGTACCCTGTATTGTGGGAGGAGATCTGAATCTGTAAAAGCAGCTTTCCCCTTCTGCTCTGAGGTTGGTGTGGGCTGAGATTTCAGAAGGCTGAGGAGTTTCATGTTTTAATGCAAAAACCTAGAAAAGCTCTTAGGTCTAAATCAGAGAATGCAGGGAAGCTTCTCAAATATCAGCCACTTTCTGACTGGTGAAGGATTTTCCCCTCGGCTCCTGCAGATGCACCTAGACTCCAGTCAGCTTGTGTCACGGATGCTCTCTCTCTGCCATCTCAATTTTTTCTTGGATTGCAGTATCAGACACAAAGCAACATTTTCTCTAGTAGATTGTGCCACTAATACAATAAGGGTCTAATGTATTAATGAATAAGGTTCTATAATATGCTAATATTTCTGCATCACATTAATATTCTATTAGACTAATGCATTATTATGCTAATAAGTCTATTAAAAATGCAAAATATAATTATACGTTCTGTATAGCTCCACTGTTGAAATCTGATTCCTGTCCTAGACATACTTGTATGTATTTCTAGAAATGGTAGTACCTGCTGTGAAAAGTTCACTTGATAATACACCCAATGTATGTCACTGCACACACCCAGCAGCCCAGCCAGGAATACCCTTCCTCCAACACCATTAACACTTGAAAAGGATTAAGCGCTTTACCAGGTCTGTCATTCTGCTATGGGAGACAGGCTTACGGCTATGCTTTGCACACACTCTTTATTTATAGACTGGTGTTTTCCTTTCCCTTTGCCAAGCAGCCAGTGGAGAGGGGCCCTGATAAGCATGGGCACCTGAGCAGGAAGCTCTTCAAGTACCTAAGCCCTGACTTGAGATCCCTAACAATGGGCAGCAACTGAATCCCATTGAAGGATGGCATTCAGGAAATGCCTCTCTCTCTGTATTCCATTGTTTTGACAAGCCTAGGCAACACCCTATGCAGTTTATTCTTTAATGCCTAATTTCCCCCAACACCATTTAGGGATCCTAAACCAGAGGTGTGCGTATCTGGGACTTGCACCAGGTAGCGAGTCCCTGGTGCTGGAGCACTGTTGTGCCCACGTTTTTATCCGAGCCCTGAACATCCTTCTGCTCCTCTTGTGCTGCTGAGAGAGTATTTGCAAAGTGCCTCCCACTCTCCATAAACATATCCACACTCCTGTGCACTCCTGAATAATGGCATTTGGAGGAGAGGTCTCCCGCAGTTCTTTCTACCACAGCTAAATGTTCACTTGATTGCTTTTAGATGGGCCAATTAAGAATGAAAAGGGAAAGTGAACAGCATGGTTTTGTTTTGTTTTAAAAATGTCAGGTTTGCCAAGTTTATTAAGCAGGAGCTCAGAATGAATATTGAATTTTCAAAGATTGGCTCCGATAAAGTTGGAAGAAAGAAAGCGGAAGGACATGTCCTTCCTCTCATCCCTGTCAGGGTAACTCGCTGCCTTGTATCTATGTTTGGATCTCATGGAACCAGTCATTTAACCGATGTTACAGCTGACATCTTTAATGAGAGAACGGGGTTTCTGTTGTTTGTCTGAAGGTCTATTCACTTCCTTATTGCCACTGGCAAGAGGCAGGAAATTGGACGGAGAAAGATTCAGGCTAAAAAAAAATCCTTTCTAATGTTGAGGAAAGAAAAGCTGTAGAGCTGGTTGCCTAGGGAGGCTGAGGCTCCATCACTAGAGGTAGATTAAAAATGGGGAAAGAAAGCAACTGTCAGAAACAGCACAGTCAGATCTGGTCCTGCAGCTGTCCAGATGAGTGAGGCAGTTCCTCCAGGTGCTGTGGCTGTGCTCTTCCCTTCATGAGGAACAGACCCAAAGCTTTGTGAAGAGCTTCTTAATTTCACTGTTTGGTATCTAAAGGGCAAAGAAGTTGGAATACCATGAAATAGTTCTCAAAGTAGGTGGTAAGTAGGCAGAAATAAATGGTTTACTAGCAGTCTGTAAAACCAGAAAGTGCACTTGGTTTCGATAGATGTGGGGTCATATCATAATCGTCTGTATGCTTCCTGCAAATCATCTGTATTGCAGTGCCCCTCGTGAGAATAAACTTGCTCCATGGTGACTATTATTCCTTGCAAGAAAGACACTGCTGACATTTGCAGTGACCAAACTTCCCTTTTAGTAATTGGGAAGAAATGCAGGCCTGGAGAAGCTGAAGTCAAACCATTTCAGCACTGTTTCCTTTCCTATAGGTATTCAGTGTGCCACAGGAGCATGAGTGTTACACTATGCATGTGACTCCCCAGCTTGAATTTGTTATAGCAGACTGAGATGAATGAGTTTGGGACTTGATTGCACAAAAAATGCTTCTATTTTTACTCAATCATCTAATTCATCTTACTTCTAGATTTTGCTGTTTCAAAACAGCACTGAAATGATTATTTACTCAAAACTTTTTTTACTAAAAAAAAAAATAAAAGACTGTTTACTCAAAACTTACTTATAAAACTTTGAATTCCCAAGTTTGGTCTACAGAACAAGAAGCTTGTATTCAAACATTTATACTGCCCATATTTTCAGGCTGTTTTTGTTTTTCCAGAGGCCCATAGCAAATTGCAATTATTGCTTGTATTAATAATGACAATTCCCATTGTCACTGTTACTGTTATAGTTTTAATACATATGCTGTGTGCCAACGTCTCCTGTGGATTCTCCAAGACAAACCTGAGGTGTTTTTAAGCTGCTTCATCAACTTGAGGTTCAATGGAGCTACAGTGATTTACATCAGCTGAGGATTTAGTCCAAAGACCCTATTGAAAGTGACAGAAAGCTTTTTGCTGGGCTGTCTCTTCCTTGGAAAGATAACGCTTTTCACAGGAAAGCTCTTATTCGGTGTGTTCCCTTATATAACAGCACTGTTAGCAAAGTGGAGAGACCAAAAAAGATGAGGACACTAATATGCATGGAAAGGTTCAGGCTGCAGAAATGAGCAACCTCTCTGCAGTGTGATGTTGTGCTGTTATTGAACAAGTCCACGCAAATAATGGGTTTTTAGGGAAATCTGTTCTTCAGTTTCTATAGGTATCTTCAGTCCCAACTTGCATGGAATGAATGTTTATGTGTAAATATGACTCTAGCTTTTGACTATGCCTTTGTTAATCTGCCTAGCAGAAATCTCTCTGCCCTGCCCTCCACCATATTTCTGTTTCAATATATACCTGAAATATTCCTTGTCCTTCACTAATTGTAATCAAATTTAGCTAGCTAAGTGGATTATTTTCTCGTGAAGTGGCATGTAGGAGGTTTTATACCTTCCCTTGGCCTCTAGTCAACCCATCCACAAGTTTACACGTGGATTTTCCCCAGATATTGGTAAAACAGCAATTAATTCCATTGGCATATGCATGACTGGAGACCAAGAGCTCAGCTCTCTCTCAGAGATTAAGGCACATGAAATATAACCTGTGATTGTGGTACCTGTGCTCAGCAGTGCTCCCCAGGAACTGCTTCAATGCAGACAATAGCTCTTGCTAGTCTCCACTTTGCAATGATGTGCCCCTTCTTCACTCTATTTATCATATAAAGTATTGTCACCTTCCTGCTGCCATAGGGCCTGGGTGTGTGCCCAAACTGCCTGGTCAAAGTGCACATGCACAGATGGACTGAAGTACCCCTGTGCGTGTATTCTACAACCACTGTTCTGTTTAGTATTTTTGGAGCTGTTTCTGTTGTTGAACCATTACTGTGATCAAGAAGTGTGTGGGCTGAAGAAATAAATTTTTGGGGCAGGGATGGGGGGTGGAGTTGTATTCCCCACCTCTGTCTTAAAGCCCAGCCCAGATATACCTGCCGACCCCTGCAATGAGAGTTTGCTGCAAGAATCCTGAGCTGGAGCCCAGCAGTTCACCATTAATCTGTGAGTGGTTTTTATCCTTGTGGGCTTGCCTTACACCAGGATTAATAAGCAAAGATTGGCCTGTAAAACTCACACAGATTGCAATTCCCTCTCCATAAAACGTTTTTCCTTTAGATGGAGAAGCTTTTCTTTTCTTTTTTTTTTTTTTTTGCCTTCTTACTTTCTCAGTTTTTCTCTCTCTAGATCTAACTCTTCTGTAGTCTGAATGCAGGCATGTGTAAAAAATCAGGGTGAGAGGATTTGCTCTCTAGGCAAAGAAAACACCGGAGGTTAATTAAAAACAAAAGGAAGCGTAACAAACAACCCTCACACTCTCCCCATCTCTACCCGCATGGACCCTTCAAACCCAGGGGTTCAGGCAGGCATGGAGTTAGCCAGGACTGGGATGGAGGTAGGAGCCCTGGAGGAGAAAAAGGGTTTGTAATCTTTGAACGAAAGATAGGGTGAGGGGAGACCATCCCATCAGTGCAATCCCAGTGGCAATTTCATCTAGGCCTGTTGTTTCTTAATGAGTTTTTATCCATCTTTAATTTGACGGGTCTTCTTTCCCAAATGAGGGCTAAGACAGAAAGGGGGAGGGGAAGCAGAATAGTAGGGCAGAGAGCCAGCCCTCTGGCAATACATTTTTATTCTTTATTTCTTTCACTCTTAACTGGTTGCTGTGATCTCTTTCTTATACTTTTCTGCTTCCTTTTGTTAGCATGTTTTTGTTTCAAAATACATATTCTATGTGAACACAGGGAAATAACAAGAGATGCATCAGGCCAGACTTTATAATAAAGTACCTCCTAACCACAGAAGCAAAGAGCAGGTAGGAGTACAAAAATAAGAAAAATGTACTGCACTACTTTCCCTGTGATACAGCCTCAAACAATCAGTGTTTCTTCACAACTAGTTTTCCTGGGTAGATTTTCCACCCATAAATACCTCTGGTCAATGACTTATGCCCATGTAAACTGTTAACTCTTGCGCTTCTCAGCAGCAAGGAGTTCCATGGATCAGTTGTACTTTGGTTGAACAGTGTTTGGCTTGTGGTTATTAGTATATGTGCATGCCTCAAGCCATCTGGAGTTGATTTGGTGGTAACCGTGGTTAGACAGGAGTGAGCAATCATGGATACGCTGTGAGCACGGATAGCTGAATTTATGACTAATTTTTGCCACTCTCTCACTTCTTCTTCCTTTGTTCATAGCTTGGAATTTTTTCATATTTTTTTGTGTTTCCTTGATTCTTTTTTGTGTTTTCTGCTATTCAGTGATATCTCCTCTGTTTGTTTTTTACCTTCATTTTCTGTGGGTTGCTAAAACATGGAAGCAGCAAACTAGGATCTTCAGTGCTGCTTGGCAGAAGTCTCCAAGTACCCAATGAGATTAGGAAAGCAGATTACTAAAATTTGATACCTTGCCCAAAGTCATCACCTGAGTTTGAGGGAGGCGAGGAGCCCACAATTCACCAATCTTACCCAGGTAACACACAACTCAAAAACACTTGTTTAAGTAACAAGATTGAGAGTCATAATAGTATTCAAAGACAAAAGTCAGAGTTGCTGTGTTGAGGAACAAATATGTTAATGACATGATGATCTTGGGGAATGTCTTGTTTTAAGAGTCCAACTTATGTGCTCTTGCATACTACCTAGTCCAGGTGGTAAAGTACAGGTCCATCTCTCCACCAAGACATTCATCACAGATTTAAGACAGATTGAAGCTCAAGAGCAGGGTTGTACATTTTTATTTATTTTTTTCTGGGGCTCACACCTCTCCTCTACTTCCCCTTTCAACCATACACCTGCCTCCCATTAGAGGAGTAAACTTTGAATTAAATATTTTGCACATCTCTACCACTGCATTACATCCCGCTGGCCATGTCTTGACGGGCTGCATCAGTCAATAACGATGCAATATTAAAGGGTAATGACACAGCCATGCAGAGTAATGAGAGAAAGCAATTTCTCTCACTATTTAGCCATTTACCAATCGATTGGATTCAAAACCATCAAGTCAAAAACACAGGGAGTGGACTACTTCCAAAAGAGGTCGACACGCGCCCCTGTAATGTAGTGGTTCTGCTCTGCTGGCTGACAAAAAAAAAGTCTAAGTAAATGCATTGAGTCAAATTCTGCTCAGACTCTGACGACAGAGAATAGCAAAGGAAATGAACACGGATGTGTGCTTGTTGGGTGAAAGATATAATGAGTAAGGAGTAAGGAGACAGGTTCAAACAGGGAGCAAATGTTGAGAAGTGTGTTGGTCCCTTCAAGAGCCTAAAAAATGTGTGCACATCTATTTCTATAAGCTTGATCTCAGAAGTGCAACTCCACTTTGCAGTCCTTCCTCTAAGCACCTCTATGGGCTTAAAGAACAGCTGTGGTTCTCATGAGCCTCCCCCTGAGAAGATTAGGATGGACTGTTTGTATTCAGATAGAATGTGAAACCCAGATAAATCTTGAGATGTAGCAGTAGATTGAGAACAGGAGCCCACCTGTAGTGCCTCCTGTGCACAGAAGATGGGCTTGGGTTTGCAGCAAGCAAAGCCTGAAAATGTACTTCCAGATAAAAAGGCATTTGGAAAGGACTGGAGACAGATTTCATATGTCAGATTTCACTCTTTTTTTTAAACTAAAAACAAGTGTGAGATCTCTTAAGTGCTACTCATAAAGCATATATCAGTGGTGATGAGGACTGTCCAGATTGCAAAGACGAGAGTGTTCCAGTAGTGGTATTACTATTTTGACCTCTTCCACAGAGAATCTGCAGGAGAACGTCGCAACTTCATTGCTTCTTATTTCCAATTGAATTATCAATATTCCCTTCTTTAAGAAGTGGTGAGGATTCTAAAAAGAGATCTTCAGATCCTGCAATTTTGCAAAGGTATTTGCAGAAAGTATTTAGATCTTAGAGCAGTCCTTCACAGAGGAAGGTGGCAAACTCTGTATCTGGCTGTCATGCAGCAGAGAGGAGACGGGAAGAAGGGCTGCTGGGATCCCAGGGATGAATGAACAGTGGTCATGAGCCAGGGAGGTACAGAAAGCAATGCAGGAGAAAAGGAGGGAGATGAGGAGAAGGTAAAGTCTTTTGAATTTTCTTATCTTACAGCTGTTTATAAGTGTAATCCTACAACTGCAGAGTGTAAATTCTTTTCAAACCATAGTGATTGCTGTAGCTGGAAGGCTACAGGTGGTTCTGTAACCTCTGTTCTCCTGTAGCTGCTCAAAGCTCAGTGGGAGCAGGTCTCCAGCAAAGATGCTGATCCAAGGGCCCAACTATCTTCCCAGCATTTGGTGTCTCATGAGTTTGAGTCCAAAACATAGGGAAAGAAAGCACTGGCTTCCTCCAAGTCCTCTCTCCTCTATACTGTGTGTATGTAGGACAAGGAGATGGGCCTTGATCTAGGAATTTTATTGCATTAGTGATTTTTGTTTAACCAAATGTCCAGCTCCTGCTTTCATTGCACAGCCTGGCTGCCGTAACAAGAGGGGCCATGCCAGCAGGGAGATGTCCCCTGTGTGGTGCGAGGAGAAAAGTGTCTGTCTGCAGATCTGCCTGGCACACAGCAGTGCAGCTGCCCTCAGTACAGCAGCAGTGGGACTGGTTCCTGCCTTTCCATGCAGACCTTGAAACTTAGTGAACTCTCACAAAGTTCACATGGGGAGCTTGCCTGGGGCTGCTGACAAGTCAGTAAGATACAGGAGGCCACAATCAAGAGTCGAGTGCCCCTTTTTGTTCTGATCCTTCAAACCCCGGTAAAACCTCAAACTTTGCACGTGTATATGGATGTTTATTAATTTCTACTTGCCTTTTTTTTTTTTTAATTGAGACCAATTTATGACAGAGTAGAGCATCAGTCTGTCTCTTCATCATGTTGTGCCCCTTCTTCACTCTATTTATCATATAAAATAATGTCACCTTCCTGCTGCCTTAGGGTGTGGGTATGTGGCTGGGTATGGAGAATGAAGAAGCTCAACGATACTTGGGCACCTCTGGCTACTCTTACGGAGCTCTGAGAAGAAGGCATGGGATATGTGAGCAAAAAGAGGGCATTTTCATCTGCTGTAGTATGATGCACCACAAATGGGAAACACAGAAGCAATCTTCTGCCAGCATTGTTGCATGCAGGGCACAGTTTTGCCAGTGGAGCAATGCTGGCTCAGAAAAGAGTGGATGTGAACACATCCCTGCAGTCCCCTTAGCTAAACGGGCTGCTCATGCCATGGGATGCATCTGTGCAGCACCTAACCCAACAGGGCTTCTAACTGTGACCATAATAGAAATAACATACAGTAATAAAGTAAATAGACAGTAAAACTGTCTTCTATAATGTTATTCTCCAGGCTAAATGAGATGCCAAAAATGAACAAACAGCCTCCAAGTGATATTAAAATGTCTTTCACTTTTAATAATTTAAGGGACATACTAGTGAGAAAGATAAGGAAACTTAAAAATACATTATTTTTCAGCATGATGGTCTCTTTTTCAGACTCTCTCCTGTCTGATCCACTGAGGACTCATTGATATATCCTAGGCTGAAAAAGAGCATTTTAATAAGTCATTAGGACAAAAAGTTGCTCTCTTTTTTATTTTACTTGGTAAGTTTGCCTTAGGAAAACAGTGTTTGTTGTTTTTTTCTTTTTTGTTTTTTCAGTAAATGTATTTATTCCCCTCTCTTCTACCCTCCTTCCCTCTTCCTCTCTCCCTTCATTCCTCTCTCCTTCCTTCTCTCTCTCCATTCTTTCATTTCTTTCCCCTCCCTCCTTTCTTGCCCTCCTTCCTTCTCTCTCTCTCTCGATTACTCTTTTTCTTTCTCTCATTCTTTTCCCTGGTTTGAAAAGCCCTAGACTGTCTCCTTGAGTGCTAAGGACAAACTGGCAATAATTTATGTTATAGCGTGATATGAAAAAAAAATACATTACACTATAAATTATAATATGAAGGGTGAAATGCCAGGAAGGATGCCAAATGCTGGTGGAAGTCCCATTAGACAACAGAGTTCTATTGCCTACCATTCCCCACAGAAATCTTAGAAGGTTTGCATGAAACTGTTTGCTGCGAGGGGGGAGAGGCTGGAGGATGGAGGGAAGAAGAAATATAACAGATAAAATACATAATCAGTCAAGTGGAGATAGGAAATTTTTACTAATGTCTAAAAGAAAGGTGACTTCCATATACAGCAATAGCAATTTTGTATTTGGCCGCTTGGGATATTGTAATGCTGGCTCAGGTTTGAATAGGGGCTGTGGGGAGGAGGCTGTGCTGTTTGTATGTAGTCCTGCATCATTATTTGAGGGGCTCTTGGATTTCACCCTCACAGAAACATCAGTTTTCACAGGGTTTCAGGTAGCCCTGAAGGGTTCTGCCTGAACCCAGGGATCCGTCTTGAGGCCATGCAGTGTCCTGGTGTGTTCCCTTTGGGAGCAGACATGGGAATTGAAAAGGGCTCTTTGAGGGGAATGGATCCAAGTGGTAGATTTAGAGTCCATCTTTGACACTGTGGCATGTACTATTGATCATGAAATCATATGGCTGGAGAGACACTGAAAGGCCATTTCATGTGCAGTGTCTCACTCTTCCCTAAGCACTCCACAGCAGCCATTCTGAGATCCTAGTGACTAGTGGTCTGCGAAGCAGACCTGTGCAGTTAACATCATGAAGGTGTAAGGGCCTGAGAGGACTGAGTTACCTGTCCTCTGGCTATTATTTATTTCACATCGTCTCAAAGTCTTTGAATGCTGTCGCTTCCACCCAACTTAAGCACAACTGTCAATACACTGAAAACAAAATATATGATAGCATGCATGGAGCTTCCCAGCCACAGAAAAAATATTGCAGTTTAACAGAAACAAGCAGACAATTCCTTATCTGTTCTCAACTGTCCTCCATCCAAATGTGGAACTCGTGCATGTGTATCATTTGGCACAGTATTGATCTGATATGACATGTATGCAGTGATTTTGGCAGAATTATTAATGATGATACCAAAAATGAAATTTGGGGCAACTGAATTGTATTACAGAAGAAGCTATAGGTTGTTGGTACAGAGAGGGTCTATTTACCCTGGAGCTGACATGGCTGGTGAGACTACTGCTTAATTCCTGCCTCACATCTGGTGAAACAACTCTTTGAATTCAAACCTTTGAGCCAAATTTTATGACACTGCAATGTTCATGGGGAAGCACAAGTCCTTTCTAGACATTAAATAATGAAATAGAATGAGTTCATTTTAAGAAAGAAAAAAAATTTTGCAGTGGACTAAGAATGAGACCGTGTCTGTTCTCCTTTAAAGACACAAGAAATAATAAAAAAAAATTGAAAATAAAAGACTATTATTTTACTTCCAAGGAAAAAAAAAAAAGCAGCAATACAGAAAACCCAAAACCATACCCAACATCCCAATCAATGAAGAGAAAAGCAGCTTTGAGTGCCTTATTGAACTGACCTACAGAAAAGGCTTCAGAGCTTCAAGCCCAAACAAGTCCCTGATAAGATGTGAAATGCAATGGAAAAATCATTTAGAGAGAACAACAGAGAAGCTGATTTTGCTCTAGTTTTACAGGTCAGTTCAATAAAGGTTCCTGAACTCTCTTTTCTATGTAATTCTAAAGAAGGGTCATTTAATTAATATATTTATCTGGAGGAAGGGAAAAGAGGAGCAAGGAGAGGGGGGGAGAGAACTAAAAACAAAGACTCTATTTCATATTGAGCATTGCAAGTTTTGCTGATACCATATGAACTACCACACAAACTCTCTGGATACCTACAACCCTTCTTTCGATACAGTTGCTGTTTTAGCCTCATCCTTTCTTTTGGCTTATAAATTATGATGAAAATTACAGAATCCAAAGAGGAAAGAAATGACCATGCACATTTCTTACTCCTTTTTTTCCCCTTTTTGTGATTTATTTCCTATATTTCCAACTAGCTTCCATGGTTTTATGAGAAATCAAAAGTGCAGATTTTTATGTTGTCTCCCCACAAGGTGCCAAAAGAGCATCTGGTGGTGCTCAGGTACCTCTTGTTGTGAAACTTGTAGATTTAAAGCCACGAGGTTCAATCCTCATGTCTGCAACATTACTCTGTCCTTGCTCCTTCCTTTTGTACAGCACAGCTCTGCAAACCTTATTGTGCCACAGGCTCCAGAATATCTAGAGCATCTTTACCACCTAGTTCTGCCACAAATAAACCAGTTTTTTGTAGCCCCAGATAAGCTGAGACAGTCACCTGGGCAGTCTGCTGTGAACTACCTGTTTAGAAACTCCATTAACAATTGCAGTGATAGGTTTTTGTGAGCAAAAAGTAGGGTAAAATCACTTTAAATAATGTGTGGGACTTCTGGTGGTGCTCCCCATTTAAAAGCCATGCCGATGAGCATAGCAATGGGTCTAGAGCTGGGCCTGGCATGTTTGTGTGCTTGTGTCATAAATAGAGCTATCTGATGCCATCTGTGTTCCTACAGTTCCTGCACATTTATTTTTTATTGCCAAAAATTGAGATAGTTTCGCCCTGCCCCCTTCCTAACAACGCATTTATAAAAAGGGTGTTTTGCATTCAGGGAGGAGAAGGGTTAACAGAAAAACTTCTTGAAGTGAGAGGGAGAGCTGAGCCTTTGTGCTCTCTGGGAAACTGAAGTGTGGAGAAGCGGGGAAAAGACTTCCTCCACCACCCCACAACAATGCAGTCTGTCTAAAAAAAAAAAAAATTACAAAAAAAAAACCTGAAAGATATATATTTTTTTCATGTTCTTCCAAATATCACTTCTGCTTGTCACAATATTTATAAAAACCCTCTTGCTATCTCAAGCTGCACAGCCTTTGGCTCAGGTTCCTGCTTATGCAAAACAGGGTCATAAACATGTCACTATGTATTTGATAAATCCATCTTCCTCTTGTCATTGTCACCAAGAAGCTGAGATGACGGGAGATTACTCCGTCAAATCGCCGTGGAAACGCCTGCAGAGTTTATGAATTTTCATAGGATGTAAGTCCTTTTTAATGGGAAGTGGGGCCCAGTGAAAGCTTACTATTTTTTAAGGAAAAGTGCGTGCATCTGTGTGTCTTCATCTGTGTGTGAGTGGATACATACACATATACTGTGTGGCTGGATTTTCACCTGCCATGTGTTGGGAGTTATGCCAGTGCATCCCAGTTGAGGGTCTGTCTCTGAGTTTGTGCCCATTTCCTTATATCTATTCCTCTCCGTATGATCCCAATTCACATTTATATTAAGGCTCACTTCAGCCATCCTGGATGTGTAAAAGGGATGCTAAATAAGTGCTGATGCCATTAAAGTGTATTTATTGATCTAGCACATTTCCTGCGAGCTTTTTCATTACCACGTTTTGAGATGCTTGTCTCTGCCTCTGCCCCTCATCATTTTTTCTGGAGTCTACTAAAGACACCAACCCAAGTTCAGTTAGAATTGCCTCTATGCTGGGCCTCAAAGGCCCACTGGGTTTTTCTTTCTGTAGTGAATCTTAAAAGCAAACGTGATTTGCTTTTCTCCAGTAGGAGAAGTTACCTTTTCTTGCTCCTTTCTGGAGAATATCAGTGCAGGATGGTGAACAGCCAAGTCATGGAGGCAAGCCAGACCTGCCCTCCAGTTTGAAGGACAAGGAGATAACAGCTAAAATTCTGTAGAGGAATAACCACTGTATTGGTGGGAAGGGGCCACTGATGGAGTTCGGTCCAGTCTCTCCTTCATAGCAAAGCTATGTGTCCACATGTCAGGTTGGTGGTGGCTTGGCCTAGCTGTGTCTCAAGAATATCTGGGTAGGATTTCAGGCTGGATATTAGGAAAAATTTCTTCTCTGAAACGGTAATGAGGTATTGGAATGGACTGCCCAGGGAAGTGGTGCAGTCACTGTCCCTGGAAGTGATCAAGAAAAGGGTAAATGTGGCACTGAGGGACATGGTCTAGAGAAGTCACAGACATTGGCTGGTTGTTGGACTGGATGGTCTTATTGGTCCTTCCAAATTTAGAGATTCTGTGATTCTGTGATTTACAGAGTTCCCAGATATCTGACAGTTCAGTAAAGTAAGGTACATCCTCAGGCCCCACAGAGGCAAGCTAGAGAAGGGGAGCCCAAGGAATCCCAAGAGTTAGTGACCCTCTGTGATGTCATGCACAACACACGCAGATGAGGCAAGCTGTTACCTCTACTGCACAGAAGCTTTGGGCACAGCTGAGCCATTCCTCCTGTGCTGCCCAATGCAGCTCTGCGGCTGCACTGAGCTCAGGACAGCCCATAACACCTGTTGGTGACACCTTCAGTGCTTCCACGGTATTTTTTGCACCCTCCACTGCCATTCATGCTGTAGCAATTGTACAGATAACGCCCAGCCTGGGGAGCTTAGGACTAGCTCTGCTCTGTACACTCACCTTTCAGAGTTTAATTTTTATTTATGATCTATGGTAATGTGTTCCTGTGACCCCAGAACCTTCTCCTTACCTTGAAGTTGTCTTGCCTTCACTTTCCAGCACATTCAAGTGGTGCTACCTCCTGCTGAGTCAAGAGGTCAAAAAGCTTTTAAGCCATTATTTCTGTGTTTTTCTGCTATCATTGCACTGCATACAAAACTAGAACTCCTCCTAGATCTCTGCCCAATATGGAGCTGCAAAATGGGACACCACAGCTATTTCTTTTCATCACAAGACTTAAAGGGAACTAACTACATACCTTCGACCCTTACTGTGGCAGTCTCTATGGTAGGTACAGCTCTGCAAGTTTACACAGAGAGATAAGCAGAAACTGGCTCAGTCTTAAGCAAAGCAACCACAGCTGCTATTTATAACCTGTCTGCCCTGCACATCTGTGGATGTGTGTAAACCAACACTGAACTTCAGTAGAATTTTTAACTAAGAGATCGCCCAAGGGTCATTTTCATCTCTCTGAAAGACATGATAAAGGCAATCTTCTGTCTCTCATCAAGCGCAGCAGGAATTCCTGGTTCTTCACTTTCCTTCTGGTTCTGCGGTGAGTTTACCTGTATGTCCTCAACTATTTGGAGCAAGTGAAAACAAATTTGGATGCAGTTCATGTTCACATCATCAGGTCAGGTATTGAAAATACCTTCCAGAGATGCTTGTAGACTGGCCCAGATATGAAGCAGAGTTGATGGTGTGTGATTACTCACTGAACTTTCAGTGACCATTTTCCCCATGTGGTGATAATAGGTGACAGTGTTACGTGTGCTAGGCCTTGTATTACCACTGTCTGGGCTTCTGAGACTGATGCATTTTTGTTTTTAGCCCCTGCAAACTTTGTACTCCCATTGCATCATCTACACAAATTATCTGCCAAAACTAAGAGACATGATCATTAAACATAAAGCCTGATGTACAAGCAACAGATGGGATTTCTTCCTCCGTATCTTAAGACAGTCCTCAGATATTGCAAAGGTTGTACGTACTGAACTGTTGTTAATGACCAACTCCATTTGGAAATGGAATAAGGCTGAAAGGAAAAGAAGGAAAATCTGGCAAACCTTTACCCAGCATCACAGTTCCATACACTTCCTAGAAGCTGCTGACAGCTTCATGTTACTCATATGGAGTGAGTACAAGAGAGTAAGAGAGCAGTACAAGAAAGTTTAATAAAAGCAGTAGCGTAGTCTGGATGTGGTTCTTACAAACAATTCTGCCTGCAGTGAAGACAGGGATCTTGTCTCTTTGTTTTGCAAGCAACGGCAGTTTATCCTTCTCAGGCCTAGCATTCTTACTTTTGGAGGATGGAAGTAATTCTCAGAGAGTTTCTAAGAGAAACTTATTCATTAGCTTATAAGTTAAAATTAATTAAAAATTGGATTCTTTAAGAAATGTAGCATCTGTGCTCACATTCTCTTCATCCAAATGATGTCAATAAGAGAATAGCTCAGACTTCAAACTTTCCATATAGTTGCAGTTAATTGAATTCTTATGCTTGGGGTATTCTTGAAGAAATTAGGAAGCAATTAGGCTACACGATTAACAATTGTATCCGACTGCTCTGATGGTATAGACAGCAAACGGGCCAAGGTCAACAGCTTCTTCAGCTCTTAAGCTTGGTATGAACTCAGAGATGATGCAATGAACCCCATCCGATTCTCTGTCAGGAATTTGGTTGCTGGAGTTCTGCCAGATGTGCAGGGAGTTATGTCATTTTATTTGGACCTAATCTATCCTCTATTATACAGAGTCCACCGCTGTATGCCAGACAGGGCACTGATGCTTGAAAGACTTCATATGGCCCCGAAGCTCATGCCACCACTCAGCACAATGGCAGATCCAAAGTTCTGTCCACATCAGGGTTTCTCAAAGCACTCTTGGGAGGCTCAGAACCAGGTTTCCCATTCATAGAACCATAGAATGTGCAAAGTCGGAAGGGACCCACATGTACCATCAAGTTGAACCCCTCGATCCCCATAGGACCACACCAAGTAGAAACTTCTATCTGAGAGCTTTCCAAATGCTCCTTGAACCCTGGCAGACTGGGGCCTTGACCACTCCCCTGGGGAGCCTATTCTATACCCAGTACCCTCTGGAAAAGAATCTTTTCGTAAAACCCAACTTGAACCACAGTCACAGGGCTACACCAAGTGGGCAACTCCCAGTGCACAAACCAACTGCGTAAGTGGAAAGGTCTGTCCCTGACCTTTGTTTACCACTAACCCAGGTTACCCAGTTACAAAAAAAGCAGTCAAAAAGTAAAGACAGAGTTCAGCAGCATGGTTCAGCTGCTTGCATAGCTGTTGCTCTGAGCAGCAGTTACAAATCCAGTTTAACAGGCCAGCGCTCAGACTCATTGCATTGATCCAGCACACCAGTGGATTTGTTCTTAAAGAATGAAGTCAAAACTCCCTTTGGCTTTGCCAGGGTCTGGTTTTCACCCTGCAGAGCTACAAATCAATAGAAGCAGTAGAAGGCAGAACTCACTGTAAATGCCTCTGAAAGAGGAGGTATGGAAAATGCAATTATCCAGAGAAGGAAATAACAAGACAAGCTTTTCTTTTTTCATTTCTTTTCTTCTCTTTTCTTTTCTGTTCTGTTTTTTTTTTCTTTTTTTTTTTCCTTTTTAAATTTCCTCTCCTAGCAGAGAGTAGTATCTCAGGAATAGACAAGAAGCAGCTTTTGTGGCATTATGTAATTCTTCCAAACTGAATACTAAGAATGAAGAAAATACTGTTTCAGATGAAATTACAGAGATGCAGATGTGTTGTAATTTAGTATTTTTCAGCCTGTTAAGCAGTGTCATCATCAGAAAAAAAAAAAAGTATCTGTAAAAATTAATGTAATGTAGGATTAAAAGAACATACTGAGTTATTTCATGGTGTCACTGATAAGCAGACATGAGAGTTAGTAATGTTAGTTGCAGGTATAGCACAGTAGTTGTCTTCCAGTACCTTAACAATGAATTTCTATTGTGTCAAAGTCTATTTAAGAATGGTAAGATTCTGTATTCATTATTAGTCCCTTAACAACATTTTACAGGGGAGCTCAGTTTCTTGGATGTGGTCTGTTTTGCCTTTGTACATACTCTGCAGTGAGTTTATTTGGTGTTAGTGCTGTTCACTCAGAGGTGGCTCTACTTTTGTCCCTCTGAACAGGGGAAGACAGTACAGGACATAATTTTCTGTACATACATGGCTCAGTTTCTGTCTTGTAAATGCAGCTACCTCTGAGGCAGAACATGGCAGCTTTTTAACAACTTTCAGTGGTGAAGTATAGCTCCTGCAAGTCGAGCTGATTGAGGGCTATCTGACAAAGGGAAGGGGAAGAAAACACCATGAATTATAAATGGCAATCTGTCTATTTTACTAGTACGTATCCACAGTTGGAGCAGATTCATTCCTCTTGCACCTCCCATTGTGCAGTTGTTCCCATTGTACATTTGTTCCCATTGTTTCTCCCTCCATGTATTGTACATTCAGACCCTGTCTCAACTGTACATTCAGGCTCCATTTGCAGGAGATCCATCCATGGGCTCAGCTGTTTCACAAACAGATCTAATAGCTGTAGTGTGCTCAGATGAGCATGATGGGTAATAGCAGAGCAGATTGAACTATATTGTCCCAGGAGTTCATATATTTTTATACACTCGTAGGGTACACATCATCTTGCTATGACAATGAGGCTAAGTCAAGCATCTCGGGAATGCAATAAAGCAGATTACAATACCGTTCTTTCACTCATTTTCAGTACACTTCCCCTCCCACTTTCTTTTAACCATGTTAATCAATGCCAGGCTACTTTACACCCAACTCCCAAATGGTGGCTTGCTCAATGCTCTCCCCCCACCCCCTCCACACACACATTTAGATTTTATCCCCCCTGAAACAAGCTTCCATGGAGATAAAACTATGAATTTCTTAAATATCAAAGAAAGTTAAGGACATGAATTTCAGCAGAAAAACTCCCAGCAATTCAGGCTTAAAAATGGCAAGGTTAATCATTTTTTCCCTCTCCAAGCCATGTCACATTATTAAGTAAAATAAAGCTGACAAAGGATGTCATATTCAAATAGCCAGCTTTCTCATCTGCTGCATTATTATTATTGTACACCTTTCTCATGCAGCCGTGCTAGGCAATTAAGAGCCCAATTCTCCCCTCGGACACAGTTGAGAGGTTCCTCAGCATCTTGGTACAATCTACAGGTGTTCTTCAGAGACTGATGTTGCTCTGGATGGGTGAACAGGCACCATCCAAACGTTTCGGTGTCCGCTTCCCAACCCCTGCCCACTTAAACAAGTGATGGTTGTATGCATCTCTTGTCATGTGATGTTGAGGGCAGCTTATCTGCTTCCAGATTGGGCAAAGTAATGTTTGTTTCACATGCGAGTTGAGAATGTACATTGGCTCATACATTTCTTCACTGGTTCCCACTGTAGTAGTCCCTGTTCCGAGCATTTAAACTTAAATCAAACTTCACTACTTTACAGAAGCATGAAAGCTGCTTTAAAATCTTGGGTAGGGTTGTTGGTTTGTTTTTTGTGGGAGTGTTTGTTTTTTGTGTATTGTTTTAAATCAGTACCCACGGGATTCTTGAAGTTTGCATCACATTTTGTTTTATAGTTTTTGTTCCTTTGAAAGCTGAAAAATGGGGGAGAGAGAGGTCCCAGTGATTATAAAGCTTCAAAACTTACTGTAAAAATAAGCCTATAATGCACACTTCATTACAGGCTTGTAGGTGCTGGTTTCAGAAGTTTTCAATAAAAATGATAAAATTTATGTTAAGGAAAACTACTGCTAAAATTGTACAATGGCAAAGTCTGAAATCTGGTATTCACACAGGGCAGAGACTCTCCAGGACTACAGATCTGCAAGAGCAGGATAGACAAACTTTTTTCCAGAGCAACACAAATAGAGTTGATCCTGTCATCTCATAAGAAAAATGAGCTCCTTCTAGGTGCCTTCCAGCCCAACAGTTGTGACAGTCCATGCACTCAATTGCACTTTGCATTCAGATAGCCTATCCCACCTTGAAAGATCCCACTGAGCGCAGCAAACCATATATAAGGAAACACATCTTCTCCACACTGACATCTGCCTGTCCCAAGGTAGCCGCAAGCATCTATCTTAATGACCCGCAACACCACCAGACCACAAATATGAGAGAGAGTCTGAGATGATCAGCTGGTGTAAAATGAGCTGGAGCGGGCTCTGTATAGATTTACACCAGTGGAAAGTCAGGACCAGGGACAGAAAATCGTTACTATGTGCGATGGAAAGTAAATGTGTACCTTGGAAGGCCAAATACTGGCTTAGAATTGGAGATTAATTGTAACATAGATGGAGCTTTAGAAAATGTATCATAATGTACAATCATCCCTAATGATATTGACTTCTCTCACAAAGGTGCTCAGAAGCTTCATGTGCTCATACCAGCGAGGTACTCTGAGACACTCCGCTAGCAGAAGCTGTGGGAGTGCAGCTCAGAGAGGACACCACCTTCACGTTAATGTCCCTAGTAATAAAGAAAAAGAAGTAGAAAGATGCGAATGATGGAGAAATAGGCTAGTTTGACAAATTGGTTGTGATTTCCTGACCTTCTTTCCTACCCTCTCTCTATTTCATCACTCATCTTCACCTAACAGGACAAACACTGAAGTATCAATTCCGGTTACATCTGCCTTTGCCTCCCTTTATTTAAAAGAGGTTGTTGTGTTTTGGGCAGAACACATGTAAGGTAGACACCAGCTAGGACATACCTAGATTCAAGAGGACTCAGGGCCAAAGCTGAGCCTGATCTTAGCAAACACATTCCTGACAGGGGCACCACCTTGCCAAAATCTTATAAAATGGGTTCCAAAGTAGCAGAAACTTCCCAGTATCATGCCAGCAATTAGATGAGGTTAGCAGTTTTTGTGAGATTTTTACCTGATGTGGGACAAGTGACAAAGCAGAAAAACACTGCTCTTTGCACGTCTCTGATTCAGGCCACGTAATTTTAGCATTCATATTGGTGTTGGGATGCTTCTTTTTCCAAACCACCAGGGTGAGTCATTTGGAGATATATAAATGCAAATCTTTTTCAATCTCATTTCCCTCTCCTTCCCTTCCCTTTAATGAACCCTCCCCACATTATTATAGTTTATTTCATTAGCAATACGAGATGCATCAGAGGTCTGAAAAGAGATCTTGATTAATTTAGTGTTAGATTCAGTGTACATTCAAGACCTGCATTTCCTAATCCCTTGTGCCTCACTCAGCTAATCCAGCCCTGAATCCCACCCCCTGGTCAGAGCTGTCTTCATCACACTGTGCACACCAGATTTATGGCCCCAGTCCTGTGTCTCACCAGCTTCCTTGTAATCAGGCTGAGCCTGTCTTACTGACACCGAGGTTGTTAGGCTTCTTGTATCAGTTGACCATGGATTTCCATTTGGCTTGATGTGCCTAAGATGGATGGGCTGGCTGTGCTGCCTCAATACTGTCCTCAGATTGCTAATGTTTCAGTTCAAATACGAAAGCAGTAGTTATGCTTATTTTTCTTCTTCTTCTTTTTTTTTTTCCTTTGTAAGGCCATCTGACTTTGTTTGCTAAATCAGATGTGACAGGAAGGGATTGCATCATAGTTTTACATCCCTTTGTTCTCTCACTTGTGCCTCTGAACATTCAGTTAGGCTGGAGCAGAGGAAACACTGAATCGAAGTTCCACAGTCCTTCTAGCAAAGAACCTGGCTCTTTTCAAAACTATTTCAGACATCTAGTATGAAATGACATAGTGCAAGTTAGCTAGGTTTTGAGAAGGAGGGAAGATAGGGGAAAGAAATAAGAAAATGAACAGTAAGATACAGAGGAGCTGCAGTGAGCTGTTAGAAGGACTGAGGGAGATATCGTTATCTTTAAATGTTCATGTCTCGCTGTCCTGTTATCATTACCAAACGATGCAATCTTAAAACATGTATCTACACTAGTAAATTAAACCAGCCAAGGCCCATTTTCTGGCCCAGGGAGCAAGTGACACAGTACGGCTTTTATCCACATACCTAAAATCTTTTCAACCCAGAACAGAGTGAGCAAATCTAAATTTATTTCTGGAAAGGGTACCTGGCCCATAGCAATCTGTATGGCCATGACACAGCACCCCAGCCCAGGCCTTGGCTTAGTTTAGCTCACAGAAACAGGCAAAGCCACATTGCTATGCCATTTTTCTTTACAGAACCATAAAATCACAGCATATCCAAAGTTGGAAGGGACCCACAAGGATCATCGAGTCCAACTTCTGGCTCCACACAGGATCACTCAATATTCAAACCCTGTGTCTGAGAGTGGTATCTAAACACTCCCTGAATTCCAGCAGCTCAGGGCTGTGACCATTGCTCTGGGATCTTGTTCCATGCCCACCGCTCTCTGGTGAAGAGCCTTTTCCTACATTCAGCCTGATCCTCCTCTGATGTAGTTTCAAGCCATCATGGTTATTCATGAAAGCCTCTGTTCTCAATTCAAAATTTGAGGAGGGAGATGCCTATCCAGCTATCTTCCATTTCTGCACACCCTTCCCCATATAAACTCCTGCAGCTTGCTGTAAATACAAGATAAGTTCATCAAAGGTTAGTAGCAAGAAAATGTGGTTGTCATGGAAGTAAAGGACTTGGATTGTGTTTGAATCCTGATATTAAGAGTAGAGCTGAGTCCAAGTCACATTCAGAAAGATTTAACTCTCTGCATGCAGGTATCCTGGGCTTTACAGTTCTTGCAGTGCTGACAGCAGAATGGGACCACAGCCCAGAAATGTGCGTATCTCACAAAGATCCAAGATGTTTGAGCCTGAAAAATGGCTTCAGATTCATCTCATTCTGAGATCACCCTTCTATTAAAAAAACACTGCTTGTGAATACCAGGCTATGTCTTGCTCCTGGGAAGAAAAACTTTAGGAAAAGGGCAGATACCAGCAAATCTGTCAATGGGCAGAGAAGAATGAATGGTAGCATGGGGCTAAGGTAACTATAAATTCAGAACAAAGGGAAACATTATTATGTTAAAAGTAATTTGGGCAATGGAGTATGGGGTAGTCCGTCTCTTGGCAGCGTGCTGTTCAAAACTGGAAAAGACACTGGCTTCTCAGCAGGGTTGATGATGTCCATAGAAATCCCAACACTGCAGAAGAGCAAGATGCTCTGCTACCACCTCGGCACCCAGGCCCTGAACTTTGCCTAAGCCCAGCCTGGAAGCTGGATCTTTGCATGTTCGTGAAGCTGTCCGTTTCCAAAAAAAAGTGCAGAATTTACTACAGGGGAAAAAAATAGAGCCCGAGTGCCATTAATAGGATCTATGGCAGCATTCTGTAATACATCAGTCCTACTTATAACATAATAGCCATATAACTCATACAAGGCTCTGGCTCATGTGAGGCATGGAGGTCTACATTACACAGGGGAGGAATAAGCAACACAGTCACATATCCTGCAGCTGGGTATGATTACAATACAAGCAGCAGGTTTTCCAGACCTTAAATGCTGGAGGAAAGGACACGGCATAGGAGTTGTTCCATCTATGATTTTTATGAAAGCAAGAGCATATTCTTCGCAGGAAAACGCTAGTGATTCTCTGCAAAGCTGTGTGTATATGTGTACGATCCACAATAATTGTTAGTTGCCTCGGCAGTGCAAGCGAGGAATGAATTGGTGATGGGAATTAAATTTGCCTTTTTTCTTCTCTCAAGAGGTGATGCCATCAGTCAATGGAGAGGTGAAATGAGACATATTCTCAGATGTGGTAAATTGCTACATCTTGGCTGAAGTTAAGGGAGCTCTGCTCTTCTACACCAGCTGAGAATATATTAAAGAATAAAAATGTGTGGAAAAGTTTATTGTTGCAGACCAGGTTTCTTTAAGGAAATAAAGAGCTCTGAACTTGCAGTACGACAGCTCTCTGCAGCTCTCAGTTCACATGGTTAGGCATAGCAGGGTGACCAACTTCAGGCACAAAACATGTACAGTCTGAATCCAGTCCTTGATTTTTTTTTTTCCTTTAAGACCTGAATTCAAAGCTCTGGGCTTCCACTACAGCAGGTGATGAACATTACAAGAAGCTACAAGTGAACTTTTGAAGGCATGAGCCTTTCAGAGAAAGCAACCTTTGCCGTGGAGACTCAGTATCAGACCTCAATAATTCATGCATTTTAAGCCCAAAAGAGACTGGTGTGACAATCTAAGCTAGCCTGCTACATAAAACAGACCTTCAGACTTCTCTGAATTATTTCCCAATTCAAGTTCAAGAGATATTGTTGAAGTAAAATATATATTGTAGGAGAATATACAATCCCACTTTAAAGCAGTAAGTGACAGCTTATCTTCCATAATACTTAATAAAGTCTTCTGATAGTTAATTACTCTTTAAAAGAGGCACCTAATTTCTACTTTGCATGTCAGACTTCATCTTCTAGGATGTGTTTCTTTCTGCATCCTCATTTGTTAAATTAAAGAGCCCTGTGTTCTTCCCTTTCCCCAGGTGCCTGTTCCTGCCAATCCCATGACAGTACCACATGTCTCTGTATCTGTCTGTAAGTTTATGTGTTTTGTGGCTCAAGTCCAAACTACCAATTGAGAAATGCTTCAATAAGAAATATTTCAGGAAAGAGTATGTGTCTTTAACTGGATTAGTTCTAGTATTTGCCAGATGTTCAAAGCAGCACAAATAGCGATGTTTGTGCTCAAAGTTTCATGGCCCAGATCCAGCCCCAGGATCTGAGCAGAGGCTCCTGCTTCAGTGGGAAGTTTGAGAATCCAGGTCAGAGGTGGTACTACATCCTTCCTTGGATGTGAGGTGCATTGCAGATCCAAAAAGACTGTTCTCAAATTGCCTTCTGCCATTCCCCAGACCTCTGGATGTGGAAGCAGGTGGAAACATACCTACATTACAGCCAGCCAGGGTGAATGTACACATAAAGAAAATCAGTCTTAACATTCTCCATCACCAATCTGGACTATGTGAAGGATAGCTTTTAGAAACAGAGGTTAAAAACTAGAAAGCCTAATGTGGAAGTAAGCCATAAGGTCTGGCTGGACAGGGAGAGGAAGAGGGGGTTATGGATAATTGCACCCATAGGGCAATTAGAGTTACAAAGAGCAGTGGAGCTCTTCATCAGTCCCAAGAGTGTGATTAATTGGCAATAACAACGCCCCTGGAGTTGCCTTATTGCTATTATGAAGCCAAGTCTTTATTTTTTTATTTTCTATTTATAAATTAAATATTTAAGTGCATGACTTTGATCGCCAGGATCTGCTAGTTAGTGCCGGCTTCAGCCACAAGGTGCCAAGATTAAAGATTCATCAAAGGCAAAGGATTAACCCACCCTGCTGGAATGCCAAGTAGCTGGTAAAGGGAGAGGATGTTGTGCTAAAGGCTGGAGCAAGTCCTTTACTTATCTTGTTTCTCTAGGGCTGTGGATTTGGTGTCTCCCTCTTTGCTTTGCACTGCTTAACTCATTTACCCTTCTGTACCTGTGACTTGCCTAGGAGGAAGGGAGTGGCACCAGCATTAAAAATACAAACACTCTACTAGAGTGGACTCTTCTCTCCTAAAGAGAGCTAGTTGTAAAGGTAATGTCATGAAATGCCAAGGGTTTGGCAACCTATTCTGTCTTGCTGTGTCTGATGGAGAAAGAGCTCAGGTACCAACTGAAGCACAAATCACACAAATCCAGATTTCCAATGGGAATTAGATTCCTAATGAGGTGTATGGATGCCCAGTAGTCTTTTCCCTCCCCTCTACTCCCCTTTCTTCCTCTCCATCAAACAATTGGAAATACTATTGTTTTCTTTAGGCAGATGGTGATTCTCATCCTTTGATCCTTTACTAAACTCATTAGAAAACCTGGCCTTAGATCAAAACTTAAGAAGAAAAAATCAGAAAAGAGAAATAAATGCCATGGTGATGATGCTAGCATTTAAGACTCGGGACAGAGCAGAGCAGAAGCACTTCTTTCCTGTCTGTCTTTGTAACAGGGATTTTTTTTCCCAAGGCCTTAAACTTTTGTAATACTGCTCAGATTGTTGCACGTCCATAAACATACACACATATAGATGTATACATACATGCACGTGCTTGTGTGTATGTGTAAAAGTAATCAAAGGTTTCTCCACTTGTTTCATCCTGTGGTTGGTCTGTGATGAGAGCACGGTATGGGACCTGCTGCACTGAAGTGTGTGCTCCTGTGGTACACTTTGCTGTATGTTGATAAGGGCTGTGCTGTACATCTTGTTTTGAAAATAAAGGGTGCTTTCAGCGTTTGGACCATACCGAGAAGGATGTATCACAGCAAAGTGATGGCTGACATGGCCTCTGTGCTTATCAACCCAAGTGCAACCCTTCTAAGCTTGGCAATGCAAAGTGAGAGCAAGGAGTGTGCCCAGCCATGAGTTATCAGCAAAGCTCAACGTGCCTCTCTTGTGTAGAGGCAGATTTATTGTGTTGTGAGGGAGAAGGGTCCCAGGTGTGCATTAGAGAGAGGAGGATGGAGGGTGGGGGAAGGCAAGCAGCACACTGCTGCTCCCTGCTTTGTCTGCTGGAACAAATCCAAAGACCCACGTATAAAACAGGACCGCTGTGAGGTGACAGTAATGCACAATAGTGCCCGAAATGGGCATAAAGAGCCACTGATACATCCAAGCAGGAGGTGGTGCAGCACAGCTTGCTATGGACAGAGCTCTCTGGTGTAAAGCTAAGGAGAATTTGTGTGACTTGTAATATTCAAGAACTGTGAGAGCAGTGGCCTTTGTGCCCTGTCTTTTCTTCTGGGACAGCGAAAGGAACTTGGAGGAATACCCTCAGACAGCATGAAAGCAAATGGAAATACACACCCAATAGGCAATGGGCAGTGATCTGTACCGTACTGCATCTCCAAGGCCAATCTAGGAGGAACTGGACACCCCCAACTCCCATCAGCAGGGCACAGGTGTGCCATTCATCCCAAATACCAGCCTAGCAGGGTTTTCTCTGTAGCACAGGGCTGTAGTCAAATAGTGTGACTGGACTTCTTTTTTTTTAATGGATTGTATAATTTTATGACTGTCAAGATGAACAAATAATTTGCAATGAATAATTTATCCAACAGATTTTGATTCTTTTGCAGCTTACTGAATATCCATGAGCAGACCTCGATTTCGGCTGGCTTATTTATTGTTTGAATTTATTTGACATGTGCCCCCCCCTCCCCCCTTCTTTTTTTTAAACACTATCAACTGATCAGAGACAGCTCCTGAAAAAGTTTGATAGTCTGCAGTTGAAATTAGTTGTAGCAGCCATGAATCAGGGGGTGGACAGGCCAATGTGTAGAAATTTCACTTGAGCAATTTGGAATTAATTTTCAGACCTTTTACAGACTTTCAATGTGACCTTGGTCAAGGCAGTTGGGAATAATTTTGTTGCTAAAAAGCTGTCCCTAAGTGACTAATCCAAGGTCTGAGATAGGGAGGAACACAAGGATGGCAAGGCTGGGGCAGCCCAAATATCCGCTTTGACTGGTATGCTGTCTTTGCCTGTGGCCAATAGGAAAAATATAAAGCAAAGGCAAGCAGGTAGTGATTCTTCCCTAAAATATTCATTCCATCTCCCATGATTTGTAGTTCAAAAGCTCCCTGAGCCAAAGGTGGTGTCTTTCTCTTTAGAAGCCTTTGATGTATTTTTATTTCATATAGGGGACATGAACCCAAGGCTGGGGAGGACGTTGACCTCTGATGTAAATTCTGTGTTTTACTCCACCACCGACTACCTGCATTATCTTGATGAAGTCAATTAGATTGAGATTTATTTACTTCACCTAACATAAGCTACATAAAAGGCAGAGATGGGGTGAGCAAGTTGGGTGCTTAGAGCAGGAGGATTGTCCCCATACTGCCCCATGCTGGAGTAGGGGACCACTGTGAGCCCCTTCACCAGGTGAGGCTGATGGCTGCCTGGGGGTGTGTAAGCAGAGCTCCATGGATTACAGCAGGGACAGCGCTCCTTCCTCCAGAGACCGTCTTATCCTAATGTCAGGGGGATGCAGCAAGAAAGTGGAACAAACAAACGAGGAGAGATAACAAACTGAACAGCACTGAGAGGGAACACTGAATCCAGGATTACCTCTGGCTTTGCCCACAAGAGACAACGGTGTTTTGAAAGCACCGAAGCAAAAGGTAGATTTTAATTCATGTTCTTTCCACTCCCAGGCTCTCTGCCGAGATGAAGGAAGTGTTTTAATCCCCAGGGAGCAGAGCGATCAAATTGGCTGGATGGCTCCCTCTGTCACAAACAGCATATTTTATGCAATGTACCCACACTCTGATCTGTTATGGTAAATCAGCTTTTCCTCATCACGTGTTGAGCACAGTTCTGTGTAGCTGAGTGGAGAGAGGGAGGAGGAATTACCCCATTGGACACTGACGTAAAATGCTTCCCCATCCAAAAGAGGGGAAGAGCTGCTTGTGAACAGGTGGAATCAAATAGCACTTGATGTTAGATGTCTGTACTGGCTGTTTAAGGGTAGCCCTGAGAGCTCAAGACCAGGAAATCACCCTCTGTGCAGATAATGAGGCTGCAAGAATGGCCTAAGTTGTGTCAAGTATATTTGGCATGCACTGCACAGGGCCTTACATGCCCAGGGATAGGTGGTGAGTTTGTACACTAACAGGCAGGCCCAAACATACTCTCCACAGGCAGGCAGTCCACAGGAGATGGAGTATGCCATGTTTCCTGCTGTTCCAGATGGTGCCCCTTCAGAATAATGTAGATGTAGCCAGCGACGTCCTGCAGAGAGACAGCCCTCTCCTGCTGGGCAGCTGCACACTAGGTAGGCAGTGCTTCCCAAAGAGCTTATGTATCAGCACGTCTGTCCTCACACAAGTTGGGAAGGATTGTTGTCAGACCTCCCCCTGAGGCCAGGTTCAGGCTGTGGTACATCCAGGTAAGAGGACGGTCCAGTGGGTCTGAGAGTGGGAGGTCCTCTCCTGCCAGAGTCTCTTTTTGCAGGTCACTGCTCCCTTTCTGCAGAAGAAAGAGGGAAATGCAGATTTTATGGTTGTCCTGGGGCAGAAAGTTTTTTGTGTGTTTGTTTGAGGAGTGAGTGCAGGTGTAAAAATACCTATTGCTCTTCTGCCCTTTCTTCACTGACAGCAAGGGGGGGACCATCTGTGCCAGAATCACAGCTGGGCATCTCCAGCCTGAGGTCGTTTTCAGGCTCATTGCAGGCTGCACTGAGATCAGAGCAGCCAAACTCACTGCGTTTTCTGCTCTCTTCCCATGTCTTTCTGGACTCCCGTTTAGTTTTCATTTAAGATCTCAACAGGCTAGAATAACTCAAGTGTCCTCGACACTTCCCTCCACACCCTTCTTCTCCCTAGACCTGATAAGATCCCCCTTGTAATCCTTCCTCTTATGTTTTTCTATCTATAATGAGTACTGCTATGCTCAGTGACCCAGTCATCCCTCCAGCACAAGAAGGCTCTTTTCTTCCAGGCTGGTGTATTTGTTTTGGAGGCTGTCTTGATGCAGGTGAAACTGCTTGTGGCCTGAATCTATCAGCTACTCAGTGTTGCTCAAATTACTTTCAAAAAGTAATTTGTTGCTGATTCCCACATCCAAAAACTTATTGTCAATCTTGTGTTCTTGGTGACCGTCTCAGTAAAAGATAGCCACATATCCAAAATTAGAACCCGGCTGTTGAAAACTCTGGGGAAATAAACCTGAGGTGCAAATGAAAAAGAGATTTTTAGAGACAAATATAGTCTGTTTCCAGTGCTCTCTTTGAAGACGTGGTAGAAAGTGGTCTCCAAACTTTCTGGCCCTTCAGCAGCTGTTCTAAACTAGTTATGCGTCACCGGTGACATCACATATTACTATCCCCACTGGTTCTCATTAGTACATGAGAAATCTCCAGGAATCAGCAAATACCAGAGGATCTGAACAGGGATGATCATAGGTATGCTACTAACAGGGTATAAAGGCATTTTCTACCCTCTCAATTGGGACATCTCATTGGGACATACTGATTCTCTGCTTTAGGTGTTCTAGAATACATGCTTCTAATCTGGATTAGCCTGCCTGACTTCCTTATAATCCAAGAAAGCAAGCACCTCTAGGACTGTTTCACTTCAACCCAAGATAAGCAAGTAAGAAGGATGAATTGTCCTCAGAAAGTGTTTGTATGTCCAAAATAACAACAAAGTCATACTAAAACAAGTAATTTAGATGTCTGACTCTTAAACACCTTCAGTTAGGGAATGAGAGGGGGAGATCCTACACTTCATTGGAAAAGCTAGTATTCGAAATTTAAGCCATTCAAGGCAAAATGTTTCTACCAAGAAATACCAGTATAGACACTGTATGGAAATCTATTCTTTCAGCATTGATACATGTATGCTTGGGTGTGGCTTTGAGTTGGTTTTGGTTGTTAAGGAAAAGCATTATGCCAAAGAACTGGAGCTGTACTATGGACATGAAATATAGGCAAAGCTACAGGGAAGAAAGAGTTATTGTTAAAAAGGTTAAAAAAGAAAAAAATATTTCAGAAGGTTAAAAACATGGCACAGCATTCTGGTACTGACATCATTTGGGGCCTTTTTTTTTTTTTTTGTACCTCTTCTGTTTGGTTTTCAGAATAACAACTTTCCAAATGAATATCACACATTTGATTCCAGTTCAGAAAATGGGGGGAGGGGGGGGGAGGAGTTACTCGTGTTCACACAGGATAGCAGACTCACTGCTTTATAGAACACTTCTGGATTGTACTGCTCATGCATAGCTCTGGTGGGCTTAGCAGATGTAAAACGAGTATTGTGATTTCCATTGGTGCTGCAAGTTTTCAGTTAAAACAAGTTCTTTTTGTAGTACAATGTTAAGGAGTTTTTCTGTAAGTCGCACAGTTTCTGAAGTGGGGGAAGTATTTCTCGAAGAACATTTAGTTACCTCTTGCTGGCTAAACTTGCCCATTAAAAGGCTGGGTTTCTATTGAAGAAACATGAGTGAAAATGGATAAAACATGTACATGAAGTCTGAGCTAAGGGAATTACAATGGTGAACTGCGGAGCTAAGGCAACTGAGGCCCCAATTCCCTTGCTTACACTTAGCTTGTGATGCTGGACGTGTTTCTGTATATTACAGGAGTCAATATGAAAAAGGGAGAGTGCCTTCCCTTCTTCATGCGTCTGAAAATGCAATGGGCCATTATTGAGGTCAGTGCTGGGGGGATGCAGAATGAAAACTCCACTCTGCTTTGTGACAGCCAGCGTCTAGCTCTGTCTGTCCTCCTAGCAAGGATTCTCATCACCATTTAAAAATCACCAGCATTGAAATGCACCCATGGCATTTACGCCACCATATCCATCCATCACAGGGATTCAGGGGTCATCTGTGGTACTGATTGGCTTAATATCTCTGACTACACAGAGCGGAGCTGTGAGCTAGTGCCAAAAATAATGATGATTCTCATTTAGAGCTAAGCAGTTAAGTTTGCAGGGTGAAAAGCATATGGGGTGAAGAGCAGAGAAGACTTTTCCATGACGAATCATCAAGTTCTTTGTCAGCTGCTCCTGCTCTTTTGCAGCTGAAGGAGGTGCTGAGAGGGATCTAGGTCCCTGTTAGCAGCTGTGTGCTTGCTGTTCATGTACATGCCTGTGTACCATGAAGAAAGCAGACACAGGATTAGGCCCTACAGGAGGGATACTGACACATCTCAATGTTATAGGTGCCCAGGTACTAGATATAAGTAGAATATGTCAGGGCTTATGGCATGGTCAGGTGTGGTTGATGCTCCACCCCTGGAGACTTTCAAGGTGAGGCTGGATAATGTCCTGGGCAACCTGGTCTACCTGTGCCTGTCCTTGTTCATTGTAGGGGTTGGACTAGTTGACCTTGAGAGGTCCCTTCCAACTCTAAAGATTCTATAATTCTCTGATTTTAAACCCAATGTTTGCTATTTTCATTTGATGTAGGCTTCTTGCCCTAAAGGGAGACCTACGTCTTGTAGCCCTATCCCCATGGCTGCGCATTTCTGCTGCCAGATGATGTTCATCCACACAAGCAGGGATGTAATAGCACCTAGGGGGAACCAGGGTGGCTTTCAGGTTATACAGGATTCATGTTTATCCCTGCCTAATAGCAAGTAGATGGAACTAGATGATCTTAAAGGTCCCCTTCAACCCAAACCATTCTATGATTTTGAGATTCTAAAGGGCAGCAGAAAACTGTGCCACTTCCTGGTCCCTTACAAACCCTGTTGCACAGCAAAGGTTGTTCATTTTCTTCTTACTGATCAGGGAAGGTGCTGTCCTCTTCTGAAAGTTTGTTGCCCTCACAAGAAAACTTCTCTTCCCCTGAGTTAAGCTTGCTCTTGAACATTTAAGACCACAGTATTTATGTTTCCAAAAACGTGAAAGTGTGTACACATATGTACATCACCGTGAATCCTCTTTCCTGTATAGGAAGAAGCTTAAGATTGGCCTTGTTCCAAATCATGTTGAACACGCCACCTGGAAGGAACAGAGACATCTGGAAAATCATTCCACAATCTCTGAGGAAATTACAGGAGAAATACCGGATGATTGGAAGAACAGCCCTTTGTGGGATTCTTACTTTATCAGCCAATTTCACTTAGATTTTTTTTTTCCTAAGTAGCATATGTTCAGAACTTTAATAAGAAATCTTTGAGTTCTGGGAGCTTATTTATTTGTTTATTTAATTTTCCGCATAAATGAAAAAAGTTTTAGAATTTTCACAGGTGGCAGGGCTGGGGTGGGGGAAAAAAAAGAAAAAAGAAAGAAAGAGAACAACAGGAATATCTGATAGTTCATGTGCTATGGAGCAGTTGCAGGAGGCACTGCTCCTTCTCTTGGTGCATGGATCTGGTTCACTGAGCTGACAGCAAATCGCAGTGTGCCTGAACCGCAGCAGACCTGGTCACAAAAGGAAGAATGATGGGTCAGTGCTTTCCTGAGTCCTCCTGCAGACAAGCAAGAGGTTGTTTCAAACACCAAGGGACCTCTAGTATGAACAAAGGTGTAGCTGAAGTTATGTCTCTGTGTGCCCATGCAGGTTGTTAGCCTCAGTGTCCTTGGGGTTTAGGGGAATGGGGAGAAGAGAGCATGACTACATGAGCTTGTTTCTGGTTTCTATGCCATGCCTCTGATGCAGAGCTGCTCCACCATTGCCTCTTCTGCAGCAGTTCTTATACTTTGGACTGTAACTCCAGCACTGAAGCTCCTACTAACTCAATTTCCTCTTCAAACTGTGTGCTAAAAAGTAAAAAATGCTGGGGTGCACATGGATGAAACGGGGATAACCCAAACTGTGTCAGCATAAACTGCTCTCTCATGTCCCTGTATTTGATGGGTTTAGACAAGGGGGGGCAAATCCAGACCTGTAGCTTCATCTGAATCCACTTTTTGCAGCAAGGGAGGTGTGCGGGATATGGAGAGTGGAGATTGACAGGCAATAGATCTCTGTTCATAAACATCTTGAACATTTGGAAACTTTTAAGCAGCTGCTATTCTGGCAAAGTATTTCTGAACCAACCACCTGCATATGTTTTCTGTTTTTATTAAGCTACGCTCCAAAGATGAGAAGATACAGGTGGAAGCTTTGAGCTCCATCCTTTTCCCCACCTCCCCTTCTGTGTTTTAATCCTAATCTGTATCAACAAAGATGGCTCTTTTCTTTAACACATGCAGAAATTACACTGAGGCCCATTGAGGACAAACGATGAGCTTTGATTCCATAATCAATCGCTAAGAAATTCATTAGTGCCAGCCCAGATCTTCATGCAGGAGGAGCTCTCCCAGTGGACTTGCCTGCATCAGAAGAGCTCATGAGCAGCCGTTCTACTCCGTTACGCTGGGTTCGTTCTTGTGCCAGGGAATAGCCTGTTCCCCGCCTTTATCTCAAAGAAGAAAAAGCTCAGGAGCTCAAAGATTGAAAATTTGTCTTCACTAATGACTGCCCTTCACATCCCTCCTCTCTCTTGCTGTCTTTCAGCTCAGTCATGAACAGATATCCTGACCACTCTAGGGTCATTAGAGATGTGTAAAACAAGCATCAGGGTGAAGCTCAGAAATAAGTGCCCTCACAGCCGAAGTATTCAAAAGGAAGTACCTAATTTCCTCTACTAGTGTTCAGGACCAAAAGACATTACCATTTGCAGAGTGTATGTCAGTTTCCAGATATTTCTTTGAAAATAGATGGAGATGCATAATTGCATAAAACTAGGGAAGAGCCTTTAAAAAATACTTCTGGTTTAAATATATGTACCCTGTGTTCATCTGTAAGATGTATTTATTTTTGGTTTTAATCCCCTTTGGGTCACAGCAATTTTATACTAACAAAAAGTAACAGGAAGTGAGCAAGAGTTCATTTCTCCAAATACTACCCAATACTTACCTACTTAAGCACTTCATCCTGAACATCTCTAATGGAATTAGGTATCCTCCCTGTTAAAAATCTTGGTTAACATAGATGTGTTAGCTCTCCTTAGTCCCTTCATTAAATGTGAAGAATTATACAGTACTTACCTGAAGTACCCCCTGGCAATAACAGTTAAACTCAAGTCTTCTCATCACTGTTGTGCAGTGAATAGCAGAGGAAACACAAGCTGGGGGTCAGGGAGACATGTAAGGAAGCTGAGCCACATAAGATGTAAGAAATTCATGGGGATCTCCTCCTGAGAGACCTTACTTTTAGATTCAGTTCTTCACTGAACAGAAATACGTAGAATTTAGCCAACTGTGCATCTTATTCCGCTTGCCTCAAGATGTACCTGAACATTCTTGTGTCTGCTGGTGCTGTTTCTGCTAGGTTGAAGTTGCTGTCCTGGTTTGTACATTTTTCCTCCAGTAACCTGAATACACTTCTGGCATGAAGTTCTTGTTATACTTTCATAACTAGGGCAGGAGTCCATCCCTCGAGAGAAAAGTCTATACCTTGGCAATAAAGACAGTTTTCATGGTTCACTTTGACTCTGTCCCAAACTCTCAGATGTCTAGTGCTTGGTGAACTGAGAGTTTAGGGTTTTCACCCAAAGCATTTGAATTTCTTTAAAGCCCACTGGGGACAAGCAAAATACTATTATATCAGATTTTAATCTAAATCCTCAGCAAATTCAAGCTTAAGTTGTCTTCTCCAAGTTGTCCATCAGTCTCACATACACCTCCTCAAACCTGGATCGTGGTCATGGTACAGGAAAGAATCCCGGTGCCATATCCATCCCTACATCTTCTGGGGCTATGCTATATATCAGCAACAAGCACAGACATCCATAAGAGACCCGAGCATCCCTTGTTTTGCAGGTTGCTTGCTGATTTGCCCATGCATTCCTTGTGAACTGACACCTAGAAGGACAGTATGTAGATTGGGAAAAATTGGAAGGACCATGCGTAGACTGGGACAAATGTTAATCTCTGTGTGTTGTGTACCTGCATGCACACCACCTTGGACAGGGGAGCCTGACATGCTGAGCTAGGAATCACGACATAACAGTAGGAATTAATCCTTTTGGACAAGGAAAATGCTCTGAAATCCTTTAACCTCTGGCTTGAAAGCAAAAGAAAGGATGCTAGCTGAACAAATCATCCAGGGGACAGTCTTGTTTGGTGCACAGGAGCTCCCTCAGCACCGTGGATGTGAGCCCATATAAGATAATCCTGGCCACTGAGGTGCATGCTTCTTTTGACAAAGCTCTTTTCTATCCTTCCTTTTCCTTGACCTTGTCATTCTGTTCCCTGTGAAGTAATGTGAAAGCATCTGTTGTCTCTTTCATTTAATTTGTAAATACACTCCCGGAGGGCTGGCAGAGCACATGCAAGCCTGAGAAGCTACCACAGTGTCAGTTATCACTACCAAAGGCATAAATGCTGGCTGCTGCCCTCTGTGAGCTGCTCTCCATCCTTACCAGATCCCTTTCTGAGGGATGGTGTCTCTTTTGGAAAATGGGAAAATATAGGATTGGGAGACTTATACACACACCTGGAGTATGGGTGTGGTGAGATATGGTGGGGAGTTGCACAGACACCTCCAATAGCCCTTTCCTAGCTGGAGAGATTGGTTAAAATGCATCTCTTCTGTGCTCGAATGTGTAACATCAGAGATATATTTTGACCAGCAGTATTTAGTGTTATCTATATAAAGCTCATCCATGTGCTAGAAAACTTATAAGCAAAAAAAAAGTGCTCAAAATCCTCTTAGATTATGTTCTAAGGATTGCAACATATGGAGGGAGGGAAGAAGAAAGAATTTGTGGGTACAAAAGCCCTTCTTCAGGTGTATTTCCTAAAGCAAGGAGGGTCTTCGCCTTCCCTTTGCCATATTATTACTGAGTTAGTCCTTGGGCTGCAGTTCAGTCATTTACTCAGTCCTTGAAACAGCAAACTTGTCACCAGCTTATGTGGTAGTTCTGCCCCACAAAAGACTGTTAAAGGCCTCAAGGTTTCACCCTTGATTGTTATGATTACTATAAATTATCTTTTTATTGCACATTGAAATCCTCAGACACCAAGCACCTACCAAATCATGTTTCTTTCAGCAGCAGGTGCAGACTTTCAGCTCCTAAGCTGCTTCTTAAAGCTGCCAAGGCAGCTGAGACAACCAGACGGAGACACAGGGATAACGTACCTGGTTCCCCAGCTCCTTGGCTCCCTTGATGTCTACACACCTGACAGAAACAAGTCTTTCCTCTGCCTTGGCAACCCACTGTCTTTGCTGTGGCTTGCTCCACTGGGTGTTTCCCCACCAGAAACCAAAGTGAGCACCTTTCCTGAGCAAAACTGGGGACAGATGCCCCAGCCTTATACTAAATAGGAGATAAAATAAATTAGCAAATGCACTTTGGAAGTGAGGGAAATATCACATCACTATAGACTCTATCAGGTAGCTCTTGATCATTTTTTCTGGCAATAATTGCATTTAATTAAGACAATGTAGTGCCAATGAGGCATTTTAAAAGAGCCTTATGTGACAGCATATTTTATGTCATCTTGATGTGTTTGGTCTGTCACTCTGGCAATCCTAGTGCTTCCGCTTCTTCTCAGTCTTACAAAGGAGGCCACTGAGGCACAGAAACAGGGGGCACCCTGTCCTCGTGAGCCAGCATCAATCCAGGAGTTCAAACCCTCGGCTCAGTTGGTCGTGTCAAACCCCAAACCCTTGCTTTTAGCGAAACCTTAACCCTTACTTTTAGTTGATGCTTTTAGTCGAGTTGATGCTGCCTACCTGCCCATCTCACCAAAGCTGGAAGTCCCATGGGCTTGTTTACTGCTTTCTTCTCCCTTGAACCCACCAAACTCACTGTAATAAACACCCAGAGACCTTTAGCACCTGCGTAGGTTGGCCTCCACACCAAGTGGGATTTCATCCTTTCCTGCCACTGTAGCTTGGCAAAGCCAGGCCATTATGTATTCTTCATTTAACAAGACAGAAGAATGATGTGGAAAGCAAGGAACGCCCCCAGCCCTCCCAGGTATGAATGTTCACTCTGATTCAAGCCCTTTCAAGTGGTTTTGTCTCCAGCGATTTGCACTTCCCTGCCTTCTGGCCCTTCCCCAGGTTCCCACTCCTGCCCCTGACGCTGCCTTGCCAAGTCCTTGCGCCAGTGTTGTTATTTGTGAAGCGTGAGCAGAGCTGTGACAAGGGAGGGATGTCATTAAACCACGCCGGGAGGAGATGTCAGCCGCCATGCAAACATCTTCCTGACACTCCACTTTCGAACGATTTCAGAAGCGGCACTCCGATGATTTCAGGTTGGGTAGTCCTGTCAGCTCGGATGGAGGCCTCAGCTGGCTGCTGGGTCCATCGCGTACGCAGACCCATCCCCACACACACAGCCACGCGTCATTATTTTTGTGCCACTCCGAGACAGATATCCTTGAATGCCGCTGGAAGTGTCAAACTTTGGAGGCAAGTGAAAGCTTTAACATTTAGAGGGTTCTTGTGTAATGCAAATGAACCGGAAAGGTAGGAAGGCATCCCAAATGCCACTCAATGCATTTATAAAAAGATAAGGTGACTGTGTCCTACCCTACCGTATCACTTCATTACTGAGTGTCAGCAAAGAACCTGGCAGCTCAATTGGTTGATGAAATCACATGGCCTAAGTGTTATCTTGCAAAAACACATGAAATTATTAAGCTCAAACAGCAAAGAAGTATAAATATCCCCACGGTTTATTCTCATCAGCCAATCTATGAATCTCTTTGTTTCCTTTCATTTTTTTTTTTCTTCCCAGTGTGAAAAAATGAAGAATTTCCCCATCCGATTTATAATTCAAGATATTTTGCTACCTAATGTATTTATATTATTTTCTTCAATCTCTAATTGAAGTGCTTTGTTTATGCATTATTCATCCCATCTTTGTTTTCCATCCTCATTGTTAACTTCCAATGCAATTTTAATAAGCTCGTGGTCAGAGATCGGGGTGGCAGGCACTTTGATGCCGTGTTAATTCACTGACGAAACGGCAGGAAGAAAGTGCAAGGAAGGAAGCCTTTAAAGCCTGTATTATAGTGTGTACCTAATTTTCATCAGGAAAGGTTTCCTGGCTTTGCTGCAGTAGTCAAGTAGGTGCTTGGGTGTCACACCAGCAGCATGCAAGAAGAAAATGCAATTGCCTGAGCTTCTGCAGATGGGGGGCATTCATCGTTGCCTGCTGAGGTCTGTTGAAATTACACATACTCTGCTGCTCTTCATCCTTCCAATGTCTTTGCTGAATGGCTTGCACAAAGTAAACAGAGCTGAAGGTGATGGATGTGGCATGTTAGACAGGAAAGTGGGTTGGTTTTCATGATTTTCTAGTACCTGGGGCACTGCTGTACAACCAGGAGTGTGTGCTACACTTGAGGAACTTGCTGCTCTGGGAGCTGTGGCTGAGCCATAGGCACCAGCGTCTGCCAGCTGTCCAAAGGGGACATAGGTATGGTCTGTTAACTCGAGGTGGTGGGATCTCAGATGGGTCTCCACCTCTTGAATCACTGCTAAGCTGTCTTCTATGAGCAAAAATGCAGAACTTCTTTTTTAGCTGAGATATTACTGCTCAGTCCAGCTGAGATCTGACAGATTCAGCTTCAGTGCACACTGCAGCCAAAAGCTCAGTTTTCATTCTATTTTTTTCCTTTTCAGCTGGTCTCAAAAAGACCTTTTGCAGAAGCCAAAGAGTTAATATCAGTGTAGGAATTATAATTCAGCCTGGGAGAAACATTTTTGGATATTCTTGGCATTTCTGGATATCAGCACAGCTGTAGCTCTGTCTTACCAATGAGCAAATATTCTTGGCCAAGGTACAAGCTCACACAGCCCATTAAAGGCGGCTGCGGCAGGAAGGAGTGCATGCAGCAAGCAGTACTAACTTGAGCTTACAACTGCTGCCCACTGAAAGTTGGCATGGACAGGTAGTGGAAGTATTAAGTGATAAAAGGCATAGAGCATTGAAAGTGACAGGCAGCAGATGTAAATAGAGGTAATTTTGTGCGATAACCCACCAAATTCCATTTTAATGAACTTAGCTCTCCAGTCTCCATGAGACGAGACATTGCTAGACAAGAGAGAGTGAGAGGGAGGTCCAGAAATAGTGTCATGAAGACAGAGGCTGCTAAGAAGTTGCAGCAGCAATCCCGCAGCATGCACACTCATAGAAGTAAACCCACCAGCCAGCTTCAGTTTGCACCAGTGACAGGAATGGCAATAACACCAAGGATGCCTATGGAAGAATCTGTACTCACAGGATGATGAAAGGAGAGACATGAGGAGTAAATTATGCATTGCACATTCTAACAAGAAGCCTGGCAGTGGATGGTGAAAATAAGGGAGATTTGTGGGAGCGATGTTTGTCTGGTACTGGTGCATCCCTGCCATCCTATTTTCCTTTGTTTTGCACATTTATTCCCCTTGAATTAACTCATAGAAGAGGAACAGATGCCATCAGGATTTAAAACAACATTTTCAAACTAGTGCTTGAATGGAGGCTGTCAGCATTTGCTCTGAATTGTGCAAATCAGTGGCATTGTAATAGGACCATTGTTTATAGATGGTGCTTTTTTATTAGGGATTCTTCAGGTCAGTTGCTTACAAATATTCTTCAGAAAAATCAGGAACTCTCTTTTAGAAATTCTCTCTGTCTAAAAGCATATAATTTTCAGAAGCTGGAACTAAGATATTTCAGTTGTTTTGGAGCTTCCTTAAAACACTGATGTTCTACACTTTCTGGAGCAGAGATTCCTGACTTTGATTCCCTTTCCTCCTGTTTGACTGACAGTCATACACATACAGTAGTGAATGAAGATTCACCTGTCTGTTTGAACTCAGTGGCCTCAGATTTGCTCTTAGATGCAGATGATCAGAAATCTATAAAACTCAGAATGGAAAAAAAAATCAGAAATGGCATCTTCGTTATTCTTCTAGTTCTTTTTTCTCATCAGGAATTTGCATAAGATTTCCCGTGTAATAGTTACTGCTTCAGACTCAGCTTTCTCATTGTCAGTGTCTGAATTTACCTCACGTTAGTTTTTTTGCGTGGGTAGAAAAGATGACCGTGCATTCTCTATTAGAAACTATTTTCATACAAAACGCTTCATGCTTCCCATGCACACTCATTTAACCTACTGCTGGATGTTTTGTTAGCATCACCTTAGCAAGTCTGGTTCTGAACATGGGAAAAAAAAGCATGATATAGCTGAAGGGTTTACCATAGGGAAAAAAGCAGTATAAATATTGCCCTTCTCTTTGGAAAACACAATTTTTACTCCTCTCATATCTGTTGCAAAATCAGCTGGCTTAGAATAAGGACACTTCCCTCACAAAACTAGACAATGTTGGAAATCTAATTTCTCTCTCTCTCTCAAAAAAAAAAAAAAAAAAGTTTTGATGGAAAATGTTCAGCTTGCCCTTAAACAGCAAGTGTGATGCGACAGCTGTCTTAGTAAAGCCTCTGGTTGTGCTTGGTTGTTCTTAAATGCTGTTAATGGGAATGCAAAACAATCATACACTTGACATGTAGAAAGGGAAAAATCATCAGAGACATCATGTGTGAACAGAAAAGGGATTGTCTCCCTTTCCCCATGGATCTGGTCTTTTCACAGGGTTCAAAAGAATTTGACTACATGATGGGGAACTATCCTTCTAGCAAGAGAGAAGGAGTGAAATGGGGAACAAAAAAAAAAAAAAAGAAAGAAAAGGAAAAGAAAATTCCACTTGATTAGCTTCTTAGCATCAGTTGGATGTGACAACTCTTTGAATATGGATGAAGTCTACAAGAGGGATCATCTGCCAGCAGTAGTTGTTACCAAGGAAGTAAGTGATGCTAGAGGTCGAAGGGCACCTGTCTCGCCAGCTAATGAAAGAATTGTGGGAGACAGAGCTTTTCTATCTGATTAATATAAGGGCTGTAATTCCTGCCCTTCCCACCCCCACACCTTATCTGCTCTCTTTCAAAGTGATAGTGATACCAAGGCTATTGTTGTTATTGTAAGTGGGATGTGAAAGAGACTGTCCTAGCAAGAGCTTTGCCACTTGTAAGTGATATTTTAGCCAGTAACTTGTGCCAATCTCATCCTCCCACACAGATTCTGGATTGGAAAAGCAACTCTTTGCTTTATACTCTGCCAGGCTTTTTTTCCAATCATGCTGAGAGCTGAAAGTCAGCCCTGATTTTCAAGGGGGAGGAATGTGGTTGTTAGAATGGGCTGATTAAGTGGGAGCATTTATATGGGGGTGGGAGAGTTAGAAGAGAGAACTCAGGAATGCTTTATCTTTAAAGGTGGCAAAGAAATTGCAGGATATAAATGTGTTTATAGAGCCTCTGATCAAAGAGAACAGTAATCCACTGCACTTTCTCAAGCAGTGACCAGCAGTAGACTTATAGGGATATGTTGCTCTGAAAGTAATACATCCTATTTTTTTCCATGGAAACTATGACAGCTACAAAGAACACAATAACACTATATGATAGAACAAATTCTCAACTACAAAACACTGTTTGTCAGCATAGTCATCACTATGTATTTTCACCAGCAACGAACAAGAGCCTGCATGCTGCACTCATAAATATCAGCCATACCGCCGACATCCACCTGTGAAATCAGTCATATCACCAACATTCACCTGTGATATCATGGGTAAACACATTAAAATAGGAGGCAATACTTTTGGAACAGCCCTCATTTCATAAGTTTTCTGATATATGCCATCTCTGTTTAGGGAGATTTTCATTTGGATAACTGTCTTGAGCTGCCATCTGATACATATAAATGTAGATGAGAACTACCATTGTGTCTGTGCAGAGGCATCACCTATACCTAAGGACAGACGTTTGCAGCACCTTGCATTCTCTCCCTGTATATTCATATATGTACTGCAGATAGGGAACAACAACTGGCCTGGGCTACTTACTGAACCATAACTGGACGAGGTTCAGAGGGAATTATGTTAACACTCTTCTAACGATAACAAATCGTTTTTACAGTTATCAGACATTGCCTTAGACAATTTACTGGCCCAATTTACAGCAGAGACAGTTTAAATAATTGTACTCCTCCGTTTGGTTGCCCTGAGATCTCCATCCCTGTCCCTGTGAATTCCACATAGGTAAAACAGGCATTTATGCAACCATGGACATAGACCCAAAACTGAACTAACTTGTAAGCAGACTTAGGCATGTAGCATGGTACACCATCTGTTGCATGTGAAGGCAGAAGCCATAGAGTAAAATGTGCAGAGAACAAAATCCTCATGGGAATCAGTCCACTTTTTCCAACATAAGGCATTAAACAGAGCTTTCTGAACTCCCAACAGGTGGTCCCTATGGTTATGGTGGTATTAGTCATCCTCCATCTCGAACTTCCTCAGCTACAAATCCGTTACAGGAGCTCTTCCTTTACAGGTGTCATCAGTAAGTTTAGGTGGTTTTCTAGATCAGATGAGCTGGCCCACGTTTTTAACAGGGAGATCAAAGATTTTACTTGACTTTTCAAAGTAGTGCTGGTTCATCCTAGGTAGTAAATGCCAGGTAGTGAATTTAAGATGTTGTCACTGAGTCTACAACTACATACAAGTCTTCTATCACATAATCAGGTTTCACAGAGTTTAATTAATGCTGAGGATAAGACATTTTCCCTTCCACTGACACAGGAAGGGAGAAGGGGAGTCTGGAACTCCTCCATTCTTGAGCTATCACTCAAAAACTTTGTTATACCATCAATCAATAACATGCAATTGAGAAAAGATGCATATAACAAGGCAGCTACTCCCATGATAACATCCAAAAAGGGAAAGTATAAGGAGCTGCAGTGAAAGATACATCTATCCCAAGGTATCATGAATAAAGTGTCCTTCTTCAGCTCCCTTTGAAAGGTAAAGAGAGATGCATAAAAAGCCCATATCCTAACCCAGTCCACTGAAAAGATGTCACGGCTGCTCTACTGAGGCTGGATATAGTTTAATCTCCAGGTATAACATTTTATTGGCTCACACTTTCAAAGATATTGTAGCAGAATTTATTAACAGAACTTACACTCCTTTGGTGTGAAAGTCTTTTCTTGCCACGTGATAAATGCAGAAGCTGGAACAGGGTTAGGGATTGCATTTTTAAGTGGATTTTATCTTTTGCAGATATATATATATATATAGTTTACCTCTTTTCAGTGTGTGTGCTTATGTAAGTGTGGGTGGTGGGGGAAAGGGATTGTATCTGTTTACATCTCACTTCTAATTTTTCCATGCATTTTAAGGTCTAGAAAATAAGAAAGTTTTAGTAGACAATGGATACAGCTAGAAGTTTCCCACACAGTGTGAGCATTTGCACATGCAAATAGCAAGTTGTGTATTGTTGTGTGCATTTGGTGCCTCTGCCCATAGGCATTTGATCTAAAAATTAAAAGTACTTATTCCTGTGTGCAGTTGCACAGCAATGGGGAAGCATAACCCTGTTAAGTTCTGCATAATTCTGTTAGCCTCCTAAACAGTTTTAAAGGAGGAACTCACTTTCAAATTGGGTTCTCCAACCTTCTCCCACCATTTCAAAAGTCAGACTCTAACCTTGTAGATTCTTACAGACAAAGACAATGAGATTTTGAATTAAGGACTGTTTTTTTCCTTTGTGTGTAATGTATTTAGGTACAGGAGTAGGAATATCTTTTATGTCTCATCTACCTTGACAAGTGCTTTAGACATTGCATGAACCCAAGCATCACCAGAGCAGTTGAAGGAGTATGAATATACCTGTATTTGTAAATAAGAAATGCCAGAAACCTTCTCTAGGAATGGAGAGACCTGGTACAGGAGAGCTTACAGCAGTACTACAGAATTCTTTCTCCAAAAAAAAAAAAAAAAAAAAAGCAAAATCCAATCCATCTCCTCAGGAAGGCCAGATCCTTTCATCTCCTTTAGAAGGTTCCTGTGCTGTCTTCCATGCTATGTCCAGGATCCACATTGGACAGGACTTGCTGGCCTGTACCCAAACCATGTCAGAGATCTGTCTTGCGCTGAAAGAATGGATGTTTGGGTTGCAATATACAGTCTATTCCCTGGCATTTTCTAGTTTTCTTTGTGGAAGAATGTAATGTAAGATGCTCTGCTGGATTACAAGAGAGGAAGTTTTTTGGTCAAATATTTATTCATTGGGAGAAGAAAAAAAAGTAGGTAAGCACTCAATGGAAATATGTGCAAGCTCCTATCAAATAATAAGATACTACAATCAATTCATTTGAGTGAAAATGTAAAACTTTTATTTTGCTGATGAGGCATGTTTTAAACAAAGCGTTTTCATTTTCTTTTTCACAATTTCCTTTATTAATCTGCTTACTTTTAATGAAAAAGGAACAAAACATAATGGAAAAAGTTCCATTTGGGGTCAGGAGAATCAATATAGCAACCTGGGAAGTAATTTTTTAAAATTATTTTGTTGATGTGCATGCTGGCTAGTGAAGTAAACAATTAGGTATTCCAACATATCTCTTAATCTGTAAGCAGGGCTGCCAGCACCTACCCACAGTCTCAGGGAAGAGCTGCATGCCCAGGACAGCCTTTGAAATCAGTGGAGGTCAGGGGTGTGCACAGCGTGGGTAGTCAGGCTCAGAGAGATTACAACATGGATATATGCTAGATGAAAACAAAAGGTTAAAAATGTGTTGTTTCCTTCCACATGCACAGGTATAGTTTGCCATAGCAGATGGGACTGGTGATGCATCCGGTCAGGTACTGTGCCTCTAGCAGCAGTCTGTGCTTGGTGCACAGAGGCATGTGAAGCCCTCCCTCCTGGTAGCACCTGGCCAACAGCACATCGAGGGACAGAAAGGACACATTTGTCCCCAGGCACTGCAGCACGGACCTTATGTCCTGTTGACACATGAAGATAAATGTTTTGACCAGATCTTGTGCCATGAGAGTTGAGAGCCCTTCAGGTTATGCTTAGGTAAAATTCATGAATGGGAGAAGGGAGACCCATAGATAGGACAAAAGATAATGGCTTGCAGTTGCACCAAAGGAAATTCAGGTTGAGTATCCTGAAAAATTTCTTCTCAAAAAGAGTGGTGAGCTATTGGAAAGGGCTGTCCAGGGAGGTGGTGGTGTCACCATCCCTGGTGGTGTTCAAGAAAAGGATAAATGTGGCAGTGAGGAACATGGCTTAGTGGCATGATGGAGATGGGTTGTTGGTTGGACTAGATGGTCTTAGTGGTCTTAGTGGTCTTTCCAACCTTAATGATTCTGTAATTCTATAAAAAGGCATTTGAGGGGAATGAAAAATGGCCTTCAGGAAAGGCCTGCAAGAGATGACGGTCCAGGCTCAGGGCATTTCTCTCCATCATGGCCTAGTCCTAGCTCACAGCGAGGGTTCTTGAAATTAAGGATGATTTAGATTCTCTGCTATAGATTTTAGAGTGCTTAAAACCACTGGTCTCAGCCAGTCCTTGTCAGCAAATGAGTTTTTACCTCTAGCACCTGCCTAAGCGGGAAAGGAAAAAACCAGGAACCCTGGTAGAAATGAGCCAGAGCATTACAGATGGATCATGCACCTGGTCCTGCCTGTCTCACAAAGTCCCACACCAGCTCTAAGTGCACTGTGCTTGAAGCAAACACATTCATCTCGGATATTCATTAGAAAACCTTGTTGAGAACCCTTTGATCACATGTGTAATGGGAGTCCGCAGAGAAGGGTGTGAAGGTGACTGGAAGGAAACAAGATTCAGATCTGCTGGGCTAGGAAGAAGGTTGAATGCTTAAGAACAGGATTTCTTGAACTTGTTATTGAGCCATAAATTGGTATTTTATTCTGGGGAAAAAAAGGAAAAAAAAAAAGAAAAAAGGAAAAGCCAGCCACATTCAGCAGTTCAGCTCCAGATCTCCATAACACTTTCAAATGAAGGCATTTCCACAGAGTACATTTCATTCCCGGAGACACTCTTGAGCTTGAGCAGCAGGGATTTGCATCTGTAAGAAGGACGGAGAGAAGGAGACAGCAAGGCTTAGCCTTTGTATCCATCGCCAGAGCTGGAGGAGGGGACAGCCTGAGGAAGGGGGTGTCTGACCCTTACCTGTGGAGCAAAGAGATTGGAACCAAAACAAAAGCGTTTTCCCCCTATGGGTCCACCTCCCTGCTGTTCCCCCAAGTCTAGCAGAAAAATCAGAGCTACAATCTCCTATTGTCAGTGGCTAATAAATAAAAAAATAAAGGCCTAGATTAGATAACAGCAGCCACAACAACAACAAAACAAGTAGCAGCATCAGGGGCAGGAAGGATCAGCATCTATTTTAATTAAAAAATCTGCCTCTATTGATTTTTTTTTAAAGAAACACATTTGTAGGAAGATGAAGAAAATGTTCCCCCCTCACCATCTTAGTTCAATGAATGGTGTGTGTGCTTTTAGCTGCAAGTAAGCCTTTGATCATTTTATTGCTCTCTGTAAAACTAAAATTATTTTGCTGTATACTTTTTTCTTTTTTTTTTTCTTCAATTGGGTGCATTAGGAGGGGAGTGGCAACAGATAGATCTTAGGGAACATCCGAAAAAGGGTGGGGGAGAGACAAATGAGAATAAAAGCTCAGTACTGCAGCTGCGGAGGGGGGATCAACCTGCCAGCGCCCAGGGCTTAAGCAAGGAAGTGTGCAAACTTCAGCTCAGAAAAACCCAAAATACTGAAGCTACTGCTCCCAGCTGCCTACGCTCCACTCCAAACATTTACAACAATTAGAAGCACTTTGGTGCATTAAAATTGCAGGAAAGCACACATTTGAGCCCAGATTCAGCTAGAGTGCTCCATTGTGCTCATCCTCATGGGAGGATGAGAGGTGAGAGAAGCAGAAGTTAGGGGTGGTTGTGGCAGAGGGACAGAAAAGACACAAGCTGGCACCCACCAGTGCAGAGCCAAGAGAGGAGAGGTGAAGGTGAGCTGCCTGTAGATGGAGGCAGGGTCAGAAATGCTGCACATCCCACCTCTGCTGCCAACTTGCTCTGTATCTTTATGGAAATCATTTGTGTTTCCCCGCTGTAAAATGAGCTTAATACCACTTTGCCTGCCTCCCAGGGCCTCCTGAGGGTAAGCAGATTAAAGGTTTGGAGGCACGTGGACACCACAGCAGTGGGGAGCAGAGGTTGGTGCAGTGCAGCCTGGACTCGGGAGGACACCATGCTTACTGCAACCTCCCATGGCTGGTCCTGCTGCCTCTGAAGTGGCCACATCCCACAGCAGTGTGGGAAGAGCTTTGTGGGTGATGGCACTGAGCCGAAGTATTGCACGACCAGAGGGGAAGTTTTAGTGCAGCCGCCATTCGCCTCGCTCTTCAGCAACAGCAGCCAGCTTGTCACAATGGGGCTCTGTTCTGTAGGCAAAATCCTTCATCGTCCTCCTGACTCATTCAGGGGCTGCCCTTACTTTAGTAGAAGGGCCCTGCAGTGCTCAGAGCCTAGAATTGGCCTTGGGGTCAGCACAGGGATCAGCAAGGAGACAAGAGGTACCAGTGGTGCTAGGGACCACTCCAAGCACCTCAGGAGTAGGAGATATCATGCTCCTCTAGTTGTTGGAGGATGAAGTCTTGGAGATACCAGTGTTTTTGCAGAACTTAGGTATGTATTCAAGTCTGTCAGTCTATGACTTCCCAGGAGGTTAGGAGGTGCACATAACAGGACATGGTGTGCCATCCATGACAGCTCCCAAATTGTTGACCTATATGTCATCAAGACCTATGCATCTCGAAGATGGTTGATTCCTGCTCCTAAAAAAAGTGAGTCTTTCACCATGGACGTGGTGGCACGAGACATGAAACGGGGCCAGAGTGAGGGATTTTGGTCCTTCACAGCTCATTTCCATTGGCTCCACATCTCCCATTCATAGGCAGAAAGAAAAGTGTGAGAGGATGTGTGCATGTGCATGTGTACCCACTATAGTAATACATATGTATGTGTATTTTTACATATCAGTTCTATAGGGCTCAGCAACATCAAAAGGAACCTGGATAATCAGAGCAGAAGATATAAAAGATCAAACAGAATATCTTTTAAACAGATCTGAGAAGCTTAATTTTCATCCAATGTTACTGCAGGAGCTTTTCCTTTTTTTTTTTCCTCTCTCTCTGTTTTTTTTTTTTTTTTTTTCCACTTCCATGAGTTTCTTTGATCTGTTTTGATGTCTTTTTCAGCTCCTCTTTCAAAAAAAAATTCTTTTAAAATCTTTTTTTTTTTTTTTTCCTTTTCCTTTCCCCCAAAGTCATGAAGGCTTCTAAGGGTAAGAAAGTAGCTCCACACAGCATCTCCCCACACACTTTCCTCCCCACAATGCACATGCAATCCTCAGTCCCTATTCTGCTCAGAAACCTCTGACTCCAGGGCAGAGGGATGAAATTAAAACTGCACAGAGTAAAATGTTATTTCCTTTATGTCAAGGGTTTTCAACTCGGTCACTTTTGAGTCCTGTTCAGGGTTTGAATTGGACTACATTTGTGGCAAAAGCTGTTCCCTCAGTTGTATGTCTAGCAAAAGGCCAACTTCACAGAGAGAAACCCGGCAGGTTTCATTTCAGACCTGTGCTATCAGTTTGCATTGACAAGGATGTGAGCGTAAGGTCAGGGCACCTGGGTTTTTCCTTTGATTTCCTTAAGGCCTGTACAAAGTTACTTAACTTCCCAGCCTAACTGCAGGAGAAGTTACTAACTTCTGCAAATCTGCTATGCCTATAGGCAAGGACGGAAAATTAAATTTCATCCATGGATGAAAGTCACCAGAGAGGAAATGATCTTTCTTCACAGTTCTGTGGCACATTTACTGTTCTGGGTAGGGGCACTCAAAATTCACCCTCCCCACCACTATTCTCCCAAGTAGTTTGGGTTCCAGGGTCACTCTTAATTCACAACCCCAACACTGCAATACCAAATTCCATCACTCCATTCTGTGTGTCAGCCCTGAACAGCACTTCCCCACATCCTCCACATAGTTGTGTCCTTCGTTGTTCCCTCTCCCACACTGGCCCTAAGCAGGTGGTAAGCAAAATCTCCTGCATGCCAAGGCTCGTTCTTCCTGCATGAAGGCTCTCCCTCTCTCAGCTGGTACTGCCAGAGCAGTAGGAGGGCTGGTCCTATACTTCTAATTAATATGATTTCAGTCTCCTGGAGTGTCCTCAGAGCCCAGATAAAATGTGGAAAGTGTAAATACTGTACACAGGCACAGACTCACCAGACTGCCTCGTCTTTCAAGCCCTGTTAGTCTTTCTTGCAGCAAGCAGATGAGCTTAGAGGAACTGGGGTAAAAAAGACTGAGCTATTACAGCACGAGTTTTGTGTGAAACCAAAACTGCCCTGCAGATTGGAAATCTATTTTCAGTCACTCCAGTTCCTTCCAAAATACTAATAATAATAATTGAAGTTCTGAGGCTTTTCAAGTAATTTTTATCTACCAGCCTCCTCTGAAGTACAAAGCCAGCTCATGCCTGTCAGGCCAGCTGGGCTGAGCTCAATCCGAGACATGGGGTGCCAGAAATTTAATCCTGAATTTCCCAAATCTAATCGAAACAGCACAAGCGGTGATTAATAATTCACCACTTTATTACTGATACGATGCCTCGGACTATCACAGCGTCTGAATAATTGATTTGCCAAGAGGGGCGACATGTCCTTTCCTAAAGCAGAGAAAGTTTGACCGAAGTGTTGCTGTGTAAAGCTAGCTAAATGCTTTTAAATAGTTTGAGTCTAGATATCTGACATTCATTTGGTATCTGAGGACAAGCTGAGAAGAAGCACGCGGGAAAGTGCGGGTCATACATCTAGAAACATGACTAGAGAACTGGTGCATAAAGCACTGCTTTACACACAGAAAAAAAAAAAAGGGGGGGGGGGGGGCGGGGAACCTAAGAAACTAAGACTGGAAAAGAAAACAGTGTCATTTCCAGAAGAAAAAACCTTACCTTAACAAGCATGTTTGTAGTAGGAATATTAAGTAACTTTATGCTTGACTCATTTGTTCCAAGTCCCCTTTCTCCCAGCCTGGTCCCTGCTTTGACTCATGCTGGCTCAGATCTGCTGAGCCTAATGGACTGTGAAGTCAAGTGGAAGAGCTGTACGAAACTTGGTGTAACAAAACCACATTTTGTATTTTCTCAGCCTGGGAGGTTGACAAGTCTGGGTGACACTCCTGCAGTGCCTTAGGATTAGAGGAAAATTTGGGCAGGAACTGGTGCCTCAATGCTCCCTAGTATTGATAGCCAGATCTGAGTCTTAGAAACCCAAGGGGATTGCTATCTAATCTAAGTATTTCAGCTGGGACAGTAAACAAATTCTCACTTTCCATCTAAACCAAAGCCCAGTATTCCAGGTTTCCCCATTTGTAAAATAGAGATGTTGAGAGTTGCTGCACTGATTTTCCACCCATTCCTCTGAATGGAAAGGCCATCAGAGTACTTTAAAGCACTGCTATCATCTCTCAAGATGTGGGATCATGAAAAAAACATGGAGAGAGATTTCTGAAGTATTAGAAGGACATTGCTGAGGATCCCATCATGGCCCTGCATTTAGAAGTGTAGAATTTTAATTGTTGCTTTCCTGCCAATTACACAGTGTGATTAGTCTACTAGGAACAAGTGCCACCTCCGCACAGTTTTTGCTGAGATTTACAGAGCAAAATGGCAGCCTCTGGGACTTTCAGGGAGCAAAACACGACAAAAAATAGCTTTGTAGATTCTAGCCAAACAAACACTCATTGGATTTTCTTCCTAGTTTATTTTGACATGGAAGATTATACCTATGAAGCAAATCACCCACTGTTGCAAGTAATGAAGGGGTTAATATAATTGGCCTGTTTTCTCCCCTGCTCCACTTTGCCTTTGGTAGTTAAATAAAAGCAAGTACTACTGCCTTATTACTATCATTGTGCTGAGATATTGCATTAAAGGAGTTTAGGGTTTCAAATTGAATGTCAAATATAATATCACAGTGGAAACTTGAAGTGCACAGCTGAGCTGCTCAGCTCCGGAGGGTTAAGGCCTCTAGCATGTCTGCCCAATAGCATGCCGAGCAAGCGAGATCCATTTCAGCCCACTGAGCTACCTTCAGATGCTCACCAGGCCTCGCAGGCAGGAGATGGGGGCCCTGACAGATGTCAGGCAGCTGCAGATGGAGGGAAGGAGAGTTTGGTGTAACGAATTGATTGCTGAGGAATTGATTGGAGTTCTGTATCGCCTCAGCTGTAGCAGCCGATCATAACTAATCAGCCCTTTGTCACTTCAGTCTGGAGCAGCATTTGGTGTGGATCAGGGACGGAAAGAATGTCTTTCATTTTCCTTGGTAGAAAGGTGCCTTGCTGGAAAAGAACCGCGGCCGTACATGATTTTTCTACATCAGTGCTCAGAAGCTGAACAGTTTTAAGTTTGAAGCCATTTTCTGAGGGAATAGATGCAACCTGGTCTATGTCTTACCCCTAGATTACCATTATTTATTGTGGATTTTTTGTTAGTTAGTTACTTAGTTTGCTTTTTGTCCAATTTATGCTTTTCATGCAGGAAACATTAACGACATAAGCTAGATGGCAAGAAAACTGTACAGTATTGCATGCTGTATGTGTGTTTTTATCCACTTACAAATGCAAACTGAAGTGTATTGAATTTTAAGTCACCAAGGAAACCAGGTTAGGCCTATTCAAAGTTTGAAGGAACCTATTTCTAGCTGAAAGAGAACAAATTCCCATTCAAGCAAATTTTCACTCAAATGAATTGTCACAGTAAAGGGCTCCTGAGGTAAATGCTTTATTCTTAACTGGTTGGAGGACTGCCAGTGTCCATATTCCCCATCCTCACTGACATCAGTATAGTTGTGTCCTCATCACACCAAAACCAGAGTTGTACAGAAAACTTACCTGACACAGCAAAACTGTCCTTCAAGTGCTGTGATAATCCAAGGCTTAGCCTATGCTTTCAGCCTGCTATTTGGAAGTGCCTGAGAAAATTTGTTTGTAGTTCAGATATGCTCAATTTGAGGATCAAGGAAAATCTGATCATATCCTTCTTTCCCTTCTTCCCTCATAAATCTCCCCTGAGTACAGCCCACGTAGGACAGAACAGTGTCTCTCTCTCCCTCTCTGTTCCCTAAAGCTCTGTATCCTGGAGTGTCGGAGCCATCCTCACACTGACAGCTGAAGCTACCTACAGGGACTGACCCACCACTTGATGCGGGCAGGACACCCTCAGCTCAGACAGTTGTGCAGGACACCCTGCAAAGCTTGGCCAATCAACGTATAATTCACAACTGCCTGCTGTGCGTGGACGCTAATTTGAAGGCAAGGCAGGAGTGACATCATCTTTCCAAATACATCATTGAGCAAAGAAGTTGTTTGTGTCCCTAAGTCTGTCTCTGCTCAGTAGTGTTGTAGAGACAACACTACAACACAGTAGGGAACTTTAATGCTCACTGGACATAAAACATATGAAACTCCTTGTTCAGCTTAGAGTTGTACTCCAAGTCACCTCTGCGTCTCAGTGCTGTGCTTGTACAGAAATGGACCAAGTTGGGTTTCCCATGGGAGGAAGTATTGTTAATTGCTAAAGAGTACCATTGAACTAGGCATTACCTTCTGATTGTGAAGAAGATAATTATAAAAAAAATGTGCAATTATCAAAAGAATTGTGGAATCTGATCATATGCACACTGTAAGCCAATTGCAAATTAGAAGAAATTTTTATTAATTCAAGTTTCTGGGAAAGACATATCCTATACAAAGAAAGTGAAAGAGTATAGATAAAGCTATAGTGCAAGTCTACTGAGCAGTGATAACATCTGATGTAGGAAAGCCTTGGTTTAATTCCACAAGTGTGATACCTTTTCTTTTTTTTTCCTACTCCATGTCCTTGGATTACAATGAGGAAAGATGGTAACTTTAGTTGATGCTGTGTCTCTGTTTGTTTATTGTGTTGCACATTATATTGTAAAAGATTAAAAACAAAAGAAACCTAAAAACCTGCAGGGTTAAGTTAAAATTTTATAGCCCTATTGGGAAATAACATGGCAGGAGCAGCAGGCTCATCCTACAGATGCATTATATTTTGTGACAAACTCTGGTGCATGCAGAACATCCATCAATCATCGAGATAATTTTCCATCTCATCAATTATGCAAATTAAACCACAAAAACTATGTTCAAATAACGCTAAGGGCCTGACATAAACCCAGGAAAGCGAGGCAACTTGAAGCGAAGGTTGAAATCCTACCCTCCCTTCACCCTGCCATGCATTGGTTTTTGAGGAGACATACTGCGCATAGCTGCTGTCACAAAACGTTTCTTTTCTTCCTGCCAGCAAGTAGCAGCAAGCCATGGTACAACTGCTAGCAGGAACTTCAGAGCCTGGAACTTCTTTGGTACTCAGTGTCTACTCTTTACAGTCCTAGTAAGGTCAAGACCCGCATCATGTGTTTGTGAGGCTGTACCATGGACATTAGTGTCATGGCCCTAAATACCTTGATATGGGTGGACAAAATGAGCTATGGCCTACTCACTGGGGATATGGCCTTGGACTGTGGAGGGAGATGCTTCATGTCTCAGCGCTGAGTTCATTCCCAGCAAGTCTCAAAATTCTCCGCTTCAATAAGACTCCTCTTAGTAAGACTCAGTAAAACTCCCACACTTCTCATATGACTTCCTCCTGCTTTTCTTCCTTTCTACTACCATGACATGACTTAATGAACAGAGTCACAACCAAAGAGAATAAGTTCATTCATTTTGAAACAACCATGTTGTGGCAGCTCTTGCCCATGTGAAGATAATATCATTCTCCTAGTAGATCTTCTGCAAAGGCATAACAGCATAGCAGGAGTTAGGTTTCTCAGAGCACAAAGGTCAAGGTAACAAAAATGACAGTGGGTAAGACATTTGTTAGCTTTTCAGAGCTTTGCATCAGTCTTGCAATCAAAGCTGCTGTCTTCTCACTGATGCCATATTATCACTGGGGGCATAGAGGAACTAGAGACACTGATGCTGATAGTGTTAAAAGTAACTGCTGAGTAATGGAATAAAGATGACTCCTCGATATGCTGGCTATCGAATAAGAAGAGTAAGAAAGGACGCATGGAAAGGTTCAGCTTTCTCAACTTTGTTTACCTCACTGACTCAGCTGACTGGATGTGTGCATACAGAGCATTTGTGTCTGCCTGTGATCAAGCCTCACTTGGGTGCCTCTGTAGTCAACAGTGAACCTGGCAACATGGTCAGTGGAGTTTGCTCAAGGTTCATTTCAGGCCAAAGTATTTTCCATCATTTGGTGTGAGGAATCCTATCCTAAAGAGTACTAACTGATGAGATCTCAGTTTCTGTTTGGGGCATCTGAACACCTAATTCAAATGTCAACACTTACACTTCAAAAACTTACTTTTAGGTGGGATTCATTGCATTGCAGTTGTCCCGTGTCTGGAGAATCTAGTTTTAAGCACTCTGAAAGTTATTTTGAACTACTGAGAGAATGAGTCAGTGATTATGGGACTCCTTTGGTTCTGAAGCACTCTGCTCTTAGAAATTTGACTTCTAGTTTCCAAAGAACTTATGAGTTTTCGTGATCATTAAAATGGCACCGTCTCAGGTATATAGAGCACTTTCACATCAAGGGTAGTCCAAACAAGATGTTCAGAGAATGAAATCTTACCCAGTCAAAAGAAAAAGATTTGCAGACAAAGGGAAAAAAAATGATATATTTTTCTTGTCAAAGAACAAGGTGTTTTTCCTCCAAATGCAGGCATTATGAGAAAAAAAAAGTCCCAATTTAAAAAAAAAAAAAACAATCTATCTGTCCATCTGTTTTTTTGCTTGTCTGTTTATCTGTCTATCTATCAATGCACCAGAAAGCTTGGGAAAAATTATAGATATTCAGAAAGATTATTTTTATCAGTACATCCACGCCACAAAACTGTTCTTCCTCTCCAAATTATTACTAGTGGAGCTGTTTGATTGCTTTTTTTCCTCCTGCCCCTCTAGTTCTGATCACAAATGCAATTGCTTGTACTCCCTGTTGGTCAAATTCCACATTTGGTATGCGACCACCAGCTCTTAAATGTAAGCAAAGAACTGTACTCCACTGATTTGTGTCAGTGAAGCTGTATTTGAGAGATAATTGTTCACTGGATTTATTTATTATAGTCACTACCACAGGATCTGCATCACAGTATGGTCACAGCATGTCTCTGGAAATAAAGCAAAATGAATTGTATAAATAAATCGGGTACATTAACTCAACATGAGCTTTGCAAGCAGCAATATAGTCAGTAGAACATACTAGTGAATGTGACAGGACATTATATATTCAATGACACATGCTAACGAAGGTAACAAGAAGCATTTATTCCATAAAGCATACAAATATCATGTAGAGACAGAGGAAGTTTGAGTCACATCCAACTAAAATGGCTTGTTTCTGGCAGGTGAACTGCACCTGACAGATGTCCTCATATACATCAGCACCTTGCAATGATCTTTGTACCCAGCCCAACTCATCTCTCATTAGCAAGACATTTCATTACCAGTCTGTGGGACCATCCTCTCAGCACTGCTGATTTCTGTCTGCCCAGCAGAAACACTGTCCTAGCCAAGGACTTCCTGTAGCTGACTGTCTAGCCAGAGAGCGAACTTGGCACTCAGCAAAACCCAGCTCAGGAGGCACCTGAGGCATTTGCAGACATGTTTCCTGAATATTGCTCACTGCTGTCACACCATTCTCTCTTTTCTGAGAAGATAGCCCTACACCTTGTAAGGGAATTATTTGCTTCTTACCTACTTCTTGCTTTTTATCCCCCTTCTCCTACTCTTCATCTAAGGGAGAACTCCCAGTGAGACTCTGATATCTAGTTCTTTACTGGAGAATATCCACTAACAGTGAGTTCTGCACTGAATGGAGAACATAGGGAACGAATAGGCAAAAGAATTTATTGTAAAAGTTCTTCTTCTCTCCCTCTAAAATTACAAGTTTCCAGTTATGTAAGGAGGAAAGAGGGAAAGTTCTCAAGTGTTTTCTACCAGGTAGAAATGAGCATTATCTCTGCAATGGCTTGTGACTGTTCAAAAATACAGGTCCTACATTGGAACCTGCCCTTTATCTGTAAAAAGGATCTCTGATCGCTTAGTGTATTTTGACCCTCACAGCATTGCAGCTCTGTGATCTGCACAACCATCTTTAGGACAACTTGCCCAAGCTTCTCCTGCCTTGGATAAATGTTTCTTTAGCTCCTCTGCCATAGATTCAAAGTCCATTGAAATTAGCGGACTTTGAAATTAACCTGAAGACCAATCCTAGAAGTAGATCAAACCTCGCTTGAATAAATCTTTAACCCATGTTCTTAACCCATAGCCTGGACTCCAACATAAGCAAGTGGGAAGTGCAGCTTGCAAAACAGATCAGCTCATGAAATGAGCTTAGTAAGGATTTGGGAAAGAGCTGGGGAAGGACACAGCTAAGAGAACATAATGCACCAGTGCATCTTCCTACCTCAGTACGTAGATTAACACTGAAATGGTCATGAAGAAAGATGACATTTCTTCACATTCATATTCTTAAATGCAAAGAAGAGAACCATCAGTTTATTTACCTGTCTGTCTTCTGTCTTTATTCCCTGCCTCTCATCTGTGTTCATGCACTAAGCCTAAAACTGTGATATACACATGAATGTGTCTGCAGGACACATTCAGAGACCCAAGTCCTGGAAGAACTGCCAGTCACCACTGTTGTACCTCCCATGTGCACCTGTAAATTAAATAAGAGCTGATTCATGCATTAATTTGCCAAAATGCTGGAGGGACCATGTAGTTTAGCTAGTAGACCATAAAAGGTACTTTACAACTCTTTCATTCTCTCTTCACACTCAGCTTGATTCTCTCAACCACAGGTTTTAATTAGACAAAAACTTTGTTTTGGTTGTTTCCAGGTCATGAAAATCTTGTAGTCTGTTAATGCAAGCTGTAGAACAGAAAGTGATTATGGACTTACTGAAGGAAGGGACAGTTGTACAGAAAATGAAGTGCGTGCATGCATGCGTTAATGTAGTTGACATAACTCAGGTGGAAATTAATGTATCAGAAACACTCTGCCACAGCTCCATCTTAACATAAAAAAGCATAATTTATGCCATTTAAAACTAGTTTCTCCTTCCTTCCCTCCTCTCATGCCTTTTATTTCCTTTTAAGAAATGTTTTACCTTTGAACCATTTTCCCTCCAAGATGCAGAGACTGATGAACAGAGACATCAGCTTAAGTGTTACATTTCCATCAATATATAATGTACACCATAGAATTAAATCCAGGGAAATCTTTATTCCATCAGCTTCAGAGTGAATCATTTGGATGCTTTTTAGGAAGATGACCATGAGAGTGCCAGAGGTAGTTTGGCGCATTTTGGTCAAAACAGACTAAAATCCATCCAAACTAAGCTCCCAAAATCAAAGGCTGTTCCTAACTCTCTTCACGTGGTTGGATGCTGGAAGCTGGAACTGAGTGGTGGCTAAGAACCCTTTTAACCCAAGCCATTGTAAAATTCTGGGTTCTGTCACAGGTCCCTCTACCCTTGCTCACCAGCAACTTGCAGCCCCCATTCTGTGTCACAGATACATACATCATTCTCTCCTCATTGGCCACTCTTTGGCACTCCATGAAGGGAGGTTTATTCCTGTTTCTATTCTCTGAACGAAATGATGATGCCAAAAGCAAAACACATCCCTTTAGCTAAGAAAACCCTTCCTAGAGCCACTGCATTTGGCCAAACAGCCCTGTGATTTATATTCATTAACATCATAAACATTACTGTGAAATTTTTCGACCCAGCCCTGTCTTCTTCAAGCAATAAAAAGTGAATGACTTCCACCAAAAACTCTTTTGTCACAGGAACAGTAGAGCCATTTTTTGAAAACATGGTTACTCTGCCTTAGCTTGGAGCAGAAGTCAATGGGTGCAGCTCTCTAGATTTATAAACATTTCTTAGAATTAATTTATCTCTGAAGTCTAACATCTTCCATGTAGTAGTACCTGTCAGATACAAATGATTCAGCTATGCAAGATGAAATCCCAATATGTCGATATGATCTACTGTAGAAACAGGTTATTTTTCTTTCAATTTTTTCCAGTATTAGACAACTAAGTCTCCGTCCAGAAACAAAGAAACAAAGAAAACCACACAACTTTTCCAACAGCAGTCACGTATGATTTTTAATAGCAGCCTAACTAAAAGGGTGAGAAATTCTTGATGTAAGCAATGTTGCTTTGCAGCATCTCGGTTCTGCTTGACTTTCCAGACTTTTTCATGTGTTTCTTTGTTTCTGCCATACATTTTTGTTTTTTAGAGATTATTGTCCTGGAGATGTTTTTATCTTTTTGGTCCAAACTGAGATAAGTTCATTCTGGGGTTGTGTGCCTCTGTCACACTTTTCACTTGGCTTTTTTTATTCAGTACAGCTGTGGTTACAGGAGGATTATAGCAGATACAGCTTGATCTTACAGGGCTTTTTTATCAATTTACAGCAGCAGAGTTAAGATCTCATATTCCGATTTGCGGGAGGTAATCTTCAGAAATGAAATTTGTTGGAAGTTCATTTTGTATCCCTCTTATGTCAGATGCAAGAAGGAGATGAAGCACCTTGTTTCTTCTGTAAGAGTCTAAGATTAAAAGGAAAAGATACTGCTCCTATTTCATTCTCGTATGGTCCAGCCTTTCAGGTCAGTTTGTTTTCTGTCATTCCAGAAACACATCCACTGTGATTCATGGAACAGTGAAATGACTTTGAAAAGGCTTCCCTGAGACGTTAACATCTCCCTAATAGATATGTGGCATATGCAGAATAAAGGCCCCACTATGCACTGTTGTTTTATCATTGTGTATAGAAGAATGTTCTCTTTGGGCCGTAAAAAACAAACAAACAAAAACAAACAAACAAAAAAAAAACAATGTATAAATGAGTAGATAAATCAGAGAAAGCATAGCAAAAGTATTCAGGGTGCGACATGAGAAAAGTGTTGAAATGGATGTATTTAACACTTGAAGCAATGAAGGCAAGATAACTATATGAATGTATGAGGTGACAGATTGAAGATGTGGCATTCTTGTGAGGTCCAAACAAACTGCAATTAAGAGAAGGTTGAAAATGAAGAAAACCTTAGAGAGACTATGAGACTGATGAAATCTTTTTGATGATGGAAGTGTGGTTCTTCCAGTGAAGTGGCTGAGGCTCTTCTGATTATGTTGTCTAATTTGAAATTGGATCAGACAAAGTAGTTAATTTCCTGTAACAACAAGCTGCGCTGAAACTTGAGGTGAGTTAAATTATTCTAATAGGCTTTGGGAACAGAAAGAGGGAAGACTCTACTGTGATGATCAAAGAATTTTAGTTTGGACATCACTGTGCAAGAAACTGTTCATTAAAGCAGCAGTAATTTCTATCTAATGATTATACTTAAACATTTCTGAGAATCAGCAAGAAAACTCCTGCTCTCTGTTCTGTCCTTTGCATTTTACACCCCAGCTACCGAACAGGAAGTGAATTCTCATCTCAATAGCCACATTATCCATCTTAAAATTCACCCTTACTCCTCACTCTTGGTATGTACAGAACTGTGCCCTGTCTGCAGGACTGCTGCCATCGCCAGTCTGTCACTTACTGTACCATGAGGAAAGTGGAGGAAAAGTACATAGTGGAGTTGAAGCTATAGTAATAAATAAGTCACTTTCCTGGCATTTTTTTTTTTAAGATCAAAAAGTACTTTGCAAACATTCAACTATTAAAGTCTGCACAAGCTTTGATAACATGTGTTCCTGGGATTTGCATTCTGTACTGCTTATTACTAACACTATTAATAATACTGTTTTGCATTAGAGCAGCAAATAGAGATCTTAATCAGGGCCCGGAGGCCTCTTTCACTAGATACCACAAGCTTATATAATTATAACAATGACTATTTTCAGACCTACAGCTTTACAGGGTTTGGGTGGGATTTATCTCACCTGACTTCACTATCTGAAAACAGGGAGCACAAGGTTGTAAAACGAGCATGGCTGGCATGGTTAGAAGCAGACAAGCTGTGGTTCAGTCAGCTGCAGTTTACTGGGATTGTGCAAGTGTATGCTCATGTAATAGTTCAGGATATCCGGGGAGGGAAATAATGTGGTCTTCTAGTTTTGTGAGTCCTAAATGTGTGGTAAATCCTTGAAAATTAGCGGTCTACTCTGCATGTTTGTGTGTGTATGTGATTTGTGTGTCCATCCTATGCAGACAGAAATATATATATACAGGTAGATGGATATTTTTGTATGACTCGTTCCTATATTGCCGTTCCTTAATGGATGCTGTTTGCTTCTTTTGAAGCCAGCCCTGGCTAGCATATCAATCCATATTATGTAGACATCATTGAGAGAGGCATAACAAGAAGCAATGGCTTGAATCCTAAAACGGAAACATTTAGCTTAGACATTAGTTAAAAAAAAATCTTAATGATAAGGCCAATTAGGCACCAGAATGAGGCACTAGAGGTGTTTTCAGAGGAGGTTAAAAAAAGGACTAGCATCAGGGTAAGGAAGGAAATCTTCCTTGTACTACAAGTGTTTCAGGGAGAGATACATACATATGTACATGTGTGTTCATATATATGCAAAATGCATAAAAATCATTTTGTATTTAAAGTACTTATTTACATACAAATGTGCATATCTGACAAGGAGTTTGCACTTGTGAGCGTATGTGCGTGTGTTAACGCGTGTGTTTACCTCAGCACAAATGCATCACACTTAGGCATTGCAGATGTGAAACCCTTTGGTCCAAGTTGAACTCTGGGACTGCTGTTTCTAGGGAATGGTCCCGTTAGTCTTTGCTTGTTTAGCTGACGCTATGGTGACAAAGTAAGGTGTTGAGAGGTGAGAAGGAGGTGCTTCTGTGTACCCACATCACAGCAGGTGATGTGACTGAAATGTTAACGACCTACCCCAAAATTATCCACTCCTAGTTCATCTCCAAGGCTATGGGATGGTGAGCAACCTCCCTTGGCTCAGCCAACCAAATGTACACATTCTTTGTTTCAGGGCTGCAGTAAATCCTATTGATTTCCAAAGACAAGTTAGCCAAGTTGGTCACTGCAATTTTAGAGCTGAGGAACTGAAGCAAAAATGTCTTGCTTCAGGCCACAGAAACTTGCAGCAGAGCCAGAGATTAATTCCAGACCTTCCAAACCCTAAATATCACCGTAACTGCTGGAGAGCACAAATTATGCTATAGAAAAGGGCCATGCTGTTTTACTGTGATGTAGGAAGGCAATACCAAGCATGCTCATAAGTCCCAAACAGAGCTAGCAGTGACGGAAGGTGGAGGAAGAAAGTGTACTGTTCTACTCACTCTAAATCATTCTCTCCCTGGAAACAAGGTGAGCTGTGCAGAAGCTGGTGGCATTCCTAGACATCTTTTTCAAGCAGCCAGTCCTTCAGTGCCAGGGGAATGGAAAGCCCATCCCCAACACACTGCTTCACTCTGGTTTTCTTGTGAATGGGAGCCAAAAGGAATTGCTGTATGGCAGCCCCTGGCACTTGGCTCCCCACAGTTCCCTTGCTCACTTTCCCCCTTTTTCCTATTTCTTCTGGGCAGCAAATTTCATTCCAGCTGGAAAGGACCAGAATATAATGGATATACACAGAAAAGAGCCAGCACTGTGGAGTCAAAAAGCCATCCAGAAATGGAGACACACCTCTGAACTCTGCCAAACTCAACTCTGGGGCTGTTTCTTCATGTGTTCACATGCATAATATATGTACATGTGTGTGAGTAAGAACAGATGCGATTTAATTTTCCAGAACAGACAAAGACAGGCTTCAAGTTGCCCTACCCTGGGTTAGCTGATCCATGAGCATCCAGCCCTGGCAGACTGATGTACTCCATCGCTTCACTGATGAGCAGCGATAGAGTGACTTTTTTGAGTGATTTCCAGCTGGTTTACCTGAACCTTTTGGTGGTGCAAGATAATAAGAATTAGACAAAGTTAAATTTGAGCTCTTGGCCTTTTTGCTGGGACTGACATGGTGGAGAAGTTTTGGAGATACCGTTTCCCTGAAAATTAAATCTTTGGGTCTATAAGTGTTCAACTTAAGTGCCACCATTATGTTAATCAAAGCGCTCTGCCAGGCCAGTGATGTGTGTCACCTAGCCCCAGCTGTGAATGCTCTATGGATAATGGGGCTGTGCAGTCATACTGTTTGAGCTTCCTCGCATGGAGGTAGCGTGAGGACCTAGACATTCCCTGTATCCTGAGCAGTTATCACTCTCAGCTAGTTGACTGGGCAGCATGCTGAAAAATATGTTTTTAGATGATAGAAGTGTCTGTGGAAGCAGTGCTTTTCCTTTGGCAGTTTGTTCAGGCTAGGGTAGATACAGCCCAGCTATTCTGAAATCAGCAATGCCATTTCAGATTTACACCAAGGTAACTTCTGCAGCACATGGCTCTGTCATGGGAAATGAAACTCAGACAGGCTTCTAGCAGTGCTTGGGTAGCATAGGAAGCCTAAGAAAGGATGATTTGGTCAGGCTGACAGATTTGTCTGTTCCTGTTCCTCACCTGTAATATCTTGAAAAAATATATATTTTTCAGTGGGAAGCTGTTGGATGAATTTTGTTATGCTTCTACAATAGTTCCCTGGCAGGAACAGAACAGTTCTATGCATTTATGAATAGAAGTGGTGACTTTTAGGTAGTGTGAAAGATAGGTATGTCTGTGCTTGGAGAGATCATTGCATAGTTTGATCCTGCATACCCCTCTTTGATAATGTGTTATCAAAATGAGGGTACAAGAAAGTAGTACCTCTGTTGCAGTCACACTCTAACCCACAGGAGGTCAGCTCTGGCAAGATACTTCATTGTTCCTTCTTGCAAAATCACACAGCAAAAAATCCTATAAGGAAACACAAAGAAAGGTACAGAACTGTTAGATATGCTATCTAAAAACATAATTTGCTTTGTTACCTAGGCAGCAGTTCACCTGCACGAGCTTCCTTAATCACATCACCTAGACATTTGATGACTATGACATCACCTAGTCATTTTATGACTTGAAAAAATTATTTGCTCCTAACCCTGCCTCTCTTGGCCTGAGCTTTGCCACTGAAAATCACAGCCTAGGACTTCAGTCTTTGTGGTCAGGAATGTTTTTCAAACATGGAAGTGAATAGACAAACCCAGTCTCTGTTTTCTTCTTTGCTATAGGTTCGTATCCTTCTGTCTTCAATGTTAATTTCTGTAAAAGATGCTTTAAATGATATGGGAAACTTGGTTTCATTTGTAGAGTCATTTCAAATAACTAAATAAATGTGAAAGTCTGCTTAAGAAAGAGCTAGACCATGTCTTCCCAAATGCTGACAGTGCCAAGCTCTGTGAATCTCCAGTGAGCTTGTGTTTTAGTTAATGATAGAGCTGAGGATTCCAGATGCAGATTTTTTTTTGCATAATAGTTATGGTACCATACGTTAACCTAGCCCTTTCCACTCCAGCGTTCCCCACAGCACATCCCAGATTTCTAAACCTCTAAGGCACAGATTCTTTATTCTCATCCATCTACACCCTTCTTCCCTGCCAAGGGCTTTTGGTTGAGTTAGGACTTCAGACTATACTCCTGCGTACACTCTGGATTTGCTTTATAAGATACTCAAAGGCAGTTTCCTCTGGGATGAAATACGTCAGCTTTTTCAGCAAGGGAAAGTCACATATCTGCCCAGGGGTCTGCTCTCCAGCTGCTGTAAGTCAATGGAGATGCTCCACTGGGCTTAAGAGGAATCCCTTAAACATGACATGAAGAACAAAGCAGGGATCCCTCTGTAGCCTGCATATTAAGGGCATTTTCATGTGTCTTCGTTTTTTTTCCTGGCCAGTGAGCCACTTCCCTGGCAGACCAGCCTGAAGTCCTGAGGGGATTTACATGACTGTTACATGACACCTTGGATAGAGCTGGCAGGAAAATGTTCCCAATTTTGTTTAATTTTTCCCTTCTCTCAAAAGCTTGTCTTTCAATTAGAAAATACAGAAATCTTTTTGGTGGAAGTTCTCACAAGTATAAACTTAGCTTGTTTTTTGATCCTTCTGCTCAAGCCTGAGAAATGGACTCTGGTCAGATTAAAACCCTTTGTTTAAGAGGAAGTAGCCCTCAGGGAAGCAGTGCAAAGTCTCAGAAGAGTGGTGAGCAGTATTTGGCTGCATGCAGGCATCAGCAGGACTTACAATAAGGAGCAGAGAAAAGCAGTGCCAAAGAAGCCTACACTTCATCACTTTCCTATGTCTCCTCAGTCATCTTCCTCCTGCTTTCGGGCACTTTGCAGTAAAACGTCTTAACACAAATGAATTGTTTCTACAGAAAGCACTGATGGAGGCTGTGAATCCCAGTGTTCAAATCAGCCTCACTTGGAGAAGAGAATAAAACTATAAAAGCACCGGAAGAGTAATCTTACTGTGTCTTCCAGCAAGTCACTGGGACAGCAGCTTTTGGGGCACACAGGCACAGTGTGGTGTGCTTCACAGCTGTACTGTGAGCTGGTGAGGTTGTGAGACTGGGTGGAAGAAGAAAATAAAATTCTGTTTCTTGTCTTCTTTCTACTCTCACTCTCACAGACAACAAGGAAACTGTGACAAGTCCAACAAAAAGGCTTCTTTGCATCTTTTTCAGGTGTTAGGGTAGGCATCCTCTTCTAGAAATAACCCCCAGATGAGTCTGTCCATTGGCCCCAATAAGAGATGTCACATTTTCTGTCCTGTCCCTGGTTTCTTGAGGGCCAATTTGGCTCCAAACATTGCCTGCTGTCATGTCACCTCAAATTGTCACCCTGCTCAGCTCAGAAATGCAAATCACTGCAAACCCAAGTGCTGACCTGTCATTCCCCTGATATACTGGGGAGCAAATGACACGGACATCTGCATTCCTGTCTGCAGCTGCCTCTGCCACAGTTTACTGCAGAGGGGAAAAAATGGATATATATCTTGTTTATAGCCCTCCTCCTAACCTCTTTTCATCTCGCAGCTTGGGCAAATCTGGAGGCTCTCAGAAGCTCTCTGGATACTAACTGAACTGAGCAAACTTCACAGGGAATAAAAGCGGTCTTGCAGATTTCAAGAGTTTCTCCACACTTTTATTGAACCAAAGCTCACCTCTTCCACTCTACCTTGGATCTCAAGTTTCGCACAGCTTTGCATAGACAGCTGAGCAATTTAGTCATGCATTCAAAGTTGAGGGCATTTCTGAGAGTATGAAAAGCCAGTAGAGGAGCTTAAATGCACAGACAGATAGACCCTTGTGTGAATAGAACTAGCTTACAGAAAGTGAAATTATACCTGTGGCTGCCTGAGCTTCCCTTAGGTTTCCTTTGTGCTGCTGGGAATATGTAACATATTAGTTATATTCTCATTAGTGCAGCTTGGAGATGTGTTTGTGTTCTCCATTTAACTCAGGCTTTTTCATCTGCTGCTCTGTAGCTCCACACTCATGCTGAGCAGGCTCAGACCCATCATTGTTGGGCAGGGATGGGGAGAGGAATTACAACCACCTTTTGTGAGTGCACAGCTGTCCCCATCAGGAATCCCAGTGCTGAGAAAGTGAATGAAAGGACTGGGATTTTGCTTAAGTTTAATATGTCTTTGGCCTCATTTGCCCTTTCCCATGTGCTGATGTGGTACTTAATGGGCTTTGGGAAAGGAGGAGTCAGGGGACAAGTGATGTGAGCAGAAGCCCAGTGCATTGAAAGCTAAGGAGTGCTTGCTTGTTTGTTTTTTTCATCATTATTTTTATTTTTTGCTGTAAGATGTGTTGGGAATCCAGCAATGCTTGTTTCTAATTCAGAGCCTGACAGAAGCACCAGAGTCTGTTTCCTCCAAAACACGGGTTGACACTTCTGATCTGTTCACATCTCATCAGGAAAGCTGTCTTACATCTGGCCAAGGCAGGACTGGGAGAGCTCCGGGGGGAAGAAAGCTCTGCTGTAGAAATCAGAGTTGGTGACTAACTGCACACCAGGTTCCTGGCACATTTCTCCAGAGCAGAGCTGGGAGCATGGTTGAGGTGTAAAACACAAATCACAGGTAGCGGTTGAAAGACCTCTCCTTTTAAAAGGTACAGGCTGTTCTTTATGAACTGAGCTATATTCCAGCTTGGGCTTTTGTGTTTTGTCAATCATAGGTGCAATGGAATTGGATATATATATTTTTTTACTTTACTGCAAAACTGTACAGAACAGCAATACTGTTTAGTGCATCCCCTGATGTCCTGTCATGGAAGCAGCCACATTTTGCAGGTGGTGAAACAGCTCCTTTGAGTAAGTGGCTGAAGGAAACAAAAAGCTCTGGGACAGGCTTTAGCCATGTACTTCGAGGTCTGGGAGTTTATTTCTGCTCCAAAGACATTTTGCTTCCAGACAGCTCATGTTACAAGTGCAGAAAAAGAAGCCAACACTGGAGGTCAATAGGATGAAGTATCCTGTCTCTTTGCCTTTTCCAAGCACTTGGCAGCCTCATATGCCATCCTGTTATTATCTTGACATTGCCCTCTGTGGGTGCTCCATTTTTTTTCTTGCGTAGTGAAGAAAATAATAGGAAAGGATGTCCAAGTCCTACTTCTTACTTCAGGTGTGGACTTTCATAGTTTTGCTCCTTCTCAGCCCCTTGCAAAAAAAAACAAAAAACAAACAAACAAACAAAAAAACACAACCCACCACCACGAATAACAAACAAAGCAAAAACACACACAAAGAAAGAAAAACAACCAGGCATCAATTTCTTTCCCTCCAACATCAGAGTGGCAACTGCAAGGTCTAAGCATTTATTTATCAAAATCACTGTAGATATTTTCTTCACTGGGAAACTCAGTACTTTAAGCTGAAATCATCCATCACAACAGGGAAAAGGAAAAAAAAAAAAAAAGGCTCTTCACCTTCATGGATTTTTCCCCTCCCTTCATCTCACCTTATTCATGTTTAAATGGATAGAAATTCATCTCTTTCTCCAAAGATTCAGTTGGCTGCAGCACACCCTGTGCTTAAACAAGCCGCCTGCACTGAATTCATTTTTCAGTCTTTCTGTCTCCCCTTCCTTGTCCCCTTGGGCCCAGATTGACGTCTCTTCTTGTTTTTATGCTTGACACCTCAAAAAACAGCTTAAACGAATAGACCCTATTTGTAAAGAAAAGCAACTTTTCTCAAAGACAAAACAAGGCTTCTCACTGGAAGGTATGCAAACTCCTTGAAAAATGCTCCTTGCTAGCAGTGTTAGCAAGGTGAACTCCACTTGTGTTTGTGTATGTGTGTGTGTGTGTGTGTGTGCACGTATGTTAGTGCACATATCACCATTTTTGCACACATATGTAGGTATGAGGCTCCATGTTGGCAGACAGTGTGATTTTAAGCTTTTTAAACAAACAAACAAACAAAAAATAATAAAATGCAGTGACATTTAAAAAAACAAAAAAATGTTGTGAAGTTGTGTGGGTCTAAAAGTGGAATATCTCCTCTATGGTAACATGTTCACTATAGTTTTAAGCAGCTTCTGCTGTAGTGTCCATGAATGCCTTAATGTACTTGGAGCAGAAGACGCAGGGTTCAAGAGAGGATGTCCCAATATCCTCAGATTGTCTGTCAAAATCTCTTTGAAATGGGAGTCGTGAGTCTTTCTTCAGCTCCCTGTGCACAAAAAACACCGAGGGACGTGCTTTTCTGCTGACAAGTCTGATGGAGTAATGGGACCGCCGAGGTTTCTGCTGCCTCTTTGGGGAGTGTGGGGCAGAGCAAAACCACACTTCTTGCTTCAGCAGCCATGAAATGGAGCCTGTAGACTTGATTGGTTGTGAAAGGTGATTGCACACACATTTATTGCACTAGGGGGGAAATTATCACTTGGTAAGGGGAGAGGAGGAGAAAAGGATTGACATCCTTCTCCCAGGGGACGCAGGGCACGTGATCAGAATGTGTCTGTTGCAATGTCCCTGTTCCCACTTCTCCCCATGCCTGCTGCTGTTTGGAAGGGTTAGCTGAGCTTGAGCTGAGAGTTTCCTTCTCATGTTTCCCAAGACTTGACACTGGTCTTGGGAAAAGAAGCCCCAGGAGACTCTCAGCTTCTCCCCCCAAAAAATCAAGATCTTCCTGAAAGATCTGTGAGTGCTTGCTTCTTTAAAGCTCTGTGTGGAGCTCAGAGGTCCACCTAAGCACATGTTGTATCTCCTCTTCCATCCCCAGTCTGCTACCTGTGATAGAACAGTGATATTCATGCTCACTGGGCTTTGTCATTGTGACTGAGGTTTCATACATCATCTCTCCATTCATTTGCACAGTGTAGTACCAGTTCTGGTGAGCTACAACTGGAGATAAGACAAAAGATAAGCAAATCAGACTATCTGAACAAAATACCAAGGCTCTCCAAAGCATCAAGAATCAACAAAACCATCTTCTCAGCCTTTGATACCAGTTAATCGCAAGAAGTGAAGCTTCCAACTTTCTAGAAAGCCATTTCCAGCGAAAACAGCCCAGTGCTTTGTTTCTTGGTACAGCCTACCACTGGTAACTGTAAGTGTGTGGCCATGCTATATAACATGGGACTTTAGGCCAACGCCACAAGAGCTAATGTTATTTTCAGAACCGAATTCCAGTTTCAAGGGACCATGATGCATGTCCACATCTCCACCCAGCATCACATGACCACAGCAATAGGATGCAGTGTTGTGCTTCACTTTCTGTCCTGAACACTTGATTGCGATTGCATGACGTGTTGCCACACACCTAGAAATATCTGGATTTGCAGTAAAGATCAATTAATTTTGGATGAAGAATAGGCCATCCACTGGATGGAAGCAAAATGACCTACAGCTGGTTGGGATGCAGACAGCTTCTCTGCTTTCCTCCAGTGCAGTTCTGCACAAATTCATCTGATCCCAGCAGCCTGTAAGGGGAATGTCACATTAAATGGAGATCATAACAAGGAGAAGAGGTGGAACCTCAGACATCCATACACTAATCGCTATTAAATGTATAGTCTTTAATGGGGCATTTCAGGAGATTTTGCACTTTTCTTTGAGGCATTGATCTCTGCTGGATACATAATAATGCTGGATCAGAAGGCCTGAAAGTCTTTGTGGTTTATATCTCTCTGCTGATTTCTGCTGAAATGATATGAATCCCCTGAACATTAGAGAGTGTTCTCTAGAGTGACGCTCCTCTTTTTTTATTTTTTTATTTTTTAATTTTGGGTCAACCTAAAATGTACTTTTGTACATTAAATATACATTTATGTTTAACGTGGGGGTTATTTAACCCATTTAAGCCCTTTTAGAAATTAGGTCAAGCTTTAGATAAAAATTTAAATATTACTTTGAAACAAGAATTGACCAACTACTGCTCTTTGACCCAAGATCAAACATTTGCTCAGAAAAGGGCAATATTTTTAGCTAAGAGTACTCAGTGTTCCTCAATCCAAAATCATGTATTATTTAAATTTTCATATGCAGTTCTTCTTTCTATTGAACATAACAACTGTCAGAAAAAAAAATAATAAAAATAACAGATTTTTTTCCCCCCAGTAAGTATACCTTATTTACTGGGCTGCACTGAATAAGTTGCATTGAGATCTGAGAATATATGTGGTAAATTCTTCATAATAACTCAGTTTAGCAGCCTAATATCCTAGTATTTGTTAGGTTGAGAATTAATAATAATTATCATTACAATTCTGTTGCTGCTGTTCTATGTGTAAGCTGCATCTCTGCAAGATTTCTATCCATTCAAATCAGCTGAGGAAATTAAATCTGAATCTGGTTTAATTCCTTGACCATTAAATTGTGAACTTTCCAACCTGGATGCAACTAGTATTTGCAGTGCTAATCTCTGTCCATTCATATATGCCATCTGAGCTCTTTGACTTCAAAAGGATCCTCATGCAAATAGCATGGTGAAATGTTCAAATTGCACTATGTAAATTCTGTAAACTGAGAGCAAATGTCTTTGTTAAGTCCGTGTGGAAGTGCAAGAAAATCCTATTTGCTGATGTGCAAAGGGTTTGTAAGGCAGAGCCCCCAGCCTGAAATCGCTTGATTTGTGGGTCCTTGCAATTAAGTTGAACTGAATGACACGCAAAGCTGGCAACTGAGATAAAGAATCACTCCAGGCCAGGGGATGGAGGCAGCTAGTATCTGGAAACAAAGGTTGCTCATCTCACACGCATCGTCTTTAAGTGGCACATGTTAAAAGCACAGGTAAAACTCAGCTGGTGCCTGCAGATTACTGGATAGGATGTTGTCTTCTGTCTTCAGAAAACTAATTTTGATGCAGATACTGACAAGCATCCTCCTTTCTCTTTCCCTCACTTCCTGGTGAAGCTTCTACCCCAGAGGAATCCCCTCCATTTGATGAGGTTCCCACTGGTTGTCAGCATCTCCCAGAATGCTGTTCCTTTCTCCTTCTGCCCCTATCCTTTGCCACCATACCACCTGCCTAGGCTGAAGGAGCGATGCCCAGACAACAGTTTGCAGAAGAACAGGACACCTTGTGCAGAACATGTGGCTCATTTTTCTGTCAAAACCAAGAGCCAGCTGCACAAAAACAAAGACATTCATTCAAGAGGAGATGTGCACAAAGACATCTGTCTGAAGTAGATGTGTGCAGGCTGGAGCCGAATCAAATTCTTGGAATTAGGCAAGACAAATCCTGCTTCTGAGGGTGAACCACCTCAATTCACTTTTCATCCCTATGAAATGCCCAGCATCCAGCACTGAGCGTAGGTTGGCACAGGTGGTCGTACAAGTCTGTAGACAACAATTACAGTCTCTGTGCAAACTGACACCGAAGTAGGCTTTGGCAGTATCCAGCCACAGCCAGATAATCGGCAAAAGGAGATGCATTTAAGCAGGATTGGAAAAATTAGAAAGGTTCTAGTGCTGCAGGTTAAAAACTGCTCCAGGATTGCAAGTTCGGCATTTTAGGGATCAGTGGGAGATTTCTCTGGAGATTAAGAGCAATTGAAAAGATCGACTTCCTCTCTATAGAGAAGTTTTAATAAGGTTGAAAATAAAATGCTGTCTCTCTCAGCCTTTCTAGCAGAGGAGATCCAACGGGCCCCCCTGTTGTTTCAATAATTCAAACTTCAGCTTTAACCAGCCAAATAGGCCTGAAATTCACCTGCAAAAGTTCACAGGGCTAAATGGGATTCAGAACAAACTCCTCTTGTTTCCAAACTCATGTATAATGCAGTGAGGAACTTTGCTCAAAAGCAGCTCCGTCTTGCTGTTATATTTACGATGCTCCAAAAGAAAGAACAGGAGGCAAACTGATAACATCACATCACAGACAGCAGAGTAGGAGGGGAAGGAAAGAGCACAGCCACCAACTTATTATCAGTTGACATTCCTCTTTAGCCGGGCAGCACCTAAATCTGCCTCTTCTCCCTCCTCAAATTGAGATCATGACATTGCCCGTATGCAAACAGAGAAGAGGTCTGTGTCCTCCAGCAGAGAAGAAAATAAATAGATAAGGTGGGCAGTGGAAGAAGAAGAAGCACAGTAAGGAGAGTTATTTCATTAGCCACTTGGAAGATGAAACTGAAGCTGAATAGAGGTTACAAATGCTATCATTTTTGCCTGGAGTATGTTGGTGACGACCACACTGTTAGACAGAGGTGGCCTCAAAAGTGGGTTGAAGTCAAGCTGTCCATCTGTTAGTGCAATCGGATCCCTGGAGGGTCCTGAGGGTGGTGCTGGGGTGACCCAGTTACCCTTGGCAGCAGGGTGAGTGTGCCCATCCAGTACCAGTGGCAGATGGGTCTGGGCTGGTCATGCAACTGCATGCCAGAGGAGGTGGATACTTTGGCTTCAGCACGCTCTGCTAGTTTGTTTCACAGAGTGACTCGGGTAGCCTGACAGGTGCCTTGTGACTTTTTTTTCTGTCACCAGGAGACCAGTAGAGGAGCCGTGATGGTTCCGTGCAGCTCAGGACACACCAGTTGGCCAACATGATCTAGGGATCATGCAAATAAAACACTCTGAAAGCTTTCCATCTGACATCAGCATTAAGGGCTGTCAAATTTTAAAATGTTAACAGCAGGTTTCCTCAACTACCTAGCTTAAAAAGCAGCTTTCCTACAACATTAGCTATGCTTTGTTACAACATAAGCTACGTCTTTGTGTAAAAAAGGTCACTTCCCAATTCGTTTCTCTGTTGGCCAGCATTAGTGGCTCACACTGCCTGCTTTAAAACCTTATCCTGAATTTTTAAATAAACTGTAGTTAACCTATAGCAGTTTCCTACAGACAGACCCTGGATAACAGTCCGAGAATAGAAATGTGAGTTTTAGGTAGCTGGTGTTAAGTGAGTTAAGGACAGCGTGTTAGGAAGCAGATGCCCACATCTACTGGTGTTATCAGTGTTGTGGTTACATCTAATCATGAATTCTAGTGCTGAGCTGAGATCTTTCTTCTCTCCCTTCTTCCTCTCTCTTTAATTACCTCATCATCATAGCAAGATGTTTGCTGTTGTTTTCTTTCAAGTACATGATTTTTGCAGTTTTGTGGTGCTGGAGTAACTGAAGTGCACTGAGTGATTCACTTGAAACAGTAAATATTTAACAGTGCAAACACATTTTTTTAAATTTTTTTTACAGATCTCTAGCATCTTTCCATCCCTAGAATCTTTTCTATTAATACTATATACAGTGGTGCACCCTCTCTGTATGATACTGTATGATACTGTATGATACATATGCAACTGACATCAAAAGAATGTAAATATTACAAAACTATCTATGAAAAAGTTTGCCAGTGCTAATGTTAGGCTGACCCAGGAACGTACAAACCAGTTCCATTGTATTTCTGTTTCGTGAATTCTGACTCACTTTTTAATTGCATAATCACACACTTTTTCTTGAAAGCTACCAAATTTGAGATTTCAAAAGCTGACACTGAAGTGAATCAGCCCTGTGTGCTCATTCTGAAAAGAGAGTATCTCGGATTGTGTGCAGACCCAATCTCCTAAATTGAAAAGAAAAAGCCACTGCTTTTTCCAGATCACTGTTTTCCAGATCACAACTGTGTGGATCTAGAGATCATGCTCAGTTGGGTGGGCTTGGTGATGTGCCTTATCCTTTGCACCAGGCTCTTTGTTGTTTCTTAAGTATTTGGTTTGGTACCTTGAATGCTGATCACAGTTGCAGGTTTGTTAGCTACACCAGGGAAAGCACATGAAAAATGGTAGTTCATAATGTGTAGCTCAGAGTTGCAGATATACTGCAGAATTAGTTTTGGTGTAAACTTGTGAGAAGTAGGTATATTGCATTTATGTTTCTTGATGAAACTCAGTTTCTTGCAACATTTGCTGCATTACAGTTAATGGAATTTATGAGAATGGCTTGTAATTCTCCAAAAGTGCCTGATGCGGTCATTTCAGCCAGCGCAATGTGAATTATGCAATAACCCATCGCCTTAATTAAAACAAATTGCGTTTACTGTATCAGTCCGTACTATAAACCACTCCCTGGGGCCCCTCTTCAAGGTTTGCGCTTGACCTGTTCTTGAGAAATGTTGACAGCAGCCTCCATTACCAAAAATATTTTTGAGCATTTTGTTCTAATATTCTTTACCAGGATCCTGCCTTTGAGCTGACTGCCCTGATCTACAAAACAAATCTTGTCCGAAAAGCAAGACAGAAATCACATGAAAATCACAGAATACTTCATTTCCTTTTCCTCTCCCGGTTTTGCAGCATGTGCTTCTGTAGACTCTGGCAGCAGCAGATGAAGTTTATTAATTGCAATAATGACAATAATAAAGCCAAAAGAAGAAACCTGCAGACTAATTGTTTTCATCCAAAGTTAGGAGGCATATGGGATTCCTCACACTCCCTGCTATAATTAGACTGAACAACAAGACAACCAGATTATTAGTCCTTTGTGTAGCTCTAGTTTAATAAAGAGAATGACCATTGGGTATTTATATTCATTTGAGCTCAAAACAGCTTAAAATGAAGCGTTAAATACAGCATATCATTCTACAGGATGAAGTAACTCACCTTTAAAAGAGAAACTGTCATCTTGTTCATGACCTCTGATGTGGGTGGAGGAGTCTTTGCTTCATTCAGTTTCAATCAAGCTGCTGAGACCATTCAGCCCTACCTGGTGTTTCAGAGAGTGTGTTTGCTCCGGTTTATTTGCACCAAAAATTTAAATAAGGTGATTAAGTACAGTGCTGAAAAGTGCCATAGCTTGGAACTCCCTTACTTAGAAGAGTGGTGAATTCTGATTTTAGTTGTGTTAGAGAGGTGCTACTGCAAGAGATGCTGTTTAAGGCAGCCATGCACTGGTTGAAATGTACAGGAGAATCCTAATAGAAGGTTAAAGCAAATTTTAAAAGCTCGAGCAAGGACTTGTAGCCCCTTTTGCAGGAGATGCTGAAATCCCTCTAATTTTGGGGATCCTGCAGGTGGAGCTGCTTTTGTTAAATTTATGAGAGAAGTGAGCCATTTATATCTAAAACTATTTGGCAACTCCAGTTACTCTGAAATTGCTGAAACCTCATCATGAACAGCCAGGTCATTGAACATAAAATCAGACCCTAGAGCCTGACTGGAAAGCCATTAAAGACAATGAAAAAGGGACCCACTGGCTGGAGCCAGCACTGTAGGAGATCCATAGAGAATAATCTAAACTGAATCTGTCTCCATATTTATTTTCCTCTTGATATATACCTAAAAGAAACCCAGGTAGACTTGCAGCAGCCATAACAATATCTACCTGTTTATTGTGTTGATTATCTCACTTAATATCAAAGCAGACATCCATCCTGCCCAGCAACCTCTTTCTGACAGCATTTAGGTCTTCAGATGAAAGCCTCTATCATACAAACAAGCAAATATGTCCAGAGAAGAGGTTTGGGCGCTGAGAGGGGATGCATTCTGTTTGCATTTTCTTTTCCTGAAAAGAGAAGTAAGCACAAGCAGAAAAAGGCCCATACAATGACTACTGAAACACACATGCAGGGAAGTGAGTAAATACCCTGAGAGCAGTTAATAAATACCTTAGTTGCATTTGCCTATATATTTGTTGAGTGGCTATGACTGTTGGGCTTTTATGAAATCAAAAGGCATTTATTGATGCTCTGTTAAGGGTTCATTGCACAAAGCTCGGGAAACTCAAAGTGCTGAAGCCAGCAACAAAGATCCTTCAGCCTCCAATAGTCATAAATACCTTTCCCATCTCTTACTATTAGGATCGCACTATATCTGAGTGCCTTGCAATTTGTCATAACATTTAAATTTTTTTTTCCTTTGCCTAAATTTAATCACGATAAACAGGTGTCTCTTGCTGCCTACTTTCACCCGATATTTTTGCATTATCGGAGGCTGAAAATGCTTTCATTTTCTTCGTAATGGACAAAAATATTCTTTTTCCTTCCTTTTTCTTCTAACTTCTGATAACTTCAAAATAGATGAGGAGATTATCTTCCAACTTTCTAAATAAATTCACTGCTGGCCTGTGAATAAGAAAACGTGAGAAAATTTCAGCCCCCAAAGGTAATTTTGGGGGAAAGTTATAAACCACCGAAAACAGCAGCTTATAATGAAAGTGTCATCCCAACCATAAAAGGTATCTCAATGCACTGAACAGGCGCCGTAAAACATGATTGAAAGGGAGTTTAGAGATATTGCTAATGGCTCCGACATAAGGAGTGTAGCTATAAAAGATGAAAAGATGCATGGCTAAAACTGCCCACTGCAAATCTTTGAAGAGCGTCTAACTACCCAGGCGTGCCAGAGATGCGTGATTGCTAACAGAACTGGTCATGCAAATCTGCTCAGACAGAGAGACCTTCAAACACTTCATGCTTTTCCTTCCTCTGAAAGTAACGCAATTGTTTAGCAGAGAGACAGCTTGTGTCCCCAGGCTCGTGTTGGGGGCACTGTCTGGCATTTGAGAGATGGGGATTGTGGATGCTAAGTCAGGACTGTCACACTCAGTCTCTGGCTCTTGAGGAGTAACATGGTGTGTGGTTAGAAATTTCCAATTTCTCTTTCTGTCTCTGCAACCAACTTTCCAGGTTACAATAATTTTGTGCCATTTTAACAAAATCAGGCAATTTTGGTCGGAATGGACCTCTGGGGGACATGCAGTCCAGCCTCCTGCTCCCAGTAGGAGAACTTCAAAGTTAGTTTTGAAGTAGTTCTGCTATTCTGATTTAAGCCAGGTGATTTGAAGTTTAATTAATACGTGTGCAATATTTAAACAGTCTGAAAGTCATCTCATGGACAATCAGAGTTTGCATTTGGCTATGATTGCTCTACAACATTGTCCTTATGGTATCTGTACTGAAATGGGTGTTGGTTTTTGTTGAGGCTTGGTCAGGAGCCCTGCTTGCTTAAGTTTATCCTGCCTTTGATAGCACAGATTCTGACTAGAAGCTGTATTTTGAATACCCACAGGTCAAAGTGACCTACAAGATACTGTAGTTTAAGATGACCACGTATTTTATTTAGGCCACTTCAAAATATGGACTGTAAAGTAGAGCAATCTGGAAGAATTTGAGGAAAAATAGTTTGTTTTTTAATCACTGGTTAACGACAGAAATAATCAGTATAGAAAAATGTACTTTGAGGATAAGCTGCTCTGTTAGTTCTCTGCAAAGTTTCTGCCTAAAACTCCTCTGTTTCTCTTTTTGACCAGCCCCCTGTAAGAGAAATGAAAACAGTATTTGCACTTGACTTAACCTGTATACAGGCTCACCCCAACTTGAAAATTTGGAGTATTTTCCAAAGTCTCCAAATGTTGACAAATATATCTCTGGATGCTTTCCCAAGAATTATCAGGCAAAGCAGATCCTCCCCCAGAGCTGAGGATCAGAATTCAAGCCATTTTCTGGTCTTTATTAGCAACTTCAAGGGCTCAGAAAATGCAAGTCAGACCTAAAGATGTTGTGAGATTTCACTTATTTAATAATAGATTTAAAGTTCCTTTTATTTGTCTCCTGCTGAGCCTTGTGCTTGAACTTGGGTCACTTTCAAACTTTTGTACACTCCCGAGGTCTTGCAAACAGGGGATTTATTGAACAAGAAAGAAAAAAATCTCTAGCGTGCACATGACAGCAGAGGGCAAGGCCTCAAACAGCTTGAGATGCTGTGAAAATCCTGATTGGTTTCTAAGCCCCATCCCTGCCACAACCCTCTAGCAGGCGCTACCCCTCTTTCCCTGGAGCCAAACAGTGTGTGGTGTAGGGAAGATGCTAGTCTGACTTATTTTAGAACAATTTCGTGGCAATTCTTTACAAGGAAAAAAGGACCAACTAAACATGCACAACTGATTACCACAGCTATTCAAACAGTTTCTGAGTTTACCCTAGCTGCTCGTCAATGCAGTTTCTCCTCCTCTTCCTCTTCCTAGGCAAGGATGGTGCTTCTTGGGGAAGGTGACCCATGCTATTTCCCTCTATCCTAGTGAGGGAAATAGTAGCACCGGGAGCGTAGGGGAGTAGCGCAGGGAGAAGGCTTCTGCTTCAGCACCAAGAGCAGCTCTGAGTAACTGTGGAAGTGCTTTCTTTCTTTCAGCTAAGGATGTGCTTCCTGGGGGCCCTTCAAAGACATCTTAAGATCAAGTGTGCCTTGGTGTCATGCCCAGCAAACTGTGCTCAGCTGCCAGCCAGCAGTCATGGCTCTTCCAGCTACTTCCCATCTCCTCTGAAGCAGCCCTGTCAAAGGGGCCAAAAGAGCCTTGTCATGGTTTTATGTTTTTTGTTGTATTGTTGATATTCCACATCATAACATCATGTGGTGTATTGGGAGTTAGAGAGTTAATGCTACAGCTCTGTGGATCATCGATAGTTATGGATATGCCTGTCTCAGAAGATAGGGAGAACTACATTCCCCAGAGGACTTTGCGATGCTTTGTATTTTTACGTGTTTTCCGCTCAGAGGGAAAAAATAAAAACTGTCTGTGGTCACGGGACACTCTCTATCCTTTGGGATCAACTCAGCAGTGGGTGCTCACTGCCATCTCGCCTTCAGCGTTAGCGTAAGGCCTTCGGTTTATCGGACACACTCTCTTGCTCATTTTATTTGATTCATTAGCCTCAATTCCAATTATATTGTATTATATTGTGTTATTTTACTTTCTGATATCTTATTTAGTAAATTAGCTTTCCTCCTCAGATTGTTGCCACTGTTTTGTTTCAGGGCCCATCTCCCTTTTCCCTTTTCCCTTTCCCCCTTTCCCTTGTCAGGGGTGTGCGCCCGTGGGTCTCCTCACTCAGCTGTCACAGAACTGGGCCGAACCAGCCCACGAACCGTTGACAAGCCTCTACCCAGCTCCCCACAGGGAGCCTGACGAAGCTGGGCTGGGGAAGCATTAGCCAGGGTTTGGATCAACAATCTCAACAATGAAGTCCTTCCTCTGGCACAACTCACAGTGGGGACAGATTTTGGATGTGTCGTAGGATAGGTGTGAAGGGGTGAGAACCTGTTAGGAGCACACTCCATGCTTCCCATCAGACAAGGGACAGTAGCAACATTCCTGCCTGCTTGCCAGGTGCTTGGATGTACTCAGGAGAAGCAGGTGGTTCAGCGCAAGACTTGTTATTTTCTGTGTGTTAAAACTCAAAAGGAAACCCACAAATCCTCCTTGAAAGCCTCTTCTGCAGATCCATGTGCCTCTCTAATTGAAACAGGGCAGGGTCTGAAACCATAGGAGTCCACAGCTGCTATTTCTATTGTGTGTGTCTGAGTCAAGGTGAAGAGAAAAGTCAGCAAAGTATCCCACAGGGTGAATCCTCCATGTGCCAAGAAAGCTGACTCCACATTAAAGGTGAGAGCCAGAGCCCGCAAAGCAGTGATGGCCTGGGAAGAAAGAGGCCTTGATTCCCTCCAGCAGCCTCCAAGTGTTATTCCCATTAACACTGGCACAAGCCATCACCCCGAATACCCCGCGCACCAAAGGACGAGTGAGAGAGCAGGAGGGAGAGAAGGAGGTGATAAAGTTGTCAGCTGCAGGCAAGGCTGCAGCCACTGAGGACTGTCTGGGACTGCATCATTTAGAGATACTTCCTGGGACTTATTTTAAGGGATCTGAGCCACTCAGGATAGGGCTGTCTTGCAAATCTCAAAGATTTCATCCTGTGACAGTCTTCTCCTTGGTCTATCCTTACCAGTGGGAAAGGAAGGCTTGTGTGTCACCAGGACTCATGAGATGGCAGAGCCATACTTGTGATTTTTGCGCACCTGACCAGTACCGTCTCTGTCCCAGAAACAGACATCAGGCCAAAATGAAAGGCTATGATTAAAGTGAGGGGACTGGCACCATATAAAATATTTGCCCCAGAGTTGAGAGCTGAATGTTGCTTGTATGTGTGCATATCACCCTGACATGAACATGATCATTTGTTTGGCACTAGCACTCAGTTGAACATTGGTGGTTCTGGGTTATTGTAGGAACATGGGTCAGGGAAGGGTTCTTTGTCCCTTGTGACCAGCATTCAGCTGTTGCTGCTCACCCTGAAGCTGATGCATGAACCGTTGGCCAAAATCCCTTCCTATCCTCTCCAACAAATCAAAGCTGTTCTGAAACAGCACAGCCCCAGTTAGAGCATGCTGTGGAGAGACAGAATGAGGATTGCTTTAGCCCTGCCTTTTCACATTTATGTTGAAGGAGCAGCAGCCAAACAAACCCCCAAAGAGCATACAGGACCTTGTGTTTTTCTTGCAAACAAGTCTGCAGAAGTCGAAAAGGTCCCTGTAAGCAAAGACAAAATCTGACCCCTTTTAAGACCAGCATGGCCCTCCTGCACAAAGTTTAGCAGAATCGGCAAGTGAGTCATTCCTCCTTTCTCTTGTCTCCCTCCTGCCTTGACAATGAACTGCACTGAGAAAGCGAGATGTCTGGAAGACAGCTCCTGGATCACTGCAGCATCTTGTCTGCCTCCAGGCTCCGGTGCCAAGTAGTGATCACTCTCCTTCTTGCAGTGCCCTGCCCTGCAGAAGCAGCTTCCAGATGTGACCTTGCACCTCTCCACATCTACCTGTGTCTCCAAAATGTCCAGAGCTTGCCCACTTGCCACCTCTGCAAGGAGCCCTGTGGTGGAGACTCCTGGCTTGCATCACCCTGTCTATGTCCCTGTCATCTCCCATCATGTTCCCAAAGTAATGGAGACACTGGGAGTTTAGACGGTGTCCTTTGCTGTGACATGGATTCATCATTTCACTATTTGTTGGGAAAGGCAGCTGCAGGCTGTTCGTGGAAATGTAGCCTTGACTGACTAGCTAAAAATCGGAGGTGACCTAGCTGTACAACTTACTTCTTGGGAACAGTGTGACAAACTTCATCTTTCTTCACTGCCAGCCTCTAAGGTTAGAGAGGGCCATTACCTGTCATGGTAGGGAGGAGGGAGACAGGTCTATGGATGTGTCTGTCTGTGCGTGCGGAGCAGGAGATGAGTGGGCATGCTCTTATTCTTTCTTTCCTACTTCTTTATATTGATTTTCAGTGGCTTGCACGCTTGGAATGCAATAAGGGAGCAATTCCCTTCTATGATGGCTAGTAAACATTGCCTGTAACTTTATTCTGGGTCAGGAAAGTCAGCACTTAAAATTAAAAGTGGTTTCAGAGGAAGAAAGCCATATTTTAGGAAATTCCAGCTGGGGGTTCCTTGCTACTGTACTTAATTTTAGAATCCAGTGTGTCGTGTCATGTCATATATGCCTTTAAAAAAGCATTTAACTGATATATATTCTCATCTGCTCTTTACTTGCAATATTTCAAGCAGAAAGTATTTTTTAAAAATCAGTTCCCTGGCTCCCTGAATTTGCAGCAGAGGCCACAGACTATAAAGCGGAAGGAGTTGAAATTAAGCCCAAGGGGATGAGAAGTGCATTGGAGAGAAAGGCTCATATGGCAGATCCTTAAAGACATGCATACCTTAAATCCTGTGCTCTGTGCCTGAATACAGTGAAAATGCTGTTGTACCCAAGATGAACACGCCTGGCTTAGGTGCTAGGACCTTTATCTCCAAAAGAAAATGCATAGTGCATAGGGTTCTAACCAAGATGCTCATAATCTGCTCCAGATCCACAGTCTTATCAGCCAATGACAGATCTCCTTTTTCCTTCCCTTTCCTTCTCTTTCCTTCCATCCTTCCATCCTTCCAAGGGTTCCCTGAGTGCAGGAAAACGTCTGCCCCAGACTGTCTGTTCAGGGAATGCCTTGCTTGCATGTGGCTTCCAGATGTGGTTGTAAGACAGGACCCAGCCAGCAATAGCTCACTTCCAGAGCACTGGGGATTTTATCCTGAAAGTTTCCTTTTGTGGCATAGGCTCTCACAGCCAGAGTTTCGCATGCAGTTTAACATCCACACGTAAAAAGGGGTGTGTGACATTTTTAGATGAATGGACAGGTGTTTTACAGTACACTGCTCCTGGCACTGCCACCTAGCGTGGGACACGGGGCCATGGATTGCTGGTGCACTGGGTACTTCTCACTTTGCAAACACTAGCCCAGAGCAGTTCTCCAGCCCTCCAGCATCATCCTGCTGCAGAATGTTTCTGGTGCTGAAGTGTCCCTGTCCGCTCTGCAGTGTGCTCACCCACCCTGCAGCAGGGCTGTCACTGCTTTGTCAGGTCTTGGGGATGTCTGTGGCTGGAAACCCCGCTGGGGAGATGAAAGGAGCCTGGATAACTTGAGAGGCTGTAAAGCGCAGCTTTGCAGCCTGAACTCTGCCTGACTGCCTGGTGCTGGTGAGTGCCCAGCCCCTGCCCATACTGATGCCTCCCTGCCCTGGCGTGACACCTACAAGAAGTGACAAACCCCACTACCTGCCTCCTGATGTGAACACCCCACAGCTGGGAAATCCAGATGTGCTGTGAGCTTCAGCCTCCTAAAAACAAAAGCCCCAGGGACTCAAGACACTAAGTCCCACCACTCATTCCAAAGGCGTTTATGTTAGGTGAGCCGTGCATTGGACCAAGCAGCTGGATGAAAGAGAAGGAGGAGAGCACACAGGTAGACTAAGGGAAAGATGAATAGTGCTGGTTTGCCACCCCAGCTCTCCTCATTGTCCTTCCACATCACCTCTGGTGAGGGACACTCAAGCTGCTGCAGCATCTTGCTCCATCCCTGGGCTTTGCTCCACGCATTCTGCTTGTCTCTAGTCACAGTAAGGACCTGTGGAAGCACAGCTATCTGCACAGGGAGTTCACCTGAGCATCTTCCTGAGGCCCCAACCTGCTCTCACTATCCATATTGCTATTTCCTACTGACAAATCACAAACTGGGACTTAAGGGCTTGATCAGATGGAGTGTTGCCTTCTTTAGGAAAGCAAATCAGTAGAGGGGCCATCCGCAAAAGATCCTGGGCTGTGATTCCCAGCAGTTCTCACACAGTAGCTACTTAGAGTCCACATCATTTTTCTGACTGCCGCTGTTACTCAGTCTCTATCTAAGCAGTCATGCAACCAGCAACACTTTCAAACAATGGTCTATTGATTACTTGCTTCGTTAACAATGATGCAACTCCCTGGAGAGGTTTATTACTCTTGTTTTGTGTTATTTTGTGCCTTATTATTTGATTTTATCATTAATGGTTACACTTGCATTTCATTTCAATGTGACTTAGTTTCTTGGGAGGAATTCTCAGCGCGGACCAAAGCTGTTCATGAATAAATGCTTACTGGCATGTATTGCAGGGCTGTAGACATGTTTTCATCCTGATGATGCAGTCATAAATCAATTAAAAACATGACTGATAGGGGCAAATTTGCTTTTGCCTTTGGATTTCACATTGCCCGAGTCAGGCTGAATATATCTAATAATATATTACCCATTCAGTGATTGCCTCACTGGTATCTATTGCAAGAACTGCTATGCGCACAGCTGAGGCAGGAGCAAGGGCTGAAGCAGGTACCGGCATATCCTGCAGCTCTGATCCCACACAGAGCACAGAGCCCCATCCCAGCAGTGCTTTAACTCCTTTAGGCAACATTTGACTAGAATTCCCTATTCCATAGGATAAAATAAATCGAAAGGGCTCTCTACACAGAGAAGTTCATTCAGATTAAGGTATAGTGTGCATTTAACATGGAATAGCTTTTCTTAATTAATTCCCTGTCCAGTTGCTCTTTTTTTTTTTTTTTTTCAGTCAGACTGCTGTAGCCTGAATTAGGTTAATCAACTTTGGGTATTCTTGCTAGCTATTACCTTCTCTTATTATTAAGCATTATCAATATTAGTTATTAGAAATTAATGATTACAGAATAGTTAAATCCCGAACAGCACTGGGTTGTGTCTGCTGAGCAGAGGTAAGCATTTCAGTTTAAAAATGAATTAAAAAATCTTCTGTCCTAACATTCTCCCAATTTAAAAGATCTTCTGTAGTTAAAGGAAACCTCTTTGTTACAAAAACGTGTTCAGAAGCCATTGCTTAGCACACAGCACTGCAGGGGAAATGAGGTGCAGTGAACGAGAGAGCCTGAAAAGGCACAAGCTAGGGACAGGACATTGCATCCTCACGGTACTAGCCAGGCCTTCATCCCAAACCCACGTGAGCCCTGTGGGCTCTGCCTGCAGACCAGGAGAGCTGCACCGTGCCATCCCAGGGTTCCTGCTGCATCTCCATATGTGTAAGTCTGCAGATTCAGGCAGAGAAACAATGCACATGGCTGTGTGCTTAAATATAGATTTACAGAGACAGTGTGCATAAATCTGGATAATTTATACAGTGTCACAAATACAAACAGCAACTGCCACCCCTCTTTTTTTTTCACAGACTCATATACACAAATGTACCTCAAGTATGAATAATGCAATGACAAAGTGAGCTGCATTTGTATGGACATCATTGGTATCAGCAGTTAGGAATAATAGTTGTCTAATTGTAGTCTTTCATTGTGTGCTATGTCAAAGCGTGGGCGAGTAATTGCAATCATCAAAACCCTTTCAGAGTGTGTGCAAAGCCCCGACCCCCATCACCTGCCATCAAGCCTATCTGATCCACCGCACACATGCACTTACTGGGCAGATGAATTAGCTAGAAGGACTGTTCTTTTTTCTTTTTTTTTTTTATTATTTTCTCTTTTGTTTAGTGTTTTCCTTCCCTCAAGGTTGTGTCTGGGTTGTGAAGGGTTGTTAGATTTTTTTTTTATTATTATTATTATTACTGTTATTCCTATTTTTCAACATGTCTGTGATCGCTTTTTGGAAGAGATAATTTAGACAACAGACATCAACAATTATACAAAATAATATGGTAACGAGCAACTGAAAAAAAAAAAATGATTCTCATGGGCTGCTGAATGTTACAATTTGAATGTCTATTAAAATCCTTGCAATAGACACAGGGAGAAAGTGGGAAGGAGGAGAAAGGGAAGAGGGAGAGGGAAATCTTTTTCGAATATTAGTCATAAGATGGAATAGAAGGCAGTTTCAGAATGCTAGTGGGACTGATTTCTATTAACATAATCCCATTTCTAGTATTATTTTATTAATATAAACATCTTGGCCCTGGGAATGCCCGCTGGATCATACAAGCCTACTATATTTTGCATTGAGTTTAGGGGAAAATAAGGGAAAGCACTAAAAAAAATGAGCCTATTTGTTACGTTCATTCTGAATTGCATGCTGTATAGGACCTGACTGGAGCAGCAGATTTGATTATCAAATACAATTAAGGCCTGTTTTTGTCGATGTGGAGTACCATGTAAGTGCATATTGTGTATATCTGTCTAGGAGACAGCCACAGCACAATCATTTGGGCTACATGCTCTGTCTTGCTGCTAGGAAGTAAGTAAGTAAGATTTATTCTGCTTCACCTTCTTGCAGTAAGGCAACCATCCCACTGCTGTAACAACATCTACTACGGAGAACACGGCTTGTGTAGGGAGTGCATAGCTTCATGGGTAGATACCTGCTTTAAACGTTCGTAGCAGTTCAGCTCTGCTTTAGTTTTTTTTTTCCTCACTTCGTGTGATAGATCGTATTTATTTTTATTATCAACATCCAGAATCAGCATGCTGGGTAGTTTTTGCAGTTGCTTAAGGACAAATGTGGTTTTCATGGGTGGCAAACATAGTGTTGGATGGGACTTTTCTGCATGCTCAAACTTCTGTAATAAAACAGCTTAGAGGGCAATGTAAATAATCTTGCACAAGAAGTAATAGAAGTTATTTTGTATGGGCAAAATTCAAGCAAAGGGGAAATCATACTACATACAAGGAAGGAAGTCCTGATGGTGAATTTTCTTGGATCATGGAGGTGGGCTTCAATGGAAGGAGATGTAACTTAAAATGAGGAAAGACAAAATGGTGATATTCTGCTTGGAATGTCCCATGTCTTTAGGGGACCACCTAAGCTCAGAAGGCTGTTTCATCTCTGCTTGCTGTGAGGCATCTTCATAATGCTATCTGACACTTTTCTCTGTGGACAAAAGAAGGGGGATGTACCAAAATGTATCTATTTTACAAGATCCAAAAACAATCAAAATGGTATCAAAGAGACACTGCAAAATACATGACTGGAAACATTACAGACTGTGATGTTTTGGTTTTGGCTTCATTTATTTATTTATCAATCAGGGAAAGACACGGCCACTCTTGACATCACAATAGGTCAGACAGCAGAAAACAGGTCTCAGAATCAGAAGAGCAGAAGTCTGCTCTTATTTTTGTCATAGAGTTTAGGGCAAGTTGCTTGGAATGGTGTACATCTCCCTCACCTTCTGTCTCGTAAAGGTTAGGCAGTTATTCCAAGCTTGTTTATGTGTTTTGACAGTCAGTAAAGAAGAAGATGGGTATTCCCACAGGTTCTTTAACGCACTCCTAAGACAGGTGAGGATGAATCATTTCATGGAAATTCACCAGCATCTCTCCACATTTCTTACAGAGTCTGGCCAACTAGTTTTAAATAAGTTCATACATAACAGTTTAGAGGAGAAAAATTACTCCCCTTGGATCACATTCCCTTCCTTTTTAAAGAAATGGGAAATTCACTTTAACTTCAGGAAACTCTGAATTTGAAGACCTATAACTAACTTCTTGTCATCTTAAAAAGTTTCAAATTGCCACTAAAAGGAGTTTAATCTCTTCTGATGGAGTTTCAGAATAACCTCACAGTAAGGATTTGTTTCCTTATTATAATCCTTCCTGAGGATTAACTGGAATACACCTTTAGTCTAACAAAAGTGGAAATGCTTTTGCTCTTAATCAGAAAGAGCTGCTACTGACTTCCATTTTCCACTGTTCTCTGCCAGAAAAATTTGGTCTGGATGTATTGAAACAGCCAGCAAGCTACTTTCTTAAGTGGTTATTATCCATATGCTAATGAGTGCTGAGATAGACAATTTTTCAGGCAAAAATGTTAATTTTTCATGATTCAGACTCTGGGCACAAAAATAGTGGATTTGATGAAAGTTACCGGACAGGTTTCTGAGGTGGATTTTTCAAGATGGACTTCTTGCATCAGCAGGTGCTTCTACATTCAGGCCATATTCTGATGGCATGAGAGACACCAAGGCTGCTGAGTTATCGTTAACAGCTGTGCTCATGGGAATTTTAGAGGGGAAAGGGTGATGTTGTCAACCCAAGCATTTGCAAAAGGTTATGGTCCCAAACTGAAATAACATACAAAATCTTGACATTTTCTTCTAAATGCAATTCTGGTTTTCCATCTCACTCTAATTAAAATGGCACTGAGAAATCCATGTAATGGGGAAGGGCTGCACAATGCAAGTGCTATTACCAAGGCCAATAAAAAGCTCACAACTTTCTTAAACTTAGGGATAGTAAAAGAAAAAAACAGAGAGACAAGAACAGAAAAGAGAGTAGAGGAAATGGAGAAAAAAAGTTTCATAGTGGTGAAGTGGTTTCAAAACACTTTCAGTCTCAGCGTTGTCAAAACTGTATGAGAGCATCATAGTAAGGGGGACAGGTTTTGGAGGAATTTCAGGGAACATCCAGAGATGGGATTGCAGCTCTCTTTTAAGGAGCTCCTACCATGCATGAAGGGGCAACATGGGAGAAAACAACGAGGTGCTTGTCTGCAAAATTCAATTACTGAGTGATAGAGGATGTTATCAGAGGATAACCAAAGATGGGAGCTGGCATTTCAGTAGCAAACAAGAGATGTTAGGAAGTGGGGAGATGGGCTGTAAAGAGCCTTTCAGAGATCCCTGTATGGACATTGAACCATAACAGCCACTCATCAGTGTTATAAAACTACCAGCAGCAGTATCCCCAGGCTGAGAAAGACTCTTCTTGGCAAGCTTGTGTACCACGCCGTGCCATCGGATAGAGCCCGTCCTATTGAAAACTGAATCCCTTCAAGTTCCCTGGAACAGCAGCAGCTGGAGGGGAAATAACAGTAAAATTCTATGGCTGTAATAAAACGCATTAGCCATCTGAACACTCATTTCAATCAAATAATGCAGCCTATTCATATTTAAACAGGAAATATTGTTTAATGTTTATGGTAATGATCAAATCAAATTTTAAAAATTAAACACAAAATTAAACATTAAAGTGAGGTTCCAACATTTGGCACTTGGGACGCCATTTCCAACCCACAACTGATGGCTGCAATCAGCAGGTTCTATCCTCCTACCCTCCCTTAGTAGAACTTCTTGAGAAGAATGCTGGAAAGGGTCACTGAGGGGTTTTGGTGTCACACCAGTAGCCACATTTGATGCAGGGTAGCTGGTTTGAAGTTTTTCATTCAGCTCAGCTATCACTTCTATTCCCTCAGCTTTCCATGACCGTGGGAGCTAATGGCTATTGAGAGGGAAGAGGAAGCCCAAAGGAAAAGTGCTTTCATCTGGAAGGAGCGAAAAGGGAGTTGTCTTTCATCCAAGTGGAAGGCATTCATGTGTCCCCACTGAAATATTTTGGATTCTAACTCATTCACAGAAAGAACAGGGAGAAGAAAAGTTACTGAGTATTTTCCAAAGCAATGTCCAAATAGAAGTTAAAAAAAATTGTCACTGTGAAGCTGCAAGATCTCAGGCATGCATTGCGGTCATTCTTCCACAGGTCATCGAAATGCAGAATAACACACACTTGCTCTTTACATTCTGTCCCTTAGGAGTGGAGCACAGCAACTAACACACACCAGCAGCACTCACACAGGTCTGCGCTGGTAGGAGTTGGTGTAAAGCTCCTGGTCCTGAGAAAGGAAATGCCACTTTACACCAGCAGAGGAACGAGTTCAGCTGATTAATTTCAGGCTTTGATCGGGCTGGGCAAGTTTGTGTTTAATGAAGACCTTGGAGTGATGGCTAGCAGTTAGGATATTGCTTTTAGAGTGTAAGTTGTGTCAGAGCCAGGAAACTTTTTTCTCCCACATCGAATCTGCAGTGATTCTATTGATGCTGTGCCTCACAGTTCTTCCCCAGTTCTCTCCATTTGAAGTCAGCAGAAAAGTTTGAAACAAAAGTAAAAATTGAAACAAACTCATTGTCTCCAAAACCTCTGTGCTTTTATGCTGTGGACTTCATCCATGCTGTGAGCCTGTGCTTTGGTTTCTTCAGCTGTGTGAAAAGGCTCACCTTTTCCTCTACAGTTGCATCTTTCAAGGGAGCATATCCTCAGTGTAAATTAATATGAAATTAGTATAGATTAATATCAAATTAGCAATGCTTTAGAGTGCCAGTGAATTGCATGTTTATCGTTAGAGTCAAAAGTATCATCACAGAAGACAGAATCAGTCTGTCTATCCCTACTCCTCTCATCTGCTTGCCCAAGAATTTTATTCAAGGGGATTGCTGAGAAAATTCTACAGAATGAAAATAAAGTTATATTTACTTTAGATTGAAAAAATTAGCTTCAGCAAAATGGCAAGATTTATCTTAACCCATTACCACTGGTCTCATCCCTGTAACATGCACTTTAAATTGCATTGGTATCCTATAAGACTGTCAAGAATTTCATTTGTTCTTCTTGACATGCAGATGTACAACTCACATAAGTGTATCTTATCTTAATATTTGTCTACAGTGCTATGTCTATACCTAACTATTGACTTCAAAAGTCAGATCTGATCTGTGCAGCATCCTGATCCAACAACAGCCCTAGTATCTCCAGTTCTATCCATCTTTCATCTCACCTGCCTGATCCAAACCACCTTCCTCATTGCAAATGCTGGGTTTCAATCTTTCTTAATTAACCAAGACCACTTGAAAGGGGTAGAGAAGGCTATTTCCTTGTTTCCAGTAGCATCCTCGTATCCAGCGTGTGCTTTGTGTTAGAAAATTCAATCTGTGTTGGTGCTTGAGAACTTGATGAATATTATGAGGACTTTTAAAACTGGTGTCTTTCTATGCTTAGTGGGAAGGTCTTAACCTGTTCTATGTTAACTAGTTCTAATACCATTTTAGTTGGTGAACATTACCATTATGATCAAACATGTGATCGCATAGAGATATTCTGTCTAATGGTTTTCAAGCAAATTCTGATACATATCAAGGATAGCAGACTCTACTGATTTAGAAGTGGTTCTCCAAATTTCCAGCAAACTTCACTGGCCATAGGCACATACTGCGAATACATCTTGTAAATCGGGTTATTTTTTCCTGTCCACTCAAAAATTTCCCCAAGTATGGGTATTTATTCTCCACTTCCAGCTGCAAAGGTATTTTGAGTTTTCATTTCTTAAAGCATATAAACATCATATTTCCCTTGGGAAGCAGACAATTCTGTGACACTGTGTGCCTGGTGTTTTCTCTGTAAATATTCTTCATGGAACCTTTTCGGGCAGCTCTTGGAAGGAGAATGTCAGAAAGAAAAGCCCATTTTCTTTCATTTCTATCTACTGCACTACTAATGTCATTCTGTCTGGCATCTGCCTTATCCCACCATGCGTACAGCTCATTTCTATTCCTTGTTCCTGCCAATACGAGCTGCAGCCCTAGGAGATGGCTACCAATTTGCCATGGTGAAACACTCTGCAGAGGACAGTTCTCCGCAGGGTGCTGCTGTGATCACCCATTCTCAGGAGCACTGGTTCACTCTTCCCAGGGAACACAGGAATGTAATATAAGTACACAAGAACAATTATAGCCAGTCATATCAACAATCTGTTTCACACATATCTCATCTCCTAGAGTAGTCAATCATAAAGTGTAGTGAAAATTACAAAAGCAATGATTTCCTAGCTTCCTGCAGCTCAGGGATTTCCTGAGCCACAAGTACTTTCTTTGTATCAGTAGCTTTCATTGAATTTCTCTTCCGTGAATTGTGCTGTTGTTTTTGAGCTCGTGGGGATGTTTTAGATACTGGTTTTGCATCGCTGACATTTCTTATTGCTTAAGCAGGACCATTTGTCCCCAGAGAAGGCAGAACTTAATCAGAGAGCCTGAAGACTGGCAACTTATGCAATCATGAAATAATGTGCTGAGATCTCTTTTCAGTTTCCAAAATGCAGCCAGGTGAAGGCTAGACATGCAACATTGCAATTGCAGAGCAAAGAACAATGAATCCTGCTCAGACTGCAGAAGGCCGCGATGGTTACCGGAAGTTATTACGCAAGGCAGAACCCCAAATCAGTGCTGATTTAACCTTAATGAACAAGGTGAAAACTGCAGGAGTTCTGCAGCTGTTGTGAGGACAATAGAACTGCACGAGGACATCCTCCAAAGAAAGTTAGAATGGATAAACTGATGAACCAGTGTCTTCTTCCAGGCTGGGAGAATTTAGTGTGGTGTTTTTTTTTTTTTTTTCTCTTCCCCTCTTTCCTTGTTCAACTCTTCAGTTGCTTGAGATCATCGGTATTCATGAGAAAGTGAAATAATGCTGAATGTGTTTTGAAGGATCTCCACAAACAGATACACGTGCAAACAAAAGTGGTAATTAGAATGGGATGCGGGTCTGGAGTTGTCTGCTACTTCAAGACATGTGTTTGTGAGTCATCTTTACTCCCCTCTAAAACACCCTTACTTCGGTGCTTCCTGGGAAACGTAATGTGGCCTTTGTTGTTTACAATTTTTTTACGTTTGTTTTTTTTTCATTCTTTTCATTATGGACTCCCCAGGTTCCCATAACAATGTGGCAATCAACAGAGATATGTGCAATGCACTATTTTCCCTTTATCAGTAAATCTATGCAGCTATTGCAACCCACCTCAGGGCATCTTTCAAACTTAAGGAAGAAATGCCAAGGAAGGAATCACGTGGTAGTGCATCCAGAGCTTGCAGGCATCTCCCACCTGACTTTGGAGGCTTCTCTTGCTTTTTCTCTCTCTCTTCCCTCTTCCCCTCTCCTTTAAATATACTACCAGAACGATAAGTGAGTAAAAAGGATATGTGCTGCCTGCAGGGATCCTAAGCTGTGCCCAGCAGCTGAGGTCCATCCCCACAGGACAGCAAACAGGAGGGAGCTCAGGGACGCGTCCCGCTTTCAGATGTGCCCACACATCTGTTACTGGCCTCATCTAGGAACTCCCTGCAGGCACAGCTGAGAGGTGGATTTTAAACTAAGTCTATATTAAAATTAAAGAAAAAGAAAAAGTGCAGTGTGGCAGAAGAAAAGAGAGCTCAAGACTGCACACATTCAAGGGACCAGTGTGGTGAAAGCCCAAGGCAGGATTTGGCTTTGAATAACACAACTGTCTGTCCTCAGGGCTTGCTACCCACACAACTGATGTCCTTACCCAGAAATTTGCGAGGAAGGAGGGACCTATCCTGATCTTTGCAGCAAAATTGAGCATCTCTTTGGTTTATCTTTAGATGCAAAAGTGGAAATGCAGGCAGACAGGTTCTGCCCCACTGACTTCCATAATAAAGGGACAAAGGTCTGCAGGGTTGCTGGAGTAAGGAGGTCATCACAACACCCTGCAGAAGTAGCCTTGGGGACCATTTGGCATCCAGACATCTCTGAGCTGCAGGGGAGATGTCATCCCAAAGTGAAATGGGAACTAGCCCTGGCCTTTGACGTCCGCTCAAAATGCCCCTGTGATGACCCTGATACAATCCAATTACCTTTTCAGTGGCTTGGGGGATGCTCTTTTTTTTTTTTTTTTTTCCTCTGCTACATCATAAAGGAAAAGATTATAATATTCTTATGAAGGTTGAACAACCATCTACTGAGGAAAGTGGGTGAAGTCTGACACTGTTTGACATGAAAGCTGGTAATATGTAAAAGAGTGTGAACCTCCAAGTCTCCTAGACAGATAGCCAGTCCATGCATGAATAAAGACACTACCTGGATGTAACCGGCTGAAAATACTTCTGTGAATCTCAGGGCAGAAGAAGATATTTTGATACATAACTTCCACCAAAAACAATAATCAAGATGTTTTGCTGAAGCATCACTGCCGTAAACAGAGGTACCCATGAAGTTGGGCACCTGTAAGGACCAGAGTGGAGCAGAACAGAAACAAATAGAATAATCTGAAGGAACTTAAATGAAAATAGAAACCCAGTACATCTTTAAATGCTTAGCTAACACAGGGAGAGAAAAAGTAATGCTTTCAAAATGCATGGCCCTACACGGTAGCTTTAATATTTTAAGGTGAAAAGAGACCACCAAGTGCCTTTGTAGAACCCCCTTGATTCTGACAGCCTACCATAAAAAAGCATCAACACTGACTGCCACCCATGTTTGCCACGTATCATCCCCTTCAGTTCACTGACCCTTACACCCTGGCAGGCTGACTTTTTTATTAAGGTCAAAGTAGGCTGAGGATTCCAGATGTGGGTGCTCAAGAGACACTTCCCTTCATGGAAAGCTCAGCTTTCTCAGTTTCAGCTCAGGCTGACATTATATCAAAATGTGTTTCTCGCCAGTGGGGACAACCACAGATTATTTACAAGATACAACAGGAATGTCACACTAAATGAAGACAAAAGATGTGCAGGGAGCGTGATTGCTGTCTGAGCCTTCTTAAGAACTGCTTATTAAGGAAATTGTCCTTTTAAGCAGCAAGTAGCCACCAGAATTGGCCATGCTAGATGCTAAGATAGGATCTCACCTGCTAACAAACACCATCTATTGATAATAGTCCTCCAGTGGTAATAATGCAGATGCTAAAGAATATTTTAATAATAAATATCACTACATACATTTATCATATCCCCTATTCAAAGAGTTGAAAATGTTTTACCAATGAGAAAGTGTGAAGCCCCCAAGAAGCTCTTTCTTCCGTGTGTTACTGTAAGCAAAGGGTTTTTTGTCATCTGCATTAGTGAAGAAAAGTGGTGGCGAATCTGCTGGATTCCAGTCACTATGGTGTTGCTGATTCACAGTGTGAACTTGGGGAGTTATTTCAGTGCTTTGAGTCTCAAGTTCACCATCTGTAAAATCAAGATAATTATATTTACAGTGCTTACCTCACAGAGCTGCTGTGAAGATTAATTAACGCATATATACTTACAAAGTGCTTTGAGATCCTCAGGTGAAACCTGCTGCATATGTGCAAAATATTATTTCTCTGAAATACCTTGAAACCTCAGGAACTGTAAAGTCTTACTGGCTGTCACCACATTTTTTAATGCTTTTAGTCTTTGTCTAAGCAATTTGTTATTTAGATAGCAGTTGGTTATTATGTTAGTGGTTGAATACTTCACAAATCGTTTTTCCCCATTCCTTTTGACTTGTTTTCCTTCTCATGCACGATGTACGAAGGGATTACGTGTCCACCAGTCAGTAACTTTATACTGTTATTAAGACACATATTTTGAGAATTTCTTTTTACCTCTATAGATTTTATCACAAAGGAAATCTCTGTATTTATTTGATACTAGTTTTTCCAGCTGTGTTGGTTGTTTGCAATCGGTCAGATAAACTATGATATGTATCTGTACCACTTCCAGCATAACACACCTGCAGGCACAGTTAAGGATCAAAGATTATGTGTGTTTAATTTATATGCTCTTGGTGAGATTCCACTCTCTTAAATTTAGCCATCTGAATATTAGCTGTTGAGTCTAAAGTAGTTGCTCAAACTTACTTCATACTTAGTTGAAAGAGATAGGCACTTGCCCACAGCAGTTTGCCCAACCTTTCTTAGATAACAGTTGATAGGATGAATCAGCCTGTTGAGGCACAAATACCTCTGTTGACTGTGAAGGGACGTGGGAGTGATGTACTCAGATTCAGATGTCTGATGTGATATTAAGAGGCTGATTCCTGCTCTGTAGACCCTAATGACACTCCTTGCCATGGCAGGAGATGTAGGATTACACTGAAACAGAGAATGGCTTGTTAGAGCAGTAACACAGCTCCAAACTGAGACACCGATCTGTAGGTTTGCAGATATGGGCGTCCACATTGCAGTCAACAGACATCTTGGCAGCGTAGCATGGGGCCTGGAGGCCATTGCAGCTGACCAAGACATGTGTCCACTACTGGGTAAGAGGAATAGCCTGCTGTGCTCTTCTAACTGTACAATGCGCTCTCTACTGGCTTTGGCAATCTAAATGGTCAGTTCATATCTGTAGAGAAAAAAAAAAGGGGGTGTTTTAACCTGCAACCTCAGCCCAGAAGTATGATTTCATTAACAAGGTGAATACTGAGTCGTTTGATACTGACTGTGCCACACCTCCTACAACCAAACAACAGTGTCTTCTGCAGCGTTGAAGTCTGTAAGCATATCAGTGTTTGTACATCAGCTTCAAAGAGTGGCAGGACTTGATAACACAAAAAACATACGCATTTACTAGTTCTTATCTCTGCCTATTTCAGCTATTCTATAATTGTGCACTTTAGTTGTATTGTGTCTGAAGTTCTCAAATTGTGGCATTTCCACTTCATTTCTTTTAAGACAATCCCCCAGTCTTGAGAATTCAATGCCAAGAAGCTATTCAGAAGAAATTTTCTTCCTTAATTTCCCTCTTACATGCGGTTAAAGCTCTATAAATCATATCATTCAATTCTTCCATCTCTTATAGATACACCTCCAGATAGCTGCCACATCCATATAAGCAAGCTTTTTTCCTAATGTTTGCTATTAACAGCATTCATTCTTGTCGCCTTCAGAAAATTTCTGTAACCAAGATCTATGAGAGAGTGAAAAGAATATTTACAAATTCATGCACCTGTATACACAGATGACTTGTAATCCAATGTGTTCAAGTCACACACAGAAAAAGCAAACAGGTAATATATATTTAAGCATCTTCATATACCTTGCCTGATTCAGCAGACTCTTATCCACTATCACCTGCCTGTATATGCCTATTCGCACACAGATGTACGTATTCATATCTATATATGTGTACATGTATAAATAAATTTACGTTGGAGACTTGGGCAGAATTCTTTTGATTTTCTCTGGACATCTGATGCTCCTTAAGGCAGTTGTCATCCTATATTAATTTGTCTTGTTCTGCCTCAGCTCACCCCTTTTTGTCTTAAATGCCACATTACAAAATGTTACGAGTCCCCTGCCTCCTTTGGCATACCCAGAATACACTTGGGCACGTAGGGAAGCATGCCATGATCCTTCCTGACACATGTCAGCAAACATCTCATCAGGGGCTCAGCTGTGTCACCCCCAATGATACTGCATGGCAAGATCAGTCCTTGGATACATTACACCCTATCCTGCCCTTAGGGGAGGTGGGAAGGGCTATGCTAATTTCTTCCGACCCCATGAGACTGAGGAGGAAAATTGCCTTCACCTGGTGCAGTGTTCTAGATCTGTTGAACAGAAACCAAGATGCTGCATGGAAACCCCTCCCTTGCATTTGCAAGATGGCAGAAGCCCATATAGGTGTGTGTGTGTGTGTGTGTGTGTGTGTGCGTGTGCACATGAAGTGAGACCGTAAGTTACAAAGGTCAGATGAGTGATTCACCTGAATTTACTCTCAGCCCACAGAAGACCCTTGCAGCATGTTCCAAAATACCCTTTCTACTTTTTGCTTTCTTGAAATAAGATAGGTTTTCTAGTTTGCTAGAAGGTATAACTTATTCTACACAGCCAGCTCCGGGAGCTTCTCCTGCTCTTTTCTTGGACTCCCTCTCAGCCTATGCAGAGCCTAACCCTGAGTTAAGTGGAACAGCAGATGAGCAAGGGGATTAAAGCATCCATTGTTCTCCATCCTGGCTCTGTAGGTCCACTTCATCAGCCAAGAACACCTACGTGTTGCTTGCCCTATCCTAAAACAGAAATGCATTACGGAGTGCTGCAAGCTTTATTCCCAGCACATTCATGCTCTTCTCTTCCTCTTGCTTTCCTTCTTTCAATTTATTCTTTTCTGCTTTAACCATGCCTCACTAAATTCAGTATTTGTTTGCATCTAATGTCAGATGATATGTGCAAATTTGTGGCTTTAGGTTTCCCTAGCATGCAGATACTGTTGATACCTTCTCCTTTCCTAGGCAAGAACCCAGGAGCTACTGCCTCCAACAGAACCAGACTCCTATTCTGAGCATGTGTGTGCAGTTAGGTTACAAAAACATATCAGAGGCAAAATGAGGGTAGGCACATTATATACCATTTTTAAAGCAACACTGGACAAAGAAGATATAAATTTAATCTGGTTGCCTGATTTGGATGAAGTTTTTCAGAAGAACCAGGTGCTCTAGAAGAAGCAGAAGGCAGTTTTAAGATAGCCTAACACCAAACTAGTTCCTTGCCAGTTTTCCTGAATTAGATGCTGGCTTTCATCCTGAGCAATAGATATTTTGTCTCCCTCGAAAACTCAGAAACAGCTAGTCCTTGTGAAATGATTTTGAGCGGAGAAAACTTCTTTACTCTGCATGCCAAGACAAATAACTTCTTCTGCAACTCAGCATGGGGAAGTAAAGGGTTGGTAGAACCTTAATACAAGCTGAGTGGGACGGTGTCATTTGGTTATCAAAGGAATGCTGAGTAGGTGGCACCAGATTTTGCTTGAAACTGCTTGGGTTTAAATGCACACAGACACAAACACATGCAATTGAGTACTTCAGTGCTGGGGGAGTGAGGAGCTGTCAGGGCTATGTCATGGCAAAGGCATCCCATCAGCTAGAAGGGGAGATTTTCTGGGCCTTGGTTTGAGAAGCAGACAGATGACTGACAGGGGTTAAAAGCTTCCTGCTTTCTTTTCTGCACTACCTCCTTGATGGTAAAGAGTTCCTTGTCCCTCACACAGAAGGTGCTCGCCGATTTCAAAGTATTTTGCTGGAAATACTGTACAATCTATAAAAACCTACTGTAGCCCTTTGCAGAGATATACAGCTGAGCCTAATTCTCCATGTCCTTAACTCATCAGCCTCTGATCATAATGCAGGTTCAATGTCCTGAAGGACTATTGAATAATATATATATACAAAAAAAGCCAACAACAATTAGAACATTTTATGGTGGTGAGAGATATCAGATTGAATGCCCTGGGCATACTAGTCCTCTGCTTCGTCACAAAACAGAGTAATGTACCCCTGGTATCCTGTCTGCAACACTCAGAGGACCTGGAAACCAAAGGTTCAAAAAGAGCTTGGCCTCCTTCACTCCTGTGATCTTCAGCTGCTTGACTAAGGTCATCACAAGTGAACAGGCAGTTGTGAAACTCTGGGTGTTGTGTATGCTCCTGTGCAAAGGACTAAATGCTATGAACCTTTGTGGCCTCCAACAATGACAGCAAGAAGGGGGAAATAAGCTAATGGTGAAGGTTATCAAAGGAATCTGCGGTTTGTCCAAACAAAAGGAAACTTACGCTTCTGTGATAACATATTAAATTAAACAATTACAAGAGCATCTGAGATTTTCTGCAAAGTCTGAGTTTGGTACTTAACTCTTCCTGGAGTAGGCTTACATTCCCTATAGACTTCTTTGCAAATCCCCTATGGGGAGATTAATTCTATTCATCATTTCTCTGCCTCACACTTAGAATCACAGAATCATAGAATCCTTAGAGTTGGAAGGGACCTTTAAAGGTCACCTAGTCCAGCTCCTCTGCAATGAACAGGGACATGCACAGCTAAATGCGATTGCCCAGGGCTTGATCCAGCCTCACCTTGAAAGTCTCCAGGGATGGAGCATCAACCACAACACTAGGTAAGCCATTCCAGTGCCTCACCACCCTCATAGCAAAGGATTTTTTTCCTTATATCTAATCTATATCTACTCTCCCTGAGCTTGAAACCATTTCCTCTTGTTCTATCGCCAGACACCCTGCTAAAGATTCTGTCTGCTTTCACAGAATCACAGAATTGTAGGGGTTGGAAGGGACCTCAAGAGGTGGTAAGAGTCCAGCCCCCCTGCCAAAGCAGCTCCCTAGCCCAGGTTGCACAGGTAGGCGTCCAGGTGGGTCTTGAACATCTCCAGAGAATGAGACTGCACCACCTCTCTGTGCAGCCTGTGCCAGTGCTGTGTCACTGCACTGTGAAGAAATTCCCAAGCACATTTGTGCAGAACTTCCTATGCTTCAGTTTGTGACCATTTCCCCTCTTCCTATTGCCGCACACTGCTGAGAAGAGTCCAGCCTCGTCCCTTTGCCTCCTGCTCCTTAGGTATTTATAGACGTGGACCAGATCCCCTCTGAGTCTTCTTTTCTTAAGGCTGAACAGACCCAGGTCTCAGCTTCTCCTCATAAGGGAGATGTTCCATGACCTTTATCATCTTTGCAGCCCTCTGCTGGACTCTTTCCAGGAGATCCCTGTCTTTTTTGTGTTGGAAAGCCCAGAACTGGACACAATCCTGCAGGTGAAGCCTCACCAGGGCAGAGTGGAAGGATCACCTCCCTCGACATGCTGGCCTCTCTCTTTTTAATGCAGGTCAGGATCCCGTTGACCTTCTTGGCCACCAGGGCACACTGCTAACTCATGGCCAACCTGCCATCTACCAGGACACCCAGGTCCCGCTCCTTAGAGCTCCTCTCTATGACGTCATACCCCGCCTGTACCTGTACATGTGGTTATTCCTTTCTAGGTGCAAGACTCTACACTTGCTCTTGTTAAACCTCCTTTAGCTCCCCTTTAGATACTGAAAGGCCACTGTCAGATTACCTTGCAGCCTTCTCTTTCCAGGCTAAAAATCTCCAGCTCTCTCAGCCTGTCCTCGCAGGAGAGGTGATCGAACCCTTGGGTTATTTTTGTGGCCCTGCTCTGGACATGCTCCCACAGGTCCATGTCTCTTCTGTACTAAGGACTCCACTGCTGGATGCCATACTCTGCATGAGGCCTCACCAGTGCAGAGTAGAGGGGCTTTATCCCTCCCACTCCCTGCTGGCTGCACTCTTTTTGATGCAGCCCAGGATATGGTTGGCTTTCTTGGCTGTGAAGGCACATCACTGGCTCATGTCCAGTTTCCCATCTGCCAGTACCCCCAGGTCTTCTTCAGTGGGGCTGCACTCTACCCTTTCATCTCTCAGCTTGTACTGGTAGTAAGGGTTGCCTCAACCTAGGTGCAAGATCTTGCATTTGGATTTGTTGAACCTTGTGAGGATCTCCTGGGCACGCTGCTCAGCCTTTCTACGTCCCTCTGAATGGCACCCCTTCCCTGTGGCATGTCAACTGCACCCCACTGCAGGCTGTCATCAGCTAACAATCTGAAGGTGTCCTTGACCCCACTGTCAATGTCACTGATGAACATATTAAAAAAGTATCAGTTCCAGCACTGACCCTTGAGTGACACAACTGATCACTGATTTCCATCCAGACATAGAGCCATTGTCCACCACTCTCTGGATTCAATCCTGTAGCCAGTTCGTCATCCAATGAGTTGATCCATCAAATCCTATTCCAATTTGGAGAGAAGGATGGTGTGGGGTACCCTGTCAGAGTCCTTACTGAAGTCCAGACAGATGACATCAGTGGCTTTTCCCTTGTCCATTGAGGCACTGACACCATCAGCAAAAGCCACAAAGCTGGTCAAACAGGATTTGCCCTTGATGTTGCCATACTGATTCTCCTGTATCACCTTCCTATCTTCCATTTGCCTTAGCATATTTTTCAGGAGGATCTGATATTTCCTGGCACAGAGGTGAGTCTGATAGGACTTAAACAGTTCCTTTCCTGAGGAGGTTTGGGTTGGCTCCATTCATGCCTGTTTTCATCACAGAGATGTAACATCTGGTGAACAAAAGCTGGGACCTATGGTCCCATTGTCCAGCACTTCTTAGAGAGATTGCATCAGACTTCCTAGAAGATGTAGGAGATCTTACAGTTTTCACAGGCATGAGAGAATATGCCCAAGGTCTCATTGGTTTACTGAGCCAGAAGCTGAGAGATTATCATTGCATGTGCTGCAAACACCTAAACAGATGAGATCTCAGCTCAAAAATCACACCTCCTGAGCTTTATTATTTAAATGCTTCTATGTCTGAAAATAATTATGCCAGACAACTATCATGGAAACAACTTCTCCTTAGCCAGAAGATGGTCTAATAGGCAGCAGTAAATTAGCAGCCGTGACTCATAGTTCCCAAGTCCAGTTGTGAAGTTCCTGCTTAGTTGTTCCATTAATTGTTGCCATTTCCAAGTGAAGGTGCAGTGGTTTCTACTTGCCACTCAGTCTTCGGCAACGTCAGGATGAGCTTTGCCAGCAAATGATGCCTCTGCCAGGGGAATACAGGTGCAGCTCAACAGCGCATGGCCTAATGTAGACTCTGACCCATTGAGTGTGATTAAATGGGTCTCGCTTGACTAGAGCATAATATTAGAACCATTTTTTTGCACTTTGCAAAGCAAAACATTCAATTAAGAAAACAGAAACAGGAAATGAATAAACATTATATTTCTGTGTTTTTTTTCTTCTATCAGTTCATTCAGTTGGCTCTTCCTAATAAATAAGATCCAGCCGGGATCAACAGGTCTCGGGACTGATTTTCTCTTATTATCATCAAGGGGAGTCAGCTTTGTTGTTAACCTTTCCATTTATTTAAAATGCCCTGGATTTCATATTCAATTTTTATGCTCCCTGTTTCTGATTGTTTCCTTGAAATGGGAACTTCAAGGACTTTGATAAATGGATTGAAAGGTTGCCTTATTTCTCTGTCACTTCTGCCTTCGTGTCCTCTGCAAAATGCTGTTTTGCAAATCATAAGGCAAGGGACTGCAGTAAGTATTCATCAGAGTAAGACGCAGAGGGCTGTAGGGGCATAGCAGATTAGAGAGTCCCAGTGAGGGACAGAAGCAAGGGCTGACAGGAAACCGTCGTGAGCTGAAATAAAGACAAAAAGACATAGAATGGAAACCAGGGCAGTTTTTCTTGAAAGTGTGTCTCTTAGATGAACACATTTTTCCACTGCTGTGGTCTGCAGATGAGTGGTGGACCAAAAGCAGTGCAGAAAGGCCTTCAGTGGGTTCATCAGACTGCTTAGTTGACTGATTTGGAACGCCATTACACTGTTTTTCTATCACCGCCAATTGCAAGTGTGCTGATACAGGTATTAGTGAGGCTTGAAGGAAGGCTGATCCAGCTCTTCACAAATTGTCATCTAAAATGCAAAGGATGCCTCCACATCAAAAATGTCAGGATCACCGTTGCAGAGGTATTCCTTTGAACAATGTTTCGCAAATAAGTGTCTTTCCTAGAACAAGTTTTCATGAAATGAGTTGCAGCAAATGGGCATAAGCACCTACTGCCCCTAACACTTCATTCCAAGACAGTCGAGTCCCATTTGGGGAATGCTGCTTTCTAACAGCCTGCAGTAAAACTGGTAGCCATGAGTGTTCCACCCCTTTCTCAGAGCTGGGTATGCTCATCATTCTCCCCAACCTCGCAAATTGCCCCAATTCTCTCAATACTTTTCCCATTCAAGCTACCAGAATACACAAACTGCAGCTCTCTTTAGAACAGTCAAATACGGGGCACATGTATCTGAAGAATGAGAAGCCTTAAATACTAAACAGGTTATTTTCCTCCTGGATGGGCTGAAATTGGGTTTCTGTTCCTTTTGCATTGCTGCAGTCATTGCACCAGATCCAACATAGGAAGCGCACAGAGTTCTCATCAGATCAGACTCATGCCCCAGTGGCTGGCCATTTCATGGCAGAGCCAGTTTGAAACAAACATCCCCATGTCACCACACATGATGTCTCCTTGCAGAACAAACACGTGGGATTCCTGTCTGTCCTGCCCTTCCCCTGCTCAGCTCCTCTATGTCCTCCACAGACCGTCACTGCTCAGACAGGTCTCCTCAGCTCACCCAGCCCCACAGCCCAGGACATCTCATGGGAGTGCTGAGCTGAAGGTGGCTAATTCCACAGCCTGCAGTGCTTCACAAGAAGCCATTTCTTCAGCACAACGTGATGGCCCTTCATCACCAGCACTAACTCAACCAGTAGCTAGAGCGCAGATGTTCCAAGAGGTTCAAATGTGTGATTATTGCACTTGTCCCTTCACACACCTCCGTAAGGGCAGCCAGGAGCCATGTTCCTTCTGGTTCTGCAGTTTTCACTCCCTTTCACTGTGTTACTATGGAAAATGAGGGAAATGTTCAGCTGCCAGCTCTGAATCATCACCACCCTCCCAAACACAAATGTATCCTGGGTTGCTCTTTCTAAGGAGCTGCTGAGAACACAGCCCAGTATCACCTTAGCTTTTTAGGTGGTTGCAGATTACAACTTGCGGCAGGAAACATTAATACTATTAATATCCCCTGTTTCATTCCCTTGTTTACAAGAGACCTTTTCAAAGCATAGGGCCCAAAAGCACTTGACGCATTTTACTACCTACGTGTTGCCAATCTGCAGCCTTGTAGGAATTTCACAGCTGTCACTGGTGCAGGCTGAGCGCATTGCTGCAGAGCTACAACATGGACAGACCTGAGGTTGTCCTGTCCCAGACTCATAAATTCATCACTATTTGACAGGAAAGAATGACAGATCTCCATTCCAGCCACCTTTTTTGCGCCAAATTCCAGAGCTGTACAAACAGAGTGGAGTCACCATTCCTGTTTCTTAGGGTGCTGAAGATGATATATAAACTCCCCTTTCTCCTTGTACCAGAATTCTGGTTACTGCTCACCTGAGCCTGGCAGACTTGCCATGCAGGCTAATGCCGCATCTGAATGGAAGTATCTGCAAGAGATTTCAAGCAGGCAGAGCATAATCCCCTTAAGAACACGACTACCTTCTGAAGCTATGATCTTCCGTTTGTCATTATACACACCTGCCTGCCTATCCAGCTATCTATTCACATAGTTACCTTTATTCTCTGTACAGCCAGAATATGAACACCTACAATTTCATGGAAAGGGCAATGCAGATTTGTTCATTGGAGGCCATCTTATCTCATTTTGTTTAGAAGGCAGACCTTTTCACTTACTTTCACTTCAGATGCAGCAGCTATCACCAATTTACCCAAGCACCTCTGACCTTTACTTGCCTACGACTATTTTCTGCCAAATGTCCCCTAGAAGGGCCTGATTTTGTAAATACACCATTTGCTATTGGGAACAGTGAATTTCTTTGCTTTTGCTTTTCCCCACTGGGGGTTCAGACAGTGTGTGCTGGGGAGAGGCAGTGTCAGGAGGATAGCTCTGCCAAACGCTGGGGTTTGAGAGTGAGTTGAGCTGATCTGCATCAGGGTGAGATTGCATGTAAGGAAAGGAGGGAGGGAAGGGGGAGACAGAGATGTGAGAAACTGCGTCACTTCCACAACTGCTACTGCTCAGGAGAAAGGAGCAAAAGAAATATATATCTGCCTGCCTATTAATTTAAATCTAGACCCAGGAAGAAGTCAACGAACTGTAATTTATGAGCTGTCAAAGCCTGAAAAATTCCTTTTGACACTGTATTTTCAGTTATTACATGCTTTCCTGCAACACGACAGCGTAATTCTGTAGGGAGCCTTCTAGTGAACAGCACAATGGCAGAGGGCAGTGGGGGCTTTCTTATTATCTTTTCTTCCCCCTTTCTTCTTCTCTCCCCACTCCTTTCAATCATCCCCTCTTCCCTACCTTGCCGCTCACCCAAATAGCAGAGAAGAAGTAAATCAGCAGCAGCCCCAGTCCTGCCAGTGCCTCAGCACCTCTGAGGCAGTGCTCAGTGCTGGACTGAATCTGGCTCTGTGCAGAGATTTCTGAGAATTCATGGGTCAAGGGGAATGGAGATGAGGTAGTGACCTCAACTCCACCAAAGACAAGGGAAAAAGCACTCCCTCTCTACCATTTTAAATACTTGAGTTAGTTTTCCTCAGCACATGCTAGGCACCCACCACTCTTTCTGGTGCACCTTTCAGATGGGTCTCTCTCTCTTGCTCTAACTGACTGACTGACAGCTGTCAGCCATCTCAGATCCCCTGATGTTGGCAGCACTGCCTGCCTGGCTCTCTGATCCACCATGAAATGAACCAGAGCTGTGGAAAATCTTGGCAGGGCCCCAAGTCCCATGTTGTCTCCTGGGGGTGAGCAGTTTCTCCTCCTTTCCAAGCCCTCCTGTAGGTTTGCTCCTTAGAAAGCTGTGCTAGTTGGTAGGGTGGAGATGCCATCACACACAGAGGCACCACTTAAAGTAGAGGGTGGGGATGCATTTTGGTTATAGTGTTTACTGGAAAACAAAGTGAGATAGAGCTGCCTGCCCATGAATGCCTGCCTACGTCTGCACCAAGCTCTTGTGGTGACATAAGGGGTTTGAGTGTGCTGGCAGAGGTACCTTTGCCCAGTGCCAGTTAATGGGGGAACTCAAACTAGTACCGAATGAAGTCCAACTGAAAATGTTTTGGCTGCTGAAATCTAACCTGGAGTACCCTCAACTTCCAGCTTGTTTTCTTATCACTTGGGGACAGGAGCTGGGGAGGCATTTCACAACAAATGTCATTTATTCTTGTATATCTAAAGCTTTCTGTTTCTTATACACACAATTGCATTTTTAATTTGAGTTGCTGGTGGCAGTGGGAAGGCTGCCTTTTTTCTTTCCAGCTTTGGTTTCTCACTTACAGCTCAGAAACCCCTTTTAAGGTCTATTCTATGTGATAGGCACTTTCGCCTCGTATTTAGGGAATCACACCCACACGCTGCACACATCCATATGCAAACACACAGACAAGCACACATTTTTTGAGTGAACTGAACTCCAAATTTTGTACTTTAATATAATTTAAGCAGCCTGTGCAGAACTCTCTGGTGTCAGGATTATGAAGTACTGCTCTGAATGCACCATAGAAAAATCCATACCCAAAGAAGAAGACCATGAGTTCTGCTGGGTTTCACTGAAGGCAACAGTCACAATTCCCAGAGTCCATTCCAGACCGTGCTTCTCTTTATATTCACTGTGCCTTAGTTTCCCCTTGCCTGAATTGAGTCTAACAGCACCACTAGTTATTATTTGGGCAATAGTTGAGTGAAGATGTTAGAGCACTGTTACTACATACTGTGCTGTTTCTACTGAGATAGCATGTTTGTTTGTTTTTTACCATTAGATGTCAAAACAGCCAATGCTAAAATTCCCCTGAACTGCAGGTGGATAGATGAAGACAGAGAGATATGCACAGGATAACTCTGCCATTTCATAGCAGAAATGAAGAGAGAGAGAGGAATTTTCCTGAATGTAAGATCAAACTCTAGGGCACTGGAAACACACTATTGTGTCTTACTCTTGAATGGGTTATTGATGTGCATCCTTTCAGTGGTTTTGTTCAAATTCAGAAAGCGTGCATCAGATCCTTCATGCTTACGTTCTCTGGATCCTAGCTTCCACTAGGTGTTTGCTACTACCTGACGAAAAAAAGAGTGGTTTAGCATCTGATCACCCTGGTCTGTATCCACATCATTCAGGGCCATATCTTCCTCTCTATGGGACAAAGCAGCTGGAATAGGCCAAAAATGAGTGAGGAAAGACAATAGTTAAGCAGTGGAAGAGTCAAAGAAGGGTTCAGTGAATGCTCCCGGACTTTCTTTTGGTTAACATTACATATGCTAAATAAATGTCATCCTGACTGGGACTGGGCTTTGTTTCTAGCTCATAGAAATGCTCAGAGAAGCTGAATGACAAGAATCCCATTGCCTTACATTACTTCACTGTGCAGGGAAATCTCCAAATGTATTCAGTACAATTACTTCTGCTCCCAGGAAAATGATGTTGAGGTGAGGGAAGGGAAAAGATTGTCCTGTGTATCCCCTTGCATGAAACACTCTACAGAACTGCGACTTTATTTTCCTTTAGTTACTGGTTTCCTCCACATAGTTGCTTTATCATCCCAGCATCCCACAGGTGTAATAATGGCAAGGGTCTCAACATGGTGAAGAACAGTGTTTCTTGTAGTACTGGACATTTACAAAGATCATGTCTGTGCACAGCAGACACAACCTGTGAGTGAACCAGCAATCAGCCATAGGTAGTAACTACCAAAAGTCAGGAACAGACACAACTGAGGGCTGTATCCATCCTCTGTGACAATATTTGGAGAACACTGCCTGCATATAGGAAAATACAATGTTCCTTAAATATCAGTGTTGCAATAGATTTGAAGGCTTGCTGGTGAGCCCCCACGGAAGAAGCAACGCTGCAATTCGAGAGGCAGGAGAAGGGCTATATGTCCTTGAGATCTTACCTTCTCCTTGGCAAAACAAGCTGATAGAGTTTTCCTTATCAGTAGAAACTATCATGAGCTGCAAAGGTTGGATCCTTAGAATTTGAACTTTCTCGTAGTTCCTGCTGAGTACAGTGTTCGAGAGAGAGGACATTAAATGGATTAAGAAGTGGGTAATGGACAAATCTCAAAATGCAGTTGTCAAAGAGAAAGTGTGATAGAGTGTGGGTGCTGGTAGCACGGTTCTGCACGGATCAGTACCAGCACTGATGACAGTCAGCATTGTCATGAATGAAGTGGAATTAAATATCCCAGCTGATAAAATCTATGGATAACACAAAATGAAAAATTGTATGGACAGGACTCTGATACAGAATCATCTGAGTCACTTAGGTCACTCAGAACAGGCTTTGGCTGACTAAGGTCTTATGTGTGTCTTTTCACACAACTAAATCTGAGCTGACTCATGGAGGAATGAGGCTAAAAACCAGACCTAAGGAACAAGGGGTTATACCTCATAAGACAGTGACCTAGAAAAGCACCTAGGCAATGACCTAGAAAAGTGGTTAGCATGGCTGAGAAAGTCAACATTAGTTCCCAGCTTGGTGATGGGAAAAAAACATCTAATGGGACCTCTTGCTGTACAAATAAAGAAACTGGAAGACAAAGATGACTTTTTAGTAGGTAGTATTGGTGGGGAAGTGCACTGACAAACTGATCCTAGCCCAGTGTGCAGCTTTTAAAAACACTAAAAGATTTTGGAAGGACTTGGATAAATGAAGCAGATACCACAGAGGGTCAGGTTAAAGAGTTGTGCTCCAAGTAACTTGGGTCTTTACGGAAATGCCTTTTCTTGGAAAAAAGAAAAAAAAAAAGGCTTTTATACCAAAAAAGTGCTTTAATCAGCTGGAGAGACACTGAAGTTTTCTCTAAAACTTTTCTAATTTGAATGCTAAGCCAAAAACATTGAAGTGAGAAGAATCAGGCTCTTGTCACAAGAGGATACGCATCAAAGCAGCCTATGATGCTGCCAGTTGCTGTGTCTGGTGTCTTCGTAGTAAGACTTGACTCCTCTCCAGGATGCACGGTTTAGCCAAAATACAACCTATTGGGATACCTGTAAGCCAGAAGCAGAATGCATAAGCATGGTGACTCATCCATGGGATAGGAGGGTCTTTGGGAGCAGCTCTGTAGGCATCTGCAGTGCACAGTGGGAGAGATAGATGACTGAAAAACCTTTTTTGTTGATAACCCTGTGAATTACTGACTAGCCCAGGGTTAAGGGGATTTTGATAGGAAGATGGTGTTGCTGTTCCTAGTTTTTCTTCCCACATGATTCCCATCTTTGCCTCCTGACTGATGCTGCAGATCACTGGAGAGGGTCTTTAGCATAGAGAACATGCCGGGACCATGTGCTGGCTCCCCATGTCAATGTTATCACTCGCTGTCACATTTCGAAAGAGGAAGCAAGCCTGTGCCATGCACGCAGAGAACAAAGCCCTTGCAGAGCCGAGTGAAAGTTACAACTTGTCAGCACGTCTCTCAGCCTGCCGAAGGCCAAACATGAAACACAAAAAGGACTGAAATGAGGGAAAAAGTGGGAAATATTAGCACTGCAAGCTCTCAAGCTCAGGAAAAGGCTTGCTATAAAACAGCACCTTCGCTCTCTGCCTCTCCCTTTCTCTCTGCTGATGAAGGGAAGAGATGACTCCCCTTAGCACAGTTACAGCACTATTGCAGTAATAGTGACTAGAGCCAGGTTCAGATCTGGCTTACACAGCTTTTGTTTCTCCAGATCTCCAAAAACCATCATTAGCCAAAAAGCATTATCAGTGATGATGAAACTGGAGATGAAAAAAGCATACTGGGGATTATGTTTTTCCACATGGACAGTGAAGCTCCAGTAGCTGGAAACTGGCATTTTTGTAACTCAGATTTTGCCCTGATTTGGAGAATTAATATCTGCAGGTACTACCTTAGACAGTAGTGACATAATGGGCATTTATATTTGCTAATCTGACCACAGCTGTTTTGGTGGAGAAAGTAATTCTGTCATTGCAAGATATATATCTGCATTGTTGATTTACAACTGCTAGAGAACCTGCATCAGGAATCTTTGGGGATTTATACTTACTTGGTTGTTTGGTCCATAGGTGTAGTTTTCTGGTGCAAGTATTTTAACATGGACAATTTCCCATGACTAGAGAAAGACAATATTATGGTCAGTACTGTCCAGGGGGAAAAACAGAACACTCCTCTCAGTCTCCTCATGTACAAAGATACATCTTGCATGAACTTGGTAGAGAAAACTAACAGAAAACAGGATATCAGCATACTAGGTTCATGTGGACTCAATCCTTATTGGTAGTTGTTGTTAATAAAGGTTGTTGTAGCAGAAGCATCCTTCAGGCTCTCCAGTCTAATTAAAATTAGATGAAGCAGAGCACTGACAACAGAAAATTACTTAAATATTTATCTTGTTCTACCATCTCTTTCTTCTGGTACCCAAACTTCTAAGGTACTGAGTTCCTTAGAGTAAGACTTATATTCTGTGTAGAGAATGTTCTGTGTACAGACTAGTGAAGATAACCTGAAGGAAACCAAAATTACAGTAATGCTCCTTCGGAGTGTAAAGGACCACCTAACAATGCCATCTTTGCAGAAGCAAAGCCATTCAGTAGGAGTCAGTAGGTCATATTGAGTTGAGCTGTGAAAGGCTTTTAAAAGAGCACTGAAAAGAGGAAACTCAGTAAAAAGACACCCATCTCCTGGCAAGTGAGAGAAGAAAATAGAGGAGAAAAGCTCTGCTGGTATAAGCCACTGATTGTACATGTTCTCTGTGGTCAAAGTAAGTTTGCTATGAGTTCTGATGGCAGCAGCCCAAGCTCAGGATCATGGGACTGTCCCCACAGGCCTGTCAGACAAGAGCTTTATAGACCTTGCTTACAAAAGCACCACCATCATCATCATCACAACCCCGTTCTCCTTCAGCAGCAGTTCTTGTAGTGGCTGTGTGAGCACACAGGTCCCATGCCCTCCCTTGGGCAAGTCCACTCTGAAACACAGCTGCAGACAGAGCTTCCAGGAAGGCCAGTGCCTGGAGTAAACTGCCTCTGCAGCAGGAGGCTCTTTATGAACTGTTCTTTCTGCTGGCATAGCACCCGGCTCGTTTTCACCTTTCTTAAAGGTTAACCTCATTTCCCTCTATTAGTTAGTTTTAGCGAATGCCATTCGGTGCAGCAGTTAAAGAGCTCTGTCAGCAGATGGAAATGACAGTGGCATTTAGATCCAGTCAGGGTTGAAAGTTGAGGGAGTTGGAGGGGGAAGTGGAAGAAATAATCTTCGATAAAACATTTGCACGAGGATCTCATCAAGGGAATCTCATTTTCCCCACAGAGATGCAAGATCTTTGGCTCTGTGTGCTGGGGGGAACTCCTATGAGTCTAAAATGAGTGCACATTCAGAGAGAAGTGTCTGGGTGGCATCTGATTGGGCTGAGGGGCATCCCACATCTATGGGTAACTTCTTGTTGGGAGCCTTACTTCCAACCAGGCGTGTGCTGATTATTGATTTCACTGAAGGAAAGTGTGGGTTGAAAACTGTATTTTATTTCAGCTAAGGCCCCTAGGTGTTCTGGGTGCAGAGCAGAGGAGCTGAGGGGAGGCCTGATGGCGGCTGCAGCTCCTCACAGGGAGCAGAGGGCAACCCTGAGCTCTGCTCTGTGTGACAGACACAGGGCCCGAGGGCATGGGACAGGCTGCCCAGGGCCCTGGCCTCAAGGTTTTGGCAATGCTCTCAGAACTCAAGGCTTGGAGTTTGGATGGTCCAGTGTGGAGCTGGGAGTTGAACTTGTTGATTCTTCTGGGTCCTTTCTAGATAGGGATACTCTGTGCTCTGGGCTGCTGTTTTAAAAGGTGTAGTCAGTCTTGCAGGAAAATCTTCCTTTCCACTCAGAGGAAGGAGGAATTTTGTCTGCGCTGTCTATTTCAAAGAGTTTTTGTTGTTGCAATGGAGGAGATTAAGAAAAGAAGCAGAATCAGGGAAATACGTGTAGGCGAAAATATACAGATTCCCAGACCCTAGCACATGAAAGGTGTTACTGGCATCATTCAGGCCCTGCTGTCCTGTTCTGTCCTCACCAGACCTCTCCTGACAGAGACATAAAACTCCATTCTGCATCAGGAGGATTTTGCCTGGGAGATTTGATGCCAGCAGCAGTGGGAGGAACATGCTGAACAGCAGCAGTTCAGCAAACTGAGGGTCTAATCCAAAGCCTGCAAGGTTCCATGCCACTCTTTTTCATTAATTTCAATAAGCTTAAGCTGTAACCTGGAATCCTCAGTGTTTATTTCAAGCACTGGTGTGGCATCACTTGGAATATAATGCTACATTGCATACACACCTTGGGGTAATGGTCTGTAATGGTCTTAATGAGTGCGTGGATAAGTCAAGCCTGATCCTGCCAGGCACCATCCTGAAGCTGACCCATTCGTTTCCTATGTCATTTCTTGAGTTGGCCAAAGCATTTCAAAGGAATGGCTATCTAGACAAATGTGTAGTTTGGTAAAGAGCAAAGCTTTCCCCTGGAACAGGGGAAAGTCTGTTTCAATGAGATTTTTGTCAGGGTACATTTTTTTTAAATTAATGCATCAAGTTCTCATTTCAGGAGACACAAACCTGTCATTTTAACAGCATCTTTTTGATTAATTTTGTTTCAAGTCTGTATTGTATTAAATCACTAAGAGCATAAGAATTTCCATTTGGGGCTATACCAAAGGCTTTTTAGTGTAGCATCTTCTGCTCTAGCAGTGCTCATTAGAAAGAGTAAGAGTAGGGATTTTATAAAAAGTGACCCTTCACTTAATATCTTCCAGCTTCAAGCAGACACAAGTTTAGGGACTGAGGTAGATTTTGCATCTAGATCTTCATGTTTAGTAACAATGAGTGGACACAGCCACCCCTAATCCACCTCATTCTCTTTGAAGATAATTTATGACTTTTGCCTTCAACAACATCTCATGGCAGAAACACTTTCCTTTACTCATCTAGCGTGTGAAAATGTTCTTTCTTTTGTCTAGCTGAAAACCGCAGCCATTCTGCTTTATATATTTTATGTTTTGAGGTTATTAAGACAAAGCCTTTTATTCCTCAGAGACAAAACCCTCTAACATTCCACAACTGAAGAATTTCCATTTCACAAGAACTTTGGCCTCTCTGATTCAAAGTGGAAGCACATTTTTTGAGGCATAAGTGTTTCCCATAGAAAGAAAATCCCATTTTTTATCCAGTTTCAGTCATTTAATTATATCAGTGTAATTGAGGGTAACAGTGAAAAATAAGCATAAACAAAGAAAAAAAACCTACTTTGGCACCCTAGGAAGAACTGGAGAGAATGAATGAAAGTGTAACAACAGCAGCTTCTTCCTCCCAGTAGCGCTAGAAAGGTGGAAGGGACAAATTAAGGGGGATGAATCACCCCAACCTGATCACACTGTCATTATGTCATCCCTTCATCCTGTAGTTTAAATATCTGTAAAGAAATCGTATTCATTACGGGAAAGGAGACCAATTTTCACCTTCATTTTTACCTACAGAATCCCTCGTCTGAAGCTTCCACCTAACTAAAACAGGACAGGCTTAAGAAAAGATGCACCTTCAGTGGTCTGTCTTTTGGAGATAAAATGTCACTGTTAAGGCCTCCTTACAGATGGTGGGATGTCTGAAGGATTCAATGGGTGAATCTCATTTAAGTTCAGGTCTTGCACCCTATATGCACCTCAGACCCCTTCTGCTCATATCCACAGGCAAATCTGACAGGGCTTCATCTCTTGCTCAGTAAAGCAGGGTGAAATTATATTTCTATTTCTAACCTTCGTATTTTTCTTCTTACTGTCTTAGGCAGGACTGTCTCTTCTCATGTTTACGGACACAGCCTAGCACACTTCACTCTGATTTTAGCTGTGGATTCCAGATACAAGCGTCAAACAAATAATACACAAAACTTCCTTGTGAAATATGGCTTCATAACTGAATTGAGCATTAGGCCCGGAGCTGTATGATGTAGGAGAGGTGTTATTGAGACCTATGAGACATGCTGCTTGGATTCCTTTATTATTATTGTATTCTTTTGCCTCTCCTTCATTTTCTTTGTTTGTAGATGAAGGGATAGAGAGGAAGGAAGCAGCAAGTTTACAAAAGCAAGAGAGAAAGAAGTTGAGGCATTTTGTGGAGATCTTTAATGACATTCTGTATAATTTGAAAGTGGGGAGGGAAGGGGGGAGAGAAAAAGGGAATTAGCAAAAAAACTGGCAAAAGAAAAGTGGAATGTGGAGAGAAGCGTGTGGATGAATTTTAATGCAATCAGAAAGCTGTAATAATGGTAATAAAGGAATATATTCAGACGTCAAGAGAGGGAGAAGGGAACAGGACCCGCGACGCCAGAATTTAAATTAGACATAGGCGTATAATTCTCTTTTCTTCCCCCCCACCTTTCTTCAAATGAAGGAAATGGAATTTTTAAGCACAGCGAAAGAGGGATTAACAATTGGCAGGTTTTCAGCCCTTTGTCTTTTGGCGAATCCCATTTAATCACCGTTTTTAATATTAAGGAGGCTGTGGCCGTGCAGAGCTGTCTCAGGCTTGGGGGAAAAGGGATGATATACAGAGGAAAAGAGAGATAACACTTAGGTTCAGGCAATTGTGAGGAAGTGTTTCAATTACCTCCACTGAAGTCTTTTAAAAACTGAAGTTTAATTTGATCTGAAATGTCGTCACAGCTCCAGCAAGAGAAAATATGTCCTTCCCACACCCCCCTTCCTGCCCATGTCTTTGTTGTTCCAACAACTCTCAATGCTCAAGGCTTGAGTGCTACCATGGATTAATGTTGTGGCCTTCTGGGCTTCTGGAAGGGGTTTCAAAGCCCTGACAGGTCACCAGTGGGATGAGTTTAGGAACTGAAACTTATTTTCTTGACATACCAGCTTTGACACCACTGACTGTACAGAGTTTGTCAAGAAGCTTCTAAGATTTGCTCTGAATGAGTGTGAAAGCCAAATGGCCCTTCAGGCTCAACCTCAGCCCAGTACTGCCACAGAGTGAAAAGGGGATGTTACACATAGGAATTAAGATGTGTTAAATTCTTCAGAACGAACGCTACAGGAGTTGTATTCAAATTTAAGCTGTCTCTGAAAGATGAGTGTAAAAGCGTGATGTAAAGCAGTGTTTGTTTGAGGTGTCATTTGATAGCACAAGACAGGCTTCTCCTTCATCTCATTCATCTCCAAGAAATCCATCACGCTTTACTGTGCAGAAGAGATCCATAGATTTTCAGGAGCTGGGAGCCCAAACAGTCATGGAAAATCCTGTGAAGCTTAGTTGCAGCACAACTGCATGCCTCCACACTTCCATGCCGGGTCTCCTTAGGTACTTTTCTTCCGTAAATATTCCAGTGCACCAGCTCATGGCCAGAGGTGTTCCCAGGAAATGACAGGTATAAGCACAATCTGACAATATCTAGGGAAATATATGTTTTATTTTGTGTTTTTTTTTCCATGATTGAAAGGCTGATTTGAATTCAGTTATTCTTCTGGGTTGGTATTGAAGAAGAGAAACCAGGTTCTTGGGCTATGCATTGAATTTAGAGAGATCAGGTTTTGAGTCCCGAGTCTTCCCAAAAAACACTACCTCATGAATCATTCTCTGAAATATTCCAGCTGAGTGTTTCAGATGATGAATAAACTTGGAAGAATTATGATCTGCCAGGCACAAATCAAGCAGAGTCTTTGTGCTTTGCATGACACCAGGTCTTAGACTTGTTCTCACCATAAGATTCCTTAAGCAAGGGCTACTAATAAAGTGGGTTGTTGTGTTTTCCCAGCTCAGTATCTAACACCATAAAACCTGTCATTTGGGATCTGCACAGGGAATAGCATCTCTTAGCAATGGACAGTTATGATGGTGCTGTTCAGCAAGTCAGAACTGCTGTCTTGGGGTTATAACATTCTCAGCTGTACAAGGAGATTCTGCTGTTAGAGTTTTTTAGGCTACGTTTTCATAGCAGGCTTTACTTGGCCTATTGCCCAAGTTTTGTCCATAACCTATTCTGTATCTACATGGAGGAAGCCTGACTGTGCTTTCATACGAGCACAGTCTAGACAAGAATGTAGGTTTACTCTTGCATGTAACTTCTCTACAAGTAGGCAGTGAGTACTGCCACAGGAGCACAGACCAGCAAAGTCCAAACAGTGATCACCCTTCCAATCTGAACTTTCTTCTCCGTTTCCTTCAATTTTTTTTTTTTTTTTGTCCCAGATCTGAATTTTAGTCATTCTGTTTATATCTCTGCTCTCCGAAACAATTTCTGGACACGGGTTAGCTGCTAGTGCAGACCAAGGATCTTTTTCAGTCGCGTCACATAGGTCTCCCTGCTTAGGGAGTCCAGTTGAGAGCCATCAAAATAGAGAATTTGCCCCTATACATTTAATTTCAAAACATAACCTTAGAATTTGGGCTCATTTGTTGACATGTGTTTAATTTTTTTCCAGTTGCTTATAGGGCCAACAGCAGTCACCACCTCTATTCTGTTGGACGGTTGCACCCAGAGCATCACCGTGACAATGTGTTCAGGGATCTTGCCACTGTGGGGCTTGAAAGTTTCTTCCCAGAAGACCAATTCGAGATCCATGTTCATTGCTATTTTCAAAAGCAGGAATTTCCTTTCAGAACCTCACCTAGATCTACCCCCTTTTCTTGTATGAATATGCAACTGGGGAAATCTTCAGCCACTTTACTCTGATAGACACCATCAGAGGGTTCAGCCATAGATCTGACCTCCAGTTTGTCAGATGGCATTCACTGTTATTGGTAGAACTGCATGCATTTTTGGCTCATGATAAACACTGAAGAACTTCAGTGCCCAGTAAAAAGAGTAGTCCATTCCTCTTACAGATAGGGAAACTGAGGCTGCCTTTTCACTGGGTAATTATGTATCTCATATTGTCACTGATGCCTCTGTCCTTGGGAGAGTTTTATTGTAAGTGTTTTGTAATGGTAGCTACATAGTCATCCATCTTCCATCGGGAATAACAAATCACACAATGGAAAAAGTGATTCTGCCTTCCATAATATCCATAGCACAGCTTCAGATGAGTCCCAAGTACCACTCTGAAATGTACAGATGGGAACTTTGGACAAGTTCTTACAGATCCTCATGAGTCTACTCTTCCATAACTGAGTCAGGAGTGATTTGCACTCTCTCTCAAAACAAGAACAAGGACTTGTCACTGGAAACCACTTTGAGGCATGTTCAAAGTAAACAAAGGAAGCAGTTCATAACACAGTGCATGATTAAGCTGCAGAACATCTTGCTGCAGGATGCCATGGATGCTCATAGTCCTCATGGGTGTAAATCCCAGTGAGCAATTACATCTAAGAAAGACAATTTGTGAGCTTTTGTATACAAAAACACAGCTTGAGACTCCAGAAGTACCTAAACTGCAGAGCACTAGAGTCTGGGAAGATATTTTGGGGGATTAGCAAAATTGTTTATCCTGTTCTTATACTTCTTCCTAGACATCTGTGGTTGGCCGTGGTAAGAGGAAGCACTCTGAGTCAGACCTGCCATCTCTCACACAGCTGTTCTTTCATTCTGCGTGCAGAATCCACATCCAAGTCAAGGCCCAGAGTAGAGCCATGCAATTAAACAATAGAAATTCTTCAAACTTCAGATGCAACAGTAGATAGTAATGCACCTGTGGGATGAAGCTTCCTTCTTTGTGCAGGAGAATTATGTTCCCACACCTGGGCTTATATTCATTTGCGCTTGTCCCCATCACACAGCTGTTCAGATTAGCTGTTATTCTCTCTAGCCTGGGTGTCTCAAAGCCTCTGTCTCCAGCAGTCGGAGACCGGCAGCTGTGCAATCATATCTGCTAACGAATGGGATATAAAGAATCTGTTAAGTAAAACCAAACCAGGGAGGGAGGAGGGGAAGAGATAAGCACAAAGAAATCACTCCTGCGAAGATGTGATTAGGGATGCCCCAAAACACCCAGCTGTGAGGAACAGGTGAACTCAGCAAACATTTTAAAGCCGGCAGCAGAATTAGCCCCTTGTGGGTGTTGTTGGATATGGGGAGGGGAGTGAAAAAGACGGGAAATAGGAGCCCATGTGAGTGGAATGAGGATTTGGTTGCTATTGTTTAGTTAGGTAGCAGTAGGCTTTTGTTATTTCCAGAGTAGGTTGGGTTTTTGGTTGTTGTTTTTTATCCCTGTCCTAATTTTTGAAACACCTCCATTTTACAAGGTTCATGTATTTTCCAGCAAGGTACCATGGAGAAGATAATTAGCTAATTTACAATTAGCTACAACAGAATTCGTAATTGCTTCCCCTGTGGAAAGGGCTGTAATCATCATCACGGAGCTGTAGGACTGCTGTGAAAATGGCAGTAGGAGTGTGCAGCCCAGGCCCCAGGAAATGCCCTGCTTTTAGCCTATTGATCCGCCTGATTAGTGCGGGTTGAGGGGAGCAACAAGACACTCTGACTGAGCGCTGGTTTGAGCCTGCAGAGTTTAGTTCAGAGCTGGACCTTAACCCAAACTTCTGTAAGTTCAGGGGCATGCAGCTCACCTCTGTAATCTGTAGCTCCTTCTTTGGCCTGAAGTCCATTGTTGTCTGAAATGACCCCTGTCTAGCTTCTCCATGACTTTAGCATATTCCTGTCTCTACTGCATGATCGTCTGTCCATGTCTCCTCGATGGACACTCAGTGCCATTGAATCCCTCCTCTCTGGCGAAGGACCGATCATGAGGGCAGTCAAGGAAGGCGGCTTTGCCTTTTCCTTCCTCTCTGGTAGACAATCAGTCCCACACACAAGCATTTACTTTTTACCCACACCTGTAGGGCAAATGTCTCTGGGTAGTTCACTTGCTCATTCGTAGTGCCAAGGAGATAAGCCTAAAAAGGCCTTCCTGGTGCTTGGACTGAGGCTCTGCAGCTGGTCCCTCACTGTATGCACAAGCAGTGTTTGTTGAGGAGGGACATGGCAGCAGGGACAAATAATTATTAGCTATACAAATAATGGAATTAATTAGCATCTGATTTCTGAAACGAAGCCATACAGCAACCTGGTCCTGATGCTTATAAAGATAAAAGCATTGAATAATATTAAAGAACAGCTCTGGTGAATCCCGTGCTCCTTGCAGATACACATTCCCATACAGAAGGAGACAAATGCAGTTTTTGCTCTTGCGTGGAGAAACACACACACTATCCGTCTGTGATGCCCTGGCAATGAACTCATGATAAAATAGGGATGCTCAAATGTTTTAGAATAAGAGGTCTGACGATTAGAAGGGACCGTAGTGATCTTCTGGTTTGCCCTCCTGATTAGTTCGGGCCATGAAGGTGGTAGATCTGTCTCTCTTTATTTCCAAGGCCTTGGATGTAATGTTCTTGATGGTAAAGCTGGCTTATGCCTTCCTGATACAAGGATTCAACCTCTTTGTTTTGCATGTGGAATAGGAGAACACAAGTGTATTTATATGCTCTTATCTAAATGCACCCCCACGCACACACATACATTAGCAAGAGCTATCTGGATAAACACAAACCTGTGTCATGTCTCTCTGTGAATGACCCTAATTTTCCCCCTGTCCCTCCACAATTGCTGTGATTCTTGTTCTTGTCCTTTTGCTCTGCAGAGGGTCAAACATCCTGCATCTCATTGTCCCTTCTGTCTCTTTAATTAGTGACCGTCCTCCCCCTTCTCCCTCTCTCTCCCATGTCCCCCCTTCCCATCTCCTCTTGGCACTTGGTTTGCAATGCTCTATTATTTCACCTTTCACGCGTGCCGTCTCTTTCGCCCGGGCCTGTCTGACACCTCTGCCTTACGCTTATCATAAAAACATAACATTTAAATACAAATAGAACAGGGAATAATTTAACCCCTATTTGCACTGGGGAAGGTGTTGAGGCTTTGTACAAACACAGCTGGGGAGATTTATGGACACTGTATATTTATCTGACAAGTTACATTTCTTCACCACTGTACCTTGCAGCCAGCTTTTCCAAACTCGAGCAAGCCTCAAGAGTCTGGGAAGAGAGGAATCTGGCTTTGTGGGAGCACGGGAAGTGTTAGCAAGGGGTCATCTCTGAAATTCGATGATTACTGAAGCCTTTCTCTATCTCTCTTCCTGGGAGGAACAGGGAGAGCTGACTTCTTTGGTCATTGTGCTTTACATGTAGCAAAAGGGGGTCAACTTAAGGTGAACTTCATTTCTGACATTATAGGGATGCCTCAGGCCACTAACTGTTAGGGTCTTGAGGTACACCAGAAAAAATTTGGGCCCTTCTGAGAACCGTAGCACAAAGGAATAACCATCCATGTTTATTTCCATGGATAAACCAGGCACTATGTGTTCAGTTTATGGGGAAAGGCCAGTAATGGGGTTAACAATAATTAAATAAAAATGTAAGGACAAGAGGCTTACATGGATGTCCCAGTGAGCATCCACACTGCAGGGCAGAGTGACTGCTCAGACTGCTTCTATGCGCTGCCCCTCCAGTGAGGCCAGTGAGATTTCTTCCCTAACTTGAAAAATTTAGACATGAGATGCAAGGATCCTGAGATCACATAGATAGGGATGTTTCTTGCAGAAAAAGGAAGAAATCTGGGACTCATTGGGGTGGTAGGAGTGGGCCTATACCTTAAAGACCTTGGAGATGGCTTGATCAGATAACTGCTTCAGGCTTCTCTACAGTCTAAACCTCTGTTTTTTGTAACACATCAACTGGTCTGAGCATGGTCTTTTTCCATTCAAGAACTCTGGAAAAGTTTGGTGAGGAGCGACTGCAGTGTGCACGTGTGCTCAGACAAGTCCTGCTAACACCTACACACCCTCACTCCATTTCATGGCCCTGTTCAGACACATTTACAAAGCAGAAGTAGTTGCCACAGTGCACAGCATGTTGGCTTTTTGTCTGGGCCTTGGCAGAGCAGCATGCAGGGGCACTCAGGGTATGAGAGGTTCACAGAAGCCCATTAGGGGATAAATTCATTAGCCAAGACTGGGAATATGCTGAATGGTCCCTGCTGCTGGCCCCCTCCCTCTCTCTTCCCACTCGAGACGTGTGAGGAACATTGTTAAAATACACTGCTGAGCTTATGGGATGTGAAAGGTAGATGCAGCACTTTGTTAGAAGAGCCTCACAAAAAAAGAAAAAACAACACACCATGTTAAACTGACTCATTTTTTATCAACTGAGTGTATGATTGTGTAGATTTCTGAGATGACAGATGTGACAGATGACTCCCCTGACAATCCAAGGGACAGCTTATCAGGAGGGAGAGAGGGTGCCGATTTGGAGATGGGTCTGAGGGTGATGTCCAGATGGTGCTGAGTGCTGGCTGGCCTTGGGGAACCCCTTTTAGGTCATCTCTGCAGCAGCTGGACCAACAGTCTCTGGGGAGGGTAGTCCTCGCCCTCAGCAAAACCTGTTTCTGGTGGTCTGATAGCCACTTGTGTGCAGCTTCCAAAAGCACCACATATTGTGCCAGCTGGCTGTGGGGACAGGCATTGCTCCTCTCAGTGGCCAGCAGAGATATGGAGAATAGGACTATAATAAAACAAAATATAATATAAAATTACACGTTTCCTGACGCACCTCAGCTTTGCATAAACTAAACCAGACAAGGCAGTTTCAGGCCAGTTCCACACTAGAGAGTTCTGCTGACAGAGGAGGGATGTGATTTTTTTTTAATGATACATTTATATTAGCAAAAAGCCTGGTGAAAATACAGTTAACACAGCTATAGGAGGGCTTTTGCTGATGCAGCTTATTTCAAACAAGGGAAACTGTGTAAAGTACAGTATAACAGACACTTCCTCTGAGCTGGAAGTATTTACTAGACACAAACTTCCCAGGCAATGCCTTTTTGCCCTTAGAGTTCCCAGTTTTCTCCCAATACTTTGCTCCCTCCCTAAGATGTCTCCCATTTCTGAGACAGCTGTTCTCGCTTTGCAGGTGGGTTTTCCTCACCTATTTGGACTATCTTTGGAGCAAGGCTTTCTCCAGGGCATTGTCCTTTCCCAGTCTAAAAACAGCCCCAAGAGCACATATTCAGCTTTAGTTACTGCCTTTCTGAGATGTTATACCTCACTCCAATAGTCTCTTTTGCACATCAGTTTAATCAGCAAGTAATATGATTTCTACTGGGACCTGCAAGGTATTCCATGAAAACAGCAGTTCAGTCAAGTAGGGGGGATGTATCTAAAGCAAAATTCACACCTGACTCTCCAGCATTTGGTTACCTGACTGAGAAATGTCATTGGTCCATCACAGGCCAAGGAAAGCCAAAGAGGTCACTCAGGCCCACAGGGACTGTGACTTGTAAGGATCTTTGAACTATTTAGTTCATTCTTTGACATTAGTGGATTGAAGTTACTCAAATCCTTTCTAACAATTTTGGGGAAAAAATCTGACAAGTATGTTTTGGGAAAAAAAATCTTACGATTATGCAAGTTCCCCTGATGCAGTTCCTGTGGTTCACAGTCCATTCACTGAGCCTAATCACCAAAGTGTTTTCCATCCTGGATGTATCCATCCAGAAAATGAACCTTTTGGTTGTCCAAAGCAGCTTCTCTTGAGGTGAGTGTAGACTACACAGTGCTGATTACAGTTTTGTGCCTCGTTAAAGCCTCGACTTTGTGCTGACAGCAAAGACACTGGAGCCCCTTTAGCTAATCAAATCCAACATAAAGCATATCTCTTGCTTTTAATGTGTCTATTGAAAGGTTAGCCCTATTTTTTCTCTTCTGTCAGAAACACATACATATCCTTCTTACCCTATTTTTCCTACCATTTCTGTAGCCTTACTGAAAGCTATGTATCTCCTCATTTTCTGTGAGTAGCACACTTTTGGTTCACATGGATAACTCCACTGCAGGATTGAAAACTACTAATATCCTCAGTAGATATCAACTGCATGAAAAATTATCCTCGCCCAAGGCTGTAGAGTAATTTGCCAATTTGCAGGTGCATCTTGGAGAGGGGAATTTTGATCAAACACTGGTTGAAGCAGAACAGATTGCCTACACCAATGATTTCTTGGTGAACAAAAGTGACATAAATCACTCAATTACTCAGCCAGAAAAGAGCTGTTGCAAACCAATGTTTTGTTCAGCTTTAGGTTAATGTATGCATTTAAAATAAATAAACAAATAAACCAATGCATTTATTTATTTATTTATTTATTTACATATATTTATTCAAATAGGTTACATCTGCTCTGTAAAGTGTTCTGGAAAAAAAAAAAAGAAAAAGAAATCTTGATTCACATATTTACATACTGTTTGATGAATTATAAGTAAGACATTTATGAACTGTGTCCACAGGGCCTGTTTACGTACGTGACATGAAGTACGTACATTTCTTTTTTGTCATTGTTCCTTACATGGTGTAATAGTACTACTCTGTGAATACAAACCTGACTCGGAGGCAGCACCCGGTGATCCCTGAGGCATTTCTATCAACTCAGTAGTCAGTGGTGTGGCCTGTTTCCACAGGCACTTTCTTATGGTGTTCTCGACTGCAGCTCTCCGTTCTTGATATAAGTCAAAGTATAAATAGTCTTCTTCATTCAAGATACAGTACCTGTCAGCAGACCACATCCTGCTTTGACATGAAATAGCACCTCTCTTAAGCTACCGCTGATATTAGCATTCACAGAAGTTAACTTTACATTTCAAGAAACAATGTGTTTGAGAAACTTGTTTTAAGTGAACTTTGACCATATATAAAAAAATAATCCAAACTTGAAGGTATATGTCTGTGAGTGAATATGAATGACAAATCTCGATTTACAGACTGTGGCTTCCGTTCTATCCTGATTTAAAACAGCTTAAGTTAAGCCTTTTTTCCCCTGCAATGTATTTAGTATTACGAAGGCTACTAACTTATGTTATTTTTCAATTGGACTTTATTTCTGTATACTATCTTTATCCACATTTCTCTTGGATGGCAGTCTGAGCAATGTTGTCATTTCACTTGCTGCAAGCTGGCTGCAAAAATTGATCAGAGAAAGCTAATTTGGAAGACTTTGGTGCCTAGGTTTTGAGAGGCAGTTTAAACATTTTAAACGTTTCTGGATTTGGAAGCTTTTTTTCTTTCATTGAAATTGTCAAATTATTTTCAAGTATTCACTGAGAGTCAGATGTTATTAAGGTGTTTTGAGCCAAGCACCTGAAATGACTTACAGCTTCTGAAACATGTCATCTCAATGAATTCACTGTTTCTTTAGCATGTGATACTGAGCTATTTTGGCTTTCAAATCCCTCCTGAAATATGGTAAGCATCTCTTTATTTTGTTCCAGAAGACAGAAAACTCTTTGTGGGCATGCTTAATAAGCAGCAGTCAGAAGATGATGTGCGCAGGCTATTCGAGGCATTTGGCAACATTGAGGAGTGCACAATCCTTCGGGGACCCGATGGAAACAGCAAAGGTAAGATGATGGCTTGTGGCACACTGTGGCTTTAACTTCAAGCTAGACCTGGTCTTAGAGTATATATAATGTGCTGGCACAACAAAGTCACGAGGTGGCTGCCAGGACAACGTCTCTTAGAAAGGGTCATATTTGCCAAGGGAGGGCATTACTTTGGTGTTTTATGTCTTCTTATGAGTTAAAATAAAGAGCCAATTCCACGTAAGTATATCTCCCTCCACAACAAGCTGTCTTTCTATGTGCATACTGTTGCCTAATCCTGTTTCCTCAGAGGGCTGAAACTTCCCTCTGAAAACAAGACCTTTACTTGTGCTTAAGACAGGCTTTCCCCATCAGCCCCAGGAAAGCTGTGAGTTTCTTTCCCCATTAAGCAGGCTCATTCTTTCTTCCACCACTGTCTGCTTATTTCTCACCTACCAGTCCCAGGTTTTCCCCTTCTTTAGTTGCTGTTTGCATAGATACACATCAATCAGCAATCAAAATTGCAAGGGTACAGTATCTGATGTAAACATCACAGTTAGAAGGCAGTTACCATTTGAAATATATCAGTGCTTAATTGCAAAGCTTACCTCCTTTTGCCACCTTTTGGAATCCCCTGTTACCTGCACAGCACAAGGAATCTTTTCTAGAGTCCTGGTGGGAGAATGAGACTTCTCTGTTGAATTTGAGGGTCATTTTTTTCCTCTGACACTTTCTAGACAAAGTAACTTCAATTTGAATAGGAAGCTCTCTTCTCTTGACAGTATAATGTGTCCATTAAATATTGATCTGCTTATAATACATCATAAACTGTGCAGAGATATGCAGCATCAGGGAAGAGACCACTCTTGCTGATGCAGTTCATATCTCACTAGATATTTTGACATGTGACAAAATCAGCCAGCATATTTTTGCAATGGGAAGGCAAGAAATCCAAATCACAGTGATACACTGGAGAAGGATATTGCTGTTCTGTAAAATCACTGGTGGCCCAAAAAGATTTCACTCTGGCATTGTAGGACAATATTTTTATGTAAATCAGCAAAACCCAACCTTCCTTGTATAAAAGACCTAAAATAAACTGTAGGCATCTTCCTCCAGTTTTATAACTACTTTAATTTCATGACACCCAAAAGGTTTGGTTCACCAAGAGCACCAACCATTGCTAAGTGGCAGATATTTCAGCACTCCTTTCACTGAAGAAATCGGTAAATTGGGTAAAAGCAAAAAAAAAAAAAAAAAAAAATAGTCCACCTCTACCTGGATTTATACAGAACAAAATCTAATGACAAAGGAGTTAAACAGAGTAATAATAAAGGAAATAATGTGTGAGTTCTGTAAGAAAAAGGTTTCAAAGGAGATCCAAACCACAGACTTCTATTCATTCTTGCTCTTTCTCTCTCTTTTTTTTCTTAAACAATTTCATTATAAGTCTGAATCTGAGTGGCAGCTCCATATTGCTAACCAGTTTAATTATTAGTGCTAGCAGGCTGCGGTCTCAGGCTTGCATTTCACTGAGCTGTTCAGGATCAATACTGAGCCTTGACAGAGGCTCCAGCTTCCATTTGCTGGTGCTATTTACTGAGAATGTGAAGCTCCTAATTTACACACACGCACAGATACATACACACAAAGAGCATTCAATCCAACAGAAAACTTAAGGGTAGTGCCCTTATTTTAAGAGACAGTCAGGCAAGCCACAACTCCCACAAAGTTATTCCCAGTCTGTAATGTTTTCCATCTGCTAGAAACCCATGTGACACATAACCACTTGTGAGATATTTATTTTGGGCAAGACCCATAAGGTGTAAATTCCACACAAATTGAGTTTTAGGAAGATTAACTAAGCACCAGATAGCAATCAGATCTCTCCAGTCCTAGCAAACCCATTATATGAAGCTTTGCCATGTATCCCTGTGGTAAACTTCCTAGTCCTCCAGATACCTCGATGCAATCATTACTTTGAATTTCAGCTTCCCAGTGAATACCACCACAGCTCAGTCACAGCCAGAAAGCCCTCTCGACCTTGCCTGAATTCACAAGTGGATGCCTGGAGCAGTGAGGTATGCCCTGTATGAGGGTCTTTTGACATCTCCTGCATTAAGTCACGCAGGGCCAGGCACAGCTGTTGCTGAAGCATGCAAGCAGGTGTCAAAAGAACTGGGACTAGGGCATTTTTCTGCCTGAAGGGAAGTGCAGAATGTCTGTGCTGGGAGAGGTGGGAGAGGAATGAGCTTCCCTACATCAGTTTGAATAAAGCTCACCAGTGTACATGCAGGACCACAGGATTCCACAGGTGCAAAAGCCACAGTGAGTTTGAACCCAGTTTGGCAACCCAGTAGGACGCATAGGGTCTGTGTTGCTGGTCTCTGGATAGCCTTCTTGTGGCTTCCTCATATGTATATTTTTTTAATTCAACAGTTGTCTACTTTAGTAAGCCAGAAAGCAAAGACTTTCCACAACACCAGAAGTCCCACAAGAGGAGTCTAACACCTTCTCCAATTATAACTTTAGGCCCTAACTCTGCAGTCTCCTCCATTTTTGCAGGAGAGCTGACAAGACAGACAGAGCAGCCCTTCCAGCTCTATAATCTTGAAGTAAGGAAAGGAAAAAAATATATACGTGTGTATATATATATATATATATATAAAATCCGTGCATATGTATCTCCCTGATCAACACTGGTTATATATCTTTCTGTATGTCAGAGTCCCTTCAAACTCCAGAACTGCTTCTGTCACAAGGACACCATTGCTTTCAGAAGTGCTGTGACTCATGCTCTCAGTTTGTGAGATCCTGTGCACCATTCTGGTGACAAAGGGCAGAAAGATGATTATGTACACATTTGATGTTGTGTACAGAAGCCATCCCATTGAACACACAAACAAAGGGAACAAAATGTTTCCTTGTCATTATACATCGGTGAAAACTGAATTTTCATTTGTCCTTCTCAAAATGCAAGTAGGAAGCAGTAGGAGAAAGCAATGGAGGACACTCATTAGTATCTGAGGCATTAAATAAGATAAAAGCCTCCTGCTCCCTTCATTTCCACTTTTATCCAGCTCCACTCACCTGTCAGGTCCTCAGCATAGAGGTGAATTTCACCAGCAGAGACAGAGACCCTCAACATGACAGCACCACCATAGCCAAAAATCCTCCTCTATAAATGTGATTGGTTACTGAAGCTGGAAAGCCTTTGTATATTTGCTAATCAACATCTTTTTTTAGAGGCATAAAGTACAAAAGAATCTGTGCAAATAATTAAACACCCTAATTCTGGATTATCTCTGATTAATGAAGAGGAAGGCACAGAATCTCAGGAGCCTGGGAATGCTGGGCTGCGATTATGTCATAATTGATCTCTATTGTTTCTAGCTGAAGTTTATCTATCTCATTTTCCTGTGATTGTCTCCTCTCAGCTCCTTATAAATTAGATCCTACTATTAGCAACAATCATTATGCTTTTCCTGAAATACAGTCTGAGCACGGGGTATTTGGGAATGCAAAGTGAAGGGATCCTAACCAGAAGCTGATTGCATATGTGTGTGTTCTTTTTAGAAGGGGCTATCATTGCTTTCTTTGATTCCACTTCTGCCAGCCTGTAGTGATGATTATAGACACCTTCAGGGCTCATTCTTCTACTTTTGTAAGTGAGGTATTGTAGTGCTGCAGTACCCACCATGCACTATATGGATCCATGATGGTTTGTTGACCTTCTAAAGATTCTACAAAGGAAATGAAGGACAGCTGTCCTGTTGTCAGGGCTGGCATCCCTTATGAATGTTCTGCACCCCTTCAGGGAAACAACTAGGGCTTTGCAAATTGATTAAAAGCTCAAGAGTCTTTAATAGTAATGAAAGGGGATGGAAGCCAGAACTTCTCAGATCTCTTCCAATCTGTTCCAAAATCCTCCTTAGCATATGGAAATTACTCTTCCTCCCTCTGAGTCAATTTGCTTGTAGCTAAGAGTGTTAGCAATACTTTCCCCCACTCTTGTGATGCATGTGACCCTTTGAAGTGTTGATCATTTCTGCACTCTAGCATATATTCATAAATGCACCTTTCTGCCCTCAAATCTTTTATAAGAGTTCAGACAGTGTGAGATTCTTCACATGGCAGTACAGGCCAGAGAAACACTACCCACGTTTCTCTGATCTGCAGTGGAAAACACACATAGAACTATCAGTAAAGCATCTTATGATATAATAATCATACCCTGAATGTGAAAATCAGGTTTCAGTGGTGGCAAGATGGCAGTTGTCACATGCATAACTCTTCCATTTCCATTTGTTTATCAGATGACATCTCATGCTTTGTCAGACCAAAGCTGCTTGGAACCAAGACAATCTCTGAGCAGTCTCTGTAACGGGCTTCTACCAGGCAGTGATATGAGACAGTCACCTTGTCTGTTTGAAGCAAGCTGAATGCCTTCCCTACAGCTGGCCTGTGGTGACTTGTAACAAGAATGAGAAGCTTTCCAATTACTTTTGCACAACTCCTTGCTGTTTTCTAGAGCACCAAATGGTGAAGCATTTGTTTGTTGTACTTTATGCACTAGCTTCTTTATCGTCAGCTCTGAAAACAGGATAGGATATTTAATTGGTCTGTCATTGGTACCCATGCAACCTTTTTATATTCTTCTTTTTCCTCTTTTAGGGTGTGCATTTGTGAAATACTCTTCGCATGCAGAGGCCCAAGCAGCTATCAATGCCTTGCATGGCAGCCAGACAATGCCGGTGAGTAGCCCTGTAACATGCAAAACAAGAATTGGGCCATCCTTTGCTGTCCTGTGGCCTGATGTAGTAGGAGGGATTATTTGTCTATGGTCTGCTACTCATACTATGGGGGGATGGCATGTGGGGCTTTGGGTGTGTTTAACTCATCAAAGGAAAGGCCAGGATGACACTGTCATTTCATAAAAGAACAGAACCCCAAGGGGTGATGTGTACTGTCACCAGCAGTTTTGATGCACTGGAAGAAAAGACATGGTTTAGAGATTCCAAAAATGTTGAGTCAAATTCACCATGAACATAGCCAGTTAATTTTCAGATAGAAAGTGCAAATTTGTATCTAAGGGCTTCTTTGTTTTCCTTCCCCAAGGAGTCCTTACCCCGATGTGAAAGATAAAGAACTTTTTGCCAGAATTGAGCAAGAAGCGTGGTGGCAGTAGATGCTAGAGACACATCACAGTGATGTATAGCTCTCTGCTATGTCAGAAACCACCTACCTCAACATAAATGTGGTCTTCCCTATATCCAGAATTTGAAAGACAGTCTGGAAACTACTGAAGCTCCCAGGAAATGTTTGAGGGATCACTCTGCTTGGACTCATGTCTAGAAATAGGTGGTTTCCAAACTGATAGTTCAGGAACTGGAAATTAAAATGGAAATGTATTTTCTGTGCAGAATGATTCTTGTACACCACTATGCAGACCTGGAGGAATTTAAGTCATTTCATTGTCAACACAGAAAGACAATCTAGTCCAGAATGTTTGGGTTTATTTTAATAGCTTATTATTGTTGTTACTAATTATTCACCGTGTAAATAATGGAGGGGTAAGAAGCATGCTGACAACTTGCAAAGGATACAGGGATTCTCTTTATTAAATATTTAAGATAGCAAAATCTCCTTTTCACTAAGGACCTCTAACCTCAGTTCATGAGTTTATCCAAATAACATTAAAATAGGCCTGGCAGATGGGCAGCTTGTCTCTGGGTCTGTGTAGGTATGAAAATGTAAAGTTCTTTACATAGGAATAGATTCCTGATAAGAAGTAGCACGTCGTTGAATCTTATTTTTTAGAGCCCACACTTTGATAAATAAGATTAGAGAATGGTACTCATTTACCAATGAAGGTATTAGAAGATGGGGTCTCCACTTTTTTGAATTATTACAGTCAAGACTGGGACATTTTCTAGAGTAGAACGACATGCTGGGTTTAATGCTGATACCACATTGTGAAATATGAACATCTTTCCTGGAACAGGTCAAAGAAGTATTCTAATGTCTTAAAAAGTATCGCCCAAAGTGATGGTGTCTATAGGTGACATCAGTAATTGCAATTCCGAGTCTTTAGTATCACTGGACAGTGTAATAAAATGTCAGTTCCAGTCCCCTTAGAAACTTGGGTGACATTGATGAGGGCAAACAGAGAAGAAAGCAGACAAAATCCAAGGAGGGTTGAAGATTTTATCTAGATCTACTATATCCAAAATATTCTTATTCTTCCTACTGTCAGCACTGTTTAGATAAGAAAAAATACTCATCTTGACCACTGTGGAACAAGTCTTTTTCCATGCTGCTGAAGTCAACTTAGGATGTGAAGAATATGGACTTTTCATCAGTTTTTGATGGAACATTATTCTTGTTGTCTTATCAAATACTTGGTTTAGAATAATCAAAGACCTGATTCTTGGATAACCAAATCTAGGTATCACTTCAGCTTTTACTAAACACATCCCAGATTCATGAATTTGAATGATTTGATAAGTTTCCACAAATACGCACATGCTACCAATTCACAGAAAAATGCAAGGAGAAAATTATGTTTTGACCTCTTTGTTTTGAGCTAAACTGTGTGACTCTTTCTCACATTTCCCATGAGCTATTATTAGCAGGTACACAGTCAGCTACCGTGGCTCAGCGGACTAGTGAGGACCTGTCGAGTGACTTGACATTTCATCAAGACATTGAGCACACACTGCTTTTCACAGAGGGCCTCAAAATGCTTTGGAAGCTCGGAAAGAGATGGGCCAAATTCTGCAAGTGATCGCTGCTCTAATTCTCATTTTCATGGTGCTTTAGGGTGTGCATGCAGCTTCATTCAGGGCTTGGGTGTTCACAGAGAAATGCAGCCACCTCGTGGTGAGATGGCGATGTAGGCCTCATCATTGGAAAGGAGGGGTGCATTGCTGCCATCTTCCTCCAGCTCCCCCTCCCATTTCTCTCACCATTAGGACTGGTCTCATTTGTCTGACTGCGATGCCAACTCAAAGTTGTTCCTGTGGTTCAGCCAATTTAAACGTCTCTTGCCTTGTCCTCGTGTACTACCAACGGGGCATCCATCATCATTCTTGTCAGGTCTCGAGCCGTTCATTCCTGCGGCAGACTCCTGTTTCTCCACAGCTGTCAGGATTATTGCTCTACTGTGACTTCCTGTTCACACAACATATGTTGCCTAATAGTTTCAAAAGGCAACTTTCTTTTATGAAAGTTTTTTTCTTTTTTTTTTTTCTTTTTATTAACCTTTCCTTGGACAGGTGCCTGACTGTCATCCGTCACAAACCCTCTTCTCCATGCAAGGCTCTGTTTTCTCCTGTGGGCCCAATGAGCAGGTATACAACTTTCAAATTTAAACACAAAGCAATTGCTTTGAGAAATAACTTTCCCAAAATCCCTTACTTCTGAGCAGACCCAAAGTTCCTTCTGTATCCGCCTGCCAAGAGTGCTTTATTTTTGGGGCTTTTAAAATTATATTGCCTATCAACTCATCAGCTTTAGAATAGTGTTATACTTGACCTTCACGTCCTCCCTTGTGAGAGATCATCATTTTCATGTACTTCTGCATGTATTTTTAACTATAATATGCCCTTTACCTTCAGCTATGGTTACTCTGTCCTTTACTGCGTCTCTTCCGCACCCATAAGGGGCATAAACAGGTCTCTTCCCTTGATTCTCTTCACTTCTTCATCCAGCTCTTGTCCTTAGCAGCCTTATTCACCAACATGAATTCAGCTACCATTTCTGAAGTGACAGTTTGCAGATCTAACTTCTCTACTGAAGAACTGACTCCTGTCCAAACTGAAATCTTGGCCTGTCTTTCCGGCATCTCCAAGTGGATGGATGTCTAGCTGTCAGATCAAGCTCAGAATGTATAAAACCGAGCTCTTAAACTTTTCCTCCCAAACCCTGTCTCCTCTCTCTTTCACCTCCATTTTCAATCACTGTGGACAACATTATCATCCTACCTGTCAGTCATGCTCCTACCTAGGCATCATCTTCAGCTCAGTTTTCTCTTTCTCTCCTTGTCTTCACTTGCAGGCGACAGCCAAATGTTGAAGAGTCATTCTGCACATCACATCTAAGATGTGGCCTTGTTTGTCCACCCACATTCTTCTCCATGCATTATCACTCATACCAAAATTTCAACACTGTTTACGCTACTACACAGAGTTAAATACCATACTACTTCTGCATTTCTTTGACTGTTTCATACCATAGTACCTCAGAAATTCTTGTGGTTATGAACTGATTCCTGGAAAGGTAAAACAGTACTGCTAGCTACTTTTTTTGTTTGTTTGTTTTATTTTATTTTGCATATAGAGACAAAAAATGATGAGTAGAAATTAACACTGTGTTCCATTTGATTTAGTCTTAACAGCCTAAATTTTTTTAATCTATCCTAAATGTCTTCCCACAAAGGAGAGACATTTCTAGCTTCATGCTTTCTTCCCCTTACCTACCTATGCTAGGATGGGATAAATCACCATTTGGGCATGCCCTTCCCTTTCTTTTATTACAACAGAAATTCCTTTCAATAATTAAAATGAATATCTCCATAATGTCATTAGACTGAATACCTCAGGTGGGACTTGTCTCACCTAACTCAAGGTATCTAAAAGTTTAGGAACTACAAGCTTGTCATCTAAATGCTTGTCATCTAAGTTTCTATTACAGTCAATAGAAATAGATACCTCTGGAGGTATTATATTTTACAGAAATAGATTCTGAAACCTGTCAAACCAAAACCCACATAGAAGTGTGCTTTTCAGCTAATTCTAGGTGTCAGATTCCTATGGCCTCTCAGATCCAAAATAGCGGTTAGTAACCTGAAGTGCAACTGAGAATGAAAAAAGACCCTCGCTGCTTAAAAACAAAAGCAAAAACACTTGCTTCCTGCAGATATCTGGAAGGCTACAATTGCCTTTGCTCACTGTGATACATCCTTGCCACCTGAAGTCCTTCAGGTCCGCTGCCACTTCCACAGTAACCTTGCCAGAGATAAAAGCTTTGGAACTCTATCAGAGATCAGACATCTACAAGTCAGATATCACAGAATCACAGAATTGTAGCGATTCAGTTCATTGCCTAATGCAAAGGGAGCTGAATCCTGTTCTGGGTGTTTGCAGGTCAGTTAGAGGCAGACCTGGCAGTGGCCTTTCAGTATCTAAAAAGGGGCTGTAAGAAAGAAGACTGACTCTTTGGTAGGGTCTGTTGTGACAAGACTAGGGGAAGTGGTTTCAAACTATAAGAGGGGGGATTTAGACTGGATATGTAGAAGTTGTTTATTACAGTATGAGCAGTTAGGTACCAGAACACATTGCCCAGAGATGTGGATGTCCTGTCCCTGGAGGCACTAGAAGTCAGGCTGGGCTGGGCTCTGAGCACCTGATAGAGCTGCAGGTGTCCCAGTTCACTGCAGGGGAGTTGGATTAGATGGTCGTTAGGGGTCCTTTCCAACTCAAATGAGCCCATAAGATTCTATGATTCCAAAGCAATGTGGGACTCAGAAACCAGGCATTCCCTCATGTAATTTCTCTGATGCCTGATTCTTTAGGTGTCTTCTGAACTTGCCTAATGTTCCACCTCTCAGTACTATACTCATTCTGTATCTTATTCATGAATTTTGAGACTATTAAAATCTCCAAAACACTGTAAGGTGGCTTCTACAACTACACAAGCTAGATTCTCTTTTGTTTTGCTATAAAAGTCTCTGCATCAGCTTTATGAAACCATGGTATTTCTTCTGGATTCAAGCAATAGCATCCCAAGTCTGTCTAAGCCTGGCTGAAAATCTTCCATGAAAATTACGTTTTGGATGGAATCTTTGGTTTTGTGAAAAGAAATAAAAATGTGAGACTTGGATACAAGCTCTGAACAGATGTCTGCCTCACAGAGAAAGATTCAGATTAGTTGAACTTTTAAAAACAAACAAAAAAAAAGTATTGCAACCCAAAACTTTGCTAACTTGGGGACCTCCATTTCTATGTTTCCTGTGCAGTTCTTAACAACAGAAATAAGAAAAACAAATCCAAATCTCTGCTCCGTAGACATTTATATGTCATCATGCAATTCTGGCTAAGTTTTCTTAGACAACAGACTGATTAGTTCTCTAATTATTGTATTTATTATTATTTTTAGTAGTCAGCAAAATAAGAATGACACTACACTGTCAACAAGTTTTCAGTGCCCACCATATTCCCTGCAAGTCCAGCCAGGGCACTAAAATTTCCAATAAGCACAATAAATGGCCAGATTAAGAGATTCTCTTCTTGGCTTACACAGCGTACAGTCTATGCTTTCATACGATAAGAGATGATCATTGCTAGAGTTTTTTTTTTAAGTATTTAGTTCACAAAGTGAGTGTGATTTAAACATGAGATTAGCAAAAATTAACCCAAGAAACAAGTGTAATTGTCCTCACATGTAGTGGCCCTCTTTCAGACTCATGGCAAATGGGGCATCAGTTGCCATCTTTTGGACTTTGCATGCTCAGGCCCCCAGCCAATGAAACCAACCCCAGCTCACATTGACAACTTTAATTATTATTGCTGTGCATTCCTAGAGTGCAGTTAAGGTTTTGCAGAGCACTGTGAAGTTAACTTCAGACACAGCCCCATTACGGAAGCTGGTTGAGCAGCTGTTTTCACCCCCATCAACACAGCAAAGGAATATTTAGGTGAATTAGGGATGGAAGAGCAAGCCATAAGTCTGCAGAAAGAGCACTGAGCAGGTGGAGGAAAGAAGGAAAATAGGCCTTCGTGGGCATGATGAAGTTGTAGCCCAGGTGCCTTGCTTGCAGAGTGGCAGAGAAGCAGCTTTTATTATGCATGCACGCTGGCACAAAGCGCTGAGTCGGCAGAATCTCCCTGGGAGGAGCAGCGTGGCGGCTCCGGTGAGTGGGGGGCCACAATGCTGTAGATCAGCTGAGGTATTTTTAACAATTATTTTGATATAAACAGCTCTGAACTTGAGGAGCTCCATGTAAATGGGAAGCAGTGGGGCTTGTAATTAGATTTGTGTACACTTTCATAAATTGCTGGGAAACATCAAAGCTGTGATAGAAGGCGGTGGTGCACTTTATTTCCTTCTTCTGTTCTTCTGTTAATTGAATGGTTGATGTGTGGATAGGAAGTGTTGGCTTCGCGGAGTACTATTTACAGACCCGCTGACAGCTGCACTGTGAAAATTAACAGGAACAGAGCAGCCTCTGTCACAGCTCTTCCCATGAGGGACTTGCTTCAAATTGGATCATTTCTTTCGTAGGAGAAACTTTCCTTGTCTCTCCTCCCTTCTTTGCAAATACATGCACATTCAGCTGCACAATCCACTTCTCCCTTTAGGTTCGTGGCAGCCTTTAGTACTCAGAAGGAGGATTTGTCTTTTTCACAATTTGGGAGAATCCACTACAAAGCTTGTAGCATACTCCACTTCCAATAAGACACACCTTCAGGAAGTCAGTAACAGTACTCACTTAAGCAAGTCTAGGAGCTGAGTGGGCACAACCACAGCATTGTGTTTGAATATCACAACTCAACTTGAGTAAGCTCTTCACCCGTTTGGAGGCTCTAGTTGATTTCTACTCCGTAACAACTCCATGGTGACTCATACCAAGTGCTGCTGCTGAAAATGTAGTTATCATTGGCCTTATGCAGAATTGCTCTGTGTTTGGCACCATAAAACCTTCTTACGGAACACCCTTCACATAGTAGGCTACCAACTAAGGACAGGGTTGACATGATCAACATCAAATTGTTAGTTAAAACATACAACTTTGGGATCATCTCTAATCTTATCATATGCACTTCTGTTACAGTTAATCGATAGAGACTGATCCCTCCGGGGGACATCTGTCTGTCTTATATAATTGATGATTTAGAATGGACACAAAAAATGGTTGCAGTTAGGTCATTTGTAAGGTCCCCCAAGGGCTGAGACACAAGAGAGACGTGAAAGAAGCAACAAAAGGCAGTACAACAGGAATGAACAAATCTTACACAAAACTGACCCGTATATTTAGCCACTTTGTAGCAATAGTCACGGCAATTCTTGTTCCTAATCCTAGTAGAGAAGTAATAACCAGTGGATGTAAATTTTAAAATCTACTTAAACCTGAAAAACACAATTAAGAAGTCCAAACTGGAAGGTGTCAGTCCACCACCTCACTTCCCATTGGTGTCTTCAAAATTTCTAAGTAACGTGAACAGAACTCTAGACAAGGCATAATAGACAGATAATTCCTGAAGAAAGTTATGAGTCCAGCCTGGAAGTGCTCTACAAATTTTTTGCTGATTCTGCCTTAAAGTTATGTACCCAGGGTCATAATGTCTGGAGTGGGCTATAACTAGCATAAGTCCATCTCCTTCTCATATTAACTGAGAAAACTGAAATTTGATTTTACACTGATAATGATGGAGGTACTGACGGAAGAGAGACACCAATTCAGACTGTATGTTTTTCTTTTTTCTTTTTTTCTGTTGATCTTGTGCTCTGTAAAATAAAATGCACTTCAAGCAATAGTTTTCTGTAACACTGAGTGATTTGCTTAACTTGGGGCCAGACACAACACACCCATTCTTATCATTAAAAATAAGTAATGCATTGGGAGTCCATTCATAACTCAACATCAGCAGGCCAAGCCCTCCTTCCAGAAATGAATCGTTTTTACTAATGTGCTACCTTAGTGCCATTTATAAAGACATATGTTGTCTGTTGGGATGAAGCAAGACTCCTAATACCTGGATGTTAAATTGCAGCCATTCCTTCTACCAAAATCCAGTGATTCCTGGTATCTCAGAGTGCTTTGCCTCAAGGCAGCAGGTTTTGGCCAGAGAGAGACTAAGTTCATGGTCTATTCTATCCTACTGCTGCCACCAAGATAGCTGATTTCATATCCTTTGGGCCAGCAGTGTCCCAGTTAACATAATTTCCCTTAATAATTTCTATATAAAATAAAATCATATGACTGCATTCCCTCCCCCCCCTTATTCCATAAATGAGCTAATAAATCACAAGTTTCTGGGTCCCAGAATAGAAATCCAGGCAGTCCTGCTGCCTGACAGGGGGTATGAATCATACTGGCACCGAAAGCAGCCTTTTGGGGCTGGAACACTCATCAGAGCTGCTTTTCTTCTCTGGTCACATCGCCGTAGCCACACAGGCATCTGGCAGGACAGTGAAGAGACCTGTGGGATGTGATGAGCTTCAATAGCCATCTCCCCCAGCCTTCCTCACTCTGTCTTCCTTCTGAATCGCAGAATTCATTGCTTCCGAATGGGATGAGAGAGATAACTGCTTGTGAGCTGAACAGTTTCACCTTAGACAAAGGAAGCTAATTGGCACTATAATGTCTCTTTATGGGTCCAAGGGAAGTTTGGAAATAAATCAACAGCTGTGGAAGTGGCTGGGGGAAAGCAAGAGCTGGATGATGCTGCAGTCCAGTGTTGGTCAAATCCTGATGCTACAGTGGTCCCTGGGAGGTTCACCACTCTAAACATTTGTTTGAGGTAGATGAGATTAGGGGCTGGGAGGGGGATAAAATAACTCACAAGTGCTGACCTTTCTGGGAGATTAGAACCATTTGCATGGTGTAAAATGCTCTATAAACATCAGGGAAGTCCCCCATCTTCTGTAGGGTACTCCATCTTCCTGCAATGTGGACATGCTCTTCCCATCATGGAGAGGAATGAAGGTACTCCTTAATGCTCATCTTGCTTCGAGGAGGGGGGTTCATTCTTCCTCCTTTTCTCCTTTTTCTTTTTTTCTTTTTCTTTTTTTTTTTTTCTTTTCATTCTAACCTCATTTAAAGAATGGACCATCTGTTTTATTTAAGTGGTCTCTGGATCAACTTTAAATTGCTCTGAATGCTTCTGCTTGTTATCCTTTAATCCACTCCTTCCTAGCCCTGCTCAGAAGTGTGATCTGGATTGATAACATTCTTGTAAAGGAAACAGAGAGACCATAGTAATGGGCAGATTGCTATCCCTTTCAAAAAATACAACCAATGTGAATTGGTTCAGTATTTATTACCCAATTTGTTTATGCAATGATCAAAATGAATTTTTAAAGGACAAAAATGTGTTTAGATCAAAACAATAGCTTTCAGATATGATCCTCAATCAAAATCAACACAAACTCATAATTGTAAGGCATCTTACCTGACACTGACATCTTTGCCTCAGATATTCCCTGTCAAGTGAAATCAGGCAAGGTAGTTTGCTTGACTTCCCATCCTAAAGGTCTGTGTGATACTCACAGGGAATAGTGCCTGCCAAGTGTCACCCAGCAGAAAGGAGACATTTCAGTCTTAGTGGAGTGGAAGGTGAATTTTTCAACATAAACCATCTTCTTGTTCCACCTCTCCTCACTGAGTTTGCACCAGTTTATCTCACAGACTCAGGTGACCAACTCTTTCACCATGGTAATTTAGGGTAATACCTCCTTGCAAGCAGAAATTCATATCAATTAATGACCCCACAGTTGTACAGTGCTTTGGGATCTTCAGTTTAAATATGCTGCAGTAATACAAATTCTTCTAACTATCCCAATCAAGCAACATTCTTTATGCTACAGCAGTTCAAAATGATACATCATGACCGTGATCTTGGATGCCCAGTGGTGTGCAGCATGTTTACAACTCAGTGCCACTGCAGTTCTTCTGTGCCACTCGTATACTGGCAATGCATCTGATTTTGGTGCTAGTGTGCTGTGATAATAGGTAGTTCACTTAATGGCACTGGAATTATTCTACTTCTCATTTCCATCCATTTCTATTTTAATCAAATGAGAGGTGCTGTCTTTTAGGTTGTGATCATTTCAACACTAGCTATAATGGGATTCTATACTGCAGATATCAAACATTTTCTCAATGATAATAATAATTCATAAAAAATCTATGCAGGTCAGTATTTTTCATTGCTAGAATATTTTGAAGGGAAGTACATTTCAGTGAATACGGAACTAAAAATGCATTCTCTTCCACACGGTATTACTCTTAGTGGGAAAGAGAAACTAACAAAATTTTCTTTTGAATTTTTATTTAGTTTTTTCTTAAAATATGAAGAACAAACAAACAAATACTTATTTATTGCTTCCATATTTCTAAATAACAGGAATTTTTTTCTAGTCTGCTGGTATTATAGCACCTTAAGAAGGTAAATGATTCTATGATTACTTCCATCATCCAAAGACTGAGCTGAAAAATGTACAGCTGCTCAAGGAACTCAGCTTTGAAGTTTGTGTTTGGGAACCTGGCTTTGCTCTGAGGGTCATACTAATACCTAGGTTATATATCGAGTTCTTTTTAATTACAGTTGGGTACAGTGTCACCAGGAGTCAGTGATTCCGTTGCCCTGTGGAAAGCAATAACTTTAGCTCAGAGAGACACCTGCTAAGTAGTGTATGGCCAAGTAAAACCTAAATCAAGCTTCCACTCCAAATAAATTACAGCTCTGGAGACCTGTGAAGGGAGGTACCTGCAGCAACTCTCGCTGCTAAGACACTGCATGAAGAATCCCCTCTACCAGGGGAACAGCATTATCAAAGGGTCTGTCACTCCAGCTCTGGATTAATGCCTCCTTACCCCACTCTGTCTTTGTCACTCTTGTCTCAAGTGTGTCTAAACCAGCTCTCAGGACCGTACAATGGAAATCGCTCCTAGTGACTGCTGTCCTACTCATCTTTCAGATGAGACACAAAAGTGAAGCCCTGAGTACAGAAAAAGATAGCATATTTCACAAGCAGGAAGGGATGTTAGTCTTGGTCTTCTGGCCATCTTCCAGAATGGGTAATTACATCTCTACCTAGCTCAAATTCCCTCTGCTCTACAGTTTTAATTGGACAGTAGTTTCTTTCTCACTTGTCTAAAATCCCAGTTGGGGTCAAGACGCCACTGCCTAATTCAACAGCTATTTTATTTCAGTAAAGCTACACAGACTTTCCCCCCAAAATATCTAGCTTCATTTTCAAACTTAGCAAATGCCCTGATCTCATGGAGGCCAAAACAAAGAAATCCCCCCTTGACTTTCAAGGTCTAACCTAACCTTGTGTGGAAACACCACTTTGAATGTCTCAATAAAGATCAACATCTCTGAATTTGCAGGCAAAATGTTCAACGCAGAAATCCCATTTATGTGATGAAATTTGCAATGACAGTTTGATTCCCAAGTTGGGAAGTATTCAACAGTATCTATTAATTTAAGTATCTTACCTGGTGTACAAGGCTGATGTTTTGGAAGGTGCTTAATGTTACCTGCACAGTCAGAGCTCTTACACTGAAGAGCTTTATTCACTGGAGTTTTAATGTAACAAACCATTTTAAAATATTTTTGGCCCAAAACTTTTAACTGGCACCATTTGAGCCAGCCATGGGATAAAAGTCCATTTCTATGAGAGGGACATCCCTGCAGTGAAGTGCTTTATGGAATCTCCATAGTATCAAGGCACTAACGTACCTACCTTTAATCAGCCGTTAATTAAGCTTAAAGTGTAACATGATCTGAATGGCTTAGGTGAATTGGATCCAAATTCATCAATTTTGCAAATAAAAGATGTCTAACCATTTCTAGAGAGAGGTAACCTGAGTCAGAGAAGGCTTTCAGGGCTGACAAGTAAAGAAAAACCAGGCATATATTCCACAAAGGAACATTTTCACAGAACTTTTCCTATGAATATTGTTCTAGGAAAAGCAGCCTTCCCTCATGCTGTGCAGAATTATTTGGTCTGCTGAAAACATTGTAGTTAATTTGTGTACACTCTCCATTTGGAGAGCCATAACTAATGGGAACCAGTCCCAACAAACAGGGAAAAGATTTGTTTTTCCTTTGCCTTTAAATGAAATATCAATGGATGGATATTTTATTTTTAGTTGAATATGAAATTTCACAAGTGACCTGTCAAGTTCCCATTTTCAAGAATGACTTTATTTCACAAGTCAAGACAGGCTGGGAAATTAGTTTTTCCCACAGAGGACTCTGATTAGGGATTACAAAGTGAATGTGGTGCAGGGCGATTTTTCCTCCATCTTTTTCCTCACCCTGCCAGCCTAGAGAACATCTGACTGCTGACTAAGGGGAGCAATTCATTACTGCACACGGGAGGGGGACAAGAAGTAAGATAGTCATATTAAGTAGAGTTGCTAGCCCAGGAGAAAATTGGGAAAGCATAATAATACTTAGCCTTTATATTATTCTTTTCATCAGTAGATATCAAAGCACTTGAAAAAGGAGGTTGATTTGATGGGAAAGGAGATAAATGACAAATCCAAGTAGCCTATTGCAGAGGTACCAGCAGGAATGCTCACTTTCATAATAGTCTCTTTTGACTGTGGTTCTGCAAGGCAGAGAAATAAACAGGTCTTTTCCTCAGTAAAATGCAGATTAGCACAAATCTCAATGTATATTTCAAGCAACATTGACTTACCTACTGTAACTCTCTTGAGGGGTTGTGGAAATGTAGTGTCCAATACAACAGCTAGAGTGCAAGGGGGAAGCTTATGTATTACTGATAAATGACCAAGCAGACAGGACCTATTGCCTTTGTCAGTGGACAACAGCTGATTTACGCAATGGTTTAACTGCTTGCGGAAGCAATAAATAGTCCAGATGAAAGGCTCTGCAGTTTCTACCCCATTGAAAATTGAGCCCATTCTGAGGTATTTCTAATGTTATCCAGTGGATTATGGGGAGTCACTGGAGTAGAAACTAGTCTTGCAGCTCTTTTGGAAGAAAAGCACTGTTTGCCTCCTCTGCTAAAAGTCCTGCACTGTGTGGCCTGATAGAGTTCACTGCCAGATTTCCTTCAGACCATGTGAAAGGGCTTCATATAATGAATCAGACATAGAAAACATCAATCCCAAAGTCAATCTTCATATTCAAGAGCAGAGAAACATCTCTGTTGGCTACATCTTTAACTGCACATCCGTGCATCCCATTGCAGCATGCTGTATAGAAGAGCTCCTTTTTTTACTCTTTGTAGCATGTGCTGTAACTTGTTTCTGTTTCCCAATGGCCTTTCTGCCCTGTGTTTGTGATAGTGGTGTTCAAAGAGGCCTGAAGCCCTGCTGTGACAGGCAACCCAGAAAAACATCTCATAAGAGGCAGTCTTAGATCCCATTGGGTCAAACGGCTGCTGTGCAGTCACTACAGCTCACATCAGGAGCGAAGAACACTGCAGGGGCAAGAACTTCATATGGAGGTTACCAATATTTTCATGATGCCATCTACAATAATAGCTTGGTTTTCAAAAATGTGAGGGATCAGCAGTTTCCTGAGGTATGTCTTTAGCCATAAGACTTCAAAAGCAAATAGAGATAGAAAGAAAAAGAGAAGGACAAACCCACCAACTTATTTATATTTATCCATCCTGCTAACTAGAGAAGGTCACATTTTCAAAATCCACTTGCAGAGGTAAATACTTACTCACCTTACTCAGTCTAAAAATCCTCAGTGTTGCTTTGTGCGGACCATGCTGCAGATCTGCTGTACAGCAGCAGCTCTGAACAGCCCAATCTGCTGTGGACCATTGCCTCCTTCCTGTACAGCTACAAATAGGTTTAAATCATTAGATTCAGGTTACCAAACAGTCTCTTGGATCACAGTTAATTAAATGAGTGTTGAAATCTAATTAAGGACTGGTCCAGGTGATAATTAGGAGGAAATGTATGCATTAAAATATTCATTTGTCGATGAGCTGCAATTAAGAGTGTGATTTGGGGAAGGATCAATAACTACATCATGTGATGTAAAAAAAGAATGAAAAGTTGCCCAGCCTTGAGCAGAAATGCAGAAAAATCATGGCTAGTTTTCTTCTTCTTCCCCCTTCACCCCTGTGTTCTGTTTTGCTCTCATAATAACTTCTGAAGACTGCTCTCCACCCTTGAATAGAGCATTCATCTCTCCCTACCTTTGTTTTCCTGAAGCACTTCTTTCAACCCCTTGTTCTTCACCACATTGTTGAAGTGGGTTATAGATTTATTAGAGAAAGAGTAACAGGTCAAAAAGAAAGATTCTTTGCCAATGAAAATCACTTCTTCCCAGAGGAGGCTGCTAATCCAGGGGAACATCACTCATTGTGTGGCCTTAGATTGTTTTCTCTTTTAGCAAGTTAATTCCTCAACTCGTTATTCATAACTGAGGATCTGGAGAGGCTATTGAATATGTAAAACTTGGACTTACATCTATGTATGTCTGTAGCTGTAGTTTACTAAACTATTCACAATTTGACACAGATCAGCTCTGTTTTCCCTGAGACTGTTTTTTCTGGTTGCAGGTACTTAGATGCGTGTGTAAGGAAGTTAACTATATTCTCTCCATGCAGTCCCATGCAATCCCACCTCTGTTGGATAAAAGGGCACTATGCAATAGACCAGCTCCTCTGGCACAGAGCTGGTGTTCCCCCCTTGCCACAATCAGAGGCTGAGCTGGCGAACTCCCTGCTGACTGTATTTCCATCACTGAATACCAGTGTGTCAAAAGGGAAGTGTACCATGGGAGCACAATGATTTCAGCTGCTCTTTTGTCAGTCTCCTGTCAGCTCACCTGCCTATCTCCCCAGGCCCAGTGGCAGACCAGCTCCTGAGGCAATTGTCTGCCTGCTGTCAGGGCTGCTGCTGGATCCCCACTCCCTGTATCTGTCTGACCCCAGGGGGACCACAATATAGGGAATTAAGCAACCCATGAAGTGAGGAAGTCCTTGAAGCCAGCCAAAACAACATCAGTGCCTGCCTTCCTAGGCAGATCTATTTCTTCCCATCCCTACCTCCTACCAGAAATTTGAGAATTGTGGTTACTGATCTTTCATCTCATTTTGAGAAGGAGAGGGATTTTGTTCATTCCCAAAAGCTCTACATTTTTCACAGACTTCTGCAGCCAGCTCCAATGATCATCAGTAGTTCTGTACTAGAGTTGCCTGCAGACAGAACACAAACATTGTGAACCAGCCTGGATTTAACAGTGCTGAATAGACTCTGCTTTTTGGTGGGACTTATACCCTATTCAGCAAACAGAATCTTGCCTCCAAGGACATGGAGGTTGCAACATACCACAATGTGGAATGGCGATCTGGCTCAGGGGTCTGGAGAGCTAACAAAGTCCGTCAAAGTTAAGTCAGTTCAAAATCCCACAACAGGCATCCATCAAAGGCTTCTACGTTTTCCTGCACTGAGTCCAGATCCTCATCCTCTGACAGGCCAGAAGACTTTCTAAAGGTTGAAAGAATAAGGCAACAGCTTTTCAGAGAGTATTTAAACCAGCTTGGAAGTGTGAACTTCAGAGGAATGTAGGAACAGCTGGACTCAGCTGTCCTCCCTCCAGAGTTCTTTCCTTCCTGATTCTCTCAGCCACTTGCAAAATATCCAGTTCAGAAGGCCAGAGAGGTTGTGTGGGAAAAATGTCAGTGTCAGCATGATCCTACAGTACCAGATCTGTGTGTGACATTGAACTTCGTGAGCCAGTGTATATCTCCGAGCTAATTCTTTTCTATATCCCTTTTTGTTTCCTGTCCTGCAGGGAGCCTCTTCAAGCCTGGTGGTGAAGTTTGCAGATACAGACAAGGAGCGTACAATGAGGCGCATGCAGCAAATGGCAGGACAAATGGGCATGTTCAACCCCATGGCCATCCAGTTCGGAGCATATGGCGCCTATGCACAGGCAGTAAGTATAGGCATTGGCTCTATGTGTGTTTAGAGAAACAGGAAATAGCACCTAGATTGCACAAAACCACAAGCAAGCAGAGAGACTACTGATAAGAGTAGAGCAAGAACGAGTAACCAGGCCCATGCAAGACACTTCCCTTGAGATCTAAGCCATTGATGTCAAATCCAAACACAACTACCCTTTGAATGTTTGGATAAAATAGACCCTGAATGCAGCTCATATCAGTACTCTGATCCATGTCAGCACCATCCAGCCCCAGAGAAGATTTTCAAGGGCATAAATAACTCTTCTCTGCTACCATCCACACAGATTGAGCTGAACTCAAAGCTACTTGATGGCAACTTTGGAGTGAATGTGGGATAGCATGGCAGCTCTTGACAGAAGTGCATTTAGGTTCACAGAAGTATGCTATATAATATGGAAATGGATAAGCAGATAAAAGCACACATGCAGTGCTGACCCCTCCAAACAATATGATTTAAGCACACCGGGAAAACACATCAGCTATTCAAAACTGTATTGTAATATCATGTATCCGCACAAAACCTGGCCTCTGGACCTCTGGGACAACCCATGACTGAAGGATCTGGGCTTCTGGCATAACCATGGATTTAATGCCTGTAGCATAAATGTCTTTCCTTAGGCTATAATTAACAAGCACCTGCAAGACAAGTAACTTGATAACTTGATCCTTTTGCAGGCAGCAAAACTGTACCTAGATGTTTTATCCATCTGGTGATAAAATATAACTCTCTTGTGCTGTAGTAGATATGTGAGCAAGAAACCCATTTTGTAAAATAATATCTTCCTTAATCAGAGAGACTTGCTTTAGGTAACACAGGTCCAACACAGGAATCTCTCCAGTGCACCTGTAGTCCCTCTACCATATTGATCATAATGCCATGCTGTGATGCCTTTGTATTTAATTCTCATACACTGGCACCATGGACTTCCCATCCCATCCACATGTTCTTTTTTTTTTTAAATAGAGAGCCTACATATATCAATCATTTCTTGAGTGCCCTGTTCTTTGCTGAGCAATTGGTACACCTTGGCATGGCCTATGTGTGGGCTATGCACGGACATGAAGGCACACTGTAGGAGCTTCACAGATGCTTCCACTCTCCTGGTACTATTCTGGACTTTTTCAATTCTCCCATTAAACAATTTCATCTTTTTCCTTCTGTTTTTCCATGTTCTTTTTGTTATCCTTAAAGACAATGGAGGTCTCAGCTGCCTCTGGCTTGGTCAGCCCCTGCTCTTCTCCTCACAAACTGAAGAGCTGTCCCCTTCATAGCCCAGCTGTGTTTCACTGTCCTTCTATCTGTACAAGGCTGAAGGAAAGGGAAAAAGACAGTAAATCATGAACGTGCCCTGGCCAGTGGCCAGCAGCCTGTCAGGTGGGTGCAGTATTTGTTCTTCCATGTACCAAGGGAATAAACAGGAGGGGAACCCATGGGCAGCTGAGGATACACATCTACAGAGGCTGTCAGGCAGAAGATGCGACTGCAGAATTACACTACAGACATCGATCAGGCAGCTGGAAAGGTAATAAGGACACGGCTGTCCCTGTACCCTGAACATCTCTTCTTAACTGCACTCTTCTTAGCTACATTCATTTTTAATCTAGAGTAATTCTTATAATTGCCACTGTAAAAGAGTCAGCCCAGAGTTATAGAGATACAAAAGAGGATGAGGTCTGCACCTTTATACCACAAAAGTTCTTCCATCTATTTCTCACTAGACAATACAGGACATTTTGAGGATAGGCGCTTGAGTGAGGTTTTATCTCTGAAGAAAGACTGAGAACAATTCCCGGGCTGGCTTCTGCTTCCCTTGAAACCAGTGAATATTTTTCCTATTGATTTCTATGAAAACAATATTGGACCCATATTCTTTTATTTCTCTTCTATTCTTTTTCTGCTGGTAAGTATGCAAATAGGGGGGAAAGAGTAAATTTTACATCTTGGGCCATTGGATATGACAAGCTGGTGATATCAATTACCCTGGGGACTTCAGAGCTTTCTAAATGATGGGATCACATTTCTTTGTGGTGCCTGTACACCCAGAGCGTGCTCAGATGCTGTCTCTCAATCAGCATCCCTATCTATGTCTCTCCCTATCTGCTTCATCTCACAGTCTCACACAAAAGGAAAGGAAAGGAGAGCCGAGGCTGCGTGATGTTCCCTCGGTCCCGATTAATCCACCTTGGACTGCTGGCTCTTAGATATCAGGGTGATTGGCACCTTGTAAATGCCAGCAGGAGATGGAGAGATCGATAGTGAGAGAGTGAATGGGGTGGGGAGGGGGTGGAGAGAGTTTTATTCAGCCCAAACTGAAGTTTAAGAGCTAAGGCAACTCAAGAGAAGAAAAAATGAAACTGTGAAAACACAAGAGCAGGACAGTGGTGACAGCTGAAGCCACTGCCACCAGCAACTTGTGTGACCTTGGGTGAGTCATTTGACTTCCTAGACTTATGTCCCCATCTACAAGTGAGGATGTTGACCAGATTTGTTTATTTTCTAGTCTCCCTCAGGGATATGGCTCTCTCTCATGCCATTCCTCCATGGGCTTTCACACACAGACCTGATGACAGTGCAACTGAACTGCCTCAGTGCTTCACAGTGCACCCAGAACTACCACAAAACAGAGGCTTTCTGAACTGTACTCTCACCATGTCCTCCCAGATATCCCACTGCAGTCCAGCAGTGACTGACATAATCGAAAAAGAGTTCCCAAGCAGTCCTACTGTGGGTTAACAAGCAGTTTCTAATGGCCATTCTCATGGAGGAGGTTGTATTGGAGGCTGAATTAGCTCATACAAGATGGTTTCCATGTGTCAGTGTGACCAGTACAGCAGAAACCCTTATGGTGCAGTTGTTGAGATACTACCAGGCAGCTCTGGATATACAGATTAAGTAGCATCACTGGGGAGATGTGACGGGGGTCTCAGTCCATCAGTATTTGACTGGCAGTTGTTAGTGCACTACCAAAACTGCTCTGGGCCCAAGCTCCTCTTTAAGCTCCTTCTTCTGCAGCTCAGCAAATGGCCATGTCATGGTTCACTCCCCACTGCTGCTCTTTGCCAAGACTCAGCTTAAACAACCTTAACCTTGATAGCAGCCACAGCCTTGTGTCGGCCATGCCACTAGTCCTCAGGTTCAGCAGCCATATGGCCTCAGCTTCAGAGGCAACAAAATCAGGAAGCAAAGGGGACTCTTGGATTCTTCTCTATGTGTGTTTTTGTCTCCCCTTCATGTGCCACCTGCCAAAAAAAAAATTAAAATAAAATAATAAGAAGAGGACAAAGTTTGGCACAAACTCTGTAAGCTGTTTCAGTAATGCAGAAAGTCACATCATACCCACCTCACCTCTTCTGTATGCACCTCAGAGCAAGTCAGCTTTCATGGCTCCCAAAAGCTCCCAGAGCCCCTTTACTAATTTGTTTCAGTTTGTTTGGGTTGTTTTTTATCCCCCAGCAATATCTTCCCATATTCATCTAGCTTCTCTTTTTTTTTATGAGGCAGTTAATTATTTTAGTTCACTCTTGTTTAGGACACCAGCCCTTTTAATGTCAGGTTGCTGTGGATCCGCATCAGCTGGATGTGGGTAGCTGTTTCTGCAGTCTTACTGAGGCTAGCTTGAAATACAGAGATCTGAACTCAGGCTGTGGAAAAGGCTGAGGCCCACTGGCACCAGCTTTGCTCTGCTTCCAGATGAGTCACATACTCCATCCAGCACAAAGCATTTTAGACCCAGTGGGGTGGCCAAGCCTAGAATCAAGAGTTGTTAAAGCAAAGCCAGACTCTGAATTGTAGTAGTATAGTCCAAGCCCAAATATGCACCAGTGGCAAAAAGTTCCTCCAACTCTTCTTGCTGTGAAGAAAGTAGAGAGTACTTAGCAGCTGTCTTGTGTCACTGTTACCCCTCCACGAACAAAAGGAAACATGCAGAGACCAAAAAGGATCATGGAGATGGGAAAATGCAGAAGAGAACAGTAAGAACAAAGGAAGAAGCCTTGGAAAGTGACAGATAATGTATAAATTATTTAATTTTTAAATTATTTAAAATAAGATCAAAGTCATAAATCAAGTTTACATAAAAAATGGGGTGGGAGTGTTAGCCACGGTCTCCTGGCCAAATTCCAGCTGTGGGACTGATTGCTTCCTGCAGCAGGGGACAGGCAGATTTAGTGAGTGAAAATGGACAGACTGAGGATGGGGGCAGTACAGACAATAGTAAGATCTGCTCTTTGCCCTGGAACAACTCCCTTCCCTTCAGTAAATCCCAGCTTACCTTACTCTGAAAAAGTGCAAATGACCACAGCTCCTGAACTGCAGACAGTAACTGCAAGGAATCTGGGTACATCCAGCACTGCATAGATCACAGTCATCATCAGAAGTGCTTACCTCAGGATGGTATGGCAGGAGTCACCCTGTGATGTTGTCCATTAAAGCCCAGCTGCCCACCTCTGTCTCCCTGCCCCAGCTTCCAGTGAAATGAAAGGGCATTCTCCTGAATGATCTGAAGAGATGCTGGAGGGATGAATCCCTTTTTGAACATTTATTCAGTGCATGCTGTAAGATTAATTTGTAAAGATATTTAAAAGAAATCATCTAGTCCTTAAAAACCATGAAAAGAAAAATTACTTTATATAGATCAACAATCTCTATATAATTGTTATTACTTTCCAATGACCAAAATAGGATCATACCATTGGTAAATACTGCCAGTTATGCAAACCAGTTATTCTGATTCATTCTAGAAGAGGAAGCTATTTTGAATCCATGGTACTTTGTAGCAGGATGAATACTTCATATCTGATTGTCATTTCCCTGGTAATTCAGAAAAATTGAGCAGCAGGGAATGAACCATGACTCGGTCATTTGAAGACTTGGGCTGAAATGTATGTTTATATTTTTTTTCAGTTTCTTTTTTTCTTTTGCACAGTTCTCTGAAGTTAGAAATCCAAACCATCACGTACCATTTTGAAAAACACTAAGGACACATTAATCCAGATGTTGCACACTTTTTTTTGCTCTTCTTATCATAGTAAAATTTAAATAATATTTTCAAAGCAGATTTTTTTTTCTAGGAATAAATTTTTAAAAGGAAGGACACTCCTGATTTTTTTTCAGAATATCTAAAATTTGTTTGAAGGCTTTGAGATGTTCTTCCAATAACCAGATAGATAAAGAAGGCATGAATTTATCAGTTCTGTGATTTTACCAAATATGAGTCTTCTTACTGCTTGATTGATCACTTTATTTACCTCTTTCTATCACAGGGATATCATAAGGATTAATTAGCTAAGTGTTTGTATAGATCATTAGAGTTGAGAAGCGTAGGATGCTGTTATTACTTTTATTATTATTACAGAATGAAGAATATGAAAAGTCAAACAAAACATCAGGTGATTTAGAGACAGGGATAGAAAAAAAAAAAAGAGAAGGTCGTCATATCATTCAGAGAAAGCCTTCGCCAAGGGCAATGATCATGCTATTTCAAAAACTGCTTCAGAAATAACCTTTCTTCTCCCCTTCACATGTGTTTCTTTTGGGGTCTGGGGAAGGCTGAGTTGAGCATCTTTGCCCAATCACTGGAAGGAGTTTTTGGCCTTGAGGAAGTCATCTCATCTCTCTATGCATATGTTGCTCCTGTAGAGAAAGGATGATTTTTCCTTAAGTGCAGCTGCCCAGCCCTGCTGACTAACAGCCACTCAGTGCCAGAGGTGGTCTTCTCATTCCCACCACTGCCTTTGACTGCATGACTCCATACTCTCCTCTAGACTGATAGTGACCTGCAGGGACCTACTTCTGCAAAGACAACTGGCAGCAAGCACTTTGTTTCTGTGCTGTGTGTTCAATGCTCTGCTGATGTCCCTGAGCTCATGCTCAGTAGTGTCAGACATGCATGTGTCCTGGGGCACTGGTTGCAGCAAGACTTTGGAAGTACTGCACTTGTTAGCACTGGTGACCTCTTGCTTTGGTGCAGCTGTGCTGCAAAGCCACATCCTTCTCTATTTTTTGTCTTAATCTCCTAGGGCAGGATAGAATGGAAAACCCTGTGGAGCTATCTATCCATCCATTGATGATAAAGCTGACTGCAGTTCAGCCACCTCTGTTTGAGGTAGCAAAAAAACATATGGAGTGAATCCTCCAAACTTCTCCTGCGGGCCAGCCATCATGTATCACTCCTCTTCATGCTTGCATGGCCTTACCAGTGCCTCTCCTGCTGCCTTATTGATTCTCAAGCCCTGGGATAGACACTGCAGGCTGCTGTTTCTATGTATCAACCAGTTTGGTAACATCTCCTGGTCTCCTCAGAAGATAAATATTTGATCAATAAATTATAGCCAGGTTGGAGGGAAGAGTGAACGAATCTATAAAATCAGGTGGGAAAAAGCTCTAAATGCTGAGGCAAAGATCACGCCAAGGAAATAAGAGAAGAAAAGGAAATACATCCTTTCAGCTGAGGAAAGGAATAGCTCCCTTCCATCCCCTTGGAACAGCCTAAGATAATAAGGCTGCTGCCTTTCTGATTAGTGCTCTGTGGCCCCAGCTCAGGCAGGGAAAATCTGCATTTCAAATGGCATATTCTAAAGTACACAATACCCAGGGGCCCTGCTGCTATTGATTTGCCTCTGGTGGGGTCACTGCCTCACTTTCTACAGCTTTATTAACTGGGATCATACACTGGGCCTCTTTCAAAATGAAAAGAGAGTGGATGGGACATTTGCCTTTGGGGGGAGCTGGAGAAGGAGGAGAGGGGTGACTTTTGTTTGAGCTCACTTGGGATTGCCTTGGTGGTTTTATAAGAAGGACCAGTGACCCTCACAGGACTTGAGGTCTTTGCCATCACCTTCTTTCAAGGGTGAGAGAATTTCCATCCCCCAGCCTCCACAGTGCTGCTGCACTTGGCCACACTGTAACCACCAAAAGAAGATCTGGGGAGGTCCCCCTGTCCTTCCCCTTTAGTGCCTTTATCCATGAGTACTTTAGACCTAACAGGGAAGGACTGTGTCTTTAAGGCATGAAGAGGAAACACAAAAGCAGAAAGGTGGCAGGAGTGTCACAAAGGGCTGTGATGTCTGTATGTTAGACCTGGGGTACTTTCTCCAGACAGTTAGCTGGGGTTTGTGTCTGTGTTCAAGTTTGGGATGCTATGCTCCTTCCAGCCCTAGAGGACATCCATATGTACCTTATGAGGTGGCTACAAAATCTGTAGTGATGTGTGTGTCCTCTGGGTCATGAGGTACATGCCCCCAGCTAAATGTTTCACTATGCTAGGGGGCTTTCCAGCTCTCCAGGACAGTTCAGGTGTCCCCAGAACACTGAGAATTAAAGAACTGTGTGTCTACTCCCTGCAGGATGCTCGCTATCCCATAAGCAACTGAACCTTGTTTCCCAAAACACAATCAAGAGTCTTAATTACTACCTTATTTTTCTTCATTAGCTTTTTAACTCTAAGCTAAAATTAACCTCTTTGCTCCTCAAGCTCCTGAGTCTCTATGAGAGTATGACCAGTTTTATCTGATGCTTTTCTGAAACTCACTAGGCTTTAAGTTGTAGTCCTTGCACAGTAATAAGAAGCAGTGATTAGGTTAGGAATATCTTGCTCTTCTTAGGCCAAGATAGGAAATACGTTCTTTCTGAACATCTATGGCAGAAGTGATGCATGGTATTGTACTGCAGTAAGTAGCGTGCCTGTATCAAGATGTAGTCTTCCAGCATGCATCTTCCTGTGCAAATGTTAAGCCCCCTGAACAGACGAGAAGTCAAACACCATCTGCAAACCAGGAGGAGCACCTACCATTGTAGAGTTAATGATGGGCATCTCTGTGACATCCATAAGCAGGAAAAGAAGTTGCGTAAGCCATAAATAATGTCACAAGTGATCGCTTAGCTCTGCTGAATGCAAAATGGAGATTGTCTTTGAAGCAGCACAATCATTTGTACTACCATTGGCAACACAGTGTCATGTAGATACAACCCTGTGTCTCTTGTAGCACAGGTGAAACACAAACAAAAGAAGATTAATACCTTTCTTTTAAATGGTTGGAAACTGTCATCCAAAAAATATCTGCTGAGGGTCAAGCAAGGGGTGGGAAGGATTTCACCTGACTGTGTCACAATGTGCAGCAGAACAGATCACCTAGGGCTCTGCATACAGTTAGTAGGGAGAAAAAAAAGCTGCAATTCATCTGCCCAGAGGCAATTGGGTACAGAAGGGAGAGATGAATCTTGGCCTAGACTCTTCTGCCTGTTATCACATCAACCGTAATAGGTGACCAGCTCAGAGGAATTGCCATCTGTATTTAGTTTACTAAATCTGACAGAGGGAAACGCCAAAATCATAGTCCCCTTGTCTGCCTAGAAGCCCTAAGGAAAGTCTCTGGTACAAATACCAGGCTGTTATCTGTCAACCAGACTGACCATGGCACACACAGATTATCAGCTGTAGGTAACTCCATGTTTTGCTTGTGCAGGTTTAGAGGAATACAGAAAAAAAGATAGCAAAGGCCAGACTGGGACTGATTCAAGCCCTTGCAAATGCATCCACCTCAGAGAGATGCTGCTTTGGTCAGCAATGCTAAATAGTTGCTTTAAGCACAGATCTTGGCCATCATTTCTGCAACCAGCTAGTGATATCCTCAGCTGTCCCTAGGTGGAAATACATAGCACAGAAAATGAAATGTGGGTCAGTACACCCAGTGCTGGAGGCAGTCCAGTGTTAAAGATGAATGGATTCCCCTTTCCTCATTCACTTTATTGGCATATTTAATAAAATCACCTACTCGGGACCCCATCTGGAGAATAAACTCAAATGATTCCTAGAAACAAATGTACTCCTTAAAGAGGAATCAGCTTTGTGCTATAATAGAGAAGATTGTCTAATCACTCCATCAGTAATTACAAAGAACAGGATATCACTAATTAAAATGTGAAAGTGTCTTATGCAGGGTACAATAAAAAAGGGTAATTAACAATCAAAGGGGAAGCCACCACCTTGGCACCAATCTGCATGAGGCTATGAAAAATAATAGTACTCAGCTCCAATACAGCAATTTTCATCTGTAGATCTGAAGGCACCCCTACATGAGGAGATAGATATCCGGTATATAATAGCTGGAGAAGTCAAGGCAACTATATACAACTTGTGCATGGTTATGCAGCAGGTCAGTGGCAGAGCATCCTTTAATTTTGACTCTTCACAGATGGTGACAAGGAATTTTCCAACATTTGAATGACAGTGATGATTTAAGGAATTTGTTCCAGTGTGTATATGTATGAGCAGCTAATTCAGCCAACATTTCAATGTTAAACAGTAAGGAACAGATTTTGTTGTGATTTTGTCAGGGCTTTATCAGACTTCTTTTTCATGACTTCTGTGGTCTGTTTAATGCTGAACAGTGTATCCCGTGTGCTTAAACAACAACATCAGAGAGTGATTTCTTGATGGAGAGTGAAATCATAGACAGAGTAAAACTCATTCTGTAGACAGCAAAGACATGACTCTACAATCTACTTCTACAATCATTTTGGAAAAAAATAGTTTCCTTCTCCATTATTGTCATCAAATCATGTGTTAACAGTGTCTGGGGAATGTAAAAAATGAGGTTTCAGACTCTGCTCATCTTCTTTCCTCACACTTTTTCTAAGCATTCACTAACAGTCTTTACTGTGGATTGGATACTGCCTCACAGAACCTCAGATGTGCCTTGCCTGGCTCGTTGTACAGCTCCAGGGAAGGAGACAAGAGGAAACTTCATCTAATTTTCTTTTCCTTCATATCAGGAGCTAACCCACTGCAGTCATACTCTATGCATGAACTTCACCATCTAAAAGCTAGGCTCAGAGTGTAAAATAATGATGGCACAGTCTGGTTTTAATGCAGGAAGCATTTCTAGCATACTTAGCCATTCACCATCCTTCTGCTCCAAAACTCTTACTGCAAAATGCCTGAAAATATAGCCCAGAGTTCTCGTTTCAACCTTTTTTAGGTGCCATAGAAGAGGCAATGTTTTAATTACTTTCTGGGAAGAAAAAAAAAACCACAGAAAGAACTTAAAACTAAGGAAATCGTCCCACATCAAAACCACCACGAAGGGATTTTCCCACTGCACTTTATTAATCTTGCTAAATCAGGGGAACTCCCTTCTCTTGTATGGCTCTTCAGGTAGTATCTCTGCTTGGTTGTGTTGGAAATAGGTGCTGTAATTGGGTTAACATGGACTCTGAGTTTCGGTCATGGTTTAGCTTAGAGCTCACTGGAGACCTCACAGCAGCATGAAAAAAAAGAAAAAAGAAAAAAGAAAAAAAAACATTTTTTCTCACCAATGGATGAAAATAGATCAAATTATCCCCTGAGAACTAGTTAAGCTTTCTGCTATGGAGGTACTGGGGATCCTCACTTCTAACTGCTCTACATACACTGGTCTCCCATCAGCAGCCATCAGTGCCTTCCCAGAGCTTTGATACAAGCAACACAGACCATGAAATCTCTCTGCTCGGGAACATTTAAAGTATTCTCTCTGCCTTTCTCAGTAAGAAAAGATTAGAACTCAGAGTGTTGAGTACAGTTCACAGGAGACCTCCACTCTGGGGAACATGCTGGGGATGTGGGAACCGTAAAGACACATAGATGCTCCAAGACAGATTTGATGCAATTTGCTTCTCACTCTTGCAGTGCAAAAGAAGCACAAGGGTGGGGGTTACCACAGGCATACCAAACTAATATCTCACAGTGGAGAGATGCCTTGCACCCTGGCTTGTGATCTCCATCCTGGTGCTGGTGACCCAGGCTGCTCTGCTGGTGACTGCGTGATATTTTTTCCCTGCTCTCTTTGTTCCAGCTGATGCAGCAGCAAGCCGCGATCATGGCTTCAGTGGCACAGGGCGGCTACCTGAACCCCATGGCAGCCTTTGCTGCAGCCCAGATGCAGCAGATGGCGGCTCTGAACATGAACGGCCTGGCAGCTGCCCCCATGACTCCAACCTCAGGTAAGGGGCCAGGACTGGTGGAAGGGGCAAAGGGCATGAAATCTTGTAAGGGCAGGAGACCTCGAAGGACATGTTAACTGTCAGCTTGCTTCTTTGTATGTGTTTTCTGAAATGCTGGTCTTGCTGGTAGAGGCCCCCACAAGGAAGGAGCAGAGGTGTGACCAGATCATTCTGGGGGGCCGGAATAGGAGCCCTCTGCTACAGACAGGACCAGCTGGGAAACAGTATCTGTGTCATGAAACAGGTGTAAAGGCAACAGCAAAGGCAAAGAGATCACCAGCAGATAGGTGCTGGGCTACCAGTGGTCCATGCTGAGCAGCAGCTGAATGCTGGGGCTGAAACCCACCAGAGATGGGATGCAGTGGATTTTGGTGGATGGAGAAAGTTGTAAGACACTGGAAAAGGTTCTCAACAATGACCTTCAACATCATCCCCTACACAGCTTTCCCTTGGCACAATGGAACAGTGGCATAGAATATCCCTCAGTGACTGGCCTACTGGTAGTAAGTATAGATGTATGAGGGATAAGTGCTCATGCTGTCATAGCCAGGCTAGTCCAGAGACAAACGAAATAACATTTGTAGTGAAATGCAGTATCATTAATGAGAAGAGCTGTATTTTGGGGATGCACAAGCCTTTTCCTACTGTGAAATAGGACTGCTGGTACTCAGGGAAGACCTTATGTACTACCTAGAGTGAAGGTATTTGGTGAGAAGATTTTTTCATAGCTGGGGTAGACAAAGGGAGTTGGTGAAGGACCCAGGATCCAGGTCTGGCTGGGCAGTAGCAGCTCACGAGAAGTCTGTGCTGGAAGCTGGGTTAAATTATTTGGGGGCAGAGAATTAAGCTGAGGTGTAAATAGGACTGGCTTTTCTGAAGAACAAGGAGATCGTTAGGGCAGCAGCAGGTCAAGGAAATGGCAGGACAGGTAAATAATTTAGTGATTGATGGCCTAACTTCAGGGCAGCAGGTTAACAGCTGGGAAAAGTGGGGCCAAACAGTGAAAGAAGTGAGAATTTGGAAAGGTTTGCAATATACTACTTACTCTTGTAGGGAAGCAGAAGATTCAGGGATGTAATGGTGAAGAATAACAATTTCAAAGGAACAGTTCAGGATAGAAGTGTCTCAGGGATAATGCCAGTTGTTCCTAAGAGAGGTACTGGAGATGGAACTGAGTTCAGTGATGTGGCATTGCAATGCCGTCATGTGAACCTGAAGCACTGAGCCAGCCTGTAGAGGAACTGCTTGACAACAGTTTGAAGTGAGATGTGGAAAGGGTGAGCATGAATCAGCCATGGTGCAGCTGGTGCTGGGAGAGAAGGATCTGGTTCTCCTGCTGAGCACATTCATAAGAGAGCAGCTTTGCTGCTGAGCGCAAAGAAATCTACACCAGCAGTAAAAGGCCAACTGACACTGCAGCCAGGAAAGACATCTCATGGCTGAGAAATACTGGATGGCAAGAAGATAAGGTGGCACAGTAGTGCAGGCTTAGGGGTTATTCCTAATGAATCCAGTCCTGATAACCTCTGTCTGACAAAAAAATACCCTCTCCATTAACATCCAGCTTAGCAACTCTTTACAGTCAGTGGCTCGAACAATGTCAGGAGCTACAGGGTCAGACATTTATTTTTTTCCTTTTCTTCTATTAGAATCTAAGGCGCAGGGGAAAAGGAGAGGAAGACAGATCTTATTCCACACAAGCTTATGGAGAACCAAGGAAAAGTGCTTGACTCAAAAATCTTACACCATACATTTCAAAATATATGTTTACATAGTGATAAATGTATAAACAATGAGTCGATGAAGCTACTGCAAATCCAAATAGAAAAGTGGCTTAATTATATGTGCACCCTTTAAACCCGCTGCTGGAAAGATTATCATATTTGCATTAGCTAGATTTGTTTTGTGTTGGTGGGAGCAGAGGGAACGTCAAACAAAGAATGCTTGGAATTCAAATGCTCTCAGAGCTTGGAAAGCTGAATCCAGGCAGTGGTTTGTGACATCCCCACCACAAACAAGTACAATCACTTTTGCATATAAATGTCTTGAAAATAAGCTGTTCTGTGACATAGGTGTGTAAATACTAGCACGATAGCCAAATTCTGTGCCTGCCACAGTATCCAGCACATGAAAAATATCCCAGCTCTTCTTTCATGTAAACTCTTTTCCTTTTCTGATGTGCCCACTACCTTTTGGGAACTATTGTCAGAATATGGAAGAGGAAAGACAGCTCATGTTTTTTACATGCTTTTCAGAGAACCCATGACTGGTCATTATTGAAAATAAGACGCTGGTTTAGACGATCCCTTGATCTCTTTCATGGTGGCAGATTTTGCACTCTTCTTATGACACATTTTCAACCCTGGAGCCTATGCACTTTGGCATTATTGCAGATTTACCTTGAATGTGTAGCTTCCTTCACGAAAAACCTCTGTAATGGGTTGTGGAAATGTCCATTGACAATTATTCCTTGGGTGAAATGTTTAGACTTTGAAATGACTCCTTGTATTACTGTAACACTCACAAAGCTTGTGATAAGATGCATAGAAAATGTTTCACATATGTCTGAGCAAGCAAGTCTACAACACTAGCAGCAATTTCTGAGTAGCCAGGAGATATCTGAAGCCTAAAGTGAATTCTCCTGCTGGCTTTTGTTAGCATTCAGAAAGCCAAATGGAAAATGATCATTCTGCTTCATAGCAGGATTTCCAGTCATTGAAGTATATCTTTGTTCTGACTTGGAATGAAAATGAAACATTTCAAAGTTCTCTGAAAAACAGGCATTAGAAAAAGTGTTTGGAACATTGGGAAAAAAAAAAAAAAGTGTTTTGATCTTTCCTAAGCAAAAGAAAAATTGTGCTAGAAAAAAGACATTGGTAACACAGAAGTCCTAAAGGCATTGGAGGTGCTGGCTGAGCACAGCGCCTCTGAGTATCTATCTTCAGGCCCCTCATGTTCTCAGACCATAACCTGTTTCTGCTGCATTCCTAATCCAGCCTCCAGGACAGTGGGTTCCTCAGAACATGGTCATGAGTTCATTCATGTTCATGAGTTCCCGTGAGACCTGGGAACTTAATGAGCCTTGGGTCCAAGCAGATCTAACAGACAAGAGACAGTATGCAGCTCGTCAGACTTGAGCCATACAAAGGTTATACATCCAGTGTAGTCATTTCGTTTGCCTGCCTGCAGTCAATGGTGAGCAGTAGGCAATCGCAGTGGGTAATTCAGAGTGGAAACTTTATGCTGTCTGCCTGTATTTTGATGGTTCCCTGTCAGGTTCATCTCACACAACAATCTGCAACTGCAAGGAAATTAATTTCATGTCTCTGATAATTTGGTGCAAGTTTCGCTTTTCTCCTGTCTTTGATTTAATACAAGGGAAAAGTGGGTCTTCCAAGATGCTTGTGACACTCTGCTTACTGGAAAAAAAAAGGACTAGAAAGGAAATTTCCTTTAGGCTTCATTTCTTCTCTTCTTCCTCCTTCCGTGCTGTACATCTGCACCTGGTGTAGCTTCAGCAAGATATCTCAAACTGGGGATGAAATCCACAACTGGCTTGCACCACTGCCATTTGTTTTCTGTGGTGGCATTATGCCAGTCTTACTCCAGCTACAGATCTGACCTCTCCAGGGGGTTCTTTATAAGACGAAAATTAAAGAATTGCAATGAATATTCCTAAACTTCCTTACGCATGCACAAAATAGCAAGCGCAAATCCCTTGTTGCAGTTTTAGAAAACATTACTTACATTGCCTATGCAAATAAAAGAGAGATCCAGAAAAGCAACTGAAATTTTAACTAGCCTTTGTGATTTGCAAGCTGATGGCATATGCTGAGAGCTTTGCCTTTGGACTCAGGTTGCCACTACTGGCTCCCAGCACCCCCACTGAGGACGTTTTTAAAGGCCAACACCATTTAAATAAGCAAAGAGGAAGCATAGGCTTGTCTGCTCAGGGTGTAAGAAAAGAGATGAATTATCTCCTGCTTCTAGGGCTACTCAAATCAGAACGTACTGAAACAGCTTGTTAATCTGTATTGGTTCTCTTAAAGCACCAACACAGATTTAAGCAGTCATTTAAAGTGTGTTATTGGACTAACCCATCATGGAGTGCTGTGATGGTGAGGAAAATTTCTGCAATTGGTGTAAAAAAAAAGATTCCTGCAAAAATGGGGCTTTCAATCAGAAGTATATCCTAACACAGAAAGATATTACTGAAGATAAGAGAGTTTAACTTCACACCCACAGACAGCAAGAGAAAAATACAATTTCATACTTATTGAAAACTCATTTTTGTTTTCTAGAAACATCCTGAATATGTTTCAAGCAGCATAGACTGTCCCGTCCTTTCAAATATACGTAGGAGAAGACAGTAAGATAGCACAGAGATTTAATTCTCCTCTCAAAATTTAAGATTTCTTTATCAGTGGGTGACCCAAATTAAATTGTCCCTCTGAAATAGCATTGTAGCCTCCGCAGAATGAGTCTGGAAAGAAAGGGAGGAGCATGGTAACATGGAAGAAAACTGTAGTCTTTTTTTCTGTCCATTTTCCATAAGAGATCCCTGCTTAAAGTTAGCGGGGGCAAAACAGCATAACTAAAAATCTATTGCTGTCTGTCTTTAGGCTACAAATCAACTTGCCAAACATTTTAAGTATCCGTGATGCTGAAGTTCAAAATTAGTTTGCACACTACATGTGTATTCATGAGAGAGTACAGAAAGAGTGGCACTGAAAATCACTACGCCCACAAAGCTGACATCTCCAAAGAGAAACTGTAGAAAAGTGGGACTGTGAATTTGCTTTTGGTGCTAAATGATATCTAGGAAAGAAATGCCTGCCTTTTAAGTCATCAAACATGTAGTACTCCAGGGAGAGAGTTGAGGAGGAGCGGCAGTATTTCTACTGTCTTCTACATGTTGTTAGCTGTGAATCTGGTCTTAGAGATCAGGATCACCAAACAAAATTGAGCCTGTGGAAAAAAGCTTTGCAAACCTTTCTTATTTTAAATGGTTTCCAAACAAAGGAGCAATGGCAAATTTAGCCTGTGATCATGTGAGTGGTTGCTTTCTTCGTGAGAAATCTTGATTTTTCTTTTCTTGAATTATCAGAAAGCTTCTGTGTGGTGATCATAGCTGTTGTGTCAGGAGCTTTCTCTACATAGTTATTGCTTCCAGTACTCATCAGCTTTGATTTTGTGTTCTTCCTCCATCGCAGGTGGAAGCACGCCTCCTGGCATAACTGCACCAGCTGTGCCTAGCATCCCATCTCCAATTGGGGTGAATGGTTTCACTGGCCTCCCTCCACAGGCTAATGGGCAGCCCGCCGCAGAAGCCGTGTTTGCTAATGGCATACACCCTTACCCAGGTAAGCCAGACCACTGCCGTGCCCACAGCCTGCTTCATCCACATTAGGGAAATGTCTGTAGCATAAGCTACTTCAGAAGGATTATACCCTGTACCAGGCAGTGTGTGATAGTTTTCAAAACAATTGCTGCATTCAAACCCTGTGGACTTACCAGGGCTGGTGACTGGAGCTAGTTCAGCACATCCACATAACAGACTGCTCAGCTGCATCCTTTTGTGGCATGCCATTGGGGACAGCAGATAGATAGGGTTCATAGACTGTGACTAGCTCAAAAGGTGCCAGTCCTGAAGGGGTGATTTTGACGTCAGAAGTGAACAAGGGGGATTAAAGAATATGTATCTACCTCTGTGCCTGTACTTAACAGATACATGGACACTGTGAGGTTGTAATCACCAAGAACTTAGGGGTTTACAAGTCCTTAATGTGCACTTACATTTTTCTAGCTTTCTCGGGATTTGATAAAGACCTCTGCTTCAAGCTGGAGCTAAAATGACATTTCTTAACAATGATTATATACACACTAAGAATACCAATCACAACAATACAGATTTAAATAAATTTTACTAATTGATCCTAGCTACCAGCTAGCAAAGGTATATTTTATCCTGGAACATTCAGATTAATCTAATCTGTCAAGAAATAAGCCAGTTACTCTAACCAAAAAGCCCACAAACAAAATAAAATCTTTTCACCTCAACCAGTCCTGAAAACGTATAATATTCAGCACTACTGGGGACTTCCTGAGCTACAAGGAAAAAAATCTCATAACACAAAAGTACAGAAGTCTTGCCTAGTTACTGCTCAAAGTCACTGAAAGAAAACCTGTGGATATACCAAAGGTAAACCCAGAAATACCAACAGTATTAAAAAAATAGCTATCATTTCCCCTGCACACGTCTTATAAACAGTTAGCCATGAGCTGAACTTTAAGTGGAATTGAAATCAAGGGACTTTTTGTGTTAAAAATTTAGCCACATATGTATGTTTGAAGCAGTGTAGAGGAATGAGCATTCTTGGTGGCTAATGGAGGCATCAAAAGATTGGATGAAGACTTAGTGTGCTCAGTGAGCTCAGTCACAACAGCTGGAAACCACTCAATCTTAAGTATTTACCTGTTTGCCACCCTATCATTTCTCTTTTTGTCCACTCATTTCTATGCCAGTTTTTGTCACTCCTTTATCTAGCTCCTCTTGGCTAATTTTCCATGATCCATTACTGCAAATATCAGAGAAAAGATGATGTTTCTAGATGAATCATAATGACTTCAGCTTTTATTACTATCTCTAAATACCCTCATAATTAAAGAAAGCCTCAAGTTAGGCATTTCATCCAATATTATATAGAAGTCAATGGCCTTAATCTGTTTCTCTCTGGTTTTGAAGAGGCTTCCTCAGCCAGCAGTCCATAGTAAGTCCCTGCACAAACACAAGAACATAACATACCGAAAGGTAAAAGTCATCTTTGCTTCACTTCAGTGCAGGCAGAGGGTCTTCCCTTTGCCAGAAAATTTGACATTCCAATATTTTGTATAACCTTTGGATTTATCTCAGCATGTCTTCTTTGGTCCTTCCTGGTGCTCAGCTTTTCCTCAACTCGATGACATCCTAAATGATAGCAGAGGTATGAAGTGGTCAGCCAAGCCCTCACCTCTCATTTTACCTCAGCCTGTGCCCACCAGCAATGAAACTCTAACAGCAAGTTCCTTAGTAGCAGGTTGGGTGTAGGACAAGTCATGTGTTTGCTCCATCTTATTCTCTTCTCTTCCTAATGAGCATTTATGCACTCTCCAAAACTTTACTCCTTGCCACAGGCTTTATTGAGGCCTGGAGCTTAGCAACGTTAAAAAAAAAAAGGATTAGACATTTATATGGATAATGAGAACATCCACAGTCACATTAGACTGGATATAAATGCAGAAAGGACACAAACCTTCATGCTTTATTATATAATCCAGCCACTAATTGCTTGGGGTTAGAAAGAATTTTCATCACTGGGCAGCTTATTCCATCATTGTTCATTATAGGATTTTTTGTACTTTACTCTGTAGTATCTGTTATTGGCACTGCCCTGTGGTTCTGCATTTCTAAATGCAAGTATAGAAATAAAATATTGAAGCTGAATATTCAGTTGCACTAACACTATAGAGGAGAAAAGAACATGCCAGTGCCCATCCAAAGTCAGCATCTTCCAAACAATTTTCTTTTATGATATATCTCTCATTCTAAAAGTGGCCAAGAGTGCTGCAGTATTATGTATGTTACCATAGTAAGCTATGGTTATGACTTGCTATATATTGTTTAATGCCTGAATTTTGCTCTTAGATACTTTTTCATACCCAACAAAAAAAACCTGAAATGTGGGTTCAGACCATTATATCCTGTAGCAGAGTGTGCTTTGTTGCCTGAAAATAGCAAAGCAGAACAATCAAAATCTGTAGAGGAATGACATCCACATCATTCAGACCCAAATAAATCTCATTAATTGTGCAGTTTGTCTACACGTTCACCTTTGTGTCTAGCTATAATATTTTTGATGTTACATCTAAGCAACTCAAGAACTCCACAGCCTTTCCACTATAAAAGTAGGTCCAAATTATGTAATTGTATTTGCCCCGCAGTTTCACTCTTTCTTTTTTTCTGTCTTTCCCTATCTTCTTTTTTTAATACCACCTTTGTCTAGAGCAGGGACACACACAAAGTACTATTTGGATCAGACTGCTGAACTTCTTTTGTTTTGGGGCAAAGGCTAGAATAGGTCAAACATCCCTGCTCACCAAGCTTCTAATCACAGCACCAAACCCTTCAGGAATTATCTTTTTCTGTGACTTTGGCTTGAGTTACAGATCCATGAAGTACCCCCAGAAAACAGTTCCTTGCAGACAGCTCTTTGCAACCCTTGTTCTCACTCTCTCCAGGTACAACCAGTACATAATGCCTCACACTGCACTTTTTGCCATGGACAGAATCAAAAGGGAGGAAATATTTCTCCTCCTAGTACTATGAGTCCCTTTGGATATTTGACCCTATTGTGCTAATGCCTACCCCTTAGCTTGCGAATCTGATGAATATGGCAACACAGTATGACAATGAGCATAATCAATTGTGCCATGGTAAGACTCTTTGCAGCAGCGCAAGAGAGTTTGCCGCTTCACCATTAGTCACAGTAATAGGGATTGCTCTCTTCTGCCCACATTTTTTATCAAGAACCCAGTGCCTCTCTTGTAGCAGTGTATCATCTACAACAACACATGAGATCATCTGCACAGACCTGCATGGGTTTCTGCTATGTTTCACTTCATCAGCACTCTTCTCTCCAGAAACAAGTCCTGCAACTACTGGATTGCGTTACGAGGGTCTACACACAATGTTCCCTGCAGAAGTAAAACCTCCTTAGAGAGAGAAGAGGAGGGGAGAATAGTGGGAGATCAAAGGGCAGTGAATGAGGAAGAAGGGAAGCAGCTATCCCAGGGTCAGCAACACAAAAGGAGAGAACTAGAAGAGGGCACAAAGCAGAGCACTCAGAAAAAAACGAGCACTGCTCTGTTGTCTTCTACACAGTGATGTGCCCAGGAAGGAAGCGTAAAGTACCCATAGTACCCCAAGGGATGTCTAGCTTGACTAGAGCCAGGAGCAGACCCAGTGGAATGGCAGCACGGGGAAGCCTCAGATGGAGAATGCTTTCCACCACACTGGTTTCTTCAGTGTGTTCAGTCTGAACTTGGGTTACTGAGAACCACAAAAGATTTCCCTTGGTTCTTCATCATTCTCTATAAACGTGTTGCCTCATTCACTGCTCTCAGGCTCACAGTGCTACTGTTCCTGATTGTCTGCAGCTGCCAGGAACAGCTTCATGTATCCTGACTGCAGATACTGCAGAAGTCCCTCCATCAGCCTTTCCTTACTCAGTGTATGTCTGGGTTAGTGAGACAGCAAGGTCCAAAAACCCACCCTGCATAGGGTCAAGTCCTCTCTGGTGCGTACTAGCTGTCAGCTAGAATTGGTAGCCAAGCCTTTATGCCCACATTTCTGAGCCACTGCTGAAACTGACAGCAAAGGTGTCTTCCATGGTTAAATTCATGTCCTGGGGAAACTCATATCTTAGGAACTGAAGCAAGACCATCAGTTTACTTTCCTCGGCTCAACAAAGTGCTATCAAGAAATAACCAGTTTCACCCACTGCCATCAGAGACAGGGTTTAAACTCCATCTGTAAGTTTTATCATTACTCAAGCTAATTGTATGTGAGAGGAGTTGTCAACAGTGATACAACAGCCTTATCTATAAGCTTGTCAATTTGCTAGCAGCACTACTTATGGGCAGGCTGCTGTTCCAAACCAGTCAGTCACCGGATCTGTCCCAACCTCAATAGACCCCTCCCAGTGATATTGGCCAGGGTCAGGGTTTGTTTGTGCTGACAGAGAAAGGAATGAGCTTCCACCATCTCACTGCATGCACTTCAAAGCTATCAGAGGATGTAACTAAGGAAACCAAGAACAGAGCAAGAACAAGAAAAGAATAACAAAATCACCTATAGAAGGTCCAATCCCCGTAACATTCAGTCCAGTCATACACCATGTCCTAAAAAATACCTGGCTCAGCAGCCCCTAAGCTTAGTTACTTGCTGTGGGAAATCTTTGGCTTTGTTGTATTTGTCCACCATAAATCCCGAGATGAGCTTTCACTTTCATACTTTGTATCAGCAGTTTCAAAAGTGCAACAGTGAGCTCCTGAAACATCATTATGACCGGAAAGCATTTATTTGACCCATTTGTAACAATCTGCCACGTGCCATAAACCACGCTTTACTGGTAAAATAAATAAGTGAAGGAATGCACTCATTAAAAATATAATAACAAGTTGCCATCTTCAATTGTAGTCTAAGCTACTTTAATGATGCTGTGTACTTCGAACGATCACAATACAGACATAATGAATGAGGTTGTTTAAGGTAGTTGTGGGAGCCTTTTAAGAGCCAAAGCATTTTCTCCTCTGATCTGGAAGAAGATGTAAATACGAAGCAGACACTTTGCTAAAGTTTTCAGAGAAGAGGCACCTAAGTAAGTTAACACCTTGAGCTTTATTTTTAGAGGTCACTTAAAGTAAGCTCTCCAAAATATGGAGTCAAGTGCCCTGCTGTGTTTAAAACCTGACCCTGATTTATATATTTATGGGCTCAGGCAATGGTAAAGAAGTCTGGTCCTGGCTCTGCTGTTGAATGAGTAAGTCACCTTGGTCAGCCACCTCCACCTTGCAACATTTCCAAGTCTTTTTTTTTTTTTTTTTTTTTTTGCTTTGTCCGTTGGAAGCTCTTCTGGCCAGATGCAACTCTTATTTTCCTGTCTCAGCAGAAGCCCAATTCTGGATGGAATTGGAGGCAGGCCTATGAGGAAAATATTAAAGATAACCCGGATTTTCAGGGATGAGCTACATTAACTTCATAATAGGCTAATTTGTTGTCCCAAACAAGCATCTTGTATACCTGAGATTGTTTCCAACTCACATGATAGGGTGGGGGTGCCCCCCTGATGTGAACAGAAACAGACAATGGGACAATGCATCTTTGACTGAGTGGTGTCCAGTCCCTAAATGGCAAAATGAGACTATGAAACACAGAATCAGTCTCTGTTTTCTGCCGGATCAGCACATTCTTTCTATTATTGCAGTTATTGTTGTGTCTGAATACCTAATTAATTACAACAGTAAACGCTGGCTTCTTTAATCACAGCATCAGCTGTCCTAATCAATCTTAATAATATGGGATCTGTACTATGGCACCCATGAATTTTAATCTACATAAATTTCTTAAGACCTCTCACAAGCTTGTTGTATGAAATGATGTAATTATGGCTATAGATTAGGCCTGTAGAGAGTGATTTAAATTGGATTTAAGGAGAAGGTGAATAGAGCCCTCCCACTCAGTTATTTATTTATTTATTTTAATCCTAGCCTTCACATGGATTTTTTTGCTATTGCTATTTTCTTCCCATCCCCAACATTCCTGCCACCCTCTGACGACCCTCCATCTCCATCTACCTCCCAGAGTCTGCAGTGGCAGAGCTGCATTTGTGGGGGAGGTGTTAAGACACCTCTGGGACTCTGAGAGGAATTAATGAAATATGCAAAGGAAAAAGTTGTGGTGATGACATGTTCTGGTAGACCTGTGTAGGGAGCAGTGCTGGAAAACAATGCAAAATAGATAGAATAAAGCTTGGCTGCTAGGAAATGCAGTTATTGAAGTGAAGGTGTTGAGGGGAATATCATGTAGATGTAAGGTTTGCTTACTCTTTCTACCAAAGTGAAATCTTAGGGTGTTTAGGGGGCCCCAAATATGACAGACCCTGCTTGTCTTTTCCAGAGGAACTGTGCTCTTTTTTTCCAGGCAGTAACCATCATCACTTTTCCTTACCTCTTCTTCTGGCTTCAGTGCAACTCTTCCTGATCTACATCACTGAGCAATAACAACAGACTTCTGCCACTTCTCCGACAACCATTTCCACCTGCTGCACCCACGTAATAGCTCAGCTGCAGATTCCAGACGAGGTTACAGGCATCTCAGGAGACACTCTTTATAGAACATCACTTAAACTGATTTTATTTATTTTTAACAGCATGCTTCTTACTGCCACCTCCATTCTTTCATTGTCTGACTAAAGCTAAATGCCAGGTCTAACACTAGCTGAACATCCCTTTAAAAAGTTGGACTTAAATCTGGAGTTATATGAGTAGTAAGAAAGCTTCCTGGTTTTAATTTTAAAGCAGTGGTATTTCGTGCTGACTTGGGAAATCATCCTTGGTTTTTGGCATCAGGCAGAGGATTCGGAAAGTGACATTAACGGATCTACTTTCTTTGAAGGACTTGGGAGTCATTTCTTGACTTCTGCCTAATGAATAAGTGCTGCCTTCGTTAAATTTATATTTATGGCCATATAGTAGGTCATTGGCTTGTTTTATGTCTCCAGGTTTATGGAAGGTTATCTGCTGTGGTCACCTTGTGGCATCTTGGCCAGGATTGTCTTGCAAAGCGACAATCATATCTGAGCAGAATTTTTCCCATGGAGATATGGAAATTATCAAATTAATATAGAGGCAGTGTCCAGGGATAAGGCTCTTGCCCTGAGCTGACAAATGAAGTTACTATTAGCATCTGTTTTCACAGTACACCTATAGTTTGCCCTGGCAAGGCCAAATCCTCAGTTTCTGGAAAGCACATCTACACTAACTTCAGTGGGGCTGACATGATTGATACTTGTTTCCTAGCCTCTCAGGAGCCTCTCTGCTTTTTTCACTTCATTTCACCAGCTGATCTTCAGTGTGTACATTACATCATGTAATAATGAGCTGAGAGAAAGGCTCAAGGTGCAAAAAGTTTACTCCACCTATGGATTTTAACTAACATTTTCCAGGGATATCATAACTATTAGTTGTTGCCACACCAACTAGTATTTATAGAAATAAAGAAGACTTTTCAGCTGGATGCGGAGGAAGGTTGTTGAGACAAGGTAACTCTCCTCCCTCAGTGAAGCATGATTATATTGCCTGCACCTTAGGAAGGAGTAAAGCAACTTTCTCTCCTGATCTGCTCATGCTGAGACACAGAATTGACTCACATCTCCCCACCACTTTGAATTTTAGTATGTGATATGTTCCACCCTACAGTAACAAGCAGCCCCTGGGTTAGCTCTGAATCATGGGACCCTTGTACATCTGAGTCCTTTCAGAACTTTACACAGGTCATCAATACGTAGGAGGGCTGTCACTTTACTGAACATAATATGGCCACAGCTTCCACAAATGTTTAATCTGTGACTAGAGGTGTCTGGACCAATACCAACCATTGGTTTCATCTACACTACAGTTGGAAGAAGAGGCAGTTACGCCCTTCACTAAGTTTAATTCATCCAGCACAATGAGCAGCAGTATGAAGATATATTCATGGCTGCCCAAGGTACCTTAGCTTTGTACTGCGACGCCCAGCCAGCCCTGCAGAATGTGTTGCCTGCATCCCCTGGCCTTGCCAGCCAGCACGAACACATCCATTGCACTGAAGTTACATCTTGATCTGTTTCAGAGCTAAGGAAGATGATGCTCATCAGTGAGCAAAAGTCATCACTTTTATTTTTAAGAACTCTCAAGTTAAAACCCTGCAGGTGGTCACTCACCACAACTGTGTTTCCCAAACAGACAAGATAGGTTGTGAGGGTCTGAGTAAAACAGACATCCCCAGGTTGGGGTTTCTGCCTCATCATGTGATCTGCTGCTGCATCCCAGAGGTGCTTTTGCCTCTTTCCTTTCCAAGAGCATCTGGGGACTCTTGGGTCACTGTTGCAGTCCTGCATGACAAAACAGCTGCAAATAGCTTGCATTTTCTTTACATATGAGAACATGATTTCCAATTTCAGTCAAAACTGGGTGAGTCAAGGGAGAGTTTTGCTATTCATTTCTATACTTATCAGCCTTAGCTCTATCTGTCTGCCCATCACCACCATCCTTCACCAATTATAGATTTTTAAAAGTTTCCTTCTTGTTTTTGGTTTCACTGCAATCACCTACAATATCCTCATCTTCATCTGCATTCTTAGATACATTATTATTCCCACTGGGCATCTGAGAACTCTTCATAAAATGCTTCAGACTGGCTGCAGTCTCTAGTTGATACTGCATGGTCTAGTTTTATCGGTTCATCAATAACTGAAGAGTTATTGTGCTTGACTTCTTCAGTGCCAGTGTCCTCATCATTACCAATGATTATCCTCTTCCTTCTCTGCCTCTTTTGAAGTTTCTATAATTTCCTTTGCTACAAAGGAATCTAGGCCCTGATCATACTCATATTCCATGTCATTGCAGTCTTTGCTGGTTAGCTGAGCTTCAGGAAGTACAGTGTATTCCTTATCTGCCTTAGTTTGTGGTCACTCATTACTACACTGATTTCCATCATACAGCTCTCCATCAGATAAGTCACTATTTGACATTTATTTAAGTAATGACTTCAATGAATGCTGGATCTTCCCTCAGTGTCAGTGGAGAGCTTTTATTTGGGAGCAATAGATGGTTTGGGACCCCTGGACATAGAATCTGTGTTACAAAGAACATCAGCCCTTGGCAGTGAAGGAGAAATTTGGAGGCAGCTACTGAAGAAAGGTGAAAAATAACATACGGTTTTGGTGCTAGTGGTAGCTTTGTGATTTCTGGAGAAAACAGAAAAGTCATGTTACTCAACTTAGTGCCTTATGAAAGCTACCAGAGTATATCCTTCAGTAGACTTCATCTTATACCAATGACTTCTAAAGCTGAAGGAGTCCAACCAATTAAAGGCCTGGCTCTGAAAAGAGAACTGCTGCATCAGAGCACATGCATTGTGCTTCCATGTGGCACTGCAGCTATCCCAGAGAACATGGTTTAGGGTCATAAGGAAACACAGGCAGCCCCAGCACTGCTGGAGAGGAAAAGGTGTACAGCTGCAGAGCCAAAGGTATATCACACAAGTTGAGTAGCTTAGATGCTTTCCTGTGCATCCTGTTCTAGGGAACCTGCTTTAGCAGAGGGGTTAGACTAGATGATCTCCAAAAGTTCCTCTCACCCTATGTGACTCTGTGATTCCATACACTATGAGCCAGGAAGTCATTCTGTCTGATGGAACAGCCAGTAGAAAAAGAAACTCCCAGTTAGATACACCCCTTGCCAACAAGTCCTAAAGGTGCAGGGAAATACTGAACTCTAAAAGCTTTGTGTGGGAGGGAAAAAGGCTGCATTTAAATTCTTGTTGTTCCAAACCATTTAGATAAAGCACTTTCCCAGTTTTAATGTTTAATCTTGAATGTGAAGAGTGATTTTCAGTGTGTATTTCTTACAGTGAATGGCTTGGTTAGAGTGGTAAGAGTATGGTTCCAATGACAGGAAAGATACCAAAGGATAGGGTAAGGAGAGCAGTTCACCAGTGAGCCAGGAGGCTCTCTTCAGTTTCTAGCACTAACATAAAGGGCAAACAATATAAAGCTCCTATAGCTGCTGAAATGTGTTCTCTCTGAAAAAGTGGCCAGCCCCACTGGAATTTAATCCATGTTAAAATTGTAAGCCCAGGGCTCAGTCCTGGAAAAGGTGTTTAACTGTGAGAAAGATTTTATTCTGATACAAATCAAAATTAGAAGTGTCAGGTTCCCTTCAAGAAAGGCAAAGCCCAGGAATCCAGAATATATCTTTTTTTGGAGGTTTTTCTCTTGGTCCTGTATGGGCAGGACATAGTCCCAGCTATAGCTGGGAGAATGGACAGTTTCCACACACGCCCAGCTAAAGCAAGCAAGAAAGAAAATGACCAGAGTTGAACAGATGTCACTCCGTCGTTTCTCCTGTATCTACAAAGAGGCAGTCATTACCAATTGTCAGCATGTCAGAGAAAGTGAATGCCTAAGTTCATTGTCAGCTTTTTCACCATCTTTCTGCACGGCCTGCAGATTGAGCCATGTCAGCATGGACAAGTTGTTGGCATGGACACACTGGATGAAATGTTCCCCAGCCATACTGCTATCTTACAGGACGTCAGGTGCTCTGCACCACCCTGCACAACCCAGCAGCTCAGGCTCCTCCTACACCATGCCCTCCTGGGGAGCTCATCTGTGGTTTCTGACAGGCACAACCTTCTGATCCGACTAATCCAGTGCAGAGAACAAAACCGCTGTGAGTTTATCTCCTGAGCAGCACAGAAGATTTCTTTGTTTAGCTCTATAAGCAGGTGGGTGCCACCAAGAAAGGGCAGTTGCCTTTGGGGCAGACACCATAGATCATTTCCTTTGCTTCAAACTTCAATACTGTGGTTCTTCTAGAAAGATTTAATCCCTCTACTGCATTTCCTTTTTCATTTTCCTCAGGATGTACCTTGTACCTGACAGCATATAGTCTTGGTCTGTTTAGGGGGTCCAAGTTAGCAAGAATCATTCTTCCAAAGGAGTGCATGTACTGCTGTGTCACTCAGCCCTTCGTAGGCGTTAGTTTTCTTCTACAACAATATGTTGAATTGCCTGTTTTTAGAAGAAAGCTATTCTGAGCAGAGGTTAAACAGGATAGACTTCAGCCACTTCCTTCTTCAAGGAGGCAAGAGTAAACGAAGAAGAGATTTTATATTTTGCGAGCGTTTCTCCCAGTTTCCTAGAGCATCTACACTTTAAAAATGCAGCTTTACATCCTGATGATGCTTCCACTGTTTCACAGAGGGTTTAATGAATACTCTTCGTGTTCTTCTGTACGAGTAAAAATCCTTACAGTAATGCAGCTCTTTCCCATTTTGCACAGAATTTGTGGGACCTGCCTAATGTCAGTTAGCAATTCAACCCACCAGCTTCCAGCATAAGACTGGATTACATAAGATTGTAATCCTATCCATTTCTTCCTGTCACTACCCCTGGAGATCTAGTAACATCATAAGAATAGGAGCCTCCAAGACTCATCTAGACAGTTGCATTTCTCCCTTCTATGTTTGATCTTGGTCTTAGCCTTCTTTCTTTGCATTTGGGGAGGAAAGCGTAGTAGGAGACCAATGGTAATCTTGGACATTTAGGCAAATCTGTATTAGTATCAGTTGCAAAGCATTTTGTCCATTTTCTTTGTATCCATCGCACTCATGTTTGCCACAGAATCACACAACTTGGCATGTAGCCAGTCTCCCCACCCTCCGTGGGTGGGTCAATGTCCAATGTCCAACCCTCCAATCCTTTTCGACTAGCTTTCTTGCAGGAAAAAAGAATTTAGGAAGTGGTGGGGCGAACAGCAGCTCCCTAAGGGAACATCCTAAAAGTACGAAGCCAGAGGGATTGTATAAATGTAGAACTATGCAGCACCAATAAATACAAATTAAACTCATAACAAGAAGTGAAATATTAGGGCCAAGGTGACATTTGGACTGGAGGTTCAGCCAAGCTTTGCTTTAAATATTTTATTGCTGCAGATAAAGAAAGAGCTTATCCAACACGTTTCTCTCTCTCTCTCTCGCACTCTCTCTTTCTCTCCCTATCAACCAAAGGGGAAAAGGAAAAAAAAATATCTTAACTAGCTTTGGTTGTATTTGAGCTACACTTCAAAGTTTCACAAAAATAAACAGTTTTAAGGGGAAGGAATGCACACTTGTAAAGAGAGAAAATGCACTTTGAAGCCAGCAAGGGACTGCGTGCTCTACGCAGAGATTCACAGCATCCTGCCTGGAGCAGACAAGCAGTGTCCCCCTCCCCTCCGAGGAGCCTCTCCTCCCTTCGAATGGGGCTGCCTGGCAGCAATGGGTCTTTTGAAGGGACGACAGGATAGCAGGAGCCAGTGCTTTGTTCTCTTCTCCTTCCCCCTGCTATGCCCCTCTTGTTTTCTGCTCTGGTTGAAGGATTCGTGTGCCGGTAGCTGTCACTGAGATCTGAGTCTGCACAGCACCTAGCACAGCATCAGTCCTGGACTGGGATGCAGGCTCTTTGGGGTTGACTGCAGCAATGCCAAGAATCGACATGATTAGACATGGGCTCTGAAACCTGAGAAAGGTGGAGAGGGGTTTTGTTTGCCCTGTGCAAAGTCACACAGGGCAATGCAAAGCTCAGGGACAGAGCCCTGCTGGACATCACAGGGGGTCTGCACAAGTCCTGTCTGTAGAATGAGTGTAGTCTCGGTGATCGCTGGGGGTCTAGTCCAACTTGGGATATTCTATGATTCTATTACTCTGTTTTAATCCCTTATTTCCTTCTCTATTCTGTCTCCACAGCACAGAGCCCCACTGCAGCAGACCCCTTGCAGCAAGCCTACGCTGGAGTGCAGCAGTACGCAGGTCGTTAGTATTAACACTTTCTCCCAGTAAACATTTCTCTTCTCTAAATTCTTTAAACACAGCTAACAGTGCTGTAGGGAGGTGTTCCTGAGATGGGGGCACCACAGCCACAGGTCTTCAGATTCAGATTGCAGTACTCATGAAACCAAGCCTAAAGACCCAGGGTCTTCTCTCCCTCAGGAGGCAACCTCCTCCCATGAAGCACTGTGGAATGGCTCCCACTGAGCTGCACCATAGTGCAGCTCCACTGACAGAACTGGGTCAGGTCTCCTCAGAACATACAATGAGCAGCTGGAAAATCAGGCCTCTTGGTCTGGGGGACTCCTTGTGCTACAGAAGACCTGGGGGTCTTCTGAGTGCTACAGTGAGTAGGGCAGATGGGCAAACAGACCCTGCCGAGCCACTGCAGCTGTGCCTGGCAGAGCACAGTTGGTGTACATCTGCACATGCCCATTTTTGTAGGGTATACTTGCACTTTGCTGGTTGGGCATGTGTGAGACATCCCAGCACTGGGTAGCTCTGATGTGGCTGGAGGTATAGATTTAAGGCTTGCCTACAAGCTGCATATATTTCTGGTTTCCCAGCAGCTTCTCCATGACTTCCAGTGGGTGGACCTCTCACACTCTCACGTCTCTGTGTATGCTGAGCAGCTCCTTTGCAGTTGATGGACTGATACCAGCCAAAGTGACCTGGTGCAGACCATGACCCTGCTGTGTTCAGCCTCCCCTTGCGAGGTGTCCATGGCCAACACTGCAAGGAAGCTGCCACCTCAAAGTCATTATTTCCTGTGGTAACTGGAGCAATCATGGGCTCCCACTGAGGAATGGCTATTATTTCATGTCAGCGCTGTATCTGGAAACTTAATTTAATTCTCCATGTAGGGCTTCATTTGCCGGTATTTTAGTTATTGTCATTTATTGCTTGTGAGGTTTGATAGATGGGAAGCAGCTCAACCCTTTGAGCTGTTAATTAACCCCTCTGCACACACATGGCCCCTATCCCCCTCTCTCTGGGCTTGCAGGCGACCTGTACTCTGTATTTTTAGCAGCAAGGCACATCATCTACCATCTGTGGTATTGAATGGCTCCCCTTGTCTGCTTGGTGGGGAGCTGAGGTGGGGAAAATTGTTTAATTGCTGCACGCTGTTTCCACTGAGTTTGTGTAAAAGACTAAGTGTCTATAGACATGAAATGAAATGTATATCTGAAAGTGCATGCACAAGTGTGCTTCTGTACATATTATGTATAAAATAAGAGTGAGAGGAAATACGTATGAACTCTTAGAGTGCAAAAGAAAAACATGGGCTTGGGTTCTGCAAATGCCTGTCTCCACAGTCATCAACATGCTGAGTTCAAGAATGAGTGTTTCTGTGATACTACCTGGGATGGTTACCCATCTCTGGTGCAGGACATCTCACAGATCTCTGTTTAGACCCCCATTTAGATCACATGGGTGTCCCTGGTGCTATTGCTTCAAAGTTGAAGGGAGAATGGATGCTCAGAGACAAATGCTACCTACTGCCTGGAGCACCACCGTGACACTTCTGTTATATCTCAGGCTAAACAAGGTGTCTAAAATACAGGGGAAAGCCCACCTCTGGCCTTTTGTGATGGTTTGATGCAAAAGTTTCTTGCTCCCTAGGACCCCAGGACTGAAATCTATCCTTTTCTTCTCTCCCTTTCTTTTCTCTACAGCTGCTTATCCTGCTGCTTATGGCCAGATTAGCCAAGCGTTCCCACAGCCACCTCCCATGATACCACAGCAACAGAGAGAAGGTGAGTGAATGGTCTGTTGTTTTCGCTGCACCCAGCAAGCCATCCCCACCACACTGGTTCCCCTCCTCACAAACCCAGAGAGCATCCATTAAATGCCCCATTGCTTTGAATCCCTGGTCCACTGAGTCTTTTGTCAATTTCCATATGTGGTGTCATTGGCACATTTCAGACATCCTCGTGGGAAATCTCTGCCAAGATCTCCTACAATCCCAGGGAGAGGAGCATGCTGATGTGCGTGGGCCATAGAAAGGCCTGTTAGCAATGTGGGCAATAACATCCAATGGGGGTCATTAAAGACAGCCAACAGGAGTAATTGCATTGGAATAAAGAATTTAATAGGAAACAAATAATGGTGATTCTTCATTAGAAGCCAGTAATGTAATTTCAGACACCTGCTATTAAGTGGAGCTGATCTAGTCCTTTCAGCCTCCCTGGAAACACAAATCAGCCCTTTTAGAGAGCAATATCTACATGAAGATGAGATTATTCATGTAGCAAAGGCACCTGTTTCTTTACATTGACTACAAGAGGAGCCTGACTTACATAGTACATGGAACAGGATGGTAACACTGCAGGCATTAGAAGTATGGATAGGTGAATCTCCCACTGATGCATGTGATTGTTTTGGGAGGCATAACAATCAAAGGCTTGCTTAAATGAAGAGAGGAGACATTTATATTTGCTTTGCAGTCAATAGGGAACAGTAGGAACCTCAGAGGCAGCCTGCTCAGATAGCCCCAACCATCTTCCGCTACTCTCTTTGGACAAGAAGAGAAAACTGCTTACCTAAGTGAGGCATTTAAGTCAGGTCCTTCAGCTTTGTGTACAGACCCTCATTTTAAATAATTATATTTCAACTTACTAGATCACTAATTCAGATATATTCTATATGTGTTATTACATATATAATTACATTTAATATGTTAATACAGTGTAACAGTCAGAACAGAATGAATCTAGATTAGACTATCAAACTAAAACATTTTGATGGCCTAGAACTACTTTGGGGGAGAAATCTCATTTTGTGAGAAAATTAGAAATGTCAGCATTTCGATCTAATTTGGAATTAATTTTTTTCTGATGTCAGAATTTCCTGGGGAACACAACTTCCAGCTCCTGATTAGCTCTAGTACACATCCCTGCTGTGAGAACAGATGCACAGACCTAGCGTATCATTACCGAGATGTTTCCCCCATGCTGAAGGACTTTGCTTTTTATTACTTACTGGGGCTAGATTAAGCACAGGACAAAATGGAGAGCAGATCATTGCTTAACATAGCATTGTGCCAGGAACAATCCAAAGCAAGGAATAACTGTTGTGTACACTCTGAGCACCACTGCCCAAAGATCCCCATGCTCGTAAGGCACAGTGTGTCTGTGGGTTGAGGGTGAGTGTCACCCAGTGGACAAGTTATCTCATAACTCTTTGCTCCTTTCCATAAGCATCTGATACTGAGGATGACTGGGGGCAAGGTATAGAAGAGGAACCACTGACACAAGCCAGGTTGCTGTTCCCAGTGCCCTCCATTTTTGTGTAGTGTTTATCTGCTGTGGCTTTCTCTACTGTTCACTAGAGGGAGAATTTCTAAGGCACAACACTGTGTTTTAGCAGAGAGTCAAGGCCTCCAAACCTCTCGACCCTTTAACAGGAAGATGCAGCAAGAGGGAACTCTAATAATAACAATACTCAGTGCTGAAAAGAGTGCTTTATGTTTGCAAGAATGTGCACAAACATTGATTTGTTAATGAACCTACCCTACCACAACAACAACATTGATGATCACATTGTTAATAACGATGCTAACTCCCAGCTCCTGAATCCTGGTTGGATAACAAGCCCAGACTGCTTGGCTGCCTCATAATTCCTGTAGAGATTAGTCATTGCTTCCACATGAGTGCTGAGGCTGTTGGCAGCTGATGGGTTGCATAGGGTGGAACAGATCCAAAATTATCAAAGGTAGATACAAAGTCTCAACTCAGACCATGTCAACCAGGCAAAACTTGGGGGTAATTTCAAATTTGTGCTGTATTACTCATCGTGACATAGTTTGTGAAACTCAGAAATACACTTAGATACTAAAATAAAATAGGGCAGGCTTGTGACTCCTTCATTCAAGTATGCTGAGGAATAAATAGCAAGCAAATGCTGAGCAGACAATGAAGTTACAGCCTCTGAGTGTTTGCTGTGGAAGTGAGTTTTGAATACCACTTACTGTGCATCCAGACAAAAGCCTGCTTTCAAACTTTCATTCATTCTTGTGTGACAGCATATTTTTAATTACTCATGTTTACATTTGACACCCAGAGATAAGTTGAGACACTGCTGTCACCATCCTAAGTAACTAGCAACAAGCTGGATGGTGATGAGCATGGGCAGAACAATGGCTTAGCAGCTCAAGTCCAACCAAGCCAAATCAACACGCACCCAGTCCAGACCTCTCTGCCATATGTTTCAGTGTTCCCAGGCACATGTGTTTCTGTTATTCAACATGGTTTGCCTGTAATATGCAAACCATTCATAAACCGTGTGTTTCTTAACAACTTTTCTTTCCTTTTGTCTGAATCAAGACTACCTGTGCTTCCAGTGTATTAATGAGCAGAAATATCTGTTACTTAAAGCAATAAAACTAAAAGCCATGGTAGGTGTCAGGATAGAAATGAACCTTGATTCTCTTCTCATAAAACGTTGCAAGGGTTAGATTTTGAGCTGACTTACAGTCCTTTGAAAACCAAAGTAAAGTGCTTAGTAAAGAATTTTAGTATTGTACTCAGCCGTGAACTGCCAACTATACTGATCTTCAGTAATCCGTTAACTCAGTCCAAAACAAGACCTTTTTCTTGACAGTGAAGTTTTTACGTCAGGTTTTGCTATACCAACTGTAATCTTGTTCCAATGATTTTGATCCCTTTAAAACTCCTTGCATATGTGTACTAAGAACTAACTTACCTCTTCATAGCACTCTGAGTGGAATAAATCATGCATTCAGTCTCTCAAAAATAAACACATATGCATAAAGGGATGGCCATATGCATAATTATGTGGTCTACCGTAGACTGAGGAAATTAACTTGACTCAGAAATAAGGGGAAAACAACGTAGAGAGAGCATGTTTTGTGAATTCTTTACCAAGGAGTCTAACTGTGATAGGTAACTTACGGATGGATGGATTTAACAAGAAATTGCTTGTTAAATTCTAATGGCAGAATTTTCATATGCAAGCATGATAAAACAAATCAAACTACCCCAGGTTGTTTCTCAGTAGCAGGTGGAGTTTTCAGCATTGGAAATTAGCAAAAATCCTCTGTAGCAGGGAACGGAGTGAGTTTGGCCTTGAATGTTTGAGTCAGTATGGGAAGCCACAGCATGGGTTTCACAGCCACACTTCAAAGTAGAACTGGGCTTTTGGTCTCTACTTTTTCACACTCTTCCTGGTCTTTTCCTCTTGGTGCCCAAGCACTGTTAGAAAAAGCTGATTTTAAGATGAGCTAAGTGTTGTTCTCTCCTTGAGCCCAGCCTCCAAGCCTGGTGTGGATGAAGTTGTGTGCCTTCTGATCCACATTATGCCTTAGCAGGTATTTCTCAGCATATGCAGGCAGAATCTCTACTCATGCACAACAGATCCAAGACCCCAGGAAATACAGCTGGCGTTTTTGAAAGAATTTGCCAGTTTTACAGAGCAAACTGCTGGCTCTGGTGATGTCAGTGGGAATGTTGCCACTAATTGCAGTAAAGCCAAGATTTTACCCATTCCATAATAATGCAGATCTCAAACCCCACAGCAGAAGTGCTCTGGGGCATATTCAGATGAAGAAATGAAATTTTCCCTACTATTCTGGACCATGGTCTTCTGGACCATGCTCTTCTCCTGGGCAGCATTTTCTCAACTCTAACAGACACCTAAGGGTGTTGGTGTTTGTTTAACATTTCCAGAGTGTTTCATATCTAGCTTATTGTGCCAGTAACTGCATTGTATGTATGCAGAAAGGACTGAGGAAAGGACAGTCACTCAGTGGGGAGAAGCAGACAGGAGCTGAGGGGAAGAATGGAAACTTTGTCATGAAGTAGGGGAGCCTGAGTGTGGGCCACTGCGTTTCAAAAGTAAATTAGTTAAGCAAATGACTGGGTGCCTAATTGGTTAATTATCCCACTGTACCAGTATCCCCCCCACTTGCAAGAAACTCAGTCACCATCCCCATGACCTCTAGGAAATGCACAAGATGCAAAGGATCAGCTGTTCCTTCGTGACAGTCCTTTTAGCAAATTAGTGGGGAAAATTGTGCTTAGCAAATATTCATTAGGGCTTCATTTTCCATTAATCCAAAAGGAAATGTGGAGAGCCTGTGACTTCAATCATGCTGAGGCCCAGGAATTTTAATGAGCTTTAAATGGGCATCTGTCAGAATCCTGACTTCGCCGTACTTCTCCTGCCAGCCGGGGGGATGAATAATGGCTAATAAAAGGTGGGAGCATCTAGGCAAACTCCTCTCTCTAACAGGAAAGGCAAAGTTGTAATTTGCTGTGTTATGGCACCATAATTATGCCCCAATGAAGAAAACAAGAGTATTAAAAACCTTTTCCTTCCCTACACTGTGCCCCAGCTTTAAATGGGGGAAGTAGGCTCAGTTAGGTCACAGGGGTGTAAGCACAGGGGCTGGGTGGGAGGCAGGCATCCTATTTCTCTCTGTCCTCCTACCCTCAAGGAGCATGCACTAATTCCCCTTCATCTGGACCCTGAAAAGCAAACCAGAGCTAGAGTTACTTGTGGAGGTTATTGTAGAGCTGGCCAGCAGCTGGAAGTACCCCTGGAAATAATCTCCCTCTCCCCCCGCCCCCCTCCCCAGCCCCCCAAAAAAAAAAATAATAATAATCCCTGCCTCCTCCTAGTTCTTTGCTGCTGGTTTAAATTTTTGTGGGTTTTTTTTCCAAAAAAACACTTGTATACAAATGTTCCCTCTTGATTTTTGTTCACTGTGTTGCGTACTATACACAGTGGCACAAGTCACATTCTAAGCCAGAGGCAGGTTCTCCATCTTCTAACCCAAAATGCAATCCCAACAGAACATTTTCCATGCATTAACATTAACAAAAATATGTATTCCAATGAAAGACTCTTCTCTGGATATTTGTTACAGTATTGAGGAGGGAAAAAAAAGAGGCAATTCCTGTTCTGAAGTCTAGGATTTTGGATTTGAATCCATCTATCATCTCTTTTGAGGAACCCTGTGGACTGAGGGAACTGGACCAAACTGTCTAGATTATGGGGAGTCTTTGGAGTGAGTCACATTATCGGGCAGAATTCTGCAAAACAAAACAGGTTCAGGGAGTTCTGTATTCCTTTCTACTGGTATCTCAGTCTTCACCATGAAACCAGAAAGATAATGAAACATTTGGGTGCAGACCCAGAGAAGTAAAGGTTAAGTGGTGGTCTCCAAAAACTCTACAGATTAAATGAGGAATAAAGAAAACCAAGACTGCATCTGTTGTTCTTTTTGTTCTTTTTCTCTGATCCATTTTTCCGTGGTCACACATGCTGCTGTATTCCTCCGATTCTACATTTTATCCTGGTGTTTGTCCTGAGAAAGTTAGCAGAGATATATGGCTACTTTCTGAGTTCTAGTCTTCTGCTTTCTTCGTTCCTCTGAAAGTGTCTTGAAGACTAACATGAGCGAATAAGGAAGGGACATTATGACAGATGTCACACTGCTAAGCTTGAAGTTTTCTAAAGAGGATGAAGTGGTAACAAGAGACGAGTCAGGAAAACTCAGAAAGCACATCCCATACCTGCAGCTTCCCGGGTGAGGAAAGTCAGACATGCTGAGAAGCCCTTTCTTCAAGACCTCTAAATGCAGGCTGGGCTCTACAGACTCACACTTATCCCTCACCAGTCAGAGAAAGGAGACACCAAAGTAAATCCCACCATGTGGTTTCTCATATCCCATTTAACTCTATTCATGGATATTATTTTTTCTCTTGACAGGACCAGAGGGCTGTAACCTGTTTATCTACCATCTGCCCCAGGAGTTTGGGGATGCTGAGCTGATGCAGATGTTCCTGCCTTTCGGTAATGTCATCTCCTCGAAAGTGTTTGTGGATCGGGCGACAAACCAAAGTAAATGCTTTGGTGGGTAAAGATAACAAAACAATTAGATTCATCCAGGAAAGGGCTTTCTCTAAATACTTTACCTTTCAAACTGCTTTCTTTCTGCTTAAGCTTTTATGATTTCTCTCGATTTACTCCTGTCAATACTTTCCCCCTTCCCTCTTTCTTTCCTAATTGTCTCATGCTCAGAATTGTATGCGCTGCTTAGAGGTGAAGGTTTGGCAACTCACCAGCAGCTGGGTGCTGCAGTTGCTGGTGGTGGGGAGGAAAATATCTTGCCTCATAAAGGGAGATGAGGAGGGTGCAGAAAAGACTAAAGCACCTGGAGCAAAATGGAGGCAGTCAGAGGGCTAGGTGAAATGCTGATGGGGTCAGCAGTGGGAGCGTGTGGCAGAAGGGGAATTTTCTGAATCCAAGACAAAGGAGAAACAGGTCATGGAGTCAAAGGGAAGACAGAGCTTGAGGTACAGCTCTCCAGCAGGTGTGATGCGTTAACCTGAAAAGGGACAAAGGCTGAACAACATCAGCTGAATGCCTGTAGGGATGGCTGCTCAGTGAAATGCCAGCAACCGTGCTCTGAACCCACCAGACCTGAGCCAGCGCTACAGCACATACAAACAGCCTGAGATCACCCCGTGCCTCAGCTGGGTTTGAATAAACACTGTGCACACACAGCTCTGGGCATATGGCTGGCTCTGCTCCTCCAGCTGGAGCATGAGTGGGATACAGCCTCAGCTGCACGTGGGCTGCCAGACAGGGACACCCCAATCTGCACCCACAGGGGTGGATCAGCCTGCCGACAGCTGTGTGGTAATGTGTGCATGGTGTTTCAGTGAGATTTCACTGTTTGCAGAAGTGTTGCTATGGAAGGTCCTTTCAGGCAGTGCAGCAGCAGGGGAACCCTGCCACGTGGCACCATCCCACTCGTGGGCAATGGATCTCTCCCATCCTCATGCCCACAAATGGGATGTGAAATTTCTTGTTCTCTGCCACCCAGTGCTCTTTGCAAACCTTCCCTGAGAATTACAGTGGATCAAACTATTGTTTTTCTTTTCCTGTTACCTGCAACTGATCTGGACTCTGTTTCTCAGGCAAACTTCCAGAGTTAAGACTTGTTGGAGTTTCATTTGAATTTAAAGTCACTTTCAATCTCCACACTGTGCTTTCTTTCCATGTTACTTTCTCCACTCCCCTCCCAGACAGCCCGCCTCCAAAAACTCTTACCTCATTCCTTGCTATGGTGCATGACGGACAGTACTTCCAAGAATTTTATGCATCTTCTCTGTACACAGTTCCTCTTTCCCATCTACAGAGTGTCAGATCAGGTTGCTCTTTGACTGTAGAAGCACTGCTCCCTGGTGAGGGGACACAGCGATTCCCCTAAATAGTAATCATGGGATTCCTGTACTCTCAAACAATGGAAAAAATGAAGGAAAAAAAGATTTTGGTTAGAAGAAGCAGTTGAGAAGTTCAAATGAGAAATTATGAATTAACCATATTTATTCTAGAGCCCACCTTCTTTATGGAGTTTTAACCATATATAAGTTCATAACAAAATGAGCAGAGTAGCACAGCTCTAGGTGACATTGAAAACTAATGCTCCAAGGATATCAACAGGTTAGAAACAGACCTTTGGCAATGAAATTGCTATTCCTATCATAAATAATATTTAGGAGAATACTGTTCCTGGCTCCTCTCATAACTGGTGAGGGGAAAGGCAAAGCTAAACGGAGATGTGAGGTGAAAAACAGATTCACCATGTCTCTTACCTCGAAAGCTCTCTGGCTATGAGGCTTCATGAAGATAGTAACACATACCTAGCATGTGGGGCAGGGTTGTGGGGCTGGCTTTACTGCCACTTCCAAGATACTCTGAGGCTGTGGCTGAGCAGAAAATGGGGCACCTCAGCACAAATGTTTCTTAAGCATGAGTCTTACTGGAAGAATGTAAACCACAGCTTGGTTAATGGAATAGCATCCAATGTTGATTTAGGAAGTTCCAACTTGAAAGCAGGAATGTGCTCTTTGGATGTACAGACTCAAGATCAAGCAAAAAACAGGAATTAGAGATTGCTAGTAGATTTTAGTCACTTCATAATAACTTCTGAGGCACAAATGTTCAGATTCAGTCAGTTTTGTGTCCCAGGTGTCCCAGTTTTCACTTACTTTTGGTAATTTTTTGATGAAGCATATTATGTGTCTGTTGTTTCAGACAAAGACAATGACTACACAGCCATGTACAATACTTCCAGAAATGGCAGATGTACAGGTAGCTAATTATTACAAGTATGTCACTCTGCTCTTCACAACCTCCTACCCTGCTGACCTTCAAGTTTAGAGCAACATAAAATTGTGGAGAGTATTAGAGATAGTCAGACCTTTTATTTGTCTTGCTAAGTCCATTGAAGTTGATGCTGAGTTTTTTGTACTGAAAGTCGACTTTTTAAAAAAAGGAGAAATTACTTGTTCTGAAAGGAAAAAAGGATTTTTGTCAACTTTGAATATAAGAAAACTCTTTCCTATTTTTGCTTAAGCATTTCCCAAATCTCAACATGTAAAAACATAGCATTTGCATCCTGTTTTACTTTTTTTTTAACAAGCCAGAGCTCTCCAACTTTTAGCCTGGGGGGACAATGCTGTCTGGCCCCAGAAAGATATTCCACCATTATATGACCTTTTAAAATGTATCTGCTATGCAGATCCCAAGTAAATTGCTCGAACAGAGTCTAGCCCCAGGTTGCAGAGAAATTGTCAAGAAGTCCTGCTTTTGACAAACTTAAAAAATTCCATGGAGAAAAATCTCAATGTGTTTTTTTTTTGTTTATTTTTTTTTCCACGGAAAGAGAAAATTCTTCATTTTCAATTCTTCTGACACTGTTGTACTTCTTGTAAGTAGCCAGCCCAAAGTGAGTGAGTCAGGAGAGCACCAGCTCAAAAAGGGACTTTTATTCTTTCCTATTTGGCTCTGAACCTTCACTTCCCCTGCGCAAAGATGGATGCATTATATCCTTTGGCCACTGCTGGCAGGGTAGTGTAGGGGAAGACATGGAAAAAAATGAGACCAGTTACATGCCTTTCTCCCAGTTTCCCAGCGTCCAACGTCCTGCAGAGACCCATTAATAACTGTGTACACTGAAGAAACTGCACTCTAGTCATAAAGCCTTTGTTCAGAAGTGTTCAGAGGGGAACACTGGGGAATTAAGACTATGGCAAGCGCTGATTTCATGCAAAAAATGTGAAAGTAGTCAAAATATGTCTGTTGTTTACCATAGCAGGTCTGCTTGCTGCACTGTATGAGATTGCCTGAGAAACAAACCTGACTTCTCACTGAAAAACAGTCATATAAAAAAGGGAGGCTTCTTTGCCTAAGACTTTCCTCTTGCTGCATGCATCCAGTCTGGACCCAGATCCTCCCGTTTCTCCTACAGTTTTTCAGATCTCCAGCTCTTATTTTCCCCTCTATCCTGATGCAGCTGAAATGTGACCAAATACAGACCATGCTTCTCCCTTGCACTCATCACCACCCTCTCTATCCCTGTGGTCTAAGCCTTCATCACACTGACCATTTTAGTATCCCCTTGGGATTCCCTTCAGGCACTGCCTCATCCACCCTCTTGTATTCAAAATTATTGATTTCACTTTCACAGCCCTTCACCGTTCTGTCCTTCTCTCTCCTCTCCTGCTAGCTCTTCACTCAATGTGCAGTTGATATTTTTAGCCACTTTATACACACTTTTACTGTCACTAGGCCATGCTATGCTATCCTTTCCCAGTGAAATTGCAGGGACTCCATAGGAGTTGTTGGCTGACTTAAGAAAAACTGTACTCAAATCAACCTTGCCTTCTGGACACTGACCCCCATTCTCACAGTAGACTGATCTGGGTTGTCTTGCACAGGGACCATCAACTTCTACAGGACTCTGGGGCTCTATTTTGTGTCTGTACAAGACAGTCTTCCCACTGCATGTGTGTAAGTTATTCCATATGTGAATATATGAATGTCAGAGGACATGCTATTTATCAATATGCTGATCACAATGGTTCTACTGAAAACCTCCCTCTCAGATATGTAGATGATTTAATTGTGAGTGCCTTGTGCATAAAGCAAGGAAGAAAATTTCAGTGATATCATGCTATTAAAGCTATTAAAGCCAATGTGAGAAGAGTCACTCTTCATGCTGCCCACCCAAAGTTACCCCTCCCTCTGTGGTAAACATTCAGAATTTCAGGAGCAGTGCTGTCACACAGAATATACTTCTAGACAGCATTTGAAGACATTAAACTAGTGAAAGGCAGAGACAACCCTGTTCTAGGAAAATGTTTTAACAAGAGAAGAGAAGGCAAAGGATAGGTTTGGGCAATATTAATTAGGAAGACATGACAGAAATGAGAAAAATGTGGAAGTGGATGGAGCAGCAGAGGCCAAATGATTACCCTGAGGTGTCACATAAGATGTAGATAAATTAAAGCCAAAGCAATTGTTATACTGGTGCACTTGGAAATTCATTCCTCTAGTCACCTCTTCTTGAGAGCAGAGAGCACTTGACGCTCCGTCTCTTTGAATTCTATCAAGCATTAGACACTGTCAGAGCAACTCTGCTCCACATACCCCATGGCACCCCCAATGTGCAGCCCCTCATTCTGTGCCTGTGCCACATAACCTCTGGTGTGGAAGGTTCAGTTTCTTCCCAGAAGCCATTGACTCCAGAAGGCTGATAATAATGTTTTCCATGCCTACAGGGACACTGTGGTTTCTCTCCTTCAACTGGGTGTGGTCTGACACCTCAGGTGTGAACATGCACATCCCTGGAACACTTTTCACTTTTTCTATCCATTCCAGATGGATGTTCACTCTGGATGTTGGGATGCCCAATCCCTTTTTGAAAGTCCCCAGTTAAATGTAACAAGGGGCATTTTAGCTTTGCCTACAAGCACTGATGGCTGCGTAGAACCGTAGATTTATTTGGCCTAAAGAAAACATCATTTGACTTTTAGTATAGTATGGATGTCAAGTTTCATTCCAGATTTCTGCCAGGAGTCCACCCAAATGTTTCTAATGGGCCACCCAATTTGAAAAACATCTCGTCTTCCTTGAAGATGCCAAAAGAGATAAGAAAACACTACTTGACAAGAGTCATAGTGGCTAATAACACTCACTGTTAAATATTTCTATTCCCTACTCAATCTTTTCTGGCTCCTGTTTCATGAAAAGAAACTCAAGAGCCCACAGAGTGAGATTAAAGGTGAAAAAAGCAGTGAAGAGTAAGGACTGCAGATGGGAGGGAGTGAAGCTCAGAAGAAGGACTGAGAGAGAGTTTGTGTTGTGTTATTAAAAACATATTGTGGCAGTTCAGCACTTCAGTGTGGTGGTAGAAAGGTGGGGTGGGAGATGCAAGGCAGCAAGCAGGTCATGGCAGTCTACAGATACTGGAATCTGAAGCAGCAGGAACAAAAACATCAAGAGACTGGGGCACTGGGAAAGCTGTGCAGGACTCTGGGATTTAGGGGCTCCGTAGATCAGGTCTAAAGCGAATTGGCAACACTCCATAAGATGTAGAATTGTACCAGCAGACCCTGAGGTACATCAGTAAAATGTTGCTAAGCACCTGCTCACAATGTGCCTCCAGTGTACCCTGCCAAAGCTGGTGGCTCCTCACTTAAATAAATAAATAAATAAACCGGCAAATGACTCTCCCTAAATTCATCCAGGGAGATGAGCATGTCCAGGGGTAAGGTGATGTAATGGTATGGAATTCCAGTCCCATGTTCCGGTTCTATCTGGACAATCATGGGTTAACTAATCTGTGTGCCTCAGTTTTATCATCAGCTATCAAGACACTGATTCTTCTGGAGAGGAGTTTGAGTTACATGGATGAGTATGATATTTATCAGCTGTAAGGTTTTTCGTCGTGGGATTTTTATTTTTTTTTTTTTGTAGGTTTTTTTTCCTCTGATTCTTCCTTTGGTAAATGACCTTTCTCAGCAGATACAGAAATTATTAGAAAGACTTCAGGAAAGGGGTGGAGTTCTGCTTGCTTCTGTTACCAGTACTATCATTAAATTTGATTTTTTTTCCCTTTAATCTAATTTCAAACTTGCTAAGAAAAGTCTCTACCCTCAACTTTCTCTTAGTAGCCCTTGGAACTAGTCTTTGTCCTGTGCTTTGTATGGGCACTAGCAATGAATTTTGACCAAAGCTTTAGACCAAAGTTCAGTGTGTTGTGAAAGAAATCACTGAGTTGAGTACCTGAGTTGAGGCAATATGGAGATGACTTACAACATCTAGTAAGCATGCCCGACCCCTGGGATGTGTTGATTCAGGTTAGCACTGGTTAATTCAGTCTTCCTCACTTTGAAGAATGTGGTACAGAAAGACAGGCAGAGAAGGAGACATTCGTCAGCAGGAACAGGACAATATCAAAGGGATGCTTAGAAAAAAGGAGTGGAAGAAAATACAGTTGTTTGCATATTCTAGCTACTCTCTATTATAATCCAAAGCATCTAGGATCTGAAAATTCCATTCCAAAGAGTAAAGAAGGGACATTTCTGCAGCTGATAAGGAAAGAGATGTGTGAATAGGAAAAAGAAGGATATGTTCATCAAACTCAGTGTACAGCACCTCCAGCCACTGCAGTTGGCTGGGGGAGGTTTTAGGGGGAGGAGGAGGAGCGGGAGAAGTATTAGGGCTGTGAGCCACTATTCATTTACAAACTATAATTAATTTGATGTTTAGATTAATTTCTGATGCACTCTCAAAGGTGCACTGAAAGCATTTTTCCTTTATTATAATGTTGATTGCTTATTGGGGAGATAAATCTAACTGTCAGTTATGCACTGACTTACCAAAACTTTCAGACCAAGCAAGCATGTATGCATAAGGAACAGCTGTTTGCAACTCTCCAGTTAAAGGGACAGCTCTGTCTTTTCCCAATAACTCACATTAAAGAAAATCTATACACTGTACACAGGGATTTCTGCTTTCTTTTGTTGCTTAACAATTTATTAGACAAGAATATGTTCACAGAATTTATCTTCTATTTATCTGTCTGTCTGTGTATCCATCTCTATTCTATCCATCTCTCCACCCAAGTGATAAATACTGTCCATCCAGAATATTACTAGAAGCCATGTATATGTTTGTACGTACACATACATTCAAAATCATTTAAAACATTTTCACTAGTGGCGTAATTAGATGGAGAAACTAATTACTGCAGGGTCTTTGTGGCTACTCATTTAATGAACTCCGAAGGAGGAATGGCCATTTATGTGACTAATGGAAATGTCCGATGGTAAGAGCTAACATCAGAAGAAAGAAAAGAGGAAAAACAAAAAACAAAAACAAAAACAAACAAAAACAAACAAACAAACAAACAAAAACAACAAGAGTTTAGGAAGAGATTAAAAACTTAATGCTCTGGAGTTCAACCCAATTCTTCAGCTTCTGGAAAAAGGAAAAGAACCTGCTAGGGTTGTCACTTGTGTCTGCACAGCAAACGTACTAGATTTTAGATAGATGAAACCTAATTATATACAGTGGTCCTACCAATCCTCTAAGGACATAATAATTTCAAATGCAAACACTCCCAGGTATAGAAATGCCAGGGAGCGTCTGTAGTGCTACTTTCATTTGATCCAGCAGTTTTTGTTCAGAAGTAAGAAATAGTCAATCAAGCAGCCCCGATTCTGAATTCAAAGGGATTGATCTGCTGAACGTGGATTTTCCGTATCCTGCTTTTGTGAGATTGCAAAACTACAAGAGCATTTAGGCGATCCATTACATATCTTTTTATTTTTGTTTTCCCAAGATCTCCTTCCTTCAAGGCAAATTCAATCTGTAGAATGGACACTTCTGCATCAGTTCATCCAGCCATCCAACCATCCCCACATATATACCTTCAACTTCTTTATATCTGTCTGTCCTTTCTCATTCACTGCACAGGACTGCTCATCAGCTTTTTGAAGTCTGTCAACTAGCTTGTTACTGAGCAGCTGTTCAATAGATCTTCACAGCTCTGTGCTTGGCCCCAGGCCTTCCTTCCTGCACAATCCTCAAACCCCGCTATGAATATGAATTTATTATTATTTCCTCATCTGTTTTCCTAAGGCCCTTCCCAATAGAGCATTTGAGAGGTTCATGGGGATGAGTAACAGCATTTTAGCAGTGATCATGTCATCCCCATTTCACCAAGGGGATGGTGAGACAGAAAGATATTCAGAACTACTTATTAATCTTGGATGCCTCAGCTGAGATGCCAATAGCATGATAGGTCTGTTTGTTGTCTCAAAATACTTAACACAATGCAGGGTATGCTATGTTTATGCAGGTACAGGCACATAGTCTTTATACCAGCAAAATCTCAAGTCACAAATCAACTGAGTGTAAAGCAGAGAGCAACACACTTTACTAAGCTTCATGTACACCACTAAACTGAAGAGACCCTGCATATCTGCTCATGCTCTGTGCTATGACTGCCTGTATCTTTTCAGTATTTGCATGTCTTTGGCTCTAGTTTGGCCATGACATGTTGGGCATGGCTCAGAGTTGGCAAGGTACAGGGACTGTCCTTATACAGCAGTACAGAGAAGAACACCCCTCTCTTAGGACTGAGAGTATAGACATAAAGATACATGCCATGATGCGCCATTTGCACTCAGGTCCTGTGTATTTTATTTACCAGTAAAAAAAATGTAGCCTTGGAGATCTTATTAAGGAATTTTGTGATGTTACTTGCACAGTGTTAACTGGGACATCATGGAAAATGTAAATATCAAGTTCATTTCTCCAAGGCAGCATTTGGTTGTGCAACTAAACCAAGAAACCATCCTTTCCATGCCTTATTTACTGTCTGTATTCCAACACCAACAATATTAAGTTTGATCCATTGCCATCTTCCTCACTCTGCTATTCATTCTCCACAGTAATTAAAACAAGTATGCAATGAAAAATACAAAAATATGTGGCTAGAAGCAAAGTCTTAATGCATGTACAAAGCAATACAAAATTAAAATTTTATAGATAATATCAATTCTTGCATTTTTAACTCCTGAGTGATTCATTTTGCAATCTTATCATTGTTTTAATGTATTGGTGCATGCAGTATTTTCCTTTTTCAAGTAAGTGAACCAAAACCAATGCATGAGATGAGATGAACATCTTCAGATAATATGTAAGGACATCTTTGAAGCTTGTTTTCAGGAAAACAAGTTGCAGATCCCCATAAAATAGTTACCCTTCTTCAACAGACCCAGTCTCAAGTATTTCAAGTCCCCAAACAAGTTCAACCTCATCCCCACTCTCAATCTGTACTATATCACATATGTACAAGAAAGTAAAAATGTTTTATATATATTTATATGAAAATATTTCTCTAATACTTAATATGTCTGCAGCTTATCAAAAACAATGAAAACAACTGAACTAGAGTTGCTTAAGAGCAGCTTAAAAATGACTCTATTGAATTGTGCCTAAGAAAATATGAATATATTTTATATATATTTTTATATATATAAAATATATATATAATAGATAGATAGATAGATAGATAGATAGATAGATAGATAGATAGATAGATAGATAGATAGATAGATAGATTTTTTTTAATATATTTTTATATATGAAATGATAGAATGTCTTTCATTAGCTTGCAGCTGGTTTTTGAAAATGAGTTAGTAAAATCCAGATGGAAGAAGATACTCTGATTAGAATCAGATAAAGTCTTTGGTCAAAATACTCTTGTGTTAAACCCCATCAAGAGGTGCTTCTATTTAATCCTTTATACTTCCATTATCTAAAGGATGGGTGTATAAGCATTGGAAATATGAGTGTATAGTGGAGAGTAAGACTTTATAAGCCTTCAGGGTATATCCATCGTACCTTGTGAAGGTCACCGGGATTATTAATCATAAATTGTGGAAATTGCTGTTTCTCCCTATTTATAGACTCACAGAGCCTTTCATGAACCTCAGGAGTCCAACCTTCTGCTCAAAGCAAGGTCAGCTATGGAACTGGACCTCAGAGTTGCTCAGGGATTTATTCACTTAGGTCCTGAAAATCCCAAGGATTTGTCAACCTTCTCCAACATTTGCTAACCTTCATGGTGAAAAAGCTTTTCTTTATATCCAGTCTGGACTTCTCTTGTTTCAGTTTCTTCCCCTTGTCTCTCATCCCTCAATGTACACCACCATGAAGATACCATTTTCTCTTTCTAAGGGCAAGTGTTCAGCCCATGGACATCCTTATGGGTCTACACTGAACTCACTCCACTCTGTTACTGTCTTTCCTATGTTGAGATTGTATCCCTGAAATAACTGCAGTATCCAGATACGGTAGAGTATGGAGCAGAGAAGAATAATCACTGCCCTCACTGAGTGATGGTTTTCTTTGTTAATACTGCTCAAAATGCTGCTGTCCTTCTTTGCAGACAGAGCACACCACTAACAAGATCACCTAGTGTTGTCACCTATTTAAAACCTAGACACATTGGGTCCGAGCCCTCTTCCACCATCCCAGCATCAGTCCCCGTGATATATTAACCAGGATATTTACTGTTAATAAAAAAGAGGAGATCCTTGTAAGATGTAAGTGCAGATAACTGTCTTTGGCTACTTCACAGGCAACAGGCTTCCTCCGTCTTTGGCATACATTAAAAATTTGATCATTCATACCACCTAAAGGAGAAGTTATATGATTGTTCTCAAGATAGGTTTCTAATCACCCTTTACAATCCTTCACCAGTAAAGTTTCCAGAATTCATGAGGTGTGTTCTTTGGTCATTTTGTATCTCCCTGGCTGAACAGGCTTCAGAAGGATTTAGTCACTGAACTTTTCAAAGTGCTTATGAGATAAGAATTTTTGTTTCTTCGCTCTAGGAGTCAATCCAGGTTCCATGTTTTTAGGAGGTGCATTTTTACTCCACCTCTGCAAATCAAGAATTCCGTCCAAATTATCCATCAACATCCTGCATTTCTTAGATTAGAATGTAAGTTTTTTCTAACCAAAGGTGTTTTAATAAACGTTTTTTCCAGTGATTTTTCTATTCCACTTATTTCAGTAATAAAAATGTAAGTGTAATATGGTTTTGTTGGTGGTGGTGGTTTTTTTTTTTTGGTCTTCTACTCAAGGTTGGACCAAGAGTTCAGAGGGATCCTTGTGCAGGCTCCCCAAAAGCCAGAATCAGATCAGGCTGTAGGCAGTGATATAATTCAAGTCCTGCAGGCTGAATGTAACTCTTCTGAGGGACTGAAGGATTTTCACTGGGCTTCACAGGGATCTGCAGAATTCAAGATACTCTTTCAGAGGCCCTTAGTTGTGAATTCTCTGCTGGCAGACCCAGAGGAATTTATCAGCAGCTACACTACAATGTGAAGTTTTTTAATTCCTGTTGATGTTAATGACAAAAGAAGCCAACTGACCATATCTGTTCAATCATAACTGATGGAACTGAAAATGCAGAGGTCTTACAGTGACACTGGAAAGACTATAGAAGTAATGGTGGATATAGACCAGTACCTTATCTCCCAGTTTAAAATGTGTAAGACTTTCATTTCTCCTCTTGGTACCTAGCATAGTCCAGTGCCTGATCACAAACTACTTAATAAAACATTGAGAAACTTTTCTTTTCAGATGGCTCATTGCATATGAAGTTTTTTGCTTTGTATTTCACTTATAGTTGTAACTGTTTTTCACTTAATAACCTCTGTAGAAGGTAATGCATTTTGTGAATAGCATTGCCAAAAGCTGCTCATCACTATTTCTGCTTTATGAACAGAAGCTTCTGGACTGTGCAACAAGAGAAGCTTCTAGTCTTTCTGTATTTCTGTATTAGGGTGTCCCAGCCTACCAGTAATGGTGTACAATGTATGTAATTACATAAAGGGGAGAGGTCACTAGTTTTCCATCTAAGTAATGACCAGTGAAGACTACAATAAGGATTCTGAACATTCCTGATTCATTCTGAACATGAAAAACTGTCTGTAGTCAGTAGTCAAATTCAGTGTATCTCCCTGCTGGTCCAGGAAAAATGACTGCTGTTTTCTGCAGTGTACATGCGTAGTTTCTTTATTAAGAATCTAGAAATTCAGTGGAATCTAAGAACTCTGGAGAAAAGAAACAGAGATCAAGATAAGAAATGGACTGGGGCACATCTGTTGGGAGTGATGTCTATTGGGAGCTTCAGTAGTTACTTTTTTCTTGTTTATAATGTACAACTCCAACAAAACCAATGTAAAAATACCCTTCATCTTGATTCAGCAATGCTCAATGCATCCTTAACTTAGCACCTACTTAAATCTCCCTCAGAGCTAATTCTTATTTGTTTCTGGTTTTATACCAGGAATAGACCTTTTCTTCTTAAAAGTTCATCCACCTTTAACTATTATGTACTTTCCCCATAGGTCTTACACTGACACATCATGAACTCAAATATTCACAAGAAAATCTCAAAAACAAAGTCAAGAGTTCTTTCTGTTTATGAAGGCAGTTAGGAAATTGCTTCAGTTCCATTTATCACCCAAACAGAACCAAATATCATTCACTTATCTGTAAGTGATTCCTTGATGGCTAGACTGTTTGAGAAACATATTGATAAGGAGCATTACCTTTCTTTTCAATGAAATATAGTACTTCTTGTTCACAGCAGACATGTATGTAACCAGCATGTCAAAGTTGATTCATGAGGTCTTTCACGTGATCTCCAAAGGATGGCTGAAACCTATATCCTTCTCTTCTTTCATCCATTCATTTGATGACTTCAACTCCTACTTAGCAGAATGGGTAAACCCACAGTCAGATACGTATCCTATAGAAGGCTTCTGTACACAAGAAAAAGAGCTTTTAATGTTATCTTCACTCTTAGAATAAGAAATCTGTAGTGGTTTTCTTTATCAGATTTTCTGTATTTAGAAAAAGTTATCCCTGATCAGGTGCCCTGTTTCCAGTTGTATGTGAGTCAACTCTCCAATCAGACCATGCAGTAATTTAAACTGTCTCAATTTTAGTTTAATCTTGAATTTTAATCGTGCTTTCAATGTAATCATGGCAACAATATCTATATGAAAGAACAGACTGTAAAAGAGGAGGATAATAGAAGTAAAAGTCTTCGTAGTTAGAACTAGCATATTGAGGGTCTGCTTCTACACACCTCAAACTTTCTCAGCAACTGCTCCTTTAAAGCAGCATTTGGAGAGCATCCAACTGACAGTGACCACTTCTCTGCACATTCAAGATTGCCCTGCCTCACTGTATGGAAGTCACTGCTTGGGATGACGGGAAGGTGACACAGGGAAGAAGCTCATGTATTTCTATCTACCTTCTGCACTGGGTGTTCTGACCTTTAGAGAAAGTTAATCATGCCATCTACTTTCACTCTTCATTTAATCTCCCCTTCCCATCTGTTCAGTTTCTCTCAGCTGGAAGCAAGATGAAGAACGAGTACCAGTCAGCTGTCTCAGTGGTCCACAGCTCACACTTTGGGGCCATTTATTATAAGGCATTAGCATCAGTTGTCACCTTTGTCATGACAGTTACCACAGCCCATGCCAGATAGGTAGGCAAGAGCTGATTTACCAAATATCTGAAAAGTGAAATAAACAATAGACAGAAAGACAGACAGATATACAGCATCAGAAGGGACTGTTCTGATCCTTTGGAATGAATTCCAAAGTAACATATGCCAGATACCACAGCTCATGTGACATGTACAAATCTTCTGCTTGAGTCATAGCATCGCTTTTAGAAAATCTCTTAATCAAGATTTCATGTGATAGGTGCTCCACCCCTATTGCTAAACAAGATGTTCCAAAATAGTTAATTACCTTCACTATTTAAAAAATGCAGAGTCAGTGTCTTATTTCCATTTTAAATTTGTCAAACGTCTGCTTCCATTCAGTGGAAGCTATTTTTTTACTTTTTTTCTGTATTACAAAACCCACATTCTATTACAAGTTATTTATAGATTATGATTGGAAAACTGTTTAATATTCCCCCATAAAATGATGGTACCAATTATTTTTTTCAATCTAGAATTATTCTGTATTTCTGAATAATCCTTAAAATACATATATTTTTGAAGAAATCACCTGAACTAAATGTAAAATTCCAGTTAAGTATTTTTCTGAGCCTTATTCAGAGGTAACATCACTATTTCTAGAGGTTATTCCCCAGAGATTGGCTTTATCCAAAGACTGTACTGAACCCCTTAAGTATTTCAGCTTAATCCAGAGAGTTCGTGTATTTGGCTATTAACAAGAAACTTATATTATTCTTATAAGCACAGCTTTCTAGTGAGTAATTCTCCTTTTTATGATCTACCTATCTTTTTTTCCTGTGGGTACTTAATTCTCCATTTGGTTGGGTTAAAATGAACACTATTTAACTGAATCCAGCCTACATAGTGACCCAGGTCAGCCTGACTTACTCTGTCATTTTTTACCACTTTCAGTATGACTGGAAAATTTTACCAGTAGTTACTTCAGCTATCTTCCACATAGTGTTAGAGAAACTAAAAAGCAGAGGTTTTAATGTGCTCGTAGAAGAGTCTACAAGAAATACTTCAATAGTATAAGTCATAATTTACAATTTTTTTGGATGGTATATCAGTTATCAAAATTTTTAGAAGCTTAATATAAGCTGCTTTTATTTTTATAGGAGAGTTTAAGTGTACTCTATAAAAGCTTACTTTATTAACCAAATTAGCAATTTCATAAGATCAAGTTTATTTGATAGATTCTATTTTACGTGAAACCATTCCGATTAGTATTAATTGTACACTTTTTAATTCTTTTCCGTATCATCTCCTGCCAACATTTTCATACTTTTGCCTAGGCTTATGAAAGATTAAGTAAGTTTACCAGGTCATTTTGTTTACATCCTTAAAAATTAAGAAAAGATGTTGTTTTTTTTCTGGAACACTTTGAAGCTTTTCTAATGTTCCATAAATATCTAAAATGAACATTAATGGTTCAGCAAATTTCTGAGCCAGTTCTTTGAATATTCTGAGGTTCCAGTTATCTCATCCTGCAGATGTGAAATATTTAATAGTAGTTGTTTAGCACTGTCATCAGTTGCTGACTGTTCATACATTACAAAATGGGTGGACGGATGGATGGATGGATGGATGGATGGATGGATGGATGGATGGATGGATGGATGGATGGATGGATGGATGGATGGAAGGGATGGGATATTTAACTGGATAGACAGATCTCACTTGGACATGATTAAACATCAGAAGGTTAAATATTCCAAAAAGTCATCCAACCCTATTAGACACTGGAAAACAGCTGAAGTGCTGTGCCCTTGATCTGCAGACTTACTCCTTTATTGAGTATTCCAGTACCCATAAATCACCTTACAATACAATTCCTTCCAATGCACACATACATTATAGAGCTACTTACATACAGATTGTATCCTGAAATTCTCCACAGCACTAAAAAATTGCAAGCAGCTACTACATTGTATTAAGAGCATAGCAAGGTAAAGACCTTGCAAAGCAATTAAAAGAGAGCCTCCGTTCTCTGATAAGACTAATAAACATGGGAAAAGAGAAATTGAGCAGTCTTAGAAATGAAATGCACTGAAGTAGCAAGGAAAAGCTGAGAGGCAGGAGGTCAGCTCTTGGAGGGGAGGATGGGAGCTCCTCCATGGAACCCTTCCTACAGAGGAGAAGGCTCTTGTTTGAGCACATCATAGTTGCCTTCCCAACAGAAAATGCCTCCTTGCCATTCCTAGATGTCACCTTTCTCAGAATAGTAGCAAAAGCAATGAAACCATGTTCTGGGGGAACATCTATATTAACGGGCAATTGCATTAATAACTAATTCCCTAACTATTAACACAAATATTTTTGGAAGAAATAACAGAACCTCTGGTATAAGCAATTGCCAGTGCTTTCTGCAGGCTCTTCCACTTAACTAGTTTGGTTCAGCCTCCTCCTGTCTACTGGGTAGCAACACTGGACATTCAAGGGAAGCAAGGGGCATGGCCTCCTGCAGTAGCACCAAGATCATGTGCATGATAGTTATTCCCCTTCTCTGCATGGGAATTTTCCTCCCACATCCACAGGTCCTGCAGAACATAGTGTCTTCCTCTTTTCTTACATTTGTTTACATTTTCCTGAGGCCAGTGTTGAACAAAGGGACAAAAGTTCAGCTGAATGAGATTGTCTCCTTAGCTAATGACATTCATAACTGAAGCAACAAGAAATGCTAGGAAATATCCCTCTTGTTAGTCAAATAGACTGAAAGTCAGAATCAGAAAGCTGTAACTCTGCTCCACCCATCCAAAAAAGTACTTATAAGGACCATCACCTATATTCATGGGAAAATGAAATTGTTCAAACTGTAGTTGTAGGCAGCAAGCATCCAGCACAGGTATCCAATAATTCTTCTTAGTTTTAAAACAAGCTAAATATTTATTTCCTTGAGGTTCCTATTTTCCTTTCCTCTGCCTGAGAACAGTCTAGTTACAGGAGCAGATCTGCTGTAGGACCATCTGTCTCAAGTTCAGAAATCTGTATCAAAAGTTCATATCTGGACTTGCTACTGGTCAGGGTCTTGACTTCTATTTCTGAGGATGCTCAGTGTATTTTTCATGTACTGCACTCTGTCTAGAGAAAGGCTTCCACTGAAAAGAAGCAAGATATTATTCCAACCTGGTAGCAGATCATCAAAAGCCTGTTTTGCACATTAACCGCTAATTCTCCTTGCAGCGAGCAAAGGGAAACAGAAGACTCGCAAAGACCAATTAGGAATCCAGGAGAACCTAAAGATGTGCTCATTCAGGATTGCACTTACTGCAGAAACTAATTCATGGCCATGTAGAGACACTACTCAATGTGAATGAAAAGTTCACAGTCACAAAACAGTCTTCAAATGTGCCCCGAGACAGATTGTGAATTCCCTTCTCTACCATCTCAGTTGGTTAAAACAGAAAAATCAGCTACACAGAAACAGTGTGCTGGTGTCATGATAAAGACATGAAGCTCTCTCAGAAAGCCTCAGTACCACACATTCCTGTGGAAAATATGGAAGCTAAAACAAAACTCCCTCCAAGACATTGTCCCGATTTCAAACTGTAGGAAAAGTCACACAGGAAAAGGTTTGGTCAGGAGAAGCCATGGACTCCAATGTCAGTACCTCCTGGAAGCTGCTGTACAGAGTCAGGAAGATTAGATGCCCTGAGCTGCAATCCTAGCACATTTCTTGATTCTTTTCTGCTTTGATAAATCATTTATTAGAACAGCCTTTTTACATAATCCTGAGGGAAAGAAAAAAAAAAGAAAAACATAAAATAGATTTATCACAAAATCCTGTCCTCCTACCAACCATCTTCGACCAGGACATATATTTCTCTGATTATTAATTAACTAATGCACAGAAACAGCTTCAAGTTTTTTAACCTCTCCCTTTCTCTTTTGTCCTTTGAGAGTGTAGATGACAATGCAGGGGCGTTGCTCAAAACACAGATAGCTTCTTGAGCAAAGGGAGTGCCAGCATTGTGCTTTGACACTGCAGTTACAAACCAGGACATTGAAGTCATTCAGAAAGCAAGCTCCTAATCTATTTTGTTCTTAATCATACGTGTTTAAATCCTGCGTACATCAGAAGAGAAACAAAACTGGTAAGCTGTCAGTAATTTAATTAACAAAAGACTGTCATATAATCTATTGGTAGATGACTGACCTGAAAAGAGAAAGGAACATGTTAGTGTGGCTTGTCTATCTGCCTATCCCTTTATCACTGAGAAATCTCAGCTCTCAGAATAAACAATAGTTTTTCTTCTTTCTGAAATCCGTCCAAGTATCTTCAGCAACAACATGAATACCACTGCACATAAATAACAGGAATGGGAAGAGCTGAACACATAAGCAACTTCTGGGCGTATCAAGACCATGAAAACTAAAACAGTCAAATGTAGATAGAAGCATTAACTGCCCTGTCCCTAGGAAGTGCTTATTAACAAAAATGCATTTGCCCTTCTCGTCCACGCAGTGTAGCCCCTCAGTCCCCAGCAGCTGTACAGTAGAGATCCTTATATTACAGCACTGGATATCAGGACAACCAGTGATAATAAAATAAATAATCCAAATCCAGTCCAGACCTGTAGGCAGCTGATATACCAATAGCGTCATAGTACAACTCCCAGCTTCATTATCTGGTCTAAATGAAATATAGTGAGCAAATGCACTTCTGATCTCTCTTATTAGACCCATTTGTTAAAATGCTGTATTATTTACAGCTTTGCACAGAATGAGAAAATGGCCTTAGAATTCTATCTTAAAAGCAAAGTGATGATAAAAACCAGAGTAGCTGTGTGAGCTTATCTAAAGGCAGAGTTCTTGCAGAGGTATCAGCATCCCAGAACCAGGGCTTATTACCCAATTAAAGGTCTGTCTTAGCAAAAGTAGACAAATCGTAGACCTCCAACACATTTGGCAATATTTCTGGTGGGGTTTGCAAGCATTAGGATTTTGATTCAGCAATTAATACCACTTTGAGGAGTGACCCACACAGGCATTAGCCAGTTAAGATAATCCTACCTGAAGATGTTAGTCCCTACTGCAGAACCAGGTAAACATCAAGTAAAACCTCAGTTTAAGCTGAGTACTCATCTTCACTGCCATCAGCGCTGGTTCCTGCTACACAGCCAGTGGGACTTTTAGCATGATTCATCTGAGCACAGTTAGTTATGTCCCACTAAAAAAATAAATTGCATTCTACGCTCCACTGACCATATTGGCTAAATCTCCATTGATTATTTTAGGATCCCAAGGTGACTTGCTCATAAATGTATGTATGTGTAGACACACTCTGAAAGTACTTGTTTAACCAGTAGAAGTCCATTGCAACAGGACCAGTTACAAGAGTAGAAATTAAAGTTCACATGGAAGCTAGGTTCTCCAAAGACATGATATAAACAGTTACACAGCTGCAGCCAACTCAGCTTTTGTATTTGGTAGTTGTGTCTACAATAGTAAATGTACCTGGCACCTTGGACTAGCGCTGGGTCCAGCTGGCGCAGAATGACCCACACCCAAACTATTAAATCCTGTTACTTTCCAGAATATCATGGCAACATCCAAGTTAAGTACTGAAAACAGTTTCTGTGCTGTACTAATACACTCACTGTGTCCAGAAATTCTTTGGAGCTAGGCAAAAGCCAGAACTGTGTGAAGGGTCTTCTGTGGTATGGATGATTGAGCCTCACTTTCTCTGAACTTCCCTGGCAGAGTTTTGGTTTACTGTTAGAGATAAAACTGATGAGACGCAGAAAGGAGTATTAACAGTCTAGAGGTTATTTTAAAAAGAAGAGTCTTTTTCTATAGCTATATTCAGTGAAATGAGTTAGCTAGACAGCACATTTCAAGATTAAGATCAAGGGAAGCATTTCCAAGGATCTTCCAGCAGTATTTGAAGGATAAATCCACTCAGGTGAAATTAGGAGGTGCTCATTTTCTCCCTTCTTGCTGAGATCAAATCACAGAGCATTGTTGACTGATAGATTATTCAACTAGTCAAATGTAAACTGGGAACATTACCAGGTGCTTACTGGCTAAGAAGTGATTGCAAATGCAGACCCATTGCCATTTAATGATACTACAGCTCATTACTCACTACAAGTCTAGTTTTCTGTCTAGAGATTGATGACTGCTGTAAGGCTTGAGCAACACTTCTGCTCACATCTTCAGAACTGCAGTGTTGGTACTGCCTCACCCTGGTAGCTGGCAGGATAACTGCATAGAGAGTCAGTTAGTAGGAGCTTTGCTTCAAGAGGGGAGGTCAAGGAGGAATGCATGGGTCTCCCTCTTAAAACCACTTCTGCTACTCTTAATAATCCTGTTGTCTCTCTATGAGGCTGAAATTGTAGGTTTTATGACCTCCCATAAAGCTATATTATTATACAAAGGCAGGGAATGCAGCTTTACTGCAAGAGTGAGAAGGTGTGTTTCTGTATACATGTGTATTCTTGAGTATGTGTGTGTTTTTCAAATGCAAGCCACCCTGTGTCATGTGTGAGACTTGCTTTCAAGGAGGAACTAGACCAAAGAGGAGGTGCTGCTCAGTGCAAACACAGAACAGCCCACGGCTGTAAACCATGTCCAGTGCTGTTGTCAGGAACAGGTGCATACCTGGCAGCAAGTGCTCAGCATTAGCTTTTTGAGGGGCTCTAAAGCTGTCTCTTCATTTCAGTCTATCTATTGAGAGAAACTGCGTTCCTGGGGCTGATTTGTGCTGCCAGAGCATCGCAGGGGTGGGAAAACAGATGGCTTTGTCTGGAGTGCAGGCTTGTCCAGGCTAGACTTACCTTGGGTTTTTGTTCAGAAATGTTGCTGGCACACAGGGACATTTCTGGCAAAGGTAGCAGTAATCTTTATACAAAGTGATGGCCCCCTGCCTCAGCCGTATCTCAATCTCATGGTCACTTCAGCTGAAATCGTGTACTGTGTGGGCATATGAGGTCTCATCCTGGAGCTAACATAAGGAAAAAAGTCAAATTAAAAACTTTTTCCAAAGATTCCAAGTCTGGCGCATTGCATCTAGTTTGGTTATGACCTGTCTTGCCTCTTCTTATCTTCAGATCGCAGGTCTTCTACTGAGACAAAGGATGGCACATTGGGTGGACTGTAGGTACAAAATTCAATCACTATGGGTGTTTCTGTTGTTAGATGCACTCCACAACTGATTGAATGATATGGTGACAAGGTATGAAACTATCTATAGAAAGCATTTTAGGAAAGCACAAGTGTTCATCTTTCTCAATGGCAGCATCAACATAAAGTAAAGGTCTGCAGTAACTGCCAGTTAATAAAGCTCCTCATATTGCTTAAGTGGCCAACAATCAAACTATTCATGCCAATGAATACCATAATGGAGAGCTTATTAAATTCACATTTTGCTTATATTGCCATAATAAGGAGGTAGCAGTAGGCATATCGGATTCCCTTCATTTTGAATAGTAGAAGGCAAAGGAAAGGTTATTTTGGTATGTGAAGGAGAAAGAGATGCACTCCAGTTGCCACAGAAGAAAAAAGAACAAATGCCTTGAGGCCATGCACCACACCTGCTGACACCCAGCTCTAGGGTAACCCAGATCTTGTCTGTGCTGATACTGTGACACCAGCATCTGAACCTCCATGCTACACATAGTCTCATGTCTGAACTAACACTCAGACCAGGCTCTGAGTCCTGGGACGCTGATCTGTAACAACCCCTTCTACCCTTTGCCCCCTACTGGCAACCATCCTCTCCTCACTTTCCTGCCCACCCACACACCCTCCTACCTGCTCACTCCCTCCCTCCCACCACCCTCAAGCCCTCCCCCATGTTCATTCTCAGTGGTCGTTGCATGTACGTGTCTTGGCCCCCTTCAGCACATTAAACCTCCTGCCTTACCTCATGTTTTGACAGGTTTTGTGAGTTTTGACAATCCTGCCAGTGCCCAAGCTGCCATCCAAGCTATGAATGGCTTCCAGATTGGCATGAAGAGGCTGAAGGTGCAGCTGAAGAGGCCAAAGGATGCTAATCGTCCCTACTGAGAAGTTATGGGAACCACTGGATACAAAGCACTAGCACAGGTAACTGCATGGGGAAGGGGGCGTCAGCTGTGGTTGTAGCCTTTCTTTGTGTTGTAGACCCTCAAAAAGATTCAGCTCTGCAACTCTCTGGCTTCTGCCTTTTCCACTCAGGCCTCTGGCTAGAGCCACACCACATAGACACACACCTGCACATAAACAAGGAATTGTTTGTGCCTCATTAGAATGAGAGGTTGAAGGATGCTTAACAAGGGCTCCCCTAGTGGCATCCTGCATTTCTAGAAAGTCTTCCTGGTTGCTAGAGGGGAGGCAGCAGCTATCCTGATTCCTCTTGCTCAGCCAAGAACAGTATTTCTGGTTGCTGAAGAAAATCTGCAATTAAGTGATGGGACTGGGTTGCAGTATAATCCCAGGTGACTGGACTGGCACAGTGTCTGTCTCAATAGCTCTGTGTTGCAAGTGTTTCAAAGCATTCTTCATTCTTCATGCAGTATAGTCTGTTTCCAGTTTCATCCCAGCATAATAACTGTATGTTAATATGTCTTTCTGACAATTAAATATCCCCTAATTTCTTTGTTCCCAACAAACGAATAGAAAGATCCATGCTCACATCTTGCTCAGATACTGTTTAATTCTGTGTACAGATGAAGCTCTATCAAAGCCAAGGAAACTTTGCTTGAGTGAGGACCTAGACAAATCTGATTGAGGGTCTCATTGTTATATTCACGCACTTTGTGCTGCTGGAAAAATAAGATAGCTTGATGCTACAAGGAAATCCTAATATATGTATGTGTCAAAAATATCAGAAGCAGAAGCTTGTTTCATTGGAATCCCAGCCTGTCAGTAATAACAAAAATGGAGATGCTTTCAAAAATGGAAATGTTTTCCACCACAGGCTGGCTTTTCCAACAGATAATTCTTAGAGAAATATGAATATAAAAGCGTATGTGTTTCTTACAGAGATGGGAAGTCTCTCTGCTGTTAAAGCCATTCCACACCAGATTGCTCCATAAAGCCAGCACTTTCAGTGGCCCTAAGCTGCAACAAGCAGTTTGCACTCCCAAATTAGTAACAGTGAGATGGGTTAGGTGACCTTTCTAGGGCATTATGTCCATAACATCTCAGATTCAGTGATTTTGATTCAGGCTTTTTTTTGACCCACCAAGGGTTCAGGTAGAAAAGTCCCTACCTTCAACAGTCTCAAAGAACTACGAAATGATGAATTTTTTCACTGGTATCTCTAATATATTTGAAAATACTTCACTCTGGTCTTCAGAGCAGTATCCTTTCTACTGAGAATTAAGTAATGGAATCAAAAAGTCCTTGAAAGAGGTGCTGCACTGAAGACAACATGAAGCAGATTAAGAAATGTGCAGTAAACATATTAGGTGCATGGGGTAATTTCAGAGGGACTTTTAGTATTTCTGTTGCAATAATGACTCAAGATACAACCTCCATAGCTCAGAAACTCCTTTATATGTGACTATACCAAGATAATTTCAATGCATTTTCCCTCTTCAAATACCTCTTTTATTTTACTTGCTTATTGCAAGGCCTCTTGGAAGCTTGAAACCAAAATATGTTTCCATATCAAAATGCTTTTTGCTTCATCACACTGGCTTTTTTAATGCAGGTTTTGCTCAGAAGTGATGGGGGAGAGCAAGAGATGCATGCATGCTATTTTGCTAAAGCAGGGATTGTCTTTGTTGGGGAGACTTTCAATAAGATCTGCAAATGGATGAAGAAACATAAACGTCTCCATAGTTGTGTGGCTCCATGCAGTAGCTTTATATGTAGGGCAGCTATGATCACTAAGGATATGCTTGTTTCTTGTGATTATGTGAGAAAGTGCGGGGTATAGATTCTAGTACATGTAAAGATCCATGGGTATGAGTCTATTGCGTTTTCTTTATCATGAATAATTATGAAGTTCTCTAGGTATAGGTTTTCATGACAAGGCTGACTTTGAGGTCTTAGCTTCCTTCCAAAAAATAGCACAGCTCAGTAGGAGGACTAGGACTTTGTTGGTAGTTGTGTTTTTTCTTTAACAGTTTGTATGACAATGAACCATCAGGTAAAATGGCAGTGAAATTTCAAATCTTTCTCCTAGACCATTTTTTTCTTTGCTATTGCAAAGCACAAGAACAGTTTTGAATGGTTTTCTCTGCTTACAAAGTCCTTTAACTTTTCAAGCTTTTACTTAGACTTTATTGATCTGCTTTCCAGAAAAATCACCAGATCAGTGTGTGTGCCTCGGTTAGAAGTACAAAGTCCCATCAGAACTTAGTACATGCAGATCAAGGGTCCTTATTGTCATGTAGACTCTCCTCTTGAGGAACCCATTGAAGGAGCTGAATATATACATGACTTTTAACAGAAAGGAGTTATCCAGGAAGAAAGCTTTGTATGTTCAGGGGTTTATTTTGCACCTAACAAAAGAGATCAGCCACGTGTATGTGGCCTCAGAAAGGCACATAAGGAAGGATCCCAAGGAAGGATCTGATTTAGCACAGGAACTACTGTACAGGGTTAGACTGAAGAGGACAATTAGTGGCAGGAAGGGCTTAGATCCAGACTTTTCTTCAGCTCATTTGACTTTCAGTGCTAGAAGACCTCCATACCAGCACCCTAAGCAAACATGGAATTTTTAATCATGGTGGCCCAGCACAGCAATTTTCAGTTAGGCCACAGGGCTAAACCCTCAATAATTAGAGTGAGGTCACTTGTCTTGGACTCACCGCTGTGTTAGAATACCCCCATGCCTGGTTTATTGTGCAGACTCCAGTCACCAAAATGCTACTGGCCATCAGTGATTTGCCTGCTCACTAGACTGACAGTGGGAGAGTAAGTTTTTTAAAACAACCAGGATAGAAGTCAGCTAGATTCACAGGTCCACAGCACAGATGGCTATTGCTAAGCCTGAGAGCAAGCAGTTCCCATAACTGGCTGAAACACAAATACTGGTTTTCAATTTTCTTTTGCTTTGGTCACTGCCTTTCAGGGTCCTTAGTTCCAATTTGAAGCATGTGAATAACCATACTGACACCGGGGCAGTTACTCATGTGCTTCAAATGTGCACTCAAGAAACTTTTTAATTGGAATTTTTCTAAGGAAGAGCTTTGTTTTATCAAACTCCCTTCCAAAAGTAAGAAGCTGCCAGCAAGAAACACAAGCAAACACTCAGTTTGATGTAATCCACTAGAGTGTTTTTTCTCAGCCACGAAGGAAGGATCTTCACTGTATTTTAATTCTGAATGCACACTTTTTTGAATTAATAAATCTCCCTTTTGGGACACAAGTAGTCTAGACCACAATGATTGGAAGTCCTTTGTTTTCTTTGCAAGTGCTCTAAAGTTGCTGTCACACAGTGAAAGTATCTCTGTGATGTGGCAAATAAGTCCACAAGCTGCAGTAAGAAAAGCTCTGAAGAATTCAGAAGTCAAAATATTTCCAAAATGGCTGCCTCTTTTCTCTTTTTCCTTTATAATTAAAGAAGTGGTTATAGCAGGAAGAAAAAAAGAAAGAAAGAAAAAAAAAAGAGTAGGGTTGGGAGAATAGAAAGAAAAAGAAAAAGGATCATTTGAGGCAACTCTGCCAAAATCAATATATTCTATTACAAATCCCCCCTTAGGACCAGAAAGCAAAGATTCAAAGGCACTTCATATGTCTTTCAGATAGTAAATGCATGAAATAATGAAGAAAAAAAGTAGTGAAATCCACAGCTCACTTGGGTGGCCATTCCTAGGAGCTTTTAAGTACACTGCAGTATAACTAAATTGCTGATGCACAGAAGAGCAGTGAAAATCCTGTCCTGTAGCTCCGTTCTGTAGCTTCATTTCATAGAATCATAGAAAGGTTTGGGTTGGAAGGGATAGCAAGGATCATCAGGCTCCAACACTGCCACATGCCTGGTTGACAACCACTAAATCAGACTGCCCAAGGCCACATCCAGCCTGGCCTTAAGCATCACCAGGCACAGGGCATCTACAACCTCTCTGGGCAGCCTATTTCAGCACCTTGCCACTTTCTCATTTCAGTGACCAGTGATTAGAAAACTGTTATTTTCCACCTCAGATACACTACTGTTGAAGTTTATTCAAAGCTAAAGATGAAGAGATTTTACTCAGTTGGAATACTGACTGGCTTGAAACTGAATGGGACAAAGTGCATGTGAGTGACATAGTGAGGTGGAAGTGATACTGAAGATAGGGAAAAGAAAAAAAACGGCAGTAAGATTTTTTATAAGCTCCTCTCTTAATGCTTTTGCAGTGGCAAAGCATTAAGAGAGTGCATTGTCTGAGCAACCTCCTTCTTCAGGAGGAAATAACATAGAGCAAAGTTTGAATACTAAAGAAAAGATGTCCAGATCCTCCTTTACAGCTTCCTGAACATGAGCTAATATGTGATTTATTGTAGAAGGAATGAGTTTTTGCAGCTGGCTGGAAGAGGTGATGATTTTTTCCCATAGGAATTTATATTTTTTCCACTGGAATATATTTGTTACCAAACAAAATCAGAAAGCTTTAAATTTTGAGCTTTCTGTTCCTTGATAAGAGAAAAACAAACAAACAAACTCCTTTCAAAATAAGCAGGCATTATCAGACAAAAAATCAAACAAACAAGCAAAATTCCAATCACTCTTGACAAGAAAAAAAAAACAAAAACCCAGATGTATGTGAAGCATTCATGGCTTTCTCCTCTTGTCATTTCTGATCGCTTTTGTGTAGTGTCAGATGGAAGTGTGCTAGTGAATTTGGGGCTGCTTGTCCCTCTCAGATAGTCTTCTGTCACCTCCAGGGAGAGGCTGCTCTGCAGCTGCACTGATCTCGCTGTTTTCTGCTCAGCTATTCAGCTCGAGATTCAGACTACATGTTGTTTTTCAGGATCTAATCCCATTTCTTGTAGTTATGCATCCCACAATCACGCTAACCAATTCCTCTTCCTCCTGCACAGATTATTGTCATTTCTACCTTTTAGTCATCACTTAGATCATTTGGGACTTGCTTACATTATAGAAATTTGCACTAGCATAATTACATCAAAACTGTACTCCAGCACAAGCTTTATATAAGTGAAAAATTGGGAATGAATTCAGCACAGCTTCAATTGGGAAAGTCTATTTAGGTACTGGAAAAACATCAGCTCAGCCAATCTTTTTCTTTGGGTTACTTTTCCTTTTAATTTCCACTGACAACTCTGATTACATTAAATGTCCCTCATAGTGTGCGTGTAACCCAAACTTCACACTGTTAAGCTCAAACATGAGAGAATGGAAATGGATGTAACTGGGGGAGCCTGAAACAAAACTGCTTAAATTATTTGCAAAGCTGACAAGGAAACCTTTTCTATTCAGACCAATCATTTTTAACCTGTCTGCCCATTTAAATTACTAGTAACTTTATGATGGTAAAATTCTCATGTCTGTTCTATGAACCACAGTTTCAATACCAGAGCATGCAAAATCCCATTTGCTAATTATTGTAGTTATTCTAAGATTGGCACACAATATAATGCACTGATGGAAAACGACAATAATTAATTACTGCATTTACTCCAAAATTACAATCAGTAATTACTGCTCTGAGACTGAATTCCATTCAGCAATATTTGGAACTTGTTCTTCCTCAAAGCAGGGCAGCTTTTCAGGAGTATTGCTGTGTTTGCATCTAAATGAGTCCATGTAGGTCACTAACAGATCCGCACTATTTGTCATGGGAGTGATAGAGCAGCACAATGCAATACTGTAGTACTTTTCTTCAGTACAGAGCATGAATTCTTCATTAAAACCCATGTCACCATTTTTTTTTAAATGTTAGATAACGCAATTATTTCAAAATTAAATAATACATATGAAAGCAGCATCCCAGTTCTCATCCTATTGTGATACAATTGGTCCTGATGCTCTAAAGTAAACTTTCTGAGGCTTTTGAGAATTTTCCCAGTGACGCAGCCAGCATTATCCCTGCTGTGAAAAGACCGGGGGCTTGGTGTGCTTGTGCCACATACGAAGGCAAAGCCTTTCAACATTTCAGCAGCAAAACCTACAAGATCTACAGTTGCCTCAGAGTAGGGGGGAGTGCTCTATTTAGCTCCTTGAGCATCAAGATTACTATGGGATCTCACAGAGGTCATAGAGGTCACTGCTCATCAGCTGAGTAGGTCAGACTTAGAGCCTTTCAGTGCTAATTCTTTCAGTTAATGGGCAGCTGCAGTAACATGAAAACAGTAGTCTTTGAAAGAACTTTTTCATCAGGTTCAGCCAGCACAGAGTTTGCTGGGACAATGCAGGAAGGACTGCAACTTGAAGAAAAAATTGAAAATGTATGCAAAGAAAAAGATAGATGCTTTAAACTGCAGCGATTTGAAGCAAGAGCCAAAGAGATGAAAAACACAAAGGACACTCATAGCCAAAACATTTGTTCCAACAGCAGCAAACATTGACAAGTAGCAATCTTCTTTTGAATAAAATAGGTACGAAATGAATGAAAGAGGGGAAAGACTCAGAATGAGAGAGGCTTTGGAAAAATCAGAATGAGGTTTAAAAGGGCGTATGGTCATTTTCTTACAAGACCTTAAAATAAGGGACAAACCAGAAAAATCTTTTTGACAGTGAGGCACTGGGGAGAGCAGTAGCCATTAATGAGCAGACAGGAAAGAAACATTGTCAGTTTGTAAATACATGTACCAGGGGAGAGAGAAAAGGTGAGTCATTCAGAGTTCAACATGAGAGACCATACGGTGTAGGACTTCAGGCAAGAGATGCTCTTCTTAGATGTTCCCATGCTTCATGTGCTTGAAGAGTAATAGGTCTGCCTTTCATGTGCTTAACCGAAAGAAAACATCAGCATTGTGAGCATGCTTTTTTTTGTTCAGGTAAAGACAGTATGGATGGTGTAGACCAGTCAGGGCACAGTCCTCTGGCCCTAAGGAAAAGTAGGAAGTTAATGGGGGAAACTCCTGATGAAGTCAGAGTTACAAGTCAGCTCCAACATATGGTTCACAGTACTCAGGTTACTTGTGTATCATTGATCAATAGGCTGAAAATGAACTGAACTTTTTGCTACTGACCTTTCAGAGCTACTGCAGAACCATTAATTGAAGCTGTATGGGGTAGTGTTTGGCACTTACACCGTAGGTATAAAGGAAAGGGAGGCTAAAAAACTCCATGAAATTTACTCTGCAGGGGAATACTGCTACAGGAGCTGGCAAGAATCTTAATAAGGGGTTGCAGAGTGCTCCATCAATGTGAGCACTTTAAATTGATGTCCTTATGGTTTGGAAGGCATATACAATCAGCTGCACTAGAACACTGTTTCTCATTCCCACAGTTATATCTAGTGATATATCAAATGCAATAATTGCATATTTGAATAATTCATAGGTGTGGTAACTTTGGCCAGATACAAGTGAATATCAAAACTCTGGTCTCTGAAGTGCTTGATTCAGCTGTAGCAGAGAATTGAAGGTTTGCAGTGCAAACACAGTTTCTCAGGTGTCTTTTGACTTGCCTTGTGACTGCAGTTAGAAAAAAGACAGCTTTTATTTCAAATTGGTCATTTTTCCACTAAGCTGAGCTTCATCCAACCTTTCTGTAAGACTGTATGGAAGGCTGAGCTGGAGGGGAAAACAAGAACAACAGTTATTTCCCAGCCAAGAAGTATGCTGAATGAAAACTCAATGCTCCTTCCAGAAAGGTACTATCCACTGTGATCAGGTAAAGTTCTCAGGCAGCATCAATTACTTGCTTCTCTGAACTCTATGGAGTGACACTGATGTATTGCAGCCAAGGATTCAGGCCCACTATTACTTACTTTAATGTAAACCATTTATCTCCTTGCAGAGATATTTGAACCATTTGCAGTTATAGAGGGAGATGCACTGTCCCTATTCTGTCCACTCTAGTCTTTTTAGAGCAGAGACTAAGGAATGAACATGGCTACCTCCAAACACATCCCCATGGCTTATTTGAAAAACACTTCTCCACTACAATGATGTGTATGCAAGAGAAATCCTCTTGCCACCCCATGAAGGCTGTGGTTTCAAGCAATTATCTTGGGAAAACTTATTTCTCCTATTATTATTTCTCCTATTTTAGACATATTCTCCTCCTCAGCTCTTCAGATGCCCCATTTTTCCTGTGTAGGACAGATGCAGCAGCTGGTCTGTCTGGAGCACCCATCCCATGCTGAGACAAGTGATGGCTTATTCAGCATGACTGTGTTTCCCAGCTGCCTCATGCTTTGTCCCAGCAATGAAACAGAGCTGGAGCAGTCATTCCTCCTTGAACTGAAAAGCAATTTGCACTTCAAGTCCAGGAAATAAACTGTTTTCAAGCCTTTTTAAAATCCTCATAGCAAGGACATGGCTGCATTCGAGACTTGCATCTATGTGAAGCCCAGTCCTTGAAGCCAACAAAAATCTTTTGTTTGATTTGGGTGAGCTGTGGACACTGGTTGTCATGACAGAGTGCTGTAATACAATGTCTTCCCTAAAAAGCAGACTGTTCAGAAAGAAAAAAGGTTTTCCTTGCCTTGATTTCTAAGGACTGGGAAGCTATTGGACCAGTTTCTGAGCACAGCATGACCATTATGAAACCCACGGGCTGTGCAGTCGGCTGCAGATTTGTCTTTCTGAATATGATTAGCTTTTTTCTCCCTCTTGAAGAAATATCCCCGCTCATCAACAGACACGACACCCCATCTCTTCTGACATATAACAAGTGATTGCTTTCCATTCTCTTTATTTTCCCCTGTCCATTCTCCATGCACGGCACACAGTAATCTACCATGGTAGACAGGGTCCTGCAATAGGAAGCTGGGCAGGCAGGCAGCCCAACAACTGCTCTAGGAAACTGGGATCAATCCTCAAGTGATTTGATAAATTCAGAAGGGCAAGAGATTGAAGATGAGGGTTTTCTGTCTTTCACTAAACTTACAAGGGTATTATTTGCTACGACTAGGTTAAACAAATCCCCATCAGGAATTCATGTAGGTCTTTTTCTGTTCCCCACGAAGACTAATCCAACACAAGTTAGAGGAAGGTCCATTGATGATTATCAGTGACATAAAGGAATATTGCACTAAAGGAAATGTGTTCCTAAACTGAAACTTGAACATAGGAATGCAAATCTCAGCAGATGGCTTTGTTGAGAAGCATGCTCCAGGACTGTTAGTAATGACACAAGGAATAGCACTGTGCCTGGCTTTGGGGTCTTTTCTTTGTGAGTGCATTCCCACTTTCAGACAGTCAGGTTTCTGGCTCTCAACTGTGATTCCTGAAAGCAGATCCTAGGTGTTACTCAGGATTGAAATGACAATTTCTTCCTTCAGAAAACACACTTGAATGAGTTGTTGCTGAGGATCAAAGTTAGCTTTGGAAGCATTGAGCCTTCCCAGCATCTGGAGGGAAAAAAAAAAAAAAAAAAAAAACAGGATTTAATGGAACAGTAATGATTTCTGCCAATTAAAGACCTGTTGTGGGATTTAGCTACTCACAGTCAGGTAGCAGAGAAATCTTCTGTTTTTCTCTTTTGATCTTTCACATTGCCACTGTAATTTTTCCCCAAGATATGTGTGCGCAGTATGTTCTGTCGATGTGAGAAGTGGTAATGTCACTCAGTGAGGAGTTTTATGGTTCACAGAAGGTAGGATTTGTATTGAGATAGACAGATAGATGGATGTCTGGTGCCTGAACACAGCGTATTACAGAGATTGACCCAACGTTTTCAACACTAAAATCCCAAACCATAGACTGAGGAAACCTCAGAGAGAGGGATTTCAGACAGATTTTATCCCTTTTCTCTGACTCATAAAGTACCTTAAGCCTTTAAAAGCATATCATCCCTGTCCCTCTGCCCAAAAATTTGAAGAAGATCAGAGAAAAGAGGGATCAATAGCAAATAAGTAGTCTACATTTTCTCAGGCATCAATGTAAAAGAGGTCAGGCATGGCACAGTAGACAGTTTGGGGATTTTAATGTATATCCAAATAAGGACCATTCGTTGTGACAAAGGAGAAGGTGAATCCTCTTGCCCATGCAGCCGGTGAAAGGAAAGGTGATGGTGATACTCACATCTTGACAAACCAGGCTCAGTGCTGTGCTGAGATCTGGTCTCTGGCTGTATGTGATGGGGATGTGGAGTGAAGCAGAAGCACCAGCTGACGGGATCGGTAGGGACACCACCCTGCCAAGCTGCCTGCAGAGCCTGGAGCTGCCTCCTAATGAACGGGAGCGGCTGGTCACAACTGGAGGCGAGCTGTTCCCCATTTGTTTGTGCTCTGCAGAGTGGTGGGGATCCTCTCTTTATCAGAATAATCCAATTGAACAAAATGATTCATATTAGCAGGCACATCTGTCTGAGGCCAGAGCAGAACCCTGGTGTTAGTTTAATAAATGGCGTTCATTAAACTCAGTTGAAAATATAATCTGGAGAGACTGATGGGGTGAACAGAGCAAAGAATAAGCAAAAGGAGTTAGCAATTATCAGATGTCATTTGTTCTACTGGTACCACGGAATTGGGGCTTGTTTGCTGAAATCTTAATTTCATTTCACTGAGGCCGAATCCATCAGAGAAGCTTATGCTGCAGCTATGATTCCTGTTTGTCAGAACTCGGTAGGGAATAGGACATTTTTCTTTTCCTGTTTTCTACCAAACAGAGCCTCTTGCAGAGCAAATGTAGTCACTGATGTAGTGTGGACGAGAGCAGAGGGCCCAAGAGCAGGAAAGATGGGGAGAGGCAGCCTTTCCTTGGCCTCTAAAAGACTGCTGTGTAAAGATCCCTGCGGTGCGGGGCAGAGAGCATGTAAAGAGCCTAAGACAGGGATCCTCAGAACCAGCCTGTGCAGATGGATGGTTCTAGACTGTTTGTCATCTCTCTCCATGCAGAAGGGGTTTATACATGCTCCTCTGGCTGTGGGAGTGTTTCACATTGTGAAGGTGCCAGTGAAAACGACTCTATGTATGTTGAAATCTTCCTGACCGTTAGGTCAGGGAAACTTCTACCAGCTGTGAACAGGCTGGCCATCCAAGCAGGCTGAGCAGTCTTTCAAGGGGCACAGGGAAGGATGTAGAGGACCTAAGGAACAGCAGTCCACATATGCGTAGCTCAACCCTCATGGTCCTAAGCTCCATCCTTAAGGCACAGCTCAGACCCAATGAAAACATGGCATGTTTCCTAGCATTAACATGTGCCAGGAAATTAATTCATTGATGTGAAGGCTGTGAGCCTTCACATGAAGCACTGAACCCAGAGGGCCTGCACTTAGGAGAGAGAACTGCCTTTCCCATTTCCTGTTGAGCATGGAAAGCTTCTTGGGCCTGACTCACACCGATTTATGATCAGTGCTTGAAAACTGGCTGGACAAGCTGTTTTTTTTTTTGTAAGTTGCATTCAGTTGCGTTAGTTTTAACTTCTCCCCACAGGTATTCAAATGGTCTTCAGTGTGCTCCGGAGGAAGGCAAGAAAGGTTTTTATATTTATAGACTTGCCAGGGCAGCGCTCAAGTCCCAGCCAGTCAGAAAAAATCAAAAGAATAATGGAGGAGAAGGGAAACCTTGACCTCATAAGCTTTCAGCGTTGATTAGTTTGTTGGTGTCAGGAACCTTTTCTTGTTCAGGGCAGACTAGCTGTGAAATGATTTTTTCCCCCCTCTCTTTAATCAGTCTCCTGTATTCCCATGGGGAAGGAGGAGCCAATACCTGCCTTCTTGGAGTCTTGCTTTAGAACAAGCAAGTGAATGGACTTGCACACCAACAAGGGGCTGGGTTTCTTTCAGACACTCATCTTCTAAATGTGCCCCTTGGTAAGAGGCTGAGCACCTTCATTTTCCCTCTAAATTGAGTAAGAAATAGTTGCTGAAATGAGTGGTCCCTGAGCTGGTCAGAGATTGTTCCTACCCTGGAGAGTACAGGAGAAGGAGAGAGGGTTGCAGAGAGGGGAACTTTTTTCTGATGTTTGCCATGGACTCCACCATCATTAGCAGAATTTGTTCACAATCATGGTGGCAGATGAGATGCACATCATCTCTTTCAACCTCACCTTAAGGAAATCATTAGACTTTAGGCACTGGAAGGCACAACATGTACATAAACAAATGCCTATAACTTGTATGAGATCAGTGATAAATCTGTTGAATTAACTGCAGTGCAGAAATCTTGCTCATCTGACATATCATGGGTGGCTTGTGTGAAATGAACTGCTGCATCTCAGCTTTGTTCCTCCTAAATACATCCACATAGCACACAAACTTCAATTTTATGCAATTTGGAAAGTGCATTTGATAGCTGAGAACTGTTTACAGCACGCTCATCACACTGGCATTGTCCAGTTAAAACATTTCCAAAGTCATTTTGTGGTCACCTTTAAGAATTTTTCCCATTGCCACTAGAAACACAAAATAGATAGTAGATAGATAGATAAGATATATGTAGTCCTAGAAATAAAGACTCGGTATTAATCATTCTGTAGGTCTTTTGAGGCTCTTTGACAAAATTTCAGGACCTCAGATGACTGTAATATTTTTCTACAACCCAAAACAATAAGTTCAACAACATTAACATTTGGAAATGAAATTACCAGGCTTAGGTGCAAGTCTGGAGCATTGGCACCTCACTACACCTTACAGTTCAGTCTCCAGCTGCAGCAAGATAAGCTGGAGGGTTTTCCAGCTCTGGCTGCTCGGTGCCTCCCACAACACCTTGCTCCTGGCAGCTGAATGGCTCATGCAATGGCCCCCTGATGTGTTTAAAGTCAGCTAGACCAGCAATGTACTGCTGTTTCTGCCATGTGAGATGCACAGGTTTATTTTGTATAAAATAAGTTGAATGGAGCAATCTCATACAAAGCTCAGTGGCAGAGCTAAAGGGGTCCAGCCCTGAGTTAAGTTCTCTGAGATGGAGGATGATAGCACTCCCAGCCAGCATAGCTGCAGGCATAGGCTGTCTGAGGTGATAGTGAAACAGAAAACCAAAGATCTGAGACTAATCAAACTCTTCACTGAATGCAAGTGAAATTTGGAGTTTGTTTCCAATAATTTTTCAAAGTACGTTGAAGTAATCTTATGAGCCAGCTACCAAGGGAATGAAAAAGTCAGCACACTGCTTCTCAATGCCTTCAAATAAATTTTTCTTAATTTTTAATTCTCAGACAAAATCTTTGCTTATTTTTAAGCAATCATACTTTGACTGATCACCTGTGTTTTCCACCAAGAAAGGCTTTGAACAAAAACGTGATCCAGCACTAAATAAGAACTATATAAATACCTCAGCTGTAGCAGGGAAATGAGTCACATACGTAAGTCACATGCATCAGTCACGTACATAAGTGTTTTCAGAATCAAATTCAGAGATAATAAAATCTGCCAAGAGCTGTGAATTCTTCAGATGGAAACCACTCCAGCTACATGGAGGAATTCTTTTCCTATCTTTCTAAAATTCAGAAATAGTTATCATTTCCTTAGTAAAAGTAGCCTGTTTCAAAAACATCTTATAGAATGTGTCTTCAGGAAGGGTTTTTTAACAAAAAAAAAAAATAATAACATTTAATAATTAATAGAACTATGTAAGCTTATTGAGTCATCCTGGGTTTTAATCAATTTGAAATATTTGGGGCACCAATTTCCACCTTACTGCTCCTCGCTGGAGGTGCATTAGAGTTTTAGTGCAATTAAAACGAAGCAGGAAATATTTTTAGCTAATTGCACTGTGCACCTTGAAGGTAATTTGAAGCTGCAGGCAAAAAAAATAAAATATCAGAAGCAGTAATTGAGTGTTGCAAGCTGGGAGTATGTGTACTTGGCTGCATCCTAATTCAGAGGGATACAGAGTCTAGGAGAGGTGCTGAACAGGCATGGCAGGACATGGGCAAAGTCTCACCCCCCCACAGTGGTCCCCTTGTGTGTCACAAGGAAGAATGGGACATGCTGCAGCATCCAAGTCCTGCTATGCAAGGCTGGGGCTGCCTCTGAATGCACTATTTGCCACTCTCAGAGCAGTCTTGCATGACCATGGGGCATGGGATGACCCCACCACCACAGCTGTGGCAGGACTGGCAGTTCCCAAGTTGAGGACTTTGTAAAGAGACTTCAGCTTGAAAGATAATGGGGTCTCCTCATCTCCCATTCACAACCTCCCCTAGTTGCCTTCAGATAATTCCTGGGGGTGCCATCATCTGGTGGGAATAAAGGAAGGGAAGGTGAGCATTGAGTCCCTGTCAAACACTCAACTGCAGAAAATGGAAGAGCGAAGAATCCGGTTCATCAACATTTTGATAACCTTTTGTCAATCTACAAAAGGAAAAGAAAAAAAAAAAAAAAAAAAAAAAAACAACAAACCAGACCTTAGTGAAGACAGGACGCAGAGGCTCACTCACAGCTTCCCAATTAGACTTGGTTCTCAACCATGTACATTTTTTTAATTAAACTATTGGTACTATGCTCAGGAGATAGCGAACTCCTTGAGGCCCCCTTGTAATAAAGAACCTTTCATTATGTGCAGAAGGGTAGCTTCCACACAGCTTAATTTCCTCTCGCACCTAATGTTCTCCAGCAGCAAAAGCAGGAGTGATTGCCTTGTACGAGGCAGGACATGTTCTCCTCAGGGCACTGGCCCTGCTGAGCTGGCCAGCAGAAGTGGAAGAGGATACAGGCTTTGCTGGAAAAGTAACCACATAACATACATTTGACCTTTACCATCACTACTGCCCTGCTTCCCGAAATGGCCTGAGTTTATTGCGCTGACCTTTGTCTGCAAAGCTGGTAAAGCACAGCTGAAAGAGGAACAGGATGTATGGCTGTGTTTCCTTGAGCAAATAAATTCTGGACCTCACTGAGGAGGGTAGACAGGGCTCTGTTCAGTCCTTACACACAGCTCACTGCCACAGTCACAGGGCAGGGCAAATTAGAGCAGCCTACATCCCATTCTATCCCACACACCTCTGTTTTCCATTCCTCCATATGTCCCTCAGGGTGTCCCCCTGTGATCCCTATCATGCAGTGCTCACCTATCCTGCTACCACTTGGGGTTGGGAAGAGAAAAGGAAACACCACGCAGGGAACCAGTGACATTTTCTGACCGACCGGGCTGGCTTCTCCAGGAGCTCCCGCTCCAATGCGGTGCTTTTTCATCCGCTGCTTGAGACTAATGGCTCTAGAATAATAGATAAATCAGAGGTGACACAGCTACTGCTGCTTGACATTTTTTCATCAAACTGGCTGGGGGAGGAAAGGGTGACCAAAAAGTGACATTTTGACCAAACTGTATGTTTCTGCAGCAAATTTTCATTCTAGAAGATTAAAAAAGAAATGCCAACAGCACACACACACACACACACACACACACACACACACACACACACACACACACGCACACGCACAAAATGTCTTGATTAAAAATGCTGGCCTTCAAAACACTAAATTTCTGTTAAAAATTGACTGGTTTTCAGACTGATTAAAAAAAAAAATTAATCTAATCCTCTAGCCACCTCCCCCACCCCAGTTTTGTTTTGTTTATTAACTGAAATATTTACAGGAAAGAAAACCAAAATAATGACAATTTTCCCCTAGAAAATAATGGTCATTTTTCAACGAGCTCTGAATGTAACATGGTTAAATGAGAACAATCCTAGTAACAACACTGCACAGCAAGTAATTCATACAGTTATTTGAAAGAAGGACATTACAATTTAAAAGCTAATTTTTATCGTCACCTTTAATTTATAAATGGGAAAAATGAGGCAGGAACATCAAGCATCTTAAATAAAAAACAACAGAAAATATTAGCATTTGAAATGCTGGACTCCCATCTCCCTGTTAGATCGCATTAGCTTCTGTGTCTGTATATGTGTAATTGTCTCTGTTGATATATATGTATGTATATATAGTACCTCTGTACGTATACATATGTATGATATGTATGTGTGCATATTCATGTATATATAGATTCATATAAGCTATCTGTCTCCTTTTTAACCTTCAGATGTTAGGACTGAAGCATCTGACAAAAACATTCTTCTTTCTTTTTCTTTATTTTGGTTTTTTTTCTTCTTCCTAAAAATAGCACCCCAAGAGCCCAGGTAAATGTGCTGATCTTTAGCATAAATGATCAGGCTTCATTTAATCTCAGCATGGATGCAAAATCCCCTTGAACCTACTGCCCTCTGTGCTCTACAACATTTGAGTTCCTGAACTTGGACTCCCCATGACAGCCTTATTAGCAGTGGCTGTTGGAGGGTTGGAGCCCATTTTGAAGAGCCCTGTGTTCTTCTTCCACCTGCGCTGGACAGGGTTCATGCAGGGGCAGGAGGAAGAGGGTGGTGAGGAGGAGGACTGAGACAGAGGGAAGGCAGTTCCATCCAGTGCTGGGAGAAAGTTGGCGCAGAGGTATAAAACAGAGAGAGAAATTGCTATAGAAACAAGAAGAAAGGCAAGGGAGAAAAACACAGGTTGGAATTTAAATAATATTGATCAGCCTCACAGGCAATAGCTGTAAAAGATCTGTCACCCGCAGGAAAAATATCTCCACTGCTTAGCTGGAAGTGTCCTTGGGCACAGGCTCCAACAGGCAGAAGAATGAGATCTGGACTCCTGTTTTGGAATAGTGCGTAAACAGATGCTAATGGATATTGCATAAAGGTAAAGAAACAGACTTATGGGGTGAGCAATGTTCACTCATCCAAAGGAACTTAGCTTTAGAGGTTGTCACTGGACAACTGGTGCTGGAAGAAGTGAAGGCTTTTGAGTTCCTTCAGGGAGAGGTTCCTTGCCTCCAAGGCAGCGCAGAAAAAGGGATGGAGAAGATGATCCATGGAGAATTGGCTAGACAGGAGTAGGAGAAGGAGTGCTGCAGGAAAAATGTGGAATAGAAGGCAATGTATTTATGAAATGGAAGGGGGAGAGCATCAACCTGGCAGTGCACAACAGTAGAGGCAGTGCCAGGTCAATTCTGTGGTCCTGTGAAAACACAATGTGTTATTGCACCTGCCACTGGTTGTATTTGCATGCTGAGCAGATAAATTCATACCCTGACACTAGGCAGAGAGATCGTTGCAGAGTCCCCCACAAGCCCAGCATTCCCTATGTGGTGAATGAAACAGCACATGAGCTGTGTACTTCTAAAGATCATCTGCACTTTCTGAGTCTTTGGGAAACATCTGTCCTTCACTAGCTCTCACCAAAATATTCAGTAGCAGAAGCAGTAATCCAGATTTCATTGACACTGAGGCACTTTGCATCAGCAAAAGACACTTCAAGAAATGGTCCAGCAGTCTTAGCAATGCATCTGTAGCCAAATGTGGAGCAGCAATTTGTAAGTATAGCTGAAAAACTGGATTTGAACATGAGGGACATTGCTGATCTTTAGGAAGGCTTCCCTTTATGTTGAAGACTTAGAATGTGACTGTCTCCATCAAAGCTAGGCACTTGGAGTTTTCATTATAATCAAGACAGACATAGACCCCTTTTGGCCATGGTTCATGGTCTGATCAGAAGGGTTCTTTTAGGATGTGTGAACTTGTGAACTGCAAGTCCTGTTTCTCTTCATTAAACACACCTGGAGTCCTTTTCTCGGGCAGAGATATTGTGACTTGTAGTCTAATTAGGGTTTAAAATGATTGTCTCCATTAGAGTTCAAAGAAGATGGCCTACAGCTCCTCTTAGAGGCTTCAAACAAGAAGATGTTTTGTAGGAATATTGACATTTACCAGGTACATTTGGCTATGGGTTGCTCAGCACAGTAAGTTCTTGGTCATTGTCACTTGAAGCAAAGATGTTTTCCCTAATCTGTGTACAGACCCCAGATGGTCATGAAATAGGCTTCCTCTTTGTTTCCACGGCACTTCTGCACTAGGTTGTGTATACTTGTCTTCGTAACATTAACACTTCTATTCACCAGTTTACTTCAGCAATACCCCAAGTTTATACCTCTTCCCAGAAAAGTGAATTGCTTTCCTTAAACAGATGACTTTGGCTGGTGTCCATCCTGTCCAACACAGATGCCTAACTCACCTCTCAATTCCAGCCCTGTGATGAAGCAGTCCTCATCAGATAGGAATCTGACTCCTCTGCCTATTCAACCAAGAAAGACATGTGCCTAGGTGGTTCTCCAGAGGGAGAGTCTGCCAGATGACTGGGCACTTGATAGTCTATTTCATTTGTCAGTTGATGTAAAAACATTACTGCTTACTCAGAACCTTGTCCAAGCTCAGGTACATCACCTGTATGGGCAGAATATCTCCCTAAAGATAACCTAGGGATCTCTTCCTCTCTACTGACTAAGGAGGTGCTACAGATCCATATCTTAGAAAGACAGCTTCATATCGTGCTTTAAATACAGACCAGGTTTAGGCAGACAGGATGACCATGTTTGACTTTCATTTGAAAGCATGTTTTCTGTTTTGTTTTGTTCTTTTAGCCTCAGCAAGTTCTAATCCTTCGTCTGTATGTATGTGTGTATGTGTGTGTGTGCATGTCACATCCCCACTGTCTGAAGGTGTGTGTGGAGGATGGGCAGAGGGATGGTAGTACCCACTCCAAAGCCAGTGGCAGACCAACCTAGTCCTTCTTGCTCCAGCCATAAAGGAAAATGTTTTTCCCAGTCAAGGTTATGTCCAAGAGCCACTCCTCAGTTTGAGTGTTGCCTAGAACTGGCATTGGTGGGGTGTTGTCTATAGATACAATGACCACGGTGTGGCCACCTCTGACCCTGTGACTGGTGTCTGTAGCCAAAAATGCCCCCAGGGCTAAGAGGAATACTAGAGGCTGTTTTGCTTCCTTAAGCGCAGCCTAGATCCGTACTGTTCATACTACTTTTCCTTGAGTGTCCAGAGACGTAAGTGGCAGCATCTCTGACCTGAGCCATCTTCAAAAAGACAGTTTTTTGCCTTTTGGCTTGAAAAATGACTGTAGAATCAAATCTTGCATCTGCCCTTGGGGGAAACAGTCTTTTCCCTTCATCCAAACCCCAGGAAGCTCAGGCTGACACTTCCAGCTCATCCAGCCACAGAGTTCAGAGGCCAAGCCATTGAGAAGAAGACACCTACAACCAAGAAGCAGACAACTGTGGACAGGGTGTGGAGCTGAAGCCAGTGCTCAGTTCAAGGGCTTAGTTCAGCACCGTCTCATCAGTTGAGCATAACGGCACTAGCCAAAAAGCATATTTCAGCTCAGAAGAAAAATAAATAATAATGTCAAACAATAATAATAATAATAATAATAAAGCCAGAGAATTAATTTTCTCTAGCCAGCATGTATGACTTCAGGATGAGTACTGCTAACAATATTCTTGTGACACCCAAACACAAGGTGAAATTTCAGTTGTATGCGGTAACTTTTTAGAGATAGGCTGGGAAGAAAGATATGAGCCCTGCCAAGGGAGTAGAAATGCATTACCTGAGAACAGGGTGCAGACCTGCCGACTGAGACAAGCGTATTGTTATGTGCGGTGATTCTTGGTGTTTACGGAGGCAAAACTACATGGGCCAATACAGGGACTTATTCCATGGTAGGAAAGAAACAGAGTGTTTCTGGATATTGCAGCAACCAATCCCAGGCAATTTTTAAATTCTTTTTTCCTTTTTTTTTTCTTTTTTCCTTTCTTTTTCTTTTTCCCTTTTTCCTTTTTTCTTTTTCCTTTCTCTCTCCTCTCCTCTCCTCTCCTCTCCTCTCCTCTCCTCTCCTCTCCTCTCCTCTCCTCTCCTCTCCTCTCCTCTCCTCTCCTCTCCTCTCCTCTCCTCTCCTCTCCTCTCCTCTCCTCTCCTCTCCTCTCCTCTCCTCTCCTCTCCTCTCCTCTCCTCTCCCTTCCTTGATTTTTTTCCTTATTTTTTTTTTTTTAAGCCAGGCCAAAGGCAAACACCAAAGCAGTAAATTTCCTTCTTTTAATGATGCTGATTTAGGAACCTTTATATCTTCTGAGTCCTTCTACAAGTTTGCTTCTCACACCATACCAGCATTGCTGTACCCAGAGCCTGCCGTCCCGAGAGCCACTAAATAGACATGCAACAATCAGCAGTAGTTGCTTTTCTTTTTCTTTTTTCTTTTTTCATTTTTCTTTTCTTTTTTTCTATTAATTCTCAGTAGCCAAAGCAGCTCGTGGTCTATTACTCCCCGATGACTTTAAACTTTCTGGGATGTAATTGCATTAGAGCAGTGCCAGCTCCGGAGTCTATCCAAGGAAATGGCACAGCTCCCAGCGGACTTTGGCTAGCTGTCCCGCGACGCCCCGGAGGCTGGGGGTGGTGTGGGAGAGGCTGGTGCTAATGAAAGCATTCTGGTTGGCAGCGAATGTATTTATTTTCCAGACTTTGCAAACCGATCTGTGTCTGCGCTCATTCATTCAGTGCATGCTCTCCTCAACAGCCGCTGCACAGCGTTCTGTTACTGTTCACTGTTGACTGTGTGTCTACATTTAAGTGTGTGTTTTACGTGTGTGTCTCTGGCTAGGCCTCCTCCATCCTTTTGTTTTTCCTTTCTTTCTTTTCTTCCTCCTTTCTTTACTTCCGTTTGGTTTGTTTGCTTTGCTTTCCTTCTTGTTTTGTTTTATATAGTTTAACAGCAAGTATTTCCATTACAGCTTTTTAACTGATGCTGTGTTTGTAACTTTTTTTTTTAATTATTATTATTTTTATATATATCTTCTTTCCTTACCTTTCCCTTTTTCCACACTATATATAAATATATATATATAAAAAAAATCTTTTCTTCTTTTGTCATTCAATCAAATTCCAACAAAACCAACCAAGAGCCAGTCAAATCCACCACAGTCTCGCGCTGAGCTAGGAAAAAAGTTCACGTAATGACATGAAAGTGGAGAATACAGTCCCCCAGGCCGTAAGTTCAAATCAACTCGAAGTTGAAAGTGTGACATGATGGCGTCATGTAACAAGCTAAGAATTGGTTGCATGACATGCCGTCAAGTTTCGTGCAGGTGCCGTGATTGAAGCATTTTTCTTGGATGTTGTATCAGTTGATGATTGGCCAGTCATGATCACATGTGCCTTTTTTGACTTTGTGCTGCCACAATTTTTTGCTGTGCTCATTTTCGTTTCGTTTTTGGTGCTTGCAGTGGTTTCTTTATTTGTCGTTTGATTTCTCGTCAGCGTTTTATGCTTCTCTAGATGTCACATAGAAGGAAAAAAAAAGATGGATTCCTAATTCTTTAGAAAATAATGGGATTGTTATAACTTTACAGATAATTTGGAAAAAAAAAAAAAGAGAAAAAAAAATGTGTGGTTAATATTTTTGCACTGAAAAATCTTGTGATTTTATTTTTTTTCCGGAGAATTGGGGGCCTTTTTCAATTGACATCTTTTTTACCCCTTAGGATATTTCAAATCACTCTCCAAAATTTTAAAAACAAATGATAAAAATAAAACCAAAAGCAAAATGATAGTAACAGTAGTTTGAAAACTATAGCAATCCAAAAAAAAAAAAAAAAGAGAGAAAAAAAAAAAAACCTAACCCCAAGAAAAGCCTCATTGTATGTCTTTTCAAGAATTCCTAATTCTAAGGTTCTGTATTACAGCAACTCCAGCAAAAATTAATTGCTTAGGGGGAGGGAGGGATTGTTTTGAATGGGGGAAAAAAAATGACCAAAAACATCCAGATCAAAAAGCAAAATGCATCTTTTTGTTTACAACTGAAAAAGGGTCCTTGACGAGTGTTTTTTATTTTTTTATTCTATTATTATTTTTGGTGTTGTAATTGTTTAGACTGCTGTGTACGGTTTGCTGTTTGTTGAACCAACAGTGTGAAAACCTGCCAGCATGGATTGATATTCCGCATGACACTTTTCCACCAGAGTGGACCTTTTGCAGTTTCTAAGTTTCTTGATGTAATAAATCACCAAGTGTATAAGAAGAACCTGCTTGCTAGAAAGAGATAAGAGCTAATCCTTAATGATTAAGCATCCTACTTAAATGTCAAGCCTAGTCGGATCATGATTACATTTTTTTTAAATAACTTTTTTTATTTAAGAAATGTTAGCTTTACATCTTTTTTCCAAAAAAAAAAAAAGTTTATTCCAACAGTCTTTTTTTATTTAACCTCCTATAAATTACCTGTTCAAAGTCCCACTGTCTGACATTCACAAAAGATGTAGATGTTATTGGCAGCTATGCCTCCACAGAACGCTCATACACTGTCATAGACAGCCTCCCATTAAAATGTAGAATTCTTTCTCAATGCCTTTCACACTACAAAAGCCCACCAAGCAAGATTGTGATCTGGCATTGTAAAGCGGTACTTAAAAATAATTTAAATGTAGTTATCTGTACATACATAGTGATACAGATTTAAATAGATGTCCCTGACTATTATTTTGATTTATGATGATTATTACTATTAGGAACAATTGTTTTTTTCTTTATCATGATCGTGACTACCTTGCTCACTTTGGGTTTGATCCAGTTCTCACTGAAGTCAAGGGGAATCTTTCTGTTGACATGAGTGGGAGCAGAATCAGAGCCAATGACTCAAAAAGCAAATCACTAAAGCAGAAACCCCATCCTGTCCCAATTGAAGGGAGAAGAAAACACCCATTACTTTCAACAGGAGCAGGATTGGGCCCAAAAGAACAGACTTGTTTTTAATTTTGTTTTCATTTTTAGGTCTCTTTTCCCTGTCCCAAATATCCCCCTCCTTTCCTACTTCCCCCTTCCCTTTTTGATTTAATTTGCAATGATCTTCTTCATTTTTTTAGGGCAGCAGCTGAATGGGCCACAATTAGAAAAAAAAACAAAACAAAAACAAAACAAAACAAAAACACAAAAAAGTATATCTATATTAAAAAAAATGGGAACTGTTGGATTACACCTTTGACATATCAGCAAATATCAATCAAGCTGAAGACTTCAGACTTATTCTCTCTTTGATTGTTTAGACTGTAACATTTCTTCAAGAAAGTATCACATCTGCTGACTTCGAAGGACATGCGCTTGAAAACAAACAAACAAACACATAAGTAAAATCAGAACAGGAACAAGATCAACCAGGATTTCTGAAGAAACAATGATATCACCACAGCGGCTTTTCTTCAAACAGGAGATGCAAACCTGGATACTGACAAAGGAGTGCCTGTTTGCCACCAAGGATGCGGTTACCATGCGCGACCCATGGTAACAGTCACTGAGCATCTTTATCTGTCATTCCTTAGCTATATAGGGACCAAAGGACAAAACTTTTTACCGCAGACTTGTAGCTGTATGTAAAATATGGAAGTTCTTTCCTTTTCTCTGAGCTGTTCCTAAAACAGTTTTTGAGAGTGATTATAAGAAATATATAAAAATTAAAAAAAAATGCTTAAATGCTTTTAAAACAGCAAGATAATAGTTCTTTGATACTTTGGGAGGTTCTTTGGTTATACATTAATTAGAGTCTATGAAGCTTTCATATGGTTTTCTGTATAATACGTAAGGATTGCGCTGTTAAAGGCAGGTTAGATGGATATCTATGAAAAGCAAAAAAAAAAAAACATAACTAAATACACTAAAAAGCATAGAAGAGAAGAGAAAGGAAAGATGGTTGATATTAAAATGGAAAACAAAAAAAGAAAAGGTTTGTAAATGCTTCTAACTCTCCCCATTTAAAATCCTAATAGTTGTACAGAATTTAAAAAAGAAAGTTTAAAATACCTATATAATAGAAAAAAAATTAGACAACATAAAAAAATAAAAAAAACAAAAAAGCAAAAAAAAAATAATACTACATAGAAGTTAGCGTTAATGCTAAAAACAAAGATGTTGTAGAACTGTAATTTTTGTAGAGTTTAGATTGAGCATAAATTCCTACTCTGCCAATTGCTGTTGGATGCTGTTATTTATTAAGGAGACAAAGGAGATAAATGGCTATTATGGCAGCTTTTTTAACTGCAAGCATTCCAGCTATTAACAAAATAAACAGAATAAAACTCGACTCTGTAGTCAATGCAAATGGGAAACAAAACAGCTGTCTTTTTATCAGACGTTAGTTCTAACTTGAACAATGAAACACAGCTAAATGCTTCATGTCTTCATGATCTGCTGTCCGCGAAATTCCCATCATCCTATGCTTCAGTAGCTTCCATATTTGCTCTAGAAACCTTCAGGGCAAGTGATTAGCCTAGAAACCTTAAACTTAAAAAAAAAAACAAAAAAAAAAACATAAAAACATAAAAAAAATAAAAAAAAAAACTAAGTATAAAACCTAAGTATAAGACAAACATTAAGCAAACAATCTCTTTGAAGAACTTCTGAAACTGTTTACAAGGAATTTTGAGAAACGGGGATGTTTAAAAAAAAAAAAAAATAGATGCTGGCTCTGTTTTTCTGTAAATAAATTTGCATATTTTGTAGGACTTTTAATTGTAATGATAGAGAAAAACAAGGAAAACTATTTAATGAAAGCACGATATTTATCTTTGGTAAATGACTTTAGAGCAGTTAAAAAATAAGACATTGCTTTAAAAAATCTGACTCAGAAAAAAAACAATGAATTATTTAAGAACACATATATTTTAAAGTATATCATATTTATTATAATTTATTTTCACAGTCTTAAAACTTGATTTACATCATTCTCACACTTGTTTGCATTGACTGAGCAGTGTGATAATTGTTTCTGATTCTTTGGTTTAACTCTGATTCAGTGTTCTTGTTTGGTTTTTTTAGTACTTTTTATCTTGATCTCAAGCTCCTTTTTTCTTTTTTTTTTTCTTTTTTTTTCTGTTTGGTTGGTTGGTTGGTTTTTTTTGTTTGTTTGTTTTTTTGTTATATTTTCAATTCCCTAATGGGCCTGATCTTCCCGTCCTTACTCCGGCAGAACTCCCGCTGGGACATGTTGGGTATTTTGCCTGAGCAAGGACAGCCAGACTGAGCCCACAGCTAGGAAGTACAGATGTGTAACACAGCTGCAGTTCCATACAACTGCTCTTTCACTCTCAATTCCCTAAAACTCCTTGTAATCTTCTGTAATTATTGAATGACGCTTTCCAGCTTAGCCCTAAATAAAGCACAGTTTAAAAAAAAATACAATGTTCTTTGCTTCTTGATGGCTTTCCTTAATGTGTTTGCTTTGAGAACGAAATGAATCTATTTCAACTCTTTCATTAATATACATTGTTTGAGTATCAGAACAAATCCCTTTGTTATATAAAACATATCTCATTGGATTGAATTAATGACACTGTTTCATTTAATGTCTGCTTGATATTCCACTGTGGTTTACCTTAAACCTAGTAGGTTAGAAGATCAAATAACGGTACATACAAATTAGAGTCATTGTACCTCCTGTTTGAAGCCTGTTGTTTGATTTCACGCTCATGGTTTTTTCGTGCTGATAAGTATAGAGGCCAAAGCTTTGGACATCACTCCTTTTGCTGCTTTGGGACAACCCTGTGAAATTCAGCAGTCTCCAGAGATGAGGTTCAATTTCTTCCTGAGCATCCGTCACATCTCATCCTTTGAATGACCGTTTTTCCCTCACCCTCAAAAGGCTGTACCAGATCAGGGGTGAAGTCAGGACCCTTTGCGTTTCAGTCCCAATACTTTCATCCACGTCTGCATTTGGACAAGTTGCACCAGCTAAATCCATCTCTAAATAGAACTAATGGTGCTTGTCCATAATATGAACTCCACAGATGGAAGGAGTTCTATTAGCAAAAACTCCTATTATTACTATTATGAGTTACTAATGTCTGTTCAGGGCTATAGAAATAAATGAAATGTAAATCAGGTGATGAATACCGGGAAGGAATATGGTCAGTATTTTTTTTTTTTTTCATCTGAAAGTAAGGGTAAATGCAGAGGAGCACATTCATCAGTCTCATCTCTGCTTACAGTGCAGAAGATGCTTAGAAGAGGATAAAGGTGAGGGAATCAGACTCAAATTTTCACTGAGCTAGAAAATGAGGATTAGGTCTCCAGCTTCTGCCCCAAAGGCAATTCAGCATCCTGCCCCAAGCTGCACAGACACAGCAGGAAAACAGAGGCTTATCCTCTGTCATCAGCCAGTTTTGGGTGTTAGATCACTCAAAGTCCTTCAAAGAGAGGTAAAAACACAGGCAGAGAATAAGCCTATTAAGAGGGATGCTGCAAGCTGTTGCCCAGTTCGCTCTCTTTTTTTCAGTTTGCCCTACTAGTGCTTCCTTGTGGCCCCCAAGCTCCCTAGATTCCTCCTTTCTTTTGCCTTGAAGCAGGTACTACATCAAAGCAGTGGGTTTGGGCATCTTGCATGTAACTGTATCTGAAACTTGTACATGCGAGGGCATGCCCACGTGGCCTAAATAAGATGGGATGTGTTCCTGGGGCATACAGATGGGGACATTCCTGGCCATTATGATCTAACTGGGGGCTGTTAGTTGCATATCATGAGACGAGATTTCAGAATCTTCTCTCGAGTACCTGCAATATGCAGTAGGTAAGACATGAAGTGCTGGGGAGCGTTCGCAAGGGGAGGCCAGAAAACACTATTAAAGCTACCTGTGGGGCCCATGTCAGACTCCTGTAAATATTTAGCTCCATAGAGACACCATAAGGGTTGCTGAATTGGGGAACCTGGCTGTGAAGACCAGTAGAGACAACCAATGAACCAGGGGGGACCTTGCATTCTCCTCATTTTTCTTCCAGCATATCCCAAGTATTTGAGTGGGCAAACCTCCAAGCCCAGTCCCCCAAAAAAACAGAGGTACATCAACACTGTCTGCCCTCTGGAGGTTCATTTACACTGGTGCGTAGGGGGACAGAAGCACTGCTGTGACCATAGTGCTGCCTGAACTCTGTGGTGTTCACTTGCCAAGCTCAACTCCCAGGTTACATTGGAAACACAGACTGAAATAGGGCTGAAGCAGAAATGCAGACTTGGCCTTGTGGCTGATTAAACACCCTTCTCTGGGCTGTTCACACATACCCACTCTGTTTTAAGCTTTAATTGTTTGTTATATGGAGACCCTCTGCTTCTTTCACACTGCCATAAAGGTGCTGTAAAATCAATAAAGCTTTGCAGCATGGGTTGGTTTCAGCATGGGACTGTGCTGTTGGGACTGGCACATAGCCCAAGATAAGCCCCAGTGTGAAGCACTGAAAATGAAGAGAAAGGCAAAACCAGCCTGAAAGGCTGCAGCTGCCTGCCTATATGCATCAGAATACAGCAGACCAGGAACACTTTTGCAGTTCAAAAGCCACTGGGTGTTTGATGCTGGCTCCTCCCTCTTATTTGTAGCTGTTAAATCACATTACATGAAACCAAAGGTTTTTGTGGTGCTCCTTGGAACTCATCCCCATGAACAGCTGTGGGCAACCTTTGCTTAGAGGCATGGCTTGCAGTCACTATTTCTCGAGTCCCATGGAGACACCTCCACCACAAATCATGCTTCTGTGTCTCTAAGACAACATAAAATCCCTTCTTTGAAGCAGTTTCACAAACCTGCATTTCCCAACATAGCCATACGTGAGAGGAAACCTTTCCTCCTCCTCCCACTTCCACCCCATCCCCACACCAGGCAGCTATCCATTAAACCACTTTGAATACTGAGCTTTGCCTTTTGTCCATTTGTGTAACTGCCATCACAACACTGTTTGGAAATGTCCTTCTGAAGCAAGGTGAGGACTTTTCCACTTCGAATATTTCAGTTTCAAGCAGCACATTTCCCCTTGATGCAAATACACCAGGACAGAGGCCACTGCGAATCATGCCAAACATTCCTGTTTATGGTCCCAGAAAGCCACTCACACTTCACAGGGCTTTTTCAAGTGGGGACACACATATTACTGGGTGCCTCGGTGAGACTTACAAGCCTGTGCACAGCATCTCTTAGAGAAGGAGGTTGCTGATGCTGTTGCCTATGAAGGTCCCTTGGTAAATTCGATTTGAGAATACCTGGCTCATCCTATCACTTCAGAGCCAATGAAACATGAGGTCATGGTCTCCAAATGCCTTTTGGAATGTCACTGGTGCCCTACTTACTGAAGAAAACAGATCTTAATTCAGATTTTAATCCCATGGCTTTCCTCTCACTACAGTAAGCACTCTCATACAGCAAACAAACCCAAAATTAATCTCTGGAAGGTGCCAAATCAGAGCCCTTGTGCTCCTTTCGCTGGGGAAATAAGGACACTCTGGTATCTCTTTGCACACTTACAGTCACCACTGGTACTGTACAAGCTTTTCTTAGTGCTCAGTCAACCTTGAATATCCCCACAAAGCTTCTGAAGAATCTGTATAGCACTATCACTGATAAAAACACAACTGGTCTGGGGGGCAAGAAACACCTTGCTTGCCAAGCACCTTCTCTCCATGGCATTCAGAAGCCATCCCTGAATTCTGGGTCTTGATCGGGTAAGTTTTGAACCTGTCATGGATAATCTCCAGCTCAGCACAGACTGGAAAAGGATACGTACGTACATTCATACAAACAGGTAAACGTGCTGTTATGGAGCACAGGACACCTAGCCAGGATAAAGGAACACAGACTCCCTGGTGCACACTACACTGCTGCCTCCTGGGAAGCATGCATTGCTGTGTTACAGTCATTGCTTTCAGCTCTTCAAAGCAACAGACCCGAGCACGCACATTTGCACATGGTCAGTGGGTGGGCCGACTGCCCAGCACAGACACAGCTCAACATCCCAAAAAAGGTGCTCTCCTCCTCAGTGCTGCAGAGGCCCTAAGCTTCTCCCCATCTTTAGAGGCATATCAGATCATGTCCTTTGCTTTCTCCACACACTGCAGAGAGATTTCCAGTTGCCTAATTCAGTGCTGTGAAGCTTGCCAGGCGGCAAAGCACCCAAAAATTTGGTGTCCTCATTGTAACGACTCCTTTGAAGGTCCCTTCTGCAGAGGGTAAGGGGGATGATTCCACTTCAGTGAACTACAGAGCACGCTCCAGAACTGGAATGGCTGTCAGCAGGCACACTGTACACTGATCCTCCTACCTACTCCTACAAGAAAAGATTACCTTCTTTCAGCTAGAACAAAGAGCAATTAAGTGAGACAATGGGCCTAGCTGTGTTGGTGAACCATCTGTCATCAAGTGTTAGACATTAGCAATATCTTTTTTAAGCCAAGCTAGTAGGAGCCCCCAACCACTGTTACAATAGCATGTAAGCAGAGATGAAAATTGTCAGCCTAATTTTTCCTCAGTTTAACTCCTTCCACTTGGTCTGCTCTGTTACTTTTGCTCCCTACAGAAACCCCTGAGCATGCCGGAGTACATGCATCTCACACAATGGGTATCCAGCAAACACTTGGCATCACATTTCACACAAGTGCACTGCAGTAGGCTCTGGGGAGCATCCTGCCTTGGTTCGAGGGCCAGCAACCTGGAGACTGATGACAAAGAAAGGGATATTTGCCCCTGGACCCAACATTCACAACCTCAAGGGACATCCAGAACACCTACACTAAATAATAAAGACAAAGAGAGGTGAAACCCTGCGTATGCCTCTGCTGGATGATAAACTGCAAGTTTAGGATCTGAGCAGGAGTGGGACACTGGGATTAGACCAAGATACATGTCACCCTGAGAGGAGCAGCCTAGCCCTATGTGTGAGACTGGCTGCCAGACCCCGTGCCCAGTGTAAGCCCAGGACTCAGTGAGCAAATGACAAACCTCTGCTCTGGTACTTAGGCTGCACACAAATGCCCAAGCCAAAACAGGACAAAGAACCAGAGAGCTACCTGGCTCTGCAGATTAAGCTTTGCAGTTTAAGTGGGAGTTGTCCTACATCTGGCTTATTTATGCCCTTTCGGCTTGAAGCCCAAAAGTCTGATCTTAAAGCTTTACTAAGTAAATATTTTCTCCTCTTGACTACCAGGCTTCTGCAGTGCTGGGAGAGAGTAGCGTTTGGGTGAAATACTGTACATTTAAGGTGTTTTATTCTCCTAGAGGTAGGGAATCCACGTAAAGCAACACACTTGCCTGAAAGACTTACAGTCCAGATCCAGTTTAATCAGAGACTGGGGAATTTTTCCTTCCGTGAAGAGGCTGATATCACCAAATGCCCAATTTTAGGAAGGGCTCTCATCCATCAGATTTAAACGAGCACTCCTTCCCCATTAACCAGGAACTGTGAAGAAATGTGGGCAGGGCTCTGTGCAACTGGGGATGAATCTGGTTTGACCAGACTTTGTTTTGTCTCTGTTCTGGATCATTAACAAACAGCTATTTGCCATCATGTTGGTCAGTAACACATCTTCTGACAAACCTAAATCAGAGGTGTCTGTGTCACTGCTCGTTAGCCCTGTCAGTGCTCTGTTGCAATTTTAGCCAAAATAAAAAAAAAGAGATCTTACTTTTCAATCCTTAGTCCTCCAAGACCTGAGCATGCAGGTGCACATTGTGCGTTCAGCAGGTGATGGATGGATGGTCATGTCTGAGAACTACTCTGGCTGAATGAGAAAACACTAAAAGGGACTTTGGTGTAGATGGGAACCACTAGCTATCAGCCAGGAAGTTGTAACCAAGAGAAGCTGAGTGTGGTGGGATGTTAAACGGCTTAGCCATGGTTTATACTTACTATCTGAAGTAACCCAAGAGGCTGCACATCTTCTCAGTCTCTGCATAACGAGGAGGAAGAACTGAAGATACCTGAGCCAACAGACTTAGAGTGTATCAAGTCACATATGGGCATGGACAAAGAGACTACAGGTTTACAGAAAGCAGGTTTCATTACTGTCAGTCCAGCTCCTCTCAGTCCAAAAATGCTACTTTGCAGACAAATACAAATACAGATCAATTCAATAAAGCACAACAGGAAGATGAGCCAGAGGGACAGTTATTGGTCATTCTCGCCTGGTAGGATGGGAAATTATATGGAACAGGGACTTTGAGAACTTTAGCTATTTGACTGCTTGACTAAACTGTACAAAGTGACTGATGTGAAGACTGAGTAGGTATGACAATGGCATGGATAATTGTGCATGCATAATAGATAACTAAGCCCTTCTATAATCTGCCTTAGTCACTGTGAAGTTGCACAATTTTCATGGCAACCAGGAATGCAAATGAAGACAGCATTTCTGCTCCTCAGACATTTACAATTGTGGTCATTTGTTAAGCTCTTCCCATGCTTTTGTAAGTATGGTTGTCTACAACACTCAGTAACAGTCTCTTTGTCCACAAAAAAAAAAGAAAACTAATAATACATAAATAAAATAGAAAGCTTGGAGGTTTGGAAGCTTGGAAGGAAGTTTGGAAGGAAGGAAGTTGTTGAAGAAAGGAATGAAGGAAGGTTGGAAGGAAGGAAGGTTGGAAGGAAGGAAGGTTGGAAGGTTGGAAGGAAGGTTGGAAGGTTGGAAGGAAGGAAGGAAGGAAGGTTGGAAGGAAGGAAGGAAGGAAGGAAGGAAGGAAGGAAGGAAGGAAGGAAGGAAGGAAGGAAGGAAGGAAGGAAGGAAGGAAGGAAGGAAGGAAGGAAGGAAGGAAGGAAGGAAGGAAGGAAGGAAGGAAGGAAGGAAGGAAGGAAGGAAGGAAGGAAGGAAGGAAGGAAGGAAGGAAGGAAGGAAGGAAGGAAGGAAGGAAGGAAGGAAGGAAGGAAGGAAGGAAGGAAGGAAGGAAGGAAGGAAGGAAGGAAGGAAGGAAGGAAGGAAGGAAGGAAGGAAGGAAGGAAGGAAGGAAGGAAGGAAGGAAGGAAGGAAGGAAGGAAGGAAGGAAGGAAGGAAGGAAGGAAGGAAGGAAGGAAGGAAGGAAGGAAGGAAGGAAGGAAGGAAGGAAAAGGGAGGAAGGAAAAGGGAGGAAGGAAAAGGGAGAAAGAGAAAGAGAGAAAGAGAAAGAGAAAGAGAAAGAGAAAGAGAAAGAGAAAGAGAAAGAGAAAGAGAAAGAGAAAGAGAAAGAGAAAGAGAAAGAGAAAGAGAAAGAGAAAGAGAAAGAGAAAGAGAAAGAGAAAGAGAAAGAGAAAGAGAAAGAGAAAGAGAAAGAGAAAGAGAAAGAGAAAGAGAAAGAGAAGGAGGAGAAAAAGGAAAAAGGAAAGAAAAAAGAAAAAAAGAAAAAAAGAAAAAAAGAAAAAAGAAAAGAAAAAAGGAAGAGAGAAGAGAAGAGAAGAGAAGAGAAGAGAAGAGAAGAGAAGAGAAGAGAAGAGAAGAGAAGAGAAGAGAAGAGAAGAGAAGAGAAGAGAAGAGAAGAGAAGAGAAGAGAAGAGAAGAGAAGAGAAGAGAAGAGAAGAAAAGAAAAGAAAAGAAAAGAAAAGAAAAGAAAAGAAAAGAAAAGAAAAGAAAAGAAAAGAAAAGAAAAGAAAAGAAAAGAAAAGAAAAGAAAAGAAAAGAAAAGAAAAGAAAAGAAAAGAAAAGAAAAGAAAAGAAAAGAAAAGAAAAGAAAAGAAAAGAAAAGAAAAGAAAAGAAAAGAAAAGAAAAGAAAAGAAAAGAAAAGAAGTGAGGAGGAAAGTTAATGGAAACATCATAACTTCTTTCAACAGAAACCTTACAAAAATCAACAACAGTAATTTCTTTCTAATATAAAGGTCCTTCTGCCCCAAATAAAGACATTTAAGCAGGTCAGAGAGGCTGGCATATCCTGTCCCACCCTGCCCATCTTTTACCCAAGAAAAACAGTGCTTGATGTGACACATTGTAGTAGACAAGCAGTTGTGCTCTGCTTCTGTGTGAAATACCCTTTAGCCCCTTACTTTATCAGGCCTAAAGTTGTTCTTTTGGCAATAAGATCAACAGAAACCTCTGCATTTTTCTTCCAACAGTTAAATTATTTATGAGCTTTGAATATAATCCCACTTTGTCTTCTAACCTTAGTTTTGCATATATACATGTCTTTCTCCATGTCGACCCCTGTGAATTCTTCAGCTAAAATATGCATTCATTAGAAAAACATTTCAGGGTATTTTTTTCTCTCCTCTTTATCTACTTGCTTGAATATGTTGTAAACTTGATTAATGTTGCCTTCTAATCTCTTTTTTTCTAGAGAGAACACCTGGAGCTCTTTTAACCTGCCTCAAATAAAAAATAAAACCGAAAAGCCAAACAACCCAAGTTGCAATGTCACACCTTCACACCCCTTTCCTTTCCCTGGTCATCCAATGCTCCTCTTCCAAGAGACTGGACACTGGGCAAAACCTGTGGCAATGGACCTATAGAACTATGGGTTTCTTCTAAAGCCCCCTTCCCTATGCTCCCAGTAGCCTGCTTAGTTTTTAGCCTCTCTCTGTCTAGAATAGTTTGGGGAGATTTATGACAGCAATTCTTCTGGTTCCTTTCACAATGTGTTTTCCACTATTCTCATCTATCGCTCTGCCAACACGCATCATTTATTTAATACCAGTCAGTAGCCACATTAAACTTTTTTTTTTACTTTTTTTTTCTGAGGACATTTCCTCCAGTACCTGGGGAAATTGTGTAGGTAAATAAAGTCTGAGCCAACACTCTTGGACCAGCCTTTTCTGCCTCCACCCAAAGCTTTCTGTGGGCATCAATCATCCTTGAACTAGGATTCTTCTCATTTTAATTATGCTAATATTGCCATAATTTCATTCTCGTTAACAGCAATTGAGTTTCAGTCTCTGCAGATGGTGAAGTTGGACAGTTACCAAGCCACATGCCATCTTGAGAAGAGTGTATGGACCAGTGCTTAGCCTATGGCGGTGTTACTCATCACTCATTACTGGGTTGCATCACTCCACTTTACCCATTTTTGAAATGGTGTATGACTTTGCCTCACATTGGTTTTGAGACTTACAAAGGAGACTTTTAAAAATACATGCAACTCCATTTCTCATCTACCTCATTCTTAATAAAGTACTCCAACTGCTTTGATAGCATCAAGTCAAGGCTATAGAAGAAATGTATTAATCTATTGCTGTGGATGCACGTAGATCTATGAGTATGTTGCTACTACAGATACCCTCTAAACTTCCCAAACAGAGCAGGTTTAGAACCAAAATGACAACAGTGCTGGGAAGGGAGCTCTGTGCTTTCTAGTTCAAACTCCTGCTAAAATCAGGTCTGTCTGTGGCCATGTTGCTTGTTATTCTCATGAAATAAAGCTATAAAAGGCTATGTAGGTAGACTTGTACAACTATAATTGTACCTATGAATTATGAAACAGGCACCCAGTGCAGCTCTCTCCTCACTGTTGCCCAACCTGGTAGATCTACTAGGGTTTATTTCATCTCCCTTCTGGACTGAGTTTCTTTTCAAGGAAAATTGCCCGGGCAGGGGAGGTGGTGTGCTCAAAAACATTTACTGTGAGTGCTGGGATGTACAGAGTGACAAGGATCCCTGTGCACACTGTGGGTAAATGCCTTGCCTCACATTGTAGTTCCCAGTTTCATCCAGTGGAGAACTGGTTTCCCATATGCACACCGATAGCTTATCACTGGCTGCCCTCAGCAGGCTAAGTCCAGCCTCACTGCCTGCAATGTGAAAGCAGGAGATGATGCATGCATGCTGAGATTAGTGCACACCTCCAAGCTGAGAGAGGGGTGACCTGAAGAACTGCTGCATCCCCCTGGCTGAGATGCCAAGGAACCTCCAGTTTAGACCTAGCTAGACACCACAGATCAGTACAGCATGGACAAAAGTGCAAGCATGAAGAATGATATTACAAGGATTCAATGTCCTTTTATGCTGAGTACAAGTCCGGTATTGCTGATGGAAATTATGATGGACTATTGCAGCCTTCTAGTCTGGAGAAGATGCTAAAATCTCTTCGGGAGATTACATCTGGCGAAATTCTGATGTGACTTCTGCCTCCTCCTTCAACTGATGGTTGATATCCCAACACACCGGTAAGACTAGTCCCCAGGCTGGTGGCTGTACAGCTGAGGAAAACATGAAATGGTGCCTCTGCCAACTCAGAAGAGTCAGTACTTTCCCCTCTCCCTATGTTCAGAATACAAAAAATCAGGTGGCAGTCCAGGGTCCTAACCAGACCTATCTCCCCCAGGCACATAAAGTGCATGAGAAACAAAGAGGTGCTGCAGTTGGAAGGGGGGGAAACTGTTTTGCTCAGATTTTGTGTTGTAGTCATTCTTCTACAGATTCTTTTAGGATGTATTTCCAATCTACAGGAAAGTCTTTTTAACTCATTTCATGCTTTCTATAAACTGAAAAAGATAAATAAATCAGGTAAAAATGATGCACAATAATAGCAAATATGTGGTCTTCTAAGCGCTTAACATTTGGGAAAGGTGTGACATGAACGACAACGAAAAAAGCTTGTCCTTGTCTCGGGTATAAGTGAATGAAATTGGTGTCTGCACTTTAGGGTAGCTAATTTGGTGGGAAATGAATTAAAACATGAAGGTCTGAAAGAGAATCACCTTTTAAGGGTAAAAGGTCTTGAATTCTGCTTGCTGATCAGGATGACACCAGTATTTATGCTGATGGCCAATAAGGGCATTTCTGACTCCAATTTCATTTCCAGAAAACATTAATGTTACCTCACAGTGCGTTATTTGAATCAGTGCACGTCGCCAGAGGTTGAATAAGATGGTTTCTCCACACTCTGCTACGGAGTACCGACACTTACTAAATTATGCTGTTAAATACTGTAGTATGGCTATAAAATACAATGAAGGCCCATGGAAAGATGCCAGCCCTTTTCTGAGAAAGAGAGAGCACTTTTTGGAACCCTGCCTGTGGCCCGTAATTTTCACTTCCTCCCACTACAGAGTGAAGTGACATGAAAGGACTTGTAAAGTCAAGTCCGGCAGACTGGTAGAGATTTGAAGGAGTAAAGCTAAAGTTAGATTGTCGACAGTAGCATTTGACCTACTTGAACTTTGTGGAGAAGGAAGGGGGGAGCAAAATCTCCCACACATTTCCCTAGAAGACCTCAGTGGAAAAAAAATTGAATTCCAGCCTGGAAAACATACATTCTTCAGACCAAACAGGGTCAAAACTTTCAAAATACATGAACTTTTAAATGTAGAAAACTGTTGATTCACTAGCAGTGAAACTTTCTCTGAAAAGCTGCCAATCAGCACAGCGTTTCAGTTTTTTGTGGGAAGTTGTGTTCAGCATAAGAGAAGGACCCATAATGATGAGTGGAAGTACAGCCTATGCAAAATGAGACTTGCACCACTAAGTGCAACAGTTTGCATGGACATTGACTCACACAACTAACAATGAAGCCTTTTAAGACCATAAGACCTGCCCCCCCCCCAAAAAAAAAAAAATAGATTTCTTATTAGTAATAAGCAAGAAAGGAAAAGAAGGAGCACTGACCTTTCTTTATCAAAAATATTTCTGCAGGAAAGACGTGCCCATCTCCAGTAGCCATAATCTGACATGTCATGCTGTATGGGTTCCTGAAGCCCTTCATTGCATGAAAGCAGACCTGAGGATGGCTTAAAATCTGAGAATCAGTAACAAAACACAAACAACAAGAACACAAAAACACCACAGATGCAAACTGTTCAGAGGAATAGAGGAAAGCCCTATGACATGTGGCAATGCTTGTCAAACAGCTGAAATAACACACTGCCCGCATGACTGCTGCCACATTTCTTCAGAGGACAGTTAGTTTATTACAGCAAGGATGAATCAGAGGGACAGAATTATGAGTTGGAGGCAGATAAGCAAATTTCCATGGGACTTATCTTCCTTGGTGTGTACATTACCTTCATATATTTTTTATGTTCCTGCATCTCTATATATGCAAGTAGTAATCCAGCACTGAGGCATGCTGTCCTTATTTGTCTTAGGTATAACCCTCTTCCAGGTGGCCAAAACTACAGAGCTGAAGAATGTTCTTAATGATGATGCTTGAATAGAGATGCCATTGTTACCTAGAGAGTGGCAGAACACCATATCTTCATTTGCTGGGTCTAGTGTTAGCTGGAGTTGACCCTTCATTACACACACTTCTAGATCAGACTGTTTTTTCCAGTCTAGGGACATGATTTTCAAATTCAGGATAGCTCCTGTGGCTGCAGAAACCCATCACAGAGAGATAATGTGGTCAGCAAAGCCCAGAACTACCTTCTTCCAGACAACCTACTTCTAAAAACTCTGTACAGACCTGGCAAAATTTGGACAGTGATTGCCAGAACTGCTTCTCAGGAAAAGGATTGTAAAGGAGTTGTTAAGGTTACTGATACAAGGCAGCTTGGAGAGTTCATCCCAGTCATCCCAGAGAACAAAAATTATGCTTCAAAGAGCTTTGCCTTAGTGCTAGAGTCCCCAGCACATTCAAAAATGTTCACGTGCCATGCAGGGAAACTCCAGATTCTTCCACAGAGTGCAGCCTCTCACAGGGGGATCTGAAATGCAGGAAACGTCATGAAGGAAGTTGTTAATCCTTGTAAGCTAAATAAAGTGTATGTATGCCAAACAAAATTACTCACACCAGAAGAGTAGGAGTCACTTTTCTTCCCTCCTTTTATCTCTTCTTACATCTCCACTGCATTCAACAAGAAAAGTTCTCAGTGCAATTGGACACAGTGCTTCAGCTGGTGACAGAGATAGGGCAGAGGAAAGTAGCCAAGCATGCAAGAAGAACCCTTTCATATTCTCAGAGAGAGGCAGACTGTATTTTCCCATTTCCCTCAGGCTCCCTCACTTCACTTCCCACTCCCACAAATACAACTCAGGGAGCAAAGGGAGTGGAGGAGAGGTGTGAGAATGCTGAGCTGTATGCCTGGAGGAGGATGGGGATCTGGGGCACAAGAAGACGAGCTCTGAAACCATCGCCATGGTGTCCTCTGATCTCACCACACACTCTCATGCCCTCATCCCCTCCCACAGAGAGGTGGTAGTGGTGGGCCCCAAGCTGCTGGCCAAAGCAAATCAATAAGGCACTGGACAGGTCGACAAGGTGCTGGAGGGCCAGAAGCAGAAGGAGGCTTCCCACTGTGCCTCTGAAGTGAAGGGTTGGTGATAAACCGCTGGGGATAAATGGCAGCACCTTCCATCACTGCTCCTGTCTACTCCATGAGCAGCTACTGGACCATGACAGCGAGGGCAGAGAGAGGGATTTAGTGAACAGCTATGGCCTCCCTGACAGCATGCATCAAAAACACTCCCTCCCCTATGCCAACTGTCTGCAGACAGGGCTGGTCCTGCTCTGTGGTTTGTCTGACTGTAGGATGTCATTTATTTCTCTACCTCATGCTTCCCAACCTGACAATTTCCTTTTAGCACGAATCTCTTTCCTCCACCTCCTTCTCTCCATTATAAATATATGAGTGTGTGTGTTTCTTATTTTTTATGTGATCTCTCATAACTGCCAAGAAAAAAAAATAAATCTCTTGACATAAATCCTTTTGGCTTGGATTTCTTGACAAATGTGCACTAGTTTTTCTTTATCCCTCACACCTCTCTTCTACCCACAAACTCTCAGCACGAGTTTCTGCAGACTCTCAGCTCTCAAGTCCTCTTCACGAAGCTGCAAGTCACCATGCTGATGTGAGTGCAGCACAATGTTGCCTCGACCTGTACAGCATGCATGGCATGGACCATAGGCAGCTGTCCAGGGCACTGTTTTGCATTCTGTCCTGTAGACATCCTGGTTTCCTCCAGTGCATACATCTCTCCGAGCACAGCTGTGGTGGGGAAGGTCCCACCTATCTGGCGGTGCTTACCTCTGTGTGGTCTGCAGAGCTCTGTTCAGTGAACCCAGTGGCCTCACCCAATGGCACACTCAAAATCTGTGGCAAAAAGCAGATCTGAGGTCCAAAATCCAAACCTTCACATCCCTATTGAGTATCGCAGCCATGAGACCCATTTCCTTCTGCTCTGCTTGGGTGCAGGCTGAGGTGCAATGCAGAAATCTCCAACTGCATTGACTCTTGGTTGGAGGAGTTAGCACTGAGTTGGCCCATTTCTTTGGAGTGTGCAGCCAAGAGCTTTTCTCTGCATTAAGCCCATTGAGGGTGAGGCTGCTCGCAAGCCAGAGATGGCAGCAGAGCTGAGAACAACTATAGCACGTGAAGAGAGTAAAGGAGGTCTTTGCCCTGGCACCTGGGACTCAACAGATTTGCTGTGGGTAAAAATGGATCCAGTCACCAGTTGTGTGTCCCCTCAACCTCACTGATAAGCAAAGAAAGAAAGCAGAGGAAGGGTTCTGTTGTCATTTAGATATACCTAAAACCTGGGCAGCAAATGAAAGTAATGCCTGAATTTTGTGTCAAGTCAAGAGGAAGGGACGGGTGGTTTTCTAGGCTTCAGAGAGTCTTCTATTACTTAAGCTGATCTTGAACAACACCCTTTCAGATAGATGGATGACAATGGTCTTGCTACCTACCCGAAGTACAGGTAGGAGTCTGGTGCCTAAGTTATGCAGACCTGCTCATACCTAGCTTTTGTGACTTAACCTCGCCAAAAGCTGCAGTTACAGTGAAATATATGGGGCAGCAGAGCATGGCAGCAGAGCTAAAGCCTATAGATCACAGAGTAAAATATCCTACTGTGAGCTAAAAGTGAGTGCGTACAGTTTCAGCCCATGTGTTGGCTGAAGTTATGAGCACACGAGAAAAGGGGATTTATAATGAGAATGGCAATTCAACCTCAATTATAGTGTGTGACTGTCTGCACACTATAAACTGGAGATTTAATAATGAGGCAAGTAGGCTGAAGGAGAGAATTTCATTGTATCTGTTTCACAGGCTGGAATTCTTACTAAATTCATCAGATCACTTGAGTTCTCCTGACAACTGTAGCAGTATAACTAATTTTAAAGGGGTTTATTGTACATTAAGACTGCAACAAAAGATACAGGCAGAGAAAACCTCATAGCAAAAGAGCGCTCCAGATTGAGGACTATAATGTATATGAGATTTGAAAGAAGTAAGTGCTAAAAGATGTAGACAGCAGTTTTTCAGGGTCCTTAACCTTGATGAATAAATGAATAAAATCCCTTAAAAAATTGCAGTGTTTCTTTCAAGTGATTTCCAGCATGTTAATGATCAAGAGAAGCTGAGAAAATTACTGGGAAAGGAGATGACTTTCCTCAATATGCTCTTACCACAGAGACTCTGAGAGAGACCTGAATTGTAAGCAAATAATATGCATTGCAAAATATGACAGAAGAAGCAAAGAACAGAGGCTTTTTAGCTGTCCATAATACATTTGCATACAGGTGTGTTGACTGCAGGACTTTGTGATGTTGCCAAATGAAAGCTTTAATGGGGAATTGGAGCCTTTCAATTTCTCCATATCCAGATGCTAAAACATGGCTCTCCTCTATTGCATTTGCTTAACTTGCTACCCTAAAAGAGAATAGGACCCCAAGCAAAAGCAGACACAAAGAATAAACAGGAGCCTTAATCCACTGCCTGAAGCATCTCCCACAGTGTTCACAAAGCCTTCCAGCTAGTACTGAATGCCAAAGGGACATGAATTGCCCACCTCTCTCATGTCTATCAGAAAAGTCTCCTAGATACTAAAGACCTGATGCAAAGCCCAGCAGCTCACAACTAGCATTCCACACAAACTGAACACCTTCATGGGGTCCTGGTTACAAGATGGAGGTTAGGAGGGGAACCTTAGGCTCTGAAGGGAACTGGGCTATGAAAGCATGAGTGCTCCCAGATCTTACCAGAAAACAACAGGTGAGAAAAGAGCACTGAAGACTAGAATTTGGAAGGTATTATCTCTGCTTTCACCTTGCAGTTTTACTGGCTGGCTGTGCTTGCTGGCAGTGCTCTTGTTCTCTCCCCGTCTCTGATCCTGGCCAGCACCCACAGCACCCACACAGCCCTCTACCCTTCCTGCCCCCAGCAACCTTTAGCTAATAACAGAGCTGATTAGATCTTTCATCATTTTTATTGTTACCCACCCGCAGATTAATAAAGGAGAGCTCCGGCTGTTTCTGGCTGACCACATTCCCTAATTTATCATAAAGGCTTCGCCTGAAATACTTCTGTGTGACATGCAGGGAGAGCTGCAGTCCCTCCCAGCCAAGCATGTCTGCAAGAGAGCATGGCACAATGTCCCAGAGTGATATCACCCGTATTCTCACCACCCAGAGCAGAAGTTAACACTCCGCAACCAAGCTGCTAAAGCAAAATTACCAGAGATTGGTACCAGAGGCACGGAGGTGGAAAAATGGGGAGTTAACTCCAGCTCACTGGAGCACACAGCTTCATACCTGTACCATCTCTTAATACAAGGGAATCTGCTTTTAAAGCACTCCAAATTTTCTCTTTAAAGACAGTAATTACAAGGGTGACTTAACATGGCCTCAGGGACTATCCTGCAAGAATTGGAAGACTTGATCCCTTAAAAGTCAAGAAGCTGGAGGAATCATGAGACCAGAAATAGCTTCTATTCTTTCTTTCTCCATTCCCTTTCCCTTTCCAACTCCCTTACCCTTTCCCTTCCTCTTCCCTTCTGCCTCTTTTTCCAGGTATTGATTCGCACTTGGGAAACATTCAAAGCCCAAATGTCTTGCAGCTCAAAGAGTAATTTGAACCTCTCAAAAAATCACACAGAGCTCTACTGAGGTAAAGATGTCAATTTCTTACATTGAGCACATTACATTAATTAGACAAAGATGAGTTCATTTTTGCATTTCCAGTGTTATACAAGGGACATCATGAGAGTCATGCTCACTCTTTTCCAAGCAAAAGTAAGAAAAAAAATGAAAATATAGGTGAGTTAAACCTTTTTTGTAGGATCCTTCTGTTTTAAATTGAACAACAAAGGCAGGTTCTGTTGCTGCACATTTTCAAAATACCAGAGAAAGCAAATCCCAAATGGGAAACAAATTTTATTGAACTAAAAAAAAAAAGGAAAATTCCCAAAAAACTGATAATGTTTCATAGAAAAATTCCATTTAATAAAAAGGTAAATTTTCTGCTGAAAGGTATTTTCAGGGAGTACATTTCAATCAGGACTGTTGCTTGCCTTTCAATCACCAACTGATGCCCTCACTCGTATCCCCTGTGCTGGATGCTGTGTGAAGATGCAAGCAGCCATCTCTGGTTTACAGGGTTGGGGGGTCTCGTATTTTGGAAGGCCTGAGTGCAGTGGGTGGAGGTGCAGTAACAAGACGACAGCAGCCAACCTGTGTGAACAACCCAAGGGTGCTGCACTGTTTTGAACAAATAGACTCCTCCCAGGCCAACATGCCTTGACTGTCCCCATGGAAATGGCTTCAGAGGTGTCTGGGACCATTCTCATTGGGGTCTTAAGAAGAAATTGAAGCACTTGTGGTCTTTCAAGGCAGTGCTGAGACATCAGTGTAGAGAAGGAGGGGGAATGAAGATGGAGCAGGAACTGAAAGACTTGGAAGTCCTGGCACCAAAGACATGAGAATTGGATAGCTCTGGGTGGGAAGGAAAGATGTGAGCTGCCTCCTTCTCCCAGACACACACCCAGTTGACTGTCTCTGCTCCCCAGTAAAGCCAAGTGCCCCAGACCCCAGCCAACACCAAAGGAAACCCTCAGAAGCCCAACCTGCAGGAAACCAAATGCAGACCCACTTCCCACAGACAGGGCGGACGTAGGTCTAATTAGTCCCTCACAGTCTAGCTCTGCAGGGACAGATGCTGCCTGAAACCAAAGGATAAATGATGATGCAGGGCCGTTTCCTTCAAGACGCCATTCTGTCACCATGGAGGCAGACAGCACACTCTCAACAAGTTTATCTGCAAAGTAACATGAAAATTCCTCACAGCAGGAGACATTTGACGGGACGTGCCTAGAACAGCTTTATAAAAAGGTTTCTTCAAATGCTTCCAAATCCCATGCATCTTTTTCTTGCTTTATCATCCTTTTCAACATCCTTCCTCCTCTCTCTTTTGCTTTTTTCTGACGCCTCCACAAGGCACATTTATCAACATCAAAGCACGTTCTCATAAAGCTCATTTTTTTTGCTCTGAATCCACCCTTGCAGAGTCCAAGTCTACCCATGCTCTCCACATCCACTGACTTCACTAGGAGAAAAATTTGCCTCTGTGCACAAAATCTCCAAAGTTTGGGCAGTACAGACATCCTCAAGTAAGGACCAAAATCCTCTGTGCCTTGAATTTCTCTGAGCATCTCTCTGTGGTACTTTGGCAAAGGGGAACATGTATTCAGCTGTGCCAGCGCTGCATTTCATGTGACTATCCCACAGTGCTTTTTTCCTCCTGCCCCAACCAAACCAGATGTGTGTGCCAGATTATTTTTGTAGGTTGCATCCAGGATGCTCAGCCCAGAAAAACCTGTGTTTTAGCTCTCTGCTGTTATCACCAGACAGATGCCTAAGGCTTATTCATGTAACTGCCTTACCTAAGCTTGGGTTAACCTGAAGGCCTCCTCCACTGCACTGCCATGTAAAGCAATGCTCCATCCTTCCAGGCTGATCACCAAACTCAGCAGCCTATGTACACACCAGGGCATGGCCAAGTGGGGATTGAAGGTGTTGCAACACTATTTTTCCTTCTCTCATAGTCCTTGTTTCCTTAGGCGCAAGTTACTTTACAGACATATGCTCACTTCAGTGTCCAGCATGAAGGCACACTTGGACCAAAGAACAGGTCTTAGCCACTAGACTCATGCTTTCAAAGACAAGTCTCTGCTGTTAAAATTGCTCTGACTTTTTCTCTCTCTTTCTTGTTTCTCACTGAAAGCAACAAGGCAAAAACAAGGCAGGATCTTTTCATTATCTTTACTATCTAAATATGGAACCTAACTGGATGGTAAAAGAGCCTTCATCCTCAGAAGGGCACAAGGCCTGGCTTAATGCTGTAGTGTCTTTACTCCAGGAAAATGTATTTTTCTTGGTGCCATCCTCTCACAGAAGAGTCTTACGTCACCTGCCCTTGGCACTGGCACTGCAGTGGGAACTGCTGGGTGCAGGAGCAGCTCAACACTTCCCTCCTCCACCTTCTGGCAAACACCCATCTGAATCTGAACCCTCTTTCTTCAGCCTACCTACTGTCATATTTTAGGAGAGGGGTACATTATGAGATTTAATTTTATCAACATGTAATTTATCCAGAACAATTAGCCATGTAAGAGATGGAAAATGGACTAAAGGATGTATATTCATTTCCCTTTCAGGGTGTTAAGGACTGTGCATGTGTTGGGGTGGTGATGGGAGGGGAGGAGGTGAAAGGGGAGCTGGAACTGTGAAGTTTGAAGGTGAAAAAAGTCTTTATATCTGGATTAGTGGAGTCCTGGGGCCTTCAAAAATAGTTAAAATTCCCTTTTTTGAGTAATGGAGAAGTAGTTTGCATTGATCTTAAGAATTTGCTTATAGTTTTCCCTGGAGTTCAATGTACTGGGGAGTGCAAAGCTGACACAGCTCAAAAGTTTTATGAACCTCAGGTAACAACGTGAAAGGAAATTTTAATAAATATTACATTTATTTAAATTTAATTTTTTTTCCTTGTTAATAATAAAAGCCAACCTTGGTCTTCTGGGCTTTTCTCATACGCCTGCTTAATACAGCAGCCAAATCATGGAATTATTTATATTTTAACTTCGTTTTCAGTAAATCGTCAATCATTCACCTTTCAAAAGCATTAAATTCAGAGATGAACAGCAGGGGAGAGGGAGACTGAAAAATAAATATTGACTTTCAAGGGTTTGTTTTGTGTTGCTTTTTTTTAAATACAGGGTTAGAAATAGAAGCTGTTGTGGGTGATGAGTAAAAGCACAAAAAAAAATAAAATAAAATAAAAAGAAACATTTGTGCCTATAGATTTCTTCCCATCATAAACATGAGGCACTTTTTCTGCTTCATCTTCAGGAAGCCATGGCAGTACAAATAAGCAGTGGCCCTTAGTGGCTTAAAGAGGTATTTTGGTGCAAATATGGGGTCTGAACACCATTAAGTGGATGAGCTTCTCCTTAGAGAGGACACCTGCTACTAGCAACGGATACAGGTACTGTGAGAAATTGCTGAGATTCCAAGGAGAAAAACATGCCAAAGAGGTAAAATAAAGCTGAGATATCCATTGGGATTGCCATTTACTGTTGATATGCTATGAGAAGACTCCCCATATGCTCCCTTTAAATTCATCAGCCCAACCAATGCCTAATATAATCACAGAATCACAGAATCATTAAGGTTGGAAAAGATCTCTAAAATCATTTAGTCCAACCATCCACCAGCCACTGCTGTGCCCTCTAATCCATGTTCCTTCATACCACGTCTCCATGTTTTGTGAACACATCCAGGGACAGTGATTCCACCACCTTCTGGGCAGCCCACTCCAGTGCCACACCACTCTTTTCGAGAAGACATTTTTCATAATATCCAATCTGAACGTCCCCCGGCACACCTCAAGCCATTCCCTCCCATCCTATCACTATTTCCTGAGAGAAGAGGCCAATCTCCACCTCATCATAACCTCCTTAAGGTAGTTATAGAGGGCAGTAAGGTCTCCCCTGAGCCTTTTTCAGACTCAACAATCACAGCTCCCTCAGCCACTACCCATGAGACTTGTACTCCAGACCCCTCACCAGCATTGTTGCCCTTCTCTGGACATGCTCCAGACCTTCTATGAATTTATTGTAGTGAGGAGCCCAAAACTGAACACAGTGCTGATGAGAGTCTCCTGCTGTTTTTCCCTCCTGTTCCCTAGGAAGGACTTCTGCCAGTTGGCTGTCTCCTTGAGTAGATCTAGAAGCTTTCTGTAGGGTTTATTCTCAAAAATGAAGGAATCCCCAAATAACACCTGCATCATTCACTTTTCCCACCAATCTTCCCCCATCACCCCACACTCAGACCCACCCAAAATCCTAGCCCTGCAAGATGAACACAGCAAGAGAAGCCACCTACAGCCTGTCAGTTACGCAGAGAGAAGGTAAGTGCTGTACACCACTCGTGATCATGAACACTTTAGGGACCAGTTCAAACTAAACACTATAGCAAGAAGTCACTTGTCAACTTGGATTCGATTGAAATTGCATGTTTTTTATTAAACATATCAGGAGACAAAATCCCTACCAGCATCTTCAGCAATTTTTTCACAAAGATAACAGACAGAAAAATAGTTGCCCAGATTCCTGCTTGCATCTATTTGTGCTCAACTTCAGGCACTGTTCTATTCTGCGCCTTTCTGTCTCTTTCAGAGGAAAGAGTCCTTTTGTACCAGGTACGCACGCACAGCAAGTCACCACTTCAGCTTGCTGATGAGCAGTACTTGGAAGCATTTTCTCCAGCTCAGAATTGTGCCAGTTTCTGCATCCTCACTGATTTCTTAATGTCCCTGGCAAAGTGCATACCCTCAAACTAAACTTGGGTTTCTATTATCTGCGCTCTCTTACACTAAGTTAAAATTAGTTTAATCTTCTCACATGTTGCCTTGAAGATAGCATTAGTTGGTTACACCATTGTACTGAAGGTTCAGGTTGAGATGGACAATCTTTTAAAACTTCTCAATCTTCTGATTCATATTCTCTTTGCATAACTTAAGACCATTACTTCTCTTACTATCATCTTCAGAGTCACTGCCTTTCAAGGAGAGTGGATGTGGACACCAAGTTTACCAAGAGACAGCAGTGTGCAGCATCCAGGGTTGTACAGAATTGGGCATTGTTGGGAGGGGATTCTTCTCCTCTACTCAGCACTGGCAAGAGAATTCAGGAACTGAAGCACCTGACATGTGAGAAGAGGCTGGAAATAATTAGCCTGTTGAAGAGAAGGCTCAAGAGGATCTTACTAATATGTATAAATATCCGGTGACTGAGCCAGGCTCTTCTCAGCTGTGTCCAGTGAAAGGACAAGAGGCACAAACTGAAATACAGGGAATACCATTGAAATGTCAGAAGATTTTTTGCTGTGAGTGGTCACAGATTGGTTGCCTCTGTTGCCCAGAGGGATTGTGGAATCTCTCTCCTTTCTTGGAGAAGTTTAAAACTGAACTGGGGTAGAGCATCAAGGAGTCTGCTATATTTGACCCCACTCTTAGCCTGTGGTTGGACTAGAGAATCTCCAGAGGCACCTTCCAACCTCAGCTGCTCTGTGATTTTTGTTCTTCAGTGCTATGCAGCTTCCACCTGTCCTCTTGGTTCTTATTCTTTCTCCCAGTTTGGAGCCGTGAAAAGGCATGCTCTGCGTGTTTGGACTACTGATGAACCCAGAGTCATTTTCATGCAGCCCCACGACATATTAAGCACTTCTCCAAACTGTAGGTTGTCTGAAAATCTGAGCAAGAGGAAGAGTTCTTATTTATTTACAGATCATTGATGTAAACATCAAATTGCACAGAAGCTATGACTGCCCTCTCAGAAACACTACATGAAAGCATTCATTAAACAGATTTCCTGTTCATAATTTCTTTCCAAGTTATCTCATCTACTCATTTCTTAATATATTGAAAACTAGCACATTAAAAAAAGCAAAGATTTCCAGTCCGTATAGTATCTATGACTTGCTTCTGTTCATTAACTACAAGAAAAGCCTAGGAAATTACTATAAGAATAGTGACTTTCTCCCTACTCCCCATGTATTCTCCCAGCTTCTGATAACTGGAGGCTTAGAAGTTCCTATACCAACAGTAGCTTCCAAACTACCACGGACCTCTGGCCAGCAGCAAACCTTACCCTGTCAACTTCTTTAAACCTGTTTGCACTTCAGTTATTCACTGTGAGGAAGAATTCCTTATGTGGATTTTTTGTCCTAAGCATAACTATTTCCCAACTTATTCTTCCAGCTTGCAAGATTTTGCTAGATGTCATCTTCACTCTGTGGTCTGGGAAGCAGTGGGTCATCGTGCCTTATTCTAGACTTGGTCCCAGGGTATACAGTCCTCAGAGCTGACATCAGATCTCTGTGATCAAGCAGCAGAGCTTTGCCACCCCATACCGCTGCTCTTCCAGCTTCAGACAGCCTAAAACCTCATCTCTCTGGATTTTATCCAGTCAGAACAATATTTATCCTTTGGAAGTCAGGCAAGGAAACAGGCTGAAGCCTTTATAAGCTTTTGTCCTTCGCAGAAAAGTGTTCTCCTTCCCTGCTACCCTTGCCAGGCAGGCGGGCAGCAGCTCACCATCTGAGAAAGCAAGAGAAAGGGGAAACAGGAGTTAAGCAAAGGTTAAAGGAATGGGAGAAGGAAAACAGATGACCCCCTGGTGTCTGGGGCCAAGCGTCAGAAACAGTGGGAGCCCTGCAAGCCAGCTCATCCATCCGCACTGCCCTTGCTGCCTTCTACTTCCCAGGAGGGGGCCTAATAAATTTTACAAAAGAGCAAACAGCTGAAAAATGCTCATATTTAAAAATATATTGAGAGAATTTACATGTTGTTCCCTTTTGTGTGGGGATGGCATTTATACACCCGGCGTTTCAGCAGCATGCATCTCAGAGCACTTTACATAGCAATTAATTACACACTGGTAGTGGAGTGACTGTCTACAGGCAACCTCATCAGCCATTATCCACTCAGCAACATCCAGCGTACAGCTGTGAACATTTGCATTAGCAGAAAGTCGTCTCGGCTGCCATTAGCACAGTGCGGGGATGTCATGTCGTCTCACCCCCCGCTCCTTCCCAAAAAGCCTTTAACAGCTCCTGTCATGGCCTTCACAGCACGCTCATGACCCTTCCCTCGTTTCACCTCAGCTATGGACCAGAGAGATGTGTCATCAACTTTCAGCACAATCCAGAGCCTGAGCCTTGCGCCGTGTGATGCCATCTTATCCTACAGCGAGGGAAACACTTGGGTGGAAGCTACTGAGGTTGTGCATCAATGTACGAACTCTGTATCTGTACACAGGATAGCTGTACTGTTTAAACCTTGCCTATAGCCAGTGCAAGTCTCTGCATCAAGTCCTTAGTGAAGCCTGACACAATACAACTCCTGTACCCCAGGGATGCCTACAGCATTCCCCTAGTTTCTGCATAAATCAGCCTGGAAGGAAACTGCACAACTGGGCATCTAGCATCTGACAACAACACAGAAACATGGAATCACAGAATCCTGGAATTGTTTGAGTTGGAAGGGACTCTTAAAAGCCATCTGGTCCAACTCCCCTGCAACAAATAGGGACATCTGCAGCTAAATCAGGGTGCTCAGTCCATGGCCTCAGTGCTGTTGCGAAATATTCTGCAATGGCAGGTACTCCCTAGAGTTCTGTTTTGCATCTGGTTTGTCCATGGTGTGGCAAATCCATATATGTGAATGCCTACAGATCAAAGGAAATTTTGGCAATGAGCAGTGGGAGGAAACCCCTAAGTATGCTGACCTTCAGAGAGGATCTGAGGACAAAGGACCCATCATCTGTATCCACAAAAGGCATGCAGGTTTTATAGCTAAAGCCATAACATAAACTCTCAGGCTACACCTTTACCACTAGAACTTGATCTTCTGTATGTAAGTCACTAAAACACTGTCTGGCATGTTTTAGGCACCATCTAACTAGTGTTTTCCCAAATGATAACTACATGCAGCCTGCTAATTAGCACAGACCTGTGCCCATTCTCGGTAGGCAGTTTGGTGGGTGAGAGAATTTAATAGTACAGATGCAGGATAGCCGGTGCCAGCTGGCCTTCCACAAGGGAGCAGACCCAGCTACAGTTAATTCACAGGTAATGATGCAGCCTCCGATTCCAGGACAACATCCAGCCAATGACTGCATCCTTCTCCCTTCAGTTTAACTGACCTGAAAGGCAAAACAAAGCCACAGTGCTTCTACTCTTTAATTGACACTGTGTGACATTGAACTTTAGATGTCTTTTGATCCCAGATAAGGTGATCATTGAATTTCTGCAAGTTAACGAGTGTCTGAAGTGGTCTGGAGTTCCTTTGAAGGGTCGCAGAAGATACCATTGCTCACAAACCACTCTCTTTCCTTTCTATCTTGTTTTTGCTTCATGTGTGCTAAAATGTTTGAAACAATGGTTCCTTTTGCAAGATTGGCCCTTCCTTCTTGCTGAGCCCACCAAGCTGGCTCAGGTGGACCAGAAGACCTCTGAGACCCAACCACCAGAATCACTGCAGCCATTTCAGAGGTAACAAACCTTACCCAAGCAGAAAATTAAGTTCATGAGTCAGGCCAGAAGAGGACCTAAGAAATGAACTGGGATTTGGTCAGAACAAGGAACCAGTAGTGTATACCTTGCCCTGCAAATTGCTGGTTTACAGATGGGAAAAAACATAATGGAAATCATATTATTTGAATTAACATGTGCACAATCCCTTTGTTAGTCCATTTTGCTTTCTCCTAACCTTAACAACTTACTAGTACTGTTTACAAAATCTGAGTAACAGAACGTCTGAATACTCCTCATCTGTGTTCTCCCCTCTCAGTCTAGCTCTCAGCATTTGTTTGACCTCTTTCTGTGCGCTCTTGCTCATGGACTGAGCTCTTTGAACTTTTACTGACCAGCAGTTAAAGCGGAATGGGGGATGAAAGAGTTGTCTACAAAACCTGACATGGTTGTACAGGTCTCTTGTTTATAAGAATGAAAGATAGGTGGATTTGCTTGTGTAGATAAACATGGTTTCCTCAAATACCCAGCTCTCCAGCTCTGTGCTTCCTCTCAATGAAAGACAATAAACCAGGTGCTGGCAGCATGGAACCATTGGCTGAATGTGGAAGAGGTCTCCTAGCTCTGTCCTCCAGCTCCACAGGCTTGAACTGTGGGTCCTGAGATGAGCAGACATCATCTCATCGCAGACTCTCTTGCAAAGAGGGGAAAGGAACCAAAGTTTCAGTGAGTAGAGAAGAAATTCTTCCAAGTCATTAGTTTATAGCAAAAGCACAAAGTCTTCGGAAGCAAAGTAAGATCATCTCTCTGGGGTTTCCTTTATCTTGTCTTTGCTGCCAGAGCTAATTTCCTGATTTCTAACCCCTCCTTGAGATATGTATAGACACATTTTAATGAGCTTTTGGGAGATAGGGTTCTTATCCCACTCTTTAGGCAGACTGGATCCCAACTTGTGCTTGACTTCTATTAAGTTTGTCTGCTTTTAATTACTTGCTTGCTTCCTGTTTGACTTCCCAACCTCTCCCCCCCTTGATACACACCAATCCCTAAACTCCTTGAGAACCCTGCACCCCACTGGAATTGTCAGTTGCCATCTGAGGTTTCAGTGCCTTTTTAGTGTTCAGATGCTGTCCCGGCATCCAGCATCTTCTGTACAGGCAGTGAAACAATTCAGGAAGAAGAAAAGGAATGGGAACGGTAAAGCTCACTGCTATCTGTCCTCAAAACAGGTGCCCAAATTCCCCCTGAGCACCTAACCATCAGAGCTCAATTTAGCGGGACCCACCTAGCTTTGGGGGCTCACTTCCCATCAGTTTCTGGAGCAGGTTCCAGACAAAGCAATGTTTTTCACATTAGCACTAGGGGAGCTGACATTAGACTTGTGCATTTTAGGAAAAAGTTCTCCAGAAGAGTGGTTGGGTACTGAACCAGGCTGCCCAGGGAGGTGTTCAAGAAACGTGGAGATATGGTACTTAGGGTCATGGTTTAGTGGGTAGTGTTGGTGATGAGCGGGTAGTTGGGATCTTGGAGTTCTTTTCCAACCTTAATGATTCTGTGATTTTCCTGCCCAATTGTTTTTATGAGAGCAAGCTTGGAACTCATGTCTGCAGAGAAGGTGAGCCAATAGCCTTTGCTGTTGGTGGTAACCCTGTCTCCCAGACAGAGTGCAGAGCTGAAGCCACTCACTGAGGAGCAGGACTGAAAATCACCAGGCAGCTTCACAGATTCCACTAGAGACCATTTCAGGCAAGTCACTGAGCTTGAATATGCTGATTTACATAGCAGCATCTCTTCCCTCCACAGCGGGAATTGCCGGGCGGCATTCTCTGGCCTGTGCAATGCCAGAGGTCAGGCTGCTGATCAGAGCAGTCCCATCTGGCCTGAAAATCTATAAATTCAGATCTGGATGAAATTGGGCAATTTTTGATTTGGATAAGCATTCATGAATTTAAATGAATAAATAATAATATAATAATAAATCATTCATCTCGCTGTCTAGCTTGCGAGTCCCCTTGAAGACCTGCAGTTCAGACACAGCCAAAGTTTGACTACCTCTGCAATTAGAGCCAATGAATTTTAAATAAGGGGGAGAGAGGAGAAAAAAAAAAATGAGGAAGAAAAAAAAAAAAAAAAACGCAAACAAGAGAAATGAAATGTTTTGGGGCACCATTTATCCAAAGAGACTTCCCCCTCCCGGCAGGCCAGACAAGGGCCAGAGGCTAAACAAACTCATCCCATTGCTGCCTCAGAGTGAAGCTTTTCATCTCCCTACTCAAGACAATCATGATGCAGAAACTTCAGTTTCAACTCTGTCATGACACTAGAAAACTTGCTGTCCTCACCAGGGTCATCTCAGAGTACCTGTTTCAATCCCCAGCTGCAGTATTGGGAAAATATATGTATTTTTTTAGTTAATTATAGCCTAAAAGAGTTTTGGGCAGTGATTGATGCTCTTGCAGACGCTGCAACAAAAGGCTCTCCCCACCAGTGCTATTCAGTGCTCAGGAGCTCACTGCAGCACTAATACCTGGCATTACTCACTCCCCCTGCTATCTTCCCTGGAATCATCCTCAAAACAATTCTGTTCTGATTTCTCTTGTGTCTTTCTGCCCTCCCCAAGCCTTTCTATTTTATCTTCTGTTTAAACCAGCTCCCGCATCTTTCCCCCGTTTAGCCTCCTCCACTCATTTCATTAATGCGCTGTTTACTTGTGCTTGTAGATCATTAGCAACAATATTAAACAATTGGCAATTTGCCCAGGAGGCTGCTAACTCTGGGGCTGATGACTTGTTTTATTTTCCTTCTCTGAGAGAGCAGCAAAAGCCATGGCAATGGGTGGACACGGGAAGGCCTGAGCCACGGGCAGAGATGGGAGAGGCAGTGTCCTTGCTTGTGCCAGTAAATCGCCCACTCTTCTTTCTCTCCAAACTGCTCAATCAGGTCCTCCTCTCACAGGCACAGTTCTGATGCTTTTACACACACCCTTCACTTGAAATAAGTCCCTGACACCCCTTCAGTGCCATCAGATCCCCTGCTTCAGAGTCAGTGAGTCTATCTCTACCTAGCAATGAATTTTAAGGCGATCTCTTTCCAGCCTCCTTGTACCACAAATCCCTCCAGCTTTCCAGCTGAGAGCTGTGCCAACAAACTTATTGAGTAAATCAATCAGCCCACTGCCTAGCCCACTTTGGTGAGAGGATTTAACCCCTTGCAGGGAAACCCACCTCCACCTCCCGTTACAGTTTCCATAGACTTCCCTTGGGCGAGTTCCTCCAAAGAACTTTGCTGAGATACAGAAAACTTCGGGCTCAACTCAGGAACTCATAAAATCTTTTTAGTAACCCAGACGCAGTGCAAAATGAACCTCAGGCAACCTGCAAGGTGATGGAAGCTCAGGCAAGGCGAGTCGGGTTGTGCCCTGCCACGGCTCTTCCATTTTGATCACAGTAGAGAACTGGCTGCACATTTTCATTATATATTCATCCTTTTTCTGTATAATATGATTTTTTTCTTTCCAGGAGAAGCTGGAGGGAAGAAGAGGTGAAAAGAAATGTATCCATTCAAAAATTTCCAATATCTGGCAAAAATGTCAAAAGAAAAATCACTGGAAAATGGTAATTGTGATTATTGTGACCATCTCTTCTGTTCATGAATGTCACAGTTCTGCCGCACAGACCTCTTGGCCTTTTGGTCACATCCTCTTTGACCACTCATATTCAAAGTACTATCCATACAGGTCTGTAAGAACCAGCTCTTGAACCTGTGTCCAGATGTCTGATAAGTAAATTATAAACATAATCATTTCCAGTGCAAATCCAGAGCCGTATCCAGCACATGGCGTAGGTTACTTACTCAAAACAGACTAGAGCAGCTTGTTTCTGCTCCAACATCATCATATTCCTTTCCTCCTCCCCTTTATCCATATGAGAACTTATGGGAGCTTCTGTGGGGACCTGACCTAAGCAAACCAAACTCTTTCTTTTGGCCCTTCCTACTTAAATAACTTGATACACCTAATTGCTTGCTGTTCAGCAGATGTTTTCATTTGGAACTGATGTGGTGCCTACGAGTTAAATGTCTTTCTCTATTTTGTATAGATTCTTTAATGTCCCTCTTCCCTCCAAAGATTGAAATTACCTCCAAAATGCGTTGCAATTTCAAACATGCTCAGCAGTGATTTTTACTCACAGGGCTTCCATCTAAGACCATCCATGTGGGGCATGACTTTCTTTTACATATTTTTGGCATTACTAGTCATAGAATGTCTTGGTCTGAAATGGACCTTAAAGACCATCTTGCCACCAGGCTTCCCAGTATCCCCCTGGCCCAAAGGTGTCACACATTATTACAGCACTGTGCTCTTGCATCAGTCACCCTATGGACACAGATTGCTGCTCCCCACTTTAGCACGGCCTTGTATCTCTGCTCTTCTGCCCGCTTTCAGTCCTTCAAATTATTCCCAAGCTGAAATTTCCTGCTTGTCTTTCTAACCCCACCAAATCCTTTTGTCGCATTTCCTCTGTCCAGATCACCCCTACCAGCTCCCCCCCAATCCATCCTCACCCATACATTTCATTATCATGCTATTTACTTCCACTTCTAGATGATTAGTGAAGATATTAAATGACTGGCAACCTGCCCAGAGAGACCATTACCTTTGGGGTTGATGACTTGTTTTATGCCTCTTCTCTCAGCACTGCGAGAGAGCAGAGGTGGGCAGGTCTGGAAGCTCAGAGCTAGAAGGAGAGATCCAGAAGGAGCTCCACATCTCCACATGTTCTTATTTTCAGAGCACTTTCAGGGTTGGTGCTTTCACCTCAACATTATGCAGTCATGGCTGGTGCCAAGCAGGGGTTTCTGAGCTGAGGGCAGACATGAGGAAGAGTGTTGGGAGATAATCCTACTTTTTCTCAGGGATCACTGCTCCCCAAAACTGGGGAAAAGGGAGGATGGTGGATAAGCAAAAACAAAAACAAAAACAGAAACAAAAACAAAAACAAAAAACAAAAAAAAAAAAACACAGGACATCTGATGTTGTCAAAGACATCACCTGTATGAACAGGTAGGGAGCAAAGTAACAGTGTGTAACAGTAACTGCATTTCCTCTTTTCTGTCTTAGGTTCTTAAAGGCTGTGAGAAAGGAGTGTGATTTAAGTTCTGGCTGCACTGAAATCTGTTCCAAGGCACTGAGACACCAAGGTGTACCTCGCTAGACTGAGGCACCAATGTCTACACAAGAACTGGAAGTAAATCAATCTCTTCATGGAGACATTCAGCCTCCATAATTGCAAATATCAGCTGTCCAAAAGCCATCACACATGCATGATGGGCATGGTGTTACCAAGCACTTCAGTGGGCCCTTGTACAAACACAGGTACTGAAGCCTTGACCCTTCTCAGTCTGCCATCTCCGGAAAATTGCTTTCCTTTGGAAGAGCTCATCTGGCCAAAATGTCACTCAGCACAGAAAATCCTCCAGAAGACAACTTACAGCTGGTAAACACTTTTCCTGACAACCACCTTGGTTGGTTCAGTAGTCTTCGGTACCTTTCAGTCTATAAGATCAGTCCCGATTGATGCTAAAGTGGTTCATAGGAATGGTTTTTCATCAGTAGGTTTCAGAACAACAGTGGTTCTGGGTCAGAGCCCTTCCACACAGCAGTCACGACATTTCCATGATCCAAGCTGCTCTGGGGCAAGGAAGATGCTGGTCACCCTTCCAGAAAATCCTTCTTTGGGGACTTCTAGAAATACAGCTCTTTCCTGACTTTTACTCTCCTTTAAAGAACAAGACGCAAAGCAATCTCTTCCTCACTAAATAAAATCACTGAATTGAGAAAGGAGATGTACCAGGTGGCTCTCACTCTTTCCCACCTTAAATAAAAAGAAAAAGAAAAAAAGAAAGAAAAAGGCTTTGAGCTGTTCTTCAAAGGCTGTCTGATTTGCTTTGAATAATATAAAATGATGATGGAGGGAAAAAAGAGAATATTAAACACAGGGCTGTAAAAGCTCTGCGCTCAGCCGCAGACGCTGAGAAAGATCCACGTACCTTTTTCATAAAATAACCACAATGATCCCTTCCTTTCTCCCTAGCTGCTGGAGGATCAGCAGTGGGTACAAACACAGCACGAATAACAAGAGCCAGGATGCTTCCTTCCAGGAGATGTTCCCTCTCCCAGTGATGTCTCAGTGCTTCTCACATGCTTTGCAGCGAGTTTCTCCCCACAGATCCTTCCTGGAGCAGAGAGCCCAGAGGCAGGGGCAGAGCAGAGGGGAAAGAGAGGTGTGGGGAGGGGAAATGAAGGAAAAAAGTTTTTTCTTCTGAGTTCCCCTGAGAAAATTAGTGCGAAGCAGGAAGGAGCTGATTGCTGTCAAGGCCTGCCAGAGCCCAGATAGCCAACTGCAGTCCCCAGGCACAAATGTGATAATAGCCAACAAGCTAAAATCATTAACAGTAACGATTGCCTCTGCAAAGACCCCAACACCTAGGAGGAAGAAGAAGTGACAGGAGAGGAAAAAAAGAAAAAAAGAAGAAAAAAGTAAGGAAAGGAGCAGTTGTAATTTCCTCTTAGCATCTCTGTACTGTTTTCCATAATGTTTTGATCTCAACAAATACACCTCACCCAGTTAAAACCCAGTCTATCTTTTCCCAGCCTTCACTGCTGTGGGCATTTATTCTCCCTTTACTTGCAGGTGAGAGAGCAAAAAGAATGGGATTGAGGGATCAGATGGAAATGCTTTTTTAAAATAGTTGTCACCTTTAGGTGTCTCTTTGGGGACACGATCTGATTAAAAAGTGATCTGCCTCTTGGGTGGATGAACACGGTATACATCGGTGTTGTCCACACAGTCCACAGAATCATGGAATCATTAAGTTTGGAAAAGAATTCCAAGATTATTTAGTCCAACCATCCACCCACCACTCATATCACCCACTAATCTAATAGAAAGCGAAAACACTGTGATTTTACCCCTACAGCTTACAGCCCAGAGCACACTGCACAGGGCAGTGCTAATAATGTATGGCAAAATACATTCCACCTAAATGACCCCAGTGAATTTAAACTTGCTTTATACTGTTCTCTTTGGTCCCATTCGCCTTCTTGCAGACAATTCTCCACAGTTTGTGTAGCTGCCATTCACAGAAGAGCAATGAAGTGGAGTACCAGAAGTACAGGGATACTCCAAGAGTGATGCCTCCTATTTTATTCTGTGGACCCACAACATCAGTGCCAGATGCTGATGGTCCAGCAGTAGTCTCTGAACCTTCCCAACAATATACCAATATGTTTTGTTGTCATGCAACAGATGGCAGCAGAGGGGCAGACTGATAGAAAGGAGCCTGGCGTGAGAGTGCCTATGAAGCAAAACTCACTGAACTCCTCCATGCAAAAAAATGTCACCCCGTGACATTCACTGACTCTTCCTCAACATTTATGGAGACCAAACAGTGGATGTGAGTACAGTGAGGCAGTAGATGGTGTGTTTCAGCACTGGTGACTGCAGTGTGAAAGACAAGCCACGTTCCAAGCAGCCATACAAATGTAACAAGTGCAGCATGCAGGCTTTTGTTCATCACTGATGAAAATGCAGAGCTAATGATGGTGACTATGTTAAAAAAAAAACTGTTTTGTAGCTGAGAATTTGCTTTCTCAAACAGTGTTATTGTGCTCTTGGCTGTCATTTCTATGGAAAAAAAAATAAATAGGAGGCAATACTTCTGGCGAGAGCTACATATTCTGCACCAACCATTGCTAAGCTGCTTTGAGCAGAAGCTGTAGAAACCACATCCCACACTGATGCTCATGTTCTTGGTGAGCTGGGGAGGAGGACTGTGCTCCCTTCCAAGGATTTTCAGGGCTTAGCAAAGCATTTAACAGTGTTTTCAAACCTGTTTGGATGCAGTCAGAATTCTTCAAATGAAGAACTCTTCTTCCAAAAATTATTCCTGGCTTTAGGTTTGCCTGATGCAAAATGTTAAATTTTCCATCTCACTTAAATTTTCCACTGTGCCGTTACTCTAGTGAAGGGCTGGGAATGTCACCATTCTCCTTGTTTAGAAGCAGAAAACACCAGTTTCTGGACTGTTCCTGAGTGGATTCCTCCTGCAGCTCCAGTACCCTACAGGATACCACCAAGTGTCCTTCAGCACAGACTGCTTCCCAGACTCAGAGTGTCACTCCAGAAGAAGAAAGACGGGGAGAAGGAAGATACAGGTAAACATAAATATTCTTGACTTGAATGGAGAAATCCAAAAGGTGGAGAAATCCATGCCATGAATTTAGTTCTGAAATGTTGGCAAAGGTTGAGACATCAGCCTTCACAGCCAAGTAACCAGTGGCAGAGATAAGAAAAACAATCCATCCTAAGTGCAGATAATGCACACATCACCTTGGTGTATAATTCCATAAATGAGTCTCAGTCTTCACTCAAAATTTGAAAGAAAAAACACTGATTGAACTGTAAAAAGCAATCAGAGACCACAGCAACAGTAAGACAGGACGAATCCCACTCAGAACTGCAGACATTTTGAGGCCATTACCTCCAGTGTACCTTCTCTGTTGCATTTTATGGATCATCTTGTTTCCCACACAACTTCTATCCCCTCACACAACAGCTGGGAAAGCAGATACACCCAGCTCAGTCACGTCCAGGCCCAGCATCTCTGGGCTTGTCTTCTCTGGGTCATCCAGTCTGAATTAACTGAAGCATAATGTAAAACACATTAGTCAAACCACATCAGCAGCTCCTCAGACACCCTCGTGCAGTGTCAGAGGTCTCGCATCTCTTTCAGTTCTTTCCCTAAAATGGAAATTAGAGGGGTCTTACTTCAACTTATCTAAATTCTGAATGTTGAAATAGGGTCCAGATGCAGCTTAATTAATCCCCTTTAAAACAGAATTTGATTTAATTCTCCCATGGGTCCCAAAGTAGACAAGTGCTCAGATATCGCTACATGGCTTAATGTTTAGCGTGAGATGAAATTCTTTCAAGGTGAGCCACTAAACCCTACCTGAATATTTCATTCTCCTTATAGGTGGATTCTGGGGGAAATGCTTTAATTCAGAGAGCAATTACAGGTGGTATTGTCATGTGCATGGTTTGATCATAAACTTGATGAAGTGAGAAGCTCACAGTCCTTGGAGTCAAGTGGTAGGATGAGACTCCCACCTGCCTCATAACCTTATAGCACTAACAAGTTGAAAAAACGTTCTAAAGTGTGATCACTCTAGAAAAAAAAAAAAATTGTCCTCAAATATATTCTAAATCCTGCATTTTTTAATATTTGTTGTTGAGAATACAGCAGCATCTGCAAAACCCCACATAGTGGATGGATAGACTGAATGCTAAGGAAGGGGACCAGGAAAGTGTTCATAGCAAAATTTACCAACCTTTAAATTTAATTACAAATCCAGAACTAACAATGCATTCCATGAAAATTTCACTGGGATGGGCATACAGTAAAGGTAGTCCTAAGCCAAAAGGCAGCAAAGAGGTGAATCCAGACCTCAGAGATGCATCTTGGGCTGTGAGTCTGAATGTTGCTATGAACTTCACAACCATGCAGTGAGGCTGAAAATCCTGTATTTTGAGATCCTGGAGATCTCAAAATCTGTGTCAGCCGTAGAGCTCCCCTGTTGAACAAACCTGACATGGCACATAAAGCAGTGCCATGCTATGAAAAATTCAGTTGAGATTCATCATCTTTGGCTGCTTTTCATAACCTCTCTGCTTTCCAGAAAATAAATAAATACCAGAACAAAACCTCTCACCCAAATTCACAGGATACATCACATCCATTAGTCATATTGTTTGATGTGGGTCCACACCATGCTACATTGGTTCATCTCCACGATGGGAGAAATGTTATTTGTGGCACTTCTAATGGACACAAACAGCACATGTTCCAACCGAGTCTCACTTTGCCTGGGTTTAGTCACCAACTGTAACATCCCACGGGGAAGGGCATTTTCAGGGCTGAGCTTCAAATGTAGGGGCACTGCCTGCACCCCCACCCCTCCTGCCGGGGATTTCCAGGGTCATCTTGAGCCTGAAATTTGGCAGCACCACATGCACAGAGTGGGAGGACAAGTGAGATCTGGCACAAGTCAACAAATCCACACTGACAGTGACAAACATTTTTAAGAGCATCCTTGCCAAACAGCAATCCGACTTTTCTTTTCCCATCCCTCCAGTACCTGCCACCTCCCACCCAGAGGACAAACCCACAGTCTCTTCAGTGGCTTTAAGAGGGACTCTTTAAAATTTTCAGCAGTGAGCAGATCTCAGCAGGGTTTGGCTGCCCAGAATCTCTGTTCAGGGGAATTAAAAAAAAAAGAAAATGAGAAATCACACCCAGGCCCCCCTGCCAATGCAGCCTGCAAGCCTCAGCTGCACATAAATGCTGGGCCCCAAGTCACATGCCATCCTGTTGTGTAGGAATTGTTGAGCAGAATAGATGATCTTGGAGCCCTGCACAACTGTCCACATTTATTAAGTGAAATCACTGCCTGTTTTCTGCAGCGTTAAAATTGAGCCGGAGTACAGTATATTTATTGATCACTTCTAAACACACTCAGGATCTTCTTCCATCTCCCAGACTCCTGTTTATCCAAGCAGTGACATGTACAAGCACCAGATCCCAGGTATGTGCCCACCTTGTCCACAGAGCAGGGAACTCAAAGTGCTGCACAAACCTTGGCGGTCCATTTTCTGGCTTAGATGGACTCGAGGGCCAGCCCACAGCAGGAGACCAGGCAGTCAGGGACACAAAAGGAAGAAGGAGAGGTGAGCTGGTGTTGGGGCAGGGAGGACACACCTTGAAAGATGCGGGAGTACTGGGATGAGGAGAGGCAGAAATGTGGAGAAACATACAGGGAAGCTGATGGAGGTATCTCCACAGCTTCCTCAGAGCTAAGGGTGAGGAGCAAGAACAGGGCTGGACTGAACCAGCGGCAGAAACATGCTGGAAGGACACCCAGCATCGCAGTGGGATATAGTGAAGAAGCCCAGATCCAGCAATGACTTCAGCTTTGTTACTGCTCCCTGATGCCCTGGGGAACCACGGCAGAGAAATGAGCCCCTGGATTTATCCCCCTTTTCCAATTAGCTTCCTTCTCTCTCCTCCTCTCCCTCCGCCCTGCCAGAATCAATCCTCGTCCTGGCATTTTAAAGGGCAATGTGCACATTTTATGGCTGTCCCCTATAAAACCATTCTATTCATGATAACACATCCAGCCCTTTATTAGGGACGTTTGGCAAGTTTATTGGCCAGACATTTTTCTGCACTGACAGATGAGGTCCTGCCATCACTTCTTGGGCAGGCAAGGTCCTCTCCCATCTCCTGTCCCAAAGGAGCAGGACACAGCCCTCCAGCCTCTCTGCCAGCCCCATGCATGCAGCTGGGCTGCTGGGGTCACAGGTCTGGGTTACCAGTGTTGGAAGCAGGACCATCCATCTGCCCTTAATTACAGCTGCATCTACCAAAGGGTCATTAACTCTTTTGAGCCATGAAAATGGTGGTGGAGTATAAGTGAGAAAACAACTGCTGAGGTGGGTGCCTGTTTCTAACGGGATGCTGAGAAGGCAGAGATACTGAATATTAATACACTGAGTATTGAATACTGAATATTATACTGAATATTAATACAACAAAAATGCATTATTTGCTGTTGGTCTTTACTACTAACACTGCCCCTTAGGAATTGTGGATTCTGAAAAAAAGAAAGACTGGGAAATGGAAGACTTCCCCTTGGATGAGGATGATAAGGTCTAGACAAACCTGATACACAGATCCATGGATCCTAATGAGATGCACCCTCGAGTGCTAAGGGAACTGGCAGAAATGACTTCCAAGTTGCTTTCTATCATCTTCAAAAGATAATAGAGAATGGAAGACGTACTTGAGGACTGAAGGAAAGTCAACATCACTCCAGTCTTAAAAAAGGACAAGAAAGCTTGTGGCAAGTCACAGACCAGTCAGTCTCACCTTTATCCTCAGGAAGGTGATGGAATAGCTTATTCTGAATTTATGTCCAAGCGTGCCCAAAAGAAGAAGGTTATCAGAAGTGATCAGCATGGATTCACTAAAGGGAAATCATGTTTGATCAATAATGATAGCCTTCTGTGACGTCATTACCAAGTTGGTAGAATAGAATAGAAAAAGAGAATACTTTGAATTCCAACTCCTCTGCAATGAACAAGGACACCACAGGTAGATCAGGCTGCTCAAGGCCTTATCCAAACATTATCAACCTGAAAGTCTCAAGGGACAAGGTATCAACCACAACTCAGTGCCTCACCACCCTCATAGCAAAAGATTTTTTCCCTATATCTAACCTAAATCTACTCTCCCTGAGCTTGAAGCCATTTCCCCTTGTTCCATCTCCACAGACCCTGCTGAAGAGTCTGTCCCCTTCTTTCCTATAGCTCCCCTTCAGATATTGAAATGCCAGTGTAAGGTCACCTCGCAGCCTTCTCCAGGCTGAAAAGCCCTGGCTTTCTCAGCCTGTCCTTGTAGGAGAAGAGTTCCGTTCCATGGATCAGTGAGTAGGTAGGTGAGGGGAGAGCAGTGAGTGTTGTCTACCTTTGACTTCAGAAAGGTGTTTAACACTATCTCCCACAACATCTTTGTAGGTAAGCTTAGGAGGTGTGGGATAAGTGAGTAGGTAGTGAGGTGGATTGAGTACTGGCTGACTGGCAGAGCTCAGTGTGTTGAGGTTGGTGGCACGGTCTAGTTGGAGGCCTGTAACTAGTGGTGCTCCCAGGGGTCAGTGCTGAGTCAGGTCTTTTTCAACATCAGTGGCACAGATAACATGGAGACAGGAGTCCACCCTCAGCTAGTTCGTTGATGATACAAAGCTGGGAGAAGTGCATGACACATCAGAAGGCTGTGTTGCCGTTCAGTGGGACCTGAATACACTAGAAACCACATGATGTTCAAGACAGGCAAGTGCAGAGTCCTACACCAGAGGATAACCACATCCGTACAGGTTAGGGGATGACCTGCTGGAGTGGAGCTCTGCAGAGAAGGACCTGGGTGTCCTGAAGGCCAGCAGGTCAGCCATGAACCAGCACTGTGCCCTGGTGGCCAAGAAGGCCAATGGCATCCTGGGGTGCAATAAGAAGAGTATGGCCCTCCCTCATTACTCTGCCCGGATGAGGCCACGTCTGGAGTACAGTGTCCAGTTCTGGGCTCTCCAGTTCAAGAAAGACAGGAACTGCTGCACAGAGTTCAATGGAGAATCACAGAGATGGCTGAGGGCCTGTAGCATCTCCTGTATGAGGAACAGCTGAGAGGCCTTGGGATGTTCAGCCTTGAAAAGAGAAGACTGAGGGGGGATCTCATCAGTGCTTATAAATATCTGTGGGCAGGAGTCACAAGGATGGGGCCAGGCATTTTTTGGTGGTGTCAAGTAACAGGACAAGGGGCAGTGGGCACAAATGGAGTCACAGGAAGTTTGGTATGAACATGAGGAAAAACATTTTTCTGTGAGGGTGACAGCACAGGAACAGGCTGCCCTGAGAGGATGTGGAGTCTCCTTCTCTGGAGTCAGTCACTCAAAACCCACCTGGGTGCTGCCTACTCTATCGAACCTGTGTTAGCACAGGGTTGGACACAAACCAGCCTTGTGTTTTATGGCCTCACACTCCTCACAGCCATCCAGTGGCGAGCGGAAGGGTTAGCAGAGGTGTAATGAAGGATCAGGGATTAACAGCAGAGAACAAGATTTATCTCAGCCCTTACCAGGCACCTCTGCACCACACTTCAGAGGTCTGTGAGAAGGGTGGACCGAGGAGCGGCTGAGGTGAGTGCCCAAAGCCATGAAGGGGAGGGTGAGTGGCAGCAAGTGCTCTGCGTCACCTTTTGGGTGTTTCTAGTGTACTTTTCACACCAACACAGAGGTGACCCAGGCTTGGATGTGACTGCTGTCCTGCAGGGAGCTTCCCGCTGAGCCCTCCTGCCCTGACCCGTTGTCACTGAGCTCTCTTGCACCTCTGGCAGTGGTGGGTCTCCTTTGCCAGTCCCTGCCCACCGTTGGTTAACATGTCACATTCCTGGGCTGTGTTATTCTTAAGTACTGTAAATCTCTCACTATTATTCTCCCACTTGATATAGTGAGCTGTGTCATTTTGAAAGGAAATACATAACAGTATATTAAAGAAATCATGGATCTCCTCATTCATGTTTAAAACAAATTTATTACAATGTAAGAAACCCTGAATAGCATGAATTTATTATAATGATTTAAGGCTCCTGGCACTTGAGTTAAAAATGTCTCTCAATAAATAACTTTCCCTTGAAAACACAGCAAATTAATATAGTTTACCATTTCCAAAGTTATATAAATCCAAGAGGCTTAAATCAACAGTATGCTGGATAAGATTACTGTTGCTCAGCCACAGCCTGATATCACAGCTCAGAAGCATGGAAAGAGTAAGTAGTAAAAAGTGGATGGCTTTTTGGTGGTTTTTTTTTTTTTTTTTGGTCATCTTTCTCTCCTTTCCACTACCCTAGGCTATGTCTGTTCTGTGAAAGTCAGACTGATGTGAAATGGATGAAAGCTGCGGTGGCCTTTGCGCACTGGTATCATTAAAACAGCACAGGCACTGCCACCAGAGCCAACCAACACCACTTGCCATTTCCCCAGAGTGCATCCTGCACAACAGCAGTGCTTAATTTGCCTGTGGACCCAGGGTATGTCTGGCCAGGCTGCCCCAGTGCCGCTGTAGTGCTCAAGCCCACCGAAGTCAGGGGTCTCTGCCCAAGGACAGAGCCCGTGCTCATGGATGGAAAGCAGAGTTTTGCCTCTAAAAGGATCTTCCTCGGCAGACCACCCTGCAGACAGCAAGGAGAGCTCAGTCAACGCTTTAACACCCTGGGAGCCCTTTCCATTCAGTCACCGCCAAGGACTTCAATGGCTTTTCATTTTATGAAGGTCTAATTTTTTTTTTTTTCCTTTGCTGTCAAAGTGTCAATTTTTTCCACAACATGGCTGATGACTATTTTTTTTTTTTAAACAAAGCACAGTACCAGTGACATTCTGACAGTGTCAATACAGCCAGAGCACACCCACCTGAGCTTTTCAACACGGGAAGTTAGGGCTGTTAAGAGCCAGATTGACAGCCTTGGTAAATTCAAGCCCTCTGTACAGCAGACGATGAGAAGCTATTAGATACAGACAAGGCTTTCAGGTCACCCAGTCCATCTCCCATCCCACCTTTTAATTGTCTCTCTCACCCAAGCTATAAATATCTGACTCTTCTCATCTTGTTTCCTCATTATGTCAATTCCAGCAGTCCCTGATCATTTTTATTACTCCTCACTGAAATCCCTCCAATCTGCCAGTAAACTCTCTGGTAATGAGATCCCTGGGCTGAAGGCGCTCGTGCAAATGCAGGGGCACCAGATCCACTGACAAGGAGCCGTTTCCTGTGCAATTTGGAGGTGTCATCGCCTCCTCACCTGCAGCTCAGAAGTCTTCTTGTCTGTTTGTGTTGCTATCAGGTATCATCACCTCCTGCTTTGTTCACTCCTCCCCTTCAGAAGGTTTCTGCTGTCTGGCTTTCTCCCTTGCCACTAAGGAAGTGTCTCTCAGATTGTTTTCTCTGTGACTGAATTCACAAATGCAACACCCAAGTTCACCTTCCACCTCAAATTGAATCCTATGCTTTTTTTTGTTTCCCGCTTAGTATTTCTACTTTTCTACTTCATATTATTTCTTCCTCCTCAACTCTTCTAAATATAACAGAGTCTCCTGGTTTCAGTCTCAGACTTCCTGCTTCCAAGAAAGATCTTCAGTGCAGTGAGACCAGGTACCCAGCCAACACCTCCAAATAAGGCTCCTGGAAGTGTCAAAAGGGAAATACGGCGCAGAAAGAAGCCACTTCATCCCCACTCACAGCCACAGTCACTGGAATTGTCATCCTGATACAGGGAAAACCTTTCCAGGTGCATAAATGCTGGAGAAAGTTGAAAAAAAAACAGGCATTAGAAAACAAACAGTATGGCAGGATGCTCAGAGGAGCTCTGGTTTCCAAAGAAGGCTGCACAGGGGTTGAACAAGGCTGCATGTGCGGGACTTGCTGCCTGCTAACAGTGGAACTGTGCAGTCCTGCTCCAGTAGGCACAACTAATTTCAGCCACTGGAAACTAAAACTAGGCAGATTCAACCTCAAAATAATGCAGTTTCATAGCAGATCATTAAACACTGGAAGACTGTGGCATAGTGCTTTTAAAATGTCAGTGCAAATACCTCACACATAGCTTCTGTGTGTGTGAACCCACCTCACCATTTCCTCCCTTAGCAGCTCTAAAGGAGAGGCTGGTTGCCCTTGATGCTCGTGTAGCTCACCACTTTGTGACTGGACAAGGGCACTAATCAGCCCCTCTCTCCAGTGCTTTAAGGGAGCTGCCAGGAAGCTCTCAAGAAAGACTACTTATTTCTGACTTCTCACTTCCCTCTTTTCTGCAGACAGATCAGGAAGAATGGACTTCATGCTCTAAGGCTTGCTATTGAATTCTATGAACGAAAACAGTAGGTTTTTTTGTGTTGTTCTTGTTATATTTCCACACATTCAGAAGGACTGCTAAAGCAAAGGAACAAGGAATTCAAGGCTGCCTAAGCAGCATGTGGATTGATCTGCCTACTGGAGCCATCTTGGTATCTCTCACCTCATCAGGGCCTCCTCTGTCAGTGACATCTGAGTTTCTCCTGTTTAGTTTCCCAAAGCCTGAAATGAACCCTACAGGCCTGCCTGAAAACACATGAGGTATGAGTCTCAGCTTCTGTTAGCGGAGAACAGTAGTAAACATACCTCCTGATCATCTTCACCAGCTGAACCTAAAGCATGCTGAGGAAGGTGGATTTTCCAAGCTGGGAATCAAACACAGTTCCCCAAACAAGCTCTTGCTGCAGTTGGGACACAGAAGCACTCCCTCTAAACAACTGTAGGAGCTGTCATTAACCAGTCGCAATCAGGACAAGTTGGGTTCCTTGCTACTTTTTTAGGTGACTTCTGTTTCCTGACACCCTTCACAAGCACCGTGATGAAAGCTCTGCTACAGCCATGACTAAGAGCCTCAAGGTAACAATGTGGTGCCACATTAGAGTAAAACATTTATTGTCATCATGAGAGTTAAGACTTCAAGAGATGTGGGGAACAGCTCTGTACTGGGAAGGCATTTTCCAGAGGACAGACACACAATCAGAGCAAACTTCGGTTCTTCTACTGGTTTAAATCACCTCATTCAATATTCTGTGTTGTCTCATGTAGCAGGCAGTTATGTAAATTTATAAATCATACACTAATTAGCACACAATTTCATAAATTTGGTAAGAGTGAAAAAGGAGGTTACTAACTAACCAGGCTGTGCTTTCTCGCCCTCAGATGGTACAAACTGAAACACTGCGTGGAGGTTGTATTTCAGAAAATCTGTTGCAACTTCTGGAGTTTAACCCTGGGCTCATGTGTGCTTTCAAGGGATATCTTTCCTATATCTCAGACTCAGTCTCTTTCAAGCACAGCTAAGCCCTTTTCTCCCCTTCCTTAGCACCAAACCCCCACAGCTCAGTGGATCACTGTAGATTTTGTTTTTCTTGTTTCTTCCTTATTCAGATTCTTGCTATATCCAGTGTCACATTCTCCTGTAATCTAATTTCACACCATCCTTTCTGCTAGCAATGAAATTCAGTCCATGCCTTGTTATATCCAGGTTTCACTCTCCTACCCTCTATGTGGTCTCTCCGTCAAGCTTCTCTACAGGGGAGCAAAAAAAGCTAGGTCATTTCTTCCTTTCCTGATTTACCATCGATCCTTTGGACAGCATTTCCCCAAACAGAGAAACATGATCTGGAAAAGGAGAGGGGGCCATAAACTTAATTTGGGAAACAGTGGTGGAAGAAATTTCTCTCTCATCAACTTACAATCATTTACCAACTTTCCTCTGCCTTCAGAGCTGGCTTCTCTCATCCTTCAGTTCAGTTCTCTCCCTGTTATCCTTGTCCTTTCTTGCCTTTATCTCCATCCTTTCTTCCTTACTTTTTAATTCCACCTTTCTGCCCCAGTGCATGGTGCTGGCTTCCCACTTCTATCTTTCTGATATCTGTCCCCCAAACTTCAAGCTGCAAAAGAAGCCTTGTTCATTTACACAGTAAAATCCATCTCCTGGAGAGAAAGAGAGGGCTTAAAACTACTTTCTCATCTGTTTTAGCAAGCTGAAGAAGACTCAGAATACACATGATACGATAGTGTGGAAAGTGGAACACGTTTGTCCTGAGCTGGACAAAGGACACCAGAAAAATCACTCAGATAAACAGAAGTCTGTAAGATAAAATGAAATCCCCAGATAATTTATTAGATTAAGACCTCACATACATTTATAAATACACGTTCAAGATGGCATTCAACAGTGAGACTTCAGAGGCTACAAGTGGAAAGGGCGTGATTGCTGCAGGTCCACCACGTGCAAGGTGCACAGAAGCAATGAGTACACAAACACGCGCAGAGCACACGTACGAGCAACTTGGGAAGAACACAAAATGAAGGCATGGGCAGCAGCCGTGGCACGAGTCGTGTTACTCCACAAAGTCTCAAGTAGAACACAGCCCAACATGTAGCTGAAGCGTATTAACTGGAAACAGTCTGAACAAACATTCTGTGGCTGAACTACCTCCCCAGCGGCAGCCTCCTAATATAGGAGCTTAAACTTAAAAGGACACTGTCAAGTGATTGCTTTTGCTAGTTTAATTTTAGCATTTCCTCTACTGTTTTAGCAGATGGAAAACAATTCCCCTCCCAGTCCCAAATACTGATTTTGTCCTTTCCTATTTGACAATCATTGATTTTTTTTCTAAGGCTATAAATGTTTTAATAACTTCAACTTTGTAGTGCCTCATGGCAAAATATCTTTGCTTGCACTGACTGCTAAACACTATTCCTAATGTACTGCTGATAACTAGAGCAAGAACCGGCATTATAAAAAATGATTTTTCACAGGGTCCGCCAAATTAATAGCTTTTGCTTCTCGGTTCATATCTCACAGACAGTTAAAACATGCAGGTTTTCATCCATCAGATATTTCAACTATCTTAATTCTAGGATTTTTGCCTACATAAAGGTATGCCTCACATGTAGCTCTGAGTGACGGACAGCACCTTGAGCGTAGAACCCACAACCCTGACAGTGTCATTTTAAAAAGAGCTACTACCAAAATATAGATTCGAGTCAAAAGTCACCATCAGAATTAGAATTGTTAATGGACAGAATGGATCATAAGGAATCCTAAAGTGGTTGAATACCGACACCCACAAAGAACCAAAGAACATAATGCTCCCATGCAGTGTTCTCCACTGGGTACACAAAGGCACCTTTCAAGAGATATACTTCTATTTTTTGCTGTTTCAAAAGGTCAGTTAGCACTTAATAGAAAAGGCAATTAAAGTTTCAGTCAAACTGGAAAAGAGAAGAGAAGCAATTGGACTGAAATCAGAGAACTGTTTCTTTACAAATGCCAAACCTTAACAAAAACAAAACAAACTACACACACAAAAATCCCCAAACCCTAAGATCTATGTCTCGGTCATAGCTTTCATGGTTTTCTATAGTTTTCCTGCTGCTCCTTGTATATTTTTCTCTGCCTTCCCCACCCTTCACCTACCTTCCTAAAGAAGCAGACTACTTGCCCAGCAGAAACATGCAAAGTGAGAAAATCTACCGCCCCAACTGCTGTACCTGTGTCAAAGCGCCTACGATGCCCTTGGGGCTTTAACCAGAAACTTGTGCCTTCACAGGCTGAGGACACTCGACAGCAGATGGATATGAGAAAGAACTAAAATGCCTCACTGACAGCAGGACAGACCACACAGGGTCTTTCCACAGTAGTCATTTTCTGGTCCAGTGATACTGCTTCCTTCCTGTAAACTCCTCCGAGCAGCCTTTAAAATTCTGCTGGGATGCATGGAAAAGATATCACCTAATTTGTGATTAAGACAGAGCCTGAGTGAAACACCTCACAATTATGGTTCATTCTCCCCCTTCATTCTCTTTCTATGTCATTGCTACAACAGGCAGTTGCGGCCAGGGGGTGCACGACTGATGCTCATCAGAGAAGCACAGTGGACCTCACTGCTGAGCCTTGCTAGCTCCCTTCAGAGCACTGAGCATTGCACATGGGAAGCAGGCAGCAGCAATACCCCAAGGATCAGGCCAGCAACCCACTGCCATTAAGATAAGCACAGTTGCCTAAAAAGACTGTCAAAAATCCGCACTGGCCCACGAAGCAGTGTTTGGGAGCAAATGGCCTAGAACTTGCCTATATTGGCTCAATTCTACCTTTCCCTCGCTGCAATTTTACTGTGCAAAATGAGTATTTTAGCCTCATATTTCTAGGAACACATGCCGGTGGCTACTGTTACAATAAAATATGAACACTGCATTGTGGAGAAAATGACCATTAATCCTGTAATCTGCAGTCATTTTTACCAATTCTGCACATTTCTTTAAATAACCAAGTACATGCAGTAGATGGAAGTGCATTTAAATAAACTGAAATAGATATAGCATGAATAATTAAAGCCGGCAGGGAAATGTGCATTGCAAGCTGCTGGTGGAAATAATTACTGATTTGTCTTATTTACAATGGAGCCTGGATACCGGATCAAAATAGTGCAAGTTAGTGAAAATGTCTTAAGACTGTTCTTATCCAACCACTACTGCATATTTCATCTTGAAAAGTACATCACATAGGTTTTTGGACCACTACAACATCTGACCGTGTACTGCTATTTCAGGGTTAGGTCTCCCAGTACACAAACTATGTCAAATAGCACTGATTTATAGAGGAATGTATTTCAAATGGATGCCTAATACATCAACCTGCAACATCATCTATTCATGTTATTAGACACCGTATAGCTGAGCTTAACGATACAACCCCTAAAAATGCAGCGTGTTAAATATCAGAATGCTGAAGGGAAAAGTAGATCATAAAATCATTGACAAAAGTAGTAAAGTGCTTGTACCTTTGTAATATGCCAGGTTTTAAACAGACTTGTTTAATTAGAAAATAATCTACTTTGAACATTGTGGCTCTTGAATGTTAGGCAGTTTTTGCAAACTGCTTTAGAGCTAAAAATCGATAATGAAATATACTTCTGATATGAAGCTGGCACAACTGTGACTTCAATCTATTAGAAAATGTTGTAGACGAAAAAGATTCTATTTTAGAATGATTACTTGGCACATAAAAGATTCAGAAAAAAAAATCTTAACGCTTTCTGATCAGTGTATCCCCAAAATATCCTTGCAGCATGATTACTAAATCCAAAACGAAGCTAGATGCTAATTAACTATGTTTCAGAAGGAGGAAGACAATCTGTTGTTGCTCAAATAATTTAAAAACGGTACTTAAACACAAACAAATCAGAAATAGAAAGGTACTACAAATTCTATAAAAGGGGTGTAGACCAAAGAGCAGTGTCAAATGAAGAAAATCTCCTCGAGCAGCCGTCTCTCCTCTAACTCGCCTGCTCTGCTTCTGGAGCCACAAGCGGTCTGGCACCACAACGGTGACCCGTGGCTCACACAACCAGGCGTGAGCTTTTTGTTCTTGTCATAAGATTCTCTGTAGTGGCGTCCCGGGGCAGATATTGGACTCATAGCTTGATCCATGTCAAGAAAAGAAGCTCTGTACCTACAGAAACACATAAAGAAAGTGGAGTTCTGTTAAGCATCATAGCGTCATGCAGGAACTGAATCTCACCCTCCCACCTTCACCATTCAGATGAGATCTACACTTGTCTGATGGGGGCCATCAGCCCAGAACGAGTTTTGTTATGTAAGTTCCTGCGAGAAATACCAACACAGAGGTCATGAAAAAGAGGTGAGCAAAGCATGGGTTCTTGGGTTATTTTAAGATATTTCATCAGCTTTTCCATTTGATGTGTATAATGTCTTAGTCACACTCTGGAGATTGAGGACTGAAGCCGGAGATACGACAGCCAAATACACAGAACAGGTACAAGACGGACCCACACAGGTAATGGTAAAGTGACTTATATGCATGCTGCACTTTTTTGAATAGACCTCCACACTTGATTTAGTTTCCCAGGGATTTGAAAACAGCGGGAGACTTTATTATTATTGCCACAAACTACACATGCTTCCAGTAAATCTCTATGCACTATATGGAGTCTGTCTGGTGGAAGCACTGAAGGAATATAATCTAAGCAAGGCAACACAAAATCAACACTTCAGGCACTAAGAGAGAAGGCAAAGGTGCTAGACATTACTCAGGCTGTCCTTTAAGTGTGAGTACAGATGTGGGGGAAGGTTGCAAGCCGCTATTAGCTAGTAACACACTGAATAATGGCAGTTACTTTAAACAGACTTCCTATTAATATTCACACTCGACAAGACTTGATCTAAATACCAGCACAGGATTGATCATTACGCTATATTTTCTCCTGTCCAATCCTAAACGTCTTAAAGAACACCGGTTCCACTCCCTCCCTAGGGAAGCTGTTCCCCAATCTAAGACATATCACTCAAGAGTTATGCCCAAAAGTCCCTCTCATCCCTCTCATACTTGCTGTTAGCACCAATCTGTCTGATGTTTCTGATGCTGAAATAACTCACACACTCAACAACTTACATGCAGAGAACGTTATCCACAGCACCCAAACTAAGGTATCAGTGTAGCTGGTTGGTTTCCATAAAGTCCCTGTCTTGTGAGCAGAAAAAACTCATCCATAGTGTGAGTTTCCTGCTTTGAGTTGCAGAGGAGGAGATAGGGAAGACCGTGCAACTAAATCAGTCAGTTGGGATTCTTACATACAAATATTCTCAAGTATGAATACTCAGAACAGTTTGTTGAAGTGAAAGATCAGCAGAGCCCAATGCAGCAGCAGGAGATAGAGTGACTCTCTCCCCTGAACTAGCAAAGCCATGTGAAGCACTTCTCATTAGCTCCAGCAGAGAGAGTTACATGCCAACCACTGTCAGAAAACTGACCATGACAAGTTAACCTAAGATACTGAGACACTTAAGTCAGAGGATTAACTATGGCACTGATAGGTTAATACTGACATTAATGGCAATCGTTAGTTATGCTCTTATTGCTCCAAAAAAGTCAACTCTTTCATTTCCTTTAATATTTATTGTTCCTTCCAATTTGATGGTGGTCATCACTCCTAATACAGCCTGACTCAACATAACTGCATCTCAGTGCTCTCTCTTCTATTTAACAGTCTGCATTAGTTTCCTCCAGACATACTAGCTTATATTTCATCCAATCAGAAACCCACTTTGCAAAATTCTTTCATATTTTGCGCTTGTCTGCATGACTTTCTATCTTCTATCTGTTCAAATCACCCCTAATAGCCAGAAATGAGTGACTCAAAACAAAAAAATTGAGCTTTCATTTTGTTTCAAATGGACTGTGTAAACAGCTAACTCTGCTCAAACTTGATGCCTTACAGTTACTCTACCAAGAACTTCAGAAGAACATAGGCAGCCATGTTAAACCACTGCATACATGCCTCCTGTTCGTATTAGCATTCAGAAAGTACCCACAGAAAACTTCAAGATATCTCCAGTGTATAATGGCAGAAGCCGTACATCTAGTGAAAACTAGCACGTAGCTATATTAGACTTTCCATGTAGAAAAACGTTTTGCAATGAGTCTATACAGATACACACTGATGCTTTGAACTCAAAGAAAACCAGTTAACACATACACTGGTTTCATTAGCCACACCTAAAACTTTTTAGATTAATCTAGTCTAGCATACAAATGCTTATCTCCTCTGACTGTAGTGCTATCATAAAATTTCAATTTCTCCGGCAGCCACATTTAATCACAGATTAGGTAGGGAGAAACCAAGTCAGCCAGTGCATTTATAGTAAACGTGCAGGCCCTAGATTTCAGCAGCACCTTGGAGTTCATTTCTTCAGCAAGTTTATCTAAGTTTTACAGCATTTCTGCTATCAGGAAGGCTAAATGATTTGGCAGATTACAAGAGCAGCAAATAGCAAAGATTATGTAAAAGACCAGGTGTTGTAAATCAGTCTATTTGACACCACAGTTATATATGCAATAAAGTGAATGAACTCTGCTAACAGAGCTCTATCAGATAAAGAGAATGCTCCTTGCAGGTATTTAGTGTTTAATCCAATGATAATGGCTTCCCCTAGTTTGTCTAGGCAACATCAGACAGCATCTGGCTGGAGGCAACTGAGTAAACCTAGAATGGTTTGAAGCTTTCAAAGACAATTTTCTCTCCATTTATTTGTATCCAAACATTTAAAGAGACACAGCCTGAATGCTCAACTCCTGAAATGAAACTTTCTCTAAAAAGTGCATATGCATTCCTTCCATGATCTGAATAAATGAGTAAGTAAAAACAGATTAAGATCCCACTTTGTAGATTCAGTGAAGTCAAAGCAGCAGCATCAGGCACCCTAAAGTCAGAATGTTTCAAATGTAAAAACTGCTCTGGGAAACTTGGCTTGTGAATACTGAGTGCTTCTTTTTGTTTTGTTTTGTTTTTTTGTTTTAAATGGAAATTAACAGTTAAGAGTGTCCCTGTGCTGTTTATGGGTCACAAAGAGAAAAATAATCCTGTATGTTCTGTAGAAGCACCAGTGCCAGATATTAAGCTAGACGCAGAAATACCTCATGCATAGATGCTCAACCAAACAACTAAACATCCTATCAATGTTAGATGCTTACATACATTTTCTTTCATGGGTTTTGCCCTTTCAACAGCATGGAAATCAGACAGGCAACTGTCCCTACAAAAACAGTGATAATCCAGTCTGTTTTCACCTTTCTGTTACATTTGCCACTATACTGGAAAGTCAGCAAGTACATCGCAACAGACTGGAAAACAACATCTTTTCTAAGCTTGGCTTTGACACTTCCCCCATGTACATTATTTCATGTAACTTTCATGAGCTTGAAAATTTGTACGTTTCATCGTGGGATAATAAAGTTTGTGAAAAGTCTACAAGCTTGGGTTAGAAATTACACAGTTTCTAGGCTTTGGAGAAAATAGTCCTAAGCAGTCTTCAGACTGCTTCATCATCATCAGCAGAGGGAATGCAAACAGTGGGTGTACAAAGCATGACAAAGGCAGGACCATACAAAGAGGGTAGCAGCAGATGCAAATAGAACAGACCAAAGATTAAGCTTTTCTCCCAGTGAAGAAAATTGACCTTTTTTAATTAATTAATTTAACATTAATTAATGTACAAAGTAAAATCCCAAATATAGACCCATACAGAGCAGCGTGGAGATGCCCAACCTACCCATGGTAGCTGTGCCAGTGCAGGACTGCGTCCTGGTCAGGCACTCCACGGCATGATTACAGTCTTCTCCTAATCTCCTGTGTACAATTAATACAGGTTTCTGTAAATTTGCCTCCTCAGCTGCTAAAGTGCTCAAGGAAATTATACTGCAAACTTTCAGCATCAGCTTCTAATTAAATAAGTATCTAGCAGAGTTTATGAACACTTAACGTATAAGAGTTTTGTAGTCCATCACTAAGGTAACAGGAAACATCAGAAAGCATTAAGGTTCAGAGCAGCTCACTAAATGTTCAAGTTTTAAAGAAGAAAAGAGTACAAAAATAAACACAGGCTGGCACAGAGCCAGTCCTTTCCTTCCACGGTATTTCTCTTTCATTGCCCGTGCAGCAGGGATACAGAGCTCTCAACGTCTACAGGTGCATCTTCCTTTGTGCCATGTTTCAGAGCTGAATGGGAAGGAGAGTGCTCATGTCTTTATGACAGACACAATCGTGGCTGTTGCTCTGGGAACCGTAAGACCACTCATTCCCAGGGTGGTTGCTGAGAAATCACCTGAAACCATTTAGTATTCTACTTAAAAAAATCCACAGGGCAACCAGAGGCAACAGTCCTACAACGCACAGTACCTACACAACAATCAGGTTATGCAAAATGATGCATAGAACTCAGTCAATGATCAGAATATTGGAGAAAAACAGTGTTTTTGAAGGCAACATCAGAGCATATTCACATCAATCAGCTGAATAGAGATGCCTGTTCATTTGTTTAGACTTTCTGGATATGTCATTGAATTCTTAATATTTGTCTATTTCCTATTGCTGGTAAAATATATTTCTTACATGCTGTTCAGTTTTTAAACCACACTACTGTATTTTTACAGTGTGCCGTCCCATTTAACTAATAATATCATTCGCTCCTTCCTGTAAAAAACAGCACAACACCAAACAAGCTTGATATTTGGAGGAGCAGGAATTTCCCCATGAGGCAAAATAACTAAACTTATTAGAGTCATAAATACTCTGGCAGTGAGATATATGTATATTTCTTTAAACAAGCACTGTCAGATATTATTTGATCGCTATGTTCAGAGATATCTTTTCATTTACAGTCTCTGAAAATTTATTCTTCAACCATAAATGTGTACAAAACACAGAATGTCTCTTCTGCAAGGTGATGGCATTTCAACAAAGCATGCTGGCAATACGGTTTTGGAGATTAGTAGCTATATAGGCTTACTTTATTTAACTGTATATACCAGAGGAAATAAAAAGGTTTATTTTTATACTACTGCTTATATTTTCAACATAAAGTTCAAAGTGATTTACTAATGTTACATGAATTGCCTTTGAATTACAGTACAGTATTGTGCCCAAGTACAAAGCCCGACACTATTTTGTATTCATAAAACATCATCTGCCTCCAAGCATTTTACAAATGCTAAATACAGCTAAAAACACATTCAAGGGGTAAGGAAAAGACCCATTTTATAGAAAAGGAAACTAGGCTTATTGCTATTATAAAGCAAATGTCAAATCCCTACTTGATTGGAACAAACAGGGCAAATAAAAGCAGCTTCCACAGCAGACAATACATATGCAGATAAGGAAATGGCTTCAGTGGTCAAACTACCCCAAAACCTGAAGACAACATGCTAGCAATACAGTGCGAGGTTGTACAGAAAACACTAGCAGTAATGACTCCAAACCCATCCAGAAGCCAAGCCAGGCTCTACAGGTAAAAGGCTGAGCTCTACGCAAATTCAGGAGTCCTAGCTTTCTGCCACCATTATACTTGTGTCCACAATTTTCACACTAGGGATGATAGACATTACATTCCTGGTTGTCATTTCAACAACACGTTGTTCACATATCTGCCTGATTCACCTTTCATCCTCCATCTTCTGCGATATCCCACAATAGCAAGCACAAGGTGTTTGCTACTATGGAAAAACATCCTCTTGTTTGTCCGCTAGTTTCATTGAATGCTTTTTAAGGATTGGCTGCAGTAATGTGATAGTATCTGACGAACAACAGTCCCACTTTAAAGTTATCCCTCACCTTCACTGTTTTGCAAACTTTGTCAGTATTCTCATTCAGTCTTTTCCTATCCAGTGTCAATAGCTTTTCAGTCCCTCTGTGCAGTAGTTGCTTCATCCCCTTGATTACTTCAATTGCATCTTTTCTAGCATCCACTATCTCTTTCAGGATATGCAGAGACCAAAAGTACTCTGTAGTGCGAGTACACCAAGGCTTATGTATCTACAAGCTTTTGTAAAGCTCTGTGGAACTTCTGACTTCACAAAAGGTAAAAACCAGCTCTTGAGTGTAGGCGAACTGTTGACAACTCTTCCCTAGGTAGATTACATTTTTGCCCATCAGTTTTTATGTTTTCTTGGAGTTTCTTGCCATACACATGACATTAGACTACTTGAAAGAACTCTACAGAATTAGGTTATCCATCTACAAACATACTAGGTTATCGAAGATTTCACTGTTCACTTCTTGCTCCAATATACTGACGAAGAACCATTCTGATACTGAGAGACCCTGCTACCAACTCTTCTCCACCATGAAAAATGAACCTTAAGTCCCTTTGTCCACTACCATAAAATCACCAGTAAATACATAGGAGTTTCCTCAAATCCTGCATAAACGTGAATGCTTTACCAACCTTTGGTGCTGAGTCTTGGCAACGGCGTTTTAAGAATCCAAATTTGTTATGTTCAGTGGATCCTCTTTGTGTCACTAGATTTTCTGTTTCATGACCCAGAGGTCTTACCTGCTATCTCAGCTTCTTCCTTCTCTCCCTCCCTGATAGGCAGAGTATAATCCAGGTTTTAGCCAGCATACTATTTGGCCCAGCAAGCCTGAGATGAACATATATCAACAAACACCAGAAACTACTGGGATAGGAAATGAAAGCTGAAAAGAGAATCTGATTTTGCAGTCATTCCCTGAAAGCCCACGAGACAGGATATGGGGACCTTGCCTTTCACATGACCTGATCTTCAGTGACCAACAAACACCCTGGGGGGATAATCCCTTGTACTGACTTCTCATGATGCTGAAACCTCCCAAAAATGAACATAGTGAAGTGCAATCTCTGACCCTAAAACATCAAGCAAAGGTAAAAGATCAAACAAGGAATCTGAGTCAAAGGGTCTGCATCAGTTAGCCTGAGATTCTCATTTCACGTTCATGCAGGTTGGGGCTCAGAGTTGACACTTCACCATGGGAAACAGGAGGAGGCAAATTAAGCAGTCTTGTGTGTATTTAAAACAACTCCAGGCCGGGACAACTCCAGACTGCCCACAATGGGTCTGTATTTTCCAAAAGTATCTCAAAGTTTCTCAATTCTTAAAGATCAGACTGAAGAATAGCTCAAAGCAATTAAAAAAAGATCTAAGTCTTTTATTTAAAATACATCACACAATGTAAAACAGAATATATTTACAATGTCCTCAGCAAAAGCCTTCTGGAGTGCTGTAAAACCCGCACCCACATAATAGAGAGCTTATGGTATCAGAGACTTTAAAGAATTCTCTGAGGCAGTTTTCACAGAATCATAACCTAGAGAAGGAAAAGACTTATTAGATCATCCAGCCATCTCCCCGCTGACGGAGAACAATTCCCTACAGTGTGCTTCCTAACACTTTTTCCTAACAATCAGCCCCTTGCTATTCTCCTTGCGAGGCCATTCCACAGTCAAATATATCTCATGCTATCATTACCATTATTACTTATTTATAGGCCATAGCGTAACCTAAAGGGCCTTGGTAAGGATTAAGAGGTCCTAATCCACAATTGCTTGTAAGAGTAAAGGTTCAAAAGAGCATACAGTCTAAGACAAAGTCCATGGAAAAGATACGCCATCAAGGAGATCAGAATCACGTGGAAAACACCTCAAACGTTGCACGAATTTTTGCTTTGGAGTTTGGTAGGAGGAAAAACTATGCACTGCAAACAAGAACATGCTGCATGAACACGTTTCTGATACTCAGCCACAGATAGCCAAGGTTTTTTCTTCCTCCTAGTTTCACACTACAAGCCATCTCCAATTTTGGTGCAAACACTCCTTAAGTATTTGAATAACATTACATTCCTCCCTTCTGCTCCAGTCTCAGTCAACATTTATCTGAGCCACACGTATTTCAATCTTCTCCCATAAATCAATACCTCTTGCACAGCACAAGATTTTGCCACTTTCCTGTCTTCATCAGTATATTTCTAGCAAGCAATCACCCAAAAACAAGCACCACATTCCCTCTATGTGGTTGCACAGAAGTCAAAAGGAGACAACTTCCCTCCAACAGTCACAACACCTCAGATGACAATGGCTTTTTGCAGCCATTTCACGGCTCTTGTGCCCCTCCCAGTTTGTGGTGCATGATGCAGTGTAACATACTGCTTTATGCTGTAAGACCTGCAAATCAGTGAAAGGAATGCCTCATTTTGTGGGGTTCCTATTATTGCAACATCTTGAGGCAAATGGTATCAGAGATGGCAGCCTCTGCATGGGAGAATTTGGTAACGACAGACATCCTCGCTAACCAAAATGAGCTACGCTCAGCAGCATTATGAGACTGTAGTAAAGGGCTAAAGAGGACTCGGTCTTTAAAGAGGCTGAGCACTGCTGGCTTAACCCTGTCTTTCACACACCAGCCAGAGACAGCGTGCTACAGGATACTGAGTTCCACATCAGCATCTCAAACTTTTGTCCTAAGTCAGAGCTGATAAGAGATTTTCCTTCTGCAGTTTTCACCCTGGCCTCACCTATGACAACACCCAACTGGCTGTTATTACTGAAATAAGAGTTACTGTTGCTCTCATTTCTCATTGCTAAACAGGTCATTTTCACTTACCACTAGTCAGAGACTAACACCTGCTTTCCTCACCTTTCCACAGTCTGCTTCAGTGCTCCCAACCCTCCGTTCCCCTACCTTTTTACTCCTGGCAATTCAGCCTCTTTATGTTACTTTTTCACTGGACTTTCACTCAGACTCTGCTGCCATGTTACCAACCTGACAAACTGAAAGGACTTCTTTATTGTTTTTGTCTCTGTGTGCTTTTAGTACTTAAAAAAAAAAAAACCAACAAAAAACACAGATGGTTTCTTTTAAGGTATAGCTGCAGGCAGCTGAATTGGCATAACTGAGGTTGTAATAATTCTGGAACAGGGAGTGTGAACAAAGACTTGAGTGCTGGGAAGTAAAGAAACCTTTTAAATCATATCTGCTAGTGACAGAAGAATAATTCAGAATGAAGTTTTAGTATAAAAGAAAGAAATTACAGAACCATGGAACTACCATGGAGTTTAACAACCACCTCTGCAATCACTCTGTTTGTATTGTCCTTCTCTCCCCTCCCACATACCCATTTCTGTCTCATCAAGTCTGAAAGCTCTTCAGATCAGAAAATGAACCTCAGCCTATGTACAGCACTGGAGGCCCTGATTCTGCCGTGATATTACATAATAACTTTGCACTTCAGAGCATGCTTAGCTTTTATTCCCTCTAAGCACTCTGTCATCACAGCATATCTCCAGCAAGATCTTCACCCTTTATTGTTATGGACCAAAACTAAGCTGTCATCATATTTTCTGCCATACCTCATCCCCATACTTCTCCTGACTTAACAGCCTTTTTTCTCAATTTTTTTGCTCTTACAAGTTTGGCCCCAAGCATTTTTCTCCTCAAAGCAAGCTCTAATTCAATGAATCATCTTTAAAATTGTGCTTTTTCTTTTATAATGTGCTAAAGCCTCTGACAAAGGGTTTGCATATGTATGGTACAATGCAATTCTGCACCTCTACTCTGCCATTCCAGGTCTTGCTCCTTGGTTTTGATTTCTTTTTCATGTTTCATCTCTTTTTCCTACTGTGCTTTCAGCAAAGCTAGGACAGAATAGCATGGAAAATACCCCATACGGTGGCTAGAACTTTGCAGGTACTTTGTAGGTACTAAATAACTTTTAACAAAATAATTTTAAGGGGCATGGCTCAGGGGGAAAGAATGGAAAAAAAAATCAGCTTGCAAAGTCCACAATCATTTACATGGATTGGCTATCTGCCTTTCTTCACAAGCTCAGTCCAAATTCCCAGCTTGCCAGATAATAAATCAACTTTTTTGCTTCAATTGTACAGTCACTGGAAGATCTGCAGAGTTTTAGGTCAAGCATTTATAACCATTTTATGATTCCAAAGTTTCTTACTTTGTCATTTAGTTACTGAACTGTGAGCTTTCATTGACTTTCTAAGCATTGTGGCAAGAACTGCTACAAGCTGTGCAAGATTTAAAACCTCATTGAGCAGCGGAGCAAAATCAGGCTGTGGTAGATTTAAGTATATATTGGGGTGGAATCATGACCCTATGGAAGCCAATGGAAGTTCTGCCACTGGCTCACTGGGGCTGGGTTACTTCCCTGTCTGCTGCAATTTGTTCTGTCAGGATGAATAGGCACTGCAAAACCTCTATTCTACACCTTGGAAATGAGATGCCTCACTGAATGCTTGGAAATTATTTATTTTACCTTTTTCTTTTCTTTTTTTCCTTCTATCTTGGTGAAATATTTTATATACAGTCAATTGCTGTACCTAAACACCAACTCTTCCTGTGGATCTGTATTATTCTTCACCTCCTGCTTGTCAGCTTAATTTCTTCTGCTGTGGCATGAAGTGTTTAATAGCAAAATCCAGCACTCAAATTCTTTTGTTTCTTAATTATCTCTGCCCTGTCAGCTGTATCAGTGAAAACAAGTTACCATTAGACAATTCAGATACCAGTAAACACCAAGTTGTGATAATATAGAGTCCTGTATTGCTGTCATTACAGAAAAAGCTGTTCCAGGGAGGTTAGAAAAAAATTAAATAAGCCCAGCACTTCTAAATGACTGAAAATCTACAGATATCTTTAATTATTCTTCCAATATCTTAATCATTCAGAAGAATCATGATCTTGTATAATGGCCATTTTAAATGAGAGGTTTGCTGCTTTGCACAGTTGCCACTTCCTTCTAATTGTGAATTAAAGCATAACTTAGTGTGGCTTTGTGCCAGCATGACTAGAAAAATTTACAGACACTAACTCTGGTTGAAATAGGGGGAAAAAACACAGTCAGATTTCTTCAAGTAATAGAAAATCACTCTCCAAGTTGTACTTTAAAACAAAACACTAGAGCTTTAAGTTGACAAACTGACTTGAATTAAACCACACAAAAAAGTGCTTGCACTGTAAATCTTGCAGGGCAAAAGTGATGGTAGGTTATCATTCTGTTTATTAGCATGCACTTTGCAGAGTTCAGGGCAAGTATGGATACGCATTCATTCCATTTTATGCCGCACATTACTGAAAACACATTTCCCATAAATAATTCATAAACGCATTGTCTGAAATTTCAGATTCCAAAAATATAACGTGGTTTTCAACTTTATGGTAGCTTGGTGTTCAAAACAGAAATAGACAATTGGATGGATGGACTTGGCAACCCTGATAAGAACCCATCAGTCAGAACTGCCCTCCAGAGGTAAATGCAAACGTCTTCCAGCTCCTTATCCATGGAACAGCAAGGCCATGACGATAGCCCCCGTGCTTGTGCTAGCAGTCCCTTGGTGGGGAGCAGTGAGAAAAAAAGAAAGGGCGGAAGTAACCAAGTAGTGAGCAGAAAGTAGATGGTCACAGACTTGACTTTAAAAAGTCAAGTCTCTCTGGTCATGAGCTGGGTGCATAGCAGGAGAGTCAGGAGGAAAAGGGCACTCTACAAGATAGTGTGATGAGGAGCTATTGGGGCTGAAGCTGACTAGAAATCCAGAGGAATTTAAATTTGAAGTACAGTAATTGTCAAACTACAGAGAATGGGCATATTTTGCCTTCTGAAAATCCCATTTTCTTGCCAGACTACACCACAAACTTGAGCTCTCCTTGCTGCTCTGAGCTCTTAATTGACATTACTTCATTAATTGTAATGGCACAGCGACTGGCATAATCTTTTATGACAGTTATGTTAAGATAAGAGAAATGAATAGAATACCACAGTTCATCTAAAGTAATTTCTGCTGGGAGCAGGGTGTCCACAACTCTTTCTGAAGAAACTTCAGTATGCTTTATAGGGTACAGTGGTTATGTTTTGCATGCCCTGTGATTCTGTATTGTGCTGACATTATATTTGCAGTTTACGCTCAGTAGCTTCTTTTTCTTTCATAATGTACTCAGACGCCTCACATCAGACAGCAGCTGCTTTCCAGACAGATTTGCATTCACTGGCACTGTTCTGCTCACCTCCCAGTCAGAGGCACACAGAGTTTTGGGCTCCTTATCTAATGAAACCCTTGGTATCTACCCCAAACAGAACCACCCACAACCTCCTTACACACCAGCTCTTTCTAAAAACACATTCATTCCATTTTTCTTTTTCTGTGAGCAAACATTGCAACTGAGCTTGAATTCTCAGCATCCTAACGTATTGATTGCTTGGGTGCAGACCATACAAGATGAGACAACGCTCCCATAAAAATTGTATTCCGGTACCCAATCACTGTAAAACCTCCTGCTTTGCACTGTTAAACCTCCTGCTCTGTGGTGGAAAGGTTGGGACTATCTGATGCTCCATTCATTTCCAGGTGTGCTGCTGAACTCTCTGGGGTAATCTCTAAATCAGCTGAGATTTCATACATCAAAGATGAGGATACATAATTCAAGAGAAGCCACTGAGATAAAACAGCTGTAAAAAAAAAGCACAGTGTGGTGCTGGTGCCTGGTTTAGCATGTCAAAGAGGGGTGACCGCTGGCATGGAGTTACACACAGCTGGCACAAGTGCATGCCGCGTGGCAAAGTGGGTGGCGTCTTCATGAGCTTTATAGGGACACAGGAACTCAATAGACTTGACACTGTGCAAGTACCAAGTTAGAAGGCACCCTATAGAAAAAGCCAGCAGTAAAGCACAGAGTACAAGGCACTCAGGCCTGGTGTCCCTTGGCTGTAGTCATCACACGCTAACAACCTCTTTCAAAAACTTTACACAGGTGGTAGGTGTCCCACTGAGATAAATTACCTACTTTTGGTTGCTGAACAGATGGGCAGGGAGGTAAAATTTTAGTTTGTTCATTCCCAGCAGTAAGTAGCAAAGATGATCTTGGGCTCTGCAGGATTACTTTTCGATAACCATACGCCTGTGGATAGTCCACGCTTCTGTCAGAAACTACCTAACGTCACTGATACACCACAAAATAAGGCAGGGCGCTTAGTGGCTCACAGGAATAATACTAAGTTCCTATATCATTCTGAATAAATGCAAGGCTGGGAATGCTGAGAAAGTACTCAGAGAGGGACCTCAGCTGGCAGGAGTAGTAGTCCCACAGGCATCTGATAACATTCAGCCATGGGAAATGAAAAGTCCTGTAGCTGGGGAGGAATAACCTCAAGCACCGGTATATGCCAGGGCTGACTGGCTGAAAGGCAACCTTGCAGAGGAGGAACTGGACAAAAACCCAAACAGAATCATAGAATCTTTAAGGTTAGAAGGACCACTAAGAACATCTAGTCCAACTGTCAGCCCATCCCCACCATGCCACTAAGCCATATCCCTCAGTGCCACATCTCCAAGTTTCTTGGACACCCCCAGGGATGGTGACTCCACCAGCTCCCTAGGCAGCCAGTGCCAGTGCCTCACCTCCCTTCCTGAGAAGCTGTTTTTCCTAATATCCAACCTGAACCTCTCCTGCAGCAACTTGAGGCCTTTGCCACTCATCTACCACAGCTACTTGGGAGAAGAAGCTGACCACCACCTCACACAACCTCCTTTCAGGGAGCTGTAGAGTGAAAAGGTCAATATTTAGAAATGGATCTAAGCCAGCAAAGAAGACAGCACTACCAGCAGGTCAGAGGAGACGATTCTGCCTCCTCAGGGTGTGTGGGATACATCTGCAGGGCTGTGTCTGGTGTTGGGCTCCCCAGTATGGAACAGACATGGATGCACTGGGGAGAGTCCAATGAAAGGCAGCAAAAGTAACTGAGGGATTGGAGTACATGGTATGCCAAGAATGACTGAGGGAGCTCCAACTGCTCAGCCTGGAGCAAAGGCCACTCAGGATGATCTTACCATGCGTACAAATACTTGATCAGCAGGGCAAGGAATGCAGAGCCAGCTTCTTCTCAGTGAAAGGATGAGATGTAATGGCTGCAAACCGAAACACAAGCTGACCCTGCTCTGAGCAAGCAACTGGATTAGGTGATCCCCAGAACCATTCTGTGACTTTGTAGTGGTCTATTTTCCATTTCATAAGCATATTAAACCTCACGACAGTGTATGAGAGAATGCCAAGGATGGACTATCAAGGATTGAACTCTGATTTGCCTGTATAGTATGGACATGGTGCAACCAAGAAAGCTTAAACTGCCAGCCCTGCAACTGCACAGCCCCATAAACTAATCCATGCATTAACCAAGGGCTTCTACACAGAAAGATTTGCAATTCAGTAAAATCAAACTGGCTGCATGAGAAATATGATGATGTATTTAAATATGGGGTTTTGCTCCCTTCCCCACATGCTTTACTGAACCATTTGAATCTATTCATGCACAAATGCATCACAGTGTAAGCACACAACCCCATATAAATATGTATATAAATATGTAAATATGTAAGAAGATCCACATCCACACATTAAGAAACTTAGTAAAAATGTGGTTAGTATCTGCGCTTTAAGCTTGCAAATATTTTTCTGGGAGAAATCTCCAGCTAACTTTACAGCAAGATCTCTCAAAGGAAACAGAACTCTTGCTTTAAAAAATAAAAATAAAATAAAATAAAATAAAATAAATAAATAAAAGTAAAAAGGAGCACACTACAAAATGAATGTGACCCAGGGACTTACCCTTCTATGCAACAACACTAGCAGAGTGCACAGAGACAGTGAAGTCCGTAGGGCGTGAAATTAAAATTTTCACACAGATACAATGAAGTAATGATACAGTGTTACAACCTTGGCACAAAAATCTTCTGGTTTGAGTAAAGTTATGTGAAGTTACGGTTTGTGCACTGGTAGGAATGGCCTGCTGCTAAGAAGTTCATAACAAAACAGAAGGAGTGAAAGCAAGAAAATTGTATGGGTAATTACAGCAGGGCTACACATTCTGGTGATCCAGACGCTCCTTACTTTGCTCATCACAGCCGTATCTGTGCTGTCACAGCAAGCTCAGGTAAGAAAGAACACTTCTCTTTCACACCTAGAAATACAGGAGCCAAGATGCCATTAAGAGATAGGAAAAAGACTGAAAGGGATTTGAGCTTGGCAAGGAAGGGAGGGGACATCTCTCTTACTACATCAGTTTGCTGTCTCTGAATGAGGTGGATGTGTAGGCTCCAAATTCCAAGCATATGGATAGGAGCAGGGATGCACAGAGCAATTAGCAGAGTCAAGCTGGGATGAGCAGCAGCTGGAGCGAGCAGCAGCTGGAGCACTGTTAAAGTCCTTCTAGGAGTTGCTTCACCTCTTAGAGTAAAAAAGCGAAAGCAGCACTGGAACAACACAGGCTATCTGGAAAGGACAAGGTCACGGGAACAAAAACGGGGCCTGTAAAATTCCACAACAGATCCACGTGCAGGGGCATGGATACAACAAATGAACTTCATACATTAGACTTGAGACTTGCAAAGCAAGTCGCATACCTACACGCTGCAACACTGAATTATCAGATAATCTGCATGGAGCAGGAAGCATTTCATTTCCAAGAGTATGAAAAAGTCTGCAAACTCATAAATCACAAAGCTGCTTGTACATTATGATGTTTCACAGATACCTGGTAGACTGACAGATGTGCGTGCATTCAAAAAAACATATTTACAGGTCTGAACTACGGTGAAAAAAAAATTTGCATTCAGCACTGCACCTCATCTCAAAGCACGATCTCACAATCAGAGGCACACACACCAGTACCACTGGTACTGCAAGAGGTGTGTGCCACTCACACTCCTGGAAACAGAATAGGAAAAGTCCATGTAACAGCACAGAGGTCATTCCTGACATGGCATGTTTCTCACCCTACTGATCTGGGACAGTATGCACAGAGAAACATACACCCAAACACAACTTAATAAAATCTTTAAGTCTCCAGCTTATTATATATATTTTTTAATTTTTTCTCATTTCATTCCAGTGATTTCATTAGGTTAGACTTCTTCATCTTTATTAAAAAATGATCAGAACTGAAATGTTTCAATAAACTCAATTTCTGTTTTAAGTAGTAAAAGATGATTCAGTGCAGATGAAGCAAAAATGGAAGTTAAAAGTACAATAGCATTAGAGGCTCTGGGAATCTCACTTAAAAGATTTTAAATACATAAATTATATATTAGTACTCTAGAATGCCTTTTTTTGTTATTATTATTTATTTATTTATTAGCAGAAGAAGAACTTTGAAAGCAAATTTTTTCACTCAGCTTTCCAGCTGTATGTATCAAAACAAAACCCTTTAAAGCTTATGGTTATGAAGGAGAGAAACAATACTTAAGGCACCACTACTAAAACAGACAGAGATAACTTTGTACAGGACGATTTATGGTCAGTGAATGCTTAATTTTCCATTATGTTTTCAAATTATTTCTCCCCAGTGCAATCAGACCACAAGAAATAATTCTGCATTTTTCTCTTGCAGGGGGTCATAAATGAAGTACAACCTCATAAACAACACAAAACAGATCAAAATTATTATACATGACCCTAAATTACCCAGGAGCTAGAAGCAAGTTGTAATAAGAAATTTATATGCTAAAACTAATCAGTATCTATAATGAAATCTGAAGTGCAAAACAAAAAAAAAAACCCCACACAAAACCAACCAACCAACCAACAAAAAAAAAAAAACAAAAAAACCCCCACACACAAAAAAACTTTTAAGATTATCTAAAAGTTGAGAGTTAAGTTTATTTTTACAGTGACAGCATGCTGCAAAGCCAAAATTACCAACATTCAATAGCATGTGTTTTTGAAAAGGAAATGTGTTCCAGGAAGAGAATAAAAGTCACACCTTACAGCAGAAATTGGAGCTTTCAGCTGCAGCAAAGACCTGTAAATTGACTTTAACGATCTCCTTGCTACAACATGGGGGTGACCGGGCACTGGGAGGTGGACTCAACGATCCTTCTGGGTTCTTTCCACCTCAGGATTCTCTATGGCACTATGATTCTAAGATTCTCTGAAAAGCATCAGTACACAAAAATAGGAAGTATCAGTTAAAACCTAGAGGAGGTAAACTTATACGGGACCACGTAAGGGTGACAAAGCCATAAGCAGAAAAGGCTGTTCACCATGAAGTTTCTGATGCCAAAGAGGATGTGGTGGACAATTTACCACAAGCGAAAGTGTCATATAAATACATTACAGAACAAATCAACAGCATGAATGATAATAAGCTGCTGGGATCAGCTGGTATTCACTCGAACTTCTGAGGGAGCCTAGGTATGTAATAGCTGAAGTATAAACTTCTATTAGTATTATATTCTAGTATTAACTATGACATAATTGCCTAAAACTGATTCAGTTGTGAGGCAGTGAGAATTGGCAAATATAATGTTTCTTTTTAAAATGATCCATAGCAATATACAAATCTAAAAATGAAGTACTCTGGCATTTACACAAGCAGATAGATAGAAACTACAGTAAAGAAACTTTCACAATATAAACTCAAGTCATAATCCATTGAAAAGCTCAGCCAGATTTGTAAAATCATGATGCAACTGGAAAAGAAAAATACAGTTTATAAAGTTTATTTAGAATTCAAAATATTTTCAGCAGATCTACTACCAAAGATTCAAAATTAGTTGTAAGCTACAAGGAAAATCCATTAACAGATAGATAACTGTTTCAGAGATGATAAATAAAGAGAAAACATTAAAACTGGTCCATGGGAAGGTGGCCAGAGAGGTCACTCATGGAGCATCACAGAAATCTGATTGGGCCTGAACTCTTTAATGCATTCATAAGTGGTCTAGAGAAAGGACAACTAATGAGATGACGATACTACACTGCTCATGGTACAAAAAAAACAAGAGCTGGAGGTCTTCACTGAGGCAGAGAATTAGAATATGAAGAAGGAAAAAAAAAAAAAAAAAGTACGTTAAAAACCAGCCCTGGAAATGGGGCACATCTAACAGTATAAAGTGTTGGTTAATGTCCATAAGCAACAGAGATGCAAGACTTTTTATTGAACACGTTATCATATCACAAGCTCATGTGCCACTGAGGAAGGTGCTGTACACCCGTGCTCCTTCTCCCAGAGCTCTCAGTACCTAAGCCCTTTGATTTATAACACACGTATTTAAACTGTATTAATAACCAAGGCACAGACCATGCAGCACATAGGTTAACCCTGCATTTGCCTCCAATACATAATCAACACATAAATGACAAACAACTTATTTTCAGTTCCACATATTCAGCTACAAGAGGAATAAGATGTCAGTGCGTGTTACTCTAGGCTTATTTTACAGTCCGCAGGAAGACAGGCATCACCAAAAGGTGATTTAACTGATCCTAAAATAAGTCATCGGCCATAAAATGAGCTGGGGGTAACTAGCTCAGTCGTCTCAAGATAAGCAAGATGAATTCTACCCTAACTATACTAGCATCACAGTTAATCATCGTTATTATGTGGACCAACCAAGCACAAAGATTCACTGTGCCAGCATCCTGCCCTGAGGAGTTTACAGCCTGAGAATATTCCAGGCAGGAAAAGGAGGGAAAGAAAGGGGATAAGCACAGAAGCAGTGTGGTGGAGGTATGACAGAGTCATATTGTGGGAGAATGGCTAGATGTGACTATTTTGTATATGTTATTATTACTCAAAATTTTATTTAATTTATTTAATTTTCTTTTATCTAAAAAAAAAATCAAGAATGAAAAAGAAATTTTTAAAAAAGGAGAGGTCTCTTTTGAAGGAGAAGTGAATGCAGCTCTAGGAAGGGAATCATGCAGAACAGTTCCTTACAGAGTCATAAGAGAGTAACCAAGATTGGTCTTAATTTGTCAAGCTCTGCAGAAACTGCCATGACAGCAGTTCCTGGAAAATGTTTAAAAGCTACAACACTGAGTACTCAGAGTTCCAGAGGAAGAAGAAAAAAACAGTCAAAAGACTGTGGTGGTTTGTTTTTTGTTTGTTTTTTCACAAAGGGGCAAAGCAAGACACAGAATGAATCTACAAATATTGAGTATTTTGAGACTGACTTTTCATTGTTGTGATTACATGTACAAATGAGAATCACATCCAACAAACCAACCTTCATGAAAGATTTAACATGGCATTTGAGAACCTGCAAAAGTAATGGGGAAAAAATGCAAAAAGTAATTATGATAACAATGAAAATGATAGTAAGAAACAAACCTAAGAAATTCAGTTAGTTTCATAATATCATTTGTAGTCTATTTTGCTCTGCTTATTATTACTTTCAAACTAGAATCAACTTATTGTCATACCACTGAATGATGGAGACCTTGCCAACTGCTTCAAAACTGACACGTTTTCTGTTGCACTGAACATTCCCAGAAGACATTTCCCCCCATTTTAATACAAAATCCTGTCAGATCTGCATAGCTGAATAAAAAAATGTGTGAAGAATACGTAGCAGTAATAGACCTCCCCCAACAACTCAACTTTGGAATAAAAGACGATCAAAAGAGACTGAAAGATCCAGTGCTAGATTAATGCAAATATCTACCTGTTTGCAAGTGTACTTTTTGATTAAACTGGCATACATCAAGTACAATTAGAAAGGTTATTTATAACTAAGAAATACATAATTCTGCATTTTAATGAGGGTGACAATTACAGCCAACAGTTGCTAATTAACATTAATCCCTTTGCACTGCAAGCCTAAACTTCCCAATACGATTTTCATTGTCAGCAACGGACACAGAAAACAGCGATCGCAGAGCAGCTATGAGGGGGGCTACTCTGACACAAATAGGTGCTCCTGTTACACACGGTAAAGGAAAAGAATCTGATGATGTGTTAAATTTGATAACCTCGGATGTAAATACAGAATGTCATTTCAAAATTTACTTGATGTCTACTACATGAAATATAATCAAGGTTTATCATTTTCAAGGCTGAACCCAATTCCAAGTTTCCCAAGAGTCAAGCTTCACAGGTAAAATGTGATTTCAACACAAGTTCGAAATCTTCCATTGTTAAATTCGGTTTTGATCCTAGTCCTGGGTTCCCATCTGCATTTCATATCTGAAAGTTCAAATCTTTTCGTGGTCATAACAGAAGAATTTAGATAAGGAGTTCCTCATGTTTGTATCAGTATCTGAAGTAAAATTCCAGAGCAAAGACTGAAGACATGAATGATTACCACAAACTGACTTGCTACCATAGAATGACCTGATTGCACTTTTTTTTCTGTATAAATAAAAAAATTAGTTTAAAAAATGAAATTCCAATCAGAATATTCCCCAATTGCCCTGTATTTCTGTTTTAAATGTATTTCTATTCATTGATTAAACATTTCTCTGTAAATATATGCCACATCTATGAGGCCATCTTAAATAATTCTTCACTGATAGTCACACCCCTTTAAAAGAGACCATTTTGTACACACATGGTTTCAAAAGAGAAATTGCGTTCGTTTTAGCCTTTCAGCCAAGGTCTTTTCAGAAAGAACACCATCTATCAGTCTCTTTTCATACTGATCTTCAGCAGGAAGAGAGAGACGGTCCAACACCAGCAAATGCTCAAGATGGTAATACAGACAGTAAATAAAGCCTCCAGAAGAGTGCTGAGGTGCTCACCAGCTGGGTCAGGCAATTGGAGTGGGATCAATGTTAGATGTAAGTAAATGAGAAGGCAGAAAAGGAGAATTGTGAGCACTAAGCAAAGAAACCTATAATGCACTTCTTACAAAGCGCTGTAAATTTCACATTTATTTTGTAAGTATGAGATAGATGGGTTATTTCTACATACAGAGGTGCCCAACTAAAATCAAGATAAGTGATATTAATGTCCTGTGGTCAGTATTATTGAACCTCGAAAGCAATAAACTATGAGTCGATAAATATTACATTTGCAACATAGTTAACATTCTTCTACTGTCTCTGGCACTTATTACACATTGTAACCGCAAGTCTACAATACATTATTCATATTTGGGGTGTCACTGAGTGATGGATTGCTGTAAGAGAGGCTGTCCTTTAAATAAATCAACAAATAAAAATGCAAATGTTAACATTTTCAGCCACAACTTTTTCCATCTTGAATAGGGAATGAAAATTTCACATTATATCGACAGCCAGCAGAGAGAACAATTAACAACCTACACTGTGAATAAGAGAGATTAATTTGCCAACGTCTGGTTTTATCACTTGCATATGGAACTATACTGGACTTTTTGTGTTGCTGCCTCTCGCAGGGAGTAGGCAAAACTTGTGTATCCTACCATGTTCATCACCTAGCTCAGCACCCCACTCCAAACACACTTTTAATTCCTTTAAATGCTCATTAGATAGATCTGGAATGGAAGTTTTGCCCTCCTTGTCCTCCTTTTGAATATCCAATCTTTCTAAGGGGAAATATAATCTATTTCTTTGGCAGCACTTGCTTAGACTCCACGGGAGAAGAAACTCCATTGCACTGTCCTAAAAGCAGAACCACATTCAAGCATCTAACATGCACAGATTTGAGAGGCATAAGTTAAGACAAAAGATTAAATCTCATCACTGTTATATTTCCTAATATTCAGCATAACAGATCTGCTCAATACTATTCCAGTGTGCATTATTAAGTTTATAACTCTGCACATTATATTTTACTTCAGATATTAATTTGCTTAAAAGTCCCCGAATACACATTCACCTGAGATGTGCTGGGCAATTGGGTAAACAGTTTTGTTTTTAAAATGTCCCTAAACACAAATTTACACAGTACAATCTGTTTATAAGAACTCCAAAAGGCCACTGTAATCTACAGATAATAATACAGTTTGAATATAGTATTCCTATTGCAGGAACTTCTAAATCACTTATTTTAATGGCTACAAAAAACTTCAATACAATGAGTTCAGGTAGTGCTGAAGCTCTGATTTAGAACCGCACCAAGAAAATATAGGCTTAACACTGAGTCCCAGACTATCACTCAATCCCTTAATTTACTTAACTGTTCTTAAATTTACTTCTTAGATGCCCAAAGTGAAAAATGCTACAGGAGAATTATCTGTTTCATGGGGAGCAGAACAACCTTTGCCTGTGTCTTTTTAAGTTCTTGATTATTTGCGGTGTTATAGAACGTACTGTGCCAAACTTGACAGTACAACTGTTTCCGCGTGGGGAGAGCCTGACAATTGCACCAAGGCTGTAATCTAATTAAACGTCCTTTCGCAGTGCACAATTTACAATACTTTTTTGGTTTTTTTCCTAAAAAAGCAGATCTTAATATTTTGATTTAAAACAGTTTCAATTTTGTTTTGCAACACAATATTTGTTTTGCTGAAATCATTACCTGGTGTTACCTGAGGTAAGATATGGTTTATGTAAAAACTTTCTCATTACTGAATGAAAGCATATAAATGCCACAACCTACTCTTACCAGCTCCCATCACAGCCAAAAGAACAGAGCCTTGCTTCTATCCAAACAGTTACCGAAGGGATGTCCCTGGTCACCAAAATCCTGCATTTTCAATTGTCACCAAAAACCTGTATTTCCAAGAGTCAGAGAGAACAGAACTTTCTCTTCAAAGTCTGAACCTTTCCTGTGATTTTTTTCCAAATATGCTGGCTTTGATCTAGATAAATAAGCACATGGAATAAAAAAAGCCTTCCAGATCTGCTGTTAGCATATTTTCAAGGGGCTCATGCAGGTGTAGACATTTGGCTTAACAACACTGGATAACCAAACATGTAATGCTTGGCTGTGTTGTGAAAAGCAGCCACAGGCAAGCATGAAAGCATGATGGGCAAACAAATTCACTATTAGCCTAACTCAGGAAGCCAGATAAAGAAATACTAAGTTTTCTTTCAGTGACAACACTGAATGTACTCGTGCACGTTCCTTCTTAGAAGTCTGCCCCTCCCACTGGTCTAGCACTAAGATTTCTGGAGCACACACCTTTACCTTCTTCGTTCACTTACTTCTTGACCGAGAGGTGATTCAGCAAGAGAGAGATAAAGAAAAGCACTGCAGTGATTCTTCGTGAAGCACAAGGTAGCTGTAACACATGCTGAAGTCTCCACTGAGCTCTGCCAAGAGAGGCTATCAAGCCAACACATCCTCTACCTGCCATGCCTGCTGATCCAGCAAGCCCTCCCAGAAGCTGAATGAGCACCCTAAAGCCTCGCTCTGTCAGGGAGCTTCTGTCACTTTCCAACACCTTCTCCCTGGCAAAATTTCCAGTGCTGCTACTGCCGAGCCGCCAGGGTTTGTGCTAGTTAAAGCTGGCACAAACACGAGTTGAATCTAGTCCTATAAATTTAAATAGTCAAAAGTAATTAGATTTACATGTACTGCCGAATAAATAAATTTGCTCTTCGGCTTGGGCTTTGTGCTGCAAGTTTCCATCTCGTGCCAACTGTTGTGGTTAAGCTGTTAACCCTCTCCAAATCATGGATTACAACGAACATGCTGACAAACTCTAACTTTAGTAGCACAAAAGCAGCAATAATTCTCAATATTGATTAATTTAGTTAGTTAAACCTGCAGTCTAAGCTTATAACCATTCAGTGATAAATTGAGACTGACCTGCTGGTCAAGCAGGTTTTTTGATGAAGGATAGGATCAGCTTTAGGTCTCCACAAAAATACTTGCCTGTTTACCATTTTCAATTAGAGAAGGCCATGAGTAAGGGAAAGCACAACATGGCCGCTTAAGCTGGTCAATTATACTTACAGCACCAACAGAGACAAAGCAAGCTGGTAAGCATGGGAGAGAGTAGCCCCTAATACAGGATTTTTCAGTATTTGCCATCAACTGGTAAAATAAACCTCTAAAAATGACAACTAATCAGTTTTTTTTACTGATCACTTTATCTGATATGATTTCTAACAGCATATTTCAACAATTATTTTACTCCCCTCTGTGGAAATGAATGGACCATCAATCCTCTTGAATAAAATTCCTTTTTCTGCGCAGTTGTTGTATGATGTGAATAATTATATCTATTCCTTAGTGCTTGAATAGAATCTTAACTTATCACTATTAGATGGTATCAAGCAGTACTTTTACACACTCTTTATCCGAAATTACCAGCTTGCAAAGGTAACCCTTGCCTCTAAGAGAAATGCTAAGGCAACCTTGCAGTTTCTGTTTGCTTAAACACACAGTTACTTGTGGGAAACAGAGACCAATCTATCTCAGTTCTTAAATCCTCCCAGAATTATCATCTTTTCCTTCAGAAGAAAAAAAAAGTGTTTCCATAGCAAGTAAGTACAAATTTGTCAATACTGATAGTGGTTTTTCACCTATTGTATATCGCAAGTTCTCTCAAAAGATAGAAATAAACTGCCAGCTGCTGCCAAGTATACAGGAATGATATGAAGAATACACTTTCCTAGTCCACTGGGCCAAGAAAAGATTAAATCTAACTCAAGCCCTCTCATACTCCAAGAAACATTTAACTCTTCTTATGAATGGTCATAGAGTCTTGTCATCACACTGCACAGAATCATATAACTAACAGTGTAAAATATAGCAAATTCGTACTTTAATCTGCATTTGCTCTGTTGCTTAACTAAAGATTTTATTATAATAAAATATGGAATATGTTACAGAAAAGCAAGGACTGCGTGTTGTTTTTGCTGGGCATTTACCATTAGATTGTAATCCTGCCCTAAAAGGAAAGTTGTTCTTAGACTCTAAAGTGTAACAACAATGCTGCTTTCTGTTTCTTCATTGGAGCAGAAGTGATAATGCTGCTTTTCCAGCACATTTAGTGCAGATATATAGCATAATCAGGAATCGCTGACTTAATGTGATTTTGTTGCTTGTCATTAAACAAGAAATAACTCTGGTATAAAATATTTTAAAAGAAATGCCATTTGATAAAATGAAGAGGGGGGAGTACTGGGGGACTAAAATCTTCAAGTGGATTTAAAGACTAACAAGGGTTAACACCATCCATTCAAATTATTTATAAATGTATCTAATATGTCAGTACTTGGAACATAAAATACTTTCTGTTCTAAGTAAAATTAAAATGTTAGAACTTGGCATGTTCCTGCTTTTCTTATTCTAACAAGCAATTTAAGGCTTACTATAAATGTCAAAAGGATACATCAGTTTTTAGTTTATATTATCCATCTTGTGCTAACGTGAAATATCATAGAAATTCAGCCACTTCCCTGCATCTAGGAGAATTTGATAGTTGCGTTTGCAGAATCTTAAACTAGAGATTACACAGAAGCTTACCGTGAAATGTCATGCTGGATTGGTGATCTGGCTGTGGTTACAAGCTCTTTGCTGCTGCCTATCAGTGCAGGAGATGTGCTTGCATCCTCCCTAGGTCCTGAAGTTGCCTCTGTGGAACAAAGTGAAGACATTAGAGGCTAGTTAGCTTAGGACAACCATTTTGTGATTCTGCATTATTGGAGAACATCAGGACTAAAAGGAGCAACTTTTCTTTGAGTGTTTTATACTCAGTGACATGGCAATCAAGGAATCTGCTACCAGTTGACAATACTGTGCATAGCATTCATTTCAAGATCACCATGTGAAATCAGGTCTGTACAATAAGCCATACATTATAGCTTTCATCTTACTATCCAAATTTGACAGACTTGCACTGTTACAATTTCATGCACTAATCCACAGGATCCAGCTTGTTTCAGAGACACAGCTTTCATAACCTTTTATGAAACCTTTTTGTGTGTGTGTGAGTATAACTGTTACTAAAACAATATGTTGCTTTCAATAAAATAGAACAGCTAATCCATTCCTTTCTTTCCATGGAAATCCTCAAACTATAAAATTGTTGAGGTTGAAAGATGAAACCTGGAGGTCCTGTAGTTCAATCTCCACTCAAAGCAGAACCACCAAGAACAGGCTTTCTAGGGACCCATTTGGCTAGGTTTTGAGTATTGCCACTGATGGTGAGTCAGCTCATCTGTGTATTTTGTTCCAGTGCTCCACTACCCTCAGTGTGAAAATAATTTCCTGTAATAGCTAGCCATAATTTCCTGAGTTATAACTTGTTACAGTTGTCTCTTGCTTGTTGCTGATGGGCAACTTCAAGAAAGGTCTCATTCATTCTTACCTCCAGTATCTCATAATCTTACTGAAGAAAGCTGGAAGATCTGTGCTGGGTTTTCTCCTAAGGTTGAACACAACCAACTCTCTCAGCCTCTCTTTTTACTTCATGTGTCTGGCTTCAACAAACATGGAAAAGACTGAGGTATTACAAAACCTTAAGGCAGGAGTCAGGGGAGAAAAGTCCTTCCCAATGAAAGAGTAAAGCAAGTCTAAGACCACCTCATGAGATTGAATGAGTACAAATCTATAGGAACAGATGACATTCAGTGACCTTGCTGAAGGGGCAGAGTCCACCGTCAGCAAGTTTGCTGATGATACAAAGTTGGGAGGATTGGCTGACACGCCAGAAAGCTGTGCTGCCATTCAGCAAGACCTGGACAGGCTGGAGAGCTGGGCAGAAGGGATCCAGATGAGGTTAAACAAGAGCAAGTGTAGAGTCTTGCATCTAGGGAGGAATAACCATATGCCCCAGTATAGGTTGGGGGATGACCTGCTGGAGAGGAGCTCTGAGGAGAGGGAGCTGAGTGTCCTGGTGGATAACAGGTTGACCATGAGCCAGCAGTGTGCCCTGGTGGCCAAGAAGGCCAATGGATCCTGGGGTGCATTATAAAGAGCGTGGTCAGCAGGTCAAGGGAGGTGATCCTTCCCCTCTTCTGCCCTGGTGGAGCCTTACCTGGAGTATTGTGTCCAGTTCGGGGCTCCCCAGTACAAAAAAGACAGGGATCTCCTTGAAAGAATATAGTGGAGGGTCACAAAGATGATAAAGGTCATGGAACACCTCCCTTATGAGGAGAGGCTGAGAGACCTGGGTCTGTTCAGCCTTCAGAAAAGGAGACTCAGAGGGGATCTGATCCACATCTATAAATATCTAAGGAGCTGGAGGCAAAGGGATGAGACTGGATTCTTCTCAGCAGTGTGTGGTGATAGTATGAGGGGAAATGGCCACAAACCGAAGCATAGGAAGTTCAGCACAAATGTGTGTGGGAACTTCTTCACAGTGCAGTGACGGAGCACTGGCACAGGCTGCACAGAGAGGTGGTGGAGTCTCCTTCTCTGGAGACGTTCAGGACTCGCCTGGATGCCTACCTGAGCAACCTGGGCTAGGGAGCTGCGTTGGCACGGGGTTGGACTCAGTGATCTCTGGAGTTCCCTTTCAACTCCTACAATTCTGTCATTCTATGATTCTGTGACTCTGTGACATGCACCCCACGGCACTGAAGGAACTGGCTGATGTGGTTGTCATGCTACTCTCCATCATATTTGAAAAGTCATAGCTGTCAGATAAAGTCTCCAGTGACTGAATAATGGGAAACATGACTCTCCATTTTAAGAAAAGGAGAAAGGAAGACCTGGGGACCTACAGGTTCATGAGCCTCACCTCTGTGCCTGGGAAGATCGTGAAACAGATCCTGCTGGAAAGCATGTTAACCAACATGCAAGATGAGAAGGTGATCTGAAACACCTATCACAGCTTCACGAAGGGCAGATCATGCCTGACCAACATGGAGCCTCCTGCAGTGGAGTGAAGGCATCAGTCAAAAGAGGAAGGGAAACTGATGTCATCTACCTGGATTTCTTCAAGGCTTCTGACATACTCCTTCACCACTTCCTTTTCTCTAAATTGGAGAGGTGTGGGTTCAAAGGGTAGGCTATTTGATGGATAAGGAACTGGTTGGTTGATCACAGCCAGAGGGTTGTGGTCAGTGGCTCTATGTCCAGGTGGATGCTGTACACGAGTGATGTTTTCCAGGGATCCATCTTGGAACCACTGCTCCTTAACACTCCTCCAGTTGGTGCTGTCTACAAATTTGCTAAAGGTGAAACCTGTACCACTGTTGAGATTGCTACTGTTAAACAGCATCAGCCCTGGTACAAAGCACTGATGGACTTCACTAGCAACTGGCTGTCAGCCAGACTGACCACAACTCTTTAAGGACAACATTCCAGACAAATTTTCCCCTATATTACAGACTTCATCTATCCACCTCAGAACTAAGTTTTAAAGATAAGATTTAGCTAGACGGTGTGCATGCAGGTAGCCAGTGATAACTGGAACACGCAAATTAGGGGTAATCTGATCTAGGATGTAAAAGACTGTGGAATTCCTTTTTAAAAATATGTCCTAACTAGCACTGACTAACCAACATAACTTAAATAAGAAGTAAATATGGGGAAAACTACAAGTCTAAACAAAAATCAAAATCAAATCAGTATTTAGCACTTTAAGTAATTCTGTCATGCCTAAATATTTCTTAGCCCTGTGAACAGCAAGTTTATCTACCATTCATGCTGAAATATGAAGCAATGCATCAAGGTTGGAGTGCCAGGTTCAGCACAAAATTTACAGACATCAAAGAGATAATTTTGATTTAAGAAATATACAAATACATGTATACACTCTAGTAAAATAACATGTTTTAATGTATATTCTAGCGAGGCTAACAAAGAGGTAGGTTATTATTGTCCTGCTACAATGCATTGTGGTAGTGAAAAAAGCTCACCTAATGAACAGTTAATTATCAGTGAAGAAACTGTTAAATATCATGGGGATATATGTTGATAGGGTGTCCCTAATAACCTGAGAGTGTGCCAAACAGTGATAAGAATGGGTATGCATAAAAAAACTGGAAGCCTCTTGCTTAGACTTCTGTCTTCAAGATTCAATAAGAGAGATTTAGAAATCATTTCATGTGACAGTGGAATGAGGCAGCTGGATCTTAAGAAACTAATACTGAAGTAATAAAAACCTGGCGATCATGAGAGAATATATTCAATTCCTGGTATGAGAAAAGGCTGGCACATTGTCAACATACAACATTCAAAACAAAGTAGATGTATTTCTCTGGAAAAGAAAATATATGGACCCAGAAGTGGCCAACACAACCTCAAGGGGACTGTTCAAAGACCTACATTTGAAAATATTACCAAGGGCAGAAATGAAAAACAAGAGAAGGGGCTAAGTAATAATATATTGATGCTGTTAGACTACACAGAGATAAAACAGGGGTAGCAAGAAATCTTGAATAAGTGCATATACAAAAATAAAAAGTTTAAAAATACATCTCAAAAAAGGCAGACAAGTCTAATGAAGGAAAGAAAACACCAAAGAGAAAGCAGGTCTATTAATATATGAAGAAGATTAAATCAATAATGATCCTAAAATGGTCAAACTACTAATAATTTTAAAATATAGTATAAAAAATAAAGAAAATGAATATTGGCAAATACTGCTATATAAAGCTGATGAAAGAAATTATCAAGGGGAAAAAAAGATGGAAAATCTTTAGTCTGAAGGATATATATTTCATGGCTAAACAGAATTAGTTAATGAATTTATGAAGTGACTGGTAATTATTTATGAAAAGTCGTACAGAACTGGGGTGATGCAAATGACAGCAAATTAATTAGATTTCCAGGTGTTGGAAGACAGTATGAGACAGGAAAAGTTACAGATGACCTAGAGAACGAAGGGACATGGAAATAGAATAGACAAATTCACCTGAAAAAAAGAAAGGGTGTGAATAATCTAAATTCTGATATCAATGCAAAGAGAGAGTCAGGAGTAGCAAAGAATAGCAAAAAATAAAACTATATATAAGCTTGCATGGCTAGCTACCCACAAAGCAATTACCGATGCCTTCAACTACTAACATTAAGAATACTATTTTCAATTTTGTTAACTTGGTATAAGAATGATTTAAAGTAGGTTAAATACACTTCTGAGAAAATTCTAATAGCTGAATATTTCTACTTCAGAAACAGAAAACTAAAACATAAAGAGTGGGGAAATAAAGCAGCCTACATTTTTGAAAGTGTGAATACTAAGAATGTAGAAAAGCTGTTGAGTCTGGTTCAAGCAGCAATGGAATGAAAGAAAGCAATGGGAAATCTAGGTTGATAATCATGAAAGAAATCTTTATGAATTGAATAATAGTAATATTCATAATGCTTAACATTTATATAGTACTTTACATCTTCAAAGCACTTCACTAATATTAACTAATTGCTCTATTCGATTGCAGGGAAGAGTCTTCCCTCAAGGGAGCATGTTCCAGATTCTGAATCCCTAAGAAGCTCCATTAGAAAACCTACCAAAAACAAACACTGTAGAGGAAAATCAGCCCCTGGAAAAGTACAGATTATGTGAGCTAAAATATTTTTTCTCTCTCTGACTTTTTCTCTTGCATATAGAAAAGAAAGCTATGTATGCTACACACTATCATACAGATGCTGCATCCCCTAAAGTGATACAAATGGAAAAACAGTTCTTTGTTTCAGTGCAGAGAGATTTTAAGAAGGAGGTAAAGAGAAAGCCTTTTAAAAAGTTGTACAGAAGCAAAGCGTCCAGTATTGCAGAATACAATCTAGCTTATTTTCCCAGCCCAAAAGCAAAATTTTCCAGGGCAGGGGGAAAGAGAAACACACATTTCTGCAGTTCAGTGCTTTTTAACTAGACAAGTTGTTAGATTTTAGTACAAATTGACATAGCTGCTGGTGACACCAATAAAAACAATTTACTGCTGAAAAGATCTAAGACTTGAGGATCGCTTCGTCTGCTTAAAGTTTTGCTGGTAGAACTAAAAATAAGTTTGACTACAAGACACAAACACCTAGTAATGCAGAGGAATAAAAATTGAGGAGCAAACAGAAGGCAAAAAGCTCTCAGTGAAAGAATAAACACTGACTGCCTAAGCAGGGTTGGTCCAGTAAGCCTCCAGCTTGTAAAGAGAGCCAAAGTGCTCCTTTCACTCCACAAGGTGAAGGGACCAGTTTAAAAAGCTCTTTCCTTACTAAACTTTTCAGCAAGAAAGGAAAAGTGGGCTTGTCAGGAATTACAACTTCCAAACACACTGCACTCACAGTAAGCAATCCTGAGGGCAGTAAAACCCTCCTTCATTCCCACATGGAACTGGTTCACTGATTAGTCAATTTACCTTCTCAAAACAAAATCTAAGACAACAAAAGCATTGAAAAAGGACAACATCAAAATCTGTTATGAAAACATATGTTGCTGTGGAGAGACAATATCATGAGTTACACAGTGCCACAAGACACTCGCTTCTCCCAGAGGTACTGGAAAAATATACTGCAGAAGAGCCTAAAGACCTACAACAGACCTGGCACTACAATAAGATGTGCTTGGAGAGCTATCCTCCTCTTCCTCAAACATTCACAATTTAAGTTGACAAAGACAGATGGAGGTATGAGGTAGACCTCTGTAGCAATAGTGTAACATCTGACTGTCAGGAAGCACTCAGCAGTTAGCACTGCTGTTTTCTGACCAAATCAACGTGCGAAAGTTTGCAGCTAGCTAACATCAAGTTTCATGTCTTAGGACATGTTTTTGACTTTGTACCCCTTTCCCATAGCATGGCTTAGCTGGGGCTTAGTGACTGTGGTGAAGAAGAGGGACCACTTTCTACTGAGACAGTAGGGCATCAACCACCATCTCAGAGAGTCTTCCAGACTTGGTGGCTCCAAACTCTGATGGCGTATGACAAATTACACTCTTACGAATTCACAACAAGAACAGTACAGATATTCCCCCGTTTTATTTTTGCTAGATGCTACACAGCCACTTGCTAATAAAAAAATAAACTCTGAAATCCCTATTCAGCAACAGATGGTAATATCTAGGAGAAGGAAGGATGAGGAACAGGTACATCCAGGGATAACTGGAATTAAGAAACTTAACATTGTGCCCTGATGATCCTGAGATGAAAAAACACCATACAAGTATGTGTGTATGCTTGTTAAAGGAGTCCAAACATATAACAGAGGGAAGCCAATTAAAAAGGTTCTAAATACAGAAGACTTCAACTTCAGTGATTAGTGCTAGGTAATTTGCCTTGTGATAAACAAGCTATTCGAATCAGTAATAGACCTGAGGTACTTCCACAGCTTGAAAGCATTTCTCTGAACTTTATCTGGTATCACAGCAAATGCCGATGTTTATAAGCTAAATTTTGCCGTGCAACTCAAAGCTAGTAATGCTGATAAGTGCATGCAAAAAACACTGCAGACATTACGCTGACCACTATGCTCACTAAATCAGCATAGGTGCAGTTCAGTTCCTACATACAATATCCAGGTGCAGCTTCTAACTTCTTCTAAGTACTAGAAAATAAAATGAATGAATGCAGGAGAACCCAGGTTGGATATTTTTTTCTCCCTCAAATCTATGGAAAATAAATTACTTTTTTGGGACTATCCCTATCCAAGGAACAAAACCCATCATCCAACTGTGAAAAATCTCAATTTCATCACTACACTATTGAGAAGAAGAGGGAAGAAGGAAGAGGAAAAGAGAAGAAAAAAAAATAATGATAGCTGAAAAAAACATAAAAGAAAACCATCAGTGAAAATTGCCCCTGAAACTTTGCAGAATTGTAACGGCTTTCTCTTGCTTAAATTGATTGGTGTAGCAATGTTATAAAATGACTATTAGGATTCATTGTGCACAACAGAAAGTGTGAAATGTCAGCAGACTATACAGCAAAAGTAATGGGTCCTGAACCCCTGTTAGTCAAAAATGATTTTGTTTCAAATTAGAAATTGATTTTTTTTGGACACAAGCCCTTTACAGGCTTCCAACTTTTGTAGCTGTGCCTTGGAAGAGATTAACCTCAGCCACTGTTTGGGTCCAGGCTGATGATACCCTTTTGAAAGTTTCTTCACAGGGACTGCTTTTTAATGTTGGTACGGTCTTAACCAATAACACAAGTTATTTGTTCCTTTGAGAACTGCACCACATTTCTTCTCATTTTGCCATTTTCTTTATTTTTATGCTGACATATACAGCAAACTGGCTGACAAGTTAAGAAAAAAAAAAAAAAGCTAGCTCATAATTGAACCTAGGATTATGTTCAAGGCTCAGCAGTGAAACATCCAAGCAGCTTTTGTGCCCAACATATTCCCTTCCTGAGAAAGAAAGCTTTCTCTACTCTGTAAGTGGAGGTACTAAGCTAAGAGCAGGATAGATTCTAGCAGTATGGACATCCCCATGTAGCAAAATATCAGGTTGTAATGGTGGAGCCATTACTTGGGGCGAAAAGAATGTGAAGAAGATTACATTTCAAGAACAAGCCCCACTGCACTTACTCTTTGCTTGCTGGACAAGGAAAAAGAATTGTTAGAGTAACTTTTTGAGATTAAAGGGCTATTCTTTTCTCTTTTATCAGGAACACCAACCAAGAAGATCACTTGTTATTTACAAGGTTTTCTATGTTTTCACTTTAAATGTAGCTAGCTTCTGTTGGGTTGTTTTAAGCAACTTAAGTAGTCTTCTCTAATTGTCCATTTTGCTGATCTGCTCTTGAACACATATACAATTTCTAAATGCCAACAGCACAATCACGGCCCTGCAATACATTATGCTTTCTCTTACCTTTCCTTGACTTGCTGCCTTCCTTCTTGGACTGCATCAGAACGGCTCGCCTATCTTCCGCATTTGCACTAAAACTGGCCATCTTCTTCTCTGAACTGCTCCCACCACTGCTCCGTGATGTTCTGGAGGCTTTGCTCACTGGTGGTGTCCTGGGATAATAATCTTCACGTTTTGACATTGGTACACTAGGAAGAAAGAAAAATGACACAACTACATGATATCGACACTGCACAACTCTTTAATACTTCCTTCCCCAGAAGCATAACCGTCACAGTGCTGGTTGAGCTCCTGCTCAATCCATTTATGATTTCTGAAGGCAGGTTGCCTGAGGATTGAAGGGTTAGGGTACCAACTACTTTAACTTCCATGGGAGTCATTGGTTATCAGCAACTGGCAGCAGTCTGACAATTTTATTTGGAGTTTTGCAGTATTTGGGATATTCTCAAAAGCATTAGGTCTTGGATTTTCTGAGTGTTTATAACAGGACAAGTGGAATGAAGATACAGAAAGGCTCAACCCAGTACAGTCGAGCAAGGTTGAAAGGAAAAAGTAATAAAAAATGCTCACTTTCTTAGGAAAAAGGGGAAATAGAAAAGAATCAGAGGGGAGAAAACTGGAAACAGTTTTCAAAGGGGAATGTAGATGATACGTTGATTAAAGGAAAAAGACAAGGATGAGAGGCAAACAGTTGTGAGAGGTCATTCTCAGCAGGCCAGCAAATGTATGAACAAACTGCAGGGAGAGAACCTGGTGTAGCAAGTGCAACACCTTAGGTAGAAAGAGAAGGCGATCCAGAAAAAAACAATGTAAAGCATGTTCCAGGAAGGTCTCCTACACAAGATTTTAAGTATTCCATCAACAGAGCCAGGATGCAAATTTGATGATGTAGAGTAAGCATGATTTCAGTCCCTGTAGACACACACAGTCACAAAACATTTGGGGAAGACAGGTCATCAAGACTGTCTTTCTCTGAGTAAAGGCAACAGACTGCTTTCAAATTCTGTTCTGAGAAGAAGACTACTGTTTTAGACAAGGATTCCCCAAATTTATAAGTCACTACACTCATTACTGTTATGCAGTTAAAGAAAGCAATTAAAAATATTTTTTAAACCTTTGGATTATCCATAGGAAGGAAGACAGTTCATCCCAAGATTAAACCACTCCATTTGCAAGTGTGGGACTGACATACAGCTTTTCTACGTTAGCAGAAGATTATACAAATCTTTTTCCTGTTTAAGTACCAATTTTGCATGGATAACTCAAATATTGCCACTAAGTTAGCATTATTGGGGATACAGTTTTATAGAGGATGATTCACAAGTACCTTTTATATAAGAGCTTACATTACTGAAGTTAGTGTACACCCAAGGGAAAAAAAAAAAAAAAAAAAAAAAGCAGATATCCAGTGCTCCCATCAGAAAACGATAGCTAAATTAAAAGTTTCAAATCAATGTGCTGTAAAAGTCACTCTTTAATAGGGTCCACTGTGCCTGTTTGACAATTAGTATTTCCCCTGTATTATTAATGCAGAACATTATATAATGGCTCATGACCCATAATAACTGGCTGAAGTGTTGGATAAAACTTCTCCAAATAACCTCCATTTACTTTAGGGTTTCAAGCTCCATGGTGACTTAATAACATTGCAAAGTGTTTTTAAAATTAATGGCAGACTAATTTAGTATCTTATTTGAATTCTATGGAATTATTAATCTTCAAATTCCTGCAACCCAAAGTATAGCCAAAAGTTGGTTTGGACCCTAACAATCCTTTAAGGAGGCTTAAAGGTGTAATCACTGACCAGATTTCTCTGATCATACCGGACTTAGTATTTTTTTTTTTTTTGTCTGTTTCTTAATGATTAACACTTTAAAAACATGAGCGATTGTCTTGATGAAGACAGTAACCCTTGTGCAGAGAAGGAACCAATTGCTCCACTAGTTCACTACCATATATCTTACATGGTGTGGTCATTCCAAAAATACCAGATTTTGTTTTAAATAATGTTATGTCAGAGGAAATTCCAACAGAAATACATGCTAAGGAGGAGTTGTAGATGCTAATTTACAAGGAAATAACAAAAGCAAACATTTTTGCGTTTATAGCTCACTCAACAATGAATTAGAGCTTGGTTCTTCATAATTTAATCAAAGAAGGCCGACAGTAAAATTTTGTTCAAGTAAGGATAGAGACTCAAAACTTGAAATGACAAGCAATTTGAGGAATGTCATTCCCAAGGAAGAAAAAGGATAATGCAGAGAAATGCAGAAAAGTAAAAAATTAACAACATGTAAAAATGAAAAAAAAAAATGTAAAGGAAAAAGCTATTTTAAGGAAATAATCAGTAAACTGGATAGGTAACTGGATAGTAGAACTTCCATAGGGCACCATGTTATCTGATGAATTGTCACAGCATTCCCCAATACGACACAACAGAGAACTTCCTAACCTACCTAACCCACCTAACCTACCTACTAATGCAGGAGTTGTAACGTAGCATTATCAGAAAAGAAGCAAGACTCAGCATTACTGCCTCCTTATGAATATTGAAGTACATCACCAACAAAGAAGAACACACCTTGAACATTTTTCCATTTTGTCTGTGCCTCATATCGCGATATCCCTGCTGAGCATGAATGGCAAATTTTAAATGTCATTCAGGACCTATTGAATACTGCTAGTATTTGCATTCCTTAAAAAGTAGAAAAACATTAACCTTTTGTTTTATTGAATTAAAATGCCATGGAAATGCTGATGTAGTCTTCAGAGACTGAAATACTTTTACAAAGAAGAATAGCTGTCATTTATTAGACACAAAGAACAATTACTTGATAGGATGCTTTCTGACAAAAAGCAGATTGGTATTCTCATCATAGAAAAGGCATTGTAAAAAAACCCAGCACAGACCTCTGAGACTTGAATAATTTAAAGCTGCATTTGGTGCAATTTGAATTTTTCTTTAGGGAGGCAAAGTTAAATACCTTTAATTTGTTCTAATTATTTCAAATTTGCAAGTTAATTATGGCTGATCATTAAATAACAAAAAGGACTATCGTCTCCATAGAGTTTTACCTCCTACCCTCTGCATTACTTAAGCTAGATTTTAGTATGCATGAATTAACTTTCTAAATAATCACACGGTTTGACTAAATGGCTCAGTAAAATGAGCTCTGATCCTCAGAATAAGCATTAATGGACATTAGAAAGGCTATTGGGACCCATGTTACTTACATTATAAGTATTTTTAATGGGGTCTTATTTACTAATCTTTATGTACTGTTCAAGTTAGGGCACCATATAGATACATTATTCTGCTTTAATAGAGGAAAGTCAGTTCTTCAAGATACTAAAACAAATGTCCATTTAGAGCCAACTAAATTAATTTTTAAATTAATGCAGGAAAACTCTTGATAGAATTTAACTTGTTTTAGCTGCTCATCTTAATGAATCAGTTCAACATAATGGTAGCCTTAGTCTGCAAATGGAATTTTACAGATCTGTTGAACTTCTAAGCAACTGAAGCAGCCAAAAATTTTGTCACAGAGTAGCATTCTCCATCAGTATGTGTACATCCAAGAGGTTTAATCTCTTACTACTCCATAGCTAGAGATCATCTGGCAGGTTCCCATTCATCAAATTTGGATTCTCATCTTTCACTGAACTATGATCTTTCCACGCTTTTTTCAGCGCAAATCAGTGGTATCCAGAGAACACAACTATGTTATAACTAGTCAGAAAACCAAAATGCAAGACAATTCATGCCTCCAGTATATATGTTCAACAGATGGCTGCCTTAATGGTACTCTGCTGCTCCCTGTTGAGACAAGGGCTTGACAGTTTAACCATTATCGAACTAACAGATTGCTGTGATAAGTCAGCTCCAAAAGCAAACATGTTGGAATATTATTTTCCTGTTCTGCAATTTCTGTTTTAAAAATAAAATAATTAACAGTTCATGTGTGCAATCTGCTGCAATTATATCAGGCCAAGAGTGCATAACACTTAATGATGCAAAACTGGTGACAAGTAGACAAATCCAAGCAATACGTTTTTGTAGCTGGAACCTGTACTGCCATTTCAGATGCCGTTGTACAAGTAGTCTGAAAATTATTTTTTCCTCCCTACCCCATCTCTTTGGTTGAGAGAGTTTTCAGCCAGATCAGCTTCCTAAGTCAGCTCAGCATAAAGCAAGAATATTAAAAGTGCTGGGACAAAAGACATGACAGTACATGATGGGATCTTCATTTTCAGCAGAGGTGTGGATTTAGATTAGTTTAAATGAAGTTATCAGAGCACAGCTATGAAAACCACCAGTTCCAAAGAGGGACTTTTTGGCAAGCAGGCTGTCCTCATGGCAATTTGCTGGGTGAAAAGTAGGACTGTAGAGTTTAGATGAGTGGCCCTCAGAAGAAACATCAGTGGTCTTCTGTCCAGTCACAACTTATTCAGTCTTCTCAGGTGTACCATGTAATTCTACTTCACATAAGCTCCTACTTCTATAACATCCAAGTGGCTCATCCTTCTGAAGTGCGTTGTTGTTGCTTTGATAATGTCAGGTAGGGCAGGATGGGATTACCCTCATTCACAAAGTAAAGAAGGCAAGAAGTAGATGTGGTAAGAAAGACGGGACCCTGGAAGTTAATCAGGTCTGGAGAGGAAAAAGAGAACTGGAGACTACTTTCAAACACTAAGAAAATAAGACACCTGAAATTAGTGTCACAATTAGTGAAATTAAGCAGGTATGTACTTGTGTGTATCTGCTTAAAGCTAGTTATGAGGAAAATCCCAACAAGAGGTACAACTTATGGCCCTCATTAGAGCATCTCCATCTGCAACATGAAATCCTCTTCTGTGGGAACACATCCTGCCCCTTTTTTAAAGCAGAGCTTTGGAGAATCACTTCAAGATGTAAAAGCCACAGCAGCGCATGGGAGAAAGGTGGGAGATAGCCTGCTCATTTGTGATTTGTGTGGGGTGAGTAGAGCTGGAAGAGAGCTAACAGTGTTGCAGGTGAGAAGCACAGCAGGAACTTCAGGATAGTCTCTCATCACTGAATGCCATCACCCTTGCTTTCTTCATGACAAAAGCAATCTGTTTATGTCAAAAGATCAACAACCTTCAAAACATACTGCTAAAAATTTAAAGCCTATTTGATATTGAAGCTGAGTGCTTGAAAAAAATTGAAGCTTAACATTTTCTCCTCCTTTCCTTTAAAAAGTAGGAAAATATCCTGTTCTAATACAGATCTTGAAGACCATATTCAAGCCTAGAGTGAGATTTCATGGTCCAATTATGAAACCTGGCATTTTGAGGCTTATGTTAGATGTATCAGCATGTTAATGACACTGCTGGGATCAACTGCATGTTAATAAGAAACAGCTACTTTCGCATGTTCATTTATACTGTGGAGATCTTCAAGACGGTGTCCATCTCCTTTCTTCAGTATTTCTCAATGTAAAAGGCAGAAGTCAGCAACAAGTAGGAGAAAACCTCAGCAGACAAGAACAATTCCATAACTGAAATATAAATATTATCAAACCTGTCTGTAACTAAAGACTTCTTCATCATGGAAAATACACAGTGATTGCCTACAATCTACGTGCTGTTATGCATGCAATATTGCTGTGGAGTTATTCAGAACTTACAGACCTCTTCAGGTTCAGCGTCCCTGAATCCAATACAGCATTTGGAAGGTTGCATCAGGTTTCTGCTGTTTCTTTCTGTTGAATCGTCTTGAACCTACTGCTTTTGGTTTACATTTCTCCTCATCTTAGAGGAGTCATATGGGTAAGAAAATAAAAAACTTTCTTATGTACAAGTTCTGCCAGGGTAATATAATCCACAGCACAACTACTCCAGACCATTCTTGCAGAAACCAGTTTCTTCCTCATTCCTTCAGTAACTGGTACTCAGACATTTAATTCCACTCGCAAGAATTGAGGCTGCACATGCTCTTAATTATCAATGACCTATTAGATCATACCAGCCATAGGTGAAACCCTGGCCTCATTGAATCAATCAGAATACTGCCCTTATCTTCAGTGAAGTCAGGATTTTGCTTAATATACACAGTTAAGGTCTGTTTGTAGGAAGTACTAAGCTAAATTCCTCCTAAAATTAAATTCACGCCTTTCCTTTGAAGATCTGTCCTCATTCTGCTTGAAGTTAGCTTATGCTCCAACTTCCCACCAGCACCCTTCCTACACTACTTCTACAGATTCGCTAATAAACATTGAAATGAGCTCTGTTTACTTTCTCTTTTAATCTCTGAATCCTCAGAAAATTCCAGCATAAAGATTTTCAGACAATTATAGGGAAATGCCCACAAAAAGCAGACTGGCAAAGCTTAACAGGACAAAATGCTCTGATTGTGTGTTTGGCCTTTCTTATAGAGCAGAGTAGAGCAGCTGTCGTTCCAGCAAGCAGTGCTGTCAGACTTCACAAAAGAAAGTCATGTAAATGTCAAGTCATAGGTATAAAAACAATCCTTCAAAACAGCGTCTGTATATATCTGAAAAGCCTGCCTAGCTGTCACCACTGAAAGTGCCGTAAGGAATGATGCAAAAGCCTGTTTAGGACAAATAAAGTTTCTGAATTGAGTCCAAACTTCTCCAGTAGATCAAAATGCAGAACTCTCTTCTTTAGCAGGATAATCATACACTCTTCAGAGTATCAACCAGAATCACTATCGTTTGGCTGAGAGCTAGCCCCATTTACAATGTACCCATCAAAAAGCTGAATGCAACCCATCTTCTGAACAAACACCCCCAAAATTAGAGTGCAGTCTGGTTATGATAAAGACACAGATGAACTTTGCATTGTCCCTTCTGAACTTGTCTCACTCAGAAAAAGTTTCTACATTCAATGGGATGCATTGCAAAACAGGTTGGAACCATACAATCAAAGAACTGTTTGAGTTGAAAGGGATCCTTAAAGGCCATGTGGTACAGCTCTCCTGTATTGTACAGGAACATCTACAGCTAGATCAGGTTGTTCATGGCTGCTGCAGGACTCAGGCTGAATGTGCCTGAGTGTACCTGCCTAGTGCAAGAGTCCTTGTGTTTCCTTCACCGATTTTCCATACAGAAGCACTATCTCCTCCATATAAGTTCCGGACAAGCTAGTAGGTGTTGACAACAGGACCTTATTAATAAGGTAATAAGCAGCAATTGCCCCTTCTCTGCCCATGCATCACATCACAGAGTGACCATTTGCTGAAGACAAGTGACAATACAGCAAAGGAATAAAATTCTGCGAGTTGGAAAGCCAGCACTCAGAGGCTTTCCAAAGTGTTCTACTGACAAGACATTTTGAAGAGGTGCCTAATTAGACCAACAAATATTTAAGATTGCACTCTTGTGTACAGGCATTACAAAGAGCTACAAATACACAGAAAATCTGTCCTCTTATTCTAATCATCTTTACCTGTGTTGAATGTTGATTAAATTAATCATTTTAAGCACAGATTGTTATTGGTTTTTAGGATTATATAGATTTTTTACTGATGCAGGTTAACAAATCTTGGGGCCAGCAAATCAGTTGTCTGAAGGTTTTAATGCTATTGTCACTCTAAAAAGCCACCACAAGCTCAGTGTTGGGGCACAAGTTAAGCCTGGGTACAAGGCACAGCTCTAACATGATTCTGACTGTACCTTCGCTTTGGCTCTCCCAACCAGACACAAACTTTATATTGTTTTACTTCTGTTTTATACAGTGATCAAAACAAAATGTTAGAATACAGCTAGGTCTGCAGCAAAAATTATACATAGAATCATATAATCCTCAGAGTGAGAATAAACCCTTAAAGGTCATCGAGTCCAACTCCCCTGCAATGAACAGGGACAGGCACAGCTAGATCAGGTTGCCCAAGGCCTGATCCAACCTCATCCTGAAAGTCTCCAGGGACAGGGCATCAATTACAATCAATGGGCAACCTGTTCCAGTGCATCACCACCCACCCTCACTCTAACAGACTTTTTCCTCACATCCAACCTAAATCTACTTGCTTTATGCTTTAAGTCATTTCTTCTTGTTCTTTCACCACAGACCCTGCTAATGAGTCTGTCCCCTTCTTTCCTGTAGCTCCCCTTTACATACTGAAAGGCCACTACAAGTCACCTTGTAGCTTTCTCTTCTCCAGGATGAACAGCCCCAGCTCGCTCAGCCTGTTCTCATAGGGTGCTGTTCCATCCCTCGCATCATTTCTGTGGCCCTCCTCTGGACGCGCTCCCACAGGCCCACGTCTCTCCTGTGCTGAGCACTCCAGCTCTGGACGCGGTGCTCCAGGTGAGGTCTCACAGCATGGAGCAGAGGGACAGGATCTCCTTCCTCTCCCTGCTGGCCGCGCTGCTTTGGATGCAGCCCAGTATCCGGCTGGCTGGCTGGGCCATGAGGGCACACTGCTGGCTCACGCCCAGCTGCCATCTACCAGTACCCCCAGGTCCTTTCCAGCAGGGCTGGACTCAATCCTTTCATCTCCCAGATTGTCCTAGGAGTGAGGGTTGCCTTGATCCAGGCACAAGATCTTGCATTTGGATTTGTTGAACCTCATGAAGTTCTTCTGGGAATGCTGCTCAGCCTGTCTAGGTCCCTCTGGATGGCATCCCATCCATCTTTTGTCTTGACAGTACCTCAGAGCTTGGTGTCATCAGCCGACTTACTAACGGTGCACTCAACCCACTGTCAATGTCATTGATAAAGATATTAAAGAGTATCAGCCACAACACTGACCCCTGGGGTATACAACTCATCACTGATTTCCATCCAGACATGGAGCCATTCACCACCACTCTCTGGACTCGATCCTGTAGCCAGTTCTTCATCCATTGAACAGTCCACCCATCATGTCCATCTCTTTCCAATTTGGAGAGAAGGACGGTGCGCGGTACTGCATCAACGACCTTACTGAAGTCCAGATAGATGACATCAGTGGCTCTTTCCTTGTCCACTGACACAGTGACACCATCATAAAAGGCCAGGAGATAGGTCAAATAGTATTTACTCCTGGTGAGGCTATGCTGGATCTCCTGTATCACCTCCCTGTCTTCCATGTGCCTTAGTATAACTTCCAAGAGAAGCACAGAGGTTGCAACTAACAGGTTGCAACATCTCAAGGTCATCTTTTTTTACCTTTCTTAAAAATGGGTACGATATTGCTTTTTTTCCAGTCACCAAGGACTTCACCTGATTGCCACAACTTTTCAAATATCATTGATAGTGGTTTGGCAACTACATCAGCCAATTCCCTCAAGACTTTGGGATGAATCTCATTGGGACCATAGACCTGCAGATGTTCAGGCTCACAAACCTGATCTTCATTTACAGTGGGAGGGATGTTGCTTCCCCAGTCACTGCCTACTAAAACAAACATCTGGAGACACTGGGGCAAGCAGTTATCAGAGAGGACCAAGGGGAAAAAAGCTGTTAAGTACCTCAGCCTTCTCCTTGTCTGTTGTAACCTACTTGCCCGTGTCACTCCTTAAGGGGGATTATGCCCTCCTGGACTACACTTTTCTCTTTTGTTCATCTTGGCAACCCTTGCCACACTCAGTTCAAGCTGGGCTTTGGCTTTCCTGACCCCAACTCTACACAGTTTAGCAGCTTCCTTATTCTCTTCCCACAGTACCTGTCCCTGTTTCCACTGGCTGTGAATTTTCTTCTTGCTCTTCAGTTTGACCAGCAGGTCCCAGTTCAGCCACAACAGTCTCTCGCCTTCCTTCACTGACTTGCTACACTGGGAGATGGAGAGCTCATGCACACTGAGGAAAGCTTCCTTAGAGATCTGCCAGCTCTGCTCTGCACCTTTGCCCATGAGGACAGTTTGCCTGGGTGTTTTGTTGACTGACTCCCTGAAGAGCTGGAAGTTAGCTTTCCTAAAACTTAGCATCCTGATTTTACTCTTTGCTTCTCTTATATCCCTCTTAACCTTAGCATGGTCACTACAGCCCAAAGAGCCTTCAATTCTAATGTCATCAATCAGTTCATGAGCACCAGGTATTGCAACCCTCCTGGTAGGGCCATCCTGACTCAGGAAGTTATCCTCAGTGCATTCTAGGAGCCTCCTGGATTGCCTACAGCTCACCATTCCAATTTTCCAGCAGATGTCCAGGTGGCTGAAGTCCCCCAGCAGGACAAGTATTTGTGATTGTGATGCCTCCTGCTACAGGAGGTAGAAGGCCTCATTGACAGGCTCCACTTGAGGGTGACCTGCAGTAGAAACCAATCACAAGGCTTCCTTTGCTGCCTTGGTATGTAACTGTCACCCACAGGCTTTTGACTTGCTTATAACTATTCTTTAGGGACAGATCTTCACACTTTATTCCATTCCTGATGTAGATAGCAACCGCCCTTCTCCTCCTTCCTCACCTATCCCTTCTGAACAGCTTGTAGCCATCAATAGCCACATTCCGGTCATGGGAATTATCCTACTAGGTTTCGGTGACAGCAACTATATCATGGTTTTCTAGTGGCACAGTAGCTTCCAGCTTCCCATGTTTGTCTCCTAAGCTGCATGCACTGGTGTAGAGGCATTTCAGCTGTGCAGATAGTTTTGTCACCTCCTTAAAGGTATACTCCTTCATTCCTTTTAACTATTTCCCTTAATTTTCCCCAATGACTTATCCTATTGCCACAGCAGCCACTGCCCCAGTAGCCATTGCCTCTTCATCACAGGATTTTGTATGTGCTGTAGTGTTGCCAGCACCTCTTGAGGCAGAGGGTCCTTTAAAGCTTCTGCTAGCACCCTGTCCCTCTAATATGGCTATGACATCCCATACCTTTCCATGGCAAGGCTCACTATCTCCCCTGTCCCCATAAGACCTAGTTCCATAAGACCTAGTTTATAGCCCTCCCAGTGAGCTCCACCCATGCTCTTTAACATGGTGCCCCAAATGTTCTCAAACAAGGCTCTTTTAAAACGGTGTCACGTGCTACCCCATTTCTGTTGGAAACACCCCCTCTGATCCATCTTTGCACTTCACTGGCCTTTTCTTTCGTGATTAAATCACATCTGTGAGACATAGTCACTCTATGATGAAGTAGTATATTAATGATTTACTACTACACTAGTACTCATCTATATTATATTGCTTACTAAAATGAAAACACTGAGATTGTTTATTGATCTGCCTAAAAAAGAAAAAAAACAAAACCCTTATAGCTCAAAGAGAAGTAAATAGAGAAATTATACTCGAAGTTTCCTCAGACCAGTGGTTTACCATAACCAACAGATGCAGACTGGACAAAGCAGCTCTTGGTAAAGATTAAAAAAATCACTTCTGGCCACTTACATTGCACAGAAGTTACTTACTCCTCAGACTGTGCTTGACAGATAGTGATAGAAAAATCAGCTACTTATTGCAAGCACAGTACAGACTGAGATGCTTAACTGATGGCATACAGCTCTGAAAACCATGAAACCATGACCTGGGCCTCAGAAAAACAAACAAACAAACACCAAAGATTTCTTTTTAACACAAGGTTACGTGAATGTGACAGCATCACTGAACACTGGCTTAACCAGGGTATTTATTGAGCAGATTTAACACTTTTTATGTGTTTGCATATTCAGGAAATAAACAGACATAACTAAATTTAAACCAGACAGAAATCACTGCTTCTCTGAGAGGTGAATAGCTCTTATAAATTCAATTGGTGTAATGCATGCTCTGATGTCCAGTATCCAGGGGAAAAGACACTGGCAAAACCTTGTGGGCTCTGCACTTTTGTTAGGACAACTTCTCTTGTCAACACATAGTTACCATTGGCAAATAAAATCTAGCTTATATTTTACCAATTGAAAGAAACAAATTGAACTTAGCTCTTGAAAGTCTGCCTCAGCAGAGGTTTGTTAGAATTTCTTTGGAAATGTCTGTCCAGAGCTGCTCCCATCAGTGTCACTCTGACACTGTGAGGTGTGTTTTCAGAGGCTTGCATTGTGTTGCCTGGCCATCTCAGTCCTATTGCATGTGAAGCCAGTGTATAAATTTAGCCTTTCTCTCAGAGACATTACGTTCTCAGAAAGGATGCAGGACAGATGCAGATTAAAGGAGCACAAAGTTATAAAGTAAAAAAGGATTAATGAGGCATCGATCAAACAGAAGGGCATGCAGTTACATAAAGAGACAAAGCCTGACATTATTGACAGACACCTGAAGATACTTGAATATTGTTTTGTTTATAACTTGCATGTTCCAGAAGCAATACATAAGCTTTTCTACACTCAAAAGCTGATAATATATCACTTCAGCTGAATTACAATATTTCCCTCCCAAGGTCACTGGTGAGATATTTGGAGTATGACTCAAACTTTATGTGGATTTGCTGGGCAGAGACCATCTTTATGGAAGGAAATGATTTAGTCTGAAACTCACAGTAAACTCTGAAAAAAGAGTTTGAAGTTGCAAGACAGGAAAGATGTCAGAACAGATAGATGGAGGCAGGAACCACACGATGCAACTCAATGGGTCCAGAAGACAGAAGTAATTGGGCAATGTGGTAGGATTACATGGTCAAAAGAGTTCACACACTGCCCAATAAAATGTTGAGTTTCTCTTAACCAAAAGAGTAAAGACGAGGAGAGGGCAGAGAAAATAAAAAATAATTGTCAGTGTGACTTTCTGCAGAGCCCTGTAGATTGATACTGCGGGCAACTGGCTTTGGTGGAGAGTTTCAGAGAAGCGACAGGGACAAGATCTGAATGTGCAGCAAAGATGCTGATTTGGATAATTTATTTTGAAGGGAAGATGTGAATACTGAGCAGCCAAAAAAGATTTTACAGCAGTCAAGGTGCAGGATGAAGTGCTATATGGTGTTCTAAATGCTGACACACTACCGGTATGTTTTTGCTGCAGAGGAGAAAGAAGCTGCAATCGTTGTCAGCAGCTCTGATGCACATGGGAAGGAGGATGACCCTGAGGTTACAAGTCTGAGTGACAGAGAGGATGCACTGTTATCAAAATCAGAAGTGAAGAGAGATTCTGAAGAAAAAAGTAAGGAGTTCTGTTTTGGCCAGATTAGGAATGATCTGAAGGCAAAACAACCAGGATTATGTGTCAGGAAGGCAGTCAGATATGCAAGACTAGACAGAACAGAGCAGAGGGTTTAAGAGTTATTGGCAGAGAGATGATAGCCAAATCCATGTAACTGGATGTTGTCATCCGGGGATATGGGCACGGAAATCTCCAGGCAAATCAAGGAATTACTAAATCCCTTCCCTGCCACCTCACAGAAGTTCATACCTCGATCCAAAAGAAATTATCTAAAATAGTGCTGCAAAAACATGCATTAAAAAAACTGTCTCTCCATAAAATCTAAAGATCATACTGTTTCTAAAATTAGGGCAACCACTAAATGAAAGTTAACCCGAACAATAACTTTAGCTAAACATCAGGTCACATGCATTTAATATAATGAGATGAAGAATATGAAAAGGCCATTCATAATGGAATTCATCGAGTTAGGAATGCCATGCTTAGCTGCCTTATAACATATAATTAATGATCCTATAAAAATCCAGCAGTACGAACTCTCCCGGCTGCCCACAGAACTGTTCTTTATGCTGGGTAGGGCAAAGCAAGCATCTGCTTCCACAAATATTGCCCTTTGAGAAGCTGAAAAGCTTTTTTCCCCTGTTCCATCAGGGACCACATTGCCATTTCCACGACACGCTGAGCTTTGAACCGTTACCCAAATCAGACTCTAGCATTTGGCAACCCAGTACACATCTGTCATGATAGACTGGTTGTTGGTGAAATGTTAAAGAAAAAGTCATTAACTCTTTTCCATTGCTCCTAATACCCCACCTTCCTCTAGATTATTTATAATCCCCACTAAACCCATCCTCTGTTTATAGTCTTTTAACACAACAGAGGAATATGTACTGTCTGGAGATCTGCCTTGCTTTATACTACTCCCAACCATTTGCAACAACAAAAGATGTTCTCTCTCCATCAAAAGGCAGGATCCCTCCTGAAGCCTTGATGCTCAGATTCAAGGTTAAAGGATTAAGGCCTGAAGCATTGAGTACCAGAGGAAAGGAAGCCAAATATCAAAAGAAACACAAAAATCAATCCTCTTCACCGCGGGAGCAGTGTGAAGAACAAATCAGCCAAGCTGAATCTGAAGTTTTCTCTGTGTGGCTCTCAAAAATTAGCACTGTTACAAACATAATGGGTACTTCTGCAAAGCCTCAGCACCTATGCAATGCTGCAGAGTTCAGCTCAGCCACCAGCACAGTCTGGAAAGTTTTATGTCAGAGTAATTCAGCTGCAGAAACACCAAGTCCACTTCAGAGAAGGCAAGAGCTAGAGAGGAACATGAGCACACATGCCGTTATCTTTATATGTAGTCTGTATATCTGCAAGTGACAGAAACTAATATTTACTAGAGTTTGCCTTTTGCTTCAATTCTTTGTGTGCTGAAGCACAGCCAAGGTCACCAGAGGGGTGGAGGAGCAGGTTTAGCTTAGAGCAGCTGCAATCTTGACCAGAACAGCATGGTACAGAGGATTTCTTGCTTAACTTTGTAATACCAATAGCTTTTGTTCGTAGTCCTGCCCCATCAGTTCTGATAAAAGCCTTTAAATGGAGTGAAAGTTGTTCAGGTGGGTTTAAAATCTCCTAATTTAAAACTACACTCCAGAACATTTTGCTCCACGAGATTTTTCTTAACTTTTCCAACTCACGAATTTCTGGGACATATGAATATATAGCTTAACATATGAATATATAGAATAAACATAATTTTCTCTTCATGCAAGACTACATTTAAAAATAAAAAGTAATTAAATGGTATGTCTGAAAAGGCAATCCGCTCCAATTTATAAAAATAGGTTTCAGGTTTTCGAAATTCAATTCAGGCAGTAAACTAACACTGTGTACATTTTCCTGTAAAGGAGGCATCTGCAAATGACTTGCAAAAATGTCTCTCACTGTCTGCAAGTGTTGGCAAGGAACAAACTCCTCCAGGAGATACATGAATTTTAAATATTTTAACCTAAAGAAAAAAAAAAAAGAAAAAAGATATCCTTACATTTTCAGTTCTGATACATGATATTACAGAACCATGCCCATCCAAAAGACAGGCAGAAAATGCAAGATTCGTGAAAATATCAGTGTACTGAAGTCTTAGTAAGCTTGTTTTTGCTGACTGCCACCCTGTCCTAAGAGGTGTTTCTAACAGCTGAACTCCCACACTTTTTGAAGACCTCAACTACAGGTTAGCTCCATCTACCCAAGAAAACTACAAGGCCTGCTCCAAAAATAATGCCTCCTGTTTTATTATGATGGCCTGTGATGTCAGAAGCAGATGGTGGTGGTTTGGCAGACTGTTACGAGTGCAGCATGCAGGCTCTTGTTCATTGCAGGTGAAAATGCAGAACTAAGGGTGGCAAATATGTTGAAAAACAGTGTTTTGTAGCTGGCAATTTTCTCTATCAAACTGTTATTATACACTTTGTTGTAGTTTCCATGGAAATAAGTAGGAGGCATTCCTTTTGGACCAACCCACTTACAATAGTAGCACCCACTTACATATTATGCCTCAGGCTTGTGCTCAAGGTTACTCTGGACTGTAATGGTAAGGACATAAGATGTGCACAGTATATATGGTCATAAGAACAGAATCAGCATAGCTCAGATGAATGTAAGACAGCTTCAACCTACTGTGACAGCTCAAAGCTGAACACTAGATCAGTGAAGCAACCAGGCCAGAGGAAATGAGCTCCTCACTTCCCAGTTCAATAAATACCACTAAATGCCTTAGAAGTACACACAAATATAATCATGCACACAAAGATATATATAAAAACTCCCCTCATTTATCAATAAGCTATTAGTCATCACATCAGAACAAAAGCCTTCACACTGAACAATAAAGCCTACTATCTTCAGAGCCTGTACATGGAATTAAAGAAGCAAAAATGTACATCCAGCTCTGAATACACGCTTCTGTTGCAGCACAATTGACTTCAGCAGGCATCTGCTGGAGAGACTGTCATCCTATACGTAATCAGACAACTCCACCACAGAAAGGGAAATTCATAGCCACAATAATTCACCATTTACACTACTGGCAGATTGGTATGCACCTTCTCCACTGGCCAAGCAAGTGTTTGCTCTGCAAATATCACACCTAAAAATGATACAAACTTCAATATAAAATAATCTGGAACAAGAATGTAACTTAGGTATTAAAAAGAGTGCTAACAACTGGGGAAGCAGTTTCCAGACACAGAGACTTTATTGGCCATTTGCAAGCACAGTTGATTTCAGTTCAATTTAATGCGCCATTCTGTCGAAGCAGTAAAGAGATAAAATAAAAAAATCCAACAAATTGTGTTCAACACATTCATAAATGTTAGCTGAATACTACTTTGTTGCACCTCAAGAGACCAAAGACGATCAGAGATGAGCTGAAGGAAGATCTTGGCCAACAGCTATCTCTGGCCCTGAGGACAGTTTCTCTTCCAGACTTCCCAGGAGGTGATGCACACCATCACGAAGAGTTGGCAAGAAACTCCAAATATGAAACAAAAAGAACAATCGTTTTCCCACTGTAAGCACCAGTTCCCTTCAACAACTGCAGCGGTGGGGACAGCACAAGTCAGGTCAGAGGCGGCAGCACCCTGTGGCTGTGTGTAATTTTTATTTGATTTTTAAACATGTTGGGGGAGGACAGTGCAAAGAAAACAGCATATGCCTGGAACAGCAGGGGGAGCTGCGAGTCTGCGTTCCCCTGCATTTATCTTTAATTGCATTGGCTGTTTGGACAAAAACACAGAAGTATGCTTGTACACCACCACAGAAAGATGCTTGTAAGTCTAACAAGCTGCAAAAAAAAAAAAAAAATTAAAAAAAAACCAACCACCTGAGTACACAGAAAAGCACTAAACAAGGAGCAAAAGATAATTGTCACCTTCTCTCACAAGATAATAAAAATAGTTATACCATAAACATAAAAATCTTCTAAAAGACCCTTGACAGCGTTCCTTCCTGGAACTATCACCATAGCAATGAGTATTCAAATAGAGGGGAAGCACTACTGAATTCCACGTTTGATATTTTCAAACTAAAAATATAAGCTGGAGAAAATCCACACGGGTGATAAAGAATGAGGCACACAAACATGAAAAGACTTCAGTGAAATTAAAGGTGGCAAATTACACCTGCAAACCTTTAATACGCAGGGAAAGAAATCCTCTAATCAGGTACCATAGTGCCTGCAGATAATCGTAAACCCCTCAGATAGCTGCTGTATCCAGCCATTCCTATTTATAACATTTTGCACAGGTCCACGTTGAGGTGCAGTGGCAGCATTGTGTGAAATCTGAGGAAAGGATGCACGATAGAGAGAAGGCAGATGAGATGTACCGGCAGAGCTATACAGGAAGCCTAAGAATTGGATGAGCAGGGAACACTGTCGATCAAGATTTAGGCACACAGCACAAGTCTGGTGAGGAGTACTTGCAAAGCAGCAAACCGTATCTTCTTGAGTTTGTGCTGTTGAATAGGTCTTATTTCCACGGTACTCTGATCCAAAGTTGAGAATAAATAAAGGAGAGGAGAGCGGCCTGTTTTAAAATTCCTCTTCCAGATGCAGACATCAGGAGCACACACAAAAGCAGGTGCTGGGGGTATTGATCATACTGAATACGTGTGGAGTGGGTACTTGAGCATGTACCAAGCATCTGTGACTGGGAGATGGAAAGTGTTTTGCAAAACGCTGTTTTATGCTAAACAAATGCATCAGGTTATGTTTTTATTTTGATTTTTTTAAAGCATTGTGCACACTGGGGCAAAAGAAATTGCACAGAGAGAAACAGAGAACTTGCCATTAGAAGTTACTGTCTCCACAGCTGAAAATTAGCTGTGGACTCACTTAGGAGCACTCTACTAAAAACCATTCTCAATAAAGCCTGCTCTGATTGCTGCGCCTCAGAGATGTTGCATCTGAAGACTCTTCAGGTCCCAGGCACAGGCCCAGCTGTAGGGAGGCAAATGGATGGGCACAGTTCTTCCCAGTAGCTCCTCAACATTCACAGCAAAGTAAAAATGCAGCACTGCAAATTCATATTGGGACAGCCCAAAGAGAGGGAGAAGGACAACGCTTGCTGACATTGATAATTAATGAAGCAAACATAATGGCGCATTCAGTAGAGAAAATGGGAATTTGGCTATAGTATGTAGTACTCCCTGAGGTGAAAGTTTGTCTTTTCGCAGACACACTATAACCAAAAACTGCAACAGAAATCAAACTCTATGCTGTACTTGCTCCTGAAATCTTTTCTGCTTTTTTCAAGCAGGGAAAAAATTAATCCCTACAGGAGATGACAAGATGCCTTTTAAAGTACATATCTCATTTCTGACTACAATTACCTTTCAATAGCCTGGCACAGCTGCATGCTCCTATTTGCTTTTTGTTTTTCATTAAGGGCTCCTCTATTATTTGTACCCATCCTATAGCATTTATGCCTGGCAGTGATGCACATTCCCTTGCTTACAACTCTTCCCACAGATAGCAGAGAATAAATTGCAATTAAATTTTCGTAATTGTAGATAATTACCTCAAAATGAGCTGTTAATTATAAAAAAAAAAAAGCTATGTTTTTCGGTTCTTGATTATATTATTTATTTTACATCTAAACTCCAATATCTTACTTCAGCAACTTTAGTATTTTAAGAGATTTTCTCCCTTTCAAATATCAGGAGATTTCTAAACTAAGTTTTGCTTATTTTAAGACTAAAATCAAGTTTCATGCTGTGAGGTTTGCTAGAGGAGCTTTGTGTATGAGAAAGGGTTTTCCATGATAGCTCTGATAGTATTTGCTATAAAAATGAACTGTTTGGCGGATCAATTAAAGAAAGGGGGAAAAGAAAGGAAAGACTGTTAAAAAACAAATACTTTCCTACCATCTTTGCCGCTTCTCTTAGCCCTAGTCACAGATTACACACCCACACTCTATACTGAAGAAAGCATTGCTTACATATTCAAATGCATAAAAAAGATGAATGAACTTGTCTTTGTCAGCCCCTTTCAGCCTAACATTAGATTAAATTATTTAGAGAGCATTCATCTGGTAACCTTTGCAAAACCAAAGATGGCATACAAGAAGACAAACTTCCAAGTATTATGCTGCCAAACTTTGGAACCAGGTGGCATGCCAACCTAAGACTGTGTGAACACATTAACCTTGAAAAATTACAGTAAATTAAACTGGGGGACTGAAGAGAGGGAGCTTTCTGAAGTCTGGAACTCTCATTCCGTAAACATTACAGGTTTTTCTCATTTTATGCGCTAGGCTATGTAGATTTTTGCATTTGTTGGTAACGTGTTGCCAAGAAGCTTTGCAGATGTTCTAGGTTACATCTTTCCTTCAGTGGTTTAATGCTACTGCATATTAATATCATGACTCTGTATCTCTTTTCTTAAGAGTGATCACGCTTTGATCACTCCAGTCTGTATGAAAACAAAACAAAAAAGCGTCAAAATACAATGAGGAATATGTCAGTAACTCATAGCAACAAAACATCTGCTTCAGCAATGAAGCATTCCAAAGAAATTAGCAACTTCTGTTCTTCTAGAGAAAGAAACGTTATCTATTGTCTGACTTCCCTTTTCAGTGCAGAGGGATCTCATTAAAAAACACATTATCAATTAAGTTAAAAAAAATAAGAATAAAGTACTGAGTCCTTATTTTGTAAATAAATTAACATTTCTTCTGTCATACCAGAAGTGGAGAGAAGAGCTTATTATTTTAAAGATTTCTCTTGTCATTAAAGAGAGAGCCACTCAAAAGTCAGTTGCCCCTCTTGCACACAGACAAGGTAACTTGGGTCAAAAGAACAGAAACTGCTCAAACATAGAACACAATGCTATTTATTTTTGAGAATGGGAGGAAAATCTTATCAAGTCCATAGTTTTAATTTGTTGTTTTTCTTATAGGCCTGACCCTTCTTCCAATGGAAACATGAAATATAACTGGATGGAACATGAGAAAAATAGGATCATATCTTCATTAAAGTTTTAAATAGCTTGCAAAACAGAGATAAAGGGCTAAACACTGGCTTAACTAGACTTCCAGTTATTTAACTGCAGTTAGCACTGATTATAATGGAGCAGAGGTTCAACACAGTGTTCTTTAAAAAATAAGCAACTATCACCAACGGTAACATACTGTTTCTATCTCAGAGGTAAAGACTGATGTACTTTTTTACAACAGGTCCAAATCAAAACTAAACAGATGTTCTAATCTGAATTGAAAAATAAGAAGTAAAACCTAGAGCAGAGAAAGAAATCTATAAGATTTTGTGAAAACTTCAATTTGTCGTGGGCTATATTAATGTCCTTAAGATAGGATACACACAGACAGAGACTAGTTACGAGAGAGGTCAAAACATAAACTTTAGGTAATAATAGTTCAACACTTACCCCAAAAATTCAACAAAGAAGTAGTTTTATTTTTTCTGGTGGAAATAAGTTATTAATCTGAAACAAACACATGAACAGATATGCTTGGCAGCCGATATTACACTGTCAAGAAGATGCACTGACACTGCGAAGTACTTAGAAGTGAAGAAAAAAATTACCTTAGCCCCATGCTGTTGCCGTTCATCATCAGAGCAAGTTCTCCAGGTGTTTCATCAATGAGCACATCTCCTGAACCCGATGGACGGCCTCTAAACCTGAAAGAGCAGAAATAGCTGTTTATGCAGCTGGTCATATCACCAAAGCAGAAATTCACCCCAAATAGGGTCACTTCTGTGTCTACAAGCAAGGCACTTAATCATGTTAAATGGAGAAGCTTTCACAACTGTTTTCATGCTTTCAGATGTACTTTTTGTTTTGGAAGGATGACTGATGTACATGGTTTTGGAAGGCTGACTGATGTTCGGCGCCTTTCCTTCTGTAGCTTTCCACTAGGAGAAAGGTTAGAAAAATTTCATTTATTGTTTTCAAATTATCTCTCTCCTTGAGAAAATGGTCACAATGTCCAATAACATCCTGAGTTGGCTAAGATTACAGCCTCATCAACACCAGAGCTCAAAAGCATCACATAAGCTGCTCAAAACATAGAATATTTGAGATGGTTGTGTCTTCTGAAATTATATGTACAGAGATAATGCTCAATTTTTAACATATTACCCCAACTTTCCCTTTCTTTCTAGTGAAGACTGAAAAAAGTCAGTAATAGAGGGATTTTTTCCACTTATATAAAATTGCTGTTTCCAGGATTTAGCCAGATTTCTTTACATAACCAAGAAATAATATTTTGCCATTTATGGATTTTTTTTTTATCTTCTGGTATGGTTGACCTCAGTAGAATAACATAATCATCAAGGTTGGAAGGGACCTCCAAGATCATCCAGTCCATCTACCAACAGTATTTCTCCACTAAACCATGTCCCTTCATACAACAAAAAAACATTTCTTAAATACTCTCAGGGATGGTAACTCCACCAGCTCCCTGGGAAGCCCGTTTCAGCATCTGACCACACTTTCAGAGAAGAAATTTTTCCTAACATCCAACCTGACTTTCCCCTGGTACAACTTGAGGCCACTAAAGTAGAAGTCACTGATCTTCCACTTTCCTGGCAAACCCAAATTTTTTGATAGCTGAGAAACTACTTCACATCCTGAGAAACTGCAGAGTGAAGGTGCTATGAACACTTGAGCCTAAACAGAGAAATGTGGGAAGATGCAGTTGTGACGTACTGTTGTCAAAAAAAAGGATGGATTTGTACTTTCCATAAGAGAAGAAGAAGAGTTAATAGCCAATTATTACAAATGGTCATACCTTTTATCTGTCACTGATTAATGATACTTTCAGCAGCTCAGGATGGACCTTAACCAGCATTCCACCCATGCAGAAGGACAGACAAAAACAAATACAACCTGGAAATGGATTTTTGTTGTATATTTTTAGTGCCATGATGTTAAGAGATGAACTAGGTTAGAGTCTCCTGCCAAAGAAGCAAGGGTATTTGAGCTTAGCTAAACAAATTTTTACTGTTTGTAGTACACAAAATTACCCTGTTGTAAAGTGCAAAAGAATTACACAGCCAGAACTGAAATAGAACTGTAATGCTTATGAGACTTGTCTGTAAATATCAAACATTTCCTTCCAAAGAGAGTGAGCATTTTAAAAGCAAGCATGCTATAGTCTAGTTGTGCTTCATATGGTCAAAAATGGCAAATGTGCATTCACCCGAACTCAGAAGAGATCACAAAAACAGACCTAGTGCTCAGACTGATCACATGATCTTTTTCATAGCAATTTTTCCTTCTACTTTTTTCTTAAGTAAACCATCTTATCCTATTTCAGACAAAAAAAAAAAAAAAAGGCTAAAATAGGCACAATGTTATTAAAAAGTACAACATCATAGACATGTTTAAGATCTAGATATTTTCCTGGGCAGATGATGCCTCAACTGAGTGTCAAAATTAACTATTAGAAACAAAACTTCATAAGACTTAAATCTGTATATCCTTCACTTTCTACTTGTTTTTCTTTAGAGGTCTGCATGCATAGAATTAAGGTATTTGATGATTAAGAATCCATCTGTTCCCATTTCTTTTTTGCCTTAAGTTATAATTCTTCTTCTCTCTTGTTTGTAGCCTCAGCCATTTTCAACACACACAATTATGATTGACTCTGATAAAACAGACATTTTAAAGCCTAAATAAACATACTCTTTTCAATGTGAGACAGGGTCCAAGAAGCAAACAAAAGATCATCAGAGTTACCGTATCTTCTTACAGAGTTTTGAAAGTAACCAGAAGGCTGTTATTAAGAGAAAGTGGTATGTTCCTCTGCAGTGGTTATAATGCATGCAAGTAGGAAGTGGGTCAAGCATTACAGACACTTGTGGGATGTTGCCAGCAGTTACCACATTGAAGTAATATTGAAACAAGCCTTCTTGTGAAACCTTCCTACTGTTTCTTCTAACAGACTGATAGATTTCCCCCCTTGCTTCAGACTCCTATTCCTGAAGTGCTAGTACTCAATTGAGTTACATCAGCTAGTCTAACTTTTTGGTCTGTGGCTTTAACCCAACGCCCTTCTAGGTTTATTGATACCAATAAATCAGTTTATCCATATTGCCAGAGACTCAATTTAAATCATCAGGAAGGTGTTGTCTCACCTTCACTAACAATCTTAATGGCTTTTCACACCACATTCTGTATTTCTGTGGTTGCTGCCTTTCCCTTCTAATTTTTAAGCAGGTCTTGTGCCTCTGTCTCGGCATCCTTGCCTGCAGAAATATCACTGAAAGAAAATGTCCCTGCAACACAGGGCTCCCTTCTTTTGCCACATGTATGTATTAAACATATAAAATGGTCTTCATCTTTTCTGTAAAAGATAGTTCTTCCAGTCATCACCTAGGAAGGTGCAATATTTCAAAAGTGACCCTTCCAAGCAAAGGAGAGGAATGCCACATCTATGTCATCTACACACACTGCTCCCTCACCAAATGTCTATATTGCTTGAAGTGCCTGTACTAAGATCAAGCTCTCAATTTCTTCTACTACTCTTCTTTTCCTACCCAGTCTCTTAGAACTGCTCTTCTTATGCCTTTCTTTCTACCACATACTGTTTTCCTCTGCTGCTTTCCACAGCTGTCATGCTGTTTCCCAACAGTATATGCTAATATACTAAAAAGTCTCCTCTCCTCTAAATCGCTGTTACAGAGAAATTGTGCCACAGGTATTGCCTTATCTTGTTTTATAAATTCCATTTTTTTGGAATAACTACTGCTCACATCTTCATTAGAAATTCTATAATTTATTTTTTTTAATATAAATCTTGAAATCACCTGTTATGATCCATTCGGGATTGGCATAGCTGCTGTTGTTTTAGGAGAAGTTTTGCTTCCTGTTTAGCCAACAAATTTTGGAGACGTTCCTTTTCAATTTCCAGCTCCATCTTCTGCAGAAGCAGCTGCTGCCTTCTTTCTTCAGACAAACTTTTAGCTTGCTCTGCTTCTTTAGACCCTGAACCCCCACTGTCATTCAGCCCAGAAACTCGAGAGAGCCTGGAATAATCACTGGTATTTTGAGCTGGTCCAGAGTGTCTTCTGGGTACCTGGCCCACATGGTGGCTTCTCTGAATACTACCTGAGCTCCCTACGTGCTTGCAGGCACAGCCATGACTCATTTGTGGAGGGGATGTGCTTGGAAATTCATTTGCTTTTTGGTTCATCTCCTGGTCTGGTCTTACATGGTGAGGGCTCCTCTGCTTGACTGAAGAAACCATATTGTTACACTTCCCATGCAAGCCGTTTTCCAACAGATTTTCTTTCACACGATCCTGATGGTTGTATACGATTTCAGTCCCATAATTGTGATTATTCCTGCATAGCTGAGACAATGCTACATGGCTTGGGCTTCCAGCCTTTGATGCTCTACTGTTCTTATACAAAGTCTGAGGTCCTGCAACAGCTAAGTACGAACCATCTAGCACTGAGGGAGGTTGTTGGCATGGGGACTTCTTAGCAGACATCTGAAATAAGAGAAACAATTTCCTCTGAGTTAATAAAATGCATCTTTACTCATTAATGTCACAATTTAAACATGCTCACCCAGAAATAGACTTACTGCATTCTCCTGATGGACATACAGCTCACCTTGACAAAATGTTTATCAAAAGATGGACATGGCTCTGCTATCAAATATACATTTCATTCAATCTACACAAGTGTAATAAATGTAAAACTACTGCCTGCAGGATCTTCAGCATAAAATGAGTCGCTTCAGAGTATCAAGTAGTTGTGAGCATCTAGGGTTACATAAAATCAACTTGAAGAGTGGCAAAAAACATTAAATGTTAATGTTTGAAAATGTTTAATTTTGAATACCGAGCCAAAAAATCCATTCAGCCACTATAAATACTCTTTGATTGGCCATTACACAGCAGGAGATTTGATGTAAAACATTTCACCTTGCACTGAATGGGATATTACTTATCGCTGGAAATTTGATGAGAGTTTTTGAAATATCTTTACAGAAACACAGATAAAAACCAACTACTTTCTGTAAAAAATGGTTGTACATCAAAAGCTGTCATTTAAATACAAAACATGTTTAAATTCAGCTATAAACGTAAGTGATTTTTCAATTAGGCTGGGCAAGTGATTATACTCTGATAAAACTCTGAAGAAAGAAAGCAACTGTGATTCACATTTGTCAACTCAGTGCCAGCAAATTCTAGTGGTTTTGTTATACCACAGATATTATGCAACACACATCAAAATCCTACTTATATCCCAGGGTATCTTTACACTATGGTTCATCTAGGCAGTTAAGCATTTGAGTTGTTATGCACATCAGATTGATAGTGAATCAGGCACTCACAACCATTCTATGATTCTATGACTTCTTTTGCATTAATTTCAATAATATACTGAATGTAAAATCTTCCAGCCTATGGGACTTCTCACAAAGTTTGTTGGGTTTTTTTGGTATCTTTTTTTTGTTTTCTTTACAAGCACCAGGTTTGTTAAAGATAATGAAACCACTTCAGTGAAAGTGCTTCAGCAGTGAAATTCATAATCCACAGATAGTGAGCAAAGTATTATTTGCATTCTAGCAGAGCTTACAACAGATAGGTATGGTCGACATGCAGTGAAAGTCAGTCAGCAAGCTCTACAACAGAAGTACTTAGGGATGCAGGTAAGTGTCCAGTGATGATTAGAAGAGAGATACAATCCAAATCTATGCAGTGTTTATAATTTAAATTCCTTTTTATAAATAAACAAAATACCAAATATACTCTGCTGTTCTTGAAGACAACTGATTACAAGTTTTGGGTAGACTTCACAGAATGTAAATTAACACGGATTAGCACCTGAATGCTGATATTTTATTATTTCTAGTTTTGTGGATATAAAAGTATCCTGTCCAACAACAGACTGAAAGCCAAGGATGTCATGTTTTGCCTCAAAGGGCCCAGTAAGTTGGAGGCATTTGCATTAATGTCAGTGCTAAATGTCTGAGGAAAGTCTGGTGCTTGGACTGGGTGAAAAGTGCAGGACATTAAAATATTTTAAAATCAGAGGGGCTGGCAGGGCAAGTGAGCAGAAACGCAACATGCTGCCAAAAAGACAAAGTTTGGTTATTTATTATTTGCATCTTTCCATATTTGTCTGCAGTATTTTCTAGGCAAATAAAGGTTACAAAACTTCAAATACCTGAATTAGACAATACATAAAGGGATGACCAGCAATAGAAAGAAATATTGCAGAAAAGGGAAAGGGAGAGAATCTTGCAGTTACATTCTGTCTCTCATTCCCCACCTCATCTGCTTTTGCAAGCCCAGTACTTCGAGGCAACTACAGAAAAAGGAGTCTGATGTGTCTAGTGGCCCAGACCTCTAGGACAGCAGGTGGTAGCAGATTCAAAAGATTTTTTGGAGGATCCTATCAGAGATGACAGAGTAGGGTAATCTACAGAAAGAATACACCTAACCTTCATCAGTGAAGTGAAGTGAAGTGAAGTAAAAAGGAATAAACAACAAAAAAGATGCAAAACATGGAATGACTTAACTTCCTTATTTTAGCAATTTGTTTTATTGACTGAAGACAAGAAAATGTTAAGAAATCTAAGCACATGGAGATGGTACAAAATAATCACCGGAGCAGATTTAAGAATAAAGGCCCAGATCACAAATTAACTTCATGGCTGAGACTCCATTAGGAGTCCCCGAAGGCCCTAAAAGAGAGGTACCAGTTAGCATTTGTTGACCTTGGCCACCATTAAATCTGCCCTGATGGTCTCAGTAATGGCATTGACATTTAAAGACTTCATAACAAGGCAGAGAAACTTTAATGTTATTTCACAGTTACAATATGTTTGCAGGGGGGGAAATTCTCATTAATGTCATCGAATGTGAGTGGGTTTTTTTCCATTCCTTTAGAAGAAGGAGGTCATATTAGGTAGAAGACTGAATTCCAATTTCACATGCCTTTGAAGGCTACTCAGTACTTTGCAAATTCTAATACTGAAGAAAAATGAACTACTGTGAGCCAGCAACTTTGTAAGTAATATGTGTTTTTCTGTTAATGCTTTAATTGAAAACTACAGCTGGATATAGGCTGCAGGGGAAATTGCCAGAATTCTTTACTTACAAAGAATCACAAAACCAGAACATGCCAGGACAAATCTGTAAGATGCTGGCCAGGTGAAAGGGAAAAGTGAAGAAGGAAAAAAAAAAACTGTAAAGACTCATCTGCAGATACCTTGAGTCTAAAGACTCATAAGCATACGGAATTAAGTAATTTTAAAAGATGAGTTTAAGAAAGATATTACCTACGGGATGCACGAAAACCATGACGGACCATGATGGAACAGCTGTGCTTTCCCCTCTGTGGAGTTCTCCTGTGCTTGCTGTATAGTATTTAAAGATACAACTTCCTTTAACTGAGGCTTAAGCAAACAAACAAAAATTCAGACTGCTCCTTGCAGCATACAGAGTTATTAAGATTTGATAAGACAGGTGTGAATCTCTTGCATGGAAACATGGAGATATTAAAAAATAGTTCAAATAATCTTTAGGAGGGCTGAAAAGGGAAGACAGGTGGGTAGCTCTAAGAAATCTTCACTGCAATCTCAGTAATTTCTGCTCAGGGATTCAGAGCAAAGCTTAAACAAACATCCAGACCTTAAAACTTCCTACAAACAGACAAACAGTGCACCAGCTTTATGCATGCAGCATTAGCAGCTCTGCAAATTCTTAAAAGCAGATTGTGTGCTCTGCAGTGCTAACGTGTAGCACTGGAAGAAGAGACATTTAAAAGCTGACTCCAGCGCACAGGGCTATGTATGACCAGGGCTAGGCTAACAGCAGATCAGATCTTATGATCTCCATACAAGCAACATCCGGACAGATTTCACAGGTAGATATACATGCACAAAACATGTTTAAGAAACAGACTCCAATCATTAACTCGAGGAGTCTTGCACTCATTGGACAAAAGCTTCAGTCTGTCGATGTACTGGGAAAAATACAGAGCCATTCAGGTGAACAGGAAAACTCCTGTAGATGTCAGCAAGGTCAGAGTTTAACCCAGAGCACCTGGCTCTATAGTTCACAGCTGAAATACACTTGAATACTGAGAGGCAATCAAGTGAAATTGTTCCTGATGGCATCTTGAGCACATTTCTCTAAACTGGATTTTCAGCCTTGGGGTCTCTTTAGATAGGGGAGAAACACGGCAAGGAACAGGCAAGTTCAGAACTACATCACTGCGCAGAACAGAGCAAGGAGCCCTGAGGGTGCCAAGCACAAACAGAAGCAGCAACCTGAAAAAAACCAACAGGGCTTTAATGGTGTTCCAAGATGAAGGAAGAGTTTCTAAATGGGCAAATGAGAGACTACGATATACAGGGACACCTTAAAGAGTGTCATCGGCATGCATTAGTGACCTTGCTGGCATCTTCATTAAGGTATGCATCCTAAACCTGGAACTCAGTCAACACTACACACTGCTGATATACAGGTATCATCTGAATAAAGCTTGATTTGGGGTTTGCAGATCTATCAGCAGTGTAAGCACTTGCTCTTGTCACAGGAAAAAGGAGAATACATTATAAATAAGCTCGGGTGTGTTATCTGGGCAACAGAAAAGCCATTATAAGAACAACTATTTCAAATGATAAGACTATTTGAAATGCATTACTAGTGATTAAGGAGCTATTCTTTCCAAGAATCCATAAGAATTTATCAAGAAAGATGTAAAACGGTAAATATTTCAAAGTAAATTAGCAGGACCTGTTGAAGTCTATCAGTTTCTTTTCTTTCAATCATAAAATCCTTATTAAAATCTCTAACACAAGTAACCTAACATCATTTACAGGGCGCCCAGATAATACTACAGAAACTACCTCTTTTAGTACCTAAGATAGAGAGTCCATAGATAACTCAAAAGGTAAACTGACCATTTTTTCAAGAAAAAAAGAAATGAAGCACCATTTTCTGCAGTAATTATGTACAGCTATGATTGCCACATTCCACTGAATAAAAAAAGTGGTCTCAAGTCAGAGAAACAATATGTGAATGACAGCCACAAGCCTATATTTTTCCTGTAAAACTCTACGGAATTCAATATACTGAACAGGTGTAGCAAAACAAAAATAAAAATAGGATCACATCACAAAAAAATGAATCCATTGCTGCTAGCTGACAGCAGAGGAACACCTCCTCTGTTTCTGCTGCCTTTAATTTTTTTTCTCCCCTTTGTTATTAGGGTTTGAGCCGGGATGCCAGGTGCACAAAAAACCTGCATTCAAAGTGGCAAGTGAGCATTTGCTGGCACTCAGCTTTAAGTGTATATTTTGCATTCATAAACATGCCACCCTTCTTTCCAGCTACACAAATACTGCAGATAATCTCTAACAAATGCTTCCATTTCAGAGCAGCAAACTGGTTTTACCCTGGCCGATAAGGCAGTCATTAATATTACAGTGCTCCAAGAAAACTGAAGTGCAGGGTCTACGCATTTAAGTCCGGGAAGTCACTGTGAGCAGAATGCCCATTAAGCCCAAGCAGTAGCTACACACGGCAATGCAATATCTGACCACTAAAAATAAAGCAAACATGTTTGCTTTCAGAAACAAAACTGTACCAGACCTGTTTGCAGCATGGAAAAAATGCCACTATACTAATCTTGACAGCGCCAGGTCTAACTATTAACATTCAGTGTGCTGCCAACATTATAAAAACGAAAAATCACAATCTTCTGACTTCAATTTTTTACTTATGCCCTTTATTTTACTGAAGAATCAGTAGTTCAAGACCTAGATAAATATTTCAAAAACTATACTATTTGTGAGCAGAGCAGGTCACTACCATTTCCCAGTGCATTTGGAGTTCATGTGAAATAAGGGCAGAAGAGTGATGAGCTGCATTTTTAACATGGGCATACACAGAATAGTTGTCTAGCTGATAGAGAATGCGTAATGCAACATCTGCACAGTAAGCCCTGCCAAAGCCCCATCCCAAATAAATGTAGTGCATTCTCCCTAGTGCAATTAACTCTCATACTCTGGCAGGTTTTGCTAGAAGATCATCAAGGTAGATTACCTTCCAGCATATGAACTAAATACTTACAGGTGTTATATCATCAGTTATTACTTACAAACTTCTGCATTTAACAAGACATCCAGGCAAATGAATGATCTAATTTATGAATTATTTATAAGAATTTCACAGCATGCTCCTGGCGTCATCCATGGCCTTTTCCAGGTCATATGACACCAATTAGAGCTGAATTTTAAATTATTCAATAACCTGAACTCTCTTGTCATTTAACATATAGATATCAATGCAGTAAACAAGTTAAGTCTAATGGGCCCTGGAGGTTTGCGTTCCTCCGCCCATCAGCAGAGGCTGTATGCTACCGCTGGAATAGAAAATAATAGAATGCAGCAGTCAAAAACATTTGCAAGGTTTTAATAAGTTATTTTGGTTCCCTTAGGGATTTCAGTATAACTTACAAGCACTGAATCTAAAACATATTAAAGTCCTTAGCTATGTGCTTTTAAAACAGAATTAGGGCATAGCAGAAGAGCAAGTCTGACACTAACCCTAATTTAAGACCTTAATTTGAAATGTAGTGGAAATTATTGAATAAGCAAGATTTACTATACACAACTCATTACCTTCAGGGTTTCCTACAGTAAAGCCAAAAATAGCCCCTCTCCCAACACACCTACACCTGTCTGTAAAGGTATGGCTATACACAATAAAATGGAAATCTCCATTTTACAGTATCTGTTGACAGGTATACTTTGCACTCCATTAGCAATTGGGTGGAAAAAGTATCTCCACCACTCTCCCACCCTAGCAGCAGTGAGGAGGCTTCTGCTAGAAACCCAGACAGGAGATAGCCTACAAAGCATTAAGTGCAATAAAAGACATTTTAAAACCATTGCTTTCCATGACTACAAAAAGACATCAACAATAAAGATTACCAAGAAGAACAGCACAGCACAATTACATATCTGATTCTGCCTTGTAAAGTTTGTGAGAAATGCACAGAAAGAATGCCAGATCCTGGCTCCAAAGCACTTGCCCCCAGACATCTCATGAACTTCTAAGCATCACTTCAAGGCAGAAGGAAAGTATTTAGACACCCCTATCTACTTGCTGATCTAACCTCAGATGTCCAAGATGCACAGCTGAAATCTTCTGGGAGTGCCTGCAGCTCAACACAAGCCGAAATTGTGCCTAGCACCAACTGGTTTGTTTTTCCAGCATCTGTGCTCAGCTTTATGAACAGTACTGCTTAAACCCCAGACCCACTCCTGCAGATGGCCCCTCGTAGACTCATATATTGGTGAACCCAGTGACCCCACTCAACCACACATAATATGCTTCCTTTTCAAGGGTTCATAAACTTCCTGTACAAATGCAAGAGGAAAAGGTGGAACATTAAAAGTTAAAATTCCCTTTTTAAACACTATCAAGAAGTTCTCTAGCTGCTGCTGTCAAGATGAATGCAAAAAAAAAAAAAAAAAAAAAAAAAAAACAGCAAACAATGATGTTGAGAAAACACGATGCCAAATAAGTAAAAACACACCTATGCAAATTGTCTAGCCAGGCTAAGAAGAGTAAGGATTTAGATAAGAGATGCCATTGGACATCTGCTCCCCAAGCGTAGCATGTGAAGGGGCTGTAAAAGAGTATACTATATACACTTTAATTATATATATACATATATAATAATATATTTATATATAAATATACATAGGTGCTTTCTTTTAAAATTAAAAAAAATAAAAAAAGCGGTAGAAGGAAAAAAGAAAGACAACTACTTAATCTCACAGCACACATTTAAAGAACATACAAAAATAGCTGTAAGGGATTTTATTTTGGTTAGTAGCCAGATTTAGTTTCTTTCCTACAGTGGGCAGCATTTGATTATTTTGCATTAGGGGTACAAACGTGTTGGATGATAGGAGGGAAGTTCATATCGGTTTTCATTAATGAGTAATGTCCACCATGTATTTGGTCCTTCAAGGTAACTTTTTCAAAGTTATTTTATAAAGAAAACAGTTTTTTACTTGGAATCAGAAGTTTAGCATATCAGCAGCTACACATGTTCCCAGCCACTGCCAGTCTCTTTAGAATTCAATCAACATTTGCTCTAAAGTCATGCTTTCACAGCTGCAGACACAAGACAAAAGGGCAAATATACCGTGACCCCTCTAAATAGCCCTGATTACTGTGATCAAACAGAAGCCAGATACTTATGTGGATAAGAATGTGCAGAGTTTGATGTGTGAAGATTACCACAGGAGCAGACATTGAATCAGCATTTGCTAACATGTACCTCACCATGACAGCCAATATCACCTTTCCCCTGTATTTACAGTAGGGATAACTGTGGTGCCCATTGGCCAGTGATGAATTTTAAGTACCAGTCACTGTTCACTCAGGAAGATTACCAGAAAGTTTTACTTCCTTCAGTAGCTAAGCGTCTCCTGCAGATTCCCCAGGGTATGGATGTAGCCTTTGAAATTTGCTGCACGAACAAAGCAAAAAAAAATGGAAGACATTTAAGAACTAAAACCACGTGCAGAGGTAGAGACAGTGTTCTGGGGGAAAGCATACAACTAGACAGTTATTTAAATAGTATAGAAGTCCCACAAAGACAAAAAATAGAGAATTTTCTGACTTAAAAAAAAATGGAAAGGTGTGCCCAAGAGAGCATATACTGTCAGGAGTGCCCTTGTAATATGAGCTAGCCAGCATTTAGATTCTGCTAATGATCCTATCTCTGGGAAATAATTCATAAAAAGTAAACAGTAATTTTCATGTGCCTGCCCTTTTGATCTTACATTTGTAGGGAGTATCCTGAGGCTAGCTGTGGGTGCCCCCGTGGCTCTGCCTGATTGACCTCTAAGCTGCCCCGCAAGTAATGATCATGCCAAGGAATGACAACAAGAGTTGCATGGAAGAAGACATTTCAGGGCAATACCATTAAAGACAGGCTGACTCACTTCATCTTGTCAGAGCAGTAGTTGCACAAAGTAAAAATAAAAGCTTTCTAGAAGGACTTTCTCATTTTGTAATGATGCTGTTCTTCAGAACAAAGTCTGTAACAACACTCACACCAAAGTCTAGCTAGTGCATATCTCTGTATCAACCAGTCAAAAACTAGAGCAAGATAGAACAACAGGCAGCCCAATGATATTGTGTTAAACAGTCTTGAAAGGAGAAAATTATAATAAAGTCCTTGAGAATAGTCAAGTCAGAGCCATGGCACTTCACCTCACCACATTCAAAAATACACATACCGTATATTAGAAAATCTTTCTCTGAAGGCTTAGATGCTGACTGCTCACTGTTTCATCTGCTTTCAGACAACAGCTTGCATGCTTTTACCCCACACTATTCCCCAGTAAACACAAGATGGCACTTATCACATATCTTATGTCTCTGTCACTAGAAGTGAAGTTATGAGATAAAATGGCCAGTCCAGAACAGCTGACAGGCAGAAACTTGACTAAACTACCAGGAACAACTTCTTTAAACAGGAGTGGGAAAACTACAAATCAACTTGCTAAGAACACAGAAATGGAAGCATATACTGTTTCTATTTTACACTAATATTGAGAAAATATTTATATTCTCAGTGCAGTGACATGTACAGTGCAACATATGGACGGATGAACTGGTAGACAGGTAGCTGTGGAGTTGCTGCCAAGGAGTCTGGCTTTAAAATGCTGTCTCCTCTGGATGATGGCAGAACTCTATCATTGGCAGATACAACATATACATTATGTTTCCTGTTCCTGCTTCAGTTTTTCCATAGCTCATACACTGTTTTAACAAGATAGCTGTCAGATTCCCTTCCATTAACAAGTACTCCATTCCCATTAGAAGTCAACCCCTCAGTTTATAGTCACAGAGAAATATACAGTTACATTTTCTTACATAGACAGGAAATCCAAAGAAGTGAAAAGGACACTTGGAAACAACATGGATGTCTTTTACTAAGAGCAAGTTTTGTCCAGAATACAACGATTTCTGGAGAAGATCCCCCTAAACTGATCAACAGTGCAGTATCTCAACTGGTTACCTAGTTTGATGACCTGTGCATGGGACTGGTATGTCCTGAGTCCTTTGAGCAATGGATGCAAACTATATCACTTGAGTATGGAAGGACTGGCTCTCTGAACACAGAAGTTTAAGGTCCTCTTGGCATACAGGCCATGATTTTAGTGAGAAATGAAATGTCTTCTATTTGTCGCACTTGTGGTACCTCAAACAGATACATAAATTAACTAACGAAAGCATGGAGGAGAAGCTGAATCAAACAGGAGGAGGCATAGAACAAATAGCAGTCTCCCATTCCCTAGGGGTAAGCCATCTACTTCTTACTGAAGTCCATCGTGATTATGCTGCCTTCAGAATAGCTTCAGCACACTCAAAATGTCATGGAGAAAGTCCCAGAAGACTTTCTTTCTGTGGGTGAGATTTCTTAAGAGCTGAGGCCAGTCATTCTGATGTGGTTTTAGTAGTTACGGGTAGACAGCTGACAGCAGCAAATGACCTCCAATGTATCAAGCCACAAAAATCAACTTCCTCTTGACTCATAGAAATGATCTTATAAAGTCCTACTTGAAATGGTGAAGTATAGCAATGGTATCATAGTTACTATTTGCATAAAATGGTCCTAGATGTAGTGTAGAGCAGTATGATGGCCTGTCCTGATGGGTCTCAGCTGCAGAATATTGATATAAAGGCTGTTCTACAGTTACTGTAGGCCATTAGGTTATCTGAACGAACATCCATCACTACCAGCTTGTGTGAAGGAGAACATTAAGTTAAAAGGGCGTAACCAAGCATAAATTGAAAGGCCTTCCACTACTCCAGGACAGCAGTGACCTTGTGAGGCAATCGCCTTCATTCTGAGCCACTGTAGACAGACAGACCAAGTAAAACCCATCCTGAGGTTTACTAATGGGAGTTTAGTATAGAAAAACTCACAACTGAGCTTTTCAAGTTTCAAGTGCTTGAGAGAAAATCCTTGCACAAAGCCAGGTCTTTGTTACAAAGACAGAAAAATATGTGGAAGAACTAAACATCTTCGCAGAGTCTGACATTAATAGTTTATATTAATAGTTGACAAAACAACATGCCCTGCTTGCAGTCTTAATGGCACGGAAGGACAGCTTCAACTACAGACCCCTATAATTCAGTCTCCACAAGTCAGAATGGAGACAGAGACCTTTCAATACAGAACCATAAATGCATTGTGCTGTGCCAATCTAAGAGCACAGGCTTTATAGCTATGAACTAACACTGCACACCTCTTCTATTGTCTTTCTAGTGAGTATCCTAACAGTTGTCCATCTCAAAAATTCCTTTATCAATGGAATTTTTTATCAAGAAAAAACTGTACAAGTTCATAGTTTTGTATTTCAATTCTTCTCTGCTTTATCACTCCCCCATTTCTGAGCTCAATCTAAGTAACAGTCTGCACATGCTGTCAAAGGGATTTTAGAAGTTGTGATAAAATTCTAACACAGTGAGGAAAGTTTCTCTCTCTGGAATCCTAGGCCACTCCTTTGGATATAATTGGTTAATAAAAGTATTCTAAATATCAAGCCTAAGCCTTCCTTATTCCATCTGAAAGAGCTGCACTTCAGCTTTTCTTCCTAAACTCTGGATTCAGCAAAGAATAGCAAAGCTCTGATGCTGACAATCTAAAACCACTCAGTGCCAACTTTGATGGGAGAAAAATTAGGCCAGCAGTAAAATTCACTGCCTTAAGAAACAGAGTTGAACCATCCAGCTGAGCACAGAAGAAATTCCTACCATGTATTTCTATATCTGTAAAACCCCTCAAGATTTGTAAATAGTTTTATTTCCAAATATTGTTGTACAGTGAAAATGATACACTACTGGAGAAGCAAAAAAAAGAAAGAGATTGAGTCTCCCTCATAATCAAATGACTGCAACTTTTCTAGTGTCACAAGCATAATGGGAGAGAAAAAGACATGAAGTTGTAGACATTCAGAAGAATTGTAGGAACAAAAAGGATTTAGGACCAAGAGTAAAGAAAAGAATAAAGTCAAATCATATTGTCTCAGTAAGGTATTTAAAATGTATTTTCTTTAATTAGCTAAATTGTAATACAAATGAAAACTGAATTTCTTGTTCATAATATATTCATTGGAGGGTAGAGGATGCAGCTGGCTATTTCCAGAGTTCAAGCTAACGCAGGCTCAGTTTTGCAGGACTGAACAGAAGCAAGTTTCAATCTTTCTCAAAAGATCAAAAAGCAACTTGGCAGCAGAGAGTCTGACTGCAAGCTCCATCTCAGAAATACTCAAGAGGCAAGACAAACCTGTGGCGATTGAGACTGAACTCATTAAAATCACTACAGATTATTTAGAGCCCTCATACCTGACATTCAGGTCCTTCATTACGCTTTTAATGACTAGGAAAGAAGTTCTAGACATCAGGTAGAAATTAGGGCTTTCATGCTGTGGTTCATTGCAAAGTGACCAGTTAAAGGAGTTTGGTGCCACATGGTATTTTTGTGGCCCGAAACACTAAATGAGATCGATTGTAGAATTTCACTTTGTTTTTGAAATCTTTTGCTTTCTGATGACAGAAATGTTGATGATACAAATGCCCAAGCTCAGCTTTCACTCTGGATAATGACCAGAAGCAAAGTAATCAAATCTCTTGGATCAGTGTCTGTTTCATGATATGAGATAAGATTAATAGTTTCACGCTGATTTGCCATTTCCTAAAGTGGTGTTAAATTACAAATTTACGGGGGGAGGCAGCATGATGGGTACTATATGAAACTCTTAGAAAAGGGTAAAACCAAAGCATGGTTATCATGAGATAAAACCATAAAACAATCACAGCCCTTAGGGGACTGAGAGCCCTGTGCAGCCTCTCATGTGTCAGATCATCACAGGGTGTCTGGTTATTTTATGATAAGATTATCTAGCGTTAATCTCACCAATAGAATTGCCTGCAATAAAAAGGCTACCAACTTTCTAATTTTAATTACTGGGTTCCAGAAGATAACTACTTCAATTCTGTTCGGGGAAAAAAAAAAAAAAAAAACTCCCTGTGGTTTCTCTGAAGCTGGGAGTACTTCAAATATCAAACTTATGGACAGGATGACTTTCAATGTCTAATTCTTTAAATATTAACTCCTCTCTTCCATCCTATTCTCATCTATGCATCCTAATGCAGACCAGTAACATGAATACAGAATAACAATTTCTTCTATTTCATTCCACTAATCACACAAAAAAAAAGAACACTTATCCAACATCTCTGAAGAAATTCATAATCTACCCATAAGCAGGTATTCTTAAAACCACTCAGAATGGAAAAAAAATACATCAAGCCAAAACTGTCATCCTGATCACAAGTCTGTCCACAAGCTGATTCCTTAGATGAGGTCTCTCTTAAGCAATACCTTCACAGCCAACTAGGAACTTTCCAAAGAAATAATCCCATGTTTGTTCAATCCACCAGTATTACAATACACACACACACACCTCCTGCATTATATTCATATCTGCAAAGTTTTTTAGCAAATGTCTTTCTCTCACTTGTTGGTGCAGAGCCTTAGAAGTTATTTATCATCAGCTGACAAGAAGAAATTTCAAAAGGAATTGTTCTGCAAAAGCTCCTAGAGAAATGGGTTGCAGTGGCAGTGGGGATCCTTCAGAACGAAAATGACGTGCAACAGTAAGTGAACAAGACAACCTCAAACAGAAATCAGGCAGTACCAAGAACCTCACACTGTATCACAGGACTTCAGGATCTGTTTCAATACCCCGCTCTCACCTAGGACCCCAGTTAACTCACTTACTGTCAACAGTTTGGGTCATACAAATCTCATTATGTGTGAACTGAGGATGTCACCTTACAATACAAATACACGGAGTCATTCACAAGAATTATAACAGTGTAAACAAAGCAACAACAACAACAACAACAACAACAAAACAATGTCCTAATCACGGTGCCATTGGGTATTATTCCACTACTGTAGTGTTCTGTACCTGAAACTACAGAATAAGTTGAGGGAAATTTTAAGAATAGATTTGTCATGTTACTCACTAGTATGATACAATTTGCCTCTATATCAGTTATTTTCTGTATGCATACGTAATGCATTGCCAGCATTTTTCTCGTGCTTTTAGCATAAAAATAGTTAGAGAAAAATCGAGATCTGTATTTCTCTTGAGTTCACCTGTTCCTGCTGTTTGTTTCTCACCTGAAGTCATAATCCTGTCTTCGACATCATAATCATTTGCACAGCCACCGATTGAGATGTCACAAACAGAGGATTATGGCCAGGTGGGGAATAAGCAGCAGGAGCAGATGAACTCTTAAGAAACAAAAATCTTGTTTTCATGCAAATGTCCTTCATAATGGAGAACAAAAGAACAAAGGAAGAAAAATACAATGGAGAGAAAATACTAGAAGCAGGATTGTTTCTAAATGCATGATCTCCCTGAAGTTTCCTCGGAGGAGTCAGCTGTTGATTAACCACTGCATAAATCATTGCAAAAATAAAACAAAACTTGACACCAGATGATTGAAACTCCACCCCAACCACATAAACATGCATTTTTTTACTTAAAATGAAATCCGCAGAAATACTAGGCACTTGGAAAGAACTGGTAACCATTAGAGGTATTTAGAAACATTATACCAGAATATACCTGGCAGTAACTAAGCACTGTTATCCTTGTATTGTCAGTGAAGATGCTGAAGTCACAAAATGACAAGGTGTCTCCCTGAATCTTAGTGACAACTGAATTGCAGAATCCCAGCAAACACAAGGTATAAAAACAAGAAAAAAAATCAAAGCTGAAGTGGCCCACCTTTCAGAGAACAAAAGTCTCATAGATTCCTGGTACGATCCTATGGGAGGCTGTTACAGAAGGGCCCCTTTGCATTAGCAGTTCTAAAGGGTTAACAGAAATAGGAGTAGTTTTTATATTAAGAAGTCCTTCATAAATTAATCCCTCTGAAATGAATTCTAGCTGTCAATCTGAATGCCAATATTTAGCCAACAACAACAAAAATAATTAAAAAAAAAAAAAAACAGAACTGTAATTCAGATCTAAAGCAACAGAATCTTTACACATAAGGAGAAATCCAATTGACTACACTCATACTGCTCACTCTGTAATGTTGCTACAAAAAAAAAAAAAATCATCTCCCAGAAATTCTTCCGGTTCCATTTTTAGTCTCTCTTATTATACATATTTGAGTAGGCAGTGCTAAACCGTAAATTGCCAAAATGGCTCTGTTCTTGGCATCACTGACACACCCATAACCAGCAAAATCTGTCTCTGCACCACTGTAATTAACAAATATAAGAAATCATTTTTTTGGAAGAGTCAAAAAAGGTGGTGCTCCACATACTTGTGTTTTGCCTCAGTATTGCCTGTGATGATGCTGAAAGTATGCCATTAAATGTGACAGCATGGATAGCCTACAGCTCAAACAATTCCGTCATCTGCCTGTATTCCAGTTCCATATAGACTTCTGGGTGCAGCCTGTCCAGACCTTGTCACAGCACAGCAGATGTGGCAGCTCATTTCCTCAGCAGTAAAGCAGGGGAGGAACCTTAGTATGAAAATTGTGCCTTCTGTCTCTTTATTTTTCCCTTCTCCAATCTGCAGTGCTAAAGTAACCGGACTATTTCAAGTTCATTGAATTGTCCAAATAGTCTTCCTGAAAATAAATGTGCCATTTGACAAAGGAGTTAATTCAGTAGAAAAACTTCCCGGCTTTGCCAATAATCACCTTAGACTGTGGAAGCAAGCCCTCCTTTCCTCCAAATCTGAAACAAATACAAGCATGGCTATAAACAACATTCAAGCTTTTAAACACTAACAGGCATGAGAGCAGACTGCTAACAACACATAATAGTCTGGATATCTGTACAGCACAATTACTTCTGAAAAACACCAAGCACTATGTATGACATTTATTCGTGACTTCAAGTAAATTATCTGCTGAATAACTCTAGGGTAACCTAGGATATCAGTTTGATGGACAAACACCTAAATATCCAAACTACATATCAACCAAACTGTAACTATTCTCAAGTTGCATTTAGCTTTGAAATCTGAGGCATCCATTTCAGTGTTCAAAAAAGGATTGGCTGCCCAGAACCTCACTAATTTTCCCAGGCATGTCAGTCCAGTTTAATAAAAGATATTATGTCTGCTCAGAAATCTTGTCCTGCATTTGCTTTTACATCCACTCTGTATTTCCTAAAATAGAAGCCTTATTCATCCAGGACGTGTTTCTGAGCATTTTCTTTAAACCTGTCATTTTCACAGTTCAGCTGGTAAAATAATGTTCTGTTCTTGTACGAATTTACACACTGTGTGTTAATAAGACTGAAATTCTATCTTCAGAAAGCAAGTACGGATAGTTATGAATGATCAAAAAAAACCTTATTTTTTTAATTGAAGAAAAGCAGACAGCTTGCAGGTAACTGCTCTGGATGTGCTAATTGATGCTTAACTGTGTTCATGTCTCACTGATGGCACTTACCATATTCTCAAAGCTTTTTCTATTCATACAAGAACCAACAGATATACAATAACTTCGTCAAGTTAACAGCAGATAGCAAGGGTGATGGAAGTCATAGTTTAATTTCATTTTATGCTAATGTTTCTCATCTAATAGGAAAACACTGATACTTTTAACTTTCATTTTTCTATGAATTTTCTAATCTAAACTGAAAGCAAAGTTCTATCATTTTGAAAAGAATAGCATTGTGTTTGTATTGAATCTTCACTTCTAGATGGAGGAAACACAGGGTGGAATCAATTCTACACTAAATATACAACCAAAACCTGTATTTCCTTAACACCTTTGTAGTGTGAGCAGTGCCAGTGCTGACAATTACCCACTGAGAATACCAAGAGGCAGCCTTTAGATAACATACTACAGCAACAGATAATGGATACTCGAGGAAGAGGCTGATAGAAAAATGCCAGTTAAAATCTTCCAACACCAAGAAGACAGTAAAGTGAAAATGAAAAAACTTCTGTTTGAAATATAAGACAGCTACACTACCCTTTGCTCAAGGTTCAAAGAGCAGAGAATGCAAAAACCCACTTGTGAAACCACAGACAGTAGGCAAACCCAACTGTACCTGCACAGCGTCTGACGTACCAGACCACTGGTATCTGCTACTGAAGGGAAAAGTCAGCTAGGTAGCTGTACAACCAATGTGCCTCCCAGCCAAAAATCCTTACTATAATAAAACTGATTGCTAAGCAGAGCTTTAAATAAAGTTTGGAAGTGAAATGCTCTCAAATGTTAGCTTGTGATTTCTGAAATTGGAGGTCAACTCTATTACCCCTTGATGCTTGACTTCTGAAATTCCTTAAAATATGGCACTTGCTTCCTATTTTCAGGAACGTACCTCATGCAGTCAAGCATATGGAGTCAATATAGGTGTCTCTTCATCTGCCATGTGAAGCTTCATTTTTCTCACTTATAAATTACAACTGGTTTTAACAGTAGCAATCTCTGCACACATTTGAAATGCACTTCCATTTTCCAAGTTGCAGAGCTATATGGCTTAGTAAATACATGCAATTTAGGTTCAAAACCATAGCTCCAGGCAATACACATCGAGAATTTTATATTACTGAAAATTAATGCCTTTTTGCATATGCTTGAGCAATAAATTAAAAAGCTATGTCTTATATGTATCAATTGGGATTTTCTTAGCCTTCATTTTAAAAAGAATCATGCATACAGAGCTGAATTTCAGTTTCTTCTCTAGGCTTTTAATAAGAGAATATGAATTTATTTCAATTCATCAAAGGCAACTAACTAGAACTCTAGGAGTCTCGTATTTTGTATTGAAATTTCTGTCTTCAACTGCATCAATATTAACCTCTGAATTCAATTCTGATTGAAAAAAAATTGGCACCTGCACCTGCTTGTACTGTAGTCATGATGGTACCTAAGTCACAAAGTAATAGCTGTAATTTCTTTTAGCACAGAAAACTACAGCCTCATATCAGAGTTGGGTGGGAAATAAATGAGTTTATGACAACTTCAAGAAAGGGAGCAGCAAGGGCTAAATAATACTTGGAAGCTGTTCTCTCTTGGAGAGCTAGATTTCATCCCAAATTCTCCACTGTCCCACATATATGCAGAATGGAAGTACTTCTCTCCTGGCACAGTCCACTCAAGACAGAAGGAGGCTAAGGAGCAGTGTAGCCCATCTTTGACCGCTGATGCACTTTGAAGATCTGACTCTTCATCCTTCAGGTCCCTTGACTGCTCTTGTCTTACTTCAGCTTGTTACTGGAATCATTTTTCCAGTTACTTTTGCCCCATACACAATAAACAGCAAGGTATCATAAAACAGGCAAGTTTTGTCTGAGCTTCAACACAGGAAGAATTGAGAATGTCCACACTTTGGTTCGTATCCAGTTTATGTTCAGACAGACTTAATGTTTGGCTAACTACAGCAATGCACAGGTACATCTATTGATTCCCTAGTCTTTACACATGGCTTCCTGCCATTATTTAGAGCTGTTCCATCTCCATGTGACCTTAGTTCTAGGCATTTGGTTTGTGCTTCAGGAGTCCTGCCTGATTTAGCTGAACTTAAGGGCAGCCTTCGTTAGTCTTTCAGCATTTGCCTAGTATTATTCAACTTTTTTCTTCCTGGTTGAAAGCTTCTAACATAGATTGGCTTCTCTGTAGCTATTAGATCTAACTTCTAATATCCCTTAGGTCTACGTCAACCACCAATACCTTCAAATCAGGTGCGGACTCACAGCTGTTTGTGTCCTAAACTTTTGCACAAGTCAAGGATAATCCTACTGAAACACTGGTTCAGTAACATAAAGATTGCCAAAGCAAGCCTGAGACCACTCTGGCCCAGCTGTGGAGCTGGCTTCTAGCCTGCTGCAGTCTCCAAAGGTGCCACAACCTCACTCACTGGCAGCTTTATTGTGACCTAACAAAGGCCTGCCAGATACCTTAGAACAGTGCTGAGAGGACAGGGTCTTAGGGCTTACAAATACTACCCATTTATATAAATGAAGAGACAAAAAAAAAAAAAAAAAAGACATGAAAACCCACACCCTCTTCCTCAGGACATTGAAGAATTGGCTACAATTCCTGCTCAGATGACAGATAAAAACACAGGATCATATGCAAGCCATTTACTCACACTGGATCAACTTTTTAGACAAAACTATGGCTGTTATTAATGCATACTGAAAGAGTATTAGAAATAGATAAAGCATTTTGCTTTCTGCTTGCTAATGTAACCTCACAACTTCTGTAGCTTTCTTGTGCCTACTCCAGAATGAGCACTTAGGAAGATGCACATTAAACAATAGTTTAGGTGCTCCATGAAGGTAAGGGTATTAAAGTAGCCCAACAGCTGGTCAAAGAGAGCTCTGAAATAACTGTTAGTTCTTACTCACACCTTAAGTCCTAAGGCATCAACAGAACCCTCACAACATAGAAGGAAGATCCTAGCGCCAGTGTACTGTAGCCAGCTTGGATACAAGGCCAAGCCACACATGACTCCAGCTTTACTTTGAGAAGTAGCAAGTTGTCTCAAAATCACTTGAAAGAGACATCCTTAAAGCAAATTAAATTTGGGAGATAACTTGATTTTTTGCCATATATTAACCATAAAGAAAACAGAACTAGAAATTAACCTTTTCTTTCTCTTATACCTTATTTGCTGCACTCATAAAATGCCTCTGCTCTAAATTACAAACCAAATATGCAGACATTCTGCTTCAGAAAGTAAAAGTGACACAGAAAAGATCAAAAAGAACTTTTAACATGCATTCTAGCATAACAGTAGAAACAAATAAACTGATTCAACAGACAAGCATTGTGGCACAGTGAAGGAAATCTATTAGCTTATTTTCCATCTGATTTTAGGATTTCATACATAGAATTGGAAATTTTACTATATGATTTCAAAGAAATCTACTTTCAAATGACTTATTATACCAGTCTGCACTGGGATTAAGTTAATTTTCTTCAAAGCAGCCTGTATGGTGCTATGTTTTGGATTAGTGGTGGAAACTGTTGATAACACAGTGATGTTTCAGTTGTTGCTGAGCACTGCTTGCAGAGACAAGGCTGCTTTTTTCCTCTCATATAGCCCCACTAGCAAGAAGCTCAGGGTGCGTAAGGAGCAAGGGAGGGACAGAGCCAGGACAGCTGACCCCAACTTAGAGGAATATTCCATACCATTAGACATTATGCTCAGCAAAAAGTTCGCCAGGGCTGCCATTGCTCAAGAACTGGCAAGGCATAGGTCAGCTGGTGGTGAGCAATTGCTGCTTTGGGGTTTTTTTTGGCCTTTGTTTTTCCTGTTTTTATTTGCCTTGTTTCTTTTTCTTTGCTAGCTTTTGCACTTGCAATTCTAACCCTCATCCCATTAGTCTAGAGGGTGGAGTGAGCAGGGGGCTGTGTGATGCTCTGAATATTGAGGTTAAACCACAACACTTCTTTAATAAAAGCTACAAAAATAATTACATAAACTGGAAGAATTTGAAAGTAAGCATAACCTTCCATTTCACAAGGGCAACGAATAAGCCAGGCTGCCCATTATTAAATGCAGATTTTAAAACTACAAATATTTTTGGGAAAAAAAAAAAAAAAACATCTTACAACCAACTTAATTCATCCAGGTTACAAAAGAGTACATACAACTTATAAACCAAATTAAAATTAAAGTTTTGGGATTTTTTTTTTTTAAACCTTCAGGGAGCACAACTACACAACCCATGAAAATGTATTTTCTTTGTGTTTTCCCAGCAGAGGAATCTCTCTGGAACTGGAGCACTGCCCAAACCTTCTGTTCCCACATGACTTCATCCCAGCAATGGAGGCCTTCCTACAATCACCTTTTTGAAGGTAACTTTCAAAGTTGCTCCCATATTACAGATGTACCAAATGCTTCAAAACGTAATTTTCTCTAAATAATATGATATCCATCAAATCTTCAACCTATTATCCCACATTCTCCTTTGGAACAGACATATCAATAGAACAGCATCGTCAATCAATTCAATAGATTTTGAGTGTATCCACAATCAATCCACCCTGCAATAAATTGGCCTGAGTTATTTAAAAACTCATGTCTTAATGTTAAGAGAAGAAAAATTATTTTGATCTATTCCTCCTCACCTTAAGGCACCTTGGGCAAGAACTAAGCATTAAAAAGAAAAATAAGCAGCAGTTCTATTATGGTAATCAAATCTAAATAAAAATGACCGATCAATTCCGAGTAAAAAACATAAAAGACATCATTCCATATTAAAAGAAAAAAAAAAAACACATATTTTAACTCAAAAGTTTTCAAGTGTGTCAGATGTGTTACAGTAAATAAACAAGCAGACAGGGTGCCAGGACCAAAGGTAGTTACAACACTCACATTCTATACTTCTCAGTCTTTCTCTCTAGATTACTAAAGCATTTAAAACTGTATCCTTTTACAAACACTGTTCTATTAAGGTATTTATCAAGAGCAGCAGAGGAGATGAAAACTCAGAAATTCGTATGTGGATTTCCCTACTCATAGCTATGGCTTGACAACAGAGCCCAGGATTCTGTCCTCCATCTTCAATAGGCAAAGTTTGCAATTCCTTTTCAGATTCCCATCACTTCTTTCTCCTTAATGCATGTTGCATTACTTCTCTTCAATAAATCCTGGCTACACTGTACTGCATCTGAGCTCGCTGTAAGAGCCTGCTTACCTCTCACTTAAAAATCTCATAATTCAGTGCAATTTCATCAAAATGCTCTTAGCAATTGCTTAGCACAAAAGATTCCTACTTTTTATATGTAAAAAGGAAGGTTTACAAGGTTACCAGGAGACAGTTTTTGCTGGCCATCTAAAATATATGGCTGACATTAGAGCAATTAATACTTCAGGAGGGTGTAGAGGAGCCTGGGACTCAGATTTCATGAGTTTTAAAGTAAAAAAAAAAAAAAAAGAAATATTAGTTCAAGCCTATGTTGAATCACTTTAACTGAAGATAAATATCATATAAAGTAAGTTACAAATGTAAGAGAAACAGCAAAGTGCAAAGAACAGAATTAAGAAGACCGGTTTTCCTGGGCAGAGCATCACCTGTAAGGTTGATTACCTTCCCAGGATTAACCAAGAAGCCCTCCAGAAAAATCCCAGGTCAGTATTCCCTTCCACGTGGAAGCACACAAATCTACTTCTAACCCTCCTCATACCATAAGATCTTCTTGCAAAGTTTTCTCAAAGTAACTTTTAGACTACATCTATCACTCTGTTCAAATCAATTCTCTTCAACACATTGCACAAAGGAAGACTGACTGAGATACAGGTGGCATTAATGACAGCACCATGAAGACTGAAAAATTACCTCTAAAAGGGTTTGAGAAGAAAATGCTCAACACTTTCATATCACTAAGCCCGAAACACAGCATGCTCTTCTATAATGCTCTTTCAAAGTACTACCATTAGCAAAAAGAATTGAAATGTAATAATGGTAGTAATTTACAACACCAATGAGAGTGTTAAAAGACAAACACTTAAGAAATAAAGCATCATAGTATTCACCGAAGTTAACACCAAGGAAAAGACAACAGTTACATAGAATACTAAAAATAGATGTAATATGATGAAATAGGAAGTAAAGGCTGAATATAAAAACGCTTTCTGATGGCTTTCATTGCTTCACTGCATAGGAAGTTCTGCACAAATGTGCAGGGGATCTTCTTCACAGTGCGGTGACGGAGCACTGGCACAGGCTGCACAGAGAGGTGGTGGAGTCCCCTTCTCTGGAGACGTTCCAGACCCACCTGGACGCCCACCTGTGCAACGTGGGCGAGGGAGCTGCTTTGGCAGGGGGTTGGACTCGATGATCTCTGGAGGTCCCTTCCAACCCATACAATTATGTGATTATAAGATTCTTGTACAAGACTTCTGTGCTTTGCTAGCTTCAACGCCAGTTAGGAAAAAAAATGTGTTTTCTTTTTTTAATTAATGGAACAAAAAAAAATCTGCTGTTGGCACAAGAGAAGGAAGATAAAAGGTTTGGCCACACGCAATGAAAATGCAAGGTTTAGACAAAGTACTGAGAGTAAAACCAGAAATCTGGGAGACATTAAAAAAAATGGGGAGGATAGAGGTTGAAAGAGGGAAGTGTAGAGAAGTTCTTTGTCTCTAATGCAAAGTTGTATATCATTTCTTCATTTTGATGAAAGAAAGTCACAAACACAAAGTAGAACTAACTACCACTGGAAGAGACAACAAATATGGATTCAAAGTACATCAAATAAGAAAGGAAAAAGGGAAGTCTTTCTCCTGCAAATGGAGGATGATGACAATCCAAATGAAAAGAAAAAAAAAAAAAACCCACAGCAAATAATATTCATAATATATGGCTTCCGCAGGCTACAGAAATCATTGCAAGGTGCTGTATACTGCAGAGTTTTATGACATTTTTTGGCTGAGTTCATGATTAGGAGATTACATAAGCTGTTTATTACTTGCTGCAGCCTATGGAGCGAAAAAAATGAACTGGTCATTTAATTTACACTAAATTTGTACCAGATAGCAGAAAAAGCAAAGCAACTTACTGAAGACAGAGCAAGCATTAAAGTGCTGCCAATGAGAAAACAGCATCATTTTCCAATATTGTGCTGAATGGAGAAAAGAAATAGTTTGGCAAAAGACAATTAGTAATAAAAAATTTAAAAAAAAAGCTCTTGAAGTCTCTCTGGACCCACAGATTAATGCCTAGCAACAGTAATGGCTGCAAGTGTATTCACATACATGCACACACAAGCACACTAGTTGTGGATGAACACGGGAAGAGTTTGAGAATGACATGGGGGAAGGGAGGAGAAGAATGGCAATTCACTTTTCATGTTTCCCCAATATCTCAACTAGAACTAATCAAAATGAATTCATCTGAATGTCTATGATGGCCAAAAATTTAGTCACACGCAGTCTGGCTGTCCAAATGAAGAGTGAGGAAAGGTCTCACATCAATCAGCTTCATCTAAGAAGATTGGCACAGCTTCAATAGAGATTGACAGAGTTCAGTGCCTGCCAGACAGATGAGCCAAAGCACCATGCTAAAAACGTTCTGACTATTCATAACGACACTGCAGTCTTGGGCCTTTGATTAATTAATTCAAGAACTAAGGCTTTCAGTTACTGTAAGAAATATATTGGAGGTGGCTGTTTCTCACCCCATGCAGTACACAAAGCCCACAGCCCACTTGCCTGCACTCAAACCTGTACTGGCCCTGCTGCTCAGTGCTTTTGGCTGCTGCTACCTCTGGTGGCACTGCTCTGCAAGGTCTAAGGTATGCTTCAGTCCCTTCCTCAACTTATTTTCTTCCCTGCAAAACAAATAAAACAGCTGTACACATTCGATGATTTGCCTTTGAGAGATTTTGCTAAACGAGCCTTCTTCAAGACACAAAAGAAACATTCGTTTTAATTGTTACTAATAACATTATCTCTCAGCACTCCAGAAAACCTCTGACCAACACCAGGGCCTGCTGGAAGTGTTGCTAGGTAGCATTACACATTCACGCAGTTAACTTTTTTTTTTTTTTTTAAAGGCTGATCATTTTATTGCATTATTGTTCAGACAGAAGAAAATTCATTTTCATTAAGGTAAGACCTTTCCACTCATTCTCAGCCCTAAATCTGGTTAGAGGAAGGCAAAGTGTCTGCTATATTAATGTATTCCAATTAAACAAAGTCCGGTAAGACAAATAGGAAACCCGAACAAGTTGCAGTGAAGTTAGGGGACTACGGATACACCTTCTGGGAAATGTAGTCAGTGACACCTACCACATTTTAAAGAAAACTTCGAGGAGGCAAGACATGATACATTATACAGAAGTCAGAGTGAAAAAAAAAACCTTCAAAGCTGAAGACTTGCTCCTCTTGCTGGAACAAAACCAATCATCAGCAAGACTGTGTGTGGCCCATATAAAAGGAGAAATCTAGCTAGAGTCAGTGCTGCTTTTATACAAAAGTGGAAAGTCGTTTCCTTACTTTTCACGGCCTCTTAAAAGGTCTTTTTGTTTTAAAGCAAAACTCACCTTGTAGAAGACTGACTGCTAAGCCCCAAAACACAGGATTGACAATACAATGGCATGAAGGGCCCCTACAGGCCACACACAATGAATGCTTAATGGAAAACACTTGGAAACAGGAGGATGAAGCAAACTCACTGGATTCACAAATTACACAATTTTCCAAATTACAATCCATTTGTAACGGACACAAGAAGACTACAAGGCCTATTATAATCCAAAAGGCATATGTATATGCTCAGGGCTGTTCACAGTTTTCAATTAAGATTTAGAAAGTCTCGTTTTTGCTCCTGTTGAGAATAAAATATTTCTTACAGAGACTATTTTCTTCTCCTCAGCATTACGAAGTGTGACCTCTAGGATGCTCTGGCTTAGTTCAAGTGATTGGCTAGATTTTTCTCTTCCCTCCTTCCTTCTTTATCCTATGAATGCTGTATAATTCATCTTCATCTGCAAAGCACAGTGAAACCTACAGGTAGAAAACTGTACTAATCTACCACACAACAGAGAAAAAAGTATTTCCTCTTAAATGCGTATTTTCTAAATAAGTGGTCTGTATGAAATGAGAGTGCCTGTACTTCCAGTACCAAATTCTGAATTAAACTTCAGAAAAAAAAAAAATAATAAAATAAAAATTAGAGCAACAGTTGTTCCAGGGTAGAATGGCACACACAAGACAGAGAAGGAAAATAACTGGCTCCTAAGTTAAACCGTGTTATTAAGTTGTTGGGGTTCCTCATCTTGGAGAAGAAAAGGCTCTGGGGGGACCTTACAGCGGCCTTCCAGTACCAGAAGGAGTCTAGAGGAAAGCTGGGGAGGGACATTTTATAAGGGCATGCAGCAAGAGGATAAGGGGTAATAGCTATAAATCGGAAGAGGGGAGATTTAGACCAGATATAAGAAATTCCCCACTGTGAGGATGGTGAGACACTAGGATAGGTTGCCCAGAGAGGTTGTGGGTGCCTTCTCCCTGGATGGGAAGGTTGCATGGGGCTTTGAGCAACCTGGTCTAGTGAGAGTGTCCTTGCCCACAGCAGAGGAACTGGAACTAATTTAAATTTTTTTTTAAATTTTAATTTTAAATTTAATTTTTTAATTTCAAATTTAATTAATTTTAATTTTAAATTTTTTAAATTTAAATTTTTTAATTGCTAAGGCTCCTTCCAGCCCAAACCATTCTATGACTCTATGATTAAGACCAGAGAAATCAGGATGCAAATGAGATAACTGATGACTAAACCCAAGCCACGGATCAAAAACATCTATACACAAAACTGTGTTTCTTCTTTTTGACCACACAGAGGTAGGTACCTTCCACTAAAATGCTAACGGTTTTCAGGGAGAGGAGAAACCAAAAACCTTGATTCCCCTCTTGCACACCGCTGTCACTGCTGTGCACCTCAGTCTCCCCATCTCCTGGCACAGTCACCTCTAGGAAAGCTCCAGAACTACTGCAAATTAACTAACAAGATTAGCGAATCTGCGCTTGACTTGTTCAATAAGGTGTTGATGCATGCAGATATATTTGCCGAAATGACTTCATCCACGAAGCATCAAATCTCACCGGAGCCCCTTCTATTTCCAGTCTCTAATCCCTAAACCTTGCTAACCTGCATATAAGAAAAAAAGGAGCTGAGAAGGAAGGAGATAATGATGCCTGCCGCGAAGGCAGCCGATTGCGGTGCCTCCCCCAGCCCCTGCACACACAATCAGCGCCAGCTGTAGCCCAATTAAACCCAGCCGCTCACAGGTGTTCGCAGAAATGACTCACACAAAAGAAATTCGCACTTCAGAACTGCAATATTTAAAAGCTTTGAGGTGGAACCAAGAAAGATAAAAGCCCGAATTAAGTTTATTGCCACCTTGTGCTTCAGTCTAATGCAGGTTTTGAACAGGGCCTCCCATTGGTATTAAAAGTTGGATGAACATCTGCATTTAAAATACAAGAAAGCGAGCACGTGAAGTGCTTCTGAAATGCCAGTTGCCATAGAGGATAGGGGGCTTTTGTATATGTTCATTTATTATTATAGTTGTACAGCAATATGGTAAAATATATTTGCCAAGTGGGCAATACAAGTTCGACTTTAAGTCAACATAATATGCCAGATTGCTTAGATTTTCATAAATATTTTTGGTGCTTATTTTCCCTAAACATAACTCTTATTTCCCAAAATAACAATTTCTTTAATTTTTAATGAGAACAAAACCGTGGTAAGATCTTATCGTGCTCTCTTACACTGAGATTAGAAACCACAAGAGGGGAGAAAGAGGGGGAGAGGCAGCCCCCTGACAACGCTCCATGTTCTCCTTCGTGGTCAAGCGACAGGAACTACCCAGTGAGTGAATCCTTTACCTCTCTCAGCAGAGAGGCAAACAAAGCATAAAATGAATTTCTCTTCATGGTCCTACACCAAAATATGTATACAAATTAACATCCAAATGTCTTTAATTCCCATGATATGTCTATTAAGCAGCAATTCTCCATAAGGCTGTTTAGCTATCCAAACAGCAGCCTAAAATTATTATCTCTGTAAGCTTTCCATAACTTATCACTCAGTTCCTATGAAAAGCCATTAATTTTGGCCTCTCTCTATCTTGGTCTCACAGGAAATATTCTGCAAAGGGATGTAATAAAAATGTGATTTCTGCCATCATTTCATTAAAATTCCCTGTTAAATTTCTATCTGAACAGTGTACATAATATAAAAAAAACTCAGGGCTCTTATTAATGGTGCTGTTCCTTATGATACGGACTTTAAAAAATAATGAAGACCATTTCTTACTTGTAAGAATATTGTTCATTTTTCATTCCTATTAAAATTTAATCTGGAAGTTGTTTAAAAATGTTTAAGTTTCATTACATTTCAACATCTTAGGGAAGGGAAAGAGCTAGGGAGTTCATGAGCAGGAATGCTGTCACTCATCTGTCTCTTCCACTGATATCTCAACAGTAAATCACTCATCCTCTCTACAACCCAAGATACCCATTTGCAACAGCTTACTACTCACCCACCTGATGACAGCACCCCAAGACAATGTTTTCTGAAGAGCTCCAGCTCCAAAGACAGAGGATGACACAGAGCAGAGGAACAAATTCTTTTCTCTGCTTGGCTGTATCTGCAAAGTTTGAGAAGAGGGGTGTTTGGGGATTGGGTTTTGTTATTCCACAAGTGAGACAGGTTCCATGCCATGGACTTCCATTCACTTCACAGGCTGTGTGCAAGGGCAGATCTCTCAGGGCACATTCCTGTGCTCACCATGCTGAAGTCAAGAGAATTAGATATTTTGTGTCAATGCCGAATTAAACAAACTGACAGTAAATCACTAACAAAACTAAAATTAAACTACCAGAACTAGGACGTGCATCTCTACAAACATTGTGCTCAGGCATTTTCTACAATCAGGTCTTTTATTCGGGGTTCTAATTTTAGATGTCTAAGTATAAGAATTCTGGCCCATACATTTAATGGAAACGCGAGATTGCCAAGCTGAGAATGTTAAATCTAATTTTAGTTTTTCTTTGCATATTTGTTTTCTCACACCATTTTTGCAACTGAATAGAGAAATATCTGTGATATTTTTTGGACCACACTCACAATACTCATTTTAGCCATTGCATTTTGTATAGTTATAAAGCCTGCTCCTATGAATGGAAGCTTTTTCATTACTGCCAGTAAGACCAAAATTTCATTCTCTGCAATTAAACTACTTTCTGGTGAATTTTTTTAGTTCTGAAAATGTTTATATTACAATTAACACATCGTGATCTACATACATCCTAATTTAGAAGCTAGAACTTCCCTGAAAGTCTCCCTTAAAAATATTTTTATGCAATTATCACCCAGTTGTTAAGCTACAGCGAAATTTTTGAATTTTTATTCCTCAAGTAGATGGTTTCATAACAGGGATATATTGATTTAAACTAGTTTCATTACTACTAATGCTCTGCTAAATTTTAAAGACAACGCAATATTGAACAGAATAATGTGTTCTATTAATAAGCATGCTATTGAAATACTGAGCAGATTTATTACATTTGGATGTTCAAATAAACACTCAGATCATTTCCTATAAATCACCTCCTGCCTAAAAAGATGACTGAAATGGGATTTGATTTTTTTTTTAAAAAGTAATAAAAACAATGAAAACTCATTTGAAAAATTAACCAATGGATTTTAATCAAAAGGAGTATTCTTTAATCAAATATTTTTTGTCCTTGTTTAAAGCAGTACTCCTTCTCGCAGGTACAAGGAAGCTTTAAGGGCAATGACTGTAGCTAGAGATCACAGGAAAAAAAAAAGTTTTAAAAGCTCTGCTTTGTAAATGAAATAAAACAGAGATGGAAAAACTTTAAGTTCACACTGCACAGCGTTTGGCTCTTGCACGCATACTTAAGCTGGCTCAGTAACCAGGAGCTAAGTATCCATGTCAGTGCAGTATCTGCTTGAGCCTGCTAATTAAGCTTGCTGAGAAGAACTAATTACTGATGCAGCTCTACTGCTTCTGGGAGCCGAGCTAATACCACTATGCGGTATAACATATCAGCCCATTTGGAGCAGGCTCAGGTAGCCAACCAAAGCATGGCAAGGGCATGCCCTTAAGTAATTCATTTCTGATATCAAACAGCAAACAAAGATCCTGTTTCCTCCCCCAGGGCACAGAGTGTTCTCTCCCACAGGCCCCCTCCTCTGTGCCTCATCTGTTAGGTATGGAAAACGCTCTCATAAAGAGTGCACAAGCAGGTAAGAACTTACTGAAAGATGGGAAAATAAGCACCTTCTGATCGCAAGCATTGCTAGGACTGAGGGTTTGTGTACAATGAAATCTTCTTCATTAACTCTGCAACAAAGCTTCCTCATTTCCATGTTTTTGATTGCAACAAATATCTGCTAAGTGCTCAGGTTAAAAGAGAATGCTTTAAGCCATTTTCCAGCAAGGATTTCAGCTGCCATAAAACATTCGCTTCCTATCTTGCTCTAACAGTTCTCCATAAGAATACTGCTAAAATTACATGGGAATCCAAGCAGAGGGGAAAAAGCAAGATTGTAATCAGAATAGCAAGCCCTGCTAGGGCTAACAACTGCTGGTTACTACCGCTGGAAGATAACAGCAAGGCAGGCACAGAGCACTGCTGTGCACACAGCAAGCACGTATGGCAATATGCTTCTGTAGTCACCCTGTCTTGCCATCTCTGCTATCATCACTACAGATTTTCTTTCTCTGTTGCCTGTAGCCCAAACTGTAAGCTTTACAGGACAGGAATGGTGTTTATATACACATGCAGCATTTGCCTCCATGACTCCCAGACTGATGCTTTCAGTCCCTCCACTGCTCAACATCACTGCAGTGATACAAATGCACAAAATACAACGTATCTGAATACTGTTTTTAGCTTATTACAGCATCTCATAAACCTTGGCAGATCTCTCAGTAGGTTGTGTAAATTTCTAGGCTCAGGACACTATCACCCAAACCAGTACCTCCACCAGCTCCTCTCTCAAAATACTCTGTGTCACTACTGGCTGCCTAGAACAGATGCTACTTGCTGCTGCAAGCATTTGCTCACGCATTTGCAGAACAGTGGTGTGGGACTACCTGAAAAGATAGGGTTTGGGCTTCTAAGCACTAGCACAATATAAGCCACTATACTGCTTTTTTACAACCTGCCATTTCTGCCTGAAGATGCCGTATGGCCTACAAAAGGTTATGCATATAAAATTGTTAGGTTACAGTTATTATCTTGTTAGAGCATTTTAAGAGTGTTTGAGGAATGAAAGAACTTTTTTTAAGATACTTCAGTAAAGCTATGAGTGAGATAGCAAAACTATTTGCTTCTGATGTACAAAAAACTCATTTCATCTCAGTAATCCAGCGTAACTACACCCTCAAATCCCACCATGCCTCCAACTTAAAAAAAAAAAAAAAAAAAAGAAAAGATGTAAAACAGGGCCGTGGTCACGCTCTAACCTTCACTACCCTAGCAGAGATCTTCCACAGCCTAAACAAGCTCTCTATTTATAGCTATGTCGAAATTTCAGTCTGACAAATAATAAGTCTTGATAAACCCACTGCTGATTAAATATATTCTTAAAGGTCTGCAAGTGTTCCTAACAATTATTATCATAAAAGAAGATTTGTATTGCAAACTTTATGCTGTTCTTCCAGAGATTGTATTTGCTACCCACATCCTTTCTGCAGCCTACCACAAAATCATAGGAGGCTATTTTTCAGGGTTTTTTTTTTCCCTAAGACAGAGTTCTCATCTTCAGTGTGAAACACTTAGCAGACTCATGACAATTTCAGTGCAAGAAAGTAAATGTCAGGTTTTTTTAAGTTTGAGAGAAGTATCAACAATCAAGATCTCACAATGCTCTCTTACCAACACTACACAAACTTACAGATAATCTCCACGATGCTTATCGGAGAAGATTAACCACGAAAGAAACAATAACCTGGATGAATTCTTCCTCTCCCACAAGCTTCTACTGAAATAACATTATCGTAGTCCATAAAAGCTAGAAACAGCGTGGCTACATCCTCTCCTTGTTTTTCTGCTCAAATGCATCTCCCATTTCCACACTTTACTTTTTCCTCATTATAGTCTTAAGAGTCTCACTTCCTTTATTTACTGTTCATAGAAACAGAATCACCAAAGTTGAAAAGACCTCCAAGATCATCCAGTCAAACTGTCCACCTATACCCAATATTTCCCCTCTAAACCATTTCACTTGGTACAACACCTGAATGTTCCTTGAACACCTCCAGGGACAGTGACTCCACCACCTCCCTGGCCAGCCCATTCCAGTGCCTGACCACTCTTTCAGAGAGAAGTAATTCCTAATGTTCAACCTGAATTTCCCCTGGCACAAATTGAGGCCATTTTCACTAGTCTTGCTGCTACTTCCATGAGAGAAGAGGCCAAAACCTCCCTTCAGGTAGTTCTGGGGAACAATAAGGTCTCCCCTGGGCCTCCCCCTCTCCTGACTAAATAATCCCAGCTACCTCAGCTACTCCCCATTGGACTTGTGCTCCAGTCCCCTCCCCAGCTTCACCGCCCTTCTCCAGACACACTACAGGGCATCAATGACTTCCTTGTGGTGAAGGGCTCAAAACCAGATACAGTACTCGAGGTGCAGCCTCACCAGGACTGAATACAGAGGGATATGCACTTTTTTGCTCTTGCTGGCAACACTATTTCTGATGCATGCCAGGAAAATAATCTATCGTTAATCTCCAGAGAATGACTCCTGTAACAAGCAAGTTACAAGTACTCCAGGTGAACAGCATGTACACAGGTTACTCCAAAAGAAATGCCTCCTATTTACTTCCATGGAAAATACAAATATGCAAAGAGCACAACAGCGCTAATCAATAAAGAAAATTCTCAGCTACAAAATACTATTTTCCAACATAGTCACCATTGTTAGCTATGAATTTTCATCAGTGACGAATAAAAGCCTGCATGCTGCGCTCATAAAAATCTGTACCAATGGAGATGATCCACAGTTTCACAGCTGATATGATGATACTATTACTAGGAAAATGTTGCCCACAGTCCATCTTTCATCAGTCCAAACGGGTGAAAGTCAGAAGGAACCGAATGTGAACCATATGGTGGGTATGGAAGGACAGTCTAGTCAAGACTGACAATGTGATTCACAGCCTTCAAATTGGTGTGGGACTTGGCATTCTCATGTTGTAAGACAAAGGTTGTCTTTTCTAGCCTGACTCTGGTAGTTCAAGACTTCAGCTTGGTCAGTATGCAATGTGGAGATTCATGTTTCAGGAAATCCAGAAGGATAATCACTTCCCTATCTCAATGGATAGTGCACATCACATTACCTGCTGAGGGCTGCACCTTGAACATTTTCTGCAATGGGAAATTCACATCGCTGCTCCATGGACTGATAGCGATGACACCACATCTCACCATTGGTAACAATACTATCAAGGGAACAGACACCTTCAGCCCACTATCCCCAGCATTAGTTCAGTAAGTCCTGACGAAACTATGGCATTCTTTCTATTCCTTTGTGAGCATTCCTGGGTCCTACCTACTGCAGACTTTGTGACAATCCAACAGGGCCACCATTGTTTCCAATCCATTGAAGCTGATATTCAGCTCCATACGCATCTCCCTGGTCATAATTTGCCAATTTGCTTGGAAGAGCTGATAGAGACACTCTTTCTCTTGTGGCGTGACAGCCGTGCATGGCTGTCCAGAACATGGCTTGTCTAATACATCACTGTGCTCACACCTACTGTTCATAAATGATCGGCAAGTGTCAGTGAATGTCAATGCGTGCTATTGTTTTCACATGGAGGAACTCAGTGACATACCTTTGCTTTATAATCACTTCCATATTAGACACCATTTTGTCACACAGCAACAAAATGAAATGGAATATTGGTGGGAAGGTTCAATCTCTACTGCCATACCACCAACATTCGCCTCTGATATAGGGGGCAAACATAAAATAGAAGCAGTCCTCAAAAATCTTAGAGGTCTTCTGCTTATCTTCACTCATCTCCATCTATATTGGCTTACTCAGTAAATTATTTGCCAACTACTATTAGCCGGATTCTCACTCACATTCTAAAACAAGCTTTAAAAATTAAATTAATAAAAGAAGTGAGGATTAAGCACCTTAAGTCCCACCAACTGCTGAGTCTTCAGTAAGTCATGCAAGATTTTTTCCATGCACTTTTCTTTCAGCCTGCCTGCTCCAGGACTACTTTCACTGTTGCTGCCCTCTCTAAATAGCAATAGTGACAATGATTGAGTGGACCTCATCAAGTACTTGCAGGTCATTAGCTCACTACCTAGCTGGCACCACTACCTGGTGCTAATGCTTGTATTTCCATGCACAGGCCCTACTCAGACATATTACTGCACAGTCAGCTTGCTGAGATGTGAAAACCTCAGTTCTCACTTGAGGTTCTTGGGCTTGCTTTTGACCAAAAGGAAAAGAAGCCTCCAAGGCAGCAGTCCAAGCAGACTAATGATGCTGTTGCCATTTAAATGGATTGCTAATTTGCATAAGACCTGTGTATGGCTACTTTATTTTTCACCAGTAGAAAAAAATACTAAGGGACTGGGTTCACCACTCTTACTTCAGCCCAACTGTGCTTATTTCAGTCAAGGACTTTGGTACAAAGGAGTATATAATTATGAATCATGACAATACTTTGTACTTATGTTTTCTATGCACAGCACTTGAAGAGCTTTCCAAGCATTGGTGGGAAGCACTGTTAACCTCGTCATACAAATGAGTGACCTTAGGCACAGACAGCTGAAGCAATTCTCCAAAGGTCTAAGAGTGAGTCAGCAGCAGATCTGGGACAAGTACCCACTTATGTTCACTCCCCAATCCTCTAATGGAGCATCCTCTCCTTATTGCAGTGAAGTTTTAAGTGTAAATCAATAAGTGAGGTCACTGAAAACTTTTTTTCTTGCAGACTGTAGTGAAGTCACTCTCTAAGAAAGCTCTGACAAAGAGGACGGTGCATAATGAATTTTTCAGTGGTCCTTACATAATGATGGAGCATTGAAGGAAGAGGTGAAAGGAGAGGACGTTTGCTCAGGAAGCCATGTAACAAGGCCAACGGTGACAAATCATTACTCCCAGAACACTGCTCAAGGAAATGTAATGCTGCCGTTTTCCAAATGCTTGGTTATAAAACCTTTCACACATACAATATTTAAAACCATGAATTACCTTCGAGAATGTATCCAAACATCTAACAGTATCAAGTCATGGTAATGGTTATCTGTTTATAGGTCAGGAGGGCAGTAAATTATTGCAATGGAAAGTAGTAAAGCCTACATTGTACTTAGTTGTGCTGTTTAACAGGTGATAGTGAAAAGTAGGTGATGCATGGAAACTTCAAGTTTTTATAGCTCCTGCCTCAATCTGAATTCACTTATATAAAGATGTCACATTTTTAAACATTTAAAAGTCAAATTGTCTGGAGAATAGATTCATATAAAATTTATTTTCAGAAACCGATATTTAGTCTACTGCTATTAGAGTTGATTGCTCTTATGTATAAGCTTTATTCAAGTTTCTACAGGTTTGAAAATACAAAGACTGACATTTCAGATCCCATACTCAAGTGTGTCATTAACCAGAAATTGAAATGGGAACATTTCCACTTTCTCAGAAATACTCGGTTTGTTAGGGTGATAACTACACTAACTGCTTTTGAGTTTTTGTGAAACTACTAAATATGACTCTCCTTCAACACAGACAGGAAGGAGGAGTTGCGATGGCAAAAGAAAAAGCCTGAATTGGTGCCTTAGCCTTATCCAGCACAATATGCCCTGAGAATTCAATAGTTTCAAAGCCCTGCCAAAATAGCTATTTGTAAGTGGCTAATGGCAAAAATGTTTCATTCTGTTTATGTCAAAGACATGTTTGTCAGGTGCTGGACAGCCAGACAAATCAGGGTCTAATTACTTCAGTCAATTCCCTCCGTTTTATCCTTTCAGTCTACATTGAGTTATTAAAACATCAGAAATAAAATGCTACCAAGACAGCAATAAGGGAAATAAGATGTCAGAACTCTATTAACAATGGCATTTTTGGGAAGCAATGTAAATAGAAATTCAAATTTATGCAAGAAATATATATCAGTAAGTAATAATATAATCATACTACATTTATCTTTAAAGCAGCTTTCATCTTCAGACCATAAAAAATAAAAAGGCTTCAACATGCTGGCATTGTGACTTCTTTTGAACACTGACCATCATTCAGATTCAGGTCTCTGCTGTGCCTACCTAGGAGAAGAGAATATTGGTCCCCAACCCAAATACTACAGTTGTACAAATAACAGTATGTGAATAATAATTTATTCCACCCTTGACATTTAGCCAGCTCAGAGAGAACGTGTGACAGTTAAGCAGTTGTAAGATAAAAAGAACCGGAAAATGCCACATTCAACTGAAATGACAGGAAATATTTAGGCAGACAGAATGTAATAAATTTGGCAGACTTATGGGAGTTTAATTGCTCCTTTGTGAAAAGGGATAAATACATGTAAAAAATGTAACTGCAAGGAGCTTCTAGGAGGAACAGCTTTCTGTTTGGGGTATCTAATCCTTTGTTACGTGGATAGGACCGCCAAAGAAAGAAGTTTCCTTGTCCCATGATTGTGCTATGGCTGCAGCTCCCTGCCTGACTTTGTGCAGGCACCACAAGGAAAGTGGCCTCTGGCTCCAGAAGGCCTGTGACAGTATACCAGCAACGCCCCAAGCTCATTTTTGTTAGCATGGATAGCAAGACACTTCCAGCTTCATACAGCATCTGCCTGTCCAAACAACCAAATCTCATTTGCCCCCAGCAGACAGTAGAGTACACCTTTTTTCCTCCTATCACCAAGAAGTGACTCATCTAGCATAGTGTCTGGGAAGTCTCTCTTCCGAGCTCAGCTCAGGTGCCTCAATCCTTCCTGCTCATGGGCCAGTTGTACAGAAACCCTGTATTAACACTGCTGGAAATAAAATGCGGTGATTTCAACAGGACCTTTACTGGGTTTTTGCTGGCCTTCTGCTTACTCTTTTTTTTTGAAATATGCTCCCACGCAGAAGTTTAGAATCACAGGTCCAAAATGATGAAGGCAAATTAAAAGGAATACTTAATATGTTTACTAGTTTTAGCACAAAGGATTAGTCCAACATGTATACATCATCAGTGATATGTCTGAAAAACAAGCTGTTCAAAGTAAAACATGGTCTTATTTATTGGTTGGGAATGATAAATTTTATGTTCAAGTGTTAAATGCCTTAGTGAGGATGCCCATCCTATCATTCACAAAACAGTAAAAGGAATATCTTGATATTCAAACAAATAATGAGGATTTCAGATCAAGATATCTAGATTAATCTAACCTGAATCATCATCAGCAATTGAGTCACCTTCTGGAGGTGTCACTCATCCACCCTCACTCTTGTTTTCTGCAGAAGGACCCAAGGCTATCGCACACACATGTATGAAGAACGTTTCAAGAGGAAACTTTCTAATATATTAGTGTTTACTGAGCTACTTAGTCTGAGTAACAAAGCACCAAAAAAAATCCTGTGCTCCTGTACACTTATTTCTATAGCAATAAATAGGCCTGTTGTCACAATGATAGTACTTTGGTTAAGCCATTAGAATAGAATTAATGCTTAAAAGCAGCTGATAAGAATGCATAGATGTGTGTCTAGCTAATAGAAGACTCCCGTGTTTTCTTCTCGTGTTTTACTTGCAGAACTGCAGACTCTTCACTTCAGATTATGTGATCCCTTTTATCTCTGATGAATAAACATGCCCGTGAAGAGAATCATACAATATGTGTATCTGCCCTGTGTCATACAGCATTGGAGGGTTCTCCCCATGTTAAGCACGTGTTCTCCCTAGCACAATCAGAACAGCTGTCTTTTTACATGAATTAACTTATGTATGGAGAAGTCCCAGACTAGCTGAGCTCTCCTTATGGTATCTTTAATACATACACTTTAAATGCACCGGGTATACATGCTCTATCAAGCAGTGGGCATCATATTCTACACAAAGAGCATGAAACTAAGCCAGACAGTAACTAAAAAGCTCTATGACAAGAGATGCAACAGAACAGAATTAGATACCAATTCCGGAGCTTGCCAGCCCTCAGCAACTCAGTAGGCCACAGCAGCAGTCCCAGTGTCACTTGTATGCAGAATTCTCATGGTCAGCAAAAGTAATGAAAAATATTAATCAAAACCTCTCATGTACCTTTACTGACATTCCCATGGCTAAAAGGAAAAACAAAGGCCTAAATCTTTAAAGACTATTCTCTCATTTCTTCTACTAAAAGAGACTTACACCAGAGGTATCACTGGCTCTGGTTTTACCAAAAGCTTCAGAATCCACGCAAAGGGCCTAAGATAGCATTGAAAAAAGCTAATGTCTGTGAGTGAAATAGCACGTTCAAGAGAAAGAAATTTCATGGAAAGAAACACATATAAACAAACAAACAACGAAACAAAAACTGGCAATTATCTCTGTGTTAAGATTAAGAAAAAATAGAAATTAATACAGTTTCACAGCCACAGATGGTACTTTTCTCAAAGCTTGCCCACAGGTTTATCAAGTAGGAACGCTGAACTTCAGTGCTTCAGTCACAGGTTTATGCCTTCAACAGGTGCTACATATTGGTTTGAAGAAGTTACTTGCACGTCATCCAGTTTGCACACACATTCATATTATGTTTTGACAGGTTCCCGGGCACACAGAACAGGAAGGTTTATGCAATAGCGGTACACAAGCAGGTTCTTCCACATGTATATTTATATGAATGCGGGTAAGTGAACAGCACTGTGCAGCCTAGGTCTTCTTTTCCTCTCAGCCACAAAGACTCTAGGATCTCAAATGCAGAGTACACACGCTTAATTCAAAAGTTACAGACAAAAGGAACTGTGCAGCCTCCTTCAACTCCACAACTCAGTAGTCACAGCTATCCACAAACCACAACCTGCAAATCGCAGAGTGCTCAAATGAGCAAGCACTGAAGAACAAATATCCAAAGAATACTTGTGCCAAGAAGTTGCAGTAACAGTGGAGAACCATGAAAATAAAGGTTTATGTTATGAACATATGGATCTCAGGAAGAGAAGCATTCTCCACAGCTGCAATCTGAAATTCAGAAGAGCTCACAGGTTACTCTACCTCTATAGTTAACCAAGCTTGTTTAATTTAATTTTGCAACCATGAACATGAATGCCTCCTGATTCAAATGGCCTTCCTGATATGACAGCAAGTAAAAGAGTTTCTGCTGAGACTCAGAAGTAACATTAGCTTGCAAGTGTCCTTGACTTAGCCTGTAGTAGCAACTAAGGTCTTCACATCATTGTGAAAAGTCCTCCATCTGAAGTTTTAGAACAGAGACATTCATCAGATGTACTGTAAGCTGATAATGTCCAACTAAGGTACTGTTATTCATGATACAAATCTAAAAATTAAGAGGAGTTTTTGAGGTTATGTGCTGGAAAACAGAATTGATGCTGAAAATTTGCTTGTCCTGTTTCAGCCAACAGGATTACTGCTGCTTGAGGAGAACAGATAGGGAAAGACAACACGGAATCAAACTTACCTGTTGTGGGTGGATTAGAAATGACTTCATTTCAACCTCAGGGTTATCTAGACCTCAGAGAACGGTCAGAGGGCATCACATACTTTCTCCTACTTCAAGTCTTAGGAAATGGCTCTGCCACCCTAAGAAACCAAGTATCTGCACGGTTAGCTGTTATGTAAGTTTCAGATTGTCAGCTTTCTTGCATGATGAAAAAACAGCCATTTATCTCTGTGCTGATGGTACTATGAACCATCATTACTAAATTATAGTACTGTACCCTGTGTGTCTTTCTCTGCAGACATTCCAAACTCTGAAACTCTCAGAGTGAATTTCAAAACACATATTACTATAAACCTGAACGTAGGGCATTTCAGATATTACTGGCATCTTACTTTAATAGATGAGAATGAAAAAAAATGTTATGAAATAAAGTTTAATGCATTAATTGTATCAGAGATCAAGCTGTTCTAAATCATAAACACATGCACAATGTATGCAGTCTTGCAGTAAGATTGCCACAGATGCACATTTGGAGATGGCAACCACATCAAATATATTCTGCTTATGTAGACACATGATCTACCTCAAGAATTTAAAACTTGTCCTATAGTAGGTAAACTCCAAGGAGGAGAGTCCAGGAGGGTCTTATAAATTTCAAATGGCAAGCTGTGCATCAGACGAACTTAAGTTTGAAATTTTTGTAGCTCAAAATGAAAAAGTCAAGCTAAATCTTAGGGTATTCAGAACTAACTCCAAGAGATATTTCTGCAGGCAATCAACCTGGTACAGACAGATAACAAATTTCCACCTTCTTAGCTGAAAGAAAATTACAGCCATGGCTCTCATGAAAAATCTTTCTGTCTATGAAGACAAACCTTGAGTGTCCTGAACTGATAATCACCTGGCCTTCATTAAACAAAGACCGTTCTAATTAAATAACCTGATCAACTCACAGAAAATTTGTGCTTTGCAGGCATGAGATGGTAACCAGTCTCTTTCAATTTAAGAGGGCTGCTCTGAAAGTAATGCCTCTTATTTTATTATGTTGGCAGTATGCCAGTAGAACTTGAACCTTCCAGCCAGTATTCCATTACATTTTGTTGCCATTGGACAGATGGCAGCAGAAGGACAATCCAACCAAATGGTGTCTGACACAGAAGAGTAATATTGAAATATTGTCAACTTTGCACCATGTGAGTCCCACAGATGCTCAGACAGAAACAAAAAGAACACTATATGGAAGTTTGTCAGGAGTTACTGAACCACAGAATGGCTTGGGTTGAAAAGGACCTCAAAGATCATCTAGTTTCAACTCCCCCTGCCACGTGCAGAGTTGCCAACCACTAGACCAGGCTGCCCAGAACCACATCCAGCTTTACCTTGAATGCCTCCAGGGATTGGGCATCCACAACCTCCTCGGGCAACTTGTTCCAGTGCATCACCACCCTCTGAGAGAAAAATTTTCTCCTAACATCTGACCTAAATCTCCCCTGTCTAAGTTTAAAACCATCCCCCTTGTCCTATCACTATCCACCCATATTAACAGTCATTTCCCCTCCTGTTTACACACTTCCTTCAAGTACTAGAAGTTCACAATGAGGTCACACCAGAGCCTTTCCTTTTCCAGGCTAAACAAGCCCATTCCCACATCCTTTCCTCATAGGAGAGGTGCTCCAGCCCTCTGATCATCTTAGTGGTCCTCCTCTGAATCTTTTCCAAGAGCTCTCCATCTTTCTTGTGCTGGGGGCCTCAGGCCTGGATGCAGTACTCCAGATGGGGCCTCACAAGATCTGAGTAAAGGGGGACAATCATCTCCCTCTCCCTGCTGGCCAACCTTCTTTTAATGCAGCCCAGGATACAGTTGGCCCTCTGAGCTGCAAGCACGCACTGCTGGCTCATGTCCAGCTCCTCATCCAACAGGACCCCCAAGTCCTTCTCCACAGGACTGCTCTCCAGGAGTTCTTCCCCCAGCCTGAATAAATACCTGGGACTGCACCAGCCCAAGTGCAGCACTTTGCACTTGGCTTTGTTGAACCTCATTAGCTTTACACGGGCCCACTTCTCCAGCTTGTCCAGGTCCTCCTGGATGCCTTCCTTTCCCTCCAGTGTATTGACTGCACTGCTCAGTATTGTGTCATCTGCAAACTTGCTAAGGATGCACTCAATTCCATCATTTCTGTCGTTGATGAAGATGTTGAAGAGTCCCAAGACTGACCCTTGGGGGACACCATTCATGACTGGCCTCCACCCACACACTGAACCATTGATCACAACCCTTTGGCTGTGACCAGCCAATCAGTTCTTAATCCATCAAACAGTGCATCCTTCAAATCCACACCTCTCTAATGTAGAGAGTAGAATGTGGTGAGGGACCATGCCAAAGGCTTTGCAGAAGTCCAGGTAGATGACATCTGTTGCCCTTCCCCTGTCCACCAATGCCGTCACTCCATCATAAAAGGCCACCAGGTTGGTCAGGCAAGATATGCCCTTCATGAACTAATATGAGGCTGAAGGTGACAGTTTTCTGGATAAAATCATTGACATTAATGAGACATGTGTCAGCTCTACAAGATGGAGTCCAGATTTGCTGCCTTCTAAATTTCATCTGCTCAGGCTGATGAAAGATAGACCATGCGGGCAACACAGCAGCTGTGAAACAATGCATCATCTCACACTGATGCAGATTTTTATGAGCATGGTGTGCAGGTTCATGGCCATCGCTGGCAAAAATGTGTAGGTAATGTTGGTGACTGTGCTGAAAAATAACATTCTGTAGATGAGAATTTTTTTATCAAATAGTGTTTTTGTGTTCTACATAGCTTCCATGGAAATAAATAGGGGGCATTACTTTCAGTGTAACCTACACTATGATCAGTATTATAAACTTCTGAATAAAACAATTCAGGTTATGTAGTCCCAGATGAGTTGACAGACTCTAATTCCTTTAAAAAGTCAGAAAGCAAATCATTTCCACTTTAAGAAATAAAGATCTAGTTGTATAACTAGCCCAGAAGCATTTTCTCTTCGTACTAGAACAGATTTTCACATGAGGATCTCTCTTAAAGAGGAATGGGTAAGAGAACACAGAGTAAAGTTACACAGGAATTCTGCCTGGAAGGGAACTCTGCAAGTCATCTAGTGCAAATCTACCTGAACATCTCCAGCACTAGTTTCTAGCAAGTTGGGAAACTTAGGAATGTAATGTAATCTTGATCATAACATACAGGACATGGCGCGCTCAGAGAAATGCAAAAAGTGTGGTTTATTGATTACCAGAAACTGGTGAATCAAGGAAGTTGATGTACATGAGAAACTGATTTCCAATGGTATCAACATTCCAAAAAAAAAAAAAAAAGCCGAAGACAGCAGAATCAAAGGCATATACATAGGTCAAATGGACTATGCTAATAAAAGTGCCAGCATTCTGCTAGGCAGCTGGGAGGTTTACTTGACAGTGATAAGAACATGTATAGCTAACTGCACAAAGCAAAAGGCAAAACAGGAGCTTGCTTCAAGTCTTGTGGCATATTACAATATTTGTGACTGGAAATGTAGTCCTACAAAATCTAACATTCATTGACGAAGCTTTACCCACACTTTAAAATGAGATGTAGCAGATGTTGATGAACATGGTCATAAAGCTCTCTCCCAAGACCCACGATGGGGGTTAAAGCGAAGAAACTGCAATATCTGAGTTACAGAAGTGGTTATTAAAGACAGGAGGTCCTCAAACAAGAAGGAAATTCTCATCTGACAACAGCAGCAATACAAACAAAAGCTTATGAGGCCAAGAGAACTTTTTTGCTAAAAAGGAAGGCATTGCCTTCTTCCCAAATTCATCCCTCAGCAGAAAAACACACAGCTAATATGGACGTCCACCTAAGGAAAAGATTTCCGTAGGAGGTAAAATTTTTAAAGCCTAGTGTATGAAACTGAAAGAGGAATCTTCAAAGTAAAAGATCAAAATTAAGAGACTAGAATCAAGCTCAAGTAAAGACAAAAGAAGAATAGGAAAGAGACAGTGAAGTGGTGTAGATCTCAAGCTCAGACCTCACTTAAGCAGTGAGCTGTGAGTAAATTGCTTACTAGTGCAGCATCATTCACAGCAGGCAAATAGACAGGGCTTTTTGAGTGCCCAGTGGTCCTATTACAGCATGACTTTCTAGGGGATTGTGCACAGATGTAGTTATACTGTCAATGTTAGCAGTAAACTGATATTTCAGTATTGATGTTTCCTTTCAGTTTAAATATTTATGTTCATCTGCATTCCTGTCAGGTGTTAGCACATTTTTAACAGAGACAGGTAAATCCAGTAGAACTTAGTAACCTAGAGGTGAATAGAAAATACATGAGTTTTTTCCATATAGACAGTATCCTGTTCCAGATCCTAAGCCCAAAATATCAGTAAGTTCTTAGAACACACATGAAGAGGCTCCCAAACCCTAATGTTCCTAGCAGAAAACAGAAAGAATGAGGATAAAAACATTATCTCCCTTTCACAGATAAAAGAGGCACAGAGAGCAATCAGTCAAAAGTAACACAAGTAAGGCAAGGCTATTCCCGATATTTACTCATGTTAAACTCTCTCTTTGTCTGGCCTCCTAAAATTATTCCAATACCCTTGCGTCCACAGTCAAATTAATTCTTTATTTATTATCCCAGTTCTCAAGTATATTTCAGATGGGCTCATCCATTGTTCTTGTACAGCTGGGTAAACAGACAAAGTAAATTCTATCAAGCAGGTTTACCTTATAACACTCGAAACCCTTTGCATATGTGGGTTGTTGTTGTTTCTTTTCTTTAACCAAATGAAGAGTGTGTTTAAAGGTGACCCACACTGAAGGAAAAGGAATGGAGAAGTCTGGGCACAACCAAAAAGGTTTCTGAAGACTGACTTTTTTCAATATTCTTATCAAAAGAAAAAATGGAACTAATATTTGAAGCATTAGTATATAATTGCCCTTATTAAAAAATGACAATGATATGGACATGAATTTTAGTCATGGACATGAAAAGAATTCAAGACTTCCTTTGGAGTTAACTGTGAAATGACACCATAATTTTGTAAACAATGTTTAGGATGAACAAGTGACTCATAAGAAGCAAAAATGTTATTAAAAACAATAATAAAAACAGTATAAAAAATTTAGCCTCCTCCCCAAAAGCTAGTCATCTTTACATTTTACAGTTCTCCCAACACAGAGCATAATTTTCTGGCACTGTGTTTAGTACACAACAGTACCCATTTCCTAATGAGGGCCCCTGGCATTACTGAAATACGAACACTAAAAAGGAGACAGACACTATCATATACGGGAAGGGGGAAGAGCAAATATCCGATCAAAAATGAACTACTGATAACTCCTTTCTGTCTACAATCGCACTCCATGCCTATTCCATTTCTACATTCAAGAAAAAGAATTGAAACTTACAACACATACACAACAAGAATCTATGTAAATCCAGGAAGTTAGCAGATGTGTCGATAATCTTCTACAAATAAGAAACAAAAGCTGCCAGCTGTACTATTAAATTCAAAGATTAATAGGCAATGCCAAGACTACAAATATTTTCCTTTTTTTAGACAAAGTAGCTCAAGAATCTAAGTCCTGTAAAAACTCAGACTCCTGCCCAACTCTTATGACTCAAACCCTGCCCTAGGCTGCAGAACATCTTCAGATTCACCAGCCAGAAACTTGCCAAAGTAAACTGGATTCTTGCCATGATTTGAGATGGCAGCGTGGCAGCAACTGTACAACTAGGTCAGGCCTGATTACCTAGAACAAGGGCAATTTTCTTTTCATCTCCACATAAAGCTTCTGAAAATGGCAAAGATGGAACAGTTGAGAGATGCAGAAAGAACATCCAAAAATCACTCTTGATAGAAGAGATGTAACTGCATTTTAATATGGATGATATTTTCTATTAACATCGGGGCAGAAGCCTATTGTTCAGTAGAGCTCTTCACTTCCATTACACAAGAGCTATCTCTTTGAATCTGTATGAGTCAACTTTAGTGACCACTTTAATATTCACTTTGCAATTAATGCTTCTTTTTATGGGTTGGTAGAAGGTAAACCAATTTCAGTTTGGCTTCTAGGTATTGAATTTATTATAAAAAGTTATGTACTTAAAACTCCTATAATGAAACCAGAGGCATCATGAGATATTAACCTAGAGTTAATGCTGAGAAGGCCAGTTTGAATAATTCAATTCATGTCACCTTAAGTATCTTTTCAAATGGAATTAACTTTATCTCACGCAAAAAAAAGGAAGCTCCATGTTCCAGTTACTGATTATTGACTCCATGAGAGTCTGTCTTAAATCATCTCACCACCATTTTCCCCACATTTTCATTTCACTACTACCAGAATACTTCTTTAAATTTTGAGGGCTGACTTCCGTTATAAAGAAGCAATATCAGCTCAGAGGAAAATGTGATTTCAGAATAATTGTTACCTTTATGTGATGCTAAAACAGACAAAAGCAAAGTGAACACGAAAGTAGCTGCATTAGCTCCATCCAGCTAAGAACTAGGTCTGCATTTCAGCCACATGTGCAGACCAACAGCAGCCACTTCCCTCCCGTACAATTCCATCTTTCTGAAACAATGCCACAGCAGTTTGCTAACACTGCAGTTCTCCTGACTTGTTAACTGTCTTACTCCAACATCAAAGCCAAGCATTTAAACACCAAAAAGGAATGCTTTCAAATTCTTACCTAGGACCAGGGAAAGGGACAGCTCTTGGTCAGCATTATTGTACAGTAAGAATGAGGGAGTCAGACAGGCAAAAAGCAATTGATGTCCAGATACACATGTAGCATTAGGAATGAATTAAAACAAACAAGCAGAAAAAGGGGGGAAATGAACAGAAATACAACAGGCAGAACAAAGAAGTGCTTCAGTTCACAGGATAACAGTCCAGTCCCATCTTTCTGCAAGACACAGGAAAAAACAGTGCAGCATCTTACACTGAGACACAGATGCCCCTGTAACATCAGACCTGAAACAGGAAACGCTGATTACCTCTCCTAGACAGTTCAAAGAAGTAAAAAACTAGGTAGCAAGCTAGTAACTATTGATTTAAAGCTAGATGTAGCCAAGAATTCTTTAGCTCAGTCAAAACAAACAATAGAGAAAAGATTCCCCACGGCCAAGGATTCAAACTCAGGAAGGTTTCCTTTAGCATAAACAAGGTGGACCTTTTCAAACTCTAGGTTAGAATAAATAATATTGAGAGCCTAAAAGCTTCTGCAGGACAGAGAGAACTGAAGTGAGCAGCACTTGGAGCAAGTGGAAAATTCTGGGGGTCTTTCTCCCTAAAATCCTTCCATGCTGTGTTCCTGTGACACTCCCCCATGAGGCAGGACACAAATGCAAACCCTAAGCTTGTCTAAACTACTGTTGACAACACTCAAACAGAACAGAGAAAGGCCAACAATGATCCTATAAATTCACAGTTCGGTTAAGATAACCGACAAAAGACAAAACCAAAAAGATGCGTGTAAATAGCAGAGTCATCCAAACACCAGCCTACTGGGTTTGGTTTTGATAGCTTTTTGATGTAAAGAAGCATGCTAAGGAAAGAACTGAAGCCATGAAGCAGGACTGTGAATCTCTTCACAGTTTGAGCTGCAAAGAGAAACATAGCACGAGGTGTCTGTTTAGAAAAAGAAAAAAAAAAAAGAAAGAAAAGCATAACAAACAATAAAGCAAACTATACTGAAGAAATAAACTCCATGTCCACAAGAATTATATAAAGGTGAAATTTGAAAAGGAAAGCTAGAAACATTAGAAATATTTTGCAAGCTTTAAAGACACACTGGTTGAAGCTTGCTTTGACAATTTTCATCTATGCCTGCAAAGCTCTGCACAGAGCAAGAGGGCTAGGGTAATTTCAGACCAGTTAGCCTGGAGCTGTAGACTAGGTAACGACAAACCTAGATATAATATCTGAATTTGCATTTGTGGACAAAAGTATCTGTGAGGAGAAAGAAATAATGGGATCAAAGATTAGCTTGACAGAACTTGCACATGAAGTCAGAAAATGAACTCAGAGAAGTCTGTGTATACACTGACAGTGCTTAGGAAGACATAAAAACAAGAGATGAACATGAATTGCTATACTCCAGATGCTGATATAACAGTTAATAGGCTGAAGCTTCCTACTGTCTACATCTAAGTATCAGTACTGTAGGTGGGATTAGACTGTACCTAGCAGCATGCTAACCTAGTACAAGACATAAATATTTGAAGTTGGAAGGCTAAAGGTGAAAGATTTCTAGCAGAACTCAATCCCAGAGAAGTAACAGTATCATCCCAAAATCAGCTGCCAAGGCTCTGTGGAACTGCATGAGTTCCTTTGGGCAGTTCTCCACCAGGAAATCCAGAGAGTTGTGCGTCACGGGATGGAACACAGGCATCACTCACTCTCAGACAAAATAAAGGCCCTTATTTTGAGCTCAGAAATATCACAAAATGGATAGCAGATAAACATACAAAAGAATGGAAGCAAAATGCTTGTAAAATGTACAAGTCTGACAAACAGCAGCGTATTTTTTAAAAAATGTGTAAAACAATTCCTCCTGCCAGTGAAGTCAGTACTGCTACCTCCTGAACAGAATTAAAAATGCAGTTCTCCCTTCACAGCCTTCTGAGCAGTAGGATCTGCAATTCTGTCAGCAGGTACCGCTGAGAGGATGGTCAGGCCACCTTCTGGACACCGCACTGGGGACTTCACCTCCAGACATATTAGGAGTGTGCAACACTCAGCAAAAGAAAGATCAAGCATACAATTTATAAACAGGCATGGTCTTTTTTCGGTGGGATGGACTCTGAGTGGAGACGTACTGATGGAAACTACTGAAAGACAATAGCGAGTAAATGCATCAGGTAGAGCACTTGCATAAATTGCTTTAATTTCCAGGGCATCATCTGCTACCAGCAGGGATACAAATCAAGTACCTAGTTACCAGAAAAAAAAAAATAAAAATCTCAGGCAACCATGTTTTCAAGTCTTTGTGCATATACGTCTGAGAACCATTTTACCACTTAATTTAACATGTATCTCTAGTCAATGTTTTCTGGTTTTAAACAGCATATATAATTATGGGTCTTCTATAAACAGCTCAAATCAGATGGGCTGCCTTACAGGCTTGAGAAAGCTCTTATTGACCAAACACATCATCTGTAATCTCCTTTTCAGTCATCAAAAGCTACAGTGAAAATTTAAAAGGCTGAATCTATAGGGAATGCAATTATTTCACTGCTTAAGAAAACAAGGGAAGAAAACAGAGGAGCATCTTTTTCCCTAGCAAAAGCGTGCGTTCCAATGGTTTCTACTGCGTTACAGCATGGTCAATTAACTTCACCCATTTCATTGATCTGAAACTTGCCTCCTTTTTTGTCTTCTTTCAATCCACATATTAAGGGAAGGCCATGGGACACCAATCACAGAACAGTTATCAATGTTGTACAATACAACACAATTCAGTTTTAGTTCTAGGAAAAGAGAAAAAACGTTTTGGAGATGTCATTAAAAAGTAAGATGGGGAGAAAAAAATCTTACCTTCTGCTCCTTTTCCTTGGCAGCACTGAGCTGAGAGAGCGAGTGCGACAGTTGTTCCTGCTGCTCAGCTAGGTACTTCTGATAAAGGCTCAAAAGTTCTTGGCATTCTCTGTACTGCTGTTGCATAGGTGAGACACCAGAAGTTAAGGAAAAAATACTGTTTTGTGAATAGTTAGACACAAACATATACCAGCTTACCCTGTGTAAATCCGATTTAGATCCATAACAGTTCAATTTAAAAACAGATACTGTGTGTTTGAGTACTGCCTAATGATGATAAATCTGTCTAGAGATGAATGTTCAAGTACAACCTTCTTTCTATTCAGAATGGAAAAAGAAGTATTGTACCAAATTCTTTTATCATTGGAAAAGGGACAGCAGGAGGCAGGTGATGACATTGTTTCAGCTGGAACAATTACAGCCCTCTGATTTGTATTCAGCAAAGCCAGACACTACCAGTGTTTATTTATAAATAAATAAATAGCCAGCCAAGTAAGTAAATAGTCCATTTTTAAGCAGAGACATGGATTCACAAGCCCACAAACCCAAATCCAATCTCTTTGCTTGAGCACCAGCAGCTCAAAAACCCGCAGCCGCAGATGCAGCGCTACAGGCCTTTTAGAGACCAGCAATGATTTTTGGACAGTAATCTGGAGAAGCAGCAACTATGATGTTTGCAGGGATATTAGCAAGCAACAGTGTCCTGTCTTGCTTGCAGCATTGAAATTCCAACAGGAGATAAATCTGCTCTTCACCTGTCATTGTGTAATTCCCTCCCTTGCTCATGTAGCATGGTAAACCATTTATGCTCCCTCTTCTCCCCCCTCACTTTTAATTATGCATGCAGATGGGATAAGGGCTCGCTGTCCAAAGAGATTACTCTGAATAAATACTTTAATAACAAGTCACCGCAATTAAGGTAGGGAACAAAAACTTCTTCAATCTATAAAATGGTGTTGAGTTACAGATTTCCTTAACATTTTTATGATCTAATCATTGCTTCTGGGCAAATTCATGTTGCAATCATTTTTGCCAATCATGGCTGCATAAATAACTCACTGCTTTGTTATTCCCTGTTATGACCCTGCTTGGATTTTATTTCTTCTTTTTTCTCTTTTTTTTTTTTTCCTTCTTCTTCTTCTTCTGGGGGAAGGGGACACTTGCCAGGATTTTCTGCTTGCTTGTTTTGCTTTGTTTTAAATGAAAGGCTACACAGAGAATAAGCAAAACCTATTCGGAAGGAAGGAATGGTTGGGTTTTAAAGCCCAGTGTTAAGATCAGTCAGGAGAGTTCCTAGTCCACATTTGTTCAGCATCTGGAAATAGAAGAGGATACAAACAATGGTCTAAACAAGCTAATTGCTTTCCAGACTGACTCTGCCTGAAGCTTGGGCTGTTTTACATTTCAGTTCATTTCGTCAAAGAGCACCAAAAGGCTGAAGTGATTTGTGGTGGTCTCAGGAGTCTCTGCCAGCTATGATGTATATAAAAGGAATTTTTTATTCCGGTTGTAACCATAGGCAGTAATGTTTATAGTAGGTGAACATATTAGCCTGGACGCAGGGCATGAATTTTACTCTAGAAAAAGCCAGTTCATTTATACAGCCTAAGAGTTAAATGTCGGTATTTGAAGACAAATTACAGAGAAATTCATTTAAACCCATGTTATGTGGCAGAATATAAAAACAGACAGTCGTATCTTTATCAGTTTTTTACAGCCCTCTTAATTCACTTTGCTTCCAGCAGCCCCTTCCCCACCAAACAGATTCTACCCTCTTCTCCCTCCAGCAAGTGCACTGCTGGCACACCAACAAGTCAAGTCCCCTGATGGCCCTGGGGGACACGAGTGATGGTCATGCACCTCTCACACTCTTGCCATAATGCTCCCACCAGCCCTGCTTGAAAGCCAGGTGAGACTGCCCTCACATACATCGTATAAACATGCCATAAGAGAGATGCCCAAACCGTGTTTTACGGACCACAGAGCACTCGCAGCGCACGTGATGCTGCCACCTCTTACTTACAGCTGCCAAATTTATTTAAAAAACCGCTTAAGAACATGACATGAAAAATTAACATAAGGAAAGCATGCAAGCAAATCCTAATCATCCAAGAGCAAGTTACGTGATCAAAAGTGAGAAGAGCAGCAAGTCAACACGAGCTCGAATGGAAGCAGAGATACTCCCAAAAATTTTCAAAGACTCAGTCAGGAATGCAACTGTGGTTAAAACTTCCTGTACTGGCAGATTAAAATCTTGTTCAATCAGACAATGACTCTGCACTAAAAACATGTTGTTACAGCCACCAGAGTCCAAAGCCTTGCTTTGCTCATTAAGTAAGTAAACATCAAGCTTCAAATAGGAAAAAAAAAAAAAGGGTTTTTTTGTTGTTGTTGTTGCAGGCGCATGTATAATAGCTCTAACTATGATAATTCTCCATAATGTGCTGGTACATTTACTACTGAATACTTTCTTAAAAAAAAGAAAAAAAAAAAAAGAAAAAAAAAAAGCTTTAATATTAGATCTTACTCTTCCATTCTATTGAATTTTTGCTAAAAGCATCAAGATGATATTTCTCTTTTCCTCCCCCCACCCCCTCCCCCCCACAAATTAGCTAGGCAATAAACAAAAATATTCACGTCCTTCAGATACAGTGGGGGCACACATGTACGATGGGAATGCAGTCCCTAGACAAATGCAGAGGCAATGATAAATATTTTCACAATTTGCTTTATAAAAGAAACAAAGAAACAGAAAATGTTATATGGGTGAGAAAAAAAAACAATAGGACAACAAGTAGTACAGATTTGCATTCCACAGAAAACAGTGTGTGCCTAAATGCTCACGTCAGATATTTCTTAGGCTTTCAGGAGCACAAATATTGGATTTACAAGATGTTAGTTACCTGGGAGAAGTGGTACTTGGCATTTCACTAAATTGTAGTTTTATATCCAAGAAATACACATCTGAACATATCCCAGTAATACATTTCGCGCAGTTTGTTAATAAAGTATTAAGGTTGCTCATGGGAGGGGGGGGGAAGGAGGGAACAAAAAAAAAAAATACACTGTTTCATAAATGCAAAGGTTAAGATTTCAACAGACACATTTACATGTTGTACGGCAAGTACTACATATTTTATAGAATAAATTAGTTAATTTCACCACTGAACGTAAGTCATAGAATTAAGAGTTCATTTATGGCTCTTAAGAGATAATAACCTCAGTGGAGACAGAGCTGGCTTTGAGAAGAGGGACCGCCAGCACGTAGCAGTGGCATGCTTGCAGATTTCCAGGGAGAGAAACATTGGGTAGGGAACAAAGAGCTTCTTACGGGTGAGGCTTCAGGAGAACACACAGCCAAACTACCGTTCAGCTGTTGCCAAAGGCACACTTCAATTCGCTCCAGAAGCCTCACCCCCTCCATCTGCACTAGCTTTGGAGCTCTCCCAAACCCCTTGCTAATCCCCGGGGCTTAGTGAACCGAATGAGTGCATCCAAGGGTCAGTTAAGCACAAGCACTAGCACGAAAGAAGCAGAGGAAACATTCGCCTGGAAGAGGCGGTCACTCCTCTGGTGGAGACCCTCCACCTTGCAAAGTCTTGGTTCTGCTCTTCCTCTGCTAAGCCTCAGGCTTTTGTGTCTGTTAAGACCATACCAACCACATTCACCTTATTCCTTGCTGAAAAAGTTTGCATTGTGCACAGCTGCCTTGCTCACAAGTTGACAGACAGCTACAGATCTTCCCGGAATTCAGAGAAAAATAAAAAGCGGCAGAGAAACGATGGTCTCTAGCACACATCAACCTTCTGTAGCATCCCCATTACAGTGTTTCCGCTGCCTCTTTAACTATCAGTAAAGACCAGCTTAAAAGCTGAAGTACTTTTTTAAAGCATCCAGAAACTTCCCAGATCAACCTCCATCTCTTTCTGTTGGCAAACTCCACCATCCAGCGGCTCGGACACTCAGTGGCTTGTTCATCTAAGAGTGAGGTTTTGAAAAGTAGCAACAGCAGATCACTCTGCAAGGGTGTGCTGTTTGTTGAAGTTCTGCCTTTCCCAAATCACCTTTTCTAGGAGAAAAAAAATAAAAAATAGAGGGTTTTTTTTTTTCTTTTGAGAGATTTTTTAGCCTGCGTCATGTAAGAAGCAGTTGGTTTTACCACATTTTATTTTAAGGGAACAAACTCATTTAAGCAGATTCCAATCAAGGGAACTTAAGGCAGGAAAAAGGTTTTCTACAAGATATTATCACAAGAGTAGAACACTACTAGCAAAGACATTTTTAGGCCGTGAAACTAGTAGCAAAGGCCCTGCTGTACTTTATCTAGGTGAGTACTCCTCACCTAGTGACTTACTCCTCAACGATTTGTCACAAGCACTTCTGGGAAAGGCATGAGTTCCAGCACTCACATTTTACACCTGGAGAAACTGTGGCACAGGGAGCCTTTGGGCACGTCTGCACACACAGGTGCAGCCCAGCAGCCCTGCACATGCCAGCTCCAGCACAGAAGTCTTGTAGCTGCAGGGTAAATCACAGCTCAAGCTCAGCACAAACAGCCCAGATCCATCTTACAGCTGGTTAGCTCTGAGTGCAAGTTTGTCTGCAGCAACCCATGCAGACGTGTCTAAAGAGACTTCCCTAGCTCCAAACAAGATACCAAGGAATCACAGATTCTAATAGTTCCTGACTGTAGCTCTGACTTGGAGCCTTCTTCCCTTCTGATCCTCATGTAGAGGAGAAATCAACCTTTAGTAACATGATCCTCCAGCCCCTATATTCTTGACAGTCTAAGAGCTATTACAGAGATATGCAAAGATGAGAAAGGCAAGGAGAGGAAGGAGAAAGTCAAACCAGGCACAAGTTTAAATTTAAATAAATCAGCAACAACTTCCACTTTGCAGCAGAGATACAAGGAACCTTCAGGGATATCATTTCAGCACATGATAAAGAAAGATTTTCGACATCTGCAATCACAATCCAGTAGCCACAAAACAAGGTTGTATTTTTAATACCTGCTTAAGGACATGCATCCAGAAAGCTGACTAGTTACCATATTAGCAGCTTCAGCAAAGTCCAAACTTTCTACACTGCCTCAGGTAGTCCCTTGAAGACGAAGGCTGTGAAAAAAAACTAGACTGACAAGAAGAAGCTGCAAAGTATCGCTTACACAAGGCTGCTGAAGCTAGGCTGGGCACTGAAAGACCCCAAAGAAAATTCTACTCAGATAGCTGCAGGAAGATATGGGTTTGTCCACTTGCACACCAACTAGGTGTACATAAGCCACAAGAAACCGTGCAACCACAACAACAAAGCACCGATCACATCATGCTTAACTGAATATAACTTGCTTTGATGTTCTAAGTTTGGTTGGAAAAATGGCACTACACCATTTCCAGGGTGCAGCTGGACTATGCCCGACAACATGAACAATGTCAAAGCAAGCCCATATCTATTGGATAGACACACCTCTACATCTATAATTTCAGCACCTTACAGTACTGTGGCATTGCAAGAGTTACCCAATAGCCTGAAAATGCCTTAGACAAGTAAGACTCGTGCTTCATTTAAATGCTTATAATACAAGGGAATAGAGTTTGCAGAGTCTGCAGAACCCCAAAGGGCCACAAAAGCCTCATGGCAAACTCCGCTCTAAGTGTGCTCAGTCTGAAGTGAACCCACGTTTTTCCATGCATCATTCAAGCATATATCTTTTCAGTATTTTGATGTGAGGCAATGAGGTTTATTTTCTACCTTAATATTTTGTATATCAATGGGAGAGATATACCATGCCTTTTGGGAAAGAAGCAATATGTATGCCATTCTGATTTCCACCTGCAGGCTCTCTCTTCTTCCTAACCAAAGAAAGGATTAAAATAATGCCGCTTCAACTACTTACATATGAAAAGTCATATGAATAAAAATAAACTGCTGATATTAATGAATTAACATCTAAAAGGGACACTTTAAAATATAAACTAAGATATATTCTGAGCTCTTTCCTTCAGCATTAAATAATTGCATACTTTATTGCAAGCTGACCCACATTTGATTTTAATATACGATTTGTGTTCTGTGCACATACAGTCCTGCATTTTGACAATCTCGTCTCACAAACATAACAACAGGATTGCATTTCAGGAACCAAACCATCCAGGCACAGATGAAAGTCAACACCAACACATTTCCTCAGCCTTTAAAATTAAGAGAAATAAAATAAGTGCCTTGAACCTATGTGAATCATTGTTCTGTGAAAGGGTAAAGACTAGTAACTTCTATGAAGGTTTATTATCTAAACTCTGAAGACGCTGCAAAGACTGAAGGTAATAAAATGTTTTATGAACAACTTCACTTCACTCCTTCTTATATAACTGAGTTTATGTGGACTGTTTGGCACAGTGATGTTAAGAACCTGTAGGGAACTTTCTGCACAGCCACTTTTCAATGTATTAAAGAAATCATCTGGTGCAGGTCTGAGCATTACGAGCCTTCAATTCAAAACACAATCTCCTCCTGATTCAAAATCCTCAGGAAGCACATTTTTGAAAACACTTTAAAGAAGCAAGTCACATACAATAAGATAGAGTGATCTCCAATCTGAAGCCCAACAGTTACGTTTTAATTTCCACTTGAATATTTTAATGTTGTTATCCAGTCAGTAAATTAACTCCAGATGCAAGAATAAAAAGGGAAGATGCACAGGGAGAAAGGTCGTACGGTCCACAAAAGTTAAGAACTTCACTTTTGTTTGAAGCATCAGCATTATGTTGGTGAATACCACAGCTCTCATATCAAGGAATTGCTTAATACATTTCCATTCTGTTTGAAGGGAAATTAAATTTACATTCTTTGGGAATATGGTATTGTAATTAGTTCATGACTTGATTACACTTTGAAGTGAGCCAAGACTGCATATGGTGCATACAAATCAGTTAAGTTATGGTTACCTAACCTTAAGGAGAACCACAGGGTTCAGCATAAAGTTAGGGACAAAGCCAGGGCCGTCCTTAAGACCTTTCAGGTCTGAAGCATATGTACAAAACCAAATTCAAATCTATTCTCTGGACTTAATGACGTCAGGTGGGAGCAGAAATAAAAGACAGTTTCCTGTAAAGCTGAACAAGTTGTTTTTGGAAAAAAGATGAAAAATAAATCTGTTTCCACCCATACCACCTGTAGGACAACTGATAAAACTGATCCTAAAATAAAGCAATCAGAAAAATTCCTACCCAGGTTAAATTCACCAGTACGACTCATTCCTGGTATGTGCAGTTGTAAAACAAATGCTTTTATAAACAGCCTGAGTTTTACGCCATCCACCAAGGTGCTCTGTTCCACCCAGATGATGCAGCTCCAAAGTTTGCTTTAAACATACTGAAAAACACTGAGATACAACAGCACGCACGTGCTGCATCTAAACCTGGACAAACAAAAAGATAACAAGTAGGACTTAAAGGGAGGAAGGAAAGCATTTAAATGTAAAACTAATTCCCAACATCACATATGAACTCAGAGAAATCTCTGTCATTCTTCAAAAATGCAAAAGCACTTTAGGGTACAGGATTTGATCCTGTGCATAATAAATCCTTTCCACAGGATATGCCAATCATACTGGGCAGCTTATCTGCCATGTGCTCTGGTTCAAAGGTGGGTAAGGACAAAAACATCGCACACCATCATATGCCAGCAGATGTGCCTCGATCAATAAATGCAAATACCATCTCGGGGCTTGCACTTTCCATTTCAAGTGGAAAGCTCATCTTCAGTCTTATCTTCATTAATACAAACAAAAGGATACTTACAAGCAAAGAAAAAGGAAAATAAAGGTTTATTCTAAAAGCCCAACTGTGCTAACGACTTTTTCTAATGAAAAGGAAGGAAGACTAAAACACACACACAGGATAAGTTAGGCTACTACTCATGCCAGCGAAAATGTGTTTTCATAACAACTAACACAAAGAATCTGATGACAGAATAATTAAGAACCTAAGTGTGCAACACACAGACCGCACAGATCATTGTAAGCAGGTACTGGCCCTGGCACGAGTCATTAAAAAAAAATTAGTGTGGCTTCAGAACTGCGATGGCAGGAGATTTTCCCCTCTGGTAAGTTTGAGTTTGTTCTAACACAGCTGCTCCTTTTAGGGGAGCACTGCCAATGTCAATAGCAACTTTCTGAATTCAAAGATTTCTCTTGGCAATTGCTTAGATGGCACAGCTACCCAGCCTCTTCCACTAGAAACTGTTAAGGAACTTGTTACTTACACATTTGTGTATCAGCCAGTAAATATATGGTCCTTTTTTGTGGCAAAAAGGAGCCTGGAGATTCAGCCCTATGCAGTTTCTGTGCAAAACAGCCCCAGCACCAGAGAACAGCACCACACATTTCATCATGTACAACAGAAAATAATCTCAACCTGCACAGTTTCAGAATACGAAGCCGAATAAGCAGGTATTACACCTATCACTACCCACACGAAAACAGCGCTATTTTTCCTTTTACATATTTAGAGCACAAAATTAAACAAATAAAAGGAACACTGCATAATTTAGCTTTCATTTTCTATCAAATTGCTCATAATTGTAACCATAAAATGATAATATTCTACCATATGTGCAACTGCAAAGCCGACAAAAGCACTGGTCAGCCCCTGAGAGAGCAAAACTGGACCTGTCGCTCCACCTAGCGGCCACCTCGGAGATCGCAGCCCGCGGGATCAAACTTGCACCGAGCGCTTGTCAAATTTGGAGGTTAATTTTCTTACACAGAGGGATCTAACGCTTCGCTTTGAAACATGAAAATCCGCCGTGCAATCCTCCTCAAATTACACTCCTCCATCCACACGGTCGCAGTTTTACATAAAGCACCTATCACTGGAAAGACTTGCTGTTTCAGTGGCAGGCCTTTGTGAGAATTACAAATCTTCTCCAGTAGCCATTGCTACTGTTTACACAAAGCCGTTTGTCATATCAATACTCCTTGATATTAGAGCAGCCATGTTCTTTACTCTAATTTGACAATGGAGCTCCTGGCAGAGGCCCGAGGAGAGATAAGGTGCTTTTAGCCTATGTGTGAATTGAGGTATGTGAGAAAGGATTCTCAGCCTGTTATGCTTAGACACAGTAACAGGAGTTATTTAACGGGATAAATGTGAGCTGGAGTCAGATGCGTGGAGAAAAGGGGATGAAAAGGCAAAAGAGAATTGAATGTAAGACCTGAACTTACTGAAGGCACAGCTACAGCACCTCTATCTCAAATAAAGGGCATGCACAGTATATCAAAAACAGAATGAGGGTCTAAGACCACAGAGCATCAACTCTTTTTATAATGGAGCTAATCATGTTTGGACTCAGCTCCTATCGGAATGGGGATCACCTGAGAATACACAATGGTGTCTGTCTTGTTGCTCCTTTGCAGGAAAGAATCAATCATCATTCCTAATTTTATATAGTTGATGTCAATCGCTGAACCTTTTTCTTGCAATTCTCAAATGGGAATAATGCTGACAGAGAAAAGCAGACTCTGTTTCAGCAAAGTAGGCAGATCCCACCACTTTCAAGAGATTCCTTGGACAGGTCCTCACTGGAAGGAAACCTGGCAATGACAGAGAATTATTTTGTTTGCTTCTATCCCACATGTCTGCCTCTCTGTATCTTACACAGCCTGCATCAAGCTTGGTGTCGTAGTTTCAGCAGGAATTGATCTCTTCTGAGCGCCTGGTATGACGCTGTGTTTTGGTTCCAGGAGACAAAGCAATCCTGGTAACATGCAGGTGCTTACACTCGCTGCTAAGCTGTGCTGCACAGAGCCAAGGCCATCCTCAGCAAAGGGCCCGAGGAGCTGGCAGGGAGCAGAACTAGGACAGCTGACTTCCACTGGTCCACAGGGACATTCCCCACATATGACATCACGCCAAAGGACTTTTGAGAGGGATGGGATCCACCTTGCTCTCTCCTGTTATCCAAGGGCTGGGCACTGGTTGGGGGTGGTAAGCAATTTCTTTTGCATCATCTGTTACATGCATGCATAATAAATATGTCATAATTATTATCCTTTTCCTTTTCTTTGTCTTAGCAAATGTTTAACCTCAACCTATGAGTTCTACTTTGTTCTTCTCTCCCCTATCCCACTGGGAAGCAAGCAAACAATTGTGTGGTGTTGAGCTGCCTGCTGGGTTAAACCACAACACGTGGATATTTCAACTTGCTTTCCCCCACTCCTCCTCCCTTTTTAAGCCAGAACATACTCAGACGGAAGCATATCTGACTACTGCAAATGGTACAAGAGGTGAGATTAAAATCTACAGACACTGATGGACAGAAATACAAAAAATACCAGCAAGTCCAGAAACCTTGTCCTTATGGAACTGCCTTCAGTGTTGTAACTGGAACAGCAAGAATGTAAAAACCACAGATCATTCTAGGTAATTTAATTTATTTCTTTTAGAAATATTGCTATTTTGACAGTCTTTCTAACCCTGTTAGAACACAATCTGTTTGCAGCACTGCTGATGAAAGAAACGCAAGCGCTTCTTTTCCTAAAAGGCAGCTGAGGTCAAATCAAATTCCGTACAAGCATTAATGGTAGTTTTCAAGAAGGGGTCCCCCAACAAAAATAAATAAATAAAAAGGAGATCATTCCATGTAAGTGTTGCAAAGATTTTCTTCTGCATAACATATGCTGTACACATCTCTACACACAGAAGTGATCCAGAATGACATCAAAGACTTCAAAAAGTTAGTTCTTTCCCATAAAAACTGCCCTTAAACACACCAAACTGAAGAACACTGGTCTCACTGAACAGAAGCCAGTGAAGAAAAGATTTAGTAACAGCCTCATTATAAGGTTCATTGTTGTAGGACTATTTAATATACAAGATTAACACATCTTATCTCCCACTTTCACTGAAACCTATTATACCCCTCATTAATACATGCACATTTCTACATCATTTACAGTGCTGAGGTCTCAAATAATATTGTCTGAAACAGGGTGTGTTCTGCTGCTTTTCCTGGTGGCTGTCTCTTTTTCCAATAACAGCATTCCAAAATAAACCTCACAGCTCAAAACGGAGGACATGACCAGGTAAACTAAACAGGGATGTATAAACTGAAATAAATTAAAAGTAATTTTTTTTGCCTACAGGATTTCGTTTCTTGGCTTAGGTTCTCTCATACCCAGACCAAAAGGCAACGCAACTACACACAGCAAGACAGGAAACTTCCACCTTCCCTGTGTAATGGATAATGACATTCTTTCCTCATTACAATTCAAGATTTAGGAAGTGAACCACAGCTCCTGAGATTAACAGGCATACACATTTCTTCCTATCTGGATCACTGGAATAGAGAAGGAAGCTATACCATGCAAACAGCACACCACTGTCCCAGGTTAAACACACAGAAATATTTACACTGCAAAATACACCATGACAGAGCAGTACCATGTACCTTAGCACTATGGGGGGTGGATCAGATAAGGAAAAAATAGACATTTTTACATTCTCACACAGCTAAAAGTATCAGCTTGGTCCTTATTCTTACACAACAGGGAGACCTGTTTTGTGCCAGATACATGCAAGGGCTCGTTAAGACACAAACACTCTGCTTCCGCTGGAAGCATTTCAGGACAAAGAATACATTTGTCCAGAAACAGAGCAAATGGTTTCAGATGTCAACACTGTTCCGTACTCCTGCCCACCAGGTTCCAGACAAACAAAAGGAGGTGATTTTCTACAGAGTTCACCTGTACTGTGAAACTACTCTCCATGGGGGGGCTCTGAATGTTTACATCAACACCCCTAGATAAATTCGTAAGAAAAAAGAACATTTGGCGCTATTAAATAGAGAGATATATTCTGACTCCATTTCTGAATGGCAGGTTTATACACGCTGGGAATCAAGAAGACTTTCAAATCAAATGATTAATATTTATTTGAGAGGAATAAAATAAATGACCTTGGAATGATTCCACTGGGAAGCAAAGACAACTTCCAGGAGACCCATGTACAATGCTTGGGATTTTCTCCTGCTCTTGGAGAAATAAGATGCTTAATCTGGCTGATTAGTTTTCCATTGGAAAAAAGGGTCTTTCCAAGAAAACCTATGCACAGAGTGACAGTGACCCATCCACATTCTCTTCATTCTTTCTTGGAAGTTTATTTTGCCTTCAGGTAAAAACAAGCTTCCTGAAGCTCTACAAGTACAATCTCCTGGGGGGAAAAAGAACCCCATAAACTTCTCATCCTTATATCCTTACACTTATTACCACAGGATAATAGCTGGCATTCTGGAGGTGTTCCCAGTTTCTTATGTGGAGCATGCCAAGATACGCAGCTGGATGAGTATCAGCCAAGGAAGTCTAATGTAATGGTGGGGAAGAGAGAGAACCTCTTCTCCATAGGTAGGGCTTTTTTTCTTCCCACATTCCTCTTAAAAGAACATTACTAAGTGTTAGCCTTTAGGACATCAGCGCTGGAAGCCCTTTGCTCCAGAAGTTAAGAACGCTAAAAAAATCAGAAGCGTTCATCAGAATTAAAAATAGCTGAAAAGAGTTTGCACAAAGACAGCTACTGGCAGCGAGAAAATGATACTTTCAGATATCCTTCTCCCACTGGATTAATATTTGAGTAAGCAAATAGCTCTTTGGCAAATTCTTCTATTATTGGAATACAGACAGAATCACAGTAAGATGCTTCCGTGCATACAGCCACACTCCATAAATATAAAAATGGGAAATCTGTGATCCAGTGCATCTGCAGATAATGCAGGGCTCACCATAGATGCTTGGAAGAGCTCAGTCGAGTCAGTTACTGAAAAGGCTTTCTTATAAAATATATTCCCATGATTGTCATAAATTTCTGAGCCATCAAACCAAAGACATTAGAAGGAAATGGAAAAAAAAAATGCTCAAGAAACATTAAAAATTTTATACCTTAAGGGACTATAAATATCTGATAAATTATGGGTATTTTCCAGACCAACAGGTCATTAAGGTAACCTGCACACCAAGGCATACTGCAACGTCTGTTTCTCATCAACAACTAGGAAAGGAAAAATTCATGTACAAGACCGCCTTGCAAGGGCCCTAGGCACAGTCACTGGCTTTCAAGAAGAGTACTAATAAATAAAATAATAAATCCAGAGAACTACTTACTTTCCTCACAGAAGTTCAAAATACAAGACAAGAAAGTGTTCTGCATCAGTAAACTGGAATACAAGATCCTGCAGATCTCAGGTGATATTTCTGCCATATCCCAGGCACAAACAAAAGCTTTCAGCAAACAAAGTGTTCCCATTGATAAGCATTGGTGAGACCACAGAGGAGTGATTGCTCCCAAAGAATTAACTTCAAAAGTGCAGAGTTAACTTGGAAGCCAAGATCGTAGCAGAGCTGCTCAGTACCTTTCCTAAATTTCAAAAGATCAAGGAAACACTCTTGCTTTTTACATCTCTAATGGAAATATTGTCCGATGTTAACAGTTAGGAAGATCCATCCCTCCAGTACTTGAATACCTTACAGGTATCAATGGAGAAGGCGGATTGGCATCCTACACTCTAAAAGAAAGAATATTTCTTAAAGGAAAAACTGAGCTGCAGAACACTTCTGTGATTTTGGAAACCTTGCTGAAGTCTGTGAGTGCAGGTAAAAGAACTCACGTGCATCAGATCTCAAAGCACTTCCCACTACAGCTTGTAATGTTGTTGTTTCAGGACTATTTTCTGAACTACTGTGCCCTGCAATAGCAACGAACCATTGTGGCCAGACTCACTTCATAGTCTAATGTCTAGCTAAACCAAAGATCTGTGTTTACACGTGTTTGTTGTGGGGTTGTTTTTTGTTTGTTTGTTTGGGGTTTTTGTTTGTTTGTTTGTTTTTATTTATGTGTTTGTTTGGGGGTTGTTTTGACTGTTTTCATAGTTTTCCCCACTGAGACATTTCATGTATTCCCTCCCTTGTCCTTCCAAGGATTAAGATGAGAGAGAAGTGAAGCAAGTTAGGGGCAAAAATTAAAGCATAACAGTACCTTAACACATCTGCCTCTGAAGTGAGAGGGAACAGACACAGCACCAAAACATCTTCAGATCTGACAGGTTGCTCTGCTACCGATCTGCACTAGCAGGTGAGACATGTCACTCCGTGACAAGTATCAGAAATAAAGGAGCTTAATGAAACTGCAAGTGTTTTAAATGATTTCTCTCTATCATGAAACAGGAGACAACAAGCAGTTCTAACAAAGCATGTAGAGATTTTTCTCCCCAGAGCTGCAAAGCTTTAGAATTAGCACTTTGTGTGTGCATGTTCTTTTAATGTCTGCATTTATTAAGGAGCAAAACAACCATGCATCTTAAATGCCAAAGAAACACGGATCCATAAATAATGCCACATTCCTATTGGTACCTAATCTAAATATTTATGTAGTAATTTACCAGCAAAAGATGTAAACGATTCTTTAAATGTTACATTGTACTAAAGGTTAACCACGTGATATGTTTTTACTATGAGGCTCTGAATTATGCTGAAGACAATTTTTTGTTTCCCATGTAAGTTCTAGCGTTGAAATGGATAGTCAGAGACAAGGAAGTTAGTCACTTCTCCAGGACGAGTGCTGAAGTTCCACCTTACTCACTATTGTTTCAGTCTGTCTAGCCATAGGCCATGCATCTCAGCAGCATACTGAATCAGAGAGCAAGGACCACCTTCTTCACAACCTGTAGCACTGAAACAGATCTATTGGTGAGGTTTAGTTCCTGCCAGAAGACTAATGATGCAGAGTTTTGCTTACAAATGAAACCTCTATTGGCATAAGCAATGACCAAAAAAAGCTTTGTACAAACTCTGATTAAGAGAAACACAACATGGAACGTCAGAACAGTCCCACTACAAATACATGCCCTCTGATTTCTAACAAAAACTTAATCCTTCTCTACCCCGATCTTCAAGTGGAAATTCACCATCCACTTCTCACACATTCTTCTGAAGTCTCACTTCTCTTTCACTCCACATCCTGCAACAGTCATCATCATGTATTTATGGCCTTAACTATTACTTTTGGCTCCTCCTTCAGCTCTCACCATCATGCCTTCTGTTCCTAAAAGCTTTAACATTAGACAGTTTCCAACTTATCTTCTATTTTCTCACTTATACAAGTCCTTCTTTAGAGATATTATTTCTGCTGACTTCTTTTCCAGTTCTCTTGATCTCTACATCACCTTCCACACTGAATACTTTCTTCATGTCAACACTTTCCCCAGATAGCAGACCTCTAAAGATCACTACAGCACTGGCCAAGTAAGAAGCGATACAAAGATCTTTAAGGTGTTTTGCATTTTCACTAACAGATCACTTCCACTTACACTCAATTGAATAAATTCCATACTTGTGTTAAACGTTTCTCCCCTATTAATTTACCTCATTTTCCAAGACAAAAATGGAGGTGCGACAGAAAACACACTTGCGTAGTTTTCTAGGAGGAAAATATTTTCCACTGTTTGGAGAATAAGAACAAATTAAGCAGCACTGTCAACATTACCACCTCCTACACTGGAACTCTTGGGAGAAGAAAAGTTCTCCAGCACTACACACGAAGTACTCACAAATAAACAACTCAGTGCTTTTATTCAAGTAAGAATAAAAACAATAAGAATGGTTAGAAAACACAGCTCAACTTATTTACGTTTCCTTTATGACTGCTAAAGCACAACTCCCCCTAGCTCATCAGTAGATAAGCCCTGTTTTGTGTTTTTTTTTTCCCAGATATAGCTAATCAGAGTAACATGAGTAGGTCTATTAGTGTTCCCTGCTTCGGCGAGACATGAAGTGCAGACTTATTGATGGAATCTGCATTTTTGGGTCTCATCTGTTCTGCTTGAGTAAGTTTACCTATCTGAAGCAACATTTTCAGGCACTGGTATTTTGAGCACCATTGCTCTTTGGGGCTATCTTTTACCTCTACCTCACCATATCTAGATCTAGAAACCTCAAGGAAAAAAAAAATGCTAGAAGCTAAACATTCCTTCTTAAAATGCAATAAAATCTCTCATTTCAGTAATATACTGAAGTACTCAGAATGTATTACAGCTGATCAATGCAGAAAAGAGGTACAGAATACCACCGAAAATACAGCTTATTTGTATACACACCATCGTTAAATATGTTGTTGGAATTAAGTAGCTTTCATAAAAGAGATTCATAGCGATTATCAGAGGTAAAAGCAATCCTCTCCAATACAGATGTTTACTTCCTGTTCAAAAAACTACAGCAGGAAACTGCCCTGTTACAAATAATTGCCCAGCATCAACCATAGCACTTGTATTTGTTCCCTTCAAGTGTACAAGCTGTAACAAAGAAATACATGTTTTTTTTTCCTCAGTATAACTGAATTTATGTAAAATATCTTGTCAATAAACAAATGCCTGCACCTGTATATTGTTAGAAGCCTTCCAATTCCATCTCTTCTGTTTCTAAGTGGAACACAGAATTAGTCATCTCTAGGAAACAGAGAGTATTAGCTTCTCATCTCAAAAAGCCCTATTAAAGCCCATTTGAGAGAATACAGGCCACTACTTCACTGTGTTTTTCCTTTCGATGCCTCTTAATAGCTAGGCTCGACCTCAATATTGGTATCTGCTGAGCACACTCTTATGCAAAGCCTATGTGCAGACCTATCTAAAGCAAGTGCATCCATCCGTTTTGTTGCAAAGGGCTGGGAGAAATCTGCACACAGGCACAGTTCCTTCCCGATGTCTGGTTTTACTTCTTGCCTTTTTCTTTTGAAAAATAGTAGAGGTGGTGGAAATGTCTATTACGTTTCTTAGATTTCACTACGCACCTTCTGTATCTTAGAACATGGCAAATACAGTCTCTACACAATATCCCCAGTACTTACGATGCAAAATACTTTATGACACTTCTAGCTCTGGGAAAAGAGAAAATGAAGCATGAAATAAGAAATATACTAGCAGAACAATACTCATTGACACTGGTTAAGTCTGTATACTACTGCACAGGGAAAGCATTAGCATTTGGGGGTTTAGGCTATTTTTATGTTTTAACTACGTTTGCCCAGCTTTTCTGATGTTAATAGCATGTTAGTTCTTCCAGCTTTTCATGCAACATGCAACCCAGAATCTAAATCGATCAAATATATCTAAATGTGTTCTTATTCAAGTGTCAATTTATTTATTTACTTATGGCTATCCAAGGAATGTAATTCTCCTCACTGTTCTTCATAAATCTCTCACCCCTGCAAAAAAGATGATCACTTTTTTTGGAAGAGTCTGATCCTGAACACAGAACTAGCAATAATCTTTTCCTTCCTAGCAAGAGCCAAGATAACAGATTCACAAACAAGAAGGCCATAAATATAGGATAGAACTCATAAAAGAACAGTGCAACTGAACAATGATTGAACTGAGTTGAGAAAGTTTTTAAAAATTATTCCTTGCTTCCCATAGCGCATACTGAAATTGAAAGAATATGTCACAAAAAATCATATCCTTAAAGTCCAGAATATACAAGCGATATACAATTTAACTTGTACTAATTTGGCAAACCTTATACTGATACTGGATAATATGCTCTTGCACTCCATTTTCAATGAAAAACAGCTAACTAAAACTCTTACAGAAACATACGCAGGCAACAACAGAACTCTAAAAATGCTTACAACTAACAAGTAAGAGTTGGGCAAAGTCAAATTAAAAGAAAATGCACTGCAGAGACAGAATGAATGCTTTTCATCCCAGTCTTCAAAACATCAGCCCCAAACTGAGAGCAGTCTGAACTGACAGTTCACAGCACCTGATCTGGCATTCAGCTGGGAAGGCACGGGGTCTCTGTGCCTAAGAAAATGTACGGAGGCAAGTAAGCAAACTGGAACCAGACTAACACCTTACACCAACTAACCAGCACTGCAACAGAACATATATAAGCTCCATGTGTCACATATGGGATAAATGCAAATTCACAAAACCACATTCAATACCACAATTTGCTTACCTTGCACTATAAACCAGTACTACAACTAGCACAAAAATCCAAGTCTCACTTGCACTATTTCATCCTCCCTTGTGGTTGAGAGAAGACCTTCCTCACTTTCTTTTCCCTATTTTCTTTTTCCTCCATATCCTAGAGGAAAGAAGACAAAACAGACCAGCACATCACTGGGTGGACTACAGTTACAAATCTGTCTATAAGTCATTATAGGTAATCCACAAAGGCTTCAATCTTTTATTACTGATTTGCTTAAATAGTACATCAGACGTGCTCTAATGCAGTGTGCAGCCTGGATCATGCAGCCCTGATTTATCAAGGGCTTTCTCATCAGGTATTATTTAAGGTATAAAAGGCATTAAAAAAGTGAAAACAAAGATAAAATGCTACAGCATTCCTTACCAGCAGGTGTGATACAGTACTGACAGTACCACAGCTATAGCACTGGCAATTTATACTGTGAATGAATAATACAATGTTTAAAAATCACGTTTTTGTTTTCTTTCACCGGCCTGGGGAAGGGTCACTTACCCCCCTTACACCTCTCTTCACATCTACCTGGACGTTCTTTCAAGGGACAAGTGGCCTTTTCAAAATTTCTGACAGATTTTCAAAGATCACCACTCACATCTTGCAATATTTCCAAAGTACACAAGGAAGCATCCCAACTAACCTTTACAGGTTGAGAAAATATAAATAAACTACACAGTTTAGGGCATCAGAAAATTATCTTTGCAGCAATCTTATATATAAACTGCCACAAAGGGACTATAGTATTTTATTCAATTTCCTAAAGGCAGGAGGCTCTGGACACTGACAGGGGAGACAGAAAAAACAAAAGACAACTTTCAACATCCAAAGCAGGTAATGCTTAATGGGTACCACATAGGTATATTTTTCATTTTGTTCACAAAAAGCAATGAAACTTATCCATACAATGCAGTACTGAAAAAAAGGATGCTTAAATGCATTCTCTGTACGCATTTGTTAGAAATGTCTTGGATTTCTCACCACACTAATGAACACTTCCTAAACCATCCTAAAATAACCTCACACCACAAACAACACACACCAGTTACCACGGCTGAGATGCTGACATTTGCTGCAGGGCTCGTACTGCTGCACTGAACTGGGGCACATAATCCACCTCTCTTTTCTAATTTGACTAGAATCTATTCCAGCCTGTAGAAGAACTGTAATCTTAACTGCACAATATGTATATTTTTCCCTTGATTGCGCCTACTTGTTCTTTCAAGGGCATTCCCATTAGGAACAAACACTTCTCCATCCTCTCTCCCCCTTAAAGCAGAGTGAAAATAATCATATCAAGGGAAACTTATTACTGTTTCCAAATTGCGTCTGGCTCTCAGCAGGCACACTCTCCAGGCAACAGTTTTGCCGCTACATTATGACTAATTTTTTTTTTTTTTTCCAGATGACATTTTGTACTGTAAGTAGGTAGAAGAAGGACAGATAGATGTGATTTGGGATAAGATAGAACCTCCTCTGCCAAGTGAAATAGCAGTGTCTCCCTTCCCTTTGCATCCTCCTTCAAAGAAATTTTGTTTTCACTCCAAAGAATAATTTCTTAGCACATTGCCCACATTCAAAGCACAGAAACACTGATCCTTTCACAAATTAACTTCGTAAGAGAAAGATGAAACCTGTTGTTTGCTCAAATTTGGAGCTCACACTTACTTTGTGTCATGAAGATACAAAAAAAAAAAAAAAAAAAAGGCAGGGGAGAGAACAAAAGAAACCCAAAAAGCAGTCATGATTTCCAGCTACCTGGACAGAGCACATGTTGTCTAATGCTGCCATCTGCTGTCCTCGTATAGTAGCAGTACATCTCTGGCGACAAAAACAACAATTTTCAGGAGTATTATCCTGGCTGTTCTCCTCTACAACTAGTATCTCCTGGATCACCATTTTGAAAAATCAAAGCCTCTCCACTTTCTTTTCTATTTATATGTATGGATTTCTACAATCCTTACAAATAGATGTACCAGTGTATTTAAAATAAACTGTTTCTGCCAGACAAAAACCAATAAAATAAAACAATAAAAGAAAATAAAAAACAAAACGTCCATCAGAACGAAGTGCTGTACCTCTTTGAGAAGGAGACAAAAAGCAATTTTTAAATTAATTTGAACTAACGCCGCCAAACCTGCTTCAATATCAAGTCGCAACAATTCCTCAAAGTCGCACATAATACTGAACAAGCTTATCCAAATACATACCAGGAAATTTAGTGTAGATTTTTCAAGAGAATATATCCCAACACAAACATCAAATTTGGCAAGGCAAAACAACCAACAGAAAGGGCTCCGTATTTTAACATTCATATTTAACAAATCCTTAGGAGTACAACAAGCAGGGAAAATAGATTTCTTTTTGGTGTAAGGAAAGAAGGACATAAACAACACTGCAAAAAATTAGGTAAATAAGAACAGAGAGCACTGCAAATCAGAAAGCAGGAATTGTGAGCCAGGTTTTAGCCTTTAGTCTGTAAATATAAGAACAGCAACTCTCAAATTGCCTGCAAGTGAGGCTGCTCATTGCCATCCTGCCTACTGATAACCCTCAAAGCACAGCTCCTACTTGGAAGAGTATTTAGTTTTCTATGAAGGGCAAGTTCAGAGGTATTACCCAGATGTATCACTCTTAACTGAACATTGCACTGTTCTTCATTAGCCAGAAGTAGATGCATGGATGTATTTGTCCACTATAGGATCTTGTGTTCCTAACATGAATGGCACACTTGCTCCTCTCATCACATCTCCCCAAGTAGCAGCAGGATTCCTGTCCACATGCAAAGGCTTTCTGGAGAAGCTGAAGCAGTCATTCTTGTCGATTCCAAAACTCAGGCATACAGCCCTCCCACATTCATAGCACCCATGTCCTTCCTGCTCATGGAACTGAGAAACAAAAACCAAAAAGAAATATATGAGAGTGAGAGATAACTTGATGAAGGTTTAGGAAAATGTACTACAGGCTTGAAAGGAAATAAAGACTCAGTTAAAAGACAGCTAAACAGCATCCTCAGTCCCTGCATGGTGCTTAAGTCCCACTTCCCTCTTTCTTCGGAGCACCTTCTCATGTAAAATAAAACAAATCTGTAAGCTAGTTCCTTAAAAATTATTTTGGCCAACAAAGACTAACACCTTAGAACAAGTGTTCAAATACCTCAGCTGAATTATGAGATTTTAAAAATTACTGATGCAGTCAGTTTTACAGTGGTGGTGCTCCAAAGATTGTCAGGAACAAAGCCTTGAAGTCACAAAACCCTTTTCGAAGCCTGGCTCCAAGCTGCTATCGCTTTTAATTTTCAACTATTATGTTCAGCAATTGTAAGTGAAAGGGCTTGATATGCCTGAAGCACTTTGAATCAAAAATAAATAAAATAATAATAAAAAAGAAGATCCTGTGATTTAGATCCAGCTTCTAAAAAAAACCACAATTAAGATGATTTACGCCAGGCTTATTTCTTTAACTGTATGGAAGGGAAGGATTTGTAAAGAACAGAAAAATCTGTATGAGTCATTTAAATATTGCAGATATGAAAGGCCACGTTGCTGCAATACAGGCCTTTCTAATTTTGATTTCTGTTCCTTATGACTAGCAAGCATCACTGAGCAGATTTAGTTATTTCTTCTAATTCTCCAAAAATAGGCTGACCTTGGTCACTAAAATCTTTCCATTGGCTAAGCTAAACAAAATCCTTTTTTCTTATGTACTTGTGGCATCCTTCAGTACTATGTCTGTGTCCTCATTCAGGAATTCATAGGTTTTCAAAAATGTCACAAGTCAGGAGGCCAATCAAAATCAAATCACTTTTCCCTCAGTAGGTCTTCATAACACATTCAGCTTGCTGTGTTTTCCATTGTTTTAAATATGTAATGTTCTCTTCAATTTGTAAGTTTTTAATTGGAACCACAAGAAAAGCAATTGTTCTCACATTTTTGGTAACTCTTGGGAACACAGCATCACTACGGGCTTGTTACTGAGTTATTTTACTCAGTAGGGTCTGTCAGTTTGATGCAGTTGTTTGCACCATCATTTTTTCTGGTCACAATCATTTCACTCAGACTTCTCCTATATCCTATCTACTCTTTTATTAGAGACAGGGACAAGCAGACTTTTATCACTGCTCACTGTCTGTATCACTCCATTTAAGTACACACTACTTTAGAAATTCAGACACAAAACGGACAGAAGGTACTTGATCCAAATAATTTACATTTGAATGTAAACTTTGCAGTAAACTCTCCATCTCATTTCTCTCCTCGTCATGATTGAAAAGGCAACTCCTAAAATTTTTATTTTCTCTGAAAAACATTCCCCAATTCTTCCTAAGCTAAGTCATCTAAGGAAACCCATGGTTTCAATTCAGTCTAATGGTTGGTCTTGGTTGTGTCTATGTCTCAGCTGTCATTTCTTTGCTTCAACTACTTACTGCATACTCTGTTTCCCTACTTTGCTGTCGACACTGTTTTCAGCCTTTACTCCCAGTGCTCTTTGGGTTCAAACAAAACCTTACACAGGAATTAACATTAGCTTGCCCTCTTCATTAATGGCTCCTCTACGATCCCATCTATTAAGATGCCATTTTTAATTATACTGGTTCGCAAGATCTTTGGACAGCAAGTGTACTTAAAACATTGAAAACATGCACGGTTAACACCAAAGCAGCAATACAGTTCCAAGCAAGTCACATTTGAACTAGAAAATATAAGGCTGCGGAAGTTAAAACACCAGTGCTTTGAATTAAATTTCAGATTAAACAAGGCAGTAGATCAGAGATCTCCAGTGTGCCATGCTCAATATAGCTCACATTGCTACAATAAGCAGCAAGCAGTGCTCTGGCAGAATATTCCAATCGGCTTTCAAAATAAATCTCAAGTAGGGGGTGTAATAATCAAGTTGGTAAACTCAATTTGAACATGAAACATATTGATTTCTTCTGTGGCTAATCACCATCATGATTCTAAATTATAAAGATCAGAAATTCTCTTCTCCCTCAATGTGTACAGTAAATTGCAAACCAACAACAGTCCACAGAGCTGTAATTGCTATCCTAACAGGATAAAAACGCCTACTTGTCCTGTTGTTTTTGTCAGTCCATCTTCTCTGTATTTTTTCCCTCTGCTTGTTTACTTTACCTGCTTATTTATCACAAATGTGAACTTTATTGCAGAGAACTATCTCACCGCTCCGCAAGTGGAATAATTCCTTGAATGGTCCAAAAATATGCTCTTTCTTGCAACAACAGATTGCACAATTTTATATTAGCCAATACTCAAGATTAATGACTAATATATTCCACATATTCCAGTATTGCTTCTTTATAGTTGCATTTCATTTCAACTGAGTATCTTCCTGGACCTTATGTATCTTCATGCATCCCTTTTGTAACTGATTTTTTAAAGTACAAACATCCCATTTCAAGTTCCTCCACAAATACAGATTTTTACTAAGAGTTCTGCAATACTTAGGCAGGAAGATAAGCATTATCAAACATCATTATTACAATGCAGAACTAACTAGATCCATCACAAATATCTGTACCTACATTGAGTTACTCGGTTGCATTTCAGCCCTCAGATTTCAATTCCAGTATGTATTTTGATTGTGAATTCTTCAGGCTTTCTTACCAACCTGATTTATCTGACAGTTTAGATACCATTAATACACACATACTCTACAGCTTGGATTATTCTTTCCAATTCTATTACTCTGTATTTTTCCAAATTTAACACTATGCATGGACAGTGTTGACTTAAGTGTGGCTGACAATACATCCACAAAAGAAAGCGTCACACATCTTTGTTGAGACTTCTGCAATAAAAAGCTAAGCTCTGTCTGAAGACAGTAACTGAGTTAAGTTCACACAGGGCTCACTTTCGGGGCATGAAGAATGGCAGTTTTCATTTTGCTTTTGTAAAAGATACCATCATCCACAGCAATAATGTTGAAGCTGTTCATTCTGAAAAGAATCTGCCACATTCAGAGATGAGGGCACACAATAAGGGAAATCAGGACTCAGTAAACAACTGAGATTTGGCTCAAAGTATGAATGCAAATGCAACTATGACAGGCTAGAGCATTAGAAGATCCTGAACTATGAATTTCATCTTTAACTTCCACTATGAGATAAAAATGGTAAAGATTACTCTTCAGTAAAGAACTGTCTTGAAAATTATAGCAGGAACAATTATTAAATATCCTGCATTAACTTATTTTTCTTAAATGCCATCTGCAAAGGGAAAGCACATTTAGAAAGAATGGCATGTCCTCTTAAAAGAGGGAAAAAATACCCCACAGATTATGCTTATTCTCAACACTCACCAAAAGAAAGCATAGACCTTCTCAAGTTATCACTTAAATTGTGATTTCATTATAACTGAGTGCTTTAAATGAAACAAAACAGCTCCTTCAAACCATATGCCCTGATACTAGCACACAACACAGCATTTTTGTTCCAACAACATAGATGATACTTTTAGAGAAATAATTATGCTTTTTTTTTTAACCAAGGGAAGCACCCATCCTGCCCTAATCACTTCTGGTGTTTTATCATTCCTGAAGAAAAGCCTACACAAAAGACTGAAGGCACATGGACAGGCTGCTCTCCTGAACCTACTGCTGTTCAGAGAATACCCTTTCATCCTCACCATTTTTACTTCAAGCCTAATTTGTTGTCATTCCCCTACCAAAACAAGACTCCACGGAACTTCAAGCAACTCCACATTCTTTAGCAGCTAGACACAGCTTTTGCACTAAAAACACCAGGATGCCACTACTCAAAAGGGATCTGTTTGGTGTCCTTCTCCCCAGAATTTGGGCAAACAACCTGCTAACAAAAGCATTCAGACATTTTAACTCTAAAAGCCCACTTTTATTTGCCAAAATTTTCATCCTCTTGGATTTAAGCAAACATGAAGAGGAATGGATTTGTCACCCACATACAAATTAGTTCCAACAACTCAAAGACAAGAACTGTCCCTGAAGCCAAGGGAAGGGGAATACTGTTCAGATTAACTTCTCATGCACAACAGTTTCCCTGTACACATGAGAAGCAGGCCAAGCTAATCACTCGTAAGTTTCGATATTGTGAAGAAGTCCTACTGAGAATATGTTTCCAGTATTAAACGGGCACTCACATTTCTCACATCTTCCACAGTCTGTTTTCCCCATAAGCTTTAAAAATCTCTGTACCTTTCCATCTGATGAAAAAGAAACTTTACATTTTAAGGAAAGTGCTCCAATTTAGATACCTACAGTGTAGGTCTTCTGTTCAGTGTGGATCGCATCCAAGTCTACATAACGGTAATTCACTTTGAGAGGGAACTTGAGAACAATACTCTCAGCATTAACCATTCCATTAATTCTCCCACTGTGTAATAACAGCTCAAACAGAATTCTGTGCACCCCACACCAGCCAAGCAGGCAGCGTCAAAAATCTCTCTGCTGCTATGCAAGTCTTTTCTTTCTTTGCCTTGGTAGAAGGGAAGGAAGCAACACTTCATCATTGTCATACACAAATTTGTTTTCTGAAAAAGAAAAAATTTTCTTCTGTTGGAAAAACAGAACATGGAATGGCAGCTGAGTGAGGTACCTGTAATTATGATCAAGCTCATCATCCCACATTATTTTCCTACAGTTAGGAACACAGTTTTTCTAAAATAAAAGTAGCAGGAGAAAACTAGTCTTACTCTTAACTGATCAAAATGGTAAGGACAGTTATATCCTTTGAAAAAAATCCCTGAGCAACAGCTATATGCAACTTGTACTTCAGACTGTAAATGATCCACGACAAAGCCCTCCTAGCAAAAGTTAAAAAATCACTATGATCAATGCAAAAAATATACACAACTCTTGCAGAGATGCTCTTGGACACTGAATCTAGTTCAATTAAGGACAGTTGTCAAAGACCTCCAGACAAACCAGAGAAGACTTCCCTCGGCTTCCTCTGTGCTTCAAAACAACTTTCTTCCTGGGAAAGGGAAGTTTCAACAGAGAGGTATTAAGACATTTTCTCTGCTGTGAACTCCTACACCTATTCAGAAGGCCATGCTGCCAAAGGTGACAGATACCATATTGCACTTACTGCATCTAAGCTAGATAACAAATCAAGTTTGCAATATAAAGCTGTTCAAGAGCATGATAAAATATCAGTATCCACACATACAAACAGATACTTAACATGGAAATAGCAAACGACTCAGCTTCGGTTTTCACCATTTGATTTTGCAGAATCCCTAAAGCTGCCTATGGAATTAATGTCCATGGGCAGACAAACAGAAAACATCTAAGTGTTTCACAAAGAGATTAAGGCTGAGTCTGAAATGAAAATATACCAAGACAAAAGGCAGCAGCCACTTGCCAGAACCTTTGTCAGACTTTTTACAGACAGATACAGTTTGACACAAACAGGTTTCATACAATCAGAGCATTTTTAGAACTTAAGGACACACAAAAAAAAAAAAAAAAAAAAAAAAGGAAAGGAAAGGAAAGGAAAGCAGAATCTGCAGTTTACTCTTTCTGTGAGCTGACTACAGCTCACAGCTGACTACGGCTGACTATCCTAATCAGCAATAAAACTCAAACTGTTTTAAATGAAATCTTTTTCCAGTGAGGACAGTTTTCACCCACAGTCCTTACTGTGCAAACTCCGAAAATGGACTAAGAAAAAAACACAAAGAAAATCACAAGTGCCAGAATAAAGGTATTCGAGTTTTAAACAGACCTGCTAAAGCTTTCATTTAATATGCTGAACAAATTCTTAAATTTCTACTTTGGTTTCTTCACTTTTACGAAGATGAGATGGAAGTAATAAATTTAAACTCACAGAATGAGGACAGAATTATGAGCATTCGCAACCACACTGATCTCCTGCAATAAAAGAATCTAGATTAGCACAACACATTATATCTTAGAATGAAATGATTTTAAACAGGAAGCATAATGTAAATTAGCCATAAGAAAGTAGAAATTAGAAGAAGACAATTCAAATATAGTCAAAAGATTTGAGTACAGGCCATGTACAACATTTAACACAGATATATACCCGTTGGCTCCATACACACATTTTTTGTTTGCACATACAATATGGGACTTACTGCACCTCCTGATCATATTTCAGAAGTTGGCCATTCAACCACATTTCAACTACTCTAATTCAGTAACCCTGTATGTTACCAAAGCAAGAAAGAGTTATAGAGAAACCCATCATCATTTTGGTTTTATAATCACTGAAAGGAAAAAAAACCACAATGCATACAAATCAAAGTTTTGTACTATTTTTTCATAGTCTGCAAACTACAATAAAACCCCGAGATTTCTCATCTCTTCCACAGCACCCCACTTCAAAGAACTAAGTGTAATTCTACATTTAACAACACACTATAATTTCCCAGTTCATGCAGAGTTCTATACAACACTATTACAACTGGAACATTTCTCAGAATTACCAGAGTTTCTATACAGAAAAGACTAAATTACATAGTTCTATGTCTAAAAGTAAAGTTATGCATCAGGTTGTTTTTATGGTTCATCCTCTCAAAAAGGAAGAAGTTGCACAGGAAAGAACATAAAATGCTAGGTACAGTTTAATATCCACAATTTCATGTTTATGTATGCTTATCCAGATCACAAAAAAAGTGATAGCAAAAAATAAATCAATTTGACCTGCATAACCAAGATATAACTGAGAATAGGTCTATTTTCAAGATGGTCCCAGGGAAATTATTAAAACTAGTTACAGAAATTAAAGATGTGTGAAGGTGCCTTTCCGTAATGACAAGCCTAGAATTATTGCCTAGACAAGCAATAATGACAAGCCTAGAATTATAGTTTTACAATATAAATTCTTGTATATTCTCAAGCATTTCAACGAGACACAGTGAAGTGGTCTCTTTGAAGACATTGAATACTTTTCTGTGTCTCTTAAGGCAATAATGTAAGGGCTGTCAACTTTACTGAAACACATCAAAACCTAAGGCAAAATAAATGCAAAAAATTTAATCCTCTGTTAAGGTTCACAATAAAAAGTAACAAGCAGGGAGGCAAGCAAAAATTAAGATTTCAAAACAAACTTTACCCTATTCATGCTGCATATTAGGTATGTTTTAGAACATGCAGTTCACTATAACCAATAAATAAATGAACATATAACTGAAAATGGAAACATACCAAAAGCAAATAATAGATGTCTTAAAGCTGCAAACAAAAAAGGTCACTTGTAAACAAGATGAAAATTCCTAGAGTGGTTTGAATAGCAAGCTCCCCCCACCACTTGAGTCGTTTTTGACAGTTTATGTCACTGCATACTTAGGGGAAGAACCAACTACTTGTGCTCAATAACCTCAATTCTGTCATTAGCAGTGTGGTTAACAACTCCTACGTTGTTATCTGTCCCAAACTTTCAAGCATTTTCTTTAAAGAAATTGGATTTCTGAATTCCTATAGTCTTTAACACAAGTCATGGCATCCTAGAAAGGACTAAGCATGATTCTTCTGCCATCCTACACACCTTAATAATCAGAAGAGTGACTGAAATTCTAAATTGGGAACTGCAACTTAAGCCAGGAGGTGCATGTAGTGAAGCAGTATAAATCAAGGCCATCTCCACTCCAGTATGTACACCATAGTCATAAATGAATGCAGTATGCTTTCAGAGAGCACAGAAATCTTTCAAAAGCCATTGAAAACTATACAAGTCAAACCTTTACACTATTCAACAGAAGCACTTGCAGATATACCTCAGACTGGTACTTAAGGGCAAACTTCAAATGACAAATTGAAATGTAGCTTTTACTTTTCCCCAGCCATTTCTTTTTTAATTCCAACAACTTTGGCTTTCAAGACAGAATATGTATGCCCACCATCACATAGACACTCCCCCCTCTCCCACCCTCACAGTTGAACAACACAGCTCCTCTCCTTCCCCCCACAAAACCCAAACTCCCACTGTTCAACCTCAGAAGTTCAAGCCTGGGAATTCATGAGTCTGACCACCAGCCCAGAGAACAGATATCTTCAGTGCAAGATACAGTCATGCTTGGCATAACAGATTCTCAGCTCATCTCTGCTGGTTTCACCTTACTATCATGAATTGCTAATACAATGCAAATAAAAATACTCTCTCTGCTGCAACCTGACAATATTTGCTTCACACATGCATGCAATTAAATAGAAACAGTACAGTTAATAGAACATGAGCTTGTCACTAGACTGATGCCACTAATTTAGAATACAATCTCCAATTTTTATTACAGCAGTAGTCCTGTAATATGACTTGAAACAGATCCTTATATGCCTATTAACGTGTGAATGAAAGTTTCTTCCATGCCCATAATGTTTATTATAGGATCTCAGCGCTGCTCAAACAAAAGCACTGACTGATTTTTTTTTGTTGTTGTTGTTTTGTTTTGTTGGGCTTTTTTACCTAATTAGGAAAATATAAAGCTACTTTTCTTATGAAGAATAGATTTGCCATTTGGATGCATTTCTGTAAGACAGCAATGGAAGCTACAGAAATCTAAAATAGTATAGGAACTGCATTACATTCACTTAAAGGGTAGTTTAATAATTCAAGGTTTATTTGGAGGCTTGTTTGCAACTGTAGAAAAGGTCAGACCTTATATGAATAAGGTATTAAAGTTTGCACATGAAGTCTAAGGTAAAGATAAGTAACAAGGCTTGTTTACTATCCAGTTGCTCAGTGTGCAGTTAAGATTTTTAAATCAATGCACTGATAACAATACAGATTACTGAAAAGATTCTCCTGTATGGAGGTCAGCACACGCATTAAGAGTTCAACTGGAAATCACAGAACCTGATAACACAGACTGTGTGAGGGAAGTTTTATTGTTTTAAGAGATGTTTGGATTTGAATTACATTTAGCAACCTTATCTTACATTTCTCATTGCTCTCTCAGATTTAATATTTTACCAGACAGACTCCCATGCTTTTGCATTAAACATTTCCCATACTGCATAGTGGCAGTCAGAAACACAATAAATTGGTAACTATGGGCCTGGCCTATGCTGTTCAGATAAATTCTAATTACATCAACATGCATCTACTTTGGACATCCATAGCAGGATGCACAGATAGACATACCCAAGGGAATGCACAAATATGTGTATCCTGCTAATCTGGCCTAGTATCCGGGTATTTGAACAGGTACCCCTGTGTATTCAAATACACATTTTCACATCTACGTAAGCTCAAACCAGCTCCTACTGAAGCACTTTCCCAAACAAGACAGTGGAACATTGAAAATAAAGACTCAGAGCTTGGTATAGGTGGGCACTCAGATATCACTTAGTTGCTAACAGAATGCAGAAGTATTTCACATCTGAAAAATAAATATAAAATAAAATAAAATAAAATAAAATAAAATAAAATAAAATAAAATAAAATAAAATAAAATAAAATAAAATAAAATAAAATAAAATAAAATAAAATAAAATAAAATAAAATAAAATAAAATAAAATAAAATAAAATAAAATAAAATAAAATAAAATAAAATAAAATAAAATAAAATGAAGCACATTTCACAAAAAGCAAACTTTGCTCAGAAATGCTTCACATCATGTTCTCTATCTTGAAGGGAAAAAACACATGGAAGTTTCTAATCCTTCAAGGATGAATTACTTTTGTTCTTCTAACCTCCACTGATCAAATCTACAGAAATCTTAGTAGAAGTTTCATTTCAGTAACACCTATTTATCAGATTTCTTTTTCCCCATGCTTATCAATCCAACAAACAGAATTGTGACTGCTCTTCTTGCAAACTCCTGTGACCTACGAGTGCCACTCTCTGAAATGTCTTAGGGAAGCATAATATAAAGAGCACCAGCAGAGACCATATACTAACACACCAGAAGAGATGACATGCTAGCAGAAAGAACAGCATCCTCCTTCCCTCGCAGGAGTAGTGGAGCCAGGACCAACAACTCCATTTCTCTTTAAGCTCCAGTGCAAGAGCAAGGGACCCTCCACAACAGCTCAGATGAATACTGAACTGATGAACAGATACATTCAGAACACAACGTCACTGGGCCCAAGTTTCACCACATCAGTAAAGTGCAACTACACAAGGGGTACCCTTACCCAAGGGGAAAAACAGCAGGCATAAGCTGTTAAAATCTCGTACTTACCGCAAAAGGTTTAACAAGTCTGTACACATTTTCATCGAGAATCTGAAATCATTTTATCTTATGGCTTCCTATACTTCCACTTTCGCATCAATGTGATTTTGTTCTGCAGTTTAAGCATGATTTATACACTCAATTTAACTTTGATTCATAGTATCTAATAACATTAGTCTATTGTCCAAACACTGTAGGGGGATATTAAACAGCTTTAGATGGTCTGGGGGAATTTGCCCACCACCATTAAATACAGAATAAATTGTTCCTATAACTTTGTTTTAGATAACAATTTCAAATAAGCAAAGGTAACTATAATATGCCTGCTCTGAATAAAAAAAAAAAAAAAAAAAAAAAAACACAACTGTAACACAATATTGCAAATAGTTACACCAATAAAACACTTCAGTGGATATATGTCATTCTGAAAAAATCAAACCCAAATTTCAAAATCAAGAGCAGAAAAACAAGTACAAACAAAAATTCTAAGTTGTGTAAGTGCCTATTGTCCACAACCCAGTCTGAAGAACTATGACCTTTGTCCAGACTCTACTTACAATCTTAAACATTCAGTGTTCTGAAATTCAGGTGGAGACTAAGACATCTGGTTAATACATTCATATGTAGATATGAGTGTATGTATATGTACACACATACATAAAAGTAACTTCTCTCCTAATATATATATAAAATTGTTTTGTACCTTCTTTATTAATAAACTGCACTTCTCTGAAGTGTAAAAAGTGCCCTAAAAATTAACTGTAAAGCAGATGGTTTTTTTTAATGTCCAATTTAAACATGTGGCAAATGCATGACATGTGCCTTTCCTTGATTTTCCAGACACTAATTATTCAATAAGACTTCTGATGTACTGACAAATGCATAGAATTCAATAATCAGACAAGTATTTAGACCCAAAAGAGAAGTCAGCAGAATTTTATGGATAGACAAAAATCAACTTACCAAAACCAGAATATCTGCTGTACTAAATACGCAGTCAGCACTATGAAAAAAAAAAAAAGGGTTTGTGCATACACAAAAAGGAAACTGTTCCCATTCCAGACCTAAAAATCATAAATACTTGTTGGAATTGCACAATTCCACTTACAAAACCTAAATGACAAATCATTATCATATTCTCCCATTAACAGTGGACACACTCCTTTGTCCTAGCAGTCTGATTTAATTTTTGTTTTCCATACTGAGTGTTCAGTTTCCTTTCACCCACCTCTGTATTTGGAGTTTGCCAGTCAGTTCTCCTTTCTTTGCCAGTGTTCTTTATTCCAAGCATTCTGCCCACCACTGTCTCATCCATTTTGTGAATACATGTCCCTGCACACACTGATTCCAAACACAGCAAGCATATGTACTCCATCATATATTGTTAGGAGACTTTTAAGACCTTATCATGTCAAACCATATTAAAGTGACATTTTTAAGGCTGACATTCCATTTTCTCTAAGCTTGTTTTGAGCAGACATTTAGTGGAAACTTCACCCCATTCAGGAGTTTAATCAAGAGAGAAAATTAAGAAAAAGTTAAGTCTGCTATCTAGGAAAAAGATCTATTAGGTCTTGTCTGTGCTAGAGAAATGTATTCTTCTAAGAATCAATTTAGCCTTTGCAATGCACTTGTAAAATGTCACACGTTCACACACAAAAAGCATTGCAGATACTGCTAAAACTAGTTTCATTAACTCTAAATGCTATTTCAGTCGTGCTGCATTAACACCAACTCACTTAAAATTTTACTGGTGTTGCAGTTCATGCTGATCAAACACCATACCCACCACCTTTCCCCCAGTATACTGTGGGTCCCTGAAATTTGCCTGACTTCCCCATTTCTGGGAACTTTGCCAGAAATCTGTGGGGTGGGTACCCCGACTGTGATAATTTCACAACTCACAGGTGAGAGCACTGAGCAAATGCGTGCCCGCTTGGAAGGCTTATCAGCAGCAGACACCGCAGAGCTTACTTTTTTGAGTGAGAAGCAATTCAAATTACTAGCCCAGAGAAAGGCTTACAGCTAAGGCAAAGCCTCCAAATCAGGATGAAAATCTGAATATCAAAGAACAAGAAGTCAGAAAGAAAGAGGCTGTGTCCCATCTTCTGTTTGGAAAGCACTGGAGGCCTAAAAGATCTCTTTCAGATCTGCTTCTATATACCATGAACATAAATAGCTGAACCAAGCTTTTGTCAAAACCATTTTTCCACAAGGTAGAAAAAAAGAAAAAGAAACAATTTCTGAAACTTAAGACAATCTTTTCTGTTCAAAAGAAAATAATATTTTCATTTGCATCAGATGCACAGTTACTTGCTGGGCACACTGGCTTATATTTTATATGATTACATATAACAATTGTCCTCTTCTTCCTCATTATAATAAGGTTATAAAGATACCAAAGCAGTCGAAAGTCCACTACATATTTAACATAAAGGACTGTTGACATCCCATACTGAGATATCATGCATGGTACAAACTGAGACTCATGTGTGCATTAGGTAAATAAATAAATAGATAGATCACTTCTAACAGAGGGGACCACAGAACCTCTCAGAGACATCAGAAGTTGTGTTCTCTTCTACTGAAGATGTACTTTACATTAGGAACAGTTAACACCAATTTCCTGCATTGAACCTGATATTCTAACCACCACAGCTAGTCTTACACTTTTTACATATGCCAGTTTATCTAACCAAAACAAGACCACAAAACCTGTGAGGGAAACTCCTTATGTAAATAAATATCAAATCAAAATTTATTTTCTAGCATTGCTGACCTTTTCAAGGCTCCTAATTGATCTTTTTTCACAGAGTGAGGCATTACAGCATTCAACATCCTGCATAAAACTATAAGAAAAACTGACTGTGGCAGTGGAGTCTACATCTGTATTAAACTTACACAACAAGGATCTAACTGAGTTTTAAATAAAATATAAAGCACCGCAGGTTTATACTAGCAGTCTTGTGTTTGTCAGCAAGTCTGGTCCCAGCTGACTAGGGCTCTGACAGATGATCTGGCACACAAGTTCATCACAGCTAGTCCGCACTCAGAACCTTTCATAATGGAGTTCTGCCAGGCCACTGAAAACAACCAAACATTTTGCAGTGCGACACCATCTTGTCTATGTGTCACTTTCATTAATGTGCATCCAATGCAGCCTAATGTATGAAAATGTTTAAGTGAATTGCTCTCCTGTTATAAAAGACCTATACTGGCATGAGGATTGGTATTACAATCGATTCTTAAATTAGCTTTTTAAACACGGAACATAGATGCTTGTAGTCTAATAAAAATGCTCTGATGATGGTTCTGCTTCAAAAGACCAAAAGCATGGAAGTATTACTGCTTGTTTACCACAAAACCAGACAAATTCTAGAAAACTCACACTGTTTGAGATAAAACTGAGAACAAAGAACACAAATCCCAGAGAGTAATAAAAAATTTCAACAAATTCTAGAGAAAATATATTCCAATTCACTAGTACTAGAGCCAGAACTCAGTATGTGTAGTTTTTCAATTCATTAAACATTCCATCCTGAAAAAGTGGGAGACAAAAAGGATAAATACTGTACATCAATTTGCATCTAGTTATACGTTGGTCTCCTTAGTAGAGAAGAATGATTCCGTGTGCTGCTCTATTACTACTGTTGTCACTGGGTACTGCACTACATCTGGACATTACAGCCTTACAGAATCATCCTATAGTACGTGCATAACATAATCCTTTCCATCAAACTTCTAGCAATGAAACAGATCCACATCCAGTAACATTTTGGAAAAAACATGTCAAAGATAGGACTAATCACATCCTGGACAAAATGCATACCATGCAAAAAGAATACCCTTCCTAGAAAATGAAGGTTCACTTCATGGGGCAAAGTAGGCCCAAACATTTAAGAGGACATTAGATACACTCTCAAACATTCTTCAAAAGCATTCAAAAACTAGTGGCAGATATACTAATCTTCCATAAGCCTACAGATTTCACAAACCCCATTACAATAAAATTCTTGACACTGACAGAGAAAGTAAGTAAAGGAATACAGTCTTATGAAGAGCTGGGAAGAGAATGAATCCTCCTGTGTTACAGTTCACAAACACAATCTTGATTGCTCTTGAGGCCAACAAGTTCACCGAAATAAAAATGCCACTGTTTTAGCATGCTCACAATAATTTTATGTCAAAAATGAACTACAAAGCAAAGTTCCTGCAATGCAAAATTTACCCAAAATATATCTACTTTTAAGAAGCAGCAGAAAATGACTCCTTCAATATCTATTGCAGTACTTTCCAATGTTTTCTATGCTAAATTAGCTAAAAACCTATTTCAGCATCTACAACAAGAAGTGAGAAAACAGTTATGCCAATGAAAAAACATTACAAATCAGTCCCAAAGGGGGCAGATGTAGACAAAGACTGGACCCAACTAAACACGCAAAGACAGCATTTAGCAACTATGAATTAAGTCAATTTTCCTGCTTTTTTTTTTTTTTCCAGAATAGCTTCAGCCACACTTTCATTTTCTCAGTAAAAAAAAAAAAAAAAAAAAAACAACGGGACAAGTATGTGACTTCCTATATATGTTGTAGGAAAAATAAAACTGTTGCAGAAAACAATCCCAAACTTCTGACCACCACTTATTGTGGTATTTTAGGCAGAAAGCTCATGCTGTCAGGGATCCTGATTTTATTGTGGACAATGCCACTAAAAGATTTGAACCTGACACTGCACAGCTAATGCAGACTCAGCCAGATGATGTTTTCTCTCTCCAAATTTAAACCATTTACAACAGCATGATGTCCTAGAAAAACTACCAAAAGAAAATCTGCAATGGTGTCCCACATCCTCCAGAGCTAGCTGATTAAGTAGGGCTGAACAAGATTCTTAGACAAGAAAAACTGATAGACACTATTGCTACAGTTGAAGTTGAAGGCTCATTTAATGTCATACCATAATTTATCTGCTCTTTAAAAAATACAGGGACAATGCTTTCCCAGTTTCCCACCTTTTCCTCATAATTAATCTGTTACTTGGAAGCACCAAACCTTAATCATAGCATAAAAATGCATTTAAAATTTATGTTTAATCTTTGGGGACTATCTTCAACAACATAAAAGTTTTGCTATGTAGCTTTGCAAATATTAAGCTTACAAAGATAACTTCCACATCTAAGTAAGATAACAAAACAGATCTCAATTATCAGGCAATACTCTTCTGACTTACTAAGCCCTCTGATCTGTCAATCATACAACTCTTCCCAGCGTTCTGTGATTTCACCAAGATTTCTAGCCTGTTCTAATTTGGAAATCAGTCAGTTCGTATCACTCACAAAACAAGCATCCAAGACAAAGAGAAATTTCTCTCACTGTTTTCCCTTTGATAATGGGAATGCCTATTGCTTGAATTCCTTCCCAGTAAAGACTAAGTAGAAGAAAGATATATTTAAGCAAAACACTTGCACAAGAACAAGTTAAGTTTAAGATAGCTGTCATTGTGTCTTGGATGGAAATTAAAAGGTATCAAACAAACAAACAAACAAACAAAAAAATAGATCTTGTAAAACACTGATCCTTCAAACATGATATGCTGCAGAAAAGTAACAAGTGAACCAGTGCAGATTTTATAGTGGGGAAATATTAGAGGTAGGTGGACAGACTGGATGATGTTGGAGGTCTTTTCCAACCTTGGTAATTCTGTGATTTTCACCACTTTATGAATAGAAATATGTTCTGTTCATAATGTTCAATATGTTCTGATGGCAGAGAGAGACAGAAGTTTCCTGATGGTCCTATGTCCCCTGCAGATGAGCCAGGTGAATCTCTGGCTTGTTCACTGTCCTGTCTGAACAATGTTATTACATTGTTGGTAAATTCTTTGGGCTGTCCTGTGGTTGCTTCCAGGAAAAAAAAAAAAAAAAGTGTACTAGACAACTTGAACTTTGCCAACAATTTCAATATAAATGGCTCATTAAAATCAGTTAAGGATTCACGAGCCATGTGCAGATCCCAATGAATTTAGAAACATGTACATAGATGGCTCTATGGGGAAATGAGGAAGTTTTCCAAGGTAACAAAACACAGTTCCATACTATCAGATATAGTGTGCAACACCTTCCACAATCAAATTCTACCTTGGAAGTTTATATTTCTTACTCTAATTTCTGTCTGCAGGCGACTAGAAAAATATTTCTAATTTTTAATTCCCTCTATTCATAGGACAAATTTATGCTGCATACATACTTGTGAGTTACAGCAGAGAGTATTGACAAGAGAATCAAATACAAGCACTCAAACTGAAATACAGCAGTAAAACGTCACAGGAGATGTCCAGTTACATAAATGACAGCTGGACATCCAGAGCTGTGTTCACTTGAGTCTTATTCTGCACTCTTACGATATGATGAGCAATATCATTAAAAGGATCTAAGGATCTTTCCTTAATGTAGCTAGCAGTATTTACAGCAAGAGAAAAGTTCTCCCTGAAGATAATGAAATATGAATAAATTTACAAAAACTTCTGAACAATGTAACTGGAAGAGGTCATGTACCATGAAAGTTGTTAAGTGTTTTGTTCACATTTTTACATAATCACTAAAGTTCTACTCCCAGAAGCAACCACATAAAAGAAACAGCATCTCATTTCAGTATCCTGCTCACTTAGACTTGCCAACTATTTTGACCTCATATTTTCCTTTTTTTTTTTTTTTCCTTTTCACCATTCCTCCTATCTTAACTGTTGAGGAATATAAGCCATATTCCATTCTTCTTTTTGAGGATCCATAAGCAGTTTAGAAGTGTCATAGCTTAACGTGCTCAAACCTGCTGAAAACATTTACAAGATCTACTAAATCTATTGCCCAATCTGTGCTCAAAAATTTACCTGATGGAATTCTGATGTCAGCAAGGTGTCACTTTACTGCCAAATTCCAAGCTGAGTTTGCAAAACTACTACGTGGGGAAAAAAGAATTTTGCTAACAAGGATTTAAAACATACTGAAGTCAAATGACAAACCTTCACAATGGCATTTTCAGATAGTAATACTAAGTATTTCTGATGGTAAGTATGTGGTTTCATTTATCAAAACATAGGCCAATTTACAAGAGACAGTATAGGGATAATAGGAAGCCTGGCTGACTGTGAAACACTGCAAGACAAGATGCATAGCTGGATCAATCATATTTGAACCTTGCTTGATGTAGATGAATACAGAAGCAATAGTCTTGCCTGGCAATTAAATTTAAACATAATCATCATCTGGCAGGCTTCAAATCATAGTGTGGGATGCCGTCATAGCATGCCGACAGTTCGGTTGCTGCACCTGTTTTGGCATCAGGCAAGATGCAGTCAGTGTGAAAAACACTACACTTTGATTTCCTGGTTCCCTCAGCCAGAAGGGTATGAGGAAGTTTTGATAGCCACAATTGTTTTATTCCATTTTATTCTTGATGCTTGGGATATACGTCCTTCAGCTGGCTCATTTTTAAATCACTTCAGTACTTAAACTGTCACACTTGATGCATAATCTGACACCACAGAGTCATAGTTTAAATATTTCAGTTCTATTACTTTTAATTCTGTACCAGTTAATCATATTTTATTTAAAGGTAAAATGTTAATCTTCTGATGTTAAAAATCATCATACTTTACCCTTTTATGGTCACATATTTAAAAAAAAAAGGATAACTGACAATTAACTCGAGTCTTCCTTTCAGGATTCAAATGAGAAGACAAGAGGTCACTTCAGAATCTGTGCAGGGCAACAATCTACTTTGTGTGGCAGAGGTGCTCTCTTTAAATTTCCCAGTACTCTACAGATGAAGTTAGCACACCTCACCAAGTGATACCCTGCTTTGGTAAATAGTATTTCAGTCCTGATTAAAAGGCTTACCAGAAAGTACTCCCAATCATCTGCTATAAGCTGGTTGTTTGCACTGTTTCAAGCTCAAAGTTGTAATAGAAATACACTTCAAACATCCAGTGGTTCTCTCTGAAATAACATAAATAGATTTTTTTTGTTGTCACTGCTTTATTATTGCTACTTCTCTTGATTTGAAATAGAGCTGTACTGTTGAGATTCACACGCCCCCAGAATGAGGTCTTAGACTGCAAGCATTTCCCAGTAGGGATTTTTGTCTCTATACTTGTCTGCAAAGCAACTACCAAATTGTTAATCATCTATAATTAAAGACACCATAAGCCCAGAACCCATCAGAGTATATCTCCAGTGTGCTCACGTGGTCCTTTATACATAAAATATGCCCTTTTTTTTTTTCAGCCTAAGTGCCCTTCTGCATGTGGGTGCCTCCTTCAAGCTTTATTCATGGGGATGTCATAGAAGAGAGGCATTTTTGTCCTTTTTGATTGTTTTTATATATAATACACAATGAAAGTAACAAATCTAAGTCTTATGCTTGGCTCCAACATTTTAATTTAAGATTTCCATTAGCCCATTTGTATTGTTGAAGGACAGGGGTAGCCATGAAATGCCATGAATGAGCATGCATACATTTAACCTTTCATGTCATTGAAATGCTGCAAGCAGCACCCCAAATATTTAAACACATATATAGGAGAGAAGAGTCACCCAGTGTCACACAGAGTAACTCACTCAAAGCATGAGCTTGAAATTCACTAGGTTCCCATTCTTGTTTACCCAGGTCATGACTGGTTCTTATGCAACATCATATACATCTTCATATTTAATTTTTTCATGACTACAACCATATACTGCAAGCTGCACTCATCTGCTCTAACTTCAGTACATTACTTAACAGTAAGAAACTCATCTTAAGATAAAGCTTAAACAGAACAAGATGTGAAGTATTCACTTCATTTTTTAAATGAAAGAAAAGCAGTGTGGTTTTGCTGATGGTAGCGCTTTGCTTCTTTTACTCAGTTATTTCCCCATACAAAACTGCAATTATCAGCACTCTCTCTTAGGTTACTGATGTTCTGCTTCCACTGTTAACTCCATGGCAAGTATCAAATCTTCTCTGATACACACACATATAAGGAGTACAATGCAATACCGATCAGACAAAAACTACTTAGGCAAAGGCTCATATACCTCTACCCATCTGCAGAACTATAAAAACCAAGAAATGCTATTTTAAACGTAAAACTAGCAACCTAACAATGTAGAATTTCAAGTACATTTCTGCAGACAAGCACTGAGTCACCAGACTCAGCAAAATAGCTTTTTAGAAAAGTTAAACAGCTGCGAAGTTGAAACTTCTCCCTTCCCAAACCTTCTGTACAGTGATGTTCTACATCCAGGAAAGCCAGCCCATCGACTACCGCCTAGTTCAGCAACGTGCTGTACAGGGCTCCATTCCTTAGACACAAGGCAATCTCAAGGTTACAACATTTAGTTTCACACAATCACTACTATGTATTTTACAAGACTCTTACTCCTCCACAGAGGAGACTGTTCCCTACCTTTCATAAACAAGGTATCTACTACAACATTCAGAAGTGACTAGCAGGGCTGAGAGCTAAGTTTCATTTCTTACGGATTATTTAGAATGAAACAAACTATATCTAAAAAGTGCAGATATGCTTTTTTTATTTCTTTTGCAGTTCAGAGGAGGGGGGAGGGAAAAGCATCTCTGATTTGTATATTAAAGCACAAGCATCTGTCCTACTGATGATATTCTAGGGAAGCACATTAGCATAAAATTTAACGATGTCAAATAAGTGGATGTGAAATAGGGACTGCGTAAAGACACTATTTCCAAGCCTGACAGAAACATCACTGTTTAGAAATGCAAATGAAACCATTATGTTCAATAATTATATGAAAATATGAACAGTTCAGCATGTTTTCCAGCCCTGATGGCGGTTAATGGGATGTACGCTTATGTAAATAACTACTATTAAAGCTAATGCTGAAAAAAACTAATAAATTCATACTAAAGCAACTGATTTAGTACGCTTTTAAACCCCAGCAGTGCTCACTTATTAGAAAGGAGTGCATTCTTATGTTTAGAACTCATTACTGTTACAAGTCACTGCAACTCCATCAATTACCATGCATTAATGAAAATGGGACACATACAAAAAAAATTATTGCCTCTCAGCAGTTTTCTTTAAAGACAAAATATAGAGGTATTACCATCATGGGGCCTTGAGGGGAACTTATCAGCAACATAATCTTTATTACTACAACTGTACTCCCTGTGCTACAACCCTGGGGTATTCTTGTCCCAAGAAAGGGCTACCCTTTACATTAAACTGGTGACATATACGCAATGAAAGTGGTCATACAGCCCTCGGTAAAAACTTTCCATTTTTACAATTAAAAATACTTTTAAATAAACATGTAAAAAAGTGTATGAACATGAAAACATAGAAACGAAATGAAAAAGTACAATTCCTGAAACTACAACAAGGAAGCGTTAATACAAACAGGTTTAAGAATAAAGAGTATAGACAAAAATGTTCTAAGAAGGTCTCGTATCTTGACAAATTCCATTCAGTTTCACACTTACACTTTTAATGACCTCCTAGAGAGCCAGAGAATTAAGATTTCAAAGATACTATTCATTACTCTTTGGAGGTTTGCTACAATTCCTCAGCACTATTTGAAAGATTCTTAGCGTTGGTTAAACATTACATTTGATACTGGAAACAAAACCAACACAAAGCTGCTACAGGAATGAATCCCTCCAAATATTAAAAGCTCAGATTTATCGAATGTCTTTAACTCTGCAACTAGCCCACTTTCATTATCCAAGCAGTTTCTGAAAATGAGATATTAATGCAATATCTTCCAGATCCTAACAAGTTTAGCAAAGCTGAAAATGCTTTTATATTAGTTTGCGTTGACTGGCAGCTTAAAATTAAGAATGGGTTTGAAGAAGTCTACTATGGACAGAGAACTGATGCCAAACTTAGGGGGCTAAATAAAGGAGATTCATATATGACAACTCAGCAGCTAGACAACTTTAATCCAAGGTGGCATTTTGCTATCAAAAATCAAAGCACAGACTCACAACACCAAAAGCACTGTCAATAAGTACTATGAAATCCCACAACGGTAGGAAGAGAGAAAGAAATCGTTTAAATTTTCATCATGCAGGAACACTGACAAAATTCATATAGATCAACAACCATTTGAGAGCCGACATTAAATTAACGCTATATTTAAGTGTTTTTGTTTATGCTGTGGAGAGTACACAACTGGCCCAGTCTGAAAAAAATTACAGCCTAAAACCAGGTAGAAAAACTAGACTTTCAGAGACAGTTGTTGACAGCATTCAACAGCAAACACAGACATGATGACAGTCCCCAAGACAAACATCTGGGGATGGAAAGGTAGGCAGAGGATGGTAGAAGAAAATGCACAAAACTACGCAATCGCTTTCTCTGATTCTCCTTCAAAAGAGAGATATGAAATGTTTTGCTATCTAGACCATTAAAACTATTTCATGAGCGAAGGCCACTCTAAGGTTAAAAACAGTAAGACAAATTTGCTACTGATTAATAATAAAGTCATTCATTTTGTTCTTCAAATCTAAAGTAATTACAAGCCAGAGTATGGCAAATGGATTTAGCAGAAGCCATTACATCAGAAGAATCCTTTAAAGAAGAACAGTAATTTAAAAGACTAAACTGAATAATGAACTCTCCTGAACAACAATTATTATGAGATTGATTTATTGAAAGTGTATTTAATCATGCAAGAAATGTTTAAACTTTCCTAAATAGTTCAGGGAGACAGAGAAACCAATAGCAGAGTCAGCCCAACGTCCTCATTATAGTTGAGAAGCTGAAGCAGATGGAGAATTCATTTAGTTTGGAAGGATAAAGTACATCAATTTCTCTGAATCCACATTTCTAGTCAATTTGTTACAGTACCAGCTTCAACAATTAATGATCTCATTTTCCCATTTGTGCCTCCTTTTAAGCGATCTCAGTCTTTGTTTCTAAATGAGCCCAAATGTCATAAAGGAAAATTTAACTCCAAAAAAATATCACTTGGAAAGCTCACATACATAAAGATCAACATTTCATCAGCATTTGTAAGAGCAGGGTCAAAATTTAGGCAAGTAAGTAACCTGGTCAGTTAGAGTGCCTGAAAGTAAGATCTACTTCACACTTCAGACACTGGATGGTTTCTACAGGGAAATACATTCTTCATGACCTACCTCAGGCATTTTTGTTAAGAAAGCTGATGGTGATGTATGAGATGGCCATGGCTGAAGCTACATTTCTAATGACAGGTTTCCCTTGCTAAGTTCAGACAGGTGCAACTCATAGAACTGAGTCTGAAGGTTATCTGGTCCAGCTCCCCTCCAAGGAACAGGGACACATTCAGCTCAACCAAGTGCTCAGAGCCCCTCCAGCCTGACCCTGAATGTCTCCAGGAACAGGGCACCCACTACCTCCTACTACCTCCTCAGACAACCTGTTAAGTGCTTTAAAGCCCTTAAAGTAAAAAAACTTTTTTTTTTTTTTTTTTTTTTTTTTTAATCTCTGATTTAAATCTCCCCTCTTTTAGACTGAAACCAGTTCTATTTGTCCTATCACAACAGACCTGCTAACGCGTCTGCCTCCTTCTTTCTTACAGCCCCCTCTTTAGACACAGAAATGTTGCTATCATGTCACCCTGGAGCCTTCTCCAGGCTTAACCAGCCCCAGCTCAGCCTGTCCTCACAGGGAGCTGTTCCATCCCTCGCATCATTTCCGTGGCCCTCCTCTGGACGCGCTCCCACAGGCCCACGTCTCTCCTGTGCTGAGCACTCCAGCTCTGGACGCGGTGCTCCAGGTGAGGTCTCACAGCGCGGAGCAGAGGGGCAGGATCCCCTCCCTCTCCCTGCTGGCCATGCTGCTTTGGATGCAGCCCACGATTCGGCTGACTTTCTGAGCTGTTAAGGGGACACTGCTGGCTCATGTCCAGCTTACTATCCACCAGTAACCCCATGACCATTTCATCAGGGTGTGCTGTATCCTTATATTCCCCCAGCTTGTATTTCAGGAGGGAGTTGTTGCGATCCAGCTGCAAGACCTTGCACTTGGATTTGTTGAACATCAGGAGGGTCCCTATTGCCCACTGCTCAGCCTGCCTAGGTCTCTTTGGATGGCATTCTGTCCCCCAGGAATGTCAGTGGCACCACATAGCTTAGTGTCATGTGCAAACTCACTGAAGGTGCACTCAATCCCACTGTTGATTTGACTGATTAAGATATTTAAAGGACATCAGTACAAGTACTAACCCTTGACGGACACCAGTTGTCACTGATTTCCAACTGGACATTGAGACATGGACCACCATTCTCTGACCACAAGCTTGTAACCAGCTCTTCATCCATCAAACAGTCAACTCATCAAATCTGTTTCTTTCCAATGTGGAGGACAGGATGTTGTGTGGCACCATGTCAAAGGCCTTAGTGAAGTCCATATAGATGACATCAGTGACTCTTGTCCATCGAAGCAGTTACACCATTATAAAATTTAACAAGGTTGGTCAGGCAGGACTTGCCCTTGGTCAAGCCACTCTTGTTGTCTTCTACCACTCCTCTCTCTTCTATGTACCTCAGCATAACTTCCAGGACAATCCATTTCATGATCTTCCTCAGCGCAGAGGGGAGACTGGAAGGTCGGCAGTTCCCTGAGTCAGCCTTTCTATCCTTCTTAAAAATGGGTGTGATATTCCCTTTTTTCAACTCACCAGGTATTTCACCTAACCACCACGACTTTTCAAATATAATTGAGTGAGGCTTGGAGACCACATCCACCAATTCCCTAAGGACTCCTGCATGTATCTCATTGGGACCCATGGGACTTATGGATGTTCAGGATTCTCAGGTGGTCATAAATCTGATCTTCACTTCTAGTGAGAGAAACATTGCTCCCCAGGCTCCCACTTTCCAACCCACCTGCTTGAGTAGTGTGTGAAGAAGCTGTCAGCAAATACTGAAGTGAAAAAGTTGAGTACTTCATCCTTCAACTCCACTGTTACAAGCATGACTGTACAGCTGTCCACAGGAGGTGCATTTTCTTGGATTTTTTTTTTTTTCTGGTTCATGTGTCTGTAGAAGTCCTTTTGTTCTTCTCTGCACCCCTTGTCCAGTTCCATTCCAGTCAGGCCCTGGCCTTCCTCACCCCATTCCTGCAGAGCCTAGCAAGAACCCTACTACCATCTTCCCAGGGTACCTGTTCCTGCTTCCATTTATCATCATATTCGGTTTTGAGATTCAAACAATAGTGTACAGGTAATATCAAGCTTGTGCTCAAGATACACCGTTCATCCTCCTGAAATGGATGACTGGTTTACTGTGAATTATATACCAACCATTCACTACCAACAGAGTATAACTCAAACTCTTTAGTCAGCAAGACTGCAGCTCGGAAACATCAAGACTCTGAGATGTGAGGATGCTACTACGCCTCAACATCTACCCCAGTGGGTCTCCAAATTTCTACATCACAGCTGCCAGATGGGAATATCTCATGTATTAACCACAGAAAGAATAATGTCATCCCATGCTTTCCAGTACAGACTACAAAACCAGCAGCTGGGCTTCTTTTATCCCACATGTGTAGCTCTGTACTGACAATACCACCTCACAAACAAGAAGCCAATATAGCTCATATTCAAAAAATGCCGACATTGATTGTTTAGATGCTGTCTGTCCATTCTAGATGGTTTCATATTATGGACAATATGTTAGCTTGTGCTCAAAGGTGCTAGCTGGAATTAAACTTAGAAAGTTGAGCTTTAAATGACTCTCCAGCCATTGATCCATTTGAACACTCAACATTACAATACATTTCACCTTGTTTTAGTTTAAAAGTTCATGAAAAATTCAAAATATCTTATTTACCCAATAGTCCTTGACTGATTCTGTTACATTTAAGAAGTTCTTTAATACATACATTATTTAGCCAATACTGCCATTACAGAATAGCATATAAATATTCAGGGACTTTTTAATATGTTCAGCTTATATTCAATGGACCATAATGGTTGCTTAGGAACATTTACTAGTAGCAGATCTAAAATAACAGTAAAGGAAACACCTTCAAAGAGTGAAGCACTTGAATAAAATGGAAGAAAATAACAAACTGATAATTTTTCACTCTACTCACATGCCTTCAAGCAAATGATGACACGCAAAATGATATATAGGATATGTCCATATATTACAAACAGGAAAGGATGTAACCTCTGAGTTGACTTGAGAAACAGAAGAAAAGGGATGACTATAATTCAAATCCCTGTTTGTACCTTGTAATCATTAAGTAGACAGAAACAACAGCAAAACAAAAAAATCAGAATAAGACTTAGTAACAGTTTTACTGTTTAACTATGGCTGAGCTTTAAATAAATAGCCTGAATTCCAAAAGCACTAGCCACAAGTTTCCTGTAACTGGAAATGTGTCCTCTTCAAATAAACTTTCTTCTTGTATTTGAGTTTTTTTCAGGGCAGCAGTGAACAGAAGAGGGATCTATCTTTCTATATATATGTGCTTAACCACACCGTTAATCTCCATATCTTATTTCTACGTGATATTGTGTGTTGTCATCCTGATTTCAAAATAACTATCTTTTTGCAAAGGACAGCTCTGGTTAGGCAAAGACATATCCGGTAAGCAGGACACAAGGACCACATGTGCAACAAAGCATGCTGCCAAAGACATTGTATGCAAATCCTATCATTTAGCTTCACTGGTTGTGATGACAGTACTGGAGGGTCAGACTGAAAAAGAAAACAGAGTGGAAAAAATGCCTATTTATTTCCACACTGTCAGAAAAGCAAATGCAACATAATAGAGAGGTAAGCATAACACAGAACAAGTCAGGTAAATTCTATAGTCACACACTTGCTTTTCTATCATTTTTTTCTTGGGCATTAATCAAGTCAGTAATTATTTTTCTTCTGAAAAATACCAGTAATTTCACATTAACATAGAAAGATAGGAAAATGAGGAAATATGGAAGTAGCTCTAATTTATAAGTGTACGTGAGAGTAACACAATGAGCAGTGCTTTGGAAAAACTAAAATCATTTTATTAAAGAGTCCAGATAATGTTTATAAGAAGCTTATTACTCTTCCAGCAAATTAATATTGTTCCTCGCAACAATATCAGAAAATTAACTGTTTTAGATAAATTAATATTCTTGTTAACTGCATGCAAAATCAAGAAGTTAAACAGTCCTAAGTACTAGCAGTATAAAGGAGATATGAGAACAGTCTGTGATCATGTTCAGACTAGCCAATTAAATCATATGGGATTTATGTTATGAGTTCGTCTGAGTCTTCAAATCAACAGATCATGTTCTGTTTGAAAATAATTCCACCAAAAAGCTTAAGAAATCCAGGTACATTCTAAATATAAACCAAAACAAATAATTAGTAGGGATGATGACTTTAAATTTACATAAAGAAAAAAAATAAGTTCATAATAAAGATAATCTTTTTATTCCTTTTTCTCAGTTTTTTTCTCTCTGAAATGATTATTCTGCAAATACTATTTTAAAAACAAGCTCCTTCTCAGAGCTTAAAATTCTGTATCTTTTTTATTTCTCTTCCCACCAATATTCACAGAAATATTAAGGCTGTTTTTGGTTCTGCATCTACACAACAGCATCAAATTTAGATTTAAAAAAATAAATCCTTAATGTTGATAACAAGAAATGCTAAAGGCCATAACATAATTTCTTTGGGCTTTGAAATAACAGCAGCTTTTGTTTCTTAATAATCTCTTTTTATTATTTTTTTTCCTAAGACATCCATCATGACAGTACTGGGGCATCTCACAAAAGATAATTCCCTATTTCTTACATGAAATCATATTTGGGACCTAAATTAATAATGGGTGCTTGAAAATATGCCAGAAAAAACGTCAGAAGCTCTTCTCTTAACAGCCCCTAGCATAAGTAGAAGGGATAACCACGTATAGCCTATAAGCACATGGCATGCTGCTTCTTGCTTATTCTGAAAACACAAATGAAACACAACAGAAATTTCAAAGGACATTTAACTTGCAAAGTCTGTAAGTCAAACACGTCACAGAAAATGGTAGAATTTAGATTGTTCGTATGTATCGAACATGATCTGGAGATATAGAAGCAAGAAGCAAATATTAAACGTGAATGCTAGAGAAGAGACATAGACTAGTGAGCTTTTTCACATTAGTTTACTCTAGAATTCTGTTTCAAAGTTTAGAGTGTGCTATAATACACTGAACAGATGCATTCCATTTTAGTTCTGCTGCCTTATAACCACCTAACAAATTCTAGGTCATCTGCCTCCTTTCTGACTCTTCTTTAAGTCTGACTCCTCAAACCAAACATTTCTAAACTCAGAAACAAGCTTCATTTCCTTCAAATAACTCGTGGCCAGATTAACCTCCTTTTCCAAATAGTTCCTTTCAGCCAGATTCTAGTGCTCATTTCCCAGTTTTCTGCTCTAACTCCTACTTAATGTTTCCTTTCAGAAAAGAAAAAACGAAGACTCACTTTTCCACCACATCGAGATATAAGATTTTTATCTCTGCCTGCCCCAGCTGCCTTTTTCTTCCTCTCTTGCCACCTTTCATCCAAAACACAGTCCTTTTCCCTGTTTTGACATCGAACTCCTTGATCTCTCTACACTATTTCCTCCAGAAGTTATTCTTATCATTTGACTTATGTCTCTCCTTCCATATGTCTAGGCACAGAACTATGACCCAGATGGGATGAAGTTAGTTCCAGGTCCACAAGATACACAACAGTCTTGAGTCAGAGATGCAATAGTCCACAAGAACGGGAACAATAATACTGTGCAGATGACATACGATTAATGCACTGAAAGAACCAGAGTACATACTAGTGGGCTCTTCCAGAGTCTAAATGTTTGGCCCAACTGGGTAGATTTTAATAAGAACATCAGATGATGTAATCACAGCGTTTATACCTTACACCACGAAGTATCTCATATCCAAAGACCAAGCGCACCAGAACATCTTAGAAATAAGCCTAAAAGAGTTTATAAAACGTAAAACATGTCTACATGTTGTATTAAGAAACGTGGTTTTTTGGGGAAACATTGGTGGAAGGTGGACAGTTGGACCAGAAGATCTTGGAGGTCTTTTCCACCCTTGGTGATTTTAAGATCCCCTTTTATTTCTGGAACTCACTCAGGCACCTACGTCAAGGTTGGTTTTTTTTGTTTGTTTGTTTAATATAAAACAAAGTTGTGTGTACTTTTTTTTGAAGTGGACACACCATGTGAAAAACTAAGACAAAATAACTTTTTAACAAATTATCACATAATGTGACAGGACTAACGATAGCATTTTAGGGAAAAGAAGTAGATAAGATGACTATCTGAAACACCTCATTATTTTTTTTACTTCCATAATAAATATTTGGCAACCTTAATGACAAGCTTGCTTAGTTATGAATCACTGCATGCTCACAAGGGTTGTGTTCCATTAATGGGATGCACTAGTAAGAACTGCTCACATTTCAAAGTTTCAACCATAGGAGAAGTAGATGATTTATTTGAATAGCAACTAAATTTTCACACAAGCTTCCCTGCCCAGACATTACTGGCCAAAGCAAATGTAAATTCAAACTTCAGACAGATACTATTTTGCTTTCCATTCTGTGAAATTACTTAAAGTCTGTTGTAAGACCACTGTGGTCAGCCCTCACCCCCCCAAGCTTTCATTATAGCACATCAACAATGAATTCAAATAGATGGGTTCACAGTTTCTCAACAACAGCAACAAAAAACATACAAACAACAAAATGAGAAAATTCTGCTTTTAAAGTAAGGAGCTCAAGCACACAAAGCATATCCTTGCTGCAAGATTCTTAATAATAAATAAATAAATAAATACACATCTTCTTGGAAAAGCACTCACTCCCCATGTTATACAAATTAAACCTCTACCAAGTTGAAATTACATTTCACTGGATAGCTGCAACCATTATATCAGAAGCACTGATTTATTATTGTAGGATAATTTTAAATACTGAGCTAGATAAAGTAATTTTATAGAAAATAAATTAGCTGGAGGATAGGGAGGGAGAAGTACATAAAATTGATTTTACTAGACTTGAACGTTTTTCCTTATGTTATTTCTTACTTACAAGTGAAATCTGTAAATTACTGAAGAATTTCAAGTTGCTGTACTAGAAAATAGCCAGAATCCATATTCCACTTCGGCAAGACTTTCCTACCACTCCTCAGCTTTACAACTAACATTCAGAGGTCAGATGACAGGCAAGTATTCCAATAGTTATAACTACATTGTTTTAAATTATAACCTTGTTTCATATTTCTAGATTTTACAGAGTTTTATGAAGAATAAAATCGCATGCATTAGTCCTCTGCCATGACTACCTGAATACCTGTAAAAAGGTATTCAAACTTGCAGCCTTTTTCTAACAAGAAAAAAATAAAACAAAAAAACACAAAGCAAAACAAAACAAAACAAAAAGCAAGCATGGCTATTTCCCAGTAATCAAATAAAAAGAAATCACTAATTCATCTGAGGTTTATGTGCCTAAATTATATAAATATATATTAAATATATCCATTGGGAACATTATATCCCACCCACATTCACAGGCTGAATGAATCCACAAGATGTAACATAGTAAAAAATATTTACTTCAGTGTAATCAATGTGAAAGAGCTGTAGTAATATCTAATGGCTCTTAAATACATCAGATATAATATTTTCCAGGAACTGTTCTGTGCCCAGCTAAGCTTGCAGATGTTTATATTATTTAGTATAAACAACAAAACAACTTTTTTCTATCAGTATTAGTGCCACTAGGCTGCAAAGGATCTGCTGCATTATCAGCAGCAATCCCCCACTGTCACAAACAACAAATCACATCAATTTCTTTCATAAACCAATCAAGTTCCAAAAGAAAAAAAGCACCTGCTCTCTTCCCTCCCCACAAACATTCTAGTGTTTTACTGTGAAATACAATTCAATACTGTGAAATAAAATTCCTCACAACTTCAAGAATCCTCCTCCAACTTAACGTTTATGGACTGTTTATCTGCACTTACTTCTATCACTTGCCTATAGGTTAAAAGAGTCCTTTTTGTCTCAGCATTTTCTCTTCCTCTATTCACTTCACTATTATCTCAGCCTAGTTCTGTATGGCCAGTCACTATTCATAAGCACACATGCACCCCAGTCCCTTCTCAGAAAATAGATTCTGCAGACCACCTTAATCCTAACAAGCCCTTCTCCACTACTCTTGTAATTTCATTTCTTTCTTCAGCAAGGGATGACTCAGAACTGAAAATAGCTCTGCATGCTAAGTACCATCAATGCTTTTTACAATAGTATTAGTAGCCTCCCTACTTACACAGCTGTTGATGAATTACATGATATTTGCTTTTACTGCAGTTCCAGAACTGTCTCTTCTATATCCCACTGTAGTCAATTGCTACCTTCTGAGGAATTAAACAACAAAGCGCCAATATCAAAGATCTCAAGAGATATGAACAAGAGCATTTTGTAAAGATCTGTCATACCACAGTATAGAAAAGCTGTAATTCCTTGCAAGATCATTTTGCATTTGGTATTTCAGGACTGGGACTAAGCATATGCAGTTTAACAAAAATGAAAGTCACAGTCTGCAATAAAAAAAAAAATAAAAATCAGCTAAACTTATATTAATAGAAAATGCCCAAGCTGGCCAAAACTCCAGAGTACAACTAGACTGCTTTAGATGCCTTCAATATAAGTTGCTTTTCACAGAGCACAGAGAGCACTGGAGTAGCGCAAGATAGATTTTAGATGTCAATTACAACAACCTAACAGGATTAAGAAAAAAACATCTAAAAACATATTTTAATGCACAAATTCCTTATTGTCGTTTCTAGTTGACAAATATCTATTTCATAGCAAAACAACATCATAGGAACAGCTGGATAGCAGTTTTAAGCTCAAATGAACCAGCATCACATGCTGACAAGTCATCTCTCTGATTGCTTTTGAATGGCAGCACATGCAGATTTATTCTCTGCCATAAATTAGAACAATTATTTCTCCGTAGTTCGCTTTTTATTTCAGACAGTGAGCCCTTTCACACTTTTTTTTAAAGGATATCTTCCCTTTCCTTGATGATAAGTTCATTCTGTTCCTCTAGCTGTCTGATCTTCTTCTCAAACGACTCCTGTTCAGCTTTCAGCCGCTCTTCTGTCACCTCCTTTTCTTCGCTCACCCTGAAAAGAATTTGAGAGAAATAAAATATATTCCCATAAACACAATGCCTGACTTCCAAACACTTTGATTTCCAGGTAAATGAACAGCACCCTCACCAGCTATATAAAGCTCCATTTCTCATAATGTTTTGTTTTGTTTTGTTTATCAAATTATACAGGAAGTTGCATAAGTATGAAAGAAATTATTTTTTCAAATACACTGGTCTCAACAGAGTGCATGCACATTAATGAGCAGCACAGAACTACAGAGTAAGGTTCTGAACCCACAATGAGGTCTGGGCAGACTGATTTTCTGCAGCTGTAATGAAGACACATTGGGATCCATAGAAGCCTAGGGCATGTAGACAGAAAACTCAAATGGGAGAGCTTAGCTACTGAGACAGAAAGGAAATTGAAAAATCTCTTTTCTTTCTTAATCTATAAGCTAATTCTTCTTTCACATTTACTGGTCAAATATAAGTTCAAGAAAGGAACCATTTTTCTTGTTAGTTTTTCTCCAAATGAAACAGCTTGGCTTCTTCTGGGAACCTTAAAATATCAAGCCACAGGAGTAAATTCTCCTTTCTGCCTGGGCCACAGCACCCTGTATGTTGCTGCTCAGTGTAAATAATTAGATCTAGGTTAAAAGATTATAATGTGAGAAATTTTCACTATGATCATTTATTCTGCATCTCAAGGGGAGCTGTAAAAACAGCCGTTCTGCTAATCACAAAAGCAAAATGACCATTACCCACTGGTGATCCTGTGATTATGTTTAAAACGTGGCTTAGAAATCGTGATTCTTATGAAAGCTTTATCAAAATATTAACAAATAAGCTTATGCTAACAATTATCATTGCTCTGGACTTAGGTAGTTTCAGTTGTCAGAGGTTCTTAAAGTCTTTAACAATGGCAAAACAGCTACCACAATGTAGATGACAGGAGACGAAACAGGAAAACTTTGAGAAAATTTCAAATTTTATCTCCCTTTAAGATAAACAGTCCCACAGATACACACACATAAAAGCCATTCAGAGTCTGAGCCACCATTTGTCATCATCTTTCCCTTCTTAAGAGGACACAATTGCTTTGATATTCCAACGGAAAAGCCATAAATACTACAATTAGGTCACCCCCCTAGGGTGAGCTACAAACAGGCAGCATTCCACAACTCTAAGCTCGACCTACAGCCTTTCCCACAGCATCTCTAACAGGCTACATGAATTTGTAAATTATTAATAATACTGAAACTTGCACCTTTTCTCTACAAACCTAGAGGCTGAAAAATAACATACAGAAAATATCAAATTCCATAAATTAGGACAGTTTGATAGCGTGGAACAAGCCATTGAGCATAAAGTTTCTAGGTTAAAAAAGACATGGATTTAGCATCAAAACAGTCCATTATTCATACACCCATGGCCTTATTTACAACCCTATGCCCTGACATTCCGAGGCTCCCTTCTCGCCCCTTGAAGACTTAAAAGGGGTTTGTACACATCAGATAATAAACAATGAGGAGAAACAGCTGTATTAACTCCGGATCCATCTCATCTATATAATCCTGTAATGTGAGCAGGCAACAAGTTTTTGAGAGCCATAAATCCTTGCTCCTCAACACAGTCATAGGTATGGTATATATGCCATGGGCTGCAGACTCAGGCTTTACCATATTCTCATAGCCAGTTTGTTTTCTCTGAATCAAGAGTAATCAGCTAAAGAGTCTAAGGCATATGACCTACCTTCATGTAAACAGCAAAAGATGCAAGAATGTGTATTTTTTGTTAGGGTAAGAATTAGCAGAGAACAGAGAATAAAAGGTACCAGTCAAAGGAAAAAAAAAAAAAGTGAAGGTAGCAATGGGCAGGTAAATGAAAGACATGAAAGAAGCAAGAACAGAAAAAAAAGATTAGAAGAGAAACAGTGGACAAGTATTGTCTCCAGGACACTATATAAGGAAAAATGCTTGTTTACTAACTGGAAGAAAGATGCTGCATTAGAAGGTTAAGAACAAATGAAATACTGGGCAGTGCTGGCACGTAGGAGTATTAAAGTCAAACAATAATACAGGAAAATCTAATGAAGAAAGAACTGTGCAGTAGGGTAACGGCACGAAAACACGCTTCATCCATTTCTAAATTCCATGATTTGCTGCTTGTATCTGTCTACATCACATTCATATGCTCTGTTTGTATTTAACACAGATCACAGCAAGCTGACATACTCACAGACACATGAATATATTGTGCCACATATCTTATGCAGTAAATGACTGAGAACAGTAAGTGATCTTAGAAGAAACGTGGCAGTATGTGTTTATGTATCACAAAGCAGAAGACAGCTCATAAAGGGCAGGCAAGATATAGAAGACAGTTACTCACAGGAGGTGGCAAAAGAAAGTTAGAGAAAAGGAATACAAGAATGTCATCAGATTATGCTGGATTTATGTCATATCCTATACATAGCCCAGTGAGATTTTTTTTTATATCCTTATTTCTTTGCCTTCTGGCAGTAAAGAGCAGAAGATTTTTAGCAGAACTAGGAAGGACTTCGCTCCTGCCAAACAGAAACATTTCAAGGCTCACAATGCTCCTAAAAAGGTTTTTCACCTGTTTTTCCTCTGTTAATGGTCAGAAAACAGCAGAGAAAGGATGAAGGCAGTCCAGCTACAAAGGGCAAAACCACTCCACTGGGCAACATACTGATGTTCAGCTTGCCTGTCACTGTTTGCAGGTGCAATAAAGACTGACAACTGAGTGTGAGGACGACATGTCAGTAAAACTATTCCTGCTTTTGAATATCTACAATACTTCTTTACATACATTTGTTTACATTTACCTAACTTGTGCCATAGAACACGCACAATTTTGTTCAATATTTCAATTCAACACATCCAAGCTCACGTAATTCTAGATGTATCAAAATAGAGATCTTAATTTTATTTTGCAGGACCCTGTGAAGAACAACAACAACAACAACAACAACAAAAGTGATGTAGATATACTGACAGACCGCCCTAAGACATCAGCCTTAGGCTTAAAATTAATTCTTTATTCACCAGTTCCAGTTACAGTGTGCTTCACTGCTACTGTCTCATCTTAAGAAGGAACTGATCGAGTCTTCTGATGAAACTGACTCATATCACTGAGCAAATAGGACTGAAGCTCTCCAGGTGGAATTTTTAAAGCAACATACAGGCCAACAGCACTAACTTTTATTTGTCTAATGAAAACTGTCATGCACAGGGAAAAGTCAGAACAATACTAATATCAACACCAAACTACAGACAAAGTGCAAAGTAACCCCTCTTGACTGAAAGAGCCTACTATCTTTGAAAAAGAAAACTAAAGAAACACACACAAAGCAAAGGAAAAGTAGTAATTTATACTTTTTAAAATCCAAATGCAGTGAGAATAGTAGCTGTGCAAGTTAAGGAGGAGAGGACAAAACAAAAAGCGTAGCCACTGGAATCCTCACATACTTGTTGGGAGCATTTAGCTTTTCGGAACATTTGCTTGAAACTTGTCTGCTAACAAGCTACCAAAGATTGAAACATTTTTTTGTGACCACTCTCGAAAACCACAAGTTTTAGGTTCGAAGAACAAAATGGCATCTGGAGCAGGCATGGTGACAGGAGGGAAAAAAATAGGCCAAGGACCATGATAAGTGCATCAGGCAGAGCCCAACACACACACAAACCACAGAATGCAACTGGATATTCCAAGTGAAAGATGTACACTGAAAAGATGGAGTAAATTTAATGCCAGACCAGAACACAACAGGCCTCTAGCAGAAGGGCAACAGTGACATTTAGTATCAGCACCGCAGGAAGACAGAATGGCAACAATTTTGTCTTTAGGGCACTGTTTGCAAATGTGATACATTTTACTCAAGTGTCACAAGCAGTCTGTATAAATTAAAAAAAAAAAAAAACCCTCCTACAATCCCATAATTGAAATCGGTGCACAATGGATACATTTTATTATATGCAGCTTGCAAAATAATACAAAACCTGATCTCACAGCATGAATTTATAGCTACAAATGACTTTTTAAGTACAAAAGGTAAGCGTGATTGGTGATGCAATAATTCTAGGCATGCTTTACCTATCAACAAGAAGTAATTTTCATACAAGCTTAGGGATATCTCATTTGCAGTCTCACTGCCTGACTAATTAAGAGAACTCCAGCAGAATATTGTCTCTTAAAGTAACACACGCACTCACACAAAAAGAAAAGACTGATACTGAAGTTAAAGCCAGATAACAATTTGATTAAATGTGAGATAAATATAGGCAAACCCAGGAGAGAAGGTAGCTTAAGTAGTCAAAAGCTGTGCATTTCTGAAGTGGACTTCCAGATGCAAGCCATCATTCAAGGATTCTAAATTTCAGAAGAACACTTCAACAAGAAGTAATTAAAATATTATATTACAATTATTTTAATATATATATATATATATATATAATATATATATATATAATTTATATATATATAATTTTTAATTATTATAATTAAAATATTATAATACTCCAAATATGGAGTTTTACTCTATTCCTTTGTAATGGCGGATTATGGAATAATTCTGTAATGGTATAATAATAATGTAATGGAGAATACAGAATTCCAGTTCTGTACTGAAATTAACTCCTGTTTTAATTCCCATTTTCAGGTTCTTTTGGAAGATTTCCATTTTAGCAGGTCAATTTCATCTCAGCAGCAGGTACAAAAGTCCACATAATGCAATGCTAGTAGACAAGACTTGTGCCTCACACTGCCACCACTCTACAAAGAGTTTAGGAATCCAGTGACTTGGAAAGAACGAGGCATTTCTCAGAGAGGTACAAAGGGCTGTCTAAAAGCTGTTTATGTATCTGTAAGTCCAAGTCATTCTGGGCATGCCATCAGTCTTTACCAGAAAGACACTCACCTGACAGCAAAAAACTATATGTAGTATCTACGAAAAGGGCAATCACTCCTTCTCTTGTGAGGATAAGGGCATTACCTTTCTACCTAAGTTGCTTTAATATCTTGTTTGCAAAAACTGCAGGGAATCATAGAAACTAAAATGTTTGAAAAGGCCTCCAAGATCATCTAGTCCCACCGCTCATCTACCACCAATACTGCCCACTAAATTGTGTTTCTTAGTTCTGCATCTCCACATTTCTTGAACTCCTCCAGGGATGGTGACTCCACCACCCCCCTGGGCAGCCTGTTCCAGTGTCTGATCACTCTTGCAGAGTTCTTGCTCTAACATCCAACCTGCATCTCCCCAGTGCAACTTAAAGCCCTGTCCTACAACTTATAATAATATAATCAGATAAACAAAGCCATTAGATATAAATTCTCACTACTAAAAGAAAGAAAAAAAAAAAAAACTTTCATACCCATTCTATGTCTCATAGTCAGCGCTGTATTCAAACAAAGGAAAACTGTACATGAGCTGTACTTTCAGATGTTAAAGGCAAAGCTACGACACAAATCATAGCTGGAGTCAGAAAGTCAAAGTTCTGTAGCAAGGTAGCTTTTAAAATGTATGTAACCATTCTCAGTATGGTCTTTAGCAAGTCCTTAATGCTCAACAGTCAACTGGATAGATCCCAAGAGACCTTGCGCTGCTCCCTCTTGGAAGAAGCTAATGTGTCCTGACACTGGCACAGAGTATGAGGGTAAGAACCTTTCAGTGTCTTCACTGTGTCACTACTCATTTCATTACATAAGCTGATGACTGCTTTAGGTGTAGCCTGCAGCAACAAAAGCTGAGATAAAGTCTTTTTTTTTTTTTTTTTTCCTCTTAAAAGGATTCTGCTTGCAGAGAGAGTTAAAATTCGCTCTTGCTGTGTGCCTAACACTTTCACCACCATTCCAGCAGCACCTTGCTATAAACAAGAATTTACCATGCTTGTTGTTTTTAAAAATCATGAGAAATTCTAGAGTGTAATCACCTATTTATTCACAGAACTCTTCGGTATTCATGGGCATGGCTCTACACATCTACAATATTACAAGGCCAAGTTCAAGATGTTGCACTTGTGTCAAAGCAATCCCAGATATCCATCAGACTGTGAGAAGAATTCATTGAGACCAGCCCCACAGAGAAAGACTTGCAGTTGGTGGTGGTGGATGAAAAGCTGGACATGAGTCACTAGTGTGTACTTGCAGACTAGAAGGCCAACTGAGTCCTGGGCTGAGGAAGGTGACAGTCCTCCTATTCTGCTCCCATGAGGCCCCACCTGGAATACTCCATCTAGGTTTGGGGCCCCCAGCACAACTGTTTAAATGGTCTGACACAGACAGGATAAGGGTGAATGGCTTTAACCTAAATGAGAGGAGAATAAGATGTTAGCAAAGAACTTTTTTTACTCAGAGGGTGGTGAGGCACTGGCACAGGCTGCCCAGAGAAGCTGTGGATGCCCCATCCATCCCTGGAGGTGTTAAAGGCCAGGCTGGATGGGGCCCTGGGCAGCCTGATCAGAAGGTGACAACCGTACCTACAGCAGGGGATTGTAACTGGATAGTCTTTAAGGTCCCTTACAACCCAAGACAATCCATGATTCTGCAGTATTCCAGTTTTCTGAGTTTGCATCCAGTTTGCCTTTCTCTTTTCACTTTAAGAGGGAAGATAGACCTGATATGTCCAAAGGAAAAATAACGGTTAGATTTATAGGTGGTATCACAGAGCAAAACCTAAGATTATTCTAACCGAGAAAGAAGGATTAGAAAGGAGACAGCTGTGTCCTTCTATTCGACACTGTCTCAGAATCCAATTTCATGAAGTCTCTAACAGCTAACATGATGTCAACCACTGGAATTCCCAACAGCAGAGCATAAGTCTAGCATAGTAACTCAGTTTTCCAAAGGAAAGTATAGTAATATAGCCAGCATTACAATTTACTCACACTAAGACAAAGCCTCACAGTTCAGCATATAAGCTGACAGATTTTCTCAGTGTTCAAAAGTGCAATGGAAATGAGAGTTGGAGGAAAAGAAGGGAAAATATGAAAAGTACATCAGCTTTCCTTCAGCAACTGCAAAAGTCAGGTGAATGACCAATACCCTGAACTGCTAAAGCAAGACATGGTTGAAATTCAAGCACCAGAAGGCAATCAGATTTTGCCACTGATTTCCATGCAGACAGAATTTTGCCACTGCATACCCACCTTCATGCAGGCAGTTACTGACCAATCTGTTTCTTTCACCATCCTGCAATAACCACGCAGGAATTAAGTTTCAACTACCACCATTCTCATTCGTAAGTAGAAGCAAAACAAGAAATGGTTAAGTATGGGTCTGGTCAAGCGAGATCTTCATTTTTCCAGTTATTTAGTATAGAACAGTATTCCTGAAAGATTTTCAGCATTCTGCTGGATCCTTTTCTTCTTTAAAATAGCAGAGAATGTTCTACTGCATATAAAAACTCTCCATCATTGCACAGCTCAAGATTAAAATTATGGAGAGTTTTTAAAAAGTGACGAGGTGAGCGGAATTAAAGTTCAACATCCCTATTACTCTGCAAAGGACTTTTAATTACATCCAATAAAAATATGATTAGGTTTAAAAATAAAAGAGAACTAAGTATAAAATAATAGTGTTCCACTAATTTTACTTTTCAAAATTAATGTTGCTGCACCTTCTATTTTTCTTCGAAGAAATGTCAGGCAGAAATATCAAACTGTCCTTTGGGAAAAATCACAGCATCTGAGATTTAAGAAGATCCCATGCTCAAATGAGTTAGTGTACTAGTATTCACTAGGGAGCAGTGTATTATGAGGAACAATGAAGTAAAAGACTTTTTTTAATATTAGAATATATCTCTATATATCAACAGTGGCAACAGTGTCCGAATAGCTCCAACATCTGACAATTTGTAACCAGGCTTCCTAGCAATCTACCCTTTTTGACAGCTTTAACTAGACATTTTCTAGCACGAGGTAGGATAAAATAGCATCGCAAGCATGAAGAACTTCAGAAATTACTGAAATATTGTATAGCAAGGAATCCTACATGGGCACAAATTATTAGTGGGCAAAATGGACTAGTAGATGAGGATAATCAGAGAGAATATACTCTTTGCTGCACCAGAGACTTATTGCATGACCTTGAAAAAGTTAACTTCATTTCTCTGCCCGAGTTTTCCTTTATGAAAAGAAAAAGGACAGCAGTGTTTGGCAATTCTTGCACATATAAAATTTATGACAAAAAGTATTTCATCAATACCTGAGAACTTGCAATTTGTTCTAGCAAAATTTTGCAGCTAAGCTCTTGAGTGTGGACACTAACTTTTAGCCCAGAGGACCTGAGATGATCTCATGAAGTTTACTCCTCTGGTATCATAATAAAGCCTGCCACAGTTTCAAGCACTCCTCAGTTTTTACAGGCATCACATAAGCAGCAGATTCCCAGAGATTCTAAAGCATAAGGGACAGAGGGGAGAAAAAATAACTCCTCTCTCCCATTCAAATTTATCTTTCACATCACTTATCTTCATAAATGCAACTAGCACAGGAATGAAACTCAAAAACTTTTTGCTCAAAATAAGAAACTTCCATCACTATAGCTTCTCTTTCCAAAGAATAAGCAGAACATGAAGAAATTGAAGTAAAATTTTGCCCAATTAAGTTGGCAAAAAAAGCTAACATCATAATGGACTTAACTGCTCTATACATGCAGACATGATTATGTACAGATTAGCATGTTTTAGTCACAAGGTCAGCAATTCACCTTTAAAGTGAACTTCCGTATACAAGTTTACTCCTAACAAACAAGCATTACGGAATTTCGTATCAATGAGATTTTTGCTTCCAAAAGTCATAATTCATAACATTTATAAATATATATAAAATTCTTAAAGTACTGTTACAAGCAGTAAACAATACTCCAGGTCCTGTGGTTATACTTATATAGATGAACTACTGTAGAGAACTCTGTCTTCTGTTTTCCTTCTGTTGAGGATATTTTGGGTCAGGAAACAAGGAAAAACTGATCAGGCTGCTTCACTATTCATGCCTCTTTCAGGAATAAAAATTACTTTATGCAAATATTCAGTTCCATAATGCAGTTCTACATTACTTGATATTAATTAGAAGAATGACTCTCCTTAAAGATAATGCATTTTCAGGTGATGCTTATTCTCACCTGGCAAGTTCTTTAATTAAGTTTGCAATGCGTCTCTTGTCCTCAGGACATAAATCCTTTAAAGAAGCACTCTTCATTCCTCCTTCATTAGTGACCTGAAAATTGAAAGCCACATTTTAGAAAGTACTCTTTAAAAGAGAACAAGTATTTCATAAGACATTAAGAGCATTTTGAGACCTAATAATTAGAAGCTGAAGGTAGACAAATTCCAACTGGAAATAAAGTGCATATTTTTATCTGTAAGTACAGTTCAGTGGACTAAATTACCAAATTTGCGGGGAACTCCAAAAGACTTGAAACTTGTAAAATGCAGGATACTTTTTTCAATACTAAACATGTTGATTAAAGTTTAAAGACCTATGCTATTCTCTGATCTATATCAGATAAAACACAATAGACTTTCACGACTTGTCAGTCTAGTGCAGTTTGAACCTGGGTTTGGATATCACTTGATTTTATTGGTAACCTGAAATACAGAGTAAGAAAATATCATTCTGGTTTAACATTTGTGAGCAAAGCATACAAAACAGGAAAAAATGTGTGCAATATATTATTAATAGAAGCCCTTATTTCGTACAATTTTTTAATACACATAGCCCATTTTATGCCATTATCTTTTTTTTTTTAAATCATTTATATGCTACCTTCTCAACTTACCATTCCTTCTCAAAAGGATAGCATATTCCAGTGCTTCAGTACTCCTAATGCACTCGTAACTGTTGAAAACTGCAGCATTTGTTATCAACGTCCACCAGAGTGCACATTGCTATTTGTCTTTGCAATAGTCCTTTGCAGCGCCTGGTGACTGCTACTATTACCGATTTTGGGTGTTTACAAGTGGGGGAAAAAAACTTGGGTCAAAATTGCTTTTATTCTCCAAAAACTTCTGACAGTTCTCCACTGCTAGCAATAAGCACAAAATAACAAGCCCAAGATTTTGTCAAGTTTAAATATTTCCCCTTAGTCTTGCTTATTTTCAGTTCAGCCTTTTACAAACCTCCCTGAGCACATGCAGTGCTTAACATGAAATACAAGAAGGCAACCAAACGTTTTGCAGCTTGGCCAAGTTAGCACAATACAGCACAGAACAACCTCTGAACATAGAAAGCAAACTCTGGGCTTATCTCCCCTCATTAGCAGTAATAGCAGCTGACCTACAAGCATCAGAGAGGAAGTGCCCCTTTCTGCTCTTAGCTAATTGCTTCTTGAACAGTGGTTTAAAAGAAAGGACTATGCAGCTTCCAAAAGAGACGTTGATTTTACAGTCTTGTTATATCCACCTGACTCTGCAAATACACTCATTTTAACTTCAAGATATTTTCCTTGAAGCAACAGAGTTTAACAAGACAAATTACATTCTGGTGCTTTTCAGGTGGATTCCAGTTCCCTTCTCAAGCATATACCTTTTACTGTCACACAGACAGTAAGTCTTAACATAACTGAACTTCAACTAAATGTACAGTTAAAGGACGTTCATTTCCTATGCTGCAAACATCTGCAAATGATTTTTGTTCTTTTTTAGTTGACTGCTGATTGAATCTTTAAAAAAAAAAATAATATATTTTTCATTCAAAAAAATGTCATAAGCTTGACTGCATTAATAAAAGAGATTTTAATAGAACACACTCAAGGTATTCCCCAAACCCACATACATATTGTCAGACAAACAGGCTTGTGCGAGGAATAACTGAAAAGTTAGTTTGTGCCTTTCAGTATCATCCATAGGTATGAATAATTCTTCTAAAAAATTCTTAAGGCAGCCTTGTACTCTGATACCTGTCATAGAATGGCTTATGTTGGAAGAGGCCTTAAAGCCCACTGAATTCCAACCCCCTGCCATGGGCACAGTTGCCACCCACCAACCAGATCAGGCTGCCCATGTCCAACGATGGGGCATCCACAACTTCTCTGGGTAACCTGTTCCAGTGCCTCACCACTCTCTTAACATCTAATCTAAATTTCCCCTCCTTAAATTTAAAGCCATTCTTCATTGTCCTATTACTGTAAGATCGCGTAAAAATTAATTCCCTCTCCAGCTTGTAAACTCCCTTCTAGTACTGGAAGGCCACAATGAGGCTTCCTTAGAGTCTCCTCCTCTCCAGGCTGAACAAGCCCAGCTCCCTCTGCCTGTCTTCATAGGCAAAGTGCTCCAGTCCTCTGAGCATCTTCATGGCACTCCTCTGGACTTCTCCAACAGCCCCACATCCATCCTGTGCTGAGGACCCCAGTCCTGAATGCAGTGCTCCAGATAGGGCCTTACAATGGCACAGAAAAGTGGGACAGTCACTTCCCCAGTCTTGCTGTCTTCATTTCTCAAAATGAAACTGTGGAATTAAGCACAGCAACAGCTCCACCATAATCATAAAAACAAGATGATAAATGAGACAGATTCCAAGACCTTATAGACTCCTTTTCCAAGACATCTGTCCTTTCTACACACCAATACTATTTCGTAACTCCATATTTTCCAGAGGAAATATACTGCATAAAGAAAATGTTCTCTCAACTTATAAACCACATTTTGGAAGAGGACAATCTGCATGACAGAAGTAGACAAATTCTGTCAAAGAGGAAGTAGGAAGACTGAAAATTATGATCAAGAACAGTTAACTTCTGATTCATTTAAACTAACAAAAAAACTCCAGAGCTAACAAGACCTTTCTGAAGTCTTCTCCAAAACTCTCAACTTATTATACTAAGTTAAGTCTACCTGAAAGAAGAAAAGGTAAGTAAATTATTTCTGCTAAGATTCAAAATGGACTGAAATCCAAACCATTCTCTCCAATAGACAATCCTGTTAAATCGTAACAGCAGGCTACCTTCCAGTACGAAATGCAAAGCACATCAAATTTGATTGAATCTCTCTAGACATGCATATAACCCTACACACATCTGGAAGAAAATTACTTGTCTTATTCGTGAAAACTCCTTGTGAATAAACTTTGATAAACCTTCCTCTTCTGTAACAAGTAAAATGTGTTTGTTCTGTTTGTTACAAGAAATTCAGGGTTTATCTTCAAGATTCCATGAGGACTTTAAATGACATGAGAAAAACAGGTTAAAAAAAGAGAAAAGGCTTTGAATCTATTGTATCATCACTGCTGTAAAAGCACATCTAAATCTGAAATCAAGATTTGGTGTATTACGTGTTGTATATAAAGAACAAAAACCATTTCTACTTCAGCAAGTTTCATCAGGAAAACAGTAAAATTTCTCTAAACAAGAAGTATTGCTAGCAATGCAATATTTAAAAAAAAAAAAGTAGATTTTCAAGTGAGGTATGAAGACATCTATGATGCATGTGGCTTGCAGATGCTTATTACAGAACGTATCTACATAAAAACTGCACAGTGGCAGCTATTTGTGAAATTTTCCACATGCCACTTAAGAACAATATCATTTGCAGACGGGAGGTATATACCAGCCTTCTAAATGCAAGTACTGATAAAAAAGAGATATAAACTATGAAGAGACCAGGAGCAGTCCTAAAAATGAATCCTAGTGCGTCATGAGGTAGAGAATAGAGCTGCTTAAGGATTCAAAGAGCAATGACACTGTCAAACTAACAGGAAGAGTGTGATCTATCTTCACATTGGTTTTGAACATACATGAGAGGCACGCAGCATTTAGTTAGTATACAGATGGCAGACATCTCACCCCAGATGCAAAATAACATTTAATGCATGTTAATACAGCAGTGAACCAGAAGCAGTCAGAAGTTTTAGGAACTGTTTGGAAGTACAAAGATACCTCATATTAATAACTTAGAAAGTTACCTCAGATGATTACCAAGCAAGAAACTGAACAGTATTTAAATGGCTTTCATAGTCAATATGCTGTCCAACTCTTGTTATAAAAATGACATTGCTCAATAATTTTCTAAATACCACAAGATACCTTAAAATACAAAATAAACTTAAAAGGGAAAATCCACTGCTTTGAAACTTGTAACACTTTTAACTATAGGAAAAGTGTTCACTGTCACAGGAGCAAATGAGACAATTTACTGCACCAATCAAAGATATTATCAACTGATTACATTACTGCTGTTACTCTGATGCATTTTAACTGTTATTGTCAAAAATGGAAAGCGATTTTACCTTGTTACATGAGCAACCACAACAACAGGTCTCTGAAAAGAATATTACAGGTGCTGCTTCTAAAAACTAAAACTAGCCCAATGAAACTACTCAGTCTTTTCAGACAGAAATACTACCTGCATGTTTGGCAAGTAACATATACATTAGGGGCTACTCAAAGCTGCTCCCTCCTTCTACACATCCATTTTACACCCATTTTACATAGCACTGGTTGCATAACACGCAAATTAGCACGTTCAGCTTTTGTTCTCTTTTAGATAGCAAGCCACCCAAGTGGAAAAGTAATTTTTGCCAGCAGGTCACAGTGCAAGTGGGCAAAAAATTCAAGTCTGCAAGAACAATAGCTCTCTAAAACCGTTCAGAAGTTTTCAGTCTAAAGATTTTCTGACATTTTTCCACTACGTGCACTCTGCACAGCAAGAAAAATTTGCCTTTACTGACCTGATGTCCTGTCAGATCTCCTCTGCTTCTAGCAGGATCCATGGAAACAGAAGAAACAGCTACAGGCACCTTCAGCGCAGTTTCACCTTTATGACATTTTGGTAAATACCTTGTTCTTAAATTTCCTTTTGTGGACACTCCTGTAGATGAAAGACAAACAGAACACAAATTATGAAGTCAAAAGAGACCCTTCTTTAGCACCTGCTTCTGAAAAGAATGAAAATTCAGTATTTGTTTGCAGCTTCCCCCAGTGTCTCAATCCATACAAAATTTTGTCATGATGAGCACACGAGAAGAAAAAAGGAAGCGCGTGGTATTGAACAGCACACACTCACATGAATATGGAAGCAAATTCTGAAACGTACTTTTTCTTCTGAGATTCAATGCAAAAACCTATAGTTAAGATGCAAAAGCATAAAACCAACTGCTGCTTTGACATTCAAAGACAAATATGAACCAAAGAGAAGTAGCACTGTTAAAAATACAATTTCTGCGGCAAAAATGCACATTTTTTCTGTTATACAGCCTGTCTACTAATTGCTCAGACTAGCACTTCCACTCAGGACCACACATACGAGGGAGGTAACACTGCAGGGCACACTCTACAGATCTTGCCATACACAGAACTAGTCTGCTCCTACTGATAGTTACAGCATGAGAGCAATGAAAACCCTTACGGTGCAATCAAAAAGTGCCAACACTGACCCTAAAACCGCCAAAAGACACAAGAACCTGAAAGATCAAGTCTTCATTGCTAAGAAGCGCAAAAAATTTAGAACAAAAATTACTGAATTTACACTAGGAAATTAATTATTTTCTTTGGGTAGTGAAATTTAGAAGTGAGACGACAGTTCAAGTTAAAGAACTAAACTAATAAGCTTCAACTGCTTATGCTTGGACACAAGGGAAAACAATGTTTATGACATTCTCGTCACAAACACAGAAGTGGAAAAGCATTACACAAAGTCATCATTTCCAGCATTTTGAATCACTGCTTTTTTTCTAGGACACATTGTATAACATCACCTGGCTTGAACTATGCCATTTAAAAAAGACTCAGATTGATTCAAAAGCAACATCTCCTATTTAATTCCATGGAAACTGCAACAGATACAAAGCGCACAATAACACTATTTGACAGAGCAAATTCTCATCTATAGAACACTGTCAGCATACCCAGAACCAGAAACTCTGCATTTTTTCCAGCAATGAACAAGAGCCTGCATGCCATGATTGTAAACATTTACACCAATGGACTTGTCACAGTCACTGCCTCCACTGCAGAAATGCACTACGCACTGCCTCACCGTGTTCTTATCCACTCTTTGGTATCCATGAATGTTCAGCAATCATCAATGAATGTCAATGGGTGACATTTTTTCCACATGATGTCATTCAGTGGCTCACATTTGCTACATATGCACTTGTGTCAGATGATGTTTTGTCAGACTGCCCATATTCTGGCATCTGTCACATGGCAACAAAACGTAACAGAATATTGGTGGAAAGGTTCAATCTCTACTGCCATACCACCAGCATCTGCCTCTGACATCGTAGGCCAAGATAATAAAATCAAAGGGATTACTTTCAGAACAAATCTCACATACTCAGAGATTTTTAATAGAACAGCTGTTGCCCTGTATTATTTTGAAGAGCAACCATTCCACTCCAAGCCCAGAAAACAGGATCACTAGAAGTTTGTAACTCCTGGACACTTGCTGTACATATACTCAATGTTACTAGAGTTGATCAATCACAGTTGTGTTTTCAGATTTGGTGTCACTGCAAAAGTTGTCTTTATATTCAAAAACAACTTAGAAATTTGTTAAAAAGGGACTATAAGCACTCATCTATTCCTTGGGGATGTACACAACTATGCACTGTTTAAGTTAAGGTCAAGAGAACTAAGAACAGAACAATTTCAGCTTTTCTTAACACAATGAACCTTCATTCATGACCGAAAAATGTTGGGAGTTCAAGATCCCTAAGGTGTCAAAGCAAGTGCTCAACAAGCTTGCTGCTCTAGACTTCAGGAGGGCAGACTTCAAATTCTTAGGGAACTCTTTGACAGGGTGACATGGGATAGAGCTCTTCCCCTGGAGGGAAGAGGGGCCCAAGAAAGTTGGTTAGTATCTAAGGACCGTCACCTCCAAGCCCAGAAAGAGTGCATCCCAAGAAAAAGAAGGCTGGCAAGAATGCCAGGACTCCTCCATGGATCAGCAAGGAGCTCCTGAAGGTACTTAAGCACAAAAGAAAGTGTATAGGAAGTGAAAGCAGGAACAGGTTACCTGGGAGGACTGCAAAGAAGTTGTCTGAGCAGCCAGGGATCAGGTTAGAAAAGCTAAAACCCAGGCAGAATTAAATCTAGTCAGGGACATCAAATGGAACAAGAAGAAATTCTGCAGGTCTATCAGTGGTCAAAGGAAGGCCAGAAAAGATGTTGTGCTCGCTCTGGAAGGAAACTGTAGACCTGATAACAAAGGATACAGAGAAAGCTGAGGCGCTCAATGACTTCTTGGCTCAGTCTTCACTGGTAAGGGCTCTAGCCACACTGCACAAGCTGCACTAAGAACTGGGAGAAGGAAGATCTGCCTGCTGTACGTGAAGATCAGATCTGAGACCACCTAAAGAACTTGAAGGTGCACAAGTCCATGGGACCCAATGAGATCCATCCACAGGTTCCGAGGGAACTGGCAGATGAAACTGCCAAGCTGCTATCCATCATACTGGAAAGGTCACTACAGTCTGGTGAAGTTCCCACTGATTTGGAAAGGAAAAACATAACACTCATTTTCAAGAAAGGAAAAAAAGAATATCCAGAGAACTACAGACCAGTCAGTCTCACCCCTGCACCTGGCAAGATCATAGAGCAGATTTTCTTGAAGGCCATTCTAAAGCACGTGGCAAATAAAGATGAGGCAATTGGTGGTAACCAACATGGCTTTACCAATGGCAAGTCATGCCTGGTAAACTTGCTGGCCTTCTATGATGGAGTTACAGCATCAGTGGATAAAGGAAGAGCAACTGATGTCATCTACACAGACTTGTGCAAAGGGTCTGATAGCAAAACAACCTGGTCACCAGACTGGAGAAAAATAGGGATTTGATAGCTGGACCGCTGCCTGGGTAAGGAGCTTGCTGGATGGTCACACTGAGAGAGCTGAGTCAATGGCCCAATGCCTAAGTGGAGACCAGTGAAAAGTGACATTCCTCACAGACTAACGCTGAGACCAGTGCTGTTTAACATTTTGTAAGTGACACGGACACCATGATGAAGTGCGGCCTCAGCAGGTTTGAGGACGACACCAAAATGAAAGGTGCGTTTGACACACTAGAGGGAAGGGATGCCATCCAGACAGACCTGGACAGGCTTAAGAGGTGGGCCCATGACAGCCTCATGAAGTTCAACAAGGCCAAGTGCAAGATCCTGCACCTGGGTCAGGGCAAAGCACAGACACAGGTTGGGTGCAGAATGGCTTGAGAGCAGCCCTGAGGGAGAAGGATTTGCAGGTGTTGATTGAGGAAAGATTCAACATGAGGCAGCAGTTGTGCTCTTGCAGTCCAGAAGGCCAGCTATTCTGGGTTGAATCAAGAGAAGCATGAGCAGCAAGTCAAGGCAAGAGGTTCTGACCCTCTATTCCACTCTTGTGAGACCCCACCTGGAATACTGTGTCCAGTTCTGGAGCCCCCAATGCGGGAAGGGCGTGGAATTGTTGGAGCAGGTCCAAAGGAAGGCCACAAAGATGGTCAGAAGGCTGAAGCATCTCTGCTACACAGACAGGCTGAGACAGCTGGAACTCTTCAGCCTGGAGAAGAGCAGGCTCCAAGGAGACCTTACAGCAGCCTTCCGGTACCTGAAGGGGGCCTACAGGAAAGCTGAGGAGGGACTTTTTATAAGGGCAGGTAGCAACAGGATGAGAGGAAATGGTTTGAAACTGGAAGAGGGTAGATTTAGACTACATATGAGGAAGAAATTCTTTACAGTGAGGGTGGTGAGACACTGGAACATGTTGCACAGGGAGGCTGTGGATGCCCCCTCCCTGGAAGCATTCAAAGCCAGGCTGGATGGGACTGTGAACAACCAGGTCTAGTGGAGGTGTCACTGCTATAGCAGGGGGCTGGAACTAAATGTTCTTAATGTTCCTTCCCAACACAAATCATTATGTGATTCTATGTCTCATTTTAACTGCTCTCTTCAAAATCTAAAAAAAGGATCTGAGAATCTCTAATGCTTCAACATGCACCGGAGACCACATTAAAAATTTAGCTTACCTTATAGATTGAAAACACAGTGATGTACATGCAATAGAATGAACTCCCCTGAAGCTGTTTATCTTATACGACATGCTTATCTAAGCGGAAGAGCATAAATCCTCCGCTATAATCTTGTACGTCGCATTACAAGCTAAAGTATTTGTGATGAATCTATGCCTTACACACTTATGTACACAAACTACATATCTGGAAAAACACTGCAAAGTGTAGCATTCACAGGAAAAAAAAACTTTGTCTACAGCTATTATAAGGTCATACCTGAAACATACACCATTGGCTGTTCTTGGTCAGATACCTTTAACAAAGCTGTGTGCAGTAATAAATAAAAAAGGTAGCCAATTATAACAACAAGTATTTTGCCTTTAATTTTATCAGGAGATTGATAAGAAAACAAATCAAGAGAACTTTGAGAGCACCAGAAGGAAGAAAAACTTGATTAGAAAGGAAAAAAATAAATAAGAACACACACTAATTGCTAAAAAAAGAATAGCTGCTTGTCCTTCACCATACCATTACTTTAGATAGTAAAGGTTATCTTCCAGGTCACCTTCAAGAAACATCCCAGGGACCAGTTCCAGTTATGAGAGCATTACTAAGATAATGAAGTTATAATGTATTTCAATCTAAGCAGGTTTTCATTTTATTACTAATCCCTTGATATGTAGGGAGGACAAACTTCCAGAATAGCCCATGTTTGTACAGCAATGCAATGCCATATCTTGTACAGCATACTCTAAGAAATGCAAATGAGGATAAACCAAAGAAAAAAAATTTCTAGGGAAGTTGGTCATGCTCATCTGACCATCACATGGCAAGCACCAGCCGAAAGCCTGAGGACTTGCTCTCTTAAACAAGACAAAGAGCTGCTCCGAAACCATTTCTAAAAGTAAGCTATCTAAATTTAGAGCTTTAACAATTAAATTAGTTGACTGCAGAAAACACTCAAAAACTCACAGAAGACCTGTCACCAGGTATTTGTGCTATATTAGTAGTCACTGAACCTGCAACCTTGCCTCCTAGAAGTCACTACAAATAGGACTCAACACAATTCAGGGAAAGGTGTAAACTACAGAACCTTCCTTAAAGCAACAGTCACATTTAGCTGAAAGTCCAGGTTTTTACTCCTACATAAATTACTAACATTACACTGAAGTGTAAAACAGAAGCTGAGAGTACACAGTTCTCCTCCACTAACATTTTGGTTTTTACTCTCTTTCCTCAGCTTTAAGTTTGGTCAATTAACTCAATTGCTTAATTTCTATACTTACCTTACAGGTAAGTTAAGGTTTTGTACAGCTGTCTTTGCACAATCAAGTCAAATCGTAATACTCCAGCTAACCTATGCTAACTATCCCTCAAAAACTTACTAGGTTGCCATGTGGCATAGAAAATAGCACCTTTGATCTCACTCTGGATAGGAACTTCAAATTCAATTAGTCCTCACTATCCATCACACCATGGATAGTTGGCATACTGGAAGGACTTCATCACAAACTCCACTATAAGCTTTTTGATTGACATTATTGCTTATAAACAATTATCTCTCATCATACTAGACCATTTTGAGAATAACTTCATCTCATACTGGTGTCAGTAGTCTCTCTGTAAGGGCTGAAATCACTTTTGTTCTCACCCATAAGCTGCAGCCTGCTCCCTGTCACAGCACAATGTGGGGTCGTGCCATTAACCAGATGAAAAAGCTGAATCAACTCTAAAAGTAAAGCACCATGTTTCCTCTTTCCAAAAATCACCAAGGCAGATCAAGTCCCAGCCTGGGTAACAGCCAAGACCAAACAGCTGCGTCAGCAAAGCTACGACAGCAGTCTGTAGGATGCTAAAGAGACCTTCAATTCATACCGCTACTAGAAACAACAAAGTTCAGCATAGGCAATTTATTTCTCAGCTGACATATGGTTAATCTGCGTCAACAACACATCTGTAGAAAAAAACAGATTTGCCTAAACAAACTGGGCTTTTTAAGTTTGCCACCCATGCTGATAGATAGATAGATACCTAATAGAGAGATGAAAGAAACAGACAAAGCTGATGCTGTTTCTCCCCAGGCTATCAGAACCACTCTCCCACAAAGGTTTGCTACTTAGTGTATTAGATTAAACCAGAGTCAGATCAGACTTTCTTAATTAATGGGACTGAAAATTGCCACAAACAGGCCCAAGATCCCTGTCTCAGAGTGAAAGACTGGGGAAATTATGAGCATCAACCATTTAAAACTGATTTCACTGGCATATGTCTCTCAAGAAGCCTAATGGGCTGACTGTGAATGTTATAACCCTGCTGGAACCACAGCTAATGTTCAAGGCAACAGTAGTTGCCCTACAGCAAGCAAGAGACACTCAACAGTACAGCACGCTGGGAGTCTGCCTTGCTAGGCAGCATCTTTTTGGCAATTACAGAGAAAAGTTCCGTTTTCCTAGGCTAGTAAATGAACGTTACCATATCTCCGAAGTCCTAACCTCCTCTCTTCTTTAAAAGCATCCACTATATTATTCCTGGGATTGACATATTTCAGTGCACTTAACCTTTTCTAAGACTGGAAGCAACACTATCCACTTGCAAAAACACATATAACAGAAGACTCCTTGGAATATCTTGATACACAAGAGTGCTCATATTCTGCGCGCTGGACAGACTGTGTATAGTCACTGAAGATAACCTGTTACCCTAGTAATTAATTGTTAAAAGTACACAGATGCAGTAATTGCAACTGCGTCAACTTTTCCACAGCTAAACTGAGCAGTGACACTGCAGCAACAAATCTGATAGGAAAGAGAAACGGAGAAAGTTACACATTTTTTTTTTTTTTTTTTTTTAGAGCGCACATTGGAAACCTTCCAAGGTTTATAACAAAGTGCCCCCTCACCAGCCCTCTGGGTGGCTGGCCCAGTCCACTTGCACATCATTGTTTCCGAGAGAGCGTGCAATCAAACATGAATACAAGAGCACGCACGCATACCTTTCTTTTGAGTCACTTTTGGCTGACGGTAGAATCTCACCCTCAGCGCCAACAACTGCAATGCCTCAAGTCCCTCTGACTACAGCTAAATCGTCAGCTACTAAGTTTCCACCGGGCCAGACCTCCTGTCACGTCCCAAGCTTCCAACTCAGCCCTGCGAGTCGAAACTCGTTGCCAACTCTTTCAGGATGCCTGAGCCCCAGGCCGTCTTCCCTGTAGGACCGGCTCCGGCTCGCTCTCCAAACTCAGCGCCTCTTCTCAGGACGAGCCCCACATTCTCGTCTGCACCCCCAGACCTCCTCCGCGAGGGCCACAGCCCCCTCGCGCCCCACCCCAAAGGCACCAGCACCGTCCGCCTCCTGCACAGAGCAGCCCCAGCGCAGCCGCCCCCCAACCGCAGCCGCCCGCGCCCGCCCGCAGCCCGTGGAAGGATACTACCCCGGTTCCATTACACATCCCCACCCGGCTCAGGGGCCTCCTCCGCCATCTTGAAACAACCGCCACTCCCAGAGTGCCCCCCGCCGCCCCCCCAGCGCTCGGCGCCCATTGGCTGCCCGCGCCGCCTTCGCCCCGCCGAGCCGCTGCGGGCGGGAGGGCGGAAGAGAGGTGCATTGTGGGAGCGGTAGTCCGGCGGGCACGGCTCCCGCTGCAGGCCGGCTGCGAAAAGGACTACAACTCCCAGCGCGCCTCGCGGCCCGGCGTCGCTACGGCGAGGGAGAAGGACAAACTAGCTTTTCCGCGCTCTCTTTCACACAGACGCACACGCGGCCCCTATTGGTCTCGCGGCTGTGAGGGGCGCCGGGCAGCGCCCTGCTGACGATGGAGGAGAAGCCCTCCGCCGGCATCAGGCCCCACCTGGACAAGCTCACCCTGGGGGTGACGCGGATCCTGGGTGAGCACTCGGCGGTAGCGGGGCGTGGCTCGGGTAGGCGCCGGGAAAGGGTTCATCCCACCGCGGGCTTCAGCGGGTGGGCACGGACCTCTGACTGAAAAAGAGCTGTCTCGTCTCCGTCAGGTGTCATGAGGGATGTTGGCATCAGGCCTTCCAGCAGGCGCGGAGCTGCCGGTGGTGTGGTTGGAGGGACAGACGCGTGCCTCAAGCTTTGCCCGTGACAGCGTTACAGGCAGCGGTTTCCAGAGTGTTAGGGATTTTAAAGCCCGCGGTTGCTGGTGTTGTTATTAAGTCCATCCTCCCTACTGCAGCAAGGCCCCAGGGAGGCCGCACTGCGGCCGGCAAGGAGGAGATGGCCTTAAACTAAAAGAGGGGGAATCTGGGTTAGAGAGAGAGGTGAGGGCCTTCCACGGGCTGTGGATGCCCCGTCCCCGGAGGCACTCAGGGCTGGGTGGATGGGGTCTTGGGCAACCTGAGAGGGGCAGCTAACCCAGGGCAGGGGGTTGGAGCTGGGTTGACTTTAGGGTCCCTTCCAACCCAAGCCTTTCTATGGCTGGGTACCCGAAGTTTATCAGTAACCACAAAAGTTCCTAGGTTGCCATTCAGACAAATGAGATTAAATCAGTGCAAAATTCCCGTCATGGGCTTCAGCGAGGACAGTGTTTTGAGCCCAGATTCTGTTCAGTCCTGTTTTTCTGTCTTCTCATTGGACTTCTTGCCAACAGTATCCTGGGGTGCATCAAAAGAGGGATGGCAACAAGGAGAGAGGAATAACTGTCCCTCTCTTGTGAGGCCTCACCTGGAGTACTGCATCCAGGCCGGGGGTCTCCAGCACAAGGAAAATGCTGAGCTATTGGAGCAGGTCCAGAGGTGGCCAGGAAGGTGATCACAGGACTGGAGCACCTCTTCTCAAAGGCAGGGTGGGACAGAGCTTGGTTTGTGCAGTCTGGAGAAGTCTTTGTGAAGGAGACCTCATTGTAGTCTTCCAGTACATGAAGAGAGCGTATAAGGAGGAGGGCGGAAAAACTTGTGGCACAGTCTAGTAGTGGTAGGACAAGGGAGATGGCTTTATACCAAAAGAGAGGAGATACAGGTTAGCTATCAGGGACAGATTCATCTCTCAGAGAGGGATGAGGCCTTCACACGGACTGCCTAGGGAAGCTGTGGGTGCCCCATCCCTGGAGGTGCTCAAGGCGGGGATGGATGGAGGCCTGGGCAGCCTGAGCTGGTGGAGGGCAACTGTGACCACAGCATAGGGTTTGGAGCTGAATGATCTTCAAGGTCTTTCCCAACCTAAGCTATTCTGTGATTCTCAAGATTTGTTTTCCTTTGTTGTTTTATTTTGTTTTGTTCGTTGTCCAAGTACTAGATCATGATTTCTCCATCACTCCACTTCAAGAGTATTAAAAGGTAGAAAAACTTATTAGCAACATTATGGAAAATGCATCTTTTAGCAGGTCTTTTCATAAAATTACTAGCCTTTTCCTGTACAGTGTACTGTACAAGATGCAAACCTTCATTGCTAGGATATTTTCTTTTTTCTGTTCTTTTTTTTTCTGTCCGTCCATTCCTTATGAAAGTTTCACACATTTTGTGCGCAATGAATTAGTCTGTTGCATGAGAAAGTGTCACCATATTAATCTAAATTGCTGAACTAAAAATGTTGGGAATCTGTTACCTGTGTTTTCAGAGTTTCTTTCTTTCAAAGAATGAAAGCAGTCAGATGGAGAAATATGCCTTACTTCAGATTTAACAATTTGGACAGTTCCACAAAGATCCTGAATGTTTATCTGATTTACGGGAAGTATTAGCAGTAGTTCAGGGACTGACAGTGCTGTAATTTCCTGCTTCAGATTTGTCCTTCAACCATTAATACATCAGGTCTTTCAGATTAATAATGCAAACCATTTTTGGAAGCTTCCAGATGAAATTTCAAGAAAATAGGACTAAGTTTACTGTGATCTGCATTCAGAGGAGTTAATTAGGAAGAGTTCTCTCAACTGGTTAAGCTTTATCCTGTTTCTTTTCTCTAACATAGTTGGCCTTCTGATTTTTTTTTCCATCTGGAAGAAAAGGCTACCCATGGCAGACTTATCCTTTTTTTCCTCTTCAATACTGAATGGAGCTCCCATCTATACTTAAGCAGATCTGTTAAGTGTGGTATTTGGTTCACCCACAGGATATTTTTAACATAACATTCAGGATTTTAAGATGGAGTTTCTCATTCTTTTGATCTTGGATTTGGTTCAGACCTCTTTAGAAGTTGCAGTTCACTTACTCTTAGACATCTTCCTATGACTGATAGGATATTAAATCTTCCGTCATCCCAGCTGAACCTTTGTGCATGATGAATTAAACATCCCTGCTGTTTTCTTTGATCATAGAAATAACAATTACTCTGTTATTATAATCTCTTAGCATGTTTTAAGACTTGCATAGCTTAGAAGGAAAAGACTGGTTAGATCATCGATTCCGTGCACTTCTTTAGGCAGAGAATACGTACAAAAGTCTTCTGAGCAAGAGACAGATCCCCCAAGCATGTGCCCAGCTATTGAAGTAAAACTTGGCAAAGCATCAGAGATCTTCTGTATCTTGGGGACTGGCCAGAAGGATTACTTAGGTGACCTACTATTTTTATTTATTTTTACTTGGAGTTTGGTTTTCTCATGCTGTATTTTGTCTTTTAAATTGTCTATCATGTTAAAAAAAAAAAAAGAAAAAAATATCAATACTTCCAGTTAAAGCAAAATTCAGGCTTTCTTAATCTGAGTGTTACTCTTCCTCTAGCAGAGTGGACAAGGGCAACACCACTGCAAGAATTAAAAGCCTAACTCTAGAGATAAAAACCAAACTAAAGCTCTCTGATGCCCGTCTTTCCTGTCTAGTGCACTGTGTATATTTTATCAGAAAGCAATTATACTGTGTGTGACTGCTTTGGGAGCCAATACTTTCACAGCAGAGCCAGTCTTGAAAGCCCTGCATAGTGATCATTTCTACTCTACAGCCCTGTGTGCTGTGTTTGCAATTCCCACAACAAGAAGTAAGTAGTATTTCTGGACTTGATCCAAAGTGAATGAAGTCAGTGGGAACTAGTTCAGTTGGCTGTAGATGAAGTAAAACATTAAAGTAAAACATAAAATAATAAGTGCAAGGGAGACTGTGCTACTGTTATACACCTGCAAGGGTAGCACTGCATAGATTAGTATCTTGCATTTATATAGCATTCTTTTTCATTAAATATTCAGATGATTTTTATAAATGATGAGCTCAGTGCTCATAACAGATTTGCATTTGTCCAGCTGGGATTTCATTGAACTGATGTTTGTTCATGCAGGTCCCTTCAACAGGACCAGATTCTGATCACTGAACTCAGAACTAAAATGTGCCTGTCTTTGTGGATTATGGTTGTTAAAAATTCATAGTAACACTGCACAACATCTTGTGTCAAGCTGAGCATGTTGGACCCAACTGAAACCATGGAGCATGCTTACAAACAGATTCTTCCTTACTTCGAGTTTGCCCAGGAATCCATGGTTGATTTTTCAGTAAGATTCCTGCAAATGACCAGACTTTGAATACAAAATGTATTCAGATGCACACTTGATTTATTTCTTTATGCATATATATGTATATAATGTGTGTGCATAAGATAAACGTGTGTATCTCAGCCATCAAAAGGTGGCATCTTGTGCAGCATTAGGCATTCCTGTGACAAGACACATATTACAGGCAAGAGAAAGTGACTGCTCCGTCACAAGCACATTCTCTCCAGTTCTTAATGCCATTTTCCCACCTGTCATTAAGGTTAATTTGCAAAATTGTCTGTCTGACAGTGCTTGGTCTCCCCATTCTGGCTGTTAACATGCTCCTCTTTTCCTTTTAGAGACTTCACCAGGTGTTTCTGATGTGACATTAGTAGAAAAGGAGCCAGCTGATCGCCATGCAATTATTTCATGGGAGCAGGTGAGTATTTTTGTGATAATACTGCAGTGAAATTAGTATGAACATACAGCAGTCCCTGGAGAGTATCTGATGCAATGGCTAACTTGTGTTTCTGATGCTACCTGTTTGGAAGTGTGATGCAAGTTCTGGGTGTTTCTTTTTTGTTTGCTTGTCCATCTGTTTTTGTATTATTTTTTAATCACATATCGCTCTGGTTTTTGGCTACCATATGTACCTTGTCTGTTAGGAAAATACCATTAGCTTGGATATGTTCAGAACAACACCTCTTGGAAGGAGTTGCATAACTGTAACAGTCAACGACAGTGGTGACTCAATGGAGACCAGACACTGTTCTGTCTCAGGACTGAAATCATACTCCAGTGCACTTTTGGGCAAAATTAGGCTCTTTTTTCTCCTGGACTTAAAAGGTAAAAGCCTGAAGCTGGAAATTAATAATGAACCTCCCAGTCCATGCCAGTTATCCACTCCTGTTTGTTTTCAGCTAATCGCTTCCATTTCTCATAGCCCCCGCTTTCTGTCTGGCTACACACCCAAACAAAATATGGCCAGGTACCTGTTCAGGAAAGCTGTAGTCCACTTGCTACCTCAACACCCCATTTACTGACTTCACTCTACCAGGCTGCATGCTCATGAACGTTCATGTGACTTCAGTGGACGGAGATGACATTTTTAGGCTCCTTTTTGAGTGTACATGCACCATGAGACAGTAACTGTTTTCTGCTTATTTCTCATGTGTTGGGAAGGGATGGTTGTACCTGTTCAGCCTTTGGGAGGGAGCATGGTAGAGGATGGAGCTGAGTGAGTTCTCTGCCATCAGATTCTGACTGTGCCTGAGTACACATGATGAAAGAAGCTGCACTTGTTTCCACTACTTAAAATAACTTCCCCCTTTGATATCATGCCATGTACAATTTTTATTTTTTTTTTCTAAAATCTTGCACTAGGGCTGGGAATGTCCTATCCCTGATTGGTGTTACTTACCCATAATTTACCTGTATTAGTTACTAAAATGTGTACAGTAGCTGATAAATGTGGTCAGGCAGAAATGTATGGCGTTTCAGCTTTGTGTGAACTGATTCCTGATTTCCTCTAGCTGTTGTTCAGGTGTTGGAATAACTGGGCTGGAAAATCAGAAGCATCCTGGCTGTCAGCCAGCTCAAATCCAGGAGAAGCATAGTGGCGTTCGCTCCTTCTTTTTCTGTGGAGTGGAGATGACTGTCCCTGTAGAACATGTTGTCATTTTCAGGTCTTCTCATCCTCAAAATCCAGTAATATTTGTTCTAAATTTGAACTATTCTTGTAAAACCAAAATTTGACGTGCTTGAGACAACATGCTTTGTTTCAAAATTGTCAAAACAAAACTTGAGTTTTTTTCTCACTAATGAAAAAAACTAGGTAAATTATAGAAGTAAATGATGAAGATTAAGTAGATTCAGTTGGTCTGGGTGACTAATGGTGCAAGAGTTCACGGTTGTTTTTTCCTTTTTGTTTCCAGTGGCATTAATAGAATTTAAGTATCCTTTCCTGAATTAAAAAATAAGTATATTTTTTCCAGTATTTCCTGAGCTTGAGGATGAACTCTGATGTCTAACACAGTCCACACAACTGCAGTATGTCCTGCAGTGACAATTGTTCAACATCTTACAAGGCTCTTCCAAGATTAACTTTTCTTCAAACTCCCCTTGAATCCGAATGCAAGTGTATACATACTCAGTCTACTTTCATCACTGTGTTCTCACAGCCACGAGGTGGCAACAGCTGTACATATAATGCCTTACTCCATCGCTGAGACGTCAACAAAGTCTTGACGCAGCCTGTATTTTTAACTACCCTTCACTTATTTGGTAGGAAAATAATTGCAGGACAGTGTAGGGAAAGTTGATAAAATTATTCCTAAAGTTACACTAGCTTCCCCAAAAGAATCCTCTCTCTTTATTGAGTCTTACCAAATAAAAGCTCTATTTTTTAAGAATTTTATTCTTTGAGGTTTTTTTAGAAGCATTTTTATCCATTCTCATTTCAGCTTTGCAGAGCAGTATTTCTGCCAAGAAAGAATATGTAGTATACAGAAATTTGTATAGGAAAAACAGAATTATTTAATTGTGAATGATTAAATTTGTATTTTAACAATGCCAGCAACATGTATTGCATTTCTTATCTCAGCCTGCTCTGTTTGTTAAAATGAGGTGTGCCTGGTTTGTGCTAGTATTTAACTGACTATAACAGTAGAAGTTTTAAAATCTTAACACAGCCAGTAAGTGCCAAGAGTTCTGCGGCAGAAGGCAAGCTTGATGGCAGGTTACAGTGCAGTAAGACAGCAAGAGAACAGAAGAGATTATTCCAAGGCTTTTTGTAGTCACAGGTTGGAAAAGTACACCTCAAATACACCTGGATATTTTTTTTTACAAATCTACACACTCAACAAAAATATTTGAGATATGCACTTGTCAGGTATTTACATGGGTAACATCACTTTCCCTAAAACTTAAAGCATTTCAAAATATTTTAATGAAAGCAGGTAATATTTTTAAGTTTTTTAATATTTCAGAGCTGCCAAGATGTTATCTTTTCCCAAAGAAAGCGAGACAAGCAGTAAAAAGGGAAGCTGAGACAGTTTTCAGGCCACTGGAATGTCACTGCTAATAACTGTAGAACTTGCTGTGATTCATTTGCCACTCCTAAAAATTAAATTGGCATCTGCCCTGCTATCCCATATATGCTTTTTGTAAAACCAGTCATTATACTGAACTGTAGCTAGGAGACACTCTGGTATCTGCAGTGACAAAGTCTGATTTAAATTTTCTTTTTGCTTCAACCAGATTACAAATAAGTCATTCAGCTCATTGTTTTGCTTTTCAAAAATATAAATTTATATCTGTTGCTGGGAGCTGTGAGTCCCAGAGCTCAGCACCTGAGCAAGCCATACAAAATGAAAGGGGTATTTTGCCTGTCCCTGTAATTGGCTTCTTTACAGGGTGCAGGTTGCCCTCAAGTTGCTGCTGGAGCTTTGATATTCTATAACTCTTCTTGACAAATGTTTTGTTTCTCTTTATAAACTTTGTTGACAAAGAAGTAGTAGTCTGGGACTTTCCTGCTGTGGCCTATCTTAGGCTGACAGACAATTTAGAAATTTAACATAAATCTCACTGGGAACTGAGGTGGTTGTTTCTGGCACTTATAGAAGTTTCCTCAGCGTGTCTACCGTATCTCATTTTGTCTCAAAGATCTGTATGGGGGTGCGAACATCCACAAGGGTCTTTCTTGCCATATTTTTGCAGTGCTTTCCAAGAGCATTAGGTTGTCCTGCAATCCGTGACACCCAGGAACACAGAATCTGCCAGCTTTGAATCTGCCTTATAATCCTGCAGGTTAGAGAGCTGGGAAAGTGAATCCAGAAGAACTGGTGCATAAGACAGGTGTATTTCCTCAGGCTGCCTTGAGGGAACAGGCTGGAAGCCTTTGGAAAGCAGTTGATGATTCTGACACAGCATTCTTATCTTGTGGAGCCTTATAATCTTCTGGTACAAAGTACTGACTACACAACACCAGTTCTTCACTTTTCGTCAAGAAAACTGCCAAATCATGTTCTCTGCAGCAGGGATTTGGGCCCAGTCCAGCCCTGTGCCTTTCCATAGGATGAAGGGGCGGGAAATCCAAGGAGGGTGGTCCTGGGAGTCCCACCTGGATCACAATTACAAAAGGTGAAGAGGAATGTCTTAGTAAGCTACAAATACTCTTCTGTATACCCTGACAGCTATGGTAGGCCAGTCCTGAATTGGCCTGATAACAGGGAGAGAGAAAAATGGCTGCTGATGTGCCGTGTCTTTTGGAAGTCATGTGAAGCTGCATGAGTCCTTTCCTTCTCCCCCAAGAAGTAGGGTAGTAGTCATACAGATTTTTGGAGAATTCAGTCAAGAGCAATATGCTTCGATTGATGTCCATTTTTTTTCTAGGATATTTGGTTAGGAGGCATTGTTTCAGTAGTGATTTAAGTGAATTGATGTATGTCAAGTATTTTAGCTGTATTAGTACTGATCAGATCTTGGAAGCAAAGCCTCCTTCCCTGTTTGTAATATTGTATGTCATCAGTGGACTGTGCATTCTTGGGAGACTATTTGAGGATATTATGGACAATAATCAAAAGAAAGAGACCTTACTCATCATATTGGGTGTTTGGGATATTCTGTTTTATGAGCGGATGAGTATAACCAGATGACTGGGATGAAAACAGCTGCTCACCAGGGCTGTGGTTAAGCCATTTCTGGCAAGTTATTAGGAAACTGTATTTACAGTGTTGGAGAACACAATCCTGAAAACTCCAATTGATCAGTGAGGGTACAACTTCTTGAGATAGAGCCATTTTTTGGTATTTAATAGTGGATTGTTTATCTAACTCTGCTGCCAGAAAATCACTGTTTTGAAGTCATGTGGCTAAGCACAGTGTGACATATTAATCAGTTCTCTCTGTCAGATGGAAGAGATAAGTATTAATAAAGCTTTCTTGGGTTTCACGTGGGCCTCAGATCTGCACAGCACTTTTGAGCACCATTTGGAATGTCATCCAAGGGGACATACTTAGGAGAATCCAAAAATAAAGTGGGGAGGGTGGCCAGTTGAAAAAACATGCATGCATTGTTCTTGCCTTCCAGAAAAGGAGGATTCAGAGCAGAATGCCTTTCCAAACTTAACTTTTGTGCAAGGACCAGTCATTCAAGTTTATATATTTCACATAGTGCTTACAGGCAAACACCCACTGAAGTCAAAGAAGCTGTTCCCCTATATATTTCTACTGCTGAGGTAGGTTAGTACAAAATTGAGGGGCGGGATGTTAAAAAGCACTGTGTAAACATTTGTATTCTTTGTAGCAGATCTGTCATATTTTCTTTCTTTTTATTTGTTTTAAACATTAGCGCTGTTCTTGCAGATACAGCTTGGAATCAGAAGTGGTGAAAATGAAGCATGAAATAATAAATATTTAGAACTGCAAAGAACCCAGAGAATAAGGTGTGTTGCTAAAGGCATTTAAAGAACTTCAGATATGTCCATGTGGTTTAGTAATGTTCTTAAAGTTACCACAAGGCTCTTGGCCATCAGCAAGCTCTCATCAGATGACAGTAAGTTCTTCTGAAAACAAAGTTTCTGCAGTATCAGACTCTGCTTCAGTGGCTCTCATCTCTGGAGATTTTCAGAAACTGGGTAAGGAAAGCACTGTGTTAGTGACTGGGCTGCTAATGAGACAAGTAAAGCAAACTGCCTACTTGCAAGCTGCAAAGCCATTAGTATCTGGGACTTAACATCAGTAGTCTGAAGGCGTGAATGGATGTGCGTTGAAAGTACATCATTTAGCATGCAGGATTGAAAGCAGTGGATGCGTGAGAGGCTCCTGTACTGTGTGTGAGCCACAGTTTAGAGCAGGAACTGTAACAACTCAGGGATCAGTGTTGGGACCATGTAATGTACTGGTAGGTGATGTGGACACCATGATGAAGTGCGGCCTCAGCAGGTTTGAGGACGACACCAAAATGAAAGGTGCGTTTGACACACTAGAGGGAAGGGATGCCATCCAGACAGACCTGGACAGGCTTAAGAGGTGGGCCCATGACAGCCTCATGAAGTTCAGCAAGGCCAAGTGCAAGATCCTGCACCTGGGTCAGGGCAAAGCACAGACACAGGTTGGGTGCAGAATGGCTTGAGAGCAGCCCTGAGGAAGAAGGATTTGCAGGTGTTGATTGAGGAAAGATTCAACATGAGGCAGCAGTTGTGCTCTTGCAGTCCAGAAGTCCAACTATTCTGGGTTGAATCAAGAGAAGCATGAGCAGCAAGTCAAGGCAAGAGGTTCTGACCCTCTGTTCCACTCTTGTGAGACCCCACCTGGAATACTGTGTCCAGTTCTGGAGCCCCCAATGCGGGAAGGGCGTGGAATTGTTGGAGCAGGTCCAAAGGAAGGCCACAAAGATGGTCAGAAGGCTGAAGCATCTCTGCTACACAGACAGGCTGAGACAGCTGGAACTCTTCAGCCTGGAGAAGAGCAGGCTCCAAGGAGACCTTACAGCAGCCTTCCGGTACCTGAAGGGGGCCTACAGGAAAGCTGAGGAGGGACTTTTTATAAGGGCAGGTAGCAACAGGATGAGAGGAAATGGTTTGAAACTGGAAGAGGGTAGATTTAGACTACATATGAGGAAGAAATTCTTTACAGTGAGGGTGGTGAGACACTGGAACATGTTGCACAGGGAGGCTGTGGATGCCCCCTCGCTGGAAGCATTCAAAGCCAGGGTGGATGGGACTGTGAACAACCAGGTCTAGTGGAGGTGTCTCTGCTATAGCAGGGGGCTGGAACTAAATGTTCTTAATGTTCCTTCCCAACACAAATCATTCTGTAATTCTGTGATTCTATATGACTGTGATTTATCAAGCAGAAACCCTGCCCAGATCTTTGGAAAGGAATATGGCCAGGAGAAGGTCAGGACCTGCCCCTCCTTGTGTCAGTCCCTAATGACCAGAAATCAGCAGTGTAGCTAGATGCAGTGCTGGGAGTAGCTCCTGTTGGTAGAGGCACTGAGTCAAAATCCAGGCAGACATCTGGATGCACACAGGCTACAAACGTGGGGAACAATCTTATCACCATCTCTAAGAACATTACAAATCCAGTCTCAGCAGAGGGAGTGCTGGAAAGCTGTTAGTATGACACCTCTGCTTTCTCCAAAGCAATTCTGTAGCTGCTCTGAAACTCATCAAGGAGTCTGAGGCTAACCTGTGAATCCTACTTGAATAAAATCTGGATCTGTGGTAGGATAAGCTTTGTGTGTAGAGGACAGCACTGCTGACCTTAATGCTCTTAAAGTCTGTAATTTCATAGTTTCTTGTTTGAGTGTCAAACTCACTGCATAAAGAACAGGCCACCCACCAGGATATATTTTAAACTGGATGAATGAAAGAAGTAAACCATTTCTTCCATGGAAAAGGCTGAAAATCTTGTCACAAAAGCACTTAAGTCGCCAGATACACTGTGTCACAAATCTCATATTTTTTTCTCATATTTTGCGTTTTCCGCAAAGTGTGGCTGCCTGAACCCTGTGGTTATATACAAGTCTCAACCCTATCTTTTAAAGAAGTTGTCTGACCTTATGATTTAACAAGGGCTTATCTTCCAAAGGGCTTATTGTCTTTGTCTCTGAGAGGGTTTAATAGCGTTGGGACTGAAAAGGGAGAATGAGCACATGTTGCAGCTTGAAGATTAAACTGCAGCCAGGAAACCTTTTTCTCAGTGAGGGTGATGCAGCCCTTGGAAAAAGTAATGAAGAGGTTGTGGAACCTGCATCACTGGAAACTTAAAAGATTCAGATAGACAAAGCCACAGCTAACATTATTATATTTTTAATACTTCTAATTATTAAACTCTCCTGAATTTTGGGGTCTGATTCTCTCTCTTGAAATCTTGAGTTTGAAGACACTTCAGATGTGAACTTACTTCAGTCTTTTTTGGTCTCTTTTTTTCACTCAAATAACTGCAAAGCAACAAGTAACTCCTTTAATCGTGTGTTGCTTATCTTCTTAAAACTGACTTGCTTCTCTACTGTTTCATTCTGTGTCAGTGTGAGTGAAGGATCTGCATCCACGCCTGTTTCCAAGACCACGCCCTGCAATTGCCTGTAGCTCTAATAGGCTTTTAGTTATTCAGAAGACTAAGCTTTTATCCTTTCTTTTTTTGTTTCTTGAGAGTCTGAATTAAGAAAGTCTCCTTCCACAACTTGAATATGTATTGGAGAAGGATCCTGGTACTTAGAAGCACTTCTAATGATGCAATTGCTCCTTTCACTGTTTCAGAAGAAAGCATTCTTATAGGAGCCCCAGCCCAGTGCCAGAGTGTGGTGGGATGAAACCAGGCTGGGGCATTTGCGAGGCTGGCTGTGTGTTTGCCCGTATACTGTTAAATGAAATGTGAAATCTGCTTGACTGTCTGCAGCTCTTGTATCTGTTCTCTCCTCACCTGTCTGGAACTGAAAGCCCTTCAAAGAAAAGAGTCTTTGTGCTACTATTATACATGCTTTAGTGGAATGGGAAAGTTTAGCCTTATTTCACTTAAAAGACAACTCTACTCTTGTAAGTTATATATATATATATATATATATATATATATGAAAACAAGTATGTTCTTCTTTCTGTGATCCTGGAATGACATTTAATATCACAGGATATTGTGTTGTCTCAGTTGGGAAACAGTCATGTAATGACCTCATGATGACTGACTGTTCATTGTGAAATTTTCCCTCTATATCTTTGTTGATAGTATAGCACATTCTCAAGAGATGTGCAGTTTTCTACCAGTTTTAGATTGAAATATTTGCCTGATTTGAGTCATCTAGGAGCTGAGCAAAACACTTGGTGGCAACTATTTCTGTATCAATATTCAATTGCTCTTTGGGTTTGAGGCATATTCTGCATTTTCCCATAACATTTCAAGCCTCTTATGATTTGCAGAAAAACTCCTGCATATTGCCAGAGGATTTAAAGAACTTCTATCTGATGACTGATGGCTTCCAGATGACCTGGAGTGTAAAAATCGATGGTGAGTCCATGTGTTCGTCTCTGCTGATGTCCACATATGTTGCAGATAATCCTTTCATTGCAGGGTCTCTTTAGTTTCAAACTTTATTTTTGCAGTTTGTTTGAATGAAAAACTAGCACCATTCTTTACTTTGTGAAAAAATGGAGTCATCTGTTCCTACTTGACAGCTTGATCACTAGAAAACAGATCTCTGATTTAATAAGTGATTGCAGATTGGCATTGTATCATAGGCTGCTTTAGAAATGTCTTGATGAGGGGAAAAACATCAGAAATCCTTTCCTGATGCAACAGGGCAAAAGCTGTTGTTTGCATATACTTGTGCAAAAGAGATGAACACCAAACACAGTCTCAAAACCAAACAATGGTTCATGACAAATACTATTCTGTAGTACATTGGCCATCTGTCAACGTACAGATTTAGGTATGTTTTTTAAATCTAGTACCTGGACTCACTCTGTAGTTTGTGGGGAAAGAAGCAGGTCTAGCATGTTATCCTATCAAAAAGAAGTAAGAGGAGTGACCCAATGAAAATGCCTCTTTCTCATTTAAAGTATAGTGTATGCAATTCAGGTGACCTGAAGTGTGCACTCATTTTAAATTGGCAAACTGAATAAAAGGTCAGAATGAGGACTTTGTGCTGACAGCATAATCCCTCTCTTTTTCTTCTTCTGTGGTATGAGGAGGGAATTATCCTTCACTATCACATAAGTATGTGAATTACTCATTGGATTACAAACCATAATGAGTGCTGTAGAAAGTTCTTCACATCAGTATCTTCACATTAATATCTTGTATGTCTCTCCACACCATCTGGTGGCTGTAATCTGAGGAAAATTAATCTGATGAAACTATCTGAGCCCAAAAGAGAGAAGCAGAAAGACCATGACAGTTATAAAATATAGTCTGTCTTCTTTGCTAGTTGCATCTTTACCCTACCCAGATAAAGTGGAACATACTATTCTCACATAGTTCTTTTCCTGGGTTAATAGAAGCCTGACTCAGTCATGCACCCAAGCAGAGGTTGCACAGTTTACGTTAGCCAGCCATGAAGACAAGACCTTGCCACAATAACAAGAGAAATCATGCATTAATTTAGTACCTCTTACCACACATACAACCTCCAGAACTGCAAGGTCTGTGCCTGGTTCTGCTTTCCACCAGCTGAAGTCCATTAATTGGAATTATTTCTAAAGTTAATGGTGGAAATGAGAGCAGGACCAAGCTTCATTATCTGTCCTTATTTGGCAATTCAGGTATGCTGGATCCTTGCCACTGTTTTGTCAGAGTGGGCTGCAGGCACTCTTGGTAACTTGAACTTTTTCCTAAGGAAGTGGGATTTCATTTCAGATAGCAGGGCTGCAGCACCTTCACTGAAGTCCCATTAATGTTTCAAGTGGGTTTGAGTGTGTTGTGACCTCTGAAGATTCTTGTTTTTAGAGCACACAAGGTCCCAGAGTCTAGGCAAGTCCATAACTGTCTTGTTCAAGCAAACGTCCTTTTGTGTTTTCTGAGGCACTTCATACTGGTCTGTGGCCAAGTGGTGTGCTTGTGATAAGTGGCAAGTCCTTAACTTTCTCTCAAGAACAACATGCTGTCACACTGATGAAAACCTGTTTTAGAGTGGAGCGCAAAAGAATGCATGAGGTGTAAGAAGACAGGCTGGCTAATACTTTGTGAGTGAGTGGTTCCTTGTAGGAAAGGCAGCAGCAATGTTGCATGGAGGTGGATGTTACTAGCTAAGGTTTTCACAGGACTACTAGCCAATTTCACAGGCCTGGGCTAGCAGCTGCAGCACAGGTCTAGTCTGCAGTGCAGTTCTCATGTCCCCAGCACCAAGACATCATGTGAGTAGCAGTGCCTTTTCTGTTCCAGATTACAGAAGTCAGAGTTGCTCTAAATTAGAACAAATAAAGGTCTTTGAGTTGAAATTTCCTTTATTTTGCAGTGGGGCAGGAGCTGCTGACCTAGTGTTGTCTGAAAATGCCTTTTTTCTTCTCCTGTGGAGCCTTATTTTGTTAACTGTATGTAGAGATCGCCATCTCTTTTAGAGGAGCTTGAGTATATGTTTGAAGAAAAAGCAGTATGTTCTGTGCTTTCCTGGTACTGGGTGTAATTAATGATCAGTCTTATTGCAGATACCCCAATGCCTCTGGGCTCCATGGTGATTAATAGTATCTCAAAGCTTTCTCAGCTTGGAGGTTCCTCCATGTACACTGTGCCTAATGCACCATCTCTTGCTGACCTGGAAGATGACACCGATGAGGAGGGTAAGGTACTGTTAACACGTTAGAGGAAGTGCTCTGCTTTGTTCCTTTTGCTGTGTTAATGTTACAATACAGCACCTGGATATGGCAACAGATGTTTTTTGTGTCTGCTGGACCATAGCTAGTATATATTCTCTCAGTCCCTTACAACTTTGAAATGTAGACCTACATGCTGTGTAGCTGTGAATCTTTGTTAACTCTAAATCACTAGTATTTTAATTCCCTTTTAAGAGTCTGTCTGTCCTCCTGTTCTGCCTTTTCCCCTTTTTACATTATTAACTATTTAGACTCAAAGACCTTCAGTGATGTACTTAAAGGAGCAGTGAATAGAAGTTAGAAACCCGTAAGAGTTATCGTCCTGATTTTCATGGAGAGCTCTTCTGAAGAGTACAGCTCTTCTGTCCTCCTTCTTCCTCAGAAATATTAAAATTCAAAATGATGTACCACAAGAGTTCACAGCTACACAGTTCTAAAGTGGTCCTCAGAAAGGCTCTGAATTGGTTTTGGGCCACAAGTTGAATGAGAGTCAGAACATTTGGCTGTTGAGAAAGAGGCTGATGTTACTCTGAAGGTGTGAAGAAATATCTGTCTTCAGGTTCATCAAGGTCTTCTGTCAAAAGAAAAAGAATAGACAGTTCTCTCTGACTTCTTCAGGAAATAAGAAAATAGGGCCAAAATAAAGGAAGGTGGACAGAACAGAATAATGGATTTCAGTTGCAGGAAGGAAGATTCAGGGTCATTGTGAGCAAAACTTCTAAGTGATAACAATGCATTTAGCTGCACGAAAAGAACATGGAAATAAATTTTGAGTGTGGGAGATTGTTAAGAAATGGCAAGATACCCATCAAGTGACATCCATAAAGCTGATCCTACCTTAGGTGAGGGAGGGACGACAGGGCAGCTTGATGTCTTCAGCCATCTGATTTTGAGTCTGTTATTTGTTCTCCTGCTGAAACCTTGAAAGATATCTCTCTCTCTGTAATCCTTTCCAAGAAATATGAATATAATGGTCTGGTTTAGTTCTTGCTCTGTTAGTTTATTAGCAACTGCCAAATGGATTGACTGTAGGTGAGATGCAGTCAGTTTCCCAAACACATTTTAAGATACTTTTTTTTCTGCTTTCAGGTAATGAAGACAAACCAGAGAAACCACACTTTGATTCTCGTAGTCTTATTTTTGAATTAGACCCATGCAATGGGAATGGGAAGGTTTGTCTTGTTTATAAGCATACTAAACCAGGTAAGACTGAAAAAAGTTATCCATCTCTTTTTGCAGATTGTATCTGGGAGGCACATGCATAGAATCATAAAATTTCTACCTTCTTTGCAATTTATAGATGAACATTTACTGAGACATCCAGGCTCTGCTGAACTCAGTGGCTAAGTCTTCACAGTGGCTTAGTTGGAGCTAACATTTTCATTCCTTTTAAAAATTGAGTCTAAGTTATAACTTAATAGTTCTGCATGCACAGTGTAGTTGCATATTGAAATAGGAAAGCACTCACATATAACCAACAGGCAGTTGTGTTGAAATAATGCAGTGAGCTAGACTTTCAGCTGCTAACATACATCTGGTTACTTACATGTTTTAGAACAATTGGTTTATGTTTTGATAAGAAACATAAACTGCTTAGAAGCAAAAGGGATGACAAAAATGGTCCTCCTCTTAGGCAGATTTAGACTGTTTCAGACACCTTGAATGTGCATATAGAGCCTCAAGGTCCTAACTAGGTCAAAATTTGCTTGGGGAAGGTTGAAAGGCGGAGCAAAAGACATGAGATGAGCTATGCTTTCTAAAACATACCAGAAAAGTTGGTTTCAGTCAGGGTTTGGTGAAACATGCAAGTCTCTTACAAAGTAGCTGTCATCTGTCAAAGTGCACAGGTCAGTAGGTGTGTGTGTACGTGCATGTACGCTGTGTGGGATTGTGCAATTGTGGTATACCTGTTCTTAAGAAAAGCCTTTGTTATCTTTTGTTTTTAATTGGATATGACTTTAAACTCCCAGGGCGGAAACTTACTGCTTGTCATCTTGCTTTCAGTGGTAGTGATTTCAGTCCATGCAATGGCTAACCTGAACAAGGGGAGGGAGTGTTGTTTACTGCTGCTGATGTCAGCATAGGAGGCAGTGTTTTTAATTGGTAGTGTTCAGTGTCTCCGTTTTGCAAGTGAAATCACTTATTGTTATGCTGGTAATTTGATGGTGGTTTCTTCTTTCTCTTGCCGGCAGAGAAATGTTTGATCACCACTGAGAGATTCTGCAAAACGTGTTTTTGTTGGCAGAATACATTATCCCACGAGTTCTGGACTTTACTCAGTAATCTAGATGACTGACAATTTGGTTAGTTGTTTACGTTTTGTGGGGCAAAATGTTGGCTATGATAATGCCTTGGAATTACACTGCGAAGTTGCTGTTGTCTGAGGATGCTCAATGTAGAGTGTCAGTCCTAGGCTAGATAGAAATAGGATTGCATAGATTTTAAAGTGGGGAAAGTGACTGTAATAACTATTTTGTTATTCTGGGAAGCAGAATCAAGATTTATTCACACATCAGCCTCTTATCCATTAAACCACTTTCCCTGTGGATAATCATCTACGTTAGTCAGGGATGCTGTGTTTGAGAAGGTGCAGCCTTTTCCATAACTGTGTTTTGTCTCCCACTTGACGGTGGGTCAGGGATTGATCTCATATCACTACAAAGTAACAATATGGTTTCTGCTTGTGTGGTTCTAGTAGTGTCTTCAGACACAGAGATATGGTTCCTAGACAGAGCTCTGTATTGGCATTTCCTCACCAAAACCTTCACAGCCTACTACCGCCTGCTCATCACTCACCTGGGTCTCCCACAGTGGCAGTATGCCTTCACCAGCTATGGAGTCAGCCCTCAAGCCAAGGTAATATAGTACAGTCTGTCTTGTCAGCATTTTGTGTTAATTATAGATTGGATAAACATCTTCCAACCTTTGACAGTCTGTAGACTTAACCAGGCCTCCTTAGTAAGCCATGGGAGGGGCCATGAGCCTTTCCCCTCTACCACGTTAACAGTCATTAACAGTGGTGTTAAATCTACTTTTCTCACCTTAATTGATCTCTGCCTTTCAGCTCTGTTAGCAGGTGGTGCAAGCTAATTAAGTCCTTGCTGTCTGGTCTTGGAGGCCAGTGTCCATTTCCATGACTGCTAGAGGAGATGTAAAGCCATTTGTCTAAGTAATATTTGTCTAGATCAGCTTTCTAGGCATAGCACCAAACAAGATCCTACTGCTGCCTCAGTGGAGAGGGAATTCCAGGTACACATTAGACAGAAGCCCAGGGGAGAGCTATCAACTTCAACCTAGTCCAGAATACCAATTCCTCTTCTACCGTCATCAGTCACAATGGGATACCCTAATAAAATTGGTTCCCAGAAAGGCACTTTAAATGCCAGCAATCACAGAAGTACTCATAGGAGAGCTCCAAGTACAGACCAGTCCAGGCTGTATTATTAAAATAGCTATTCTATTCTGCCAGTACCCTGCTTAGAAGTTCCTATTCATTCCTCTGTGCTTGACTAGGCTTTCAGCCGTAACGCAGCTTCCACTTCGTGTGAGCTATGTAGTGTAATGTACTTTGCAGGCTGGCAAGGCCTGGCAGGTCCCCTTGAGTGTCCTGCACTTAACCTAACACATGACAGCTATATTACCAGTTTGACATTCCTTGGTCCCTGCCTAATTCTTGAGCATGCATCAAAATTATTCACTAAAGTCACTGTCAACTTCCCTTCTATTAGTTTGTCTCTTTGCATTTCTGGTGTCTTCCCTATGCACTACTTTGTTAGTCAGGGCTGTGAGCATAGTATATTAGCATATTTCTGTGCTCTGCCTTTATGTAGTTTTCTTGCTAGAATATTTCATTATGTTCATTATACTCACAAAACTTAGCAAAATTATTTGTATGCTCTCTAATCATCTCCAGCCTCTTAGTTTAAATCATCCTAGTATGTTAACCATTATCATTTGTAAAGGTCTTTAAAGACTGTATATTAAAGCCCTTTGCCATTAGACAGTACATGAATAGATTGCTATTTACATTTGGTATTGATCTCCTGTTTATCTCGTTAAAAACTTTAGTGAGGATGGTCTCAGTGGGATTTGTAATACTTAAACCACTGCAATTTTATTTCATGACTTCATCAGTAGAAGACCGATAGGAAAAGCACTGAGATATGGGAACTTCAGGACATAATTCTGCAGCATATGGGAATTAAAAAAAATCTTGTGGTCACTTCTAAACGTTAAATCCGGCTGAAGAGAAACAAACACAAAATCCTTTGTGTCAAGAGTTTAAAAAGAAATTGTAATATCATATGTATGAAGAGAGTGAGGTAGGCTGTCCTTTGAGAAGTGCAGATGCTTCGGTTATATTTCATAAGCACTTTTTTATTGGAGGTTTTTAATCTTTTCAGCTTCTCTGAACCTAGATAAAAGTGGCCTGGTTTAATCTTCTCCCTTTACTTTTCTTCATGTGGTTTAAGTCAGGAGTTGCTCCTGATTGGAGTTACACTGCAGGAAGAATAGTGTTAACTTTGTTTCTGGTTCTTCTCTTCCTTCTCTGGAATGTGGGGCAGCTCCAGGGCTGTAGCTTTGTTCCTGTCACAAGGCACTCTACACAGTCCTGCAAATTGGTATGTAGGTTATGATTAAAATTGAGGCTCTAGGATGAGAAGAAACAGGCAAAAAGTCTGTAATTACAGTTTGATATTTAACCTGCTCCTCTCCACCATCCTGTCTTTCAGCAATGGTTTAACATGTATAAGCCCATAACAATCAACACAACTCTTCTCTCTGAAGAAGCTGATTCCTTTGTAAACAAGCTGGACCCCAATAAGGTATTTAGAAGTAAGAACAAAACTCCAGTGATGAAAAAGAAACAACCCTCCCAGCCAACAAGTGTCCAGAAGAGCAACACTAGCATGCCGTCCACCAAGACTTCCTCACTAGCTGGGAATTCTTCAAAGAAGTGAGATCCACAGATCTGACTCTGAAAAAAGCAAGAAACTTTGATGTTTTCTGATACAGAGTCACAGTGATTCAAATCAAGCTCCATTTGCGTGAATAGGATGCAGGATTTGCATGAAACATAACCATGGAATCACAGAAGTATAGAATACCCCAAGTTTGAAGGGACCCCTAAGGATCATCAACTCCAACTCCTGGCTCTACACAGGACCCCCAAAATTCAGCCATATGGATGAGAGCATTGTCCAGACACTCGTTGAGCTCCGTCAAGCTTGGTGCCATGACAACTGCCCTGGGCAGCATGTTCCATATCCACCACCCTCTGGTGAGAAACCTTTTATTAAGACCCAGATGACCCTCCCCTGGCACAGCTCCATGCCCTTCCCTTGGGCCCTGTCCCTGTTACCAGAAAGCAGAGCTTAGCACTGCCCTTCCACTTTGTGTGAGGAACTTCAGCTGCCATGAGGCCTCCCCTGAGCCTGCTCTGCTCTGGACTGAACCAACCAAGGGACCTCAGCCACTTCTCATACACCTTGCCCTCCGGACCCTTCGTGGGAGGGGTGTACTTCAGGGCAACTTGGATAACAAACCTCGAAACTCTGATTTAATTCCCTCCTGCTACTTGCAGTATGTACTTTTCAGAGGGCATGAAGAAGCCCTTGATATCGCTGCTCTGTAGGGAACCTATTATTCCTGAACAACTACAGCAGTGAAATGAAAGTAAATGTAAGTCACTGTTACTTTAATAGATCACTCGTGCTGAATTATGGAGTATATTTCTGACATTTCCTTTCAAAGTAAAGGTCCTGACCTTGCATGCTGTGGGAGCAGACTGGAACCCACAGAACAAAGGAATATCTTCTACTTCAGACAGGCTCAAACTCCACATTTCCTGTGCTCCTTCTAGCTTCTGCTCTCATTCACGTTACAGAGGAGCCCAGGGCTTCCATGTTTCTGTGCTAGCCTAGAGACGCTTGCTTTACAGTCCAGACCACTTCTTAGCCTTTGTACCACATCTTTTCAGACAGTGACATCTGCATGATGTCCTTTCCAATTAGCCTGCCAGCGGCCAGAACCTGCAAGGTACTTTGTTGTCTCCACTTCCTCCTCCTGTGGGAAATGCTAAGTTAGGGTGTCTGCAGGTGGGTCTGCAGTGGTAGAGTCCTGTAAGCCAGGAGGATCCTTTGGTACTGGAAGTTTTCAGGGTAGAACTGCACTTTAGCATACTGACTTCTGATTTTCAGTTGCATCTATTTCTACTACCTTTATGTGCCAGTTTGTCTTCTTAGATATGTTGAATCCACCTGGTAGCATGTTTTATGCCTAAGCAGGGAAATAAAAGTCACCATCTGCAAATAAGAGTTGATTATTTAAATAACAGCATTTTTTTATTTATAAAACGCTTGCATAACTACATAAGACCAACCTACCTCACGGGGATGTTGTGAGTCTTTTGCAAGTGTTGTGTGGTCTTCAGGAAGATGAAGCAACCCTGTTAAGTGCTTAATAATATTTTAATAAAGATTTAAATATTTTCCTCCAGAGTCATTGGGTATTTGAAAATACCTTTGGAAGCACATGCACAGAGATGTACAGCAACAGCATGGTGCAGTCTGGACCATTTTTTTGTTTTAATGCAGCAGAGAGACTTTCACTGAGAAGGGTAAGTTACAGTGTCTTTTAAGCTGATCCCACCTTGAGCTGCCTAGATGAGAAGGCTTATCTATGTGACAGCTTTTCTACTTCCATCCAGTGTTCACTGTTCAGAATTTCTGCAGCCAGCATCTCCGCCTCTGGCAAGCTTTGTTGGCTTCTAGCACTCACTGCAGCCTACCCTTAATGAAGATTGCTCACAGAGACCCCAGGAGTTGCCTGGCATCTGCCCTCTATCATCCCTTACATAAGAAAATCCCCTAGCGTTCTTCTACCTTCTTAAGTTGATGTGCGTCCCGTAGCTGCTCTACTAATAAAAGGTGAACTCTAATAAGTAAATGGACATGGTACCTACCGTCTAATCTCATGCTACAGAAATACACTAGTAATCCTTTCAGTAGTGTGATGTTAGTGATTATTAAAGCCAGTAAATGCCAGTTTCTGAAGTTCTGTGTAACAGTGATGTTCTGTCAGTTCCTAACCTTGTAGAGGTTGTACTGTGTCTCAGTAGTGTCCAGCCCTTGTACCACAGTCATATTCCTGTCATATGTACCATTCTTGCTAAAGCATCTCCCAGAAAACTCAGCCTTATCACCCAGCCTGGAGATAGGCTGATACTGCTGATAGTGTTTTACTTTTAGTCCAGTGGTGCTACAAATTTGCAAGGCTACTGCAAATCATGCAGGAGCACAGTGGCCTGTTCCTGTTTATCTTACAATCAGAGTGGAAAAAAGTACTTTTGACATTTGGAGATACTGACACGGAAGTTGTCTGAATCCTCTCATAAAGTTGCAGTTGAAGTTCAGCCCATCAGTAATACATGTGGCTCTATCACACCTGCATAGTGCAAAACATCTAGTCCGTTCCAGTGAGGCTGTGTCCAGCGAGGAAAATCCTCCAGACACATTTCTTTATCAGCCTGTCCTTGCTCTTCTCTGGAGACATTCAAGACCAGGTTGAATGGGCCCTCTGGCAGCCTGATCTAGTGGTTGGCAACCCTGCCTGTTTCCCATTGCAGCGGGTAGAAACTAGATGATCCTCAAGGTCCCCTCCAATCCAAGCCATTACATGATTCTCTGTGCTCTGACAAACTGGATGATTGTCAAAGTGGCAGATTGGCTAATGGAAACAAATCTGAGCCTGTGATTCATTATTGTAATATCTATTTTATTAATGACAGGACGAGAGGGAATGGCCACAAGTTGCACTGGGGAAGATTTAGATTAGATTTGAGGAAAAATTTTTTCTCTGAAAGAGTGGTCAGGCACTGGAATGGCCTGCCAAGGGTGGTGGTGGTGGTTGAGACACCATCCCTAGCGCTGCTCAAGAAGCGTTTAGATGAGGTGCTAAGGGATTTGATTTAGTAGCTTGGTGGGTAGGGGTGGTGGTGGGAGGATGGTTGGACTAGATGATCTTGTAGGTCCTTTCCAACCTAATGAATCTATGAATTTTTTAGCAGAACATTCCAGATCAAAACTCCTTTGTTTCTACAACAGTGTAGGTCTTCCCTGATTTTCACTTGTGCCCCCCTGACTGATTTTTATTCCAGCCCTGCTGAATCTTGTATTTGATTGCTATGAACTTACAGATAGCTGCAGTGCTGCATCTCCAGAATGTGATTTTTCAGGGCTGATTTTTCTCAGAAAGATTGAATAATTTCTTCAGATCGTATATGGGTCCAGTCCTTCTCACGTCTGCTTAGTGTCTCAGAGACCCTGTTTGTCTGGTTAAGCAGAATGGATTTATTTTAAGCTACTCTCATTTCTCCACCTGCTAGATGAGAAAAGTGTGCCTCAGCAGTGCCATTGCATGTGCCTTTTGTTGCCTTTCAAAGGCATGGTAGCCCTTCTCGGGAACGGCACGGCAGCCAACCCCAGGCTGCTCAGTCCACCTGCTCGCAGACGCCCACGTGGTGGACGGCAAATGGCATTTATTGGCGGGCTACACGGTATTTTTATAACCTAAGGTTACAACATTGTCTTCGCCTACTTACACCACAAACTAAGGCTATTGGCTGAGAGGTGGCCCTATCTTCCCATACAGCACGCTATCTTCCGTCCGCCAAAACCCTGACCGCAACATATTGCCCCTCCCGATGCTCAGCTAAATAGACAAACGTATATCGCAAGGCACCTTTGTTACAACAGATGACTAGGAACAGTATACTCAGTATACAGAACCAAACTGTAAACAGGTAAACTTTAGGGAAACCAGTGCTCATGGGGGTCAAAGTACAACTAGAGGTAGTGCAATAGAAGTGGTGCAACTGGAGACTAGCATTGAATGACAGCACTCTTATAACAACTATTGGAGATGGATGCGATAGACAGCACCAGCAGGGCGTCCCCTGCTTCAAGGTGCTTCAAGGTTCTCATCCACCACCGACCCCCTCTGATTTTTACAGCAGGGTTTTTCCATTTGTACACCGCATCTGCGTGGCCAGTGCAAGATGCGGAGCCCAAATGGAACACCTTCTTATGAAGTAAACTATGCTCTACAACAGTACATATTACAAACTTGAACAGGGAACACAGGGTATGATCAGGAATAACTAAAGGAAACTTCTGAACAAGAACATTTTCAAAGCAATTGTCTACACTCTATTCTGTCATCATCTGGATTCTGCCAGTGTGGCGCTCCCAGGCTTAGATGAGATGCCTGTTGGTTTGTTGTTCTCTCGTCACCTGGGTGTGCAGGTTATGAGGGTGCCCAACGATCTGGTCCTGTGAATAGAGACTCCTAATTTCCATTAGATTCACTGCATTACAATTATTATTGTTGTTGTTATTGTTACTGTTAGTATTAGTTTTACTCCAAAGGTCCGGTTTAATGGACTTGAGTGGGCACCACTTTACTTTGCCCTCTTTTCTGACAGCAGCGTATCCTCAGCCCGTGAGGACCAGCCTCCACCCCTGTTCCCACTCCCCCAACTCATTCCTAACTATGACTGATGGGCCTTCTTCAAGTGACCTCCTCCACCCTGGGGAATTGGTTTAATGCTAACAGGGTGGCTGCTAAAAGGCATGCTTGGTCTCCTGAGGGGATGGCATTCTTTAGAGTTTCTGAGATCGTTGACACCAACTGGTCCACCTGATTTCCTGATGGTGTGGCAATTAAGATGTCATCCATGTATTGAATGATGGTCGCGGTTGGATCACTGCGTCGAATTGGTGCCAACACCCAGTCCACTGTGATTTGACAAACAGTGAGCGAGCTGATCATTCCTTGAGGCAGTACCTTCCACTGGAAGCGTGAGTTGGGGCGCTGGCTATTCAGGAATATGATGGAGAAAGCAAATTGCTCTTTGTCCTCATCATGTAAAGGTATCGAGAAAAAAGTCTTTGATATCGAGGATGGTGCAAGGTTGCCCATTTGGCATCATAGAGTTCATGGGCAACGATGTTTGGACAGGACCTACTGGCTGAATTCTTTTTTTCACTTCACGCAAGTCATGGAGGAGACAGAACCCTTCTCTGGTTCGTTTGGGTATTACAAAAACTGGTGTATTCCATGGACTAGTAGAAGACGTTATGTGGCCTCGCTGCAGTTCCATTTGAGGCTTTGACAAGGACCACTGCTCAACCCACACCAGATCGGATGATTTCCATGTTAGCTTGATCGGTGGGAGTGGGCATACTGCAGTGGCCCTCACTATAAATTTGTCACTCTGACTTTCAGTAAAGACAGAGCGTCCCTTCCCAACAAGGGTGGGACTCCTGACATAACATACGGAAAGAGGGCAATGGTCTTTTCCGATCCCTTTTCAGTGTGGAATCGCCACCGAGTGGGCACTTTTCCGGGCTTGAGTTAATCCCCCAACCTCACTCACCATAGGGACCTTTTCCAGTGTGGGGGCCAGTTTGTTTCAGGGATGACTGTAACTTCTGCTCTGGTATCAATTAAGAATGGTATGTTAATGACGGTGCTATTAGGTTTGTTATAGAGAGAGCACATCCCCCACACCACCGGCAGCGAGCCGTCACACTTTACTGCCAGGGCCACCCTGGGGTCTCACCCCCAGAGGGTGGTCCCTGCTGTCCCTGATTTGGCTGGGCCACTGGTTGGACGGTAAAACTGGTCGCTTTTCGGGGGGGCAGCAGGTTTGGAAGTGCTTGGCCCCATCTGGGGTTGGTGTAGTTGGGCCGCCTCGTGTTCCAAGTGGGAGAAGGCTGTGTGTGGCCCAGGTGCCTTCTCCCCCCCATGTTTCCCTGAATTTTGTTTCTGCAATCTCTAGCTGTGTGCCCTTTCTTTCCGCAAACCCAACATGGTCCTCTGAACTGTTTCTGACATGAAACAGAAACTGTAGGTGGATCTCCTGACTGGGGGCAGCCTGCCACAACGTGGCCCGCTTGGCCACATTTAGAACACACCATAACACTGGCTATCGCGGTTTGGACGGCCGCCTGGATCGGAGCTAGCTGTTCCTCTTTCAGTACATGCTTAGTCATGTCTGCTGTATTTGTTCCTGCTGGCAGGGTGCGCAATATTTCTCTGGTTTTTCGATTGCATTGCTGGTGTAAGCAGTCCGCAAGGACCAGGCCCTTTGCTTCTGGGGGCAGGGATGAGGAGTCGACCGCTGCTTGGAGGCGGTCCACAAACTGCGTGAAGCTCTCACTCTCACTTTGTTCTATTGTGGCCCATGGTGATGGTTTAGCAATGACTCTAGAGGCTGTGCGCATAGCTTCTTTAGCCGCACAGATAGCTGTCATGACTTCATGGGCCTGCAGGCCATGAGCCTGTGCCTGGGGGGTAATCATAGTTGGGTCTCTGCCCATTAGCCGCAGTAGGCTGGAGCCGTGCAGTGGATGATCTGCCGCAGCCACTTGGGCTAACTGCCTCATAGTTATCCTCCCATTCTTGTTTAAAGGCAATCATCCCTGATCCATCTAAAATCATTCTGCAAGTCTGTTTTATATCAAATGGGAGCATGTCATCTCCCCCAAAAATGCCATCTTATAAGGGTGGAAGCCATAGCCGAATTGAGACGTTTTTCTGAGATCGCTTCAACAACTGCTTGGACCTCTTTAGGATTTACGGGCCAGTAAACTCTTTGTCCCGCATCTGTCACCTGAACCGGGAATGCTAATGTGGATGACGGGACCCAATCGGCGCACGCAATCTTTATTTCTCTCCAATCCGTGAGAGGAGTTTCCTCCTCTCGCAGTTCTCCTTTGCCGCGGATGTTTCGGCCTCTGACTCTGCCTATCTCTGTTGTCTCCTCCTCTGAGTAGGAGTCAGTTACGGTCCTCTCTCTCTCCGCCACTTCCCGAGCGCGCGCACGGGATGTTTCCCGATCTTCCTCTTTGTTCCCGCCGTTGGCTCCTCTGCCTCGCCCTCCGCCTTCTGGCTCAGCACCATGTTGGGGCGCATAAGGTGGCGGTCTCACTACGGGACCATTTGCCACTTCGATCACCCAGTCCTGGAATAAATCAGCATTGCCCCGCTCCTCCACAAGCGGCCCTGGGCTCAGTGGCCCCTCGCCGATCCCCAAGTTTGTTATAATCACCGCTATGATAAGGGCGCAAAATCTGCGCGGCTGCACCGGTCTTGACTCTCGGGGCGATCAGCAAGTTCCTGGCCGCTTTCCAGGCGCCCCGCTCATGTATGGCCCTTTGCAGCACCAGTTTTTCTCTTCCTCACAACTTAAGGTTTTCAAACAATTCTGATACGACCTTTGCAAGGGCTCCCATCCTCCTTGCGGGTCCGGGACCGTCCTCCCCGCCGGGCTGGTCCCACCCCTCTGGCCACCATTCACCTGTCCAGGCTGTCCCAGGTTTCGGCATCATTTGTTGCCTTTCAAAGGCGTGGTGGCCCTTCTCGGGAACGGCACGGCAGCCAACCCCAGGCTGCTCGGTCCACCTGCTCGCAGACGCCCACGTGGTGGACGGCAAATGGCATTTATTGGCGGGCTACACGGTATTTTTATAACCTAAGGTTACAACGTTGTCTCCGCCTACTTACACCACAAACTAAGGCTATGGGCTGAGAGGTGGCCCTATCTTCCCATACAGCACGATATCTTCCGTCCGCCAAAACCCTGACCGCAACAGCCTTTACCCAGGGTTAGGGTTTAACCCATTGCATGCACCCAGACAGACTTTGCTGGCAAGATATTTTCTGAGAGTACATAGCCATCACAACGTGGAACTCTCAACGTCTGTCTGTCCTTTCTCATTTCCACACTCTGGGACAGGTTGATTGTGAATATCGATGAAGAGTTTGTAGGTTAAACCACCAGCAAGACTTCCCAGTGTCGGAGCTACAAGCGGAACCCACCACCAGTAATGTCCAGCCCTAAAAAGAAACACAAAAGAGGCATCCAGTGAGCCAGTGAACCTGCTGCTGCAAGGGGCAGGGAGAGGTGAGCTGAGTGCTAGGACTAGGCTTTGTGAACAGAGGTGTCTGGTGCCATTTCACACACTCATCCCTCCAGATAGCTTAGATAAATTCTGTATCCATCAGTCTAATAGCTGGAAGGAAGGTAACTTTTGTCATTGGCCTGGGAAACTGGCTCTGCATGGTCTTCATGAAAATGGGCAACTGGGACAGAAGAGAAACTCTGCTAATGCCCTCAGCATGGAAAAAGCTGTGGCATGAAAACATCTTAGTAGATTCTGAAAAGTAGAGTTTCATCTCCAGATTCAGAACATCTAAATTTAGGAAAGCTGTTCAGCAATCCAGCTGCAAGTACTTGCTTTCTAGTGAGCCAAATCATGGTCTCTCAGTCATTGCAGTAGCCAGTTTGATCTCTAGGTAAGAGGAAGACTGTGTTCCTGGTTTCTAAACTGGGACATCCAAATGTCAAGGTGAATCCTATGCTGGCGAACTGCATATCCCAGATTATGTGTACAGAATGCATGGGGCTTCTCTATGCACAATATTTGCTCTCTGGAAAGGAGAGCCCACTTGAGAGGCACTTGTTCCAAAGAAAATTAACCACAAGACTCAAATCCATTGGGAACCAGCCTTGCATTCCAATTGTACATGATCTCCATGACTATGTTATCATGGGCTTTTCTCATTCCTAGAGAGCTATGCAGTGTGAGACCAGGTCACTCACGTGAAGACATCCACTCCCCAGCCAGCAATTGCAGTGAAGATTCTTGGTGGCAGGTCCCGGGAGGGATTTATGGCATAGCCTGTGTTCATCCCCATCCCCATGCCGATGCCCAGAACCAGGATACCCGTGAGCAGAGCCTGTGTGCCTTTCAGGGCTCCATTATTTTTCTCATCGTGGATGGCCAGAATGCCCAAGAACAAGATCACCGTCGCCATAAACTGCAGGAGCAGGAAGGGGAAACAAGTCAGGACAGAGAGCAGCAAAGGCAGGAGGATCCCACTCAGCTGAGAGAGACTTCCCAGAATGATTGAGCAGGTGGAATGGTCAAGTCGTGAGGGACTGTAATTTTATTCCATCCTCGTAAGTGACTCTGGAAAAAAGATGAGTCATTTCCCAGTGAAAATATGTCCACATCAACAACAAAATTGTTCTAGAACTGACACAAGCTTCTCAGAACTGCCTATGCCCTCCATCTTTCAAATTAGGGGCATAGGTTATTTAAAGTACCTTTTGTTCATCAGACACAGAGCCACTACAAACAAATAACGAGACAGATCTGATCGTTCCTAGCAAGAGAAATTATATAGCTTGCTGCATCTACCCTTTTAGGACTGAAGGTAGATAATGGATTCTTATCTGGGAAACAGAATATCCTGTCTGTGACAACACATAGTTGGCAATCACAGATGTGCAGTGCCTAAGACATCAGTGATAGTTGTTTGTATAGTGACAGTGACGCCTGTCTTTATCTGCTTCAGAAAATGCCCCTGGAGAACCTTGGACTGCTTGCAGAGATACCACTAGAGCAGGAACCATGTAGCTCCTGGTAGCATGTTTTCATTTTCACTTGGTTTTTTTTGCACAGCAAGGCAGTTGCACACTTGAAGGAGACAGAGCAGTCAGATGGTTATATGCAGGATCTGTAGCTCTCACCATCCTCCTGACTGTGTCCAAGCACAGCATCCTCAGCTCAGAAAAAAAGACAGAAGCTTTCTGGTTCCTTGAGCTAGACAATTTACCCCCTCTGTCTTCTGCCCTCAAGAAGCTTTGGACGCTACCAGTCAGGCATCTGCCTGGATGGTGGGCTGCCCGTAGCAGAGGCTGTGACTGTGTCTGCACGTATAGAGCTGAGTCCCTTGCACTAGACCTGCAGTAGGACCTGCTACCACACAGCTTTTCCCAGCACACCACTGCCGTCCCTGCTGACCTCTGTGAAGAAGCTCCCTGTCAGAGACATATAGGGAGAAGGGTAAGTGGAGAAGATCGATGCTGTGGCTGTTGGTCCTGTGACTGTAAAGTTCCCTTTGGTGTAATCATACAGTGCATCTAGGAGAGATTAAAATTACAGGATTAAGTACAGTGGCCAGCACAGAGTTCATTGCACATGGCACTTTCACAAGTCCACCCACAGTAGTCAGCAAAGACACAAAGAGAGATAGGATGGAATCAACACACACCATGAAGGGCACAATCTCGGTGATATCTGTCACCACAGACTTTAGTCTGCAGCTGCTTCCTTATGCAGGCTGGCTCTCTATCCCTGCTCAGAGACATGAGGCTGGATGCTCTGGCTGTACTGAGTGGCCTCCATTCCCCCACTTCTCAGAAACAGGCATGCTGGAGCCAACCAGCTTTGGGTCCTCTGTCATAAACATGAGTTGCTGTCCTATTTTCCACAGACCAGAGCTCTAGCTGTAGCTGATTCTTGGTAACACACCTAACAGAAGCCTTCTCAGGCCTTCTTTTTTTTCTTTTTTTTTTTTTTTTGACAGAGCTACCAGTCTTGAGACAGGTTTTGGCAGTGGGAGTACCACGTGCAAAAGGAGTGGTGGTCTCCAGGAATGCCCTTTCCAGAGATATCTGGGTTCTCCCCTGGTCTGGAGCCACAAAGGACTGGCCCATAATCCAAGAGATCATGACTGCCACCCAGACTTCACTCTGGGTGCTGCAACAGGAAATGTTTTTGATGAACTGAGAGCTGAGACTGAAAAAGTGCCCACATCATCCCCTGTGATACAGACATAACCATACCATAGTAGAGGCCAAAGACAGTGGCTGCTGCCAGAAAGGAGCCCAGGAACTGACCAAGCAGATAAGCTGGAAGCTTTCTCCAGGGGAGGTTTCCTAAAATGCAGTGTGTGAGCGTGATGGCAGCATTCAGATGAGCTCCTGCAAAACCACAAAGAAGAGATGCATTGTTCCTCTTGCACCTGATGAAGAGCATGCCCTAAACCCCACAGCCCAGAGCAGCGACTCAGATCTTGCTCCAGACAGCAAGCACCAAAACTTTCCCAGGGCAGGGTGTCTCTCCTGTACAAATGCAAAACTGATTCCTTTCCTTTGGCAGGTGAATGATGCAGAGAGGGAGTTCCTAGTGTCAATTCTTTGGAGTTAAACATCCTTTGCTCATCTCTTTGGAGAGCACAGGTTGCCTCTTGAGAGTCAGTCAGAGGCAGTTTCTTGGTCCCCTCCTGTAGGAACTTCCCTTGGTTCAACTTGAAGAGATCCCACACCTTAGACTCATCACCCACAGGCTACCTACAGATAAGTGAGCTGTATCATAGCTCAAATAATGGAAAAAGCCCTCAGAAAACATCTGAAAATGTCTGATCCTCACAGAGCTGATCCCTCCAGCTGATGCGGAGCAAAGCAATTTCTGCATGGGGTTCTCAGCAGGGCTTTAGTTCTTGGAAGTCACTGCAGTTGATCTCTGTGATCCAGCAGTTCAGGAGCAAGGACTTACTTGCCTTAATTTTCTGCCCACTAGAGCCCTTAATCACTTAACTTGGTGCAAATGAATGCAGAAATTGCACAAGTCAAAGGTAATGCTCTGTCATGTGAGAGATATCACCCTATGGCCCCGAAACACCACTTCCTGAAACACCACCCTCTGAGTTTGCAGTGGGGGGGTGCCTGGTGTGGGTGATAAGGAGAAAATTTCCATACTATTCCTTGTTGCAACATCAACATTAAGCTTTCACTTGCAATAAATGATTTACTTCCTCTTGGGTCATGTTGGCAGCATGCTTCCAGATCTCTATATTTCTTGGGCCACGTTCTGATGGCCTAACCCAAGTGCCTAAGGTGGGCACTGCTGAAACATGACTCCACTGACTTTAAGGGAGGTGATGGCGGCATCTCTGCTGTTCTCCTGCCCCACTTGCCTCTGCCCATCCCCATGGGTGAGCAGGAAGTCACAGAAATACCCACTGCATCTCCTGTCCTGCTGTGGAAGGGCCCTGAGTGAACAATGGGTTCTAATTCCTCTCATGAACAGCATGGGAGTACCTTTCTCTGCAATCCCCCTCTTCTTCACTCCCAGACTATCCTGGGTGCTTGTCTGCCCGTGCCCTGTTTAGTCTTGATCCTGGCCAGCCCTGTAACCCTGTCTCTGACAGCTGAGTTGCATGCAAGAGCTGCAGGAGCCTCACATGGGCCATCAACCCATGCACCCTCTCACTCAGCCCATAGCATGCATTTGGAGTCAGCATACCATCAGTATACAATGGCTGCCCTGTCCCCTGCTGCTCCTGACCTGGCTGTGCATTGTGATCCCCCAGAGCTGCCTCCCCACCAAGGACTTGGCTGTGATCACTGGATCACAAGGCTGACCCCATGACAGCTACGGTTCACCACGTCTGCACTGCTCTTCTTCTCTGGGACTGAAGGATTGCATTTTTAGCAGGAGAGGCCAGAGCCCTTCCATGCTGTGCCATCATCCACTGCTCTGCAACCTCTCCTGCTGTCCCTGGCACCTGTGGCCTTTAGAGATGTACGGACTGTGCTCAAGTGTCTTACCAGAGATGCCTTGAGCCACGTGGATTCCCATGGTGACTCCAATGCCAAATCCCAAGTTGATGCTCAGATAATGCCCAAATTCTCCTTTTCCTAATACCACTTGTGCTGCACAGGACAAGCCCAAGACCTGGAGCATAGAAAGTAAAGAAGGAAAGGAGTGTTAAAGTAATGTTATTTCCATGGTGTATTGAGCGTCCTTGTCACTTTTTCTGCAGTACCAGTAATCCTCCAAAAATGGGAAGAGTTGGTCATGGTCAGGAGATGAAGTGAAAATGACCCCTTCTCTCCAAAACCTGAGCAGGAACCTGAGTAACCCTGGTGCATGCTGTGGTCTTCATTTGGTATTAGGAAACAAAACCCAGACACGGTGTCCCAAGGGATATGAGCCTCAGGACCTTCACCACAGCCACCTGAAGACAGTGACCCCTGCCATATGGAAGGAGGGTGGGCAACTTCTTGTCATCTTTCTTTCCCTGGTGTGTGGTTTATTGACCAAAAGAAGTAGTTTAGGCAACACACAGCTGTTTGTCAAACTCAGCTCTAATTCTGGTAACCAGTTCCAGCCAAAAACTAGGGAATGAATTTCGGTTGAAGTTTTGACACACATACTTTTCAGTTTGAAAACAACCAGTTTCAATATTTTTTTAGTGACTAAAAGGAAACTGGAAAAGAAATTATAAAGAAGTGCAAACACTCTCCAGCAGGAAAGGACGTATTTGAGAACTTGCTCTGGCTTTAAGATGAATTCTGTTTCACTCATTCAGTGTGGTGAAGGGGTGGAAAAATCAGTTCCTTCACAGCTCTTAAGACTCAGATCTGGACGAGGACAAAGTCTCTTGAGGTCTCTGCATCTCCAAACTCTGAGGGCTCGGAGGGCATACCCTGCACCACCTAACTTCTACTCTGTCCTGTCCTGCTTTGATTTGGATCTTTACTGGCTGCTGTGCATGGATTGAAATTTTATTTCATGTGTCTGCTGTCCCTTTCAGACATCTCCCAAATCCCCTGCCTCCTAGAGACTCTGCTCTTATCTCTCTTGTATACAGAGACCACACACTGTGCTCCGCATGGAGCTGCAGCCTCAGTGTGGGTCCTTCTCTCAACCTGCCTCAGCAAAACCCCAAAAAGCACTATCCTTGATGTTCCTCAGCAACTGTAAAATCCTTACTCTGCCGACTCATTTCTGAGTTTTTCCTAAGCTAAATCCAGAAGCCAAATGCACAAAGCTCAGGTTTGGCAGGATGCTATGCAGTTCAAGGAAGACAGGAAAGGAGCCCTGGCTATTACAACTCAACAACACTCTCCTAGGGAAAAATAAGCAAGTGGAAGTCAGATCAGGACAAAAAATCTTATTTTTCAGCACAGATCTGGTCATCTATTCTCACAGACACAAAGTAGACCTTTTTCCTGCCTCTCCGTTCTTGCCATTTACTCCTTATGCCTTGTTCCCTCCTTTAGGAAAATCACTTGTTCATTGAAAGAGTCTTGTCTGTGTACCATTCTCCCAGGAAAATACAGCCAGGAGTCCAAGGGATGCAACCAGCACATTTCCAGCTGCACTGAGGGCTATGGAGATGCTGAAGGGTCAGATACTGGATGTTGCAATCAGATGATGGACTCAGTTGAAATAAGAAGACTGTGCTTTCTGGATTTCTACTCACACTATGAACATGTTTGTGCTGTTCAAGGCTCTGTCCCACTGAAAGCTGTGAAAGCTAACCTGACTCAGGGTACTCTTGACCTAACTGTAGATAACATCAAAGCTGCAGACTGGACACCACTTTTAGATGCTATTAGGCACGATAAGACTCTGATTTCTATTGGAATAAGAAGATTTCATCAACAAGGTCTTGGAGAATCAGGTGCTGAAAGACATAAAACTTACTTCAGAAGGAAAATTTCAGCAATTGAAAGATTTGACTGGCCAACTATGCAGAGCTGTCAAAGGCTGTCTCAGTGTCTCAGATGCACTAAAAATTTTTTAACTGCAAGGTTTGCTTCTGAGAGAGAGGGATCTAACACTTCTAACAAAAGGCTTGGCCACAGTTTCATCTCTAGAGAGCGTTTCTTTAGACCACTGCCCAATTGGAGATGGAGGGTTATAAACTGTCTGTCAAGAGTGAATTCAGCTACTGTCAGCTATGTTAACTGGCCCTTGATGGGGACTGTGTGTAGCATCCCTCCTCCTGCTCTGTTCCCTTATGGGGCTTAGAGAGGAAAGAGCACGAGCTGAAAGCTCCGAAGTCTCCCTTGGACTGTCCTAGTGCAAAGGAAAGTCTCCTCCCTACACTGCATGCTATGGCAGGGCCCCTCAGACTTCTTCTTTGTGACCGGGAGAGTCCAACAACTGAAAATAAAAGAAGGGGAATGGAAGGGCAAATGGTTTGTTCATTTCAGCTGGGAGTCACAGGAGTCTATACTCTGACTTACAGCTTGTGCAAAACTGCCTGTTCGTCAGAATTGAACTTCAAGGGGCAGAATGTGCAGTAAGATGTGATAAGAAGCAACTGTTCTTTGCAGATACAGTCGCTGCTGTTGGAGACAAGGAATGACATCTGTGAGGACAGGTGTGTCAGAGGGCTCCCATGCTTGCACAAATTTTATCTTCCTCCTACGCAAATGTCCTAAAGGATGAGTTATTTGGATTATCCTCCATCCTCTATCTGGCCCAGAATGCTGCTCTCAGGCCAGAAGTGCTTACAGGTGAAGACCAGGTGTGTTAAATTAGCACCAGACCTTTGCAGAGAAGGCATCTTGTTCTGCTGTGTTGATCCAATGCACAAGATGCCTCAAGCAAGAGGAGAGTTTCTGTATGATTTGAGATAAGCACCATTCATTTGCCAGCATGTAACAACCATAAGCAGAACCCTGGCATGCTTTACACCTGGTAATTACATTTCCTAATGACTGACTGTGGCTCCAGAGAGCCTCACAGGCACTCATTACCGTGGTACCTCCAGCTGGAAAACAGATGTGTGCCCAGTTCATTTTGCAGTGGGAGAGGAGCAAAGACCAGTACAGGCCCCCTGGCTGCAAGCACCTGCCCAGACCACATCCTTTCCAGCATGGCTTGAACAAAAGCATCAGCATCCTCTGCAACGCCAGAGAGTGACAGCCTACTGCTGAGCAGCCCTGAGGATATGGTAGGAAACCTCATACCTTACAGGTTTCTGCTGCAAATGCTGTCCTCACTCATGCTGCACACACACACGCACATCTGGGCACACCTACTCCTTACCATCAGCATGTACATCCCCAGTGCTTCTGCCAGCAGCACCCTGACAGAGCTGCTACGGATTGTCAGCATCTTCTGAATCTTCTCCAGCATTTTGCTCTCTGGCTCCAGCCTGCAGCTGTACAGGAGGTCCTGTTGTGACAGCACACTTCATTGCACTGAGCTGTACCCTTTGTAACTTGGCACCCTCCCTTCACCCCCAGACACCTTCATTCGTTTGGTTAAAGATGAACAAGCCAATAAAGTAGCTGCAGGCTTTGACACTTCCATACACAGACACCATCCTTTTAAAACCAAATGGTGTGCATGCAGTGTTTCTTCCAGCAGAGCGCTGCAAACTCTCGGGTCTCTGCCCATCTACAGAGCAATGGTGCTGTCAGTCGGTGTGCGCCTTAAAGCCACTCTCTTTCTCCATAGCCTTAGAATCATAGAATCACAAATCACCAAGGGCGGAAAAGACCTGCAGAGTCACACAATCCAACCACCCACCTACCACCATGTTGTGGTTTTGTGGTTTTGATGCCGGTATTCCACATGAGAACATCACGCACGCAGCTCTCGGCGCGCTCTCTGTCGGCTGCCGTGGAAATTCAGCACGTGTGCTTCCCCTGCAGTTCCTCCCTAACGTAAGCTCCCAGTTTCTGGTTTGGAAACTTTGTCTCTCTCTCTCTCAGTTATTCAATTTTATTAGATTTAGTAAAGTTACCGTTTCTTCTCAGATCGTGCCGTTTTTTTTTTTTTTTACAGACGCATCTATTCCCTCTGTTTCCCCCTCCCCCCAGAGCGCACGGCTCTGCTGGGGCAGCTGCGTGGCCACTGACGGGGCAGTTTTTGTTTTTCTCTTCCCTTTGTCTCTCCCTTCTCGGTCTCCCGTGGGTTACTGTCACGGATAACACCGTGACACACCAGTATTTCCCCACTAAACCGTGTCCCTTAGTACAACATCCAGGTGTTTTCTGAGCAACTTCAGGGACAATCTGAGCAGTAACTGTGGTGGTACTCTGCACTGTAGCCCCCTAGCCAGTGGATTGGTGCCATTTTCCTTAACAGGATGGCTTAGGACCATTATCTGGTGCTTGGCAGGATGGCTTCGTGCATGCCCAGTCTGTGGTGAGGATGCTCTGCCCGGTGCTGGTGTGCACCTCTGCCTATGTCTTGGCAAAGCACAACATCTTGGCTGTCAGGTTGAATATTTGGTCTCCCTGAGCATGCCCATGTCCACGGCTCCAGTGGTGCCACCAGAGAGCCCCTGCCTATGCTCTGTGTTGTGCTAGGAAAGACTGGTCTGCAGGACTAATGGGTGGGTACCTCCCGTCTCACTGTGCACCAGAGCAGAGCCCTCACACTCCTGGTTCCACACTGTACCTCTGGTTTCCCTCTGCTTATCCCCACCTGCCAACTGCTCCTGCCTGTCCACTGTGAGTGGGCTTTAAAACCCTGACCATTACTCTTTGCTTTGTGTCCTTTCAAACACGTTGAATACTTTACACATTTCAATACTTTTCCCAGGGGCTATGTCTGGCTCTCAGCTGATTTTCTCCACCTCTCTCTTAACCTGCAGCTTCTTAGTGTCTTTCTGTAGGGGACGTGGCGCACTATGCTGGAAGAGCCACCAGCAGCTGCCCTGATGGGGACACAGTGCTCTCTGCCCATGCTGTCCTCCCCTCTGCACTACTACATTGCAAAGTTCGTCATCACTTCTCTCACTTGAGGATTGAGCATCTGTAGGAAAGAACCTTGGAAGCTGCTCCTCCTCTCATCTCTGCAGGTGATTGACTTGCAGCAGGGCAGGGCCCTATGTACCTGGAGATCTCACAGCATTTCTCAGATGGAGGAGGGTCAAGTCAGTCCATACCCACAGCCAGACCTACGGCTTCACTTCTCACCCCTGCATTGTACTTCAGGCAGACTCCTTACCCTTACAGCAACACAGCTGCTACATCTCTGAAAAGCTTTTCTCCTGGATTCAAGCCTTAACTATTGGAATCCACACATTCTAAGTCATGCTGAAAAAAATGAAGAAACGTTTTCTGGGAATGCTGGTCTCCCATGGTCCCATGGTCTTGGACTCTTACCAGAGGAAAAAAAAAACAAAAAAAAACAAAGCTTTTGTGATAGTATTTGTAGCAGGGTCACTGAAATTGCCAGCCAGTCCCCTAAAACTCCAGCATGATTCTGGACAGGCATCACCAATCACAACTGGCACTGGATGTGCTTCTCACCATTGCCTGCCCTTTTACACAAGTCATTCCACAAGAGGACACTGAGGCATTGATTTTTCACCTAAAAGATTTCAGGTGGGCTCCTCTGCAGAATGCTGAATATGTGAGAACCTTTTAGTTTAGTTTTGTTCTGTTCTAATACATTTGCATACATTAAATAAATGTAGTCTGCTAATGAAACAGAAATAATGAAACCTTTCTGTGAGTCCTACAGTGCAGAGTACCGTCACACAAAACGAGAATGTGTGAAATTGAACCAATCAGCATCTACTTTATCATGAGCTGGGAAAAACAGACAGCTCCAGAAGGCAGTCCATCCCCACATAAAATAAGCATCTGATGCCAGATCTGTGAGTCACACCAGCAGCTGGCAGATCCCTTGGTGTCTGTACTGGGGACCCTGCAGAGGTGCCTGGCATTGGGTGAGATGGGCTGCCCCAGCTATCTGCACCCAGCTGAGGTGACCTGGTGAGTCAGCCAGGGACTGGATGCAGAGCTGTGGTCACCCAGTGTGGCTTGTTCATGCTTGCCTGCTTTCACTCACCTGCAGGGCTGGCAAGGGACTCTGGGCTTATCAGACAGCCCTCTACCAACGTGAGCATCACCTCTTCCCTTTCATGACCCGACTTGTATCCATTTTAGGCATAATCTAAGGCTTTTTGCCCCTACTCCTGATGGAAGCCTTTTACCAGACCTTGCCACTCTGAAGATCAGAGACTTTCTTCTAACTTCCAGCCAAATTCTCAAAATCATGTTCTAGCCATGTCCATGTGCCACATCAGCCCTTCACAGTCACGAGTAAACTCTTACGAGTGCCATCCTATAAGGTTCTCCTGGAGATTTTATTGGAATAGCATGAGGAGCTCTGTTCTGCTCCTGATGCTTACCTTGACTTACCTGTTGAAACTTCACTCAGTGTTGACTCTATGAGGATTTATGAAGTTTTCCGTCACACATTAAGCAATCGCCTGCTATTATAAACCCATTTTCTTCCCAAAGGCCGTTGCGCTTCCAGCACTAGTAGTATAGGTCTCAGCTTGGAGAGGAAGGTCCAGTTGAATATTTTGATGCAGTCAAAGAGCACCTGTGGTGCTGCTGTTGATACAAATCATGCCAAAGAGCCAGGATAACCACTCCCCTGGTTTGGATGAGCCCTCGTGGTCTTCAGAGCTGTAACACTTCCACAAGGAGAAACTCCTCTGGCTCAGTTTGACAGTGCACATTTCCTCTGCTCTCAGGAGCTCATTTATCTCTTAATTGTGCTAATCAACAGCTGGAACGCTGCCAGTCCATTAGCCCTGCTGGTGGAATATTAACTTCTCCCCAGAGAATGAGAGGAACCTGGCCGATAGCACAGCAGAGGAGCTCCTCACAGTGGACAAGAACAGCTGACTACTCCATCAGAGCAAGGGAAGTCAGGGTTAGCCCTGGCACCAAGACTTCTCCAGGCCCTTTCAGGAAGCAAGACAGAGCCCTGATCCCAATGGGGAAGGGGCTGCTGGGCCATTTGTCTATGACTGCATCCAGACTGCATGCAGACTGTACCAATGGGAGGGTGAAAGTTGAACTAGGGAACCTCAGGAAAGCACAGCCAAGTCTCAGAGAGACTTTACAACTGTCAGGTACTACCTGAGCTGCAACGGATACCTCTTGATGTACCCTGAAGCACTAGCACTGTATAGTCTCCCACCTAATGTTTTGGGTTCATCTCCTCCTCTGCATATGACAGGCACTAAGCAAGTCACGGAGACTTGGCATTGATCTCTCAGCAGATGGTTTTACTCTCCAAATACTAGCAGCATTCCCACCACCATGACATCAGTCTCCATGGTCCTCCACGCAGCCTCCCACCCTCCACATCATTGCATCTTGCCCCACAGCTGGATGAAGGTGCGTCACTTGCGCATGTCATCAGCACACCCATGCCTTCTGCACCAGGTACACCAAGGAATGTCAAAATCTCCAGAAGCGTCCTAAAAGAGCTTTACCAACCAGTTCCCCATGAGGCACAGCCCTCTTCCAGCTCCTCTCCCAGTCACTGCTTTCCCCACGGTGGTCATGACTCCCACTCCAGGTGCAATCATTGCCCAGTAGGTCATGACGCATGACCTATTTTAATTCTCTTCATGGGCCCCTTTGTGTAAAACAAGACCAGGTCTTACCGTGCCAGGCAGGGTTGAGAACAGAGGGATGTGGCTTTGTGTAAGTGGGAGCTTGTTCCAGTATGCAGCCCCTCTCTTCGCTCTTCGGGAGAATGGTGCCTGGGGGTCAGAGCCTCTCTGCCCCAGATTGCTAAAGCTCACTCATCCAGACATAATCTGCAGGGTGGTTGTGTCAGCTGGAGAGGAATTATTTCATTCTCACTGCTCATTAAGGAGTATGGCTGTCTGGGAACAGGTAGCTTGGGGTTCTGTTCTCCTACTTGTTGGGCAATAAAACAAAGGTCACCAGGGTTCTGTGCCCCACCCTACCTAACTCTCCACCATGGTGGGCCAACATCCCCTCCTGCCATCTGTCTAGCTTTTCAGGCAGGGACAAGTTATTTTTACATGCCATAGAGCGTGGTGATTTGTGTGACCACACTGGTTTCTTCCTGGTCAAAACCCTTGACATCTCACATTTTAACAGAGAGAGTACAGGGACACTTGTACTAATGGTATCATGATACCATGATGTAAGAGACTATACCGTTGCCTCAAAGTTTGCTGATGAACATGCCCGAACATGTCCAAGCTAGTCCTGGACAAGGTTGTGAAATCCTTTGTCTAAGGGACAAGTAGATGGGCATGTCCTGGGGCAACGAAAGAGAGATAAGCTGCAGCTCAATGGCCTCTGAACACTCTTTTGTTTGGTACTCATCTCCGTGGGGAGATAGCCATCTCAGGAGATGCTTGCCTGGCACACTAGCATGGGATTTGTCACGTAGACTGGAGGAATCTGAAAGATAAATAGAGGGGTCCTGCAGCCACAAAGTTGGGTTTTCTCTGTATGGGGGTTTCTCTTTGGAGAGACTTCCCGAGCTGATCACTGCTGCTACCTGGAGGGGGTTTCTCTTAGGAGAGTCCTCACGAGCTGATCACTGTTCTCTGCTGCCCCACTCGGGGTTGACTCCCTCGCTGCTTCTCCGGTGCGGACCCCTCGCTGCTTCTCCAGGACAGCTGCTTGCTGCCCAAGGCTGCCCGTCGCTGCTGCTGTTCTCCCCGCTCCTGCCACCCCTGCCCTTCTGCCTCGGACCGTCGGAGCCGCTTGCAACCGGACCGCCCCTAGGATCCTGGCTGGTGACTTTCCCTGCCTTATACAAACCCTTGCTTCTTTCTTTCCTGTCACTCGCCTTCCCTTCCCCATCACCCTTAACAGTGTCCACCTTCCCCTTCTCCATGTCCCTGGTCAATATTGGTAATAAGCTGGTTGGACCAACATTTGAACCGTTGTTTCTTAATCTCACGCTGGGTAAACACATAATCTTAAGAACCTCGTCTCCCTCCTTTATATTGGAGCATGACACATGGTACCAGGTATCAGTGATGATCACGGAAGATTTAGGTAGGACTTCAGCCAAGGTCATACCAGATCACCTTCTTCTGTCATTCTCCCAATCACTGCTCACGCCTGACACACACCTGTGGGCACCATATCCCCCCAGCCTGTTCAGGGACAGGCTCCCCCATGTCCACGTGTGGAGGATCAACCTCTGCCCACCCTGCTCCCACTGCAGCGTTCCCCCCAGCCCCATGGAGAGAGCCATGAGCTCTGAGGATTCAAACACTCCTGCTGAGCTTTCAGCTCAGTTCTGTTTTCAATCAGAAGATAAGACAAAAGCAGGAAAACCACGAGGTTCACAGGTCATCATCATTCTGGAGATAAGAGGAACCTGGCTTTTTCCTGTGAACGCCCATGCTCTGAAAGGCAGAGATTAAAGGGGCAAAGCTGCAGGCTGAGGGAGAGACTCGGTGAACTGAATGAAGGGTGAGAAAGTAATTGGCGATGTTCATTGGTGCCCACACTGTGGCTCAGATTTTATACATTTGGGAGTAAGATCATGTGGACCTATGCTAAAGAAACTGAACTCATTTTGCAGGACTCCCCACCTTCAAATGGAGATAAATTCCAGCTTATTCTGCCAAAGACTATATTTCATTTAGGGACAGAAAAACAGGAGCTTCTGTAACTAATTTCCACTTATAAAATAGACTTTAAAGTGCTGGGAGGTGGCTGGCTGACAGATAGGTGGAGTCTCCTGGAGTCTGGTTATGCTCAGCTCTGAGGAATCTGCAGTTAATTTAGGAACTGAAGGTTAGACTGCAAGAGAAGAAGAAGAACCAATTTGTTTTGAAGACAGACATAGCTGCAGCTGGAGCCCTAACTGCCCCAGGCCGCTTATTGCCAGCTTGCACAAACTGTGTTATCCTTTATCGCACCCACCAGAGTGCCAAACACCATACAGTGCATGACTCACGCCAGTAGCAAGCAATGCCTGCCACCAGGGATCTGTCTTTACTATCTCCATAGGGGTGGAATGCCTGGGAAATGGGTGGCCAGGGTGGCTTTCTCACATCTGCCCCTACCTGGAGGGCTGCTGGGAGCACAGACGTGAAGGAATCCGAAGGAAACCCCCGATAAGCTCTCACAAGGAAACCCCCGATAAGCTCTCACTATCGCAGTGAGGAGGAGATGCCACAAATTCTTTGCAGACGTGCACAAATCCCCTTTTACTATGCTCAGCTTCTCCAAGCACCCCAAGGAGCTCTACAGGCATTGTAATGCAGTGAAGGTCTGGCCCTGTATGGATCTAACCCCATCACCCTTATGCCTTCCCCTTGCCCCTTTGGCTGCTCTCATGCTCTTTTGGGAGACAGAAAAGTGGAGCCAGGTATGATGGATCTGTATAGTTTCCCATCAGACTGCATGAAAAGCCATTTACTCAGAGAAGCACAGAAGCTGAAAGAAAAGTGAGTTCTCCTGGCACACGTAGTTCCCCAGCGCAAGTCTTACACAGCAAGAAAACTGAGAGCTCCACAAACCAGTCCACACTGAGCAAAGGCATCAACATGCAGCCTGCTTTTTAAAGCACAGGGACCACACAGCAGCCAAAACCTGATTGCTTTTGTACACACAAGCACACACACATTCATATTAGAGATTTTTCAGTGAAGAAGTAACTGCTGCTTACTACCTTTGCAATTTTGAATTCATAGGAATCTTCTTGAGGTAAAAATATTGATTTGTAAATTCATGAGAAAGGCAGAGGCTGTGTCCCCCCTCTCCTGGTGTGAATGTGTGAAAGCTGCCTGGAGCCATCTCAGGGGTGGATTTGTGTGGATGTGATAGACACCTGATCCCAACACAGTCTTCAGATGTGCCACAAGGCCAGCACACTTCCAACCACAGTGGGTGTGTGAGCTCTCACACCCTGAAAATGCATGTGCCAAACTGCAACATGAGCCACATGAAGTGCCTAGCTGGAGCTTTCTTCTCCAAGACCAGCTGCTCTGATCTGTACAATCTACCAGAAAATGTAGTGCTATGCTAACACAGTTTTGCCTGCTTACCCTGAGGCTATTGAATAAAAAGTTCAAACTGCTTTTTGTTCTCTGGGGGTTGCAGTTCATCTGTACACCTTGTACACACACTGTGGATGCTAAAAGAAAATAGAAAATAAAAGACCAAAAGATTGTTACGCAAAGTCATGGAGGGAAGAATCCATCAAGGGCTGTTAAACACAGCTGCCCCTCTACCACAAGTGGTCTCTAAGTTGTCAACTATTGGAGATTATAAAATAAATCCAGGAAAATACATTTTTTTCTATTCACACACTCTCTTCCCATCATACCTAAGACCTGTTCCATGAGTACAACCAAGCTGCTTGACCACTGCCTGTCTGGCTGATGTCCGTTGGAGTAGGATGCCCATCACTCTGGTCACAGAAACAGACAACCAACATCTGTTATTAGTGTGCTGTTGAATTGCTGAGTTGACCTGAGGAGAAACCAGGAAACTTGAAACATTCCCAGCACTCTGCTCACGAGTGTCAAGTCTTGGGCAGTCACTCCTTCTCCCTACCCGGTTCCCATTTCCCAGTGGATGACCACAACACTTCATTCAGAATCAGCTTGTGGGGAGCAGAGAAGGCATTTATAGACAGGGTCAGAGAAGACAGCTGGTCACAATATGCTGCATGATTCTCACAGAAGCACCTTCCTTGGCTTTGTGTTGAAGTTCCCATCAGCTCCTGCCATCAGCTCCACTGTATTGCTCTCTCCTCCTCTCCAGGACATTGTCTCATCATGGTGAGGCCAGTGGTCAAAGGCCCTGAGGAGCAGGTGGGACCGTGCTTCCGACAACACAACTGGTCAGGCCAGCAGAACAGCTCTGTAATGCCTACGGCAGTGCAGCAATTCCAACTTAGATAAAGTTAAAGTTGGAGCTGGTGGAGAGGGTCCAGAGGAGGGCCACAAAGGTAGTCAGAAGGCTGAAGCATCTCCCCCGTGAGGACAGGCTGAGGGAGCTGGGCTTGTTGAGCCTGGAGAAGAGAAAGCTGTGAGGAGACCTCATTGCAGCCTCTCAGTATTTAAAAGGAGATTATAAAAAGGAGGGTAATCAACTTCTTACTTGGGTCAACATGGACAGGACAAGGGGGAATGGCTCAAGGAGGGGAGGTTTAGATCAGATGTCGGAGAAGTTATTTACAGAGAGAGCGGTGATGTGCTGGAACAGGTTGTCCAGAGAGGTTGTGGATGCCCCGTCCCTGGAGGTGTTCAAGACCAGGTTGGATGAGGCCCTGGGTAACTTGGAGGTTGGTGGCCCTGCATGTGACAGGGGGGTTGGAACTTGATGATCCCTGGATTCCTTTATAACCCAAGCCATTCTGTGATTCTATGAATCTATGAAAGTGTAGAATCTATTACACTGTCCTGAGTCCCACCATCCTGCCCCGGAGCTAGAGGAAGCCACATTGTATGCATCATTTAAAGTAACCTAGAAGCAAAAAGAGCTTGAAAACTCACCGTGGGAAATAATCATGCCCTAGTTAGGGCAGTAAGTAACTGACTAGTTCTTGTTCCTCTCAAATTGTATTGCCTCTGCCATTTGTACAGTGCTTCATGGAGGAAGTAGGGCTAACACAGCAGCAAGCCTGCTCAGGCACCATCTTCCCACCTGCACTTGTCTTTTCTGCATGGTCCCAAGAGAGAACAGTCTCTCCTTCTAATCCTCTTTCAAGCTTCCACCGACATCCAGCTTAGAAGAAGCAAAGGGAAAATTCTATGACCAGCAATTTTGTGGGACAAAATATATTTATTGTATGTAGCCATCGGTGGTATGGGAGAGTTGCCTAACCTCAAGATGGTCTGTTTTGACTGCAGCTGGGTTCTCAAAACATGTTTCTTCAAACGCGCTTTTTACATTCTGTTTAGTTATTTCTGTCATACAACCACAGTGCATTCATTGGACCCTGAGTGGTTTGGAAGTACCACTAAAATATCCATCACAAATGCCTCATTCCCATCGGCAACAATGTGATGAAAGAACTCCTTCCCTAGTCAGCATCTGTGCAGAACGAGAAATGAGCCAGCAGTGACAAAAACATGTTTTGTTCTAGGTTGTCAGCGTCAAGGAAAAAATAAGTTCATAATTTGTGTTTGTTGATTCAGGCATGCTAACAGGATAACTAGATCAATCAAGACAAAGAAACAGAGGTTAATAAATTATAATCACCTGTAAGTTCTCAACAGACTGACCCTAATCTGCACCCCCAGGGTCAAAGTCTAAAGTACTCTGTCTTCACATCTTTATTAGGTAACTCATAAGGTATAATATAACCACATAAACCACATAGACATCTGTTTCTTAGAATGAAGGTGTATCCTTTGGCTAAAGCAGCCCTGACACCTGGGAATTTCTCCGTGCCAGCTGACAGCCCACGTACTGGAGGAAAACTCCGTATCTCATAGGTATTTCCAAGAGTGTCAGCTGGTGATCTGGATGACCACCAGTCATTTATCTTACAATGAAGACAGCACTCCACTCGTTGAATCACCCAACCATCTGTCTGTCTGAGAGCAGTGCATCCCTCCCCAGGTGCTGTCAACACTTTCCACAGCACTCAGTCTTAATCAGAGGTTTCCCTTTCAAGCACTGACCTGTCCTGCCTAATCTGTCTTGCTCAGCTTTCAGCACCTGATATGATCATAAGCCAAGGCAAACGTAAGCAAAGGATTAAAACAGTGGATAGAGATCTAAAATAGGCAATTACACATACAGCAATGCTATGTTATGCACAAAGGTGCATGAAATATGTTTGAAAAAAAAAGAAATCTACCTAGATAGGAGAGTTGCTCAGAGCCCAGGACATTATCAGATCTGGAAAAAATGCCATGTGAATGCATCACTGGAGAATCAGTCAATGACTGTGTACAGAAAATATCATAAAACTGGCTGTTGTACCCTCTCTGGCATACATTCAGTATCATTTCATGGCTTCTGTAAATGATTGACTGACATGACGTGGGCCTTGCTTGATAGTTACCTCCCTCACTACCCTGTTCCAGTCCAGTCCCTCCTCGCACCCTACTCCTCTTCAATGAAATGACAAAAAAATATCTTTTTCAGATCATCACTGGAGAGCAAATGAAGGCCTTTTGGAAAACATTTTTGTATTCTTTCCGGAGCTGCTTTCTGGCCAGCCTGCTGGCACTGTTGTGGAGTAGCCTGTCACCAAGGAAGGACAATAAATGTGACAGATATGTCAGAATTGTGCCTGCCCCATTCCTCCAGGTGCTGGAGCAGAGCACCTCAGCTCCCAGCACTGAGGAACTGTACAGGTGAAGATCTGCAGATCAGGACAGGAGTCCTGTGGCCAAGACAGGAGAGAGAGATCCTGGGTCACAGAGGTCTTGTAAATATCACTTCTGATGCCTTCAGTCCTCGCTGGAAGCCACTAGGCAGATGGCAGAGATCCCACAGCACTGATGTCATTCACTGCACACACAGCAGCTCAGAACACAGGTCTTGGCTGCCTCTCTGCTGCATGATGAGGCCCTGCTCTTCAGCCTGGTCTGGGCAAAGGTAAGGATATTGACAGTAGGACACCAGTGCCTTGCTGTAACCAGATCCAGAGCACATCTCATTGGCCTTGTCATGGCAGCCTCCCAGCCCATGTCCTGCCATGTCTACTTCTGACATTGGCTAGGAAACCAGACCAAATCCAGAGGCAAAGACAGGGAAAGATTTCACTCATAGAAGTCAGCTGCAAAGACCTCCTTGCTGTCCGCAAGGCTGAACTGGTCTGCTGGCACTGAGAAATGTTCAGACAAGTTTGACTGGAAAGCACTTTGATGTTGCACAGATTTCCTTGCACTTGAGTCTGAGCCACAAATAACAAACAAACAAAAAAAAAATAAAATCACAAAAATACTGCAGTGAAGGAGTGATTGTCACAAATCCTGTGACTAGATACTTCTACCTTCTACTAGCATAAGGGCACTTAACAGTGAATTTGTATCTGGACAGAGGATCTGACATCTTTCTCCATATCATCCTTTTCAAATTAGTTGCTAATAATAAGCCCTTTGGAGCAATGAGGAACTCTCCTAATTCCTTTATGTAGGTCTGCTTAAGTCAGGCAGAGCTTGGTTACTGCTGTCTGTGAGGACATGAATTGTGCGAAGGAAGATGTGCAAAACGATACATCCATTACAAGTGTGTGAGCATAAGCAGCATGTGATGAGCTCATGCTCATATTGTATTGAAAGAGCCACGACACACTCCAGGAAATGTGCTGCTGTGGGTCTGGGCTCTGTGGAAAGTCCCTCATACAGCTCTCCCTGATGGCATCTGCTATCCCCTTACAGTTCTACTGTGTGACCCCATAATGTGATTCACACTTAAGAATGGTCTAGAAGTTCCTTGGTGCTTCATCATATTGCCATCCCAGATTTCACTGAACTCAGATCATTCTGGAGAGCTTCTCTTGCATATCAGCCATGCTGCTGTGCAATTGCAAGCTGTGGTCAGGAACTCTCCAGAGTTGTTTGCCAGTTTTATCAGCTCTGGTATTGTCACTGGTGACTATGTATTGCAGTGAACTACTATCTCCTTTGCTGCACAGATCTCAGAGAATCAGTGAGTAGTTTTGAATAAAATAACACTCTTTGTAGTCTTGTGTATCATGAGTCTGAGACCAGCATCTCCAAATCAGACTTTTGCTCTTCACAATTCAGAAACTGACAGTAATATTTTATGGTTCTGTGTGGAGCAGAGTATATGCTAGTGGGAAAAGGTATCTTCCGTTCTCCACCTTGAACGTAGGACTCCAAGCCATTACTCCCAAAATAGTTCAGTGTTTATATGGGCATGGACAGGCTTGACCACGCTGAGCCCTCCCTGAATCCTGGGTTGCTATGAATAGCATTATCTGCCGCTGTTGTTTGCCCAAATGGCGGAAAATCACCTTCACTCCATGTTGATCCTGACAGCAGGAGCCCTAACTATCTAAAGAGCATCTGAGGAGTCAGGATGGAGGCTGTTCTGGATAGTCTCTCTTCTGGTACCTTTGAACAGTGATCAGCTCTTTCCCTGGGTGTAAAGGGAAGAGCCTACATCGGGGCAGGAAAACTTAATCAGAGCTAAAAGCTATTGTAAACCTCACTACTTTCTGCTGCACCTCCCTGAGCAAAAAAGGAGAGCCCTACGTGTGTATCTGTGTGTGCATTTCTGTGAAAAAGAGAGAGAGAGACCAACTCAGTTCAATAAAAAGACTGTGAGCAAAATAATTTCATTAAAATATTCCCCCACTTCTAGTCAGGATGAGAGCTAAACATAAAACAGCTGTTGTTTAATGCATTCCTATATAATGCATAGTTAGTTTGCTGATAAGCACCACTTACAAACCAAGATAGAAAAAGAGAGGAAGAAAAGCAATGGTAGTAGTACGTATAAAGCAGGTCAGAGCGTACTGTAACTTAAAAACATCCTGGTTTCCACCCTTTCATTTATGGGGGTGTTTACAATAATGTATATAGCAGTGAAGCATTTGAATAGCATTTTAGAGGCAGTGAAAGCTTTGGGAAGGTGACATTTATTTCACACTGTCCCTGGAGACAGAGAGCCACATCATATGTAAGCTTCAAAACCTGGCTTGGAAAAAATTAAATCCTACCTGTTTCAAGTCTTTGACTTTCTTTCACCAGGGCGTAGGGAAAAGTCATGAGCAAAGTAGCGTCCCATCCTTCTCACATGCTGACATCTTCCAGTGCACCACGGCACTGGGCTCGTCCCTTAATCCCAGTTCCAAGAGGTGGCAGCACCACTCCTGCATACAGGAACCTGCTCCAGCACAGGTCTGACACTTCGTCCTGCCCTGGGAACAGGAGAAGAGCAAGAGCACATGGACCCTCTTGGACACCCTAATCTCTAAGCTGAACCTCCGGTCAGTGAGCGTAGCATAGCATAAGACTCAGAGAAGATGTATTAAACTTATTTTTCATGTTAATGCAGGCGGGAAAAACTTTCTGGGATTGAAATGGGCCCTGCATCATTTCCCAAGGGGAAGCTTACCTGCACTGCACATCATAAACACCACTGAAGTAATATTAGCTGCACTGATTCTCTTCAAACAGAATCACAGAATCACAGAATTGTGGAGGTTAGAAGGGACTTCCAGAGATCATGGTGTCCAACCCCCTGCCAAAGCAGCTCCCTAGCCCAGGTTGCACAGGTAGGTGTCCAGGTGGGTCTGGAACGTCTCCACAGAAGGAGACTCCACCACCTCTCTGTGCAGCCTGTGCCAGTGCTCCGTCACTGCACTGTGAAGAAGTTCCCACATACATTTGAACAGAACTTCCTACGCCTCAGTTTGTGTCCATTTCCCTTCATCCTATCACCACACACTGCTGAGAAGAGTCCAGCCTTGTCCCTTTGCCTCCTGCTCCGTAGGTATTTACAGACATAGATCAGATCCCCTCTGAGTCTTCTTTTCTCAAGGCTGAACAGACCCAGTTCACTTACTGAACTGCCAGTCTGAGCTCTGCATCTGTGAGACTAGAAGTTGAAGGAAAAATCACAAACATTATTAAGTGAATAAAGACATACAGAAAGAAAGGAATATAGTCATTGTTTCAAAGAATAAAAAGATGTGTGTGTGTGTGTGTGTGTGTATATGTATATATGTGTATATGTGTGTATGTGTATATGTGTATATGTGTGTGTGTATATATATATATATATATATATATATGGGGGAAAAAATAGAAGAACCAAGAAAAGAAAAATAATCTTGAATCCTGAAACAAAACTTATCCTGTCAAATAACCACTTCACAGTTCAACTTTCTGGTGGTGAGACTTTCACTGGAAAAAGTGAAGTGCGTGTTGGTGAATTCATTTTCTCTCCTACCCATGAGACAAAACAACCATAAGACCCAACAGTGTCTGTATTGTAAGAATTAGTATTACTGTAATTGGGCTAGTAATTACTTTATTATGTTTTGATTGCATTAAGATTTCAATTAAGCTAACAGTAAGTTTTTGGATCTATATGAGTATAATGTGTTTCTCTTTGTCCATAGTAATATTTTCCACATAGCAGGAGAGAGGCTGTCAGAAACCTCTTCCAGTGCTGAGGAAGCCTTTCAACACAGTGACTTCAAAGATGTGGGATACTTCTACCGAAATCCATCCCCTGTAAGTCTACCTGTTTCTGTTTTTTTCTACCCAGTTTACCTGTCAGAGGATGCATGGAGCAACTCTTAACTCACAAGACAGACTCCAGCATGCAGATAGTTGGCATCACGAGCCAACTTTTGGACAGCTAAACCAAGGTATTAAGAGCTGAAACTATTCAAAATGCTCCTCCTGGGCCTTTTTCTGTCATCACTTTACACAAACACATCAGTTACTCCCAGTATGTGTCTACGCATGCATATTCACACCCATCACTTCTTTGCCTGTCAGAGTTTAGCCCTTAATTCATCCGAAGTGAGCTTTCTCACAAGTTTTTCCTCTCAGAGAGCTGTGAGCTGAAATAGCTGCTGAGGGTGGAATCACTTAATACCTAGGACAGTGCACTTGCTTTCTGTCTTTGACCATCCTACAGGTAGTACAGGCTTAGAGTTCTTCTTTGAGAGTGTAGTTCTAACCAAGGAAGTCAAGATACCACTTGAAACACTTCTACTTGGAGCCCAGGTACTTGAATGGGACACTCAGTGGGCTAGTTCACAAGCAGCACTAGCTACTGGAGCCTGCGAGACCACTACAATTTCTGCCCTAGGATTGGGCATAGTCAGTGACTACTTAAGACCTTCTACTTTCCTCTTACTCTGGCTGTTATCATATGCATATAAGTATTTTTAGTGAATTTATCAAGATATTTATCAGCCTTCTTGGGCTACAGCCTCCATTTCACTGACGTCTAACCTGCCAAGGATGAGAGGATATGGTTTCTGCCTATGATCGTAGCATTTCTCCACAAGATCCATCCAAAGAGATAGTTTCTATCCTGCCTTCTGCTCATTTCTGTTGAAATACCATTTTAGTGTCTTCTGCTGAATTCACCAACCTGCTCCTCCTATAGCTCCTAGAGAGTCAAGTGATGCCGTATAAGGAATTTAATAACAAAATGTTCTTAGCTTTTCCAATTCAAAGTAGTATTTTGAATTTTCGTTAAATAAATATAAAGTAAAACAGAAGTTTCCTCAGCTACCTGTCACAATTACCCATTAACCTGACCCACCAGGGGGTATGGATGGGGTCCAGAAACGGGAGTTTGTAAATAAAACTGGAGAGAAGTTGGAAATGGAGATGCTTGAATAATTTCCATTGATGACCAGATCTACTTCTATTGTACACTGCTTTTATATTGCCTGTATGCCATCAGTGCCCTAAGCACCATGTGCTTTCAATTTGAGGCCATTCATGGCAAATGGTACTTGTTAGTAGTTTTGGTAGCTTACAGAAGCTCTGGTATGTAATTTGCAGTATGGTCAGTTCCAGTTATTGGTTGGATTTCATAATACCATACTGCATTTCCTAGAACACTCCTCTTGCCATCACATGAATACTGAGGATCTTAGCTCCCATTTTAGGAAAAAAGAATTTCTGTGCTAATGTCTAAAAATTTCTTGAGCCTTTGAGATCTGAGACCACTAAGCTTCATAAAAGTTTGAGACCATAAGGTAGTTAAATCAAACCAGAAGTACAGCATTAGGCCATTCTTGCTTGGAAGAGTGAGGACACCAAGTCACACTTCTCAAAAACTTCTAGCTAACAACACAGCATGTCATACTGCTGTCCTGTATGTGAGTAGCCCACCTCAACAACGCAATAGAAAGAGCAAGGGGTAAATTAACTTATTAAAATATCTTAAATGCATCATTTTGCACACATGAAGTTAATGACACCTTAGAAGCCTGACTTCTTAAGCATACCCTGAGACTTAAATTGATCTGATACACAGGCATCCTCCAACACTCCCTACTAATGTGTCTACCTCTTCAAAGAGGAATGAGATCCTGCAGTGTGAACAAGCTTCCAAACTGAATCTGGCTTTCAGACAGACATCCTACATAGTCACAAGTTTCTTCCAAAATTGGATCAATCTCTTCGGATCCAACAAATTCAACAAGATGGGTCCTTAACTGAAGTTTGCGAAAGGCTTTGTAGTTTCCTGGAGTTGTAATGTTACAGCTTCTTTTGACCTACACAGAGGGCAATACCTACAACCAACTACTCTTTCAGCAAACATCTGCCAATAATTTTTGTGTTTTCTCTGGAAAGCCCACATCACCACACAAGGTCTCCAGCAAAAAACTGATTGGAAAAATTACTCTGTGCTTTGATATTCCCTACTTGGTTCTTCTGGAGCAGAAAATTTAAATTCTTCATTGCAACAGCACACATTTCTGGAAAAGAGGCCCAAGAGCCTGTTCCCTGGGGGCAAAATCAGATGTGAAGTGTGGCTATAGAAGGCAGTGAACAGTGGGAGGAAACTTTATCTTGCTGTGATCTGCAGTGTCCTAAAACAGAAAGGCTGTGTACCCAATGGCAGCAACCAAATGCCCAGTCACAGTAGTGACTTGAACATCAGCACTTATCCTAATAACCAGTAAGACACAGAGATCTGATTGCTTGGAAGGACTTAAACGTTATAGAAAATTAGGATCAAGAGTGAATTTTGTTTCATTCATTCATTCATTTCATTCATGCGTAACAGCTTCCAAGAGCCTGAATGAGATTCTCTATTCATAGTTTCAGATATGTATAGGGAGAGAGATATGCGTTTTCAGCAACTGAAGTGGGCACCAAATATTTTTCTTAAGAATATGCAGTCCAGAGAAGAGCAGATACATGTGAGGGTTTGGGAACTGTGTGTTTCCAGTCTGGTAGGGCTCTGTAAGGAGTTAGGAAATGTGACCATGCAGCTTTGGGAACAAAGCTAGCCTAAATTTTCAGAGCAGTGGGTTATGAAGCAATTGCTTTCTGTGCCTCACATTTTTAGAGGAAAATATGTTTTGCTCAGAAAAGACAGGACTCTGGGGACAGAAACCTCGACATCTAATATTTTGTGCCTGTGGAACTGTCTGTCTTGGTGGCATGCACAAGAGTTGGGCCCCTCAGAAAAAAATGGAACCTGCAGTGTAATTTTTTCTCACAGAGTCAGAGTCTAATATCCAAGAGCTGTATTTACTCACTTGTTAGGTGATTTGCTCAGATAGACACAGCTTCCCATTGCAGAAGACCATTATGGACAGATGGCCTCAATTCTGCCCTTTCCTGAAAGAGCCAAGAGAAATCGTCTAGTCTCTGGCATGTAGCAAGATGAATGCTTATCCTATCTGCAAGAAAGATTGCTTGTTCACTCACTGTTTGTTTTCATTTTGCCTTTGAAGAAGCATAATCCCACAAACAAATACTGGACCTGCTGGCTTAGATTACTGGACAAACTTCTTTTTAATGAAGAGTCATGGTTCTAATGTAAAAGAAACAGCAACATCTTCACATTCCTTTGCAAGCACAGCCCCGGGCTGTGCTCTGACTAGAAAAATAAATAAATTCATCAGGTTCCACTGTCCTGAGATCCTAGTGTAAAAGTGCTGGCACAGAAATGCTTCCCAAGAAACTGAAGGAAAAAATCCCCAGCTACAGATACTCTGGCAAGAAGGGACCAAAGCATTTAATATCTGGTAAGAACTTTTCCAAATGGTACGGTCACAGGTCTAAGCTTTCCCTGTCCCGCACTTCCTCAGTCCATCCATTTAGCTCAGAACTGATTCCATCAAACAGCAGCCCATATCCTATCCCTCTGCCTATTTAAAATAACCTATTGGACAAAATACTGCACATTCGTCTGTCCGTCATACATTACTGATTGTCTTTTGTCTGCCACTGGGATTTCCTTCTTTCTCAACCATTTGAGGAAGATCAGAAGCCTGAGAGAAGAGTGAGGCAAGGGCAGGAGATAGCTAATTTTCCGTCACTGGGGAAGAGAAAAAAATGGTCTGAGTCCACTCTGTTATGCAAAGAGAGATCAGAGTTGTTACTGGTACAGTCAATACTGTGGCTAAGCAGGCCTCATCATGACATCCAGAGCTGCATATCTCACATGCCTGGTAGTTGAAGCATCTTTAAAATCTAAGGGAGGATCTGATATGTGTGCACAACTGTGTGGCAGTAGGGTTTGTATACATTATAGGGTGAAAATGCAGATGGAAACAACACAATTTGGTATCTAAGGTCTTTTTCAAAGCCTAGTAAAATCAACAGGAGTCATTCCATTTACTATGATGAGTTTTGACCACAACTTTCCTTGATGCTTCCCAGTGCCTAAGACCAGGGCTGCTCCCTACTTCATATCCCCACTTAAACCCTGATAACAATGGAGCATCTCATACTCACTAGTGACTGTTTTATAGGGAATCACTGTGTCCGTCACTCCTTGTTCAAGATCCAAGATCTCATTGCTTGAATTGTTTCTGGAAACTGGTGCCACTAGGGTTTTTTCCAACTTTTGTATTTCTTTTATCTGAACACACTCCAACTTCATCTGTCTCCCTAGGAACCACATTTGACATCAGGAGGGCTCATTAACTCATCATCTTCCAGTGTACTCTAGTCTACTGCAATTCTAGAAGCTCTGCCTGATCTGCCACTAACCTGCATGTCACCAAAGCATGCATTTTTGAAGGATCTTCATGCTGGGTTTACAGATCAAAGGTTGGTGACACCTTTATCTCTAATGGCTGAAATCTATGGACAGTGGTGATGTGACTTTTCTCCTTTGGATTTGTGCTATTTCATGTAAAAGAACACTTTAACACCTTTTTCTTCTTCCATATAGTTGTACTTACAGGCTGTAATACAAGCACCACTCTGTCTCCCTTTCGGTGAGATCACCAGTTAGTGTGACAGAAGATTTTCACTGTGAAGCATTTATTTAACAGCCATTACAAAATGTGGGTGCTGGATCAAGACCAAGCATTTATGTATCAGTCACGAAGACGTAGGGCTATTTTCACTCCTCACTCCCCCATTTATGCTGCACAATTGTTTGCCACAGCATTGAATTACAAGTCAAAACTGAGCTGCTTCATCTCTCTGCTTCAGAAACTCTCTTTGAAACATTGCTGCCTGCCCTCCTCCACTCTCACAGGAGATAGCCAACACTTGCACAGTTTTAGTGATATAGAATCAAGTTGGCTTAATATAGAAAGTAGACTGATACCATGAATCCATTATGATAGCAAGAGTCACAGTGATTAATCTATTGCATTAAGTTGCTAAATCCTAACGTAAACAGATACCTTTAAAGTTTAACTCACCAACAGGCATAGTTAGTAAGGATCTCACCCTCAAGGAATACCCTCAAGAAGCATCTCAACCAAAGGGGAGATAACTGTTGGGCAGCCAACTGCTTCAGCAAGGATAGCTCAGTTTTGGTCTTCTCTGACTGCTATATTGATGAGACAAACCTTGTAGTTAGACTTAGAATTTTGCCATATTACTTTTAACCTGTTTCACCAACTTATTTTTCCTTGAGGGGTTTTGGTGAACCACCTGTTCTAGGGCTATTGCCTCTTTGCTTACAGTCATGCACATCAGCTCGATTATTAATGAGCTATCCAGTTCAGGAATGGTCTCATCAAGACTTCCTGTTGTTCATGATCCAGGTACACTTATGTCACGTGTAGAAGCCAAGCACATCCATCACATTCTTCTTTTCCTCCCCTAAATACCAGCTAATTACCATGGCTCTCTAGACATTTCTCACCCAAGTTTGGACCAGGCTAAACAAAACCACCAAGCCTTTCCGTCCAGATAACATCACAGGTCAACATGGAACAAATAGAAGAGTGAAAGGTTGAATCATTGAAGTGGACCAAGATCTGCCAAAGGGCTGCCACAGACAATACTATAATGTTCTGCTTGAACGTGCAGGAGATGCATTCAGGGATAATGTACTTGCACAAATAGATAGAGAATTTTTTTAATTCCAGAGTGTTATCAGATTTGGAAAAATGCTGTAAGAGCAAATCGCTCCACTATCAGCATGCTGTTACACAGTGAATGGGAGCTGTCTTCCCTCTATAACACCCACACTGTAACTGCACAGCCTCTGAAAATAATTAACTGAGCCTAACCAGACTCTTGCCTGCATTAAGTCTGCATTGTAAGTTCACTCCCCACCTCAAAAAAATATTTTCACTCTCAGACTCACACCCTTTTATTATAAGAGATAATGTGAAATCCTCTCTCAATTGATTTGATGAGACTATTAGAAAGAAAGGAGTTTCTGCATGTTTGAAAAGAAGATAAAGTCAAGGGGTGACTAAAATTACAAGAACATTCAGTCCCCTAGCTGCATGTAAAAAACTGGTCACATATATACTCATGCATATATGTCTAGGTGTAGTCACCTCAGTACTGCCAAACATTATGGACTCATTTGAGTAACCAAGGCTTCCCTCAGGGCTTTCTGCCACAGTTTTGTTTAGGAGATAAAATTCCATTTCTGATCACTGCAACTCTATGTCTTAAACACTGACTGTGAGCCAGAGCTAGTAAAGACAGGTCCAATCATGAATTTTGATTATTAATCTCATAGTCTTCTCCAAAAATGGATGACACTTTTCCAGTGAGATTAACTTATCTGGAAGTGGATAGAAGAATACTGGTGTACACTCTAGACCCCAGTCTCTCATGTTTGGTAAGACAAGAGAGCAAAATCCTTCCAATTATAAGAGTAGAGCAAGTCTGAAACCAGCTTATATGACTGAACATATACAAGTCTGTGGTTACAAACAACATGGATCCCAGGGTACTGAAGAAACAGACTGATGTGGTTGCCAAGTCACTCTCTATCATATTTGAAAAGTCATCACTGTCAGGCAAAGCCCCTGATGACTGGAAAAAGGGAAACATCACTCCCATATTTAAGTAAGGGACAAAGTAAGATCTGGGGAAATACAGGTCAGTGAGCCTTACCACTATGCCTGGGAAGATCATGGAACAGATTTTTGTGCAAGACATGTTAAGGGGCATCCAAGGAGGTGATCTGAGGCAGTCAGCATGGCTTTAACAAGGACAGATCATGCCTGACCAATCTGCTGGCCTCCGGTGATGGAGTGACAGCATAGGTGGACAAAGGATGGGCAACAGTTGTCATCTACCTGGATACCACATTCTTATTTGTGAATTGGAGAAATATGGGTTTGGAGGATGGACTATTTGGTGGATAAAGAATTAGTTGGATAGTCACAGACAGAGGGTTGTTGTCAATGGTACTACGTCCAGGTGGATGCCAAACATGAGTGGTGTCCTCCAGGGGTCTGTCTTGGGATCTGTGCTCTTCAATATCTTCATAGTCCCACAAGTAATAGACAGTGGGAATGAGTATGTCCTCAGCAAGTTTGCTGATTACACTAAGCTGTGTGATCCAGTTGAGACACAATAGAAAAAACGGACTCTATCCAGAAATGGACAGGCTTGAAAAATGGACCCATGTGAACTAAATGAGGTTCAACAAGGCCAAGTGCAAGGTGTTGCACTGGGGTCAGGGCAGTCTTAGATATGTGTGGAAGAACTCGTTGGGAACAGCTCTGAAGAGGACTTAGGGGTTCTGGTAGATGAAAAGCTGGACGTGAGCCAACAGTGTGTCCTTGCAGACCAGAAGGCTAACTGCATTCTGAGCTGCATCAAGAGAGGGGTGGCCAGCAGAGTGAGGGAGGTGACTGTCCTCCTCTGCTCTACTCTTGTTTGACCTCATCTGGAGTACTGTGTCTAGTCCTGGGGCCCCCAAATCAGAAAAGCGGTGGAGCTTTTATCCATGGGTCCAGAGGATGTCAATGAAGACAATCAGAGGGCTGGAGCACCTCTCCCACAAAGACAAGATGAGAGAGCTGGGCTTGTTCAGCCTGGAGAAGTGCAGGCTCCAAGGAGGTCTCACTGTGGCCTTACTTGAGAGGGACTTATAAACATGAGGGAAACTGACTTTTTACATGGATGGATAGTGACAGGACAAGGAGGGAATGGCTTTAAACATAAAGCAGGAAGATTTAAATTAGATATTTGGAGGAAATTTTTTACAGGCACAGGCTGCCCAGAGAAGCTGTGGGTGCCCCATCCCTGGAGGTGTTCAAGGCTGGGTTGGATGGCGCCCTGGGTCAGCCTGAGCTGGTGGGCAGCAGCTATTCCATGGCAAAGGGCTGGAACTAGATGAACTTTAAGGACCCTTCCAACCCAAGCCCATCTGTGATTCTATGATCTCCCAGAACTCCCATTGTTTTCCCCTTTGCCTACAGTCCATGCTGCATCCCAGGCATGGTGTTGTTGCCTACTACTGTTTTTCTTTGGTGACTCTGTGCAGGACCAACCTGAGGAAAGCCAGTAGGACAGGCAATGGCTGGAGCAGAAGAGCCATTTGGTGTGGAGTTACCCATGTAGAGGAGAGGAGGCTAAGCCAACTATGAGTGTGGTAGGCATTGGGTTATAAATTTCCATTACTTGGGCTCCCAGCAGTCCATCACCATGGAAAGCTGCCTTATTTATGAAACCTTCCTGAAGTAAATATTTATTCTGGATAATCCTGAAAACTAAAATAGAACAGGACAGTGTCTGGTAAGGCAAAAAGAACAACCACAAGGAGAAATGTTCTTGCCAGAAGCAGGTTGCTTGTAGCAAAGGATCGCTGACTCCTCTCTGAAATAAGAACTACTTCAAGGCTGCCTGAAGGACACAAGCATTCAACTGAAAATAACATATCAGGGAGGCAAAAAAAGGCGAGCTACCTTTCTAACCAGAGTGAATTTCCCAGGAACTCACTTCCAGTCATTTTCAGAGTTTGGAAAAGTGATTGTACAAATGCAGGAGACTTGTCTTGAGTCTGTGGATGTAGATTCTAATGCTTCTGTTGCTTGTACAGCGTATGAGCACCTCATACACTGTCCTGTAGTCCTATTATGGACAAAGCACTCTAAGAAAATTACAGAAACAACCACAACTGAACAGATGTAGCTTTGAATCAGATCAAATAAAAAAGAAAATAAATGAATTGTGAGTACTGTCTTTATTCTGTAAAATCATGAGAGCTATTCTAAAACAAAATCTGCATGCAGAAGATATCACATCAAACAGGTGCAAACCACTGGCGCCAGTCACAAGCTTTGCTTAAGCCAGTTCTAGAGAAAGTCAGAAAAGTAACTTCTCCAAGATGAATCCTGATAGAACAGGGTAGAAAAGACTTCGTGGATGGACAAGCCCAGAACTCATCACTTTCAATGTATTGGCTGGTTGACACTGGAACCGCTTTATTTTAATGTCCATCATCCCCAGATTGTTTTTGCTATCTCCTACAGCATTGCATTCAGAAATGGTGGTGCATCCCTTCATGGCAGCTTTCACAGTCAGTCCACCTACAAAGCAAAATATGTACATTTCACAGGTCAGGGGGAACTGTCTCCATAAATATTCCCTTGCTGTTCACTGAAGCCCCCATTTTCACCTCATGAATTCATTCATTCAGTGAAGAATATGCAGTACACACCCATTCCTATCTGTTCCCTTCCACTGAATGAGTTTGAAATTTACCTTCATTGACGAGAACACAAAGTGTTTAAGGTTTCTTGCTGATTCTTACTGATGAATAAGACTTTTTTTTTTTTAATTTAAACATTTGAAATTAAAAATTTGAAAAGCTTTTAAATTGTTTCATCTTATAGAAGAATCTTCAGTTCTTCCATTCACACCTTGCCTAGCTTCCAAAAGAAATGAGAGCTGTGCTACACTAGTTGAAGTGTTCATTGTTACCTTCTCACTTTGCCCGTTTCATGAAATTTGAAATGAATCTTTTAGCCAAAATCTGCACAGGAGTGAGAAGTATCAAAGGAATTACAGCTGTAGCTGAGCCATTTATTTAAGCAAGTCTGTCTCTAAGGCCTTACATCATTTAGCCAAAGCAGCAGAAAAACCCTGCTCGTGTGGCCATTGAGAGAGAGCCTGGAACCTGAACTCCTCTTTTCTAACTGCAGAGTATCTACTTCAGAAACAGTCCTTCAGATGTTGCAGTCACAGAAATGTCCACATCCGTCCCACAGTCTGGACAAAGAAATAACCTGAAATTCAGCTTGGGGGAAGCCAGACAACCTTATCCCAAGTCAACAACTCCCAGTTCCTCATTAAACTAGATCATTTTTTTCTCCACTCTGGAAATTGTACTTTTCCAAAAACTTCAGCCTGCTGGGCCAAACTAAACATCCGTGAAGAAAATCCTTGTCAGTTAACAATTCCAAGCAATTTTGTGGGAAATTACCCAACTGCCTACAGCAGGTCAGATAGGCTGTGAGTGATCTCCCTATTGATGCCGAACGTCTAGCTCCCTGCTCAGATACTCTTACTCCTACTGCTTTCATAAAAAAACCTAATAGCTCTGTATCAGTTTCACCTGAACCTCCAGCAACTGAATGACTGGTTTAAATCTAACCTCATCCTAGCTAGGGCCAACAAATTCAGGGGATATGTCAACATAACAGATTGCTTCATGACAACAATTCTGCTCTTTGCCTCAGTTATGCCATACTACAGGGGATCCCAGTTACAGGTCCACAGTTGGAAAGGATGAAGGAAAGCACACTCCTGACCATCCTTAAGCATGCCCGTTTTAAGGCTCAGATCTCTACTCTGTTTTTCCCTTTACACTTGTCACCCATTTTTATTTCTCTGTATTGCTTTCTCTCAGACTGGGTTTGCCAGATAAATGCAAAGGATGACAGACAGCCCCAAACAAAAGACTGTTACCTGTATTCATTAACCCAGCCAGGTCAACACACTGGCTTTCATATCCAGTGCAGTTTACGGTTTCATTAGCACAGTGAAAAGAATCCACGCTGTAGCAGGCAGGACACTGGTATCCATTGGGCACGTTGTTCTCTGGTGGCACTAGGAGGAAGGAGATAGGCTTCAATTGGTTTTAATGAGGGAAAGTGAACAAGGAGCCAAGTGATGGCATAGCCTACAGAGCCTGACCTTGGTACAAGGCAAGCAGAAAAGGGATGGTGATAAGTGAAAAGGGAGCTTACAAGAGACAAATGTTGTCTGACAGGCATCACCAGCACAGCAGGCCAAGCGGCTCCTTGCTTTCACCTTCCCATAGTTCATGGTGACAGGGCCCATCTGGCAAACTCTGGATGGCAGACAGGTCTTGATCGACGAAGGGATTGCCATCCCCCCTGTAACAGGGCAGCACTAAATCATTAACCACAGAATAATTCCCTTCCCCTCCATCTGGTTCCTACAGCAGCAACTGCTCAGCAGTCTTCACAGGGCATGATGGGTATGGGCACAGCAGACCCACACCAAAAGCAGTGACAGTGATCCCACACTGGTGATCCCCTCAGATGAAGAGGTATGGTGTCATCACATCTGAGACACCAGACAGGAATTTCTCATTGGAAAGTGATAAAGACAGCAAACATCTCACCTACCTATCGTAACTTCATGCAGAATGATGCCACAGGTGTCTGCATCACCACTGCAGGTTTCCATGGGGCCAGAGCAGCTTCGTCCTACACTGTGACAAACTTCACACTGAAGCATGGCTCCTGGGTGAGGAAACAGGACATACTTCTGAGCAGCAGTTGTGAGGATTTCATTTCCCTTTTCATCTATTGTTCCTTTCTTTCTGCTTTTGGTCAGCAATTTTCATGTTTCTCTTTCCTTATTTATTCAGCTACATGTCTAGTCCGTGGGTTCTTTTTCCTTATTTCTTATTTTTATTTTATGTAATAGGATCTTGGATATAAGGAAATTCAGGGAAGACATTTTGAGCTGTGATTTTATATTTTAACTTCCAACACCTGGCCAGCATGCCTTGTCTTCTCATGGAGAATGCTTGCTTGATTTTGCTGAGGACATTAAAGGAAACTCCCTCACAGACCCTCTGTACAGAAGGACATTTGTGTGTCCCTGGATTCACAGTCCCCACATCTTCTCTTTGTGCTGAGTAAGGGAATTCAAGGAATTGGTGACTGAGTGGCTGCCAGTAGGTAGTCACTGTGCTGTGGACAAACTGGGAACAACACATCTCTTTGTAGGCGTTAGATGAATCATTTTACTGACTACCTGTTCTTTCAGGACAATAACTTCATAAGCAGACCAGAATATCAGGCAGTCAGTAGGAAGAACATAGGAAGGAATAATGAGTTTATGCAGAGAGAACAAAGAACATGACCTCCTTGATGCACCAACTGGAACCCAGTGGTTCAGCTTGTAGATTAATACATTCAGAGCATCAGTTTGTTCCCCAAAACTCAGGTGCCATGTAAGACAATCTGCAGCAGTTATGACATCTGCATGAGATTACAGGTATGACACAGGACCTCCACAAGACTAATGCTCTTTTCAAGCAGAGCTGATGGACAGCTGATGTGACATATGGTGTCTAAATTAAAATTGCACAATCCTGAGCATGGGCAAATCAACAGATCCTTTAAGTCTGTAGTCACTGTTGGCTGAATACTGATTCAGCTGACCAAAGTCTACCCTAGAGTAATCATTCCTGTGACTATCCTACTTAGATTGCTGTTGACCACCATAGGAGCTTAGATAGCCAGCTCATACTGTAAACACCTCCACCCTCACCCACACTTTGTCTCATACTCCTAAATACCCCCCAAGCCTGCTAATCCTCACCCCACTGCATATCAAACCTCAAATGAGGAATTCCCATATCTCAGATGCCAGGAACATCCCTCCTTACACAACACCCATTCCCAGACCTCTTCCAAGTCTTGCAGTCCCACAGGACCCAGTAAAAAACTCACCTGGATCTAGAAAAGTTAGGAGAAAGCTGAGGCCAAGAAATGCTTTCATACTGATGGATCGTAAGGGCAGGGAACTGCCAAATCCTGCTAAACACAGCACTGTGTACCACAGGGGCTTTTATAAACTGGAGCGTGACGTATGTATCAGAGTGATTTGAGAGAGTGGCAAATGCAGAAGTAGTAGCTGTGGAAGCACAGAGCACAGGAAATGCTATTTATTTGTTCATCTAAAACATATTTCTGTCTTTTCCTCCATGCAAGAAATGCTATATGTCATTCCCCAGAGAGAAGTATGCAGCCTGTGGGAAAGACTGGCTTGCCTGGGATCTATCAGGTATGTCTCCAGTTCAGACTTTGTTTAAACAACATTCAGACTGTGCCATACATATGAATGAAGGAGAAGAAACCTTTTGAACAGCCCTGTTGTGCTCTCTCTAGCAGACCCAAAGAAGCAAAGTGTAGCAAGAGCTAGTCAGCAATTTTCCTCGTGGCTGAGTTTTTGCTGGCTGGTTTCCCATCTTCCTTCCCATCAGGCAGTCAGGAGCTCTCATGCCTCTAGTGTAGCAGAAAAGCAGACAGCAACAGAGCAGCGAACTTCCTTTCCAAGCTGGCATGCAGCTTCTGTTTGCAAAATGCCTGCCAATGTATGCCTTGAAGGAGGCTTGAACAGGGTTTCCTGGGGATGAATATGTCAGAGCTGAAGAGCAGGTCCTCCAGGGTGCAGGTCTTTTTATTAAACAAGTGGAAGCTGATAAGAAATTCTTTTATTATTCCTTTGTCCTATAAGTCAAGCCATTCAGCAGGGAGAAACCACTGATATGGTTGTAACACAGCCTGGTGGCAGCATGACTTCCATGCCCTGAGATCCAAAGATGAGCTAAGATCATGCAGCCAGGGCCAGACGGCTATCAGCCCAAAGGTTCCCTGTCCCTTATGCAGCTTTTATCAGGATATGCTGCCCCGCCAAAACCATTCCCTAACAAGAACATACCCTCTCTGCTCATATTCTTGAACAGATAGATCACAGCCAGTTAGTTCATTGTCCTTCAGTACTTTTTGCAATGACCACAGGGAGCACCTGATGTCCTATAATCAGCCCTGGCTGTTGTGTAAGCTCTCTGTGGGACAGAGCCCTGGGAGACAGCTCTCGTGACTGACTAACAACTGGGTTTAACTCCATTAACCACAACTCTTCGGGCTCGACCTTTCAGCCAGTGTTTCACCCAGCAGAGCATATTCCCATCCAAACCACAGGCATCCAGCTTCTCCATGAGGATGCTGTGGTGGACAATGTCAGAGGTTTTACTGAAGTCCAGGTAGACCACATCCACTAAGCATGTCACCTTGTCATAGATTGAAATCAGGTTGATTTTTCTACTCATTCTTCTGCTTTGATGTGGTGTTTCTCTCTCTCTCCTTATTGTCTGCTGTTCTCGTTTGGGACTAATCTCTTCAGAGGAAAAGTGGTTTTATACTGTTTCCAAATACATAAGTACTCCAGTGGGGTTTCTTCTTAGCTAAGATAAAGGCACGATGAACATGGAAATTAGTACAATTACTCTGAATAAAAGCCTAGTTCTCCCAGTGTCAGTAAAACCTGCATGACAGGAAGACAGAAGAGTGCAGCATCCTCACACTGAATTTTGTTTTCAATTCAGTAACAGTCTCATGCCACAGGGGATACATAATGAAGCCAAACTTCTGACCACAATTCACTCCCTGCTAATCTTAATCTCAGGCTGGAAAAAGCCCTAATCCCAGGTCAGCTGGGTCCCAAGAGCAGCATGTTCCTGCCCTTTAACTATTTGTGGGACTGCAGATACAAGACGAGTGATGAGAGCATGTGTCTGTGTACCGTGATTTTTATTTCATGGCCTTTCATTTAAGATGGTTGTTGAAGCCTGGGAGGGTTTCCCTGTATAACTTGGCTGCACTAGCCCCACTGAATTACACGGAACTCACACATTTCCTACTTCTCCTGAAGGGACAGTATGAAACCACAACTTTTTCACCTACGTTTTTAGAGATTAAACCAACTACAGCAAGGAGTAGCCACAGTCTGCAGCAACGAAAGATCTAGAAGATGAGAGAAGATGGAAACTTTCTAACAATGAGAATGGTGTTTGCCTAGGGAAATATGATTCCTCTAAGTGGCCTGGGAGAAGAAGCTGGGCAAATAATTATTAGGGAACTATTTAGGTGATGGGATCCTGCCTTAGAACTGAGCAATGGTTTAAGATGCTCTCTCTCTTAAGGTTCTGCATTGTTTCCTGTACACTGATGGTTTCAGGGTGTGCATGGAGGGTCCATCTTCTGCAGCATGTCCATGTTCACAGAAGTATAAGAGGATGACTAACTGATGGGCACCTGTAACACTCTACAAGGATGTGAAGCATTGGCCAGGGAGGCAGGGAAGTTTGGGAGGCCACAGCATAGATAGAACTCATACATTAACTTGTCATACTGGTTTGTGGCAGAAAATGCCAGTGGGTTTCAGAACCCAGACATAAAGATACGTCTTTGAAGCTTGAAGCTAATGAATCAGATTTCCATCACAGCTGAAGAACGTAAACCAAAAAGCTTACAAAGAAGTATGAAAGTGATGAGTAGACAAAAAGGCAGAGTTTCTGCAGGATAGAGCTGAGATGTCTCCTATTACTCCCTTTATCTAAGGTGCAAGAGGACAGAGCCAATGTGTTATGACACCTCAACAGCGAAGCCATCTGCAGTCTATAAAAAATGTTGTGGAAGAAGAATAAAACCCATCCATTTTCTGTGTTGATTGCTTGATCTCCAGCGCAATGGGTGAGATTGGCAAAACCTGCCAAGCTGATTCACCAAAAAAGGACGTGCATGACAGATAGCCTAACCACATCATCCAGGGATTAGTGTACCCATCTCAAAACACAAGAACAAGAGGATTGCCACAGTTTGCTTGTTGGCTATAGACTTAAGAAGCTTATAATGATGATTTTTCTCTGCTCTAATTGCACAAATCGGTAATGCAGCCAGGTGGTGAGAGGTCAGACTAATTCCCACTCCTGGTTAGGAACTTCCAAACAACCCAAGAGGAAGTGCCTCAGCTGTGTTTCCCCCCAGCATTTCACCCAGACCAGAGAGGTGGGGATTTATTGCTTCTTCCCTCCTAGTACTGACTGGGAATCAGCACTTGGAACTGGAGCAAGGGGTAGAGGCACCCTGGTGGTTCACAGGAACAGAGCCATCCCTGTGTACATGGGAGCAGCAACCGGACCATATGCCATCTCCCCATAGTCATTCAGAAGGAACCTTTTATTTATTTTTTTTTTCCCCAGAAAAAGCCTATTAGTAGATGCAGCCTCATGTCCCTGCTTCCAGCCTCATGGGAACAGCCCAGATGTAGCGCAAGTGAGTGCTTGAAGTCCCAGTTTGGTTTGTCAGCATGGAGTCTAGTATTTGCCTGGAAAGGGTAGCTGCAACAAGGTGCTAATCGATGTGTATTGATTTCCCAAGAAGACTCCTCTCTGCACTGCCCTGTGTTTACTTTGAAAGTGATGTTGCTGTTAGCATTTGGGTACGGATGAGGAGTTGGGGTGGAACCAGACTGTAAAGCAGGCCCCAGGCAGGGGTAGCAACAGCAGTGAGCTTCCCAAGGGGAGTTGTGATCTCTGGCAGCTCAGAGCTAGCACCTGTTTCAGTGCACATTTACAGGAGTGCACGGGACTTTTTAATCTACCTTGATCCTACACCATTCAAGATAACAACTGCATTAACACTGATGAATTTTTTGCACCGATGAATTTTTCAGCTGAAATAATTGCTGGTGAAACCAGTTGCTTTTCAGACATCCTGGAAAGAAGATAGATTTGCATGCATGCTAATGTGACAAATAAGCTGTCTGCTCTTACATGACTGATCAGCACTGTCATCTTCAGAGTAATCAAGACAACGGCAACTACTTAATCACATCCACTGGTGTTGATATAAAAAGTAAGACTTTTATTAGACATTCATATTTCAAACTCCTCTTCAGTTTCAGCACATGACTTAGTAAATATCCGCTAGCAGCAATGCTGTTTTCTAGGAGGGCTCCAGGATGTCAGCTGAGGCAGTTTTTATTGGTCAGTTTGATAAAGCTACCACTGCCATGAGCTGATGTCAACACATAATGAACGTGAGAGGAGGCACCTACGGGTTGAAGGTGCTTGTCTGATCAAAGATTTATTCATCCCTTTACTCATCCACTCTCTCTCCCCAGCTGTCAGCTGCTCACATCCGGACACCTCTGGCACAGGAAGCCTCCTTAGAGCAGATTATGAGATGCTGGTGAATTGGCGATGTGTAATGGTAAAGGGATTTGATTTTGCCCTTGATTGCCTTTATTATTAAAAGTGTGACTTTATCACTTTCCCACCCCTCTCTTCCCACTCAGTTAATTACTAACCAAGTTCCACCAGCAGGAAATAAGATCTTATCATGAGAAGTAGTAGTCACAGCTGAGTAAGACATGCCTTGGAAAGGCCAGATGCAGCCATGTCAGAAAATCAAAAAATGTGTTTCCAAAGGGCCTGAGACAAATGGCTAAACTGTGGGTACTGACCTTCCACAGATTTTCTTTGAACCATAATGCAGATGCAGCTGCTCTGCTTGTACCAGAGGTGTTTGAAGTTTGAAGATCGTGACCTCATTTCTAACCTGTTATTAAACTGAAGTGATCTGAAACAGAATAACTGTAATTATAGTGTTTGTTATCATATCTCCTAGACGTGTGACCTCACTCTGTCAGTGTCATTCCTTTCTATTGCAGTATTTTGCCTGTATGTGCAACACACATGATGTTTCCAATAAGTCCAGGTGTTGTGCACTTATCGCTTCTGTCTTCTTTTTCCCATTACTTACTACAAAGCATGACACATTGCATAAGGAGAAGCCCAGAAAGCCATGCCCTGCAGCACCAAGAGATATGCTCCTCGCTTTCGAAATGATGCTCGTTTTTCCCATCATGTTCCAATCCAACATTATTAACTGTGTGATAAGCATCATCCCGATGAGTGTGTTACAGGTTTGCTCAAATCTTGCATTGGTTCAGGCAGATATTCTAGTCAACCGTCACTTTCAAAAAGTAAGAACTGCTCTTAGTTGCTTTCAAGAGCTGAAGAAAACATATTCATTGCCCTTCTGTTTTCTTATATGTTCATGAGGAATAATGACCATTGGAGTGCATCCAGGTGAAATAACTCTTTGACCAAGTTGTAATACTGTGGGATGTTCAGATAGTACAGGAAAATCCAGATAAATATTCAGAAATAGCAAACTGTGATTGGCAAGGGAGGGCAGTCTAAGCAAATCTCCACAGTATCAGAGTGGACATGCTCGTGTTAGCACAGCACAAGCTGATACGTGTTGGGGCACATACTGTGTAGAGATGTCAGCTCAGTTCCTGAAAGCACATCAGGTGTGGAGGTGTACTGACCTCTAGCACCCACAGCAAGTGAAGGGAGCTGTGCCACGTGGCACGGAGATGCTTGCACTTCTGCTTGGAGCAGCGGTCAGGGAGTCAGAGGCTAGCAGCAGTTGGTGGTAGGCAGTGTCCAGAGGTGTCCATGAAACACACTGGATAATTTCACCATTGCTTGTCATCAGCTGTGAGACTTAGAGAGGAGCAAAGAGCAAAAAAAGATGAGTAAACCTGGAAGGGACAGTCAGAGTCTTCCATGGACAGCATGCTCCTATTGGTTTCTACCTATTCAGCCCAAAATGATGTCAACTGGCATTTCTCACTTTCCAACAAACATCCTTGTTGTGAGACTAAGAAGCAAGATGTAAGGAGCTTTCTCTATGATAATATATGGTAATAAAAACATCTTCACACATAGGGTCTCACTCTGCTACACCTGAAAGGTACTGGTTTCAGCAAGTCAAACTACAAGACATCCTGGGGTCCTTTCCAAATTATTTGTTTATATGAAATCAAAGTTTTACAACAAACACATGTCCCAATAAAAAGCTTCTTAACATATCAGTGACAGAGATGCAAGCAAAATCCCTCTAGACATGGTGTTTAATTGGTCTGCCCCACATCTTCAAACCTGGGATATTATAAATATATCTGATATGGGTGATGTACTGATAAATGGATGAGGTTTGTTTGTCTTTCAGACCTCAAGGAATCATCTGAGAAACCACAAAATTTTAATGAGCTTGTCCAAGAGACATTAGGTTTAATGGAAACAGATTTTAAAAATTTACTTTACAACTTAATCATGCAGTATAATGAGTAAAGAAAAAAATGAAGTCACACTGAGAAGACATGGGAAATTCCTGCACGACTTGTATGAAATGTATGGAAATGAAAATCAGGCAGATAGAGCGTGAAAATAAAAACAAATGTGAAAGAAGTCAGACAAGTATGTAAAATAGGAATTATAAGCTTATTAAAAGATGAGGGCAGTTCCGTACTGGGGCAAGTTCTCCTTAGTGTAACTTATTTAAAGAAAGTTTTTGGCATCTTAATATTTGAACTTTTGCAGGAAGACAGAATAAAAATTTATGGAAAAAAAAGACCTGGAATCCATCTCTGTATATTATCTTAGGAACAGAATTGTTTCAGAACAGCCAAAACATTGAGTGGCGTAATTGCAGATCTAGTGGTGCTGTGCGGTACAGCTCAGAATGTCAGTTCAGGGAGTAATTTTTGAGGCCTTGTCTCTGGTTAGACTGAACACTGAGGAATGCTTCTTCTCTCATTACTGCTTGCCTGCTTGACTGCACAAACTTCAGTTTTGAAGGTGAAGATCAAGAGTTCACTTTGAGGCAGCCCAGTGATGGAGATGATATGGAACTCTGAAAATAGACATTGAGACAGGACTCAAACACAGGTTTCCGCTGCATTCTCCCTCGGGTTGCTGTGCTAAGCTGCTGTGATGGAATAGCTGTAGGTCCTGTGTCAGGTCTGACAGCTACATGACAGTTTTTTGGATACTATGGAACATTTCAAATGGCACTTAAGTATGTGAGACAGCCTGCAAGCTGAGTCCTATCAGAGGAACCTATGGCTCCTGTGTATTGTTTTACCCAGTGGCTCTCCACATCAGGTGATCCAAAGTTATTAAGACCACATATTCACAAGATGATATGATGCAAGTACTGTATGTATGTGCAGAAAGAGGCAAGACCATTTCCTAAATGCTAAGCAACTTGCTTATAGTCTCATGGAAAACATAAGCAATCCTACTATGCTGCCGCTACCTTCTCTTATGATGCTTGTTCCCCTGACATCCCCATTGCAATGATAATCCCACTGCGATGACACCAAGAAGTCTCTCCTGGTCAGAAAGCCACACACAGGTGTAGCAAGACACCTGTAGGAAGGTTTGCTACAGCTACGCCAATCTGAACAGATCTCTTTATGCTACCTGTTGACAAGTGAATAGCTTTTGGGTTCCACATAGGCCTGCACCCATCATGACCTGCTATTTATGAACAAGGTGGGAAGTGCTGCAGAAATACAGGACTTGACCTGCCTTTTTTCTAGACCAAGGAGTAGATATTTCCTCCCATACTGTTCTGTCGGAGCTGAAGGGTTCTTGTGGATGTAGTTTGGGTATAAAAGGCAGAAAGCCAGTAGTTGGCAGTACAGAGAGGACAAGGTGGCAGCAGCCCAGGTTTAGCTTGGCTGATATTGGCAGAGAATTACACCCTAACTCTGTCTTCATTGTGGTGTATGCTGGGTCAGGAGTGTATGAAAACATACCTGCTGCCTAACACATATATTAGGCATTCTGGCTAAATGAAGTGAAATTTGTTCAGAACTCAGACCTGTTTTTGTTCATATCCCTGTTGTGGAATGATCCGTCAGCATCCAGACTTGGTACTGTGGAAGCACAATTCCTGTTCCCATCATTAACTCTCGGTGGGACCTCTGGCACAGTCCCAGGTTGATCCTTCTGGAGGTACATTAATCTCCACCATGAACAAGACAATTCACTCACTTCTGCAAGGGAGGCAAGAAGATTAATCTCTTGTCATACAGGGCTGAACTGAAGTCACTCTACACTTGGAAACCCAAATAAAGAAGAAGACATCCTCATTCCAGGAATCAACTGGAGATTTCAATTTCACAGACCTTCCTATGCCTCCGGCTCTTCAGGTTTTGGCTTTCTATATGTTCTTTAAAAACAATAAAAAAAAACTAAGAACACAATGCTTAAGATTATGCCAGTAACACAAAGTGCATATAACTTTGGCTGCTCTACTCAGCTGGGCTGACTATTAAGGAAAAAATTATAAATCTTTTGAATGAGTTTCCATAAGGGAAGATGAGGAAAAGCCACAGACTAAAATAAAATAAAATAAAATAAAATAACCACGAAACTGCAATTAAAATTCTATAATCTTGGACAAAAGGCCAGTGTACTGATCCAAAGAGCCTTTGGTCCCCTGAGAAAATGTCTAATTAATGTCGCTCATATGTGGGCTATGCCAAGGTTACAGCTGGCAAGATAACACTTAGTCAAAAGCAGTCTACTGGCAAAGCCCCACAGTTTCCACTGCCAAGAAAGACATCTCATTTCAAGGATACCTTCCATCAGCAATGGCTGCTCCTGCTGTTTCAAGAGCTCCCAGCCAGGCACACTGACACCTCCAGAGTTAGCCTCCATTTCCACTGGAAAAAGGATCCGGTTCCCTTACACAATATTTAACAAGCCCTCAAAGCCAGAGATGTTTTCTCTAGTCACTTCAGCCTAGAGCATGACTGCAAGACTCAACTAGCCTAGAACTTTCACAAGGCATCTCCAAGATGAATCATTACTACCAAGTTGTATGATTACTTAACATATTGAATGCACAACTAGACAAAACCAGCTTTCTCCTCTCTTTTCTTTCTCCCTTGTCCAATCTCCCCAATTATCTTCATCCAGTGAAGCCAAGCTCCTTTCAGTACCTCAAACTTGCCAGGGAGAGCTGTCCCAGCTTGCTAGTTGAATTATAACACACCCTCTAAATAAGGCTCTGGCTCAGAAATCACTTAAGTGAGAATATCCCTTAAGTGCATAACAAGGAGAGCACAGTCGAATGAGTAATTGATTCAATTTGGATTGAAATTGAACGGTCTAGTTGGGTCCTACTCTCTGTTTTCTCCTCCTATGCTTGTGGAGACGAAATACCTGCAGCAGGTCTGTTCTCAGGGCTCAGAGATGAGTTGAAGGCTCTGAACTAATTTTCCTTTAGAGGGTGACTAATTCCAGTCCTCATCAGGGATTTTCAAGCAGCTGTTCTTTTACAGAAGAACAGAACTGAGAGATGGAGGTCCAGGGCTGCATGGGTGGACAGCACTTTTGCATCAGCAGTTATCAAAGTACCTCTTTTTCAGTGGGATGATGCTCAGACTTTCAGGACTGGATTGTGAGCAGTATGTCAGGGAAGGCAGACAAGCAGTGAGCTGAACATCACCCATTTTCCATTACAATTCTTAGGTTATCTTGTTCACAGTGACAGTGCCTTCCCTGAGACACGTATCATCTCAGCAGTCACAGCCTAGGCACGATTTCTGGATAGAAGGCAGGGAAGGACTGTCATCTGGCACAGGAATAATCAAGAGGGAGCCAGGTCCCTCATGGTGGAGATAATCAGAGGATGTCAACACTGGGAGATTGCTGAGGAGATGTCTAATTTTACATTCATTAGATGAATTGTAGTGGTATAACTCTTCGTGCCAGAGGTAAGGGAGATGTACTCCTCTTTGCCTCCATGCAGCACCCAGAGGATATAAAAGCAAAGATAAGAACCTGACATGGAGCAGTTGTTAACTGTCTTCTTACCCCGCCTTGACCTATCTGGGCCTGTAGGATCTCTGATAAATTTTTCAGTAAATGTACCTGGCTCAAGGCCCACCAAGGCCGCCAATTTATTAAGAAAACTAATAAACACAGTAGATATGATCTCAGAAAACTTGGAGTAGATGTAGCAAGCTGCTGCCAGGGCAGAGATATTTCCTTTTGCACTTCCAGGGAGAACTTCAGCTTGTGTTTGGGAGGGCAGGAATGTATAGGAATATGCAATACAACAGCATGTGCCATCTTAGTCATGTTTAAGATGGGACAGGATTTTTTACCTCTCTGCATGCCCATCTCCAGATAATGTCTGAATACTCAAAGCTGGACAGTGGATGCAAATGGTGTCAGGTCTGTAATGCACATTACAAAACAGTTGTATGCTCACACTCTTGATGCTCTCCCTGAGGGCTGGAAAGCTGACAATTTTTTCCCTAGGAGTGACAGCACGGAAATAAATGTCCATATAACACATACAGCAACGTCTGGTGGGAACATGGGAGGCTTTGCTATGACGTTTGCCAGTGAAGAGTTTTGCAGACAGATTTGTTGCATCTCTCAAGCCACCCTACACAACATAATGGGTCATGGCCTCACCCTTCTAAAAGAACCACAGCCCAGTATTTCTTCCCCTACTCTCAGGCTGGCACAGCTCAGAAAACGAGGAATTGGTTCTGGACTTTCTGCTGCAGAGAAAGGAGTATTTTCCTCAAACAGTGATTCTCAACAAATTTCTACCTCTTCTTCCCAGTGTTTTATTTTCTATGAGACTCTGATTCCCACCAGTCATCTATCCTGCAGGCATTAGCTTGAATGTTGCCACCCCATTAAACGTGAATTGAATTAGGCAGGAGGCAATTAACTGTACTGGAATTTTCCCAGGGTATCAGAACAAACATATTCAGTGATATCTGGTGAGATCTTTACAGACCACAAGCAACACAGGTATCGTCTATAATGATGATGCTTCCCACATTTTCCTTAACTAATTTCTGAGGCATTGTGCTGAGGAGTAAATCAGAGGGAAGGGTTAAGGCACACATCTCTCCATGAAGCAATTGAGATTTTCTTTCAGATCTCCTTGAGTGTGAGTCTGCTGTTACAGTTTTCCATTCACAAAAAGCTGAACAATTGTCCTTCACTATGAGCCATATCTGGTGTGCAAGCTGTGCATCTGCACTAGCACACTGCTAAACCTGTGGAGAAGGGTCCATCATCAGTGCAGGTACCAACGAAGAATACTCCTGCCTTCCTCTCACCATCACATCTTACCTTATTATCAGGCTGAATATGACCCTTATCTCAAATTGGGCAAACCGCATACTGGGCTGTACTAGGACAGGGGAAGTTTCTGTCTCTGTGGTTGAATCCCACATCAAGGGGGATATCAAGAAACTGCAACAGAGGAGGGCTGCCAAGATGAGGAGACAGACCTCCAGTCCCATAGGCAGATTCTGAAGGATCTGAGATTGCTCAGAAGGAAGAGACTGAAGAAGGATAAAAGCCAACAATGAGTTGAAGGCCAGCTGCAGAGGTGTTACAGCCCAGCTCTTCTCAGCATGGGCGGGTGATAAAACAAGTGGCAATGAACTGGAGTTTGCAAGGTTCGGAGTGGATATGAGGAAAAGTTTTTTGGAACAGGAGAGAACCAGCCCTGGGACAGGACACCAGACATATCTCCAGCCTGGGAGCTTTTCCCAAGAGGTAAATAAATCCAAAGCCAACCTGCTTCAGCACTGGGGATAGCCCAGCTAGTAAGACCAGAAGGCTGGAAGGGATATCCCAGAGACTTCTTCTGACCAAAACTCATGCAGACAATCCTCCCATCAGCTTACCAGCAGGGAACTGCTTTCACTGAGAAATGAGTTTGTTTGGGATTTGGTTTGTTTCAAACAGACCGGTTCTGAAAGTCCCCATGCCATTATGGAAACAGAGGTGAGTGATCTGTGGCAGACAGTGCTCAGTCTGGCACTGCTAGCACGAAAATGTGCATGCATCCACCAGTAATCCAAGATACCATCTACCATAAGTTTGTATTTTGAGCCAAACACAGATCTGTAGCATTCTAACTGCAAGTCTCATGTCCTAGTAATACAATGTGAGACCTCAAAATCTAGATTAGGGATAAGTCACCCTCTGCCAAAACATTCTTGGTTTACTACTATGTCAGTCTCAATCCAAAGCTTGTACTGAGCCACGTGTGCTGACACACATGGGAGAACAAGTGTCCTGCCTCATCACATGGTAATGATTTTAATTAAAATATTCACAGGGAAAAGATTTCTTTCTAACCTATAATGAAAGAGGTCATTTCCAAGGGAGAGAGAATAAGATCTGAATCTGAACATAACTTGACCTTGGGTTTGGTTATAAAAGGAAAATGAATATTGAGATCTTGAGAATTTGCTCCCAGGAAGGACAATTTAATGTTGCAGATTGCATAAGCAAAGAGCAACAGTGTAGGAAGAGAAATAGGTGCTGATCTAGCTAGTGAGAAAGGTCATGCAAGCAAGCCTTGGGATGACTTGCACAAAGTGTGAGGTTTTTTTATTCATCTCTTCCTTCATCCTATTCAACTTTTCTATTTGTTTGGCTTTTGTAGACAAAGTCTATTTACTTTTCTTCAGCTTGGCCAATGTTGCAGTTCTTACTGAATTAACTGCCACCCCAAGGAGGCCATGCAATGGGTGTGCTAATTGTCTCTCCTGCCCATAATACTACAGTACTCCAGGAAATGAAAGTGTTACAAGCTGCACTTCATTCATCTATATGGACTACACTAGGTGCAGTTAATGCAAAGAGTATGTGAAAAAGACATGTCCAGAAAAGATCTTTGAATTGCAGTAGGATATTAGGGAGAGTCCCCAAGGGTCCCGGGAAAGCCAGTGACCTGCAGTGGATCTGGTTCTGTTTGGAACAGCATCAAGATACAAACTGTGGTCTTCTGGTCTCACACCCTTCCTCAGTGTGAGCCAAATAAAAGCAATGCCTTATTCGGGAATAGTGGATCATTTTTTGGTGTGGTGAGTTCACAGCTAAACAGACAGCTACAAATAGTGTTTTAACATCATTGTTGGATGGGCTGGGACCACACAGCTCACCATAACTCACTAAACTGTCATGTCTTTATTACTGCTTTCACATGTCTGTAGCCCAGGATGTACCAAAGGAGAAATAAAATCAACAAATCTGAATTCTCATAATGTCTGATTCTGACGTCAGACCAAAAGCAATGGCAAAAACAATGGCAAAAAATAATAATAATAATAATAATAAATGCTACACTGCACAATGTTACTTCTAGAAATGTTTTTCCAAACCAGAATCACAAGAAAAAAGGTGTCTGAACATGGCTGGGAGAACAAAAGCCAGCAGTGAATGAAAGGTGCCACAGAAGCTGAGCAAAAACTTGGCAATGGTAGCACCCATCCTGGCAGTACTTTCAAGGACCTTATGCCTGTGCTGCCAAGGACTGACCACAGAGCTGGAAGGGTCTCTGAGACACAGAGGTGACGGGAAGTTATTTCAGGTGTGAAGACATTTACTCACTTCCTTCAGCCAGACAAACCCTACCTGGAAAGCCAACAGTGGTTATCAGAAAGGAGTTGGCTCCCAACCCTGGGTAGCCCAAGTGGCCTACAGTGTCACCTACTGGTTATTAAATATGTACCTTCATCTCTTATTCCACACTCCCTACTCATGGTGGAGGTTCCTCAAAAGATCCCTAGAAAAATTCCAATCCCCTGCCATTCTCCTTGCATTCATCTGTGTAAACACCATTGCTTCTGAGGCTGATCCTTCAACTCCCAATCCCTACTTCTGTCCCATGGATCTTCACAGTTGCTGGTTCTTGACTGACATGAGCTGTAACCCTTATGGAAGAGATTTGTGCACCCTAACACCACGAGGCACACCAGAGCCCACATCCATGATTAAGTCTCTTGTTCTTCATTACGAAAACAGAAAGGAGAGGGAGGGAAGAAATAGACAAATGTTTTAACCATAATCTAGGAAAGAAAAGCTAAGGAGGAATCTCAAAGCCTGTCTGGTTGTAGAGGCAACAATTAACAGTACAGTGATTCAATATTTTTACACTTTTCAGCCATATGTGAGATTATCAGAAAATTGGAAACTTCTCCAAAAAAAGCTTGATTACATCTCTGGAGTTCAGCACAGAGGGAAACAGGTAATGACTCCCATAGGGCCAGTCCTAGCTGCTAGGTCTATCCCATGAAGCCTCCTACAAAGCCATTCTGGGAGGAGGCATTCTGCCTTGGACACAAGCAAGGCTGGAAGATGCAATGCAAGTAATCCCGTAGCGGTCTCTGGTGCAATCTCTTCATGTCACATTCAGTTTCCATAGGTCTCTGGAACCTTGGGAGCTGATAGATAAAAGACACTCAAGAGCCAGAGAGGGAGCTGCCCCAAAGGGAAACTTCTCCATCCCTGAAAACAAAGAAGTAAAGGCAAATCAATCAAGAGAGTGAGAAACATGGTGGCAAAGAGGATGGCAGAGGACAAAGTATAGTTGTCAACTTGTACCAGAGCTCAAATCTTCACCAAACAACAGCCTCAGTTGTCAGCCAGTAACTAACCATAGGATTCACTGTGTTTCCCTCTCTAGACCAAGTATGCATCTCATTTCAAAGCTGAGGTCTTTTGGCTAAGGTGAATTAGAGGCTGGCAGACACCTGAAGCCCAAGCACTTAGAAGTGGAAGCCACAGTTTTGTCCACTGCGCACAGAGATGAAGCATCCCGGAGTTGCAGCTTTGAGGCCATGGCCTTGAGTGTTTGCTAATGGGAGAATAAGACTCAAATAGACACTTTCCCCCCATCCAAGAGGAGGCGTTTATACCCATGGCTTTTGCCTTTCTTGGAGACTGCACTGCTCGTAAGAGCAGTAAATTAACCATGTGTTAGCATAAATTGTAAGTTATTCATGTTACACTTGCTATAATGGGCCAAGGAGAGACACCCATTGACACCACAGCACCATGTCCCTCATGAAGCATCACAGGAGGACTCAAGATGAGGAAGCAGCATCAAGAAAGTCGGTTTCCTTCCCTACCCTGGCCTTTCGCTTCATTTCATCCTTCCCAAGAAGCCAGCCTCTTTCTGGCATAATCTCTCCAGCATCTCTCCCATGGACAGCATTGTGTTTGCCTCATGTCTGGAGAGAATCAATCTGATTCACTAACAGGTCCTCCAGGGCCTTGAAGATTTGATCCCTGTCCTCCTTGCTTATTTTTTATTTCTCATGAGAGAAGCAACAACAAAGATGACCAAAAATCGTGCAAGATAGGAGCAGCACCTAGGATACACACTCAGGTATCAAACAACACTGGGTCCTGGATGGGCGGTTATGAGGCTGCACCTGGATCTTGCACCAATGCTCTTTACTCCCTGGAACAACACACATTTTCCTTCAAAAACAGAAAGACCAGTATAATTGTCTTCTCCTTCCCAGCACTGAGTAATAGCACAGAAATGTAGTGCGCAGTTTCCAGTACTGACTAAAGCAATGAATCAAAATTAGGTATTTGGGTCTGGTTTGCCTGAGAGGCAAATGACACCCCAAAACAGCAAGGAAGATCTGAGGATGGGAAGGGTTTAGTGCTGAGCAGAAAGGCAGGCAAGTTAGTATATGCTCTGACTTATAGGGCTAAAGGTAAAATAAATTCCTTTCCTAGAGAAAGGAATAGAAATCAACCTTAGCAGACTGACTGAAAAGCTGCTATTATTAAGTCTTCTTTTTCACTTCTCCTCTCCCCACCATGGGTGTATTTCTCCATAAGGAAAAATGAGCAAAAATTGAACCACAGCAAGCAACATCTGAATACTGAGAGGATAATATCTAACCAGATTGGAGCTCTGTGCAAGAGCAACCTGCTTTGCCAAAGCAGGTTGTTTTTCCCTCTGAAAAGCCAAGCCATATTTTCATCAATTCCATTTTAAACAGGAGGACTAGATGGGGCCCTGGGCAACCTGATATAATGCCTGATCTAGAGGTTAGCAACCCTGCCCATAGCAGGGGGTTGGAGCTAGATGGTCTTTGAAGTCCCTTTCAATTCCAGTCATTCAGTGACTCTCTGATTCTGTGATGATTTTCCAAGAAAAATGTTTCAGAAATCTATGATCCTGCCACCACAGGTGTCTGCTTCCCAGTACAATCCTGGAGGATTTATACAACCATGATGTGACTTCATCTTTCCAATTCCCAATGACTTCAAGAGATCCAGAGTCTCTGATCAGAAACAATCTATTCTGTGCCTGAGTTCCTGGAGAAACCAGGCAGAAGTCCAGGAGATAGTCGTCTCCTCATTGCACTCCTCCAATAGCAAAATCATACTCTGCAGAAGAGACCACTTGCTGCTTGGATAACTTCTGTCACATGAGGTAGTGGCCATGGTGGTGATGGGTCAGCGGCTGGACTAGTGGCTGAACTAGTTCTTAGCAGTCTTTTCCAACCTTAATGATTCTATGATCCTAACCTCCCTGATCATGGAAAGCACACATGGCAAAAATATGACATGAAGAATATCATGTTATTTCAGGATCCAGGACTTGTTTTGAAGTTGACAGCTTGCTTGGACACAGATCTCTCTAGAAGATTTTCCCTGGGCTTCTTAAACAAAACATTGTAGGAAAATTACTGAGGATTGTCATCTTAACTGTCTGTTCTATAAACTGTGCTGCAAGCTATAGTGAAGATCTTAACTGCAATCCATATCTTTCCCCAGAGCTGCCTCTCTGCCCCCTTCAGCACAAGGCATCAGTGATACCAAACTGGGCAAACATGGAAGGCCAAAATTAGTAGCGAGGATGCACAGAATGAAACAAGGTTCCCTTCTCTCTTTATTTTTTTATGCTTTCTCCTGGCTCTGAAGTGAGTTCCTCACTGCAATGTTCTGTGACGTTCCCAAACCTGTGCAGACGTAAGTGGGAAGAAAGGAAAGAAGATGATGTAGTAGAAAATAACAGAGGACTCCCAAACTGCAAGTTCTCTCAAAGAATGATGAGAGCCTCTTGCTGTTTTACTCATGAATGTGCAAGACTTCCTGACACAGTTACGAAGATGTAGATTTTCTACTGGAATAATTAAGGTAGAAAGCAGCCTGGGATCTGTTTGCCCCATGTCATGGCCACAGCATGGAGCACCATGTCACGGGGGTAACCTCCCTCCATATAAAGAAAGTACTTCACACATTCCTGCCTGGTGAAAGCCAAATTGACACTGGCTTCAGTGAGCCCATGAGCCAGCAGTGTGCACTCGTGGCCAAGAAGGCCAATGGGATCCTGGGGTGCATTAAAAAGAGTACTGTGTCCAGTTCTGGGCTCCCTACTTCAAGAACAACAGGAACTGCTGCACAGGGTCCAGTGGAGGGCCACGGATATGGCTGTGGGCCTGGAGCATCTCCTTTATGAGGAACAGCTGAGAGACCTGGGGATGAGAAGAGAAGGGTGAGGGGGGAATCTTATCAATGCTTATAAATACCTGATGTCAAGTGGACAGGGCCAGGCTTTTTTTGGTGGTTCCCTTGATAGAACAAGGGGCAAAGAGCACAAATGGAAACACAAGATGTTACGTATAAACACTAGGAAAATCTTTTTTACTGTGATGGTGATAAGAGCACAGGAGCAGGCTGCCCAGTGAGGCTGTGGAGTCTCCTTCTATGGAGATATTCAAGACCTGCCTGGATGCCTATCTGTGCGACATATTGCAGGGAACCTGCTTTCGCAGCGTGGTTAGGCTTGATGATCTCTTGAGATCCCTTCCAACCCCTGCAATTCTGTGATTCAACAAGAGAGGAGGATGAAGGAAGGACCTGGATGGATTTGCTCAAAGCTCAGCTGAAACAGCTAAGTCAAGGTGTGTAAGGAGGAGGTGAGGATGCTGTCAGAGACAAAAGGCTAGGACATGGCAGAAGAATGTCAGGGACCTCATCAGTGCCAGGGACCATGAAGGGAGATGGAAGGAAAGGAGCTGCTGGAGGAACAGAGACCAAAGTGTCCATGGGACTGCACAGTGTCTGTGTCCTAGATGCCCTGCTCATTCCTCTGGCAACCAGCTCACTACTTGAAAGCTGAGCTTGGTTCCCACATGTTCAGGGCAGAGGTGACCATAAAGCAGTGTTACTTTTGCTCAGGAAAAGACTTTCATTAGCCCTGCTTCCTTTGTAACTTACTTTCCTCCCAGGGGCTGACAGAACTACAAACATTTCCTCCTCCAAAATGAAAGGAAGAAGCCATGAAGAGACCATGACCTGAAGGGAAATAATAAACAAACCCATGACAGCATCACCTCTTTGATAAAATGCTGGGAATGTTCTATGAGAACACCGCAGCAAAATGTGTCTGGATAATAGCCTGGAGCAAAAGCTCCCAGCTCCCTTGTGTCTCCAGCTCCTGGTGTGCTCCGCTGGGGCTGATCCTATCCCCAGCGACCTGTAGGCAGAAATGGGGCTGGGGGTTTTGCAGGGACACCAAAGCGGAAGGAGAAGGAGGATAGAGAAGACTAAAGAGGAAGAAGAGGGAGAATGCCCTAATGAAAGAGACGAGCAGGACGAAACCTGGAAGACAAATTAATCTCAAAGACACTGAAATACGGAAAAGATGCATAAAAAGGCTGAGTGAAGAACAGGTCATGGGAAAGGAAAATACCCAAAATGATTGAATAGCAAATGTTTTGTACAGTCTGTCTCTGTGCTACATGACACTATCTTCAGCACACAACCTCTCCCTGCGCGCCCAGGGGCAGGGTGGTGCAGCTGCTCTCTCTGCTTTGAAGGCTCCTGCCCAGACCTACAAAGGGTCTCTGGCGTGGGAAAGCTCTACATAGCCACTCCTCACTTCCAGGCAGCTGGCACAGGCCACGCATGCCCCATAGCATAAACAGGAAAAGTAAGTCTGCCAGAGACAGCTCCTGTGACCAAGGGAGGGCCCAGAGGGTCTGCAACCCAGAGACCCCTGCTTTGCTGCTTTCTATCCCATGGGTTTTCCTCCCAGTAAATCCAGACTCAACAGGAGGGAAGGTGGGAGGCTGTCACCCAGACAAAATCCTTGCACAGGACATAATCAGTGATCCCAGACCACGTCATTTATGGATGCAGGAGGGTTGAAGCAAGAGCCAGGCTTTTCTGGACAAGGCAATTCAGGTGTACTGGTTAGGTAGCACCTAAGCTGGGATTCATTGGGCTGCAGGTCTCCTGAGGATAAGGTGCCATTTTATCTGTTACTCAGGACAGGATTCTTAACATGACTCCTCCTCTCCCATTGCCTTCTTTCTTCCCAAGCGACAACAGTACTGTAAGCATTTTTTGAGAGGGCACAAGGTGTAAGAGAGGAAAGGACTCAGACATGAAACAGTATGTCTGGAGAGTACCTAAAGCAATGCAAACAAGAAAGGGAATACAAAGTTAAAGGGTATCAGAAACTCTGCCCTTCTGTGCTGGTGGAGTTCAGAGGTTGCAAGCAAGCCCAGGAGGTTTAATTGAAAATTTAATTGTTTCATTGACTGAGCTGATGCCAGATAAGACCCAAAATTTGAAGACTACAAGTTGCCCCAGTGACTCATACTGAATGGTGAGCATTAGCCAGATGTTAGCTCCCCATGCTCTTGCAACTCATGAGCAGAGACACTGCAGGGTTGTAATAAAAGCCTGACATGAAATGATGAGTTCCAGAGACAGATATTTTACTATGCTTGCTTCAGAGAGGGGAGGGAACCCTGGTGAAGATCTCACCAGGCAGCCTGCTGCACTCACTTAAACTATGGTATCTTTAGCTCTGATAGCCTAGGCAGCTGGATCTGACACAAAACATGCACCTGGGACCATTTCCCATCAGAAAGATGAACATCTATGGTGGTTTCCTGCAGGTTCATCCAAAAAGGCGTTGCCGTACTCTCAAATATAACCTGGAAGGGTCAAAAACCTCCTAGGACAAGAAAAGCCTGTCTGGCAGGGAAGATGTCTTCCAATGAGGAAATTAGAGTAAGGAAAGCTTTAATTATGCAACTATGTCAAAATTTCTCTTTAGGACAGAGAATGAGGTTGCCCTTCCCAGTATAACCCAACAAACTCCTTTCAGTTATGATGCAAATGCATCTGAACTCTGTCTCCTCAAGAGAGCTGGTTTCAACCAACTTTATCATAACTGAAAACAAATGAAGAAGAATATCTGGGAACCACCTCATTTGTATGGCTTTTATTGCTCCCTCTTGCAGCATTCCTAACAAGGATAGGGAGTTATAAGAGACTGTGCTGGAGACAGAGCACAGAGGCAGACAGAGCTTTTATCTGGTCCCTGTGCATCCTTCTGTCTCTATGGAAATGGATGTCCTACTACAAATGAAATAGAAATATGGAGATCTGTTGAGTTTCTGCCCCTGCCCAGACCATAATATCCTGGTTGAGGAATTCAGTTCCAGTTCTGTAACTCCAGGATATTACCCTGTCACACAGAGAGAGGACACCCTAATACATCTACACAGGGCCTGCAGACCTGCACCTCAAATGTCTCTGAACACCTACATTTAGACAAATGAATTGAGCCCATCATTAACAGAATCAATGAAGCAATTAAAACCCCACTGCAATGGACTCACAAAGTGACCGGTTCTCTAGGCAATTTGTGTCATTTTAGCACAACAGAACCAGCATGCATATGGAGAGGAAATGGATCTTGGAGTCCCCATGAAAGTGGTGACTGTGAGGATTTCATTGTCTTCAGTCCTGCTCACCCAATGCAGTTTGCCCATCTTGCAGTGCCCTTTTCTGTCTTGCACCCATGGACTGCAAGGCTCAGATAGAATCAGCTCCTGCACGCTTCTCTGTGCTGAGTCTACAAACACTCTTGTGCAATTGTCCCTCCGCTCTCTGTTCCCTGGAGGCAGCATAGAGGTTCTCAACATTTCACATTTCATACCTGGAGGCACAAACACTGTCGTCTTCATCCCCATATCAAGAGCATTCATCACTGCGACATGTTTTTTAGGCTCAGCTGCTCACCAGCACATTGCAGGGCTGGAGTGCATTGTCTGACATCTGCTGAGATCTTGCAGCTTCTGGACTAAGGGGCAGTGAACATGAGTTAGAGGTTTGGCAACTCTTCATATTCCTGCTGCTCAGAGATAAATGAAACTTTGGATGCCCTGCCTATTATCTTGTATTTCTATGAATTTTAAGAGTTTGCCACACCACTCCTCTGGTGCACCAGGAACTTAGAACTGTGTAAAAGTTGTGTGTCTTGAATTAGAAAAGAGTAAATCATCGATACAACAGATACATAGCTACTCTGCACTCAGTGCTTTCCTGAGGCAAAAGGGTGTGTAGGATCTCAAGAGAAAAGCTCATAACAAGATCTGACCTGCCCACCAGCTTGCTCTCCTCTCCACCCCATTCTTGCACTAGCATCCACATTAAAGTCTCACACCTTATATCTGGACTGGAGCTTTTCAGCAGCCACCACACAGAACAACACACGAGGGGCACCAAGACACCCCACAACATCCAACTACCTGCTTGTGGGCACCACAGCACTGTCAGCTGAGCTAGCAGGGGCAGGTAGGTGTCCTCACCTGTCTGTAGGCAAGAGGCAGGACACACCCCCAGACTCTAAGACTTTCCTCCTCTTCCCTTGGGTCAGGATGATCAACTGCAGGCATAATTCCCTCGTATGCCACCAGCTACAATGATTGGCTTCACTTAGGCTCAGCCGTGTGAGCCAGCTTGTGTGGGCTAACTCACAGACATAGATGAGATTAAGCTGTATCTTGGTGCTCAAGTTAAAAAGTTTCATGGGAGCAAGCAAAAGGAAGTCAAAGACACTTTCATTTGAGGCACACAAAGTGTAGGGTAGCAGAGAATGTTTTGTAGATTTTCCAGATCCCAAGGAAGATATTTCAGCCTGTTCCAGGCCAGCAGCAGAAATGAGTAGAAAGTAAATATCCTGGAGAGGAAAAGGAGAAGATGGGCTAGATGGGAACTATGCAAATCCCTGGCAAGGCACTAATTTTGTTTATGAGCCTTCAGCCTCTTCTTCCTAGAGACAGTCAAGATCAGGCTGGATGGAGCTATGAGCCCTCTGGTCGAGCTGTAGACATCCCTGTTCATTGCAGGGTAATTTGACTAGATGGCTTTTAAGTGTCCCTTCCAACTCAAATGATTCTATGATTCTTTGATTCTATAACCAGTAAAACAGCTATCTCAGTCCGCATGTTTAATATTATATTTTTGGAAGTCTGTGCCAGTTGGCACCCTGAACCTGAGAGCTAATTCTCCTTGTTACCTTCCTCCCATTTGTTTCATTTTCTTCCATTCACCTCCTTTGTCAGAGCCTGGATCAGCCACAGCTGGACATGTTCTGAAGAGGAGATGCCTTGCTAATAGTCGTTTCTCCTCAGATCTGCTCTCAGACAGATGCTGAAGAGCAGCTAACTCAAGCTGAAGTAGAAGAGGTCTGCTGGAGAGATCTCACCCAGACCTAAAAGCTGCAGATCATGTGAAAGCTGCAAGACTCTTCCTATGTCCTCTGCTGCTCCTCATCCTCTTTCTGGACAAAGGGGAAATGTGCACCTGGGCATGAGCTGTGTCAATCTGTCCTCCTGTCCCCCCTAGGAAAGCTGTTCTTCATTGTAAATGCTGCTTAGCCTCAGCCAGTAACGTGATAGGTAAGTGATGCCCATTGGCCATGCTCCAGAGGAATGGGCATTGTTCAAATTCATCATCAGTGAGAGCTGAGCTTCCTACTCAGTCCTGGTGATTGGAGCCACATGCACTGGCAGTGCAGCACAAACATATCATAGAGTCATAGAATCCTCAGAAGGGACATTTAAAGGTCATCTAGCCCAATACCCCTGCAGTGAACAGGGGTACCCACAGTTCAATCAATTGCTCAGAGCCTAGTTCAACCAGGCCTTGAAAGTCTCCAGGGATGGGACATCCAGCACGCTTCTGGGGCAACCTGTTCCACTGTCTCACCACTCTCGCTGTAACAGACTTCTTCCTTATATCCAACCAAAAGCTACATTCTTTAGTTTCCCTTTGTCCTATCACCACAGACCCTGCTAAAGAGTCTGTTACACTCTTCCCTGTAGCTCCCCAATGGATACAGTCAGGCCACTCTCAGGTGTCCTGGAGCCTTCTCTCCTCCATGCTGCACAGCCCCAGCTCTCTCAGCCTGTCCTCGCAGGGAGCTGTTCCATCCCTCGCATCATTTCTGTGGCCCTCCTCTGGACGCGCTCCCACAGGCCCACGTCTCTCCTGCGCTGAGCACTCCAGCTCTGGACGCGGTGCTCCAGGTGAGGTCTCACAGCGCGGAGCAGAGGGGCAGGATCCCCTCCCTCTCCCTGCTGGCCGCGCTGCTTTGGATGCAGCCCAGGATCCGGCTGGAGGGCACACTGCTGGCTCACGCCCAGCTGCCATCCACCAGTACCCCCAGGTCCTTTCCAGCAGGGCCGTGCTCTGTCCATACATCCCCCAGCTCATATTGGTAGTTGGGGTTGCAACAACCCAAGTGCAACACCGTGCACTCAGACTTGTTGACCCTCAGGAGGTTCTTCTGGGCGCGCTCCTCAGCCTATGTCTCTCTGGAAAACATCCTGTCCTTGGGTGTGTCAACTGCAACCCACAGCTTGGTGTCATCAGCAAAATTGCTAATGGTGCACTCGACCCCACTGTCAATGTCGAGTGAATTCAGTGTCGCTGATAAAGATATTGAAGAGTATCCACCCCAGCACTGACCTCTGGGGGACACCACTCATCACCAATCTCCATCCAGACATGGAGCCATTGACCACTACCCTCTGGACTCAATTCTGCAGCCAGTTCTTTGTCCATTGAACAGTCCACTCATCAAATCCATCTCTTTCCAATCTGAAGAGAAGGATGTTGTGGAGTACTGTGTCAAAGGCTTTACTGAAGTCCAGATAAATGACATCAGTGACTCTTTCCTTATCCTTAGATGCAGTTACTTCATTTCCTGAGAGAAAAACACACATGCCTGCAGAGGAGTGATGAGCTGCCGCCACAGCAGAGGCCCTGACTTCACCATTCCATCTATTTAATTGGTAGCCAGGCTGAGCTTCATCAGGAAACTGTGAGGGGCTTTCAGAAAGTAAAGCATGTGCTGAAGGTTGAATTTGTGGAGTCACTGTCCTTGGAGGTGTTCAAGAAATGTGGAGATGTCACACTGAGGGGCAGATTTAGTGGGCATAATGGGGATGGGTTAATGGTTGGACTAGATCTTAGAGATCTTTTTCAGCTATAACGATTCTGCAATTTGTTGCTGGCTTTGCTTTCCAAATCACATTCCTGAGGTGACTGTAGTGTCATTATTCTCCATAGCCCTTGTGCAGCAGAATGCCTTCTGGGATCATCAGTTCCTCCCAAAGCAGTCCTGTGCTTCCAGGCTCAGAGGTACGAGGTCTTCTCCCTTTGTTGAGCTGAGCTACAGCAGGGCATCTGATTTCCTGGAACAGTGAGGAAAATGTTCTCTCCTGCCTGTGTCCTCCAACCACAGACACAACAATGGGGAAGTTTGCAAGTTGCAAGCAAAGCCAGCTCAGGCAGCAAGGGGAAAGGCTGAGCGTGGTGAGGGGCAGCCACCTCCTCCCACATGGGACTGGGTATGAAGGAAGGGCTGGTCTGCAATACAGGTGTCCCTGTTTTAAGAAGGCACTTTGAAATTCCCTGTGTGGCCAGTGAGTGACATGGGATGAAAGGAACCCCTACAGCAACTTTGACTCACGCACTACTTGCAGCCAGATTTACCATGATATTTTGTATGAACACTGGTACCTGCTCGGTGGGATTTGCATACGCAGACAAAGGGCTGGGGCTGCATTCTCATAGGTCGCACAGAAATCTGGTATTTTCCACTTGCTTCCCACAGGTATCGCTGATGTACCACTGGCACCTTACTGGAAAAGGATCCAGTACTGCCTCTGTCACTGTGTTGATGTAACTTTATAATGTGTTGATTATATTGCATTTCAAAAGACAAAAAATTCCATGTCCCAAAGTCTTTTGGGTAGTTGTACATCAGCCTCTGATTGCTGAGTTCCAAATCCATTAGAAATTTTTGCAATGATGGATCCAAACCACATTTTTCATCCTAAGCTTGTTTAAGGAGGTAACTCTTCTTTTCACTCCTTCTTCAGACTGCTGTTAAAAGGCTGGGGAAGACCTTAAGAAGTCTCCTCAATGTTTCAAATAGAAAACATACCTTCAAATCCTTCTTGACTGTATTTTAACGACATTTTTGCACTCATCACTCAGTAATGTTAAATACAAGACACATGCTGCAAAACTTTGCTGCCAGAAGGCTTCAGCTGCTTCTTAAATAAAACAACTGGCCTTTAAAATGATTTTCTCTCTGTGTCTTTCACACCTTAATGCTATTGATGTTTCCTTTCCACTGTGACTTTTTAATTGTCTCTATATGGCTACACGTGAAAATAATTTCAGTTTGGTAAACTTGTTTCTTTATAATTGTTCTCCAGACCCCCAGAGTGAGATGGTTATGCTCATTTTTCAGCCAAATTGCAGCATATGAATGCAGCTGGGTTGCATCTTTTGCCTTGAGCTCTTTCATGTCTCCCTCATGTGCACACTGCATCTAGAGAAACCCCTCAAGGGGGTTATTGCTCCTGAACTAGAGCTGAATTGGACTGAGTGAAGAGGAACTTCCTGCTCAGAATGGAATTGGTGCTGCCAGAAAGGATTTTTATTGTCCTTCACACAGTAAACAATGGTGAAAAGGTGGTTTAGTTAGACTCACATCCACAGCCCCTACAAGCCTGCAGAAGTTCCTACATGATAATGATGGGTTGACAGATGGACTAGATGATCTTTGTGGTCATTTCCAGCCTTAATGATCTGATGATTCTCTGGATGTGCACAAGCCCTGGACACACCAGAACTCTGGTCATACTGGAATTGAGCAGTGGGCTAAGACTTCCTTCTACCCTGGGGTACATGATGAGAGCCAAAACCTGGGGCTCACGGAAATTCAAGCATGACATGAGCATGCAGAACTGCCAAGGACTTAGAGAATCCAGTCCACATGGCCTGGTCCTTGACAATGATATCCAACAACAGAGCCCCATACCTCCTCTCCTTTGGCCTGTCCTGATAGTGGCCTTGTAACAGCTTTCAGGTATTCTCACACATGGTGACATTGCTTCAGTCTCACTTGCTCATAGATTTACCAGTTATCTCTTTTGGATAGAAAAGGATGAACCAAGGAGAAGGTGGTGGAGAAAAGGGAAGAGTGCAAGTAGCTGAAGTGTCCATGCAGTTTTTCTTTGGACATTAGTGGAAATCTGCCCTAGGGCAGTGCCAGCAGACCAGCCAAGTGCCAGCCTGCTCCTGCATCCCCAGTACTCACTGCTAGCAGATGAGAACTGAAACTCACTTTAGAAGAGCAGTGCCTCCACACCACAGCACCTGCAGCAAAGAACTCAGACCCAGCTGACAAGAGGAACTGAACCCCTGGCCACTTTTCCTTACAAATTTCAGTTTTTAAATCCAGAGAGGATATTTCCTGTCTACTTGACCTTCCGTAATATAGATGTCTGGGAATTTCCTCCTCAGGGACTTGCTCTGGGAGAACAGCTTGCAGTTTCAGACACCTTTGTGCAAGACAGCCAGTCTTAATTTGAAACTCTCACACAATAGATATTCTACAACATCTTTGTTCTAGTGACTAATTATTCTCCCAGTCAAGCAAGAATAATTTCAATTGTAGATTTATTTCTTCTTACATACTAAGTATATTTCAATAACGTGATTCTTGGAATTCACCCGATCTAAACTCTAGTTGTTGTTATTAGGCCAGATGAGTCTTACTTCTCCAAGAACTGCAAAGGCACAGTGATGATGATTGTTTTGAAATTTAGGTAAGGGAAAGGGAAAAAATAGAAAAAGGACAAAAATTAAATCTTACTTAGCTCCCATCCACCCACCTCAGGCTGAGGATCTGCTCAGCTATGCTTGGCTCTCCTTCAACAGATCCCCAGAAAGTGGAAGACTGATACAATGGAAACATGGCTAAGACAAAAGATAATCAAGACTTGGCCTGAAAGTGATTTTGCTGCAGTTTTAATAAGGATTGCGGCATAGAACACTGAGGCAAAAGGAAGGTAAGGTTATAGAAAAAGGCATGGATAGAAGCAGGAGGAACACGGTACAGGGTGCGCAAAGATAAACAGCAATCCTGGAGTCCACTATCATCATGACTGTAGTTAAGAATTTCAGCTGAAGTCATTATGTGGTAGAAGAGTGGAAGAAGGACACAGTCCTCAAGAAAAAGAGAATTCAATCCCTGCAGCTACATTAGTTAGCTGCAATAGTACAGAAGGCTTTTAAACATATTTTGAGGGATAAACTTTCAAGGCAGAACAGGAACAAAGATGCAGAAATTAGACAGGGAGAGAGCACACCAAACAGCTTTCTTGATAAAAATCATTTGATTTCTAGTTGGCGAATTGAAGGAAATCACATTCATCCAGCCTCACTGAACTGCTCAGCTGGTACTGTGTGGGAAGTTACAGACTTGTTTCAAGGCTCTATAGTTCACAGAGGAAAAACACACCAAGACATAAATCAGAATAGTTGTATTTACAGAGAACATAGGCTGCAAGGATTGTGCAAATCTCTGAGCATTGAGCTCAGGTCTGCGTGACTTGTGTTCACTACATCATGCGAGGATGCAACTAGCACAGGCACTGTGTCTTCTCCTGCCTACCCCCAAAGTGAAAGGAATAAAGTACCAGTATTGCATGTAGATATATTACATGAAGGGGTTAATTCTTTTTTGCTAACGCAGGCTGGAGGGAGAAAAGGGGTTTGAGGAAGCTTTTGCTACTGACAACTTCCTTTCTATGGCAAAGGTTACTGACAACAGCTTAAAAATAAAACAGGCACCGACATCTTACAATGTGGGTATTGACATTTTATTTCTTAAAAATGCAAAAAAAAAAAAAAAAAAGAATATATCATTTTAGTGACTGGAAATGTGTACAAAGTTACATATTCAAAGAATTCACACATTAAAGAAACAGCCTTCAGAAGAGTTTCTCTAATGCAGAGGCATGGGACCTACAAATTCTTTCACAACTGATACTGTTTGTTTCAAATACTCTGTAAAGCACTGAGAGAGCCAGTGATCCTCTGGCACACCAGTGCTACAGGCGCCAGAGGTGTCTGAACTCAGTCCCTCATCAGAAAAAATGTAGTAGAAGGTCCTGAGTGCCAGGGATGCCCCCACAATTCTGCAAGGTAGAAAACTAAATGCTTCAATCACACAATGCCAAAATATAAGACTATCTTGGGCAAACCCAACAATTATCTCAAAGCTGTCAGAGAATAGGCAGTTCCCACACATCTTTAAATTAAATGATCCCCATCTTGTTTTGTAGTAACAGCTTTATAAGGAGTGCATTTATATATCTCTATAAAAAAAATACCATTGTGAAATTTACATGAACACACACAACTTAAGCAACACCATGTTTTCAGTGGAATTTGGCTATTAGCTGCTTGCAGTTTATATACAAAGCTGATTAATAAGAAAGGCTGCTGCAGGGAGCCAAGCTTTCTTTCCAGGTTATCCCCTGACTAGAAAAAGGATTTCCTATGCTTTGTCTTCCATGAGTTGGCAATATTGAAAACTGTGAGCAGGGTGCAGTGGCTTGTAAACACTTTGTCTTAGTATTATATTAAAATCCAGTGCATTGTCACTCTCTGCTCTGACATTATGGATCAACTGAGTGATACAATCTTCTGTGAGCTCATGGGAGAAATGAAAATTGTAGCCAATTAAAATATTTTAGCTAAGTCCATTCCTGGTGTCAAGTCACTGACTTTGGAGCAACACCAAGTGCAAACTCCATCCATAATAGAATTGCAGGCAAATTTTTACCAGGATGTCAGAATTTCAATTCCATACTAGAAAAAACAATTTATGTTTTGCATGATCCCCACTCTTTATATAGGACACATGTTCAGAGGAAAGCAGTTTGCCAAGCTCAAAGGCCAGGCCATCAAAGCAGCTCAGGAGATCCCCAGATTCCTGAGCATGAGGCCCATGCTGGAGTTGCTGAACAGCAATGCCCACCTCTTTCCCAATTCCTAAAGTTCTCAATCCCCTTCTAGTAGTAGGGAAAGATTATACGATACTGCATGGAAGGAAAAGGCTCATAGGAAAGTATCTAAAGCAAATGCAATAGGGATATTAAAGAACAAAAATAAAAATAAAAATAAAGGCTAGTATAACTCAAGACAGGAAAAAAAAAACTCTTCCTGTTTTTGTTGAAGCTCTTCTTAACTCCTCCCTCCTCTTCACCAGCTGCAGTCCTGAGTAATGAATGTCTGCCACATCTGGATGGCAGCTTCCTCAGACCCTTTCCTTGTGCTTCACGTTGGCCAGCTTGACTGTCTCCTGCTCAGAGGCAGGTGGAGAAGGCTCATCATGACATCCAATCATCAGCTGGTAGACTATCACTCCCGCAATGGCCCCAAGGAAAGGAGCAACAATTGGAACCCACCACCACTGCTTACCCGTCCTAGAAAAAAGAAGGAAATTCACAAGGTTAAGAACTGCAGCCTAGGCTTTAGGATACTTGTGTTTCAATCTGGAATAATGCAAAAAATCTGGTCATCTGCAAACATTCCCATTGTCATGCAAGACAACAGTAACTCTATGTCTGCAGCAACAGCCAAGGCAGATGCTGCCACTTGCTTCAAGTTCTGGTGACAAACACTTCAGAGCAGCTGTTTTTAGAACTCTCTGTCCACTGAGAAAGTATAGAAACCATTGCCAACTGAGCTAGGCACTTTCACTTCCCTCCTTCTGCCTCTAGGAAAGAACTCCTTCACAACACGTAGCTTCTGTTGCTCATAGTTCTCAATTTTCTCCAGGTTCAATATAATACAACAAAGATCCTACACTTCCTACCGTTAAAAAAAAAAAAGAACAGGATCACGTTCAGGGTGCACCTGAGCTTCTCAACTCCGAGATTTCCTTCCCAAATTTCAGTAATTTGCTGGAAACGGTTGTAGTTCTATGATTTCTTAAGAAATCAAAGCAGAGAAAATTGTGCTTTTAAAGAGGTTTATACATTCCAAAGACACCTTAAGGGTGCTAAGATTTTCTCCAGTGCCAGAGGTACCTCCTACTTGAATCTATAACTTTTTTCCCCCTGGGTGCACAAGGTTTTCATTGGCAAGCTCTTACCAGAACACTTCAGCACCCCAGCCAGCAATGGCTGTGAAGAGACGAGGCCCAAAGTCTCTGGCAGGGTTGACAGCGTAGCCAGAGTTGAAGCCCATGGAAGTTCCAATAACAAGGACGACAAAGCCAACTGTGAAAGCTTCCAGCCCCGTGGGAACAGGGTTGTTGTAGGGATCCACTATAGCCAAGACACAAACAATCAGGGAAGCGGTGCCAATGAACTGGGGAGGGAAAGGAAAAATCAGAAAGAAGAATTTAATCCAGACTAATCTTTAAGCCAAGTTCTTAAGTCTTCTGAAGTTCCATTATTTTAGGACTCATTCTCTAAAGTGGAAAAGCTACAATAAGACATCCCATGGCATCATCGGACAGAAGAAGAATGAGTGCCCAATTGAGAAATGGATGATGGAGCATGCTCCTCCTAGCAGCCTATAAATTCCATCACGCCCACACCTCTTCCCTGCACACGGAAGAGTATCAGTATCTGTGTGAGTAGCCAAATCAGATGAAGAGATCTTCCAGAATGTGCTTCCAAGCTGTGATGCATTCTCTGACCAAAAGTGAGGGCCAGAACCAACCCAAAATCTCCCTCTTCAAGTACTGGCACCCTCTAAGCACCCTCTTACCTGATCAAAGAATCCATTAACAACATTCAGATGCTGAGATGGGTAAGTGGCAAAGATGCCAGCAGTGGCATTATCTCCCGTTACATACAGGTGGTTGGAGCCAAAAGCCCAGATGGCATCTGGAGGTGGAGAAAAAACACCAATTAGAGCCCAAATGTACATTGTACATTAGTCAGAATCCTAATTCCCCCTGCAAGGTGCCTAAATGCCCATGGTGCTACAGAATTCCAAATCTCAGATATTGTTGTGGATCTGACTTGCAACAAATATGATTTGGACCAATCTCTCACTTTTCCATGCAATTAGTTTCACCTTCTGGGGCTGCCTTGTAGATCCAGTTGCCACTCATCCACTGCTATGCAGAAGCTGGATAACTACCTTAAGCAAGTTGAATATGTTTCTTTCACAGACAGTTAAGATCAAAACAGATGCTTCCTGAAGGCAGCTTGTCTTTGTTTTAGGCAGTGGCTTAGGATAGGACTAATACTCTTCTGCAAAGAATCTGATTTCAGACACTAACTAAAAAGGTAACTGATGTTGAACTGGAGTTGTAACGTTTACATAAATAACAGTACTTTCCCCTCCTTTACTCTGAAGTGTAAAGCTGTTGGTGATAATGCCAGGATGGCAGCTTCCTCCCTCTCATGTTTCAGTGGTTGCTATGACAACCCAGATGCTCTGCTCACCTGAAGGAAGCATTGCTCCTAGTGACTGGAACAGACATTAGAAAGCAAGACTGAGTTAAAAAGTTATCCTTGATATTTGAAGAAGATCGATTTCTTTTTTAAATCAGTAACCTGCTCTGTGGATCAGATACAATGAGGTTCAGCTTGTATGGTATGAAACACTTCTTCACCAAGAGGGCAGTGGGCACAGAACAGGGCAGTGGGCATGGCCTCGAGCTGCCAGAGTTCAAGAACTGTCTGAACAATGCTCTCAGGCTGTATCCTGAGTGGTCCTGTGTTGGGCCAGAAGTTGGACTCAGTGATTCTTGTGTGTCCCTTCCAACTCGGAGTTTTCTGTGACTGTACACCGCAGTAGATGTAAACTCATTATTGCAGAGAAGTCGTGTCTTCATACTCATTGACACTCTCCTCATGCCATTCCATCAGGAACACCAACTAGACATAACATTCATCGAATCCTGAGCATAGGTAAGTGCTGACTGCTTGCAAGCTAGAGAATTACAGCAGCACTGCTTTGTCTGGAGTTAGCAGCATTAAACCTTTTCCCGATCAGCACAGCATGATCAGTTTTTATATCTTGCTGTAATAAGGAGCACCATGAAAAGAGGAATAGATTCATGAATAACTGGATTTCCAGGTTGTTTTTCAAAATTTAGAATCACCCTGACAAGGGATCCCAAAGATTCTAGAGGTCTGACTCTCGTATCCAGACTATGCAGAAAAAGATCCAGGTGTTTTTTTATTTATTTAAAAAATAATAGAATAAAAAAGAGGATAAAATGCACAGATGTGAAGTTTCTCTCACTGTTATTTTTCATCAACATTTCTTGGAGATTTGCTATAGTCCAGACAACAAATACACACACTTTCTTCACCTACCATGGTAGAGCCCAAAGACTATGCCAGCTCCTAGGAAAGCTCCAAGTGTCTGGGCCAGAGCATAAACTGGTAGCTTGATCCAGGGCTCTCGAGCCAAGAAGCACATGGCAAAAGTGACAGCTGGGTTCAGGTGTCCACCTGAAGAAAGACAGAAGGTTAGTGCACTTCTATGAGCAGAACTTGGGTGAAGAGATGAGTCATGGCACAGTAGTCTTCAAAAGGAGAAGTGACATATCAGAGAACTGCAGCCACCCAGGCCTACACATGAGTTGTCACAAGAGAAATCCAGCCCACTCACAGAGACACAACATACCTGACACCTGTCCTGCAATCAAAATGCCAAGCATCACAGCAAAGCCAAAGGCGAGATTAACAGTCAGGAAACCTCCATGGGTCCCTCTGCTGAGCACAATCTGTGCAACGGAACCACAGCCGAAGAGCTGAAAGAGAAGAACAGACTGAAATTACCCTCTGTGATTTACAACAGGGCCAGTTGCTGACAGACACTCTTGACTGTTCTGTTTACAGCTGCATGGACCATTGCAGCACACCCATAACTCAAAGCTTTAGCATTCAGTTACAGAAAGGTCACAAGTAAAGCCTGTCTCCTGGGTGGGAAAACTGAAACCGTGACCAAAAGAAAGTTGAAGATACATCGGCTCACAGTTTACATCTTCGGGAGACTGGACATCTTTGTCCAAACATTCAAATTTATGGTGGCTAAAGATAGGCAAAAATCATTGCTCAGATAAGGGGTCTTATTGTTAAAAAGGGTTAATAATTGTTTGACACAGTAGCACATAGTTTGGCAGGGCACAATTTTGCTCTTGCCTGGATATGAAGAAGGCTATGTTCACCTTGGCATTCAGGGACATTCCTTTCAAGCCATGGCTGAGGGACTGATGTTGCCTTCCTGAGATGAGGTACCTGTGGTGGTTCCACACCCAAGGTTTGCTTGCTGTCATGGGCATTACGAGTGCAGCCCACACCACCTTGACACAGTAATATCCTTCCTATGGCAAATTCATGTGGGAGGAGATCAGGGCAACAAAGTTGTTCTGTCTCTGCAGTACCAACAAGCATCAAGCACTCTGGGTAACAACTTATTTTTGTTGGTCGATAAGGGGTGTTACCTAGCAGCTAAAGGAAGCATGTGCTCATTCTAAAAGATATTTGATCTAAATGGGCAATTCTTCTTTTCCCAATCACACCCAAAACTATGCTTTCCATGTTCACCCTTAAAAGCCCAGACCAGTTTCCCCAGGCTGTTTAGTTCGTCACCCATCCAGATGGATGCCTCCTGCCTAGCCATGTCCCTCCACTACCAGCTATATAATTTAAGGAGCCCTAGTCCTAATCTTCTTTATGCTTTTATCTTTCACTGGCTTAACTTGAACAGATTCTCAGTACATATCAGGGGTGATCTCATCACTACATACTGAGAGCATCCTCAAACTAGGACTGGAATAACACTTTGCTAAAGACCCTCAAGGCTAGCGCCTATACCTTGTGCCCATGTCTGTCCACCCATCAAGATTTTCTGCTTCTGTAAACTCCATTATTGCAGGATTACTCAACTACTGACATGAAGGCAATATCTGCTCTTAGGGCATAAACAGGCATCAGGTAGGCAGGAGAGGATCTCTCCTGTCAATGTTGGACATACCTGTTGAGCAACACAATTCAGTTGAAGGGCAAAGCCAAAACACAGCTAGTTCATCCCCTTGATAATAGATGAATTACTAAGAAAACACTGCACTCAATCTGCTGGGAAAGGAGTGGCCAAATAGGCTGCAGGCTGACTCATGAGGTGGACACTCTGTACTCAGGTACCTCTTGGCACAGGACCCTCTGTTTGAAGAACAAAAGAACCTGTAGAACTCGTTAGATAACGGAGTGATATCCAGCACTGCTTTCTACTGGGTACATAGCAGCCCATTCACTGTCCTAATAACAAGACTCTCATTTTGAAAACCACAGCAGAGGAGATACCTGGGCAAAGGCAGAAAAGATGAATTGTTGTGCAGCAAACAGACCCTCATTCCCAGCTTTGTCCAAACCACTGAGGGAAGCACAACTATAATTAAGCAAAGAAAAACAGGCTAATTACCAGAGTGACATCTGCTCCTTCTCAGAGGAGTCTCAGTACACATTAGACAGAAGTTTGGACAGAGTACTTGGCTATGGTGTTTGTCCCTCTACAGCCACAAGGCATATCAGTCTCACCAGGAGGTGAGCCCAGGAAAAGCTGCAATAGGCAGCTGAGTTTGGCAGGGTTGGCTCCAGTTTACTGTAAATTTTAATCACAGTATCATAGAATGGCTTGGTTGGAAGGGACGTTAAATATCATGTAGTTCCAATCCCTTGGGATTAGCAGGGTTGCCACCCACTAGATCAAGCTTATTCCCATTGATGATGGAATTTATGTTATTCACTCTGAAGGAACTGGCAGTTCCATGAGTTGATGGTGGTTGTCTCATCAGACACATAACTTTTGGTCACAGAAACCATTGAGTAAAGTTCTCCACTCCACCATCCACCACCGCATTTACTCACAAAGGTCTTCTCTCAAACTGGAGGAATTCCAGCTATGGTGTTTCCCAAGAGGTTATTTATTCCCCATCCTTCTTTCTGCCCTACACTTGGCAATAGCTCTCCAGTTTTTTTCTCAGAAGAGAGTCTATGAGCCATACAAAAACACCCTGGAGCCGCTCCACAGGAGCATTACAATTACTTATCAGGTATCCGCTAAGAACTGTTTGGCATAATTCAGCATAACAGTAGATAAAAATGACCCTAAGTAGATTAAAATTAAAAAAAAAAAAAAAAAAAGTAAGGTAGTATTTAGGGACAAATTCGAAGTTTGATATGCTTGTGTGCAATTCCATCCCACATCAATGGAGTCCTTTAAGCGTGAACACATTCCCTTACGTGATGTCCAAACTATGCCCAGTCCTGTTCTTGAGGCAAATGGTTTTACATGACAGCAGTTGAGACAAGCTGGCAGCACTCAGTGGCAGCCAACAAATCACTTGCACAAGTAGTGTGCAGGGGTAGCTTTGACACATGTACAAAGTGGTTATGTTGTCTGGAGGGATACAGTTCCTTGCACATGCAGACACAAAATCTACAGTAACTACCATCAGATATGTGTAAAATATATGATTACCTGCAGCAAGGTGTATTTTGCACCTTTAGTCATTTTGTTTTTTGACTGATGCAGTCATCTTGGATGCCCTTCACACACAGAAAGGAGAGATGGCAGCATGTGGAATGGCGCCCAGTTTCCCAACATGGGTATCTAAATCAAGTCAAGTGGTTCAACTTAGGGTCTCATTTCTCTTCAGTGATGCAGTCAGCACTCAGATCAACCAACTCTAATTTTTCTGTGCAAGTTTAGGCAGAACAAATCCCACTACCTAAGTAACACTTTTCTTTCCTTTTTTCTTTCAAGACCCCTAAAAGGGCAGCAGTGACAGAGCCTGGATGACATACTAGAAGCACTTACTGTCACTGTGATCTACCATGCTGATCAAGGGGGTAAAATTCAAAGTTTACAATCCTCTGTGACAGGTTTTGTCATGATCCACTTTTCCAAATCTTTGCATTGTCAGATGCCTATTGCTTTGTTGTGGTAGTGACATAAAACTTTTGATCACACCATTTCCAATTGGACTATTGTTAGTTTTCCCTCCAGTTTTTCCCCCTCTTCTCCCAGGTCATGCAAGACAGGATACCCTAATCATCCTATTTTCTTAAGTCTTTCTTTTCCAGTACTTAAAGAGTTCAGGAGCATCTAGCTTGAGTTGTAAGGCAAGGAAGATTAAATCAAATCAAGTCAGCTTTCATCTAATAAAAATCCACGGGCTTGAGCTCATGCAATGGATATAAGTGACCACTATGGCCAGGGCATAGATGTGCACACCCAAGGGAAGATGATCTGTCATTCTTGACCTTAATAATCTGCTGCCAACACATAGTTTTTGTTACCGGAAAAAACATCTCAACCAGCGAAAACTCAGGTGAGTCCCTCACAAGGCAGTGTGCAGCAGTAGCTGTTATATCCCCATGACCCATTAGGCAAGTGTTTTTTTTTAAGTGCTAATAAAATGATTGCAATAAACCATTACTCAGATGTATTAAAGCGACTCTCCCAGGAGTTGAGGTCGATGCACCCATTAACCAAGTTAATGGAAAACAGCCCTTTAATTTCATCTTACTGGCTCAAACAGATCTAATGGCTTTCACAGCCAACAGGAAAGCTTCTCACTCCTCTTTCCTCATGAGCAGATCCAACTCAGTGTACTGCAGAAAACTAATAGGAACATGCTATGCTCTGCAGGATCAGTGAGTTGAACTGGTTCAGGGATGAAGGGGCTGGCACGCAGGCTCCAGGGGTTGAAAAAAGGGAGGAGACAGCCAGAAGCAGGTTGCTGGATATTACTTCGTACTCAGAAAAATTCAAACTCCCTGTGTCCAGGCTGTGTCTGAGATGTCCATGTGGCTTTTCCACCCATGGTGACAAACATCCTGCCTTCTCCCTGGCAGAGAAGCCCTGGAGTTAGTGGAGCTGGTAGGACAGGACGTTGGAGGACACAGATGTGCTGGAAGAGCTAATGAAATACTAAGGGTTAGCAGTCTCACAGGCACATCCTGATCAAAACAGCTCTGAAAATGAACTCAGGAGAAGGATAGCACAGCAACCAGGTTCCCTCCTTCTCCAGCCCTCTTTCCTTTGTTGGTGCTCTTTCATGCCTTCAGGCTCAACACAAAAGACCTGGATGAATTTGCTCTTGGATTTCAGACTGGCTGATGTCTAAATCAAGACAGGAAAGTTTTGTTGGGATAGTTCAGAAGGACTACTACTACCTGAGCTGCAACTTTACTCTTCAGACAGAATAAGTAAGTAAATAAATAAATAAATAAACAAATAAAAGAAACAAAACAAGGATTAGGTGTAAACCTAACCATCCCAAGTGTGTGGGAAGGGCTGTTGAGCCCCTGCTGCCCTCCGGTGGACAGCGAAGGCGTCGTAAGGGTAGTCAGGCCCCGGGGATAAAGTAGGGGAAGTAATCCTGAGCTACTGATAGAAGAGTTTAAGCATCAGGTGTGTGGACACCTCTATTCATATCAGAGTGGAACTAAAACCCGTGACTCTGCCACAGTCTTTCCAAGGAGGTGATAGATGACCATCGCTTTACAGCCAACTCAAAAACCACTCCACACCTACTTCCCTGTAGCTTGGTGCAAGGCAGGGTGAAGGGACTGCAAAGGCCAACTGTGGCTTCTTGCTGCCTGTCACAAGAAATACGACCCAGCTGGGTAGATCTGTAGACAGATCTGCTTGCAGTGTGCATGGACCTTCCTCAACCTTAAGGCCCATACATCCAGGCGACCTTCAAAAGCCACAGGAGCAGTGCAAGGAGAAACATTTGTGCCTTTCGTCCAGCACTTCTTGAACAAATAGGTGGGTAATGACTTAGAGGTTGCAAAAGAGGGGAGAAATATCATATTCCACAGCCTGTCTGGGCCTACCATCTCTACCTAGCAGACAACCCTGGTAGAAACAAAAGGCAGATTCAGATGGTCTGTAATGTTACAGCTCCCTCTGCACCAACAAGTGCTGTCTCAGAGCCAAGTGAGCCAGCAGGACTGGGGAGATAAGAGGAACTGAGGGAAGCTATACCTTAAGTACACAACTGGCCAAACAACACTGTAAAGAGCTCAGTGCATAAAAAGACACTGAGCAACCTAAAGCAGGGGGGGTTGGGCATTAGTGAAGAAACTTGTTATTTGGTTTATTCCTTCCCCATGCGTAATGAAGCAAGAACACATTCTGATATCCCTAATGTCCATCAGATAAGGAAGCCATAGCTCTCAGAAGCACCTGGGCTTCAGTCAGTGTTGGGCATTGCTGGAGAAAGCTGTGTCCCACCAGGGCAAGTTGTAGTGCCTGAGCTCTCATCTCTGTGGGAAGGAGAAACCTCCCTGCTCCTGCACTGTGGCAGCAAGGGTACAGTTTGGGATGGTTAACCAACAGCTCTGAGCTCTTCTGGTGGAAGAGATGGTGGAGAACAGCAACACTGCCAGCAGTTAGATGAGGTTCCCCTTGCCTTGATCATACCATCCACCATACTAATTTGGTTTCTGTGGTTTGCAGCACACTCATACTCTAAAAAGTTCCCACCTGGCCACAGAGGCAGGACAACCTGGCTGAAAAGCAATTAGGAATTGTTTTGTTCCTTCCTCGTGCCTCAACAGCAGTGAATCATAGTTAGTCTGACTTGGAAATCAGTTACAACAGCAAATTACTTCTCCTGCAAACGTTAAAACTGATCAGGGACAGCTTTGGTATTTGCAGCCAGCAGACCAAGGCAAACAGTCCGAACCTTTAAGGAAAGCACCGAGACCTGCCAGTGGAAATCTCGCTTTAGTGAGTTGCTACAGCAATAACACAAACAGCAAGTGAGTCGGAAAATACCTTCGGTGTTTGCATTGCTTAACTGTTGCCAGCAAGAGGTGCTTCTGACAGGGATATAAAATTCAAACCTAACATATCAGGAAGTATATGTTGGGGGGAGGAGGCAGGGGAACGTCATCTTCACTATCAAAGGAAACAGAAGCAGTGCTAAAGTCTTGTAAGAATAGGGTCAGCAGCAACAGAGTGCAGCTCCATTGTGCAAGTCACACAGCAAAGCCAAACAGCACCTCAAGAGCAACTCACCTTCGTGCTCTTCAAAGTTTGGCTGCTTAATTGTTTTCCTTATCTTAAGCAAAAAAGGCATTATTTTCTCTTAGGCAATGTTCTGCTGCCTTTATAACTCTTACCAGCAGGTAACAACTGTGGGGTTCTGAAACGGTTTTGCTCTAGAAGAGCTTTAGAGAGCTTCCATGATGCAAGTGAGGGGGAGGAGGGAAGAAGCTGAAGCCATTCTAATATCCACGGCAGGACAAGTTCTCCATTACACAGTGCAATCTTAAGTAAGCTGCAAACTTTAAACACTGGGCTCAGGAAGTTGACTTTGGTGTGAATGGTGCCAAGCCTTAAATCCATTCCCAGTGTTGCCCAGTTCTAGAGAAATTCATAAGCAGCCAGCACCACCTCCCACAGAAACAGCTTCATGGATTCCATTCTCTGAAGCCCACAAGAGATGCTTGCTGGCCTTAGGTGCATAAAGGTGAATAAATTCACTCTCAGCCCAGCTTGCTGGGACTTCTGCAGGTTTCAAGTGTCCGTTTTCCCTCCAGGCAGGATCAGGGTCTCTGTCCTGGGATTTTCTGACCGAATCCATTAACAAAGACCTCTGATAAGGAAAAAAGTCAACTTCAAGACCTTTGCTACTGCCTTCAGTGCAGTTGATGAAATAAAAGGATGCGGATGATAGGGAGCAATTGAAAAAAATACTATATTTATTTTAACTTTTAATAAAGTAAGTGGCTCCTTATTAGCAGAAGAACATTCTGTGACAGCTGCAAGGGACCCACTTTCATCTCTGTATTCCATGCTAGCAGCTAGGCAGAGTTCAACATGCCTGGGACTTCCCAGTTCTCCCACTGCATCTGCTCCCACACAGCACACAGCTCCCACTGCAGAAGAGCTGCAGAGAACCCAGATCACTTTGGGACAGAGTTGAGAGTGACAACAAAAGTAGCATTTTCTTTGGTCCCAGGCTCAGGGAGTCCTGTGCAAGGTTACTAACTGCTTTTGCACACACGTGAACGTGAGCGTGCTGCTCCCTGAGGCTGACGGTGCCCACTGTTATTTTGGATCCTGGATAAGAGGTGGGACCAAATGTTTCCTGGGGCTCTGAGCACACCCTTACTCCTCTCTGCCCCAAAGCAGCAAGACTGTAGGGGAAAGTTGTGTCAGCAGAAAGAATATCTTGTTTTTTAACCATCCTTTTGAAAGCTCACACAGCTGAATATGTGCCTCATTTCTCCAAGAGAACTAACCTGGCTAGCAGGAGACATTATTCTTCCCCCTAAGCACTACCTTGGTTCTATCCCATAACTCAATGCAGAGATTTTCTGTTGGTTTCATTCCTATCAGGTTCTTATCACTTTTATCCCAAGTTATTTTTTCCCAGGGAAACCAACAGGACGCATCTTAAAAATCATCAGAGCTGGGTCATTCCAGAGATAAAGGCAATGCACTCTCTGCAGAGTTGCTTTCTTTTAGGAGTGGTAGCATTTTACAGTGATGTTTATACCCCCATGCAAGACTCAACAATCCATAAGCAAACACAAGACAGTGTGTCAGACCCCCAGGAGCCTTCATCAGCCTTCCTCTGCTCTCCCCAGACCACCAGTTACAGAGAGGCATAAACCCACAATCACTCTGCCACATGGGTTTCCACTGCTTCAGATGAAGCTTCAGCTACAGATGGCTACCACCAAATGACTTGGCATTGCACAGTCCTTCTTGTTTGGATGCCCAACACGAGATATCTCCATCACAGCATTGCTACACTGGTGTGTGATCCCCATCTTTCACTGCTGTCCTACCTGCTCAAATCAGCCTTCAGCCTCAAAGATATCCACCCCACTTCGTCCCTTGCATCCCATCCCTTTGTAAACCCAGCACTAAATCGGGCAGCAGAGTTTTGTTGCAGCCATTGCTTACAAAATGACATGTTTTGTAGCAGGAGTGACAGTGTTGCGCTGCCATGCAGGCGGGATCAGCTGCCAGCATGGGCTGTCCTGGAAGCATGCAGCCGTGCTGATAAGACCCTGGAGGACCTGCAGCAGGCAGCAAAAATTATGCTGAAACAGTTTAAATTCTGTCTGGTTTTTCTTCACAGGATACACAAAGAAAACAAAGCAAGGAAACATTTTTCACTGCCTGGATGATAACACTTGAACTATTTCAGTACCAAGTAAATACTCCAGGGCAGAGTGGGAAAGGAAGTTTTGCATGATCTCTAGCAAAACACTTGCTCAGATGCTGAGTCTTTGCTGCCTGCAACACACAGACACACTACAGTCCCCCAGCACCTGCTGAGCAATGTGAACCCCGCTCCTTGACAGCAGCCCTGAAGCTCACCATACAGCACACGGTTTTCTCCTATGGATAACGGCTGTCCCAACAGACAGGTTGCAAAGGAGTTGGGCTCATCCACATGCAGTTCCCAGGAGAAGCACAGTACCAGGACTGTCACATTCCCTGTATCAGGAAGATGTCCCCACACCAGGACGACATCCCCATGCCCCAGTGCGGACTCACCACCAGGATCAGCGTCCCCAGGCACTCAGCCAGTGCTTGCCGCACCAGTTTATTTCGGATCCTCAGATGCTCCTCGATGGTAGCAAGCACGTCCTTTTGCCTCCCCATCGCAGCAGATGTGTCTTCCCAGAGGTGTCAGAAACCACCAGCAGCTGACAAAGTCTCAGCAAGGTTTCTTCTCCAGCGGAGCTGCCCTTGCTTATAAATAAGTTTGCGGTGCCTGACACACCCTCCCCCCCAGTGACCACACCCCTTCCACACTTTTCAAAACCCTTTTTTCCTCCTCCTTTTCAGCATGAGATGGACTGGGCTGTTTTCTTCTTTGTCCTTATTGCCCATATAGGTGAGCAAAAGGCTTTCAGAAGGAGGAATTAAACGTGGCAGAGATGTCCCACCCAAACCCAAATCCCACCGATTGTGTGGGGCCACGTCTGCCTCTCCCCAGCCCCAGCCAAGGTACAAAAAGCCAAACCTGTGGACCAAATGACATCTTTACCCATCTGTGCTACCGCAGTACCCAGCTTTCAGCCTGCTTTCCCTCCCTCACCCACAGCCCTACAGCAGAGGCACTGCTGCCCACCAGCTGGATGAGACTGTCTGGATGAGAAGCTGTACCCGTCTGTGGCACTGGGGCTGCTGGCAGGATGCATGCCACTTGTGGCATCTGGTTTCTGTTAAGACAGCCGTAAAAATTCCCCAGGCTTGACGCAGTGCAGTGGGTGAATGTGCAGGACGGAGGGGACCCCCTTCCCAGATTTGTTCCCTGACTCCTCTGCAAAACCACAGATTCCCTGCTTTTCCTCTTCCCCTTGTTTAACCACTAGCTTTCCCACTGGAAAAACAGAGTGGTGATGAATGAGTTCTTATTCCCCACAGGATCCACAGCCAGTCCTAGGAGTCAAGTGAGGAACGCAGTTAGCAATAATGCGCGAGGAATCAAATGTAGAGAAACATTCAGGTCCAAACACAACCGCAGGGATAGGAAACATCCCTCATTGCTTTGGGCTTAGGTCTGGTTTGCTTTAACCAATGTCAGTGAGGTCCTCTGAACTGCAGCTGCAAGGGGTTTGCAAACCAGAACCGAGGAAAGCAACTTCTCCTTTCTCTCCTCTTTTCCTTTCTCCATCCCACTGTGCCTCACCCAAGTGATAGAGGACCCACTGCCCCACTTCATCCTGCACTTCTCACCTCCTTTATACTCCCCTCTGTGCTTTAAATGCTGATTTCATTTTGAAGACACCACAGCCAGAAATGAAGCTGTGGTGTCTTTTGTTTTCCGTCTTGGCAGTTCCTAAGCTAAGATCTGTGGCATTTTTGCCATTTGTTGAACTGCCAATGGGGAGACAGTGTGGTGTAGGTTTATGGCAATTTATTTAGATCAGGTCCTGGATCGTATTCCTTACCCCATGGCAGGGGCAGGGCCACCATGCTGGGTGCAAGCAGTAAGACCAGAGAGAGCTCATGAATTAAGGACAGGGACATGGAGATGTGATGCTCTCCAGATAAGCAGAAACACGCTTCCATGCCTTGAAGCATCTGATCCTTACTGGCTGCAAGTCATTTTCAAAGGTACAGAAATCTCATCACGACTGGTGAGGGAGAGGATATGTCTGGACTTCCAGAGCGATGACAGAAGATAGTGTTAACACCAGCATCAAAGTTGGTGCTTGGAAAAGTCTAGACAGACAAGAGCCTGAGGAGCTGGGATGGGGTGGGCACTCCAACACCAGCTCTGTGCCTGACTCACCGCCTGACCCTGAGCAAATCCCGTACATTTCCACACCTCAGCTTCTCCATCTGTACATTGGAGAGAGTAGCATTGGATTCCCTTCCCAGGGCGTTGTGGGCATGACTCACCATAGCCCAGCATCCGACAACTTAAAATGAGCCATAGAGACTTATGCAATTGCTTTCTCAAGAGCCAGGTTATTAACTGGGAGCTTGAGGAAGGGACAGTGGTGCAATGCTGGGGAAGTGGAAGCTCTTTTCATAAGCAATAATTAATTAAAGTGTGGATAAGGCCTGAAAGATGACAATTCTGGAGATTCTCTATGCCAAGGCAGCAGCTTCCCTGCTACAACAGGACAGCTGGACTCCAGGGGCACAAGATCCAAGCACAAAACAACATAAGAAGTGCTTTGGCAGCAACTTATTTTTTTTTAAACCCATCTTGCTTGGTGACTGTTGGCAATCCAAACTCTCAAGAGATGGGGTTGGAACTACATGGTCTTTAAGGTCCCTGTTAGACTAAGCCACTTCATGATTCTCTGATAAGGTGCTGGCACACGTCTGTGGATCAGCTGAAGTAAACAAAGAAGGATTTAGGAGTAAGACTGATGGCATGGCAGATCTGAGAGATGTAGCCATCCCCTAGTGCTGTGCACAGTAATATGTCCACATCAGTATTGCCTTGCATGAACATTAAAGACATCCAATTTCACAGTGCAGAGGTCTGATAAAAAAGTAAATGTCCAAAACTTTGTCACATCTGCTCATGCCAGAACTCCTGGTGGCATTGCCAAATCCTCTGAAGGCCTAGCAAGGGTTTTCCATAGTCAATAAGGTCATTATTCAAGCACCAAGTGAACTAGAGTGAAACACCCTTACTACTCCATAACATGTCAAAAGTCAAGGGACTGAGAGAGCAATATAATGCTTTAATTTATGAAAAATGATGATTATCCAGGGGAAAGCTCAAAAAGAAAAAGGAAACTCATCCCAGCAGGGGAATCAGTGATAACATTCTGTTTAGTTCACTACGTAAATCTCAGTCTTCTATTCCTATATTTTCTAGGGCACAAAATTATGGGAGCAGCTACAGACAAAGCAAGGTCTGAACTCATGCCTTCTGCTGCAGTGCAGAAGAAAACTTGTCTGTAATGTTTGTCACTTTCTCACTCCCTTGCTTTCTTGCCGAGCCTTGCAATGTGCCATGAGACACCCTCTGTGCTCAGGCTGTTATATCTAGGCATGATCCAAAACCAACACTCAAGTCCCAGATTTGCTGTTTGTATTTTGCTTGGCTTCTTCCCTCATGACTCTGCTCCAGTGGAGACACACAGGTGAAATTTTAAAGGAAGAACTCGATCCTTAGCTGCTTCCCTTTGGCTGTTTTCCTACTGGCTTTAGTGACACAGAATAAACTCAGACTTGTAAACTCTTTGGCTTCTGCAAAGCACTGAATCAGCCTCTAGCAGTGTAATTTTCTTATTAAAAATCAAGTTTAACAGAGTAACCCAACTTTTCCTTAACCAACTGAATGGACAAGCTTGGGTTCCACATCTTCTCCAAGCCAAATTCATCCACCTATTCCAGGATGTGTGGTGCAATTCAATGAGGAGAAAAGCATGAATCACACAAATCTGCAATGAGTCAGTCATTGTACTGGTGCCTGGGTCACCTGGTGCAAAAGCCATTATGCCATGAGAGGTCACTGGGTCAAAGTGTGACAGGATTCAGTTCTTGTGAAATCTGCCTTTGGAAGACACCTCTGACCACCTCCTTCCATGATCTACCTGACAACAGTATGGTGACTTGTTCAGAAGATTTCATTAAAAATAAAAATTACAGCTTGCCTAGCAAGGCAGGGTAGGAAGTGAGTGAGTAGGAAGTTTGTAAGCCTTATAAGAGATTCTAGCTGGAGGGCTGAGTGCAGTGGTTTCAACATCCCGCCTTCAAACTCCAGGTTTGCAGAGCCAGGTATTTGTTTCATGTCTGTGTCTACACAGCACTCCCTCATGAGTTAGAAACTAGAGAAATTCCTCCAGGAAACAGTCCACAGAGCTGAGAGTTGTCAATGGCATCTGTGTTCAGAGAAATTTAAGGTGAAACTGCAATTCTAATTTAGATTCCGTAAACATGTAGGGGAGGCATGAAAGTTGGAAGATTGGGCTTGGGCTTTGAATTGTGATTCAACAGTGAGAAAAATACTTAAAATTTGTGAAGAAGTTTTCTTGAAGTCCAGTGCTTAGGACCAAGTGGAGCAAAATGTGACCTTGAACTGAGTCTGTGCACATCATATCATTCAGAAAATTTCCATGGGATTGAATCCCCCAGAGTTACTTGGAGGAACATAGCCTGTTGCCACTGGCAGTTCCTTGTCATGTCTGATTTAACTCTCATCACAAAGCTGGTACCAATTTACAAGGAATAAACAATTTTTCATGACAAGTTGTTCCCATAGACAAGCCAGAGTAGGCAGCTGCATACCAGAAGATCTACTGTACTTTGGAAAAGCACCAGTTGCTCCAGAAGAAAGCTTTTTAATAACACATCTAAAAGGAAAGCTATTACAAACAGCTCTCCCAAAGCACCTTCTCCCATACGCTACTCTGCATAGACAGTCATTCTTCTGAGAGCTGCAGAGCCAGCCCTGACTTGGAGACACTGCTGTTGCTTAGCACCACAGCAGGAGAGTTCAAAGACCTTGAAGGAAGAAGACACAAAAACGGGTTGAAACCCAGGCAGCCCCAAGCATGAGTCAAGGGCAGTGACAAGAACTTTCCCTACTAGGTGAGGAAGTGCACAGGAATGAGGAATGTGACTGCTTTTCCACCTAACCACAGGTAGCCCCAGCACATACAGCCCTGCAGAGAGAAATGATTGTTTTGAAAGCACAGTACACCTGGATGTCACTTTAGACATCCATTCCATGTGCGCACTTGAGAAGCATCTATTTCTCTTTATTGACTATAAAGGAAACCTAAAACAACTAGGCCAGGTGGAGACAGATATGTATAGTCAGCGTAACCTAGACTGGTGTCTCTGAGTAGGTGCAGACCTGCTAAAAGCAAGGTATCTGTACCACAGGTGGGACAGATATTTGCAATAGGAACAGGGAAGTCTCAGCACTGTTCCACCATGCACAGAAGGAGCTCCCCCTGTGCTACCACTTGTTTATCAAAGCACCCATGCAAAGAAAGACAAACTGAAAGTGGAGGAGGTGCCAGAAGGTGAAAGGAGTCTCTCTGTCTCCCTTTGGGCTACAAGTGCTCAAATAAGGAAATGCAGCAAACCCAAGGCCAAGACATACCACTGTTATTAAGTACATGGGGAGGCAAAAGAATTTGTTGTGTTGGCACAAGTGAAACTACGGATAAACTAGCCATGGATAATTTTAGGCTGGAGAGTAGAAAGCGTAAAGAGCATGGCTGCCCTGTTGATATTTTCCATTCCTGGGAAGGTATGTTCCTTTTCCAGGAAATGCAAGGGCAGAAAGTACCAGCAGGTTAAATTAGAAATGGGCTAACTTTCAGACAGGAGGCAGGGGGTACTGTGAAGTATCTAGTACTTCATCCTTCATTTCAGTGCCCTGATACAATTCTACATCCTTTGGTCTTGCTTGCTCTCATATTGTTCCAGAAAGGAAATTCCTGCTATCTTTCACCTTCAGAGGAGAGAATCGATGTAAAAGGATTATTGGAGAGACTACACTCTCTGTCTCTTATTACCTCAGGGCTGCCAGAGACTTTAACCACCTATTCACTTGGATGCTCCCTAAATCCACTTCTGTAAATGCAAAGTATCTTGCTTACGTTTGTTGCAAGCGAGAACAGACCTTGCTGTCCTCACCGGGACTTTCATTCTTTCAGCTGGCTTTGCATCATCCTGAATCCTGGGGTAATAGCCATACTGTCCTCTTTTATTTTTCCCCTGGTTAGTTTAAGTATTAAACATCACCCTTAACCAAGCAGGCATTAAGGAACTGCATTGTAATGGGCATTGCTGAGATTCCATAATGCAACAGGGATTTGGCAAGGACAAGCCACCTGGGAGGCTTGCCTGCAGCTGTGGAGATAACAGGGCTGTAAACAGGAGGGCCTCCTCCTGTCGGTGCAGGACCTGAAGTCTGAAGAGACCCAAGCAACCACTTCCCAGTTCTCCAGGAAAGCCCCTTTCTAAAGAAAGGGAGAATATCCTCTAGTGATGTATCCAGTATTGAAAAACACTAGCAGTCATGGGACATGGGGTGGTTTGAGGCCATTGCTTTTATACTGGATCTGGACACTCCAGAAAAGGTTTGATAGGGAAAAGTGAAGGACTTTAATGGTGTTAGGATGAGAGGCACTGTCTTCCCCTGCCTGCTCTTGGATTGAGTTATAGTGGGGCTTGACTGGCCCTACCACATACCTGGAATATCCAGGGATGAAGAATCAATATTTCCTTAGGAAATATGTCTTTGACACTGTTTCCTGTCCTGCCCAGAAGGAGGAAAAAACAAGGCTTTACACACTTAGAACTTTAAGAAAAGTCTGTAATGACAGAGAAGGGTACAGGAAAAACTCAGAATTTCAGTTCTGAACCAGTCTTAAATATGACTAATTCTGTGCCCAGAATTCTGTGCCCATGTCCAATAGTTCTTGTATGGGTACACACGGATCCAAGTCCTACACTGCCTGTTGACACAAGACACAGGTGTGCTGAGACAGCCAGCACCAGGACCACAGGAGCCCCAGTGCTCCCCCAGAGCAGGACAGGAGTGTGGGTCCAGAAACTAGCAGATATCAGCCAGTCAGTCACTGGTGCATTTGTAGCCAATGTTTGGTAGCTGCTCCCAAGTACAATCATGTCTTCCTATGATAAGAAAAACCTTTTTCCCATGGCTTTTCTGTCTGCTAGTGCCTGGTAAGGACACGATGAGCCCTGAAAGTAGGCTCAGGAGGAACAAGCATTGATGCACTGAAGGTATGAGCAAGGGGTTCTCTCCTCCCACCCACAGAGAGATTTTGCATCCCTCAGAGGGAACAGCTTCCATTGTCCTTTCAGCTTCAAGCTCCCCATCTCCAGCCCTCCCAGCAAACCCCAGCGGCAGAGTCCTGTCCCTGTGCAGGCACTCTCCACTGTGAGAGCATCTCTCCCGCTTTCCCTGTTAACACACTCTTCAGTACACATGTTCTTCATCTCCAGGCTTGGGGTATCAAATCCCACAGGACCTACTGGGAGGCACAGATGATGAGTCTTCATTGTCCACCACCCATTTCCCAAGCCTGCCACTCAGACATCACACCTACCCCCTCCTGCTATCACATCCTGCAGGAAGCCCACAGACACCTGAATCAGACTCAAGTTAAGCAACTGGAGTAAGCAAATTGGATACCTATTACTGAGCAGTGAGATAAGATCATTTACACTCATCCTGCTTGTGGTTTGGGGCGTATCTGTTGCATGAACCTGGATGGAGCATCAGCTCAGCCTTGCAAAATCCTCACTGAAATGCACCAACCCAAGCTACGCACATGTTCTCCCACCCTTCCCACTATGAATACACTTAGCTGGCAGAAATGATGATGCAGGGAGGGATGCTCCAAGTCCCAGGAGGACCTGGCTAACTGAGCTCAGCAATGGTGAGGACAGGTTGGAGAGACTGAGAAAACATGGTGGGACACTCCAGCATGGACCATTAGGGGAAAAAAATATAAATTAATGAAAATGTGTCAGTCATTCGTGGGAGGTTTCCTGAGGGGATGTGCCAGGAGGGCCTGGTCCCAACCGCTGCCAGAGAAATCATGAGAAATATGAACTCAAGGCTGTTATTAACCTATTTAGAAAACTTCTTCCCTTGCTTCTCCTCCAGGGTGGCAAAGGTGTTTATGAGTGGGAGGAAAAACATCAGCTTTCCTCAGGTAGGGCTTGCCACCCCAGTACATCTGAGACCTTCAAGAGCCAGGAACTCTGCCATGTGTTACCTCTGATGCACTGTGGGCACAGCATCCAGACATAAGTGTGGAGGCTGTGGTCACCAGGCATCTGTGCACAAGTTCTCTAGAGCCAGCACATGTGGAGAGCCAGAAAACACCATTGGGATTTCATTTCAAACTTGTGGGATCTCAGTAGCCCACAAAGGATGTGGACCCAGGGCAGGTGGGAGAACCTAGCTGCTGCAGAGGGAATTACCTTAGAGCTGGCGGTGCCTGCTCCTGGGGGGATACATCTCCTCTTGGGACTCCAGCCCTTCCCTGTAATGCCTTGTGTTGTCCCCAGGAGCAGTTGTGACTGAGTTTTGCAGATGGCTCCTTCCCATGCTACCCATGCTAGAGAATCAAAGTACCCCTCAGCCAGATGCAGCTTTCAGAAACAAACCATGTGGGGGATAACAGGCCTGCATCCCTGGGGAGTCACCATGCTTTATGTCAATGGGATGTGCAGATGTACACTTTGGTTAAACAAGATAAGATTACTTCTAGCTGGACTACAGCAAGCCCTGCTGAGGGCAGCCTGGGAACTGGAGATGATTGCTGGTAATTCTTCTGGAGGTCCCTTATCTAGGAATGAATTAATCTTTACTCACTGAAATTGAGCTTCTTCAGCGGTCAGGGAAGCGAGCTGCTCCCTTGACACCTGAGTGCTTTCTGCTCTTTGCCATTTACTGTAAGGTGCTTCAGAGATGTTTCTGGAATGTGCAGTGCCCTGGGGATGACTCTAGGCCATGAAACTCTAAACCAGCTCCTGGACCTCCGTGGTAAGAGATGTCATCTGTCTATATTACCTCCAGCTGCTGGAGCTGTTGAACTCAGGTTGCTTCTCTGTCTTTCATCACTGTTGTTTTTGCACTTGTTAAACAGGCAACTTTCCATCCCTGTTTCTAGGACAGCGCATCATTCAATGGATGTGCTTCGAACTATCACCTTAAGATTATTATTAGCTTATCTAACAAGAAATGGAGGACTAAATCCTCTGTTGTGTGTCAGTGGGAGCATCTTCAGCTTTCAGGAGCAAAGCATTTGATCTGTAAGATTTGGCTACCTTTGGTCCTGGGCTACTTCTCTGCTTGTACTCAGGACCATTAGCCTGGGAGTGACACTCCAGATGTTGTAAGGCATTTTAATCTCTGTTTTAGCACTGTAAGAGCCCTGGTCACTCTCTGGGTATACTTTAGATAGTTCACAGAATCACAAAATGGATAAGGGTGGAAGGGACTGCTGGAGATCATCTGCCCCAACCCCTTCCTCAGGCAGGGCCACCTTGAACAGCTTGCCCAGGACTTTGTCCAGAGGACTTTTGAAAATCTCCAGGAGGCTGCTTCCATTCATGTGAAGATGGAGGAAAGCAAATATATTTTGTGTACACCAAAGCTGAGTTTCACTAGCTACAGATTTCAGCTACAGCTGAGTTCAAAGAGCCCTCCCTAGAAGTCTGTATGGATATTTGATACTCTTCTTAGCGTATGGATTAAAAAAAAAATTCTTAATGGTCTGTTTCTGCATCCCCATGTCCTGTCAGGAGTTCCAGCGTCACCAGTTTGTAATTGCAAGAGCTGGACAGTCTGCACAGAACCCACGGGATCTGGCCAGCTCTTGGAGGTCCATGGCAGGGAAAATGTTGTGCTTACAATGTCTGAACTCCTCACTGATGTAGTTCGTCCGCCTACTTGCAGGGGGATTGCTGGAGAGCATGGAGAGGAGGGGAAGGGAACCTCACATGATGGCAGATCAACAAGACTGGAACAGAAGTATCTGCACCCAGCTCTGATGAGTGTAGGGCAGTGGGGTCTGGGTTTTCATGTATTTTTTTTTTTTAAGGATGTTGAAAAATTATAGGACAGTGAAGACAGGTCCAGGAAAACCACCTGAGAGCTAAAGGAAATACTTTTTGCAGTAAGAAGCTCAGAGAGTCCAGCATGGTCAGCCTGTCAGAGAGAAGATGGAGAGGTAGCTTGATTACAGAGCACAAATACCACTGCAGGGAGAAAAATACAAGGTCTTTAATTTCCAGGAGAAAGACCTGTCAAACCAAACAACTTTTAGCCTTCAGCCAGACGAATACAAACAAGAAGCCCCAGCACGAGGGATTTGCACTTCCCTGGAGCAGTGCTGCAGGCAGGTGGGCACAGCAGTGGAGTGTCTCTTGGAGAGAAGGAAGGACATGGCTCAAAGTGCTGGAAGACTTCCTTGCTTGCAAATAGACTGCAGGGGGTGTTCCTCCAGAACATGCTTCATCACATCCCCCTTCAAAAGGAGCATTCACTCCATTGGAAAGAGAGACGCAAGCAGAAGTGATTTGCTAGCCTGGGGCTTAGCTGGGCTGCTCCTTCCCTTTTGCAGCAATAGTCATGTTGTGTGGCATCCTGGAGCTTCAGGGATGTGGAGCCAAGCCAGAATAATTAATTGCACAACACCTTTATGACTGGGAAACCTGCCTCCCCTCCCTTACCTAACGGCAGCGCCTGCAGCGAGTCATCTCTTGCTGACTGCAGAGTTGCATGATGCAGAGCAGCCTTGGAGCCACAGGACAGGCATTGCCCCAGCACGGGGCCTGGACACCTCAGTCCTCCCACCTAAAAGTCAGGAAGCATTTGCAGGGCCATGCCTCAAGATGGGAGACATTTCTCTGCTCCCACAAACAGAATGAGGAATGTATCTAAACACCCTGCCCAAGCCCAATACAAGAATTTCAACTAACCCAGCAGGTCTAGCTGATATTTCACTTTATTCCCTTCTTTTGAGCTCTTGCATCTCTCCCTCATCTTCTCTCTTCTTGTCATGCATGTGCTGACAGACGTGGCCAGACCCATGTCTGAATGCATGTGTCCTTGCACACCAGCCATGGACCAAGCACATTCTGGGAAAATGGGCTGGCAGTGTTTTCACATGTGAAGCATGCTGCCAGCATAGCCTGTTGTTCTGCTCCCCAGCTTGCCTACAGCATTGCCAAACAGGCACTGCTGTGGGTTGAGTGATTTCTGTCTTGTTTGTTTGCCTAAAGCACATATACACACCTCTAGCTGCCAAGGCATTTTCAAGTACTTCCAGAAGTCAACTAGTAACAAACACACTTGTTTTCCCATCTTAAAAACATACTTGTAAAACTCTGCAAAAGTGTCTGTCTTGGATTTTGGACTCAAAATTTTATCTCTGGGAGCAAGGCATGTAGGTAAGTGCTTTTGCCCACTGATGTGTGGTCCAGGTGCATCTCTCATGTCCTCAGCAGTGACTTGAATGTTCTTTAGCAACAAGAATCTCCTGAAGTTTTTAAATTCCTCCACCTCTTTTCTGAAAATTTCTGCAGTTTTTGGGGAGGACAATCCACTCATCACACCAATCCCAAAGAGAAAATAGACATATTCCCCCAGGAAGCACTGAGAATTGGAAAGGGAGAAGAGAAACAGTTGGAGAGGAATGTGGGTTGGGTGGAGATGGAAGTTGGGATGGGATACCAGGGCAAGCCTCTCTTGGAGAAACCACCTCATGATTTGTCTGAGAGAGGCAGACAAGAGGGCAGTGGGTCCCAGGAGTGGCTGGACCAGGTGGCAGGGGCTGCCAACCCAGAGAGATGTAGGAAAGGGACGGGGAGGCAGATGGGAGGGCTCAAGGAGGGCTGGTATCAGGGACACAGTGTCTGCAACTGGGCCAGGGAAAAGGCATGCATGCAGCTGATAAGGTACCTGGGAGAAACAGCAGAGGGATCAGTTGTGTGCAGAGGCATTTTAAGCCAGAAACAAAATGAGAGCAGAGAGGCTCAGTAGAAAAAGTGTCTGAGTTGAAGGCAAGGAGAGAAGAAAGTCTCAGTGGAAATGCAGCAAAGAGCAGAACACACACCTTTTTTGTGTTTGAGGGACTGAAGGCCTTGAACTGGGCAGGGAAACATGGCAGATGGCAAAAAGAGAGGAACAAATGGGAAGAGATGTTCCAGAATTGAACGAATCCAAGGATACAAGCCTCTATCAAGCACTACAGGCTCTGCTGCTGTACCTGGAGAGACCCAAGTCTCACTCTGTCATCTGCCGTCATAAAAATACTCAAGAAGACTTTTATGCAGTATGTGTTTCAATCTCATTCCATTACAAGACCAGGGCTCCCCACCAACCGGTCATCCTGGGTTCCTGGGAGTCTGCAGGAAGGTGGTGGTGGTGAATCATGAGGACCGAGTAAGCACTGAGTTTTGATCAGTTGGGTGTTGTTAAGCCACAAAGAACTGCTTCAGAAGCACATATTAAAAGAATTTTATTAAGGCTTTAAATTCCAGCCCTCCATTAAAAAGTGCCAGCCTGAGGTTGACTCACAGTTTTGCTGGGCACTCTTTGAGTTCACACATGAAGATACAGTCTCCAACCATTTTTCACTCATTTGGAGTGTGCAGTGATCTTTGCTCAACTTTTGAGCAGGTCTTGCATCTTCTGTTTTCCTCTCTCTGCTCCTTGCTTGTCTATGCACAGCTCAGCCCTGTTCTAAGGCCCATCAGGACCTCAGCACTCCCAGAGCAGTCCCTACCTTTCAACAGGAGCACTTCATTTGGATCCCTTGAATCCTTGGAGCAGGACAATAGGAGGGAGACTTTATTCCCACACCAGCTTGGCACAGAGTAAAATCTTGTAGGTCTCTCACCACATGTTCCCCATGTTACTTTTATCAGAAGACAGTGCTGTATGGTCAAGTTCAGCTGATGCTGTCATCCAGCATTGTACACTAACAGTTAGAATGTGAAGATAAATAAATCTTTCAAATTAAATTCTCTTTGAAGTGTTTGGTCACATAAAGCCATGGAGAGGAAGGTTAACACTTGTAAAGAAAACAGTGCACACCCAAAGCAGATAGGTTCCAAGCCATTCACATTGCTCTAGCTGAGAGCACAGGAGTTCCTGAAGGAGGCAACAAGTCCGCCCAATACCTGGGTACACTCAGATACATAGTGCGGGGACATTCAGCTGTCTCTAATCTTCTCACACCATTGTCATGCAGACCTCCTCTACTCAGGCAAGATGTATAAAAGTAACAAGTCAGTTAGCATTAAAGTCAGCATCAGTTGGCACTGAAGGAAACCAGGACCAAGTTACGGGGGACCAGTATCTGGACTGCTGGTATAAATCCTCCTCGTGGTACTGATTTCAACAGAACCAACACTGGGGTGAGAACAATAGTAGAAGGGAAGCCCACTGTACAGGTAGCCTTAGAGATAACAACAGGGAGACCACATGTTCTGATGGGAATTACAGGGCTTGCAGTGAGCCTGTTCATCTTCTCACCCGAAGAACTTCAAAGGCCTTTCTGAGTGTGTTTACATCACCTTACTCAGTGTCTGAGATAGGGCTACCTCTCTAGAGTAACAGACTTGAATGTGTGAACCACATACTGGACATGTACTGACAACACAGGCTATTAAGCTGGAAATCTGGGGCACAGCTCAAATATCTAAAACTTAGTGTCTCTGAAGTGTCCTGAGCTACTCAAGCCCATTGGCAGATCCAACTGAGATACTTGGGAGAGTCTTGTCCTTCCAGACAGCAGCCAGATGTCATGCAGGACATTGAGGACATCTCAAAGAGCTTTAGACACCTACACTTCTGCAATAGAGTCTAGCCTTAAAAGGAAGAGATCACTGTGTTTTAAATCCTGCACAGTTTGTTGAGTCACATCTTCCTTTGCTCAAAACTTTGATCTGTTTCTGTTCTTTCAGCTAGACTTTGACTCAAGTCATCTGGACGATTTGGTAAATGTTGTAAGATGTCAGACCAGATTCAGCCAAGACCCAGATCCACTCCACTACTCTGTCTCTGCCCGCTGTAACCGTTGCACTGAGAACTTAGTGATTAGCCAAGTACCAAAAGGCAGCAAAAGTAGGAAGAGCCAAGGCAATGGATTGGAACAGCTCTATGGAAGCTGGGCCTCAGTTAACCCCAGAGGGCTCTGTCCTGAACTTCAGGGGACAGTGGGCAGGATTTTGCCCTGAACATTTCATCCCAGTTTTTCCTCTGCTGTCTTCAAATCGGGTCTGCAGCAGGGTTTAAGAGGGACCTTGGGACTGCAAACCTTTCTGACAGGAGTTTGACCTGCCTGGTCCTAATATTCTTTTCTGCCTCAGTTTTACCTTCTGCACCATAAATCCTTATCTACCTCATGTGGGCTATGCATTTATGACTAATTAATGTTTAGAAAGTGCTTCCAGATCTCCAATTCATGCAGCTATACAATTGCAAAATATTAATTCCTGTTTACTTATTATCAAGAAGCCAATAGCAAAACCAGCTCCTTATCTGCTTCAGCCATGACTCAGAAGGAGGATGAATGCTGACAGATGTATAGAGTTCAGATGATCCTCTACAGTAACACATGTGCATTTGTGTGTGGATGTGCATGTGCAAAGGCACCTGACATCTCTGGGCTGAGCCCAAACTGGGCCACACTGATGTAAAAGCCGTGAGCAAACTGAAAATCCACAGAGATGAGCAGAAGTCCATCTTGCCAGAGTTCACTGGGGAAATGTGTGTCAAGCAGTGCGTCATGTGTTTAAAATCGCATCCTTGAGAGATAGACCACATGGCACAGAGAATTACAATAATCAAGGATGTAAGAAATGTTGTGAATGAGTTGTAAACATAAGCTAGTTTTACAGTGTTCTTGGAATCATAGAATCATAGACTGGCTTGGGTTGGAAGGGACCTCAAAGTTCATCAAGTTCCAACCTCCCCACTACTGGTGAGACTAACAATTACTAAATCAGCCACCAGACCAGACTGCCAAGTGCCACATCCAGCCTGGCCTTGAGCAGCTCCAGAGATGGGGCATCCACAACCTCTCTGGGCAGCCTGTACCAGCGCCTCACCATCCTCACAGTGAAAAATTTCCCCCTGAAAGTCTAAATCTCTTTTAGTTTAAAATTGTTTCCCCTTGTCCTATCACTGTCCACCCATGTAAAGAATTGATTTCCCTCCTGTTTATTTACTCCCTTCAAATACTGGAAGGCTGCAATGAGGACTCCCTGCAGCCTCCTCCAGGCTGAATAAGCCCAGCTCCCTCAGCTTGTCTATATGGGAGAGATTCTCCAGCCCTCTGAGCATCTTCACAGCCCTCCTCTGGATTTTCTCCAAAAGCTCCACATCTTTCTTGAGAGCCAGGAGAGAAAGAGGCAGGGACAACAACATCTAGAGATGAAGAAGGTGATAGACAGATAGAGAGGAAAACAAGTTGAATATTTTGTCGTTAGTATGAATTGGCATATTAATGCAGAATGACAGACATAAATTTTGAGCTGAACTTTGAACTGGCTTGTGGTCAGAGGACAGGAGCAGGGAGGGTGTTCCACAGACAAGGACTAAATGGGTGGCATGCTCTGATTAATGAGTGTTTAGGGCTTACAATTTGATAGAGCAAAAGTGACTGAATTTACTGACAAAGAGGCAAATCTAGGCAAGCTCTAGTAGATTTAGGACTCTGAAGAGGGATTCATAGATTCATAGATTCATTAGGTTGGAAAGGACCTACAAGATCATCTAGTCCAACCATCCTCACACCACCATCCCTACCCACTAAGCTACTAAATCAAATCCCTTAGCACCTCATCTAAACGCTTCTTGAACAGCGCTAGGGACGGTGCCTTAACCACCTCCCTTGGCAGGCCATGGGCAGCACTGAGTTAGATGCAGCTCATTGAGGTGGACAGGGTCTAGAGATTCTTGGAGAAAAGCACAGGCTAGGTTTGGGAATTTCATGCCACAGACAGTTAAAAGTTTTATGGTATAAAGGCTTCTAGGGATTATACAGGTACCTTGAAATTAATGTGCAATCTCAGAGGGCCTACTGTATCTCTTTGGTATTCAGTCATCTCTTAACATCTCAAATTGCAGTCTAGCAGTTACACTGATGTGTAAAATTATCTTTCTAATGAGGGCATGAAAGAGCAATCTGGAATCCTGTGGCTGCACCTCCTGCTTGGCCACTTGCAGAGCACCAGGAGCTTCTGAGCTGTGGTGACTTTCTCTGCCATTCTGTTCAGTCCCAGGTGCATATATTATACACAGCCTGGGCAGCTTTCATATGCCCAGGGAAGTGCACAAGGCGCAGACAAATAAACTTCCCTGGAGAGGTTCTTAGGAGAACATAAATGGTTCTAAGCTACAAATAAAGGGTCCATGTGTATAAGCTCGTTTGCTTTCGGGGGGGGGGTTGTTAATATAAGTGACTATAATGTACCAGTCCAAAGGAGTTACACAAGATGGTGCTACTCTGTAATCCAAAAGATGAGACTCCTGACAAGCCATGAAATCAGATGCAGAGCAGGAATATTCAGAAGTCAGTAGTAATGGTCAACAGTGTCCTTCACATATAGAAGTATCAGCAGGTCACAAACTCTTATGGACAAGAGTCCATGGGCCCTCAAGCAGTTTCCAGTCTTCCTTCCAAACCCCAAAACCGAACAGACCTAATCTTAAAAATGTCTTCCTGACAATACCAGATACAGAACAAGGCCAGAAGACATGCTAGAGCCCATGAGTTTTGGTCTGGAAATGGCGACACAGCTGTTACTGCAATACTCTGAGCAATTGTGTATCTCATTCCCTATTCACCCAAGATGAAGAACTAATGAGATGCCAAAGCCATCATAAAAAGCTTTTTTTGTGAGTTTTTTTCACTCATTTTTTTTTCTTTTGCTTCTGATTTTTTACTTTGGCCTAACTCCTCAGGAGAAATTTAGAATCAACAATAGCTCTCACCAGGAAATTACTGTTGTTCACTGAGGCACGGTGATAAAAGAGCATATCTTATTGGTGTTGGGATCTAGCTCCTGATTCTATCCCCACCTCCAACAAAGAGGTCTAGCCTAAGGAAATACACTTGAGCCTCAGGGTGTCTGGGAGATACTATCAGTCTGGAAGGGCCCAATCTGTTTAGGATGTCTCTTATACTGCAGACAAAACAGAGCATCTGTCCAAAGCTAGTCAGAGTTGAGTATTCAAATGTCTTTTGTCTGAAACCTGAACCAACACACTGATACCTTTTGAGCCTATTGTACATTTTGCTCCTCCACCCTCCTGGCTACGGTGAAATCAGTTTGAGCAGTCTGAGCATCACAGATGTTTAGGTAAATATTCTGATGGTGACTTTGGTGCTTTCAGGACCACTGTTGGCTGTCTGTTGCAACACTGCTTTTAGGAGCAGAATTCTTCCTTTTGAGGCTACCAAACCTCCACCTTTCCATTATCCCCTGGAGATTCTACTGTCTTTCACGCTCCCAGGATCCCAGTGAAGGTTTGAGATGAACTCAGTCATTCTGAGAGAACAAATATTTTGAAGATGGCCTGATTTTTCCGGGATATTATTTTACATGGCTGCAGTGCTTTTTCACTCATCTGTTAAAAGAGCATGGAACCATATATCTCCAAAACAACTCAATAAACAAACTTCTAAGGCCTCAACAACCTTGTCTGGGCCCAGATCTCCATTAAGGAGTAACATTTGTTGGGTTGCCTTCTTATGAAAACCAGTTGCTTACTTTCAACCTGAGTGCCCTTACCAGTTTTGATGGAAAATCTAAGTCTTAATAAGCAGAGTTTATTCTTGCAGCCTCTTGCAAGATATGTTTTGTAGCCATGAACAAATCTGGGTCATGTCCATGTTATAACTAGTTAAATCACAAAATCTAGGCCAGAAGTTTTAATGGCTACAGTATAAATAAGACAAACTGTGCTAAACAGAAATGAATGGATGAAAAGGTAGGCGTTGTGCTCAACACTAGGCCTGCAGCCTGATCCTCTTCTGTCTGCTCTGCCTGGAGGTCCTGAGACGAGACATACCAGTGGCTACAAACACTTCTGACTCTAAGGCGTGGGTCTTGAGATTACAGCAGAGATCATTAAAGAGTGAACTTGCCTGGTCCCCCAGTGAATGCAGAATCAAAAAGTAAGTTGCAGACATCCAATCTATCCCTTACCATCCAACAAGAAGCAAAAGTAAATAAATGATGAGTCACAGCATCTTCCTGTTTATGCTTCTTCAGCTAAGAAGAGGTAGATTTCCATCTGAACTACTCCACCCCGTCTATCTATTGTCTCGTTTGTCCTGGCTCCCATACCCACTACTTTTACACTCTCTCATGTACCCCATTGCATCTCATCTTGTTCCCTGTGTCCGTGTTTCCCAAACAGGTGACCCCAGTTCACTTCAGAGAAACTGAACCTTCCTGATACCCCCGGTAAGGAGATCCCACTAGAAACATCTCAGCAGTGCTACAGATTGAGCCCTAAGATTGGACCTCCTTTTAGTGTTCCTGTGTTCAACTCAGAACTACTTATGAGGGCAAGACAAATCTAGACTTATTTTATAAAATAACACCTGCAAATTGTTCTGGATCCTTTTCAGGAGCATGCAGATATCTGAACTGTGCTCTAGCTGGCTTTTGTGCCATGGCGAAAGTTACAACACAAGTGCAGAGAGGAAAGGAGGAGAAAAGAAATACCAGTGCTGCCTTGTGAAGATGAGGCCATGTAATCCTCATCTTCCACCATCTATTGGATCCCACAGCTTCCTCTTCTAAGACATCTCAAGTGGCCCTGACCAGTTTGCGTGCGAAGTTTGCATTGGAGTTTGCATTGGAAGATGCCCCTGTCAAAATAGGCAGGACTGACAGCTTCCTGCATCATTTCAGCATTTCAACTCTCTTTCATGTTCTGCAAGACAGAGGAGGCAATGACAGAAAAGACAGTGAGTTCTGCGCTTTCCTGACAGACCAAATTGAACCGTCCTCTTCCAGCCTTCGTGTGTCACATGTGCAGTTGGATATGGCAGTAGCAGAATAAGAGCAGACACTGCAAAGAATGGATTTAAAATATGGATAATGCTTGGTGTTCTTTGTTTGTTTTTAAAGGAGCTATGAACAAACTTGGGAAATTTACCTTAGGGGAAAAAAAAAACCCTAACTCAATAAAGCAAGAGAAAGAGGGCCTGTGTGCTACCAAAAGATATTATGAATTGTTTTACATCATCACAGGAGATCAGTTAGTGCACCAGGAGTCATTACAGCCAATAAGCTGGTGAGACAATTGACTATATGCAAACGATCAGTCCATTGTAAATGAAATGAAATGGGTTTGCTTAACCAGACATGGAGGTGCCCATTTAATTTCACAACCAGGACAGGCTCAAACACAAGGAGAGAGTCAATTACTATATTTCAGCTGACAGGTAATAATTTCTTATGATGTGTTGACTTAATTCCCTTGCAATCACATGACTATGCCCTTAGTTAAGCACAAAGACAAACTGTCCTGATACACAGGGAACAGAGGAAGTACAGGAAGAGTTTACAGTAACTGCATCAGTTGCCACTTGGTGACATGGGAATCACAAAGCCATTAATTGTACAACAAATGGAAATGCTGTCATACTTGTAATGATGAACACAAAGGAAAAGCGCAGGCAGGCAAGGATAAGTTCAGGTAGGCTGAAATGCATGAAAAAGGTTGAACACTAGTGAGATGCATGAAGTGCTGCAAAACACAATGGTTCTTCAATTACAACTGAAGCAGAAGATGAAGAAATACTGACCCATTATTTATAAAAATAAGAGAATATTATGGAATTGAGAGAAAGCCAGCACAGCCAACACTGTGCTTCACATCCAGGAAGAGGTTAACTGGGGCAAGCTGCTAGCAACTAATAAGCTATTGGAGAAGGGTTCAGAACAGGAAAAACACAACTTGAATCCCAGTGTGCAGAGTCTAATAAACTGAGGGTACTTAAGGAAACACACGGAGACACTTTGGACCCATTAGTGATTATCTCTGAGATCTCTTGGCATTCCCATCGGACTGCTGCAAGGTAAACACAATATCTATCTTTAAAAAACAGGCCCAAGAGGACATCAGCAGACCCAGCTCGGTCAAGCCACCCTCTATACCTGGAAGGATCCTCAGCCGCTCTATTATGTGCTCCATTTGTAAGTGCTGGGAAAGCAATGAGGTGATAGCTGCACCAACATGGGTTTGCCAGGAAGAAATCACGTGCAGTCAAACCTGTTTCCTGGCAGATTACCCCGTGTTTTGGAAGGAATCTGGAGATGAGATACCACTCTTGGCACTGTCCTGCATGAAATTCTAATAGAAAATCAACAGAGCACAGCTGCAATTCTGGTTAAAAAAAGTCTGCGCTCAGAAATGTAGTTGTACAATGCATTCTCAAAATCTGGGAATGTCTCAAACAAAGGCTGAGAAGGGGATAGCCTTCTGGTCTGTGCTTTTATTAATTCACAGGCAGAAAAATAGGATGCTTACAAGGGAGTCTGGGAGAGCTTGCAGAACAGGCTTGGGTGAGATATAAATGACCTTCTTAAACCACAGGAAATTCATGAAAATAAAATTCCACAGTTGGAGAGGAGGGCCCAGACGCAAAATAGCAAAAGCAGCATCTGGAGACAGAGTGGACTTGCTCACAAACTACAGGGCTATGGTGTACAGGAAGATAAAGGTAATTTTTTGTGGGTAATTGGATCTGAGAGACAGATCTGGGGCACAGGAAGTCATTGTTTTGCTGTGCCTGTCACTGGTGAGGCTGGGGATGTAGGGCAGTGTTCAACATTCGCTACAGCTCCAAATAAGCACAGACAAGGTAGGGAGAATCAAGACAGACAGGGCTGGGGCACCTACACAAGCAGGGGACTCAATGACCCTTACAGGTCCCTTCCAACTCAGCGTATTTTGTTCAACACTACTCAGGGAGAGTGAGAATCCACAGTCACCACCAAGGCACTAATGTCAGTATTTGTAGTTTGCTAACTCCTGCATGTGCAGATACCACTTTCACAAATTAAGGCTTTACAAATTGCTGCAAAGGTAGGGAAAAACAGCACTGGGCACACAAGGGCTTTGTGTGGGACAGGTGTTACCTTTGCTCAGATAGACGTGGACATAGTGGTTTCCACCAGTTGGGACCCAACAGAAACACAGACCTGTCTCCTCATATAAACCCAAGGGCACGAGGCTCTGATTGGGAACCAGAGACATGCATGCGTTCAGCACTCTGCATCTGGCAGGGGCAATACAGGGCAACAGGAGATCAGTGAGAGTGAGGAAAGCATGGTAAATGGAAGGAGCAAGGAGTCACAGTCACCCCCTCGGTCCTGTTCTCTGACTAATGCCCCAGTTGATACAACACAGGTGATTCAGTGAGGAGAACAGGGCCAACGTTACAGGGCTGTTAACAGCACCCCTCTGCTCAAGGCTCAACAAAGGGACTCCATCCCCTTTTCACTGCCAGACCCTGTCTCTACACGCCCGTCCCCCAAGCACCACACCCACCTGCCTCATCCTCAGCCATCCCATCCCAAAAGGACCCTGTCAGCTCAGGATGCAAGAGAATTATTCATTGGCACCTGAGAGAAAGGGAGATCAGGTTTTACTTTCACAGTGAATTTTTTCATGTCATTCCCTCCTCCAGGGGATATTGGCATTGAGTTGCACAAGACAGGACTATTAGACAAGATTAGGGTCTTCGTGGGCCCGAAGGATCATGTCAGGCTGCTGCTGCAATAGTTGAAGAGGTTCATGAAGGAGACATTCCATGGGCATGCTTCCAGGGAATATATTCACAGAGCAGATAAATAACTTTTCTGAAGCAGAGTTCTTTGGGGATGAACACATCTTTCAGACAAAACCAAAACAGGCCCCTCAGCACACTCAGCATGGTTTGCTGTACCACTGTATGTGAGGTGGAAGCAGTTACCCAATTATCCTCAAAGTCATCCCCAAATTCACAGGCAGAATGTGTGGTGGGACATCCTTCACCACATCCACAGCTCCTTTGTCCTGAATATGGACTCTTCTTGCTCATTCTTGTCCAAAAGTTGATGGATTTGTCCTGGAAGATAAATTTCAGCCCTACCCACACAGCTAGCTGGGCTGCTGGAATTTCTCTCATGTACAAGATGACCAGAGACATTTCCATCTTTTTTTCCTAGCTGTTCTTCTAGTATGGTTTAATCTTCTTCTTCACATCCCACAGAGAGGCAGGACATGTGTATGCAGACAAAGGGCATGCTTAGGAGAAGCTTGAAACCTCAGTGATTTGTATTAGTGATGCCTTTTGGAAACCATGAAAAAGTCAAGCTATTTTGTGTCAAGTTGGAAAAAGAAACACAGATGACCCCAGATTACTTGTGATGTAGTTTGGGAAGCACTAAATTAATTGCTACCTCCTAGTCAAGACATGGAGTGTGTACTAATAGGCATGCAGAGCAAAGAAAGATCAAGACATTCACTTGGATCTGGTCGCAGGCCAAAAGCCTTTATACGCAACTTATAAACATACCAGGTTTACAATCAGGGACTCCTTGCTCCAAAAGACAAGAAAACAATTAATCTTATGGAATGATAACTCCTATGCAGACAAGACATCAGATTTGATACAGACACAACATCTACATACAGAAATTGAGCTTTGTAAGATATTTTCAATGAGATTCTGTTGTGCAAGAAATATTACATGGCTTGTTGGCTGGGAGCTAAGACATAGGAAGGTGTTATTAGAGTCATTACCTGTGTCAGAAAAAAACACAAGCACACATTCTCCTTGAGAAAAATGCCAGTTGGAGAAAAACAGAAGTTTAAGTAAGGAAACCCATCATGTATGAAAAATATATTCTGCCAGAGGAACCTTATAGCCTTGAAATATCTCAAAACTATAAGTGGTTGGAAAAACAGAATTTGGTTACCTTTCTGATTCAAGGTTCTAATTGTTCTTGGGTATTCTTTAACTGACCATGATGACAAAACTCTTTGAAGAAGTTTAGGATGGATTTTTTTTCCACTTGATACAAATACATTTGTGTAATTACCCCTTCATTGCTTGACTATGTAAATCTGGGAGGGTTGCATATGGCAAACCCCATAGAAAAACAGTTGTTAGCATGATCACTAACAGAATACAGAGAATTTGTATGAATCGGGAAGTAGTTTGCTTGGCAGAGTATAGACAGCTTCCTTAGAAAATTCAGAAGGACCGAAGGACTTCAGGGAAAAAAAAAAAAAAAGGTGGAATTTTTAAAAAGGATTTTGGTGTCAAGATCTTCTTCAATTAATGTCATTAAAAAGACAATATGCATGCTGAAGGATTTCCATGCAAATAATACTGTCCTTAAAGTTAATCTGGAGTAAAATTTCCACTCCTGTTAGACCCTAAGAAGTCTCGGATTACATCTCACCAAATTGAAGTCCACTGAGGTGATTTCTCTGCTCTAGAAGAGAAACAAAAATTGTTTCTGTAAGAATTAAAGAATCCAAAAAGCCATGAGCTGAAAATTTCAACAAGTTAATCCCATGAGGACACTGAGTCATCATAAGGACACTGAAGCAAGACAACAGCTTGCTTCAGATCCAGACATGTAGAAAAAAGCATTGTATTTTCTTTTTTCTGTGGGTCTTTGAAAAGAAGTGATTGTAAAGAGCCCTCTGAACTGAACATGCAAATTTGTCCTCAATCCTCATCCCTCAGCACTCATCACACCCTCTCTGCAAACAACTCTGGCAGGAGGAACAACTGAAATAAATGAGTTTATCTCATAGCACAATTGTAAGACTCAGCAAAGTTTCAACAAAATTATATATCAGAGACTTCTGCAGTATGGGTGGGTCAAAGCTTTTAAACACTGCCCAAGAATCAGACTGACATCTTTATAGACGTTAATGAGGTTTTTTAAACATTCTATCTAATTCAGTACCTTCCTGCTAATCTCCTGATTGTGTGGGATGTTTTCCTTGAGATGAAGCATAAAATTTTAGTGAGAAGGAAAGCCTGTAGGCTTTGGTTTGTGCTTTGGCCAGTTACTGAGGTTTGCTATTGTTAGATAAATGTTCAGATGACTTTTTTCTCAATAATAGGGTAAGACAAGTTCTTTGATTTCATGGCAGTGATTAACAGCACTCATGCTTCTCTACTGAAACTAAGAGTTCATCCTTGACATGCCTACAAGCAGTCTCCAACAAGGAAATGGTACTGCTGTCTGTGAACCCTCTTAGCTACTGATGACACCATGCAGCAGCTCATCTACTAATTTGGGCTATAAGGTGAGCCTGCTCAGAGACATAATCCCTGCAAAGCCTTTCTGGAGACACTTCTTTGAGACTAGTGTGAAACACTGCTTTCTGTCTGTTTCAATCACCCTACAAAATATCTTTGCCTTTGATCATGTTGCTACAGAAGTCCTGGTCGGAGATAAGAGCAAAATGCTCCGGATTGGAAAACTCTCTCCATAAATCAGAATTAAAAGACTTCTAAGAAAAATCATGCAGCACATAGAAGTGCCTCAGTGGTGTCTGCCACTTGTACCAGCACCATGAAGTTAATGTGAGGCAATGAGTTATTGCATGCCTGAGGTGTAATGCCTGCCCAACTTCTAAACTGTGCTACAACTTCTTAAAGTCTTTCAGACACAACAGCCAAGGACCAGAGAGACAAGAAGCAAACAAGAAAAGATGCAGATGTGCTGCAGCAAATGTATCTGAAATAGAATCAAAAGAGCAAAGAAAGCAAGCCCCAGCATCTGCACTGTTCAGAGTTCTTGAACATGTTCCTGCAAAGTACAAGTGCCTCACATCACCTGCCTCATCCTCATTTGATACTCTGTCCTCAAACCACCTTCCAGGTCCATCAGCTCTTCCACTCTTTCTCCTACCTCTTGGTGAGGTCCCTCGCACGATGCACTGCCTCTCTAACAAAGCCACATGCACAAGAAGGCTTTTACTCTCTTCCAGGTATCCCTCCTCACTAGCAAATACCAATATTGTTGTGAACAATTGCATTTCCTGCTTTCTTCAAACCACAGCAGATGTTTTTGGGGGGAATTGGATCTTAATCTAGCAGCAGCAAAAGCATCAGAGCCAAAGTTTTGCCTGTCCTTCCTGGAATCACGTTTTGTCTTGTTGCTGCCAGCTCAAATTCAGGACAGCACGAAGCAGAGGAGAGGTGGATAATGCTCCAGGTTTGTTTGTCAGCTCTGTGAGAAATAAACCTCAGATCAAATGCTGCAAACAAAGAGTGTCTGACGTCGCTCTATTTAACTCTCAGGATCAACATGCCTGTCTTGTGATGCAAAATTATAGAATAATAGACACAGGGAGGTCTGCCCAGCAATTTGTTGATACTCAGTGTTGGATTAGTGTGTTAGTGTTGCTCAATACACTTTTGCTAATCCAGAAAAGGAAGCAAGCAGTTAGGTGATAACTTGATCATTGCTCACTTCCTTCTCAAGAGCATTTATGAATATATTGAATATCACAGACTGTAAATTAGCACTAGTTATTAAAAAAAGTAGAGAATTAGGATGCAGAATAACCTTGGGAGCCAATAAGAGGTCATTCCTATCCTTGAGAATACTGGGAGATGTTTTTCGATCCCTTTTCTTTGAGATCCCTATACTAGAAGTCTCAAGACTGCCCAGTCAATGCATTACAGCACTTCATAGTCCTGCTGTCTTTAACTTTTTCCCCATTACATCTCCACTGCTACAGTTGGGTCTGTGCTGGGTTCAGTCTTCTTCAAGATCTTCATCAGTGACATGGGTGAAGGGGTAGAGTCCATTTGCAGCAATTTTGGTGGTGTTACAAAGCTGGGAGGAATGGCTGACACACCAGAATACTGTGCTACTACTCAACAAGTCCTGGTCACACTGGAGACTTGGTCAGGGAGGAACCTGGTGAGGTTTAGCAAGAGCAAAGTGTAGAGTCTTGCAACTGGGGAGGAATAACTGCATGCACCAGTACAGCTTAGGGGCTGACATGCTGAAGACTAACTCTGGAGGACTTGGGTGTCCTCGTGGACAACCAGTGTGTCCTTGTGGCCAAGAAGACAAATGGTATCCTGTGGTTCACTAAAAACATCATGACCAGCAGGTCAAGGGAGGTGATCCTCCCTCTCTACTCTGCCCTGGTGAGGCCACAAGTGGAATAAGGCATTCAGTTTGAGCTTTCCAGTTCAAAAAAGACAGGGATCTCCTAGAAAGAGTCAAGCAAAGGGCTATATATATATGTGTGTGTGTGTGTGTGTGTGTGTGTGTGTGTGTGTGTGTGTGTGTGTGTGTGTGTGGATATTAAGGGCCTGGAGCATCTCCTGTATGAGGAAAGGTGGAAAAGAAGACTGAGAAGGAATCTGATAAAAGATTATAAATATCTGAAGGGAGGTGGGAGGCAAATGAGTGAGGCCAGGCTCTTCTTGGTGGTGTGTAGTGATAGGACAAAGAGCAATAGCCCAGAACTTGAATATAGGAAGTTCTGTACCAATGTGCAGAAGAACTTCTTTACAGTAAGGGTGATACAGCACTGGAACAAATTGCTCAGAGAGGTTGTGGAGTCTCCTATGGATATTCAAGATCTACCTGGATACCTACTTGTGCAACCTTTACAAACTTGCTTTAGCAGGGGGGTTGAACTCCATGACTTTTTGAGGACCCTTCCAACCCAGTTATGTGGTTCTATGATTCTGTAGTGCACTCTCCTAATTTTCTGCCCTTCTCACCAGAAAAGCCTCTTTCATCAATTGTGTTTCATGCATTCAAAAACAGGCATCGCTTTGCACTGTAAGCCATCTCTACAACAGCAGTGGATTGCAATCTCTCAGTTCAATGCTGGACCCCAAAGAAGATTTCCTGCAAGTACAGACCATTTTAGAGATACCATATTTGTTGACAGCTCAATAGCACATAGTAACATGCTGTTCTTAGTTACCTCTCCCAGACCCTTTAAGAATAGACCAGAAGACAACAGACCAGAGATTGAAAAATCTCTGCTCCAGACTAAACAACCCCAGTCTCTTCAGTCCTTCTTCATGCGTCACATTTTACACCCTCCAGTCACTTGAGTCACATTCCTCTGGACACTCTCCCAATGGTACATATCTTTCCTGTACTCTGGGCAGTGCCCAGAGCTGGTCATATTACTAAAACATAGGCACTGTCTACACCAACCAGCTTTTGGAGCTATTTCAGGTGTCCTGTGAATAATGCTGCTGTTTACACTTCCCAGGGATGTTTAACTTTTCCTTTCTTTTTTGCAACACCGTGACGCTGTTGACTTACAGTGAGCAGATGATTACTATAACACTTGCAAAGCCCTTTTGATGCAGCTGCAGTCCTCCAAACTGTTTGTCTTTCTCTCTCCCATTTGTAAAAGGGATGGTTCCTGCATTCATACTGGATGCTAAGCCATAGAATCACTAAGGTTGGAAAGGACGTCTAAGATCACCAAGTCCAACCAGCAACCCATCTCTACCATGCTCACTAACCGTGCCCCTCAGTACCACGTCTCCACATTTCTTGCACACCTCCAGGGATGACAACTTCACCAGCTCCCTGGGCAGTCTGTTCCAATGCCTCACCACTCTTTCTGAGAAAACATTTTTACTGATATCCAACCTGAACCTCCTGTGGCACAACTTGAGGCCGCCACCTCTCCTACATGAGAGAGGCAGCATCAGCACAACCTCTCCTCAGGTAGTTATAGAGAGAAATAAAGTCTCTCCTGAGCCTCCTCTTCTCCAGACTGAACAATCCCAGTTTCCAAGCCAATCCTTGTAAGACTTGTGCTCCAGACCCCTCACAGCTTTGTTTTCCTTCTCAGGAAATGCTCCAAATCATGACCAAACTGCTGACAAGGCTGCATACAGCAACTGTACAATGGTTTCTCCTATAAGGCCAACAGATGGAACTCTGTGATGACATATATGAGGAAAAAAAAGGAGCATTGGAATTATACAGAACACTGCTTACTTTAATCACTACACAGAGAGACCTGACCAATGCAGTAGGCAACTCACTGACAAACCCCGTCCCATCGGCAGCAAGTCAAGTTGCTTATTTTTTATTTCAGTCTTTACTTCAAAGTTGGATATTCTCTCAACACCTTCTGATTCTCTCATTTTTGGATTATGATGGCCAAAGAACAAGTGTTTCATAACAGTCTGCACAAGTGAACTTGTGTTTGTGATGCTGGCATCATACAGGTCTGGTTATCTTCGGGGAACATGGAAATTGATACAGAGATTTCCAGAAGTAGATGAGAAAAGCATAACTTTACTAATGCCTGAGCTGTTACCCAGCACAACCTACCCCTTGGCAACACTCAACACAGAAATCTGGCTTTGACACATTTTTTTTCACCTAATATTTCACCCCTACAAGGTTAGTGACCCTGTAAGCTCCAAGAAGGGTGGAGCTTCAACACCTTCCTGAGGCTCAGCCCCTTTGTGGGTAAGGTGGTTAAAAAAGCAATGGTGTCTCTCAGGAATTGTGACCAGGAAACCATCAGGGTCTTCCTGACACTTCATACATATTTCAGATCTTCTGTCCCTATGTTCTGCACTGCGAGACCTCATCTGGAGTACTGCATCCAGATGAGGACTACTCAGTACAGGAGAGGCATAGGCTTGTTGGAGCATATCCAGTACAGGACCATAAAAAGATCCGAAGGATGGAACACCTCCTTGTCCAGTCTGGAGAAGAGAAGGCTCAGGGAGACCTGAGAGCGGCCTTTCATTATGTAAAGGGGGTCTGTAAGAAAGAAGGTGATAGACTCTTTTGTAGGGTCTGTTGTGGTAGGACAAGGGGAAATGGTTTCAAACTTACAGAGAGCAGATTTAGACTGGATATAAGGAAAAAGGTTGTGATCAGGGTAGTGAAGCACAGGAACAGATTGCTCAGAGAGGTGGTGGGTGCCTCATCCCTGGAGAGGTCAGGCTGTGTGGAGCTGTGAGCACCCGATGGAGCTATAGGTGTCCCTGCTCATAGCAGAGGAGTTGGACCAGATGACCTTTTATAGTTCCTTCCAACTGAAACTATTCATGGACAACAGCCATCTGGGGTGTCTTATGGGGTGTGTCTGCACACATCACGCTCCCAGGTGAGCCCTGAACACACGACCTCCTGCAGAGGTGGTCAGGACAGGTCAAGCAGATCCATGGAGCATCTGGTAATGTCTCTCTCATGAAATTTCTCTTTTATTTCTCTTTATGCTGAAGAATATTTTAACTCTCATCAAGCTTCTCAGACATTTCAGGTCACTGATTAAGGGAAAGCAAAAGCCTGTCAAATTATCTGTGTATCTTCTTTGCTTCTCACAGTCACTAGGATCGCCCTTACTGATTAGCCTTCAGCTACTGTGGGGTGAGTGCTTTAGCACCCAAAAGCCCTGCAGCTCTCCCCACTGTTGTTTTTTGTACAGAACACTGCTCACACACCTGGAAGTCCACCAGCCTCCCAGCTCACACACAGCCAGGAGTCAGGTTCTCCTTCCATATCATTGTGAAATACTTCTTATTTCAAGGAGTACAAAAGAATATGGCATGCCCCATTTTCCTCCACAGACAGCTTCTGCAACACAAAGGAGAACAATGAGGGTCCTGGGGCACCATAAAGCTGTGCAACCCACCCCACTTCAAGGCTACTTTCAACATATCCCCAGCAATCTTAGTGGGGACCTGACCACTTCCACCAGGGGAAGGAGGCTGCAGAGCACTGCTGGCATCTCTGTGAGGCTGTGGGATTCTATGCTGCCTCATTTTAACACCACTCTCCTCAGCCCTGGGACAGCTTGTGCACATCTGCATGTGGGCCCAGCAGAGCCAGAGTACATTTCATGAGAGGAGCCCATTTTTATTTTTTTTTTTCATTTGGCATCTGCATTTGCTGTTTCCAGCCCATTAGCTGTTCTGCCACAGCATGGGTGTGGATGCTTCCACTCCTCAGGCAAGGATGAGGCCCCATTCATGGATTAACCACCTCAGTGGGCAACGTGAACAGCGGACGCATTTTGTGCAGTCAGGCTACAGCTGCCAGGAGGGACTGGGTTTTAATCTCATTCCACAGGGGTCATATCCTCAGCTCACAGCCTGAATCATATCCTCATTCTCCCACTTCACATTCCTGACCCACTTCTGGTACACTTCCAGCTCTCTTGGAGGCAAAGGTGTGGGCTGACTCCATATGCCTCACTGATGCTGCCAGGAGAAAGGCTGTGCCTGGGCCTCCTTCTATAAGCAGTGGCTGCTCCAGACCTCCAGGCCTGGCCCTTAGAAGGACCAACACAAGCCCTCCAAACCTGGCACCCCTCTCTGCAGCCTGGGAAAGCGATTTGCTGCCTCCTGAGGGGAACTTTATGGAGGTGGATGTGGAGCAAGAGACCCTGAACACGTGGCTAGATGGATTTGCATTCACAACAGCATAGAACCATTAAGATTCTATATTCTTAATACATATACTCTTCTATATATTCTTAATATTCTATTAAGATCAGAAAAGACATCTAAGATCATCTAGTCCAACTGTCCACCAACCACTAAGCCATGTCCCTCAGTAACATATCTTCACATCTCTTGAACACCTCCAGGGATGGTTCCAATGCTTCAACACTAGTTTGTATGCCCAGGCAGTGAGTAGACCAGAAATGATCAGAACAGCCACTCAGTATCCATATACATCTCCATATACAAGGAACTGGTCTTTGATTCAGTGAATGCCCTGCAAATAAATTACATAAGAAAACTCTGATTACATAAAGCGCGTTGCACAATGCATTATATAAAGCTCAGGTCATGTCCCAATCAAGCAGCGCTCAGCTCCGTTACACTGTGAACAAATAATCCGAGGAGCAGTAGTGAGGGGAAAGGTAGAAGGGTGATGATGCTCTCTGAAGCAGGTATGTGGCACACACATGGTAAACAGGCCCACCAAGCGCCCAAGCAGGCAGCACACAGTCAAACTCCACCTTTTGGCTCTGAGCCTGCCCACAGAATACCTCAGCTGCAGGGAGCTTCTAATTGATTGGAACTTCCAATCAATCCACCATAGCAATAGCAGGGGGGACCCTCTCCTTCTGGAGATTACAAACTTACATGTGGTTTCAGTATCATCTTTTTTTGTTAGCTTTGACTGGTTTTGGATGGGATTTTGTGCTTAAAAGCACTTCATGACAGGAAACATCTGCAAAAGCTTCCATCATGAGTTAGCAGAGCCAAAGCGAATGAGCAGGGATCTCAGTGCAGTTAACTTGTTGCTGTTGTTTTTAGTGACAGCAGTGTACATTACAAAGGAAAAGCAATAAATCTGCAGGGGAGAAGATACATTTAAATTAAAAAGTTGTGCTTTGAAGTATCATGGAAAGGCCCAGAGGCAAAGAAAAGCTGGGAACTTCTTCGTCCGTTGTGTCAGATCTGCAGAGAAGCTTCCTGTGCCAGTTGGGAGTCTTGAAAGGTGTCAGGAGATGAGAAATATCCTCCCTGAGGACTGGTTTTGCTGATGGGCTGGGCTTCTAAATGGAAGGTGATTTTCTGAAAAGTAAGAGAGGATTGTAAAGAACAGCATGGGTGGTGCAGAGGATTCCTGAGTCTTGGTGGCAGGTGATTTATAGTAGCTTTCCCATGAGGAAGACCCTGAGGAAAGCTGGGATTCTGTGCATCAGATTTCAACATGGGATCACTGAGATGGCTAAAAACTGACGGAGTGGTGCTATATCTCTGTGTGACTTCTCAGCATCACTGGCAACAGATCTGGGGTTTAAATATAAATAAATAATACAGAAATCCTTTCCTAGCAGGAAATTGTGAGAACTAGAAGGGGACCCAGAGCAATTCTATACCCTGTAACCAGCCCTCCCTTCCTGGGGAGGGAATTCCCAAGGGTCTCCTGCAGATCTGAATAAGTAAAGAGTTTGTGCATGCAAATGTGCACAGGCAGAGTAGGGATCCCAGCTGTCATCCTTGGGCAATGGGAATGGTGAAGATTATTTAGGTGGCCTTATTACAGCCAAGATCTCCCTAGGCCAGGTCAAACAAGTCCTCAGGAGTGCAGACACCATGAGCATGTCCACATGCCAGCGTCAGGCTACAGGATGAGGCAAAAAAAGTGATGCCTGCTTGAGCTTGGTGGCCATTGTGTTTCCTACCACGCACCCTCCTTTTCTTCACAGAGTGGTTTTATCTAGGGGTTATTCGGTACACAAAAGCTTTTCTGGGCCAACTTTAGTTCACTGAGTCACTGTATGGAAAGCAAACCTGTGGCAGCAGGAGATAAGGGAACGAGCTGCAACCTCTTGCATAAGGCACTCGTTTCCCAATGATGACTGGCAGAAAGCTGCAGGCTTTTGTACTTGAAGTGAAATTCCCTGTGAGGAGATGAGACGTGTCTGTGAGATGCTCTTGCTGGCTTCACCTCCGGCTCCTCCAGCTGGCAGACTGGTTCTGAGGCAGTACCAGGGAAACCAGGCCATGGCAGTGCTCACACCAAATGCTCTCTTTGCATGGAACACTGTTGAACAGCCACCTCCACTCATGCTTTCCCAAAAAAGACAGGTTTACCACCCACACCTCTATCTCACACAAATCCTGCATTCAGAAGATCCCCACTAATTACCAGCACAACCAGACTTTGCTCTGGGAGCTGTGCAAGAGCAGGCAATCACTGGTCATGCTATTCTCATTAACATCTTCTCATTAAGCTCTTACTACACAAAGCTCATAGCTAAGTCAAACAGAAGATGGGAGATTTGTGCAAAATAGTCACATAGGTGGTTGTGGCAGGCCTTAGGGAAAGTTGAATAACCCAGATTACCCCTCCAACACACAGGGTGATGCAGGGCTTTTTGTCACCATGGGCAGCACACAAAGGCCATGATTTGCAGGGCAGGTGTTCCTCCCTTAATGGACTTAGGGAGGATGGAGCATTTGGCTCAAACACGTCCATGCTCAGACTGGAGAACCATGCAAATTTGGGTAAAACAAATCCCCTGCTGCACACTGCACAGAGGACAGGGCAGTTAACACTGTTTCCCCTTGATGGTGGAGGCCACTGGGAGCAGAGGCTGCCCTTTCCCACAGCAGTCTCCTTCTCCATGGTATCTCTGTGTGTTGGAAGCATCACCAGGATGGAGCTGTGCCACGGGTTGACCACAGAGAGTCACAGCAGTAGGATGGAGGTACAGCAGCACTGGAGTCACCTACTGCCCTCTGGGCCCAGGTATGCCTCAAGCTGCCCACTGGAGTAGGGTGAAGTATGGGAAGATCTTGGAGGCCAGTCCATGCTGTGAGGCCAAAATTGCACTCTGCACAGGAACAGCCGCATCCCCAAATACCCTGACAGAATAAAGTGTGTGACTAAAGCGTGGCAATAAAAAGTGATATATGTGTATATCTGGGGGGACATAACAATAACGTTCTATGATTGTGACATTTGCACTTATGGTTATTGATTTATTTATATGGATGCCATTGCATATCTGTTGCTACAGTAATGTATTTCCCATTATCTCAATTAGTTATGAGAAAGGCTAGGGCATTTGCAGGGCACTGATGTACAGGCACAAGCTCATGCACAGTATAATTCATTAATTCATTATGGAAATGATCCACACTGCATGAAGGCAGAGTCCATGAGCTTGGATAGCTTGTTCAACTCCTCCAACAGACCTCTGGTTTTAATACCACTCCTGAGAAAGTGGTGCTGCACCTGCTGAGTGCAGGTGCTGAGAAAGTGGAGGACACTCTTAACAAAAAAAAAAAAAAAATCACATGCCTGGTTTTGACCAGAGCAGAAGCAGCAGCATCCACCACTGAGCAGAGGCTGCTGAACAAGTCTGGTGATGCCCAGCTGTAAAGCCAGAGTCAGACAGGGAAGGCTGCATCACTGCTCTCGCTGCTATCCTGCAAGGGGCCTCTTTGGTCAAAGTTAATGAGGCACTGCAAGGCAAGTGAGGGTAATGCCTTCTTGGAGACATCACACATAGGCAGCCATGGACAGAATAGACAGATCACAGGTGTAATGTGGGAGCACTCACCTCCTCTTCTTCAGGTCAGCCAGGCACTCCTTGCATTTTGAACTTGATGTGCACCCTCCTGGCTCTGCATGTGGGCTGGGCTCCTTCTCACATCAAAATCAATGATCAAAGTGGGGGAATAAATAGATAAAATAACTTGAGAAAGAACAGCTCAGCAGACCAAGTACAGACACTATCTACTCATCCAGAAGCATCTTGTAACCTGCAAGCAGGAACTGGTATAGATCCTCCTGCAGTGGTTGAGCCTACATACAACAGTCACATTGCACTGGCCAAAACCACCTTCTGCATAGCAGGGTATGAGTGCTGCTATCTGCCACCCCATCACACATACCTTAGATCTCTCCCAGGCCATGAGAAATTCTCAAATTAGGAAGAATGGCAGCAGTAGCAGTATTGGGTGTGTTGTCCTCCTTAATCCAGCACGGCAGGGAAGATTTCAGCAAGAAAGGAGGGGTAAAAACGAGGTCAAGGAGCATTTGGACATAGAGTTTGAATTTTGTGTGGTCCTGTGTGGAGCTAGGAATCAGACTCAATGAACCTAGTAGGAACCTTCTGACTTGAGATACTCTGTGATTCTGTGAGTCAAATAATCACCTGAAGCCCCATGGGAAGTGCAGAGCTGGGGGAAGGTATCCAGTGAGGCAGGTGGTCTCATGCCTCTCTTCCATAAACCACACTGCTGAAGAAAGGAATGCCTTTTGGATCACTCAGGGAGAAGCAGTGTGGCAGTGAGGTGGCAAGATGAAGCAATGATGTGGACAGCATGAGGCACAAGCAGGAAAACCTGCTCTAGGGTCAGATTCTTTAGTCCAGCCCAGGGCACCCAGCGCCATCTCATTCCTGGCATTATTGTCACTGACCCCTGCAAAGCAAAAACTGTCACTCAGAGATATGACTACGGCCATCAGGGTTGACTTCCAGCATCATCTACATCAGAGCTCCACAACCAGCATTTCCTGCCCCAAGCCAGTCCTTCCTGCTTGGTCAAGAGGGTCTTACTTATTTTCAGATCAATGAGAGACCTTGTTTGAAAGGCCACATCCCCCAAGACAGTGCTGGACAGAAGGCTGCAACCAGCTAACATGGAATACCGCACCCAGAGGCCAGTCCTGCCTGACCAACATGTGCTGAGGCATCTCCTCTCCAGCAAGATGCTCAGAGAGAACAAAGCAGAAGAGGGTCTTCAGCTGTCTTAAAAGGCATCTACATGAATCAGACCTGCTGAGGGATTAATGCAGTTATTGGCCAACTCAAGCAAAGACAGCTAGCAGCTCCCCAGCTGAGTGCCAGCATGCTCACCCTCTTCAAAAAGAGCACAAAGAGCCTCTGCTCAAAGTCCCTGTGGTTCCTTAGGAAGCCCCTTCCGTGGTCCTGAGCTGCGACAGACTCACTAACTCCCTTAGCTTTTCTCTTTAGGGAAAATGCAATTGGGACAGCACAGGGTCACAGATGCACCCTACAAGGACTACACAATCCAAAGTTCAGCCCCAGAGGAACAAACAGCATAGAATAGCTGGTGGCATACATGGTCTTCAGATGCATGCCTTGTGTAAAATTCAGCAACATCCCTTCAACACCCTCACTTTCTTGGGGTCAGGACAAATCTGCAGATAGAACACAGGTAGTATCCATGTGTTGCCTGAAAAATCACTCCTTGGACAAGTGAAATCTTGAGTGAAGTAAACATGACCCCAGGAACTTGCAACACTACAGCCACACAAGTATACAAAACCTAAGCCTATCATTGGAGCAGCCTACATCCTTTGTGTTGGTCCAGAGAGAAGTTTCCACCTGTTCTACCTTTCCCAGCCTCTCCCTGTTGTTCCAGCAGGATACAGAAGCAACAGTCACCATGACCCACAGGATGCAGGGGTCCTGCTTGCACCCCAGCACCAGAATACACTAGCCAAGACTCCAGAAGGATGGGGACAGGCAGGTGCTGACCTCCAGCCCTTCCAGCTGCTTCACCAGCTGAGATGACACTGACCTGCAGAAGGTTCAAAGCATGAGCTGGATGGGCACAGCTTGTGTGTGGGTTTCTCCTCTCAGGATTTTTATGAGTAACACACACTCATCCTGTCCTTGTGGAGCCCAAGAGACTAACAGAGGATGAGCAAATGCTACAGAATACAACGAAAGCAGCATGAGGAAAGTAGAATGAAGTGCAAGCCCTCTGCTCCTCTTCCAGTACATCTGTGTCCATCAAGCAACTGCCACTGCATGGTTGTTTGCCTGGCATGAATTCAGGTTTTCTTGGTAATTTGGCACCAGTGTGCTGTAAACTAAATTTTGGGGCAAGCAAAGCAGGTGTTAGAGTGCCCCACTTGAACAAAGCCACCCCAGCAGCTGCAGCACTGTGCTCAGGAGGGTCTGTGTGCTGCCGGCTGATAGTTTATCTTAGAGAGTTCCTGAGCACCAGCAGTCCCACACCCCCAGGAACATAGCCCTCCTGGTTGCTACAAGTAGCATTCCGCGTGCACAGCAGCAATGATAGTAAATTAAATAATGTCATGCCATGGAATGAGCTATTTGTGAAACTCCACATTGCTCTTCCCATACCGTGAAGCTCCCATGCAGCTTCAGATCTTCAAGAGGGGACAAGTGGCTCCAGACATTTCCCTGCTGCCAGCTGTTCGCCATGTGGTTCACCTCATGCCTTGTAGCACCAGCTGAGACAGAAAGATAAAGGCAGCTGTGTCCCAGCACTACCAGACTCTTACTTGTACTCTGTTTTTAGGGTGCTTGTCACAAATAGGTTGAAAAAAGGGCTCTGCAAGCCCTTCTTGGTGTGACTCAGCACAAGCAAGACCAGCAGCCATGCTGTGATTCTGCTCCTCCTGCACCAGGTGACAAGTTCCCTCCGCAGTGAGTCATTCCAGGGCTTCCCACCACAACAGCACTGGGATGTGCCACCCCAACCCTCCCTCAGGACCCAGTCCCCCCAGGCCCACCCCCTTCTCACACCCCTCCAGCTGCCACAGAGGTGATGGGAAAGGTGCAGGCATGCCTTCCAAAATACAAGAGAGACATGGGGTCTATTCTGGGAAGGAAGGGAGAGACACATGGGGTCTATTCTGAAGGGCAATGAGGAAGGAAGGGTCCATGAAAAAAAGGGACCAAGCTCAAGTCCTGGTGGCACCATTTGCAAGATCGGGGAGTATTTTACCCCTTCTGGAGCCCCAGGTTGACACAGGAGAGAGCATGAGATTTGTTTGCCCATTATTCCACCTGGCTGAGCCTTTAGGAAAGCTAATCCCCACCAACAAGACGAAACAACAGGAGCTGGCTGCTGAGTGCTGCAGGATGGCCTTCCCACCACCTGCTCTGCAAGTCCTGACCCAACTGGGTGCAGAAAGGCAGCACAACCTGCTACATCCCCTGTGTTTGGTGCAGTGACCTCATTTCAGGACAGGGGCTACAGTTCCCTGGTGGCACTACAAAGAAGCTGTAAGTGGTCCCTCCAGCCTTGCCCTGTAACATCATCACTGCCAGTGCACTGCATGGAAGAAGCCCAGCACTATTCTGAATAGGAGAGTGGAACAAAGAGGAGATGCAGGCCAAGCAGCATCCCACATTGTCCTTCTGTGAAAGCCCACTGCAGTACCTCCAGCCACACACAGCACCTCCCCATCACACTCACTTTGCTCCTGGTGGCTGCCCAGCCCTCAGCAATTGCATTTGCTGCATAGTCTTAAGAGGCAGCAGTCTGTATCTTGGCACCTGCCAATATTCATACAATTTGAGAAGATCAGTTTCATGCTGCTCCAGCACACAGACAGGATGCCTGAGAATAGCATCCCTTCCCCTGCTACCAAACTGCCCTTACTTACTGAAACACTTTTCTATCCCTCATCCACAATTTACAATAAAGCCCAAGAAATTCTATCCACCCTCAAGACCATCTGAGCACAGACTGGCCTTGTCCCTAGAGTAAAATCCACTGGACCTTCAAAATTGGGGTGGCCACATCTACCATGGCCCTTGGGCAGCAAATGCAGTGCCTGGGAAATGATAGAGCAGTGGCAGTCAACACTGCCCAAAACCACACAGTCTTAGTAACCACTGCCACATGCCAGAGACACTTTGCTATCAGCTCTTCCAGAAAGCAGACACCTTGGCCAGGAAAGAAGGTTCAGGTTCAGAATATTTTCCTGAGAATGGAATGCTACCAAACAAGCCAGCCCCAAGCTGCTATAGGTTGCTGCATAACTCCTGGGCCTGTTCCTGCTCTCTTCGTGCCAGAAACCACACAACTACTCATTCCCCAGCCAGCAATGGCAACTTAGACTAAGTGTTTTCAAGAATGACCCATGATTCTGGCAAAATGTTTCTCGCAAATGCCTTTATTTCAAGGATATACAGCTTCCCATCATCCTGCAGTCAGACAGCCATAGACACCCAGACCACTTTCAGAAAGATCTCAGCTGACCAGACCAGTAAGAGCTGACCAGTTCAGCAGACCAGCAAACCCCAAAGTAGTCAAACTGCTTTGATGATCTCATCATCTTTCCAACCAGACACCACACTCCCAGCTGCATCTTGTCAACTTGTTTCCCCAGTTTTGTTTCAAAAATCCAAAAAGCTGCCTGAAGCTCAGATAGAGGCCCGGGAAGACCCATCAGCTTTGGGGAACATAAACTAGAAAGCAGATACTGCTGAGTCCTGTCTCAGCTGACCTCGTCCGCTCTGTACACGTATCAACATCCCCTCATCACAGCCCAACCTGGCATTTGGGAGCACCTTCCCTTTTGTGATCACCCACTGCACATAAGAGTCCCCATAAAGAACTTCAAAGGTTTCCTATCATTTTGCAGAATGAATATGGCAGCAATGCCTACACAGTGAATGCCAGTGATGATGACAGCGTGTTAAAACCTATTGCTCCAGCACTTTCCTCCCACTAGTCCTGCCTCTTGCACCATCCCAACTCTCAAAGGGCAGCTCTGTATACAGCTCTTGTTTGTCAGTGAACCACAAGTAAGCAAACACAGACAAACTCGCAAGCAATTGAGTGCCCACTCACTGAAAGTGGAAACCCAGAACAATTTGTCATCAAGCGTGCTCTGAATATCCCAGGCTCTACCCCATCTTTCACAACAGCAATTTGTCAGGGCACACCAACAAGAACCATAAATCAGGCAACAGGAGTTTTTGAGACCTCACTTGTCCTTTCTTAGGTTCATGTTGCCCAAGAGATCAGAGAGCATCAACACACCGTCCCTAGAAGTACCACAGAGAAAGATGCCATGCCTTCAAGTTCCTTTGGCTTTACTGATTCCTGCCAGAGCAACTCATCCAGGAAACATCTGAGTTTCCAGAAACTTCAAAGCTGGTTTTGTCAAGTAAATGAACTTTATCCATCACCACCGCAAAGACCACCGCTCTGGCAAGCAAGCAGTCTCTCACTCTCCCCATTATCCCAAGATGTGCTTCTCAGCACCATCCTCCAAGCTGAGGCTGATCCAGTGCACCACATCTCCTAGACCATTTCTGAACCCAGGAGGCTTCGGTGGTATTAAAGCTCTCATGAAAATTCAGTTTTTGAAGCAAGAGTGCCAACCAGACCAGGGCAAAGAGGCCACAGCACCAATGCAAGAGATTCATCGTAACCTTGCATGTTCCCCTCTTCCCCTCCCACTTATCGCATATGAACTTCTTACAAAACAATGGTTTGCTCATCAAAACCACCATCACCACCTTACTTTCACACAACAATCACCTAAGCACTCCAACTTGACAGGTTGTCACTGTCCCCCATCACTGGCCAGTGAGACTTAACCCTAGCTGGTGACATGACCCAAGGCATTTGCCACGTCTGAGTGTATAAACATGGGCTCCAGTAATGGCTTCTAAATATTTACATACTGGGAGATTTGGGACACTGAAGACTTCCCTCTTCCTCTGAAAGAAGCAGAAGCCCATGGATCAGTCAGTGCTCTGGCAACATGAGGAACACAGCTACTTGGGATAATCCACATAATGCGAGCTGGGCTACCAGTGGCCAGTGTTGCTTGTCTTAAATGTTTTGATGCCACTGCTGAAATACCCATGTCAGTCACCGAAATGGACGTTCAAAGCAGCAGTCATCTGCACAGGCCTGACCTCAGCAGCTCACAGCTGGCTGCTGTGGCATAAGCTTGTGAAATACTAGCACGCTGGTACTTGCATGAGGGATTGGTTACGAGTGAGTTCACTCATCATCAATTAACTCAGCATCGTTCCTTTTATAGGAGGCTAGCCTGGACACTTCCCAGCCCTTTGCTGCACACTGCAAGCAGTGCGTTCTACCCAAGAACAAAGAGGACTTAGAGTATGAAGAGTATGGCAGCACAGCCAAAGGATGGAGGAACAAGGAGATCCATAACATGGAAGCTTGTAGCTACACATAGTTTTGTACCTTTCTAAAAGCAAAGAGGGAACAAAGTAAAAAGCACCAACAGATGCAGCAAGGAGAATGTGTCAGCTCCAGACTATTCACATCTAAAACACATAGTAAGTGGAAAAGCAAGAGTATGATAGAGCACGGAGGAAAGCAAACTCCAGCACATGCAACCAGTGCAGCAACCCGAGTGCTGTCCAAGTTTTGTTGGCAAATTTACAGGATCACAGAGTCAAACTATACATTTGGAACAAAGGCAGATAGGAACAAAAGCAGAAATAATATGAATACCCAGGAAGATTAGCCATCACTAAAGGCAGACTGGGCAATACAAACACCAAGAGGATGAAATAAAGAAGCTTTAGAGATTATTAACTGCTTCTGAAATCTGTTGAAATCGCTGCCTGCATCATGTTTGCTAATGGATTTGTCATCAGTCTCTTAACTGCAGGGGTCACAGTAGCAACAGAAAGTGCCATTGTTCTCAAATTTGATGCTTGCTTTGCATTACTAATCGCTTTGGGTGTTTTCAGTTCAGGTGCTCCCAAAAAGATCTTGAAGGTGGTAATAGGTATGCAGAGGTTTTCACCCACAGCCTCTGTCAGCAACTGGCACAAGGAAGAGAGAAAAATGCTTTTTGAGGTTTTAATAGATGAGATATGCCCACACTCCAAAACTGAGGATGCTACACTATCTAGATCCCATGTGACACACTGTGCCACCAAACACTGGGGCAATAGGGACTAGCTATGCAGTATCAGTTGAGTATCCCATCTCTGCTACAGCCTGCTTTTAAGCACTTCAGAGAAAGCATTTGGGAACCAAAAAAAAAAAAAAAAAAAAGCAACCTGTGAATCTTCATAAAGCTTCAGACTCAATTCCCATAGCTGGAGAGGCTGGTAGGTCTTGAAACAACAGTTTTAGCAATCCACCCAAATGCTTCTTTATCAGGCAACAACTCTCTACAGTTATCAGACATCCACTTGGCTTCCCAAGTTTGATCCATTTTTTGTTTCAGCAATATCTGCTGTCACCAAGTCAGTTTCCTTTACCCTACATGAGATTCGCACATCTGAACTGATACATGGGATTGCACTCCTCTGTTTACTGTGCATACTACCTATATCAGACGAGGCAGATGGGACTTGTTCACTCTCTTATTTCTCTTTCCCCATAAGAAGTCCACATTTCAGCCAAGAGCTTGGAACACACCTCTGGAAATCATCCAGTTCAACACCCACTGCTTCTCAGGGCTCCATCTTTTTTCCTCCCTCATCAGATATCGATACATATTGGTAAGATCACTCTGAGCTCTCTTCTCCAGGCTGGACAGTCCCAGCTCTTGCAGCTTCCTTCTGTAACTGATCCTTCACCTCCTCTGCTACCTTCATTGCCGTTCCCTGGACCCAGCCCAGTATTTTCACCTCCCTTTTACTGGGGTCCCCAGCACTGGACACAGCACTCCAGATGAGTGTCTTGAGAGCTGAGAAGGGAATAATCTGCTCAGTTTTCAATTTTGGTTTCTTTAGATTTGCTAGCTATTAGAGTAACAGAAGATGCTATGAATTAGGAAGGTGCCTTCCTATTGCACACTTCAGCCAGAATTTTCAGGCCTTGATGTTTTCTTATGAACACAGTTTGCTTCCTATGATGAACAGGAACACTTTCAAAAATTTTATCTCATCCTTATATTTTCTTCAAGATAAAAAGACAATTGCATTCTTAAAAACAATAAAGGTCCCATCACTTTTCTGGACAAGGCATACTAAGATAAATACAGTCAGATATACAGTTCTGGGATATAAAAAGCCAAAAGCCTTTCCTGGGACTGACTTATAAAACGAAATGGTTCCAGAGTAAACAAAGTCTGCTTCAGGACAGGTCCTTCTCACAACTTCTTAGTGGCCTCAGATAGTCCATTTCTCTGTACGAGCTTCCACTCTTTTGACCAGGCCTTCTCCCAAAACCTCAAAGTCCTCCAGAATTGCCTCTATGTTGGGAACACACACCAGCTCATTGTTCAGAGTTGTCACTGTCCGTCCTTTCATACTGGAGACCTGCAGGGCATAAACAAATATTATACGAGCAGCAGCACCCACTCAGAGCTGCTTTGCAACCCTTACAAGTCCAAAATAAGAGACATAAATTGCACTTTTGCCTTCTTACATCCAACCCCAGTCACCCCAGAGCCACAGCCCGAAGACTACAAGGGAAGAAGAGAAACAACTGCCAGAACATGGTGAAGATGGGAAAAAGAGTACAGGGGCACATGGAGAAGACTGTGTAAACAAAGCAGATGAAGAATGCAAAAAGGCCAGGTACCACACCATGACCAAGGATTAAGAGTTGGCCAGGCTCTGTTCTGTTGCTGGATGTCAAGACCTTGAGCTGAAAGAGATTTTTAGCTCCACTGGGATTGGGAAAAAAAAAAAATAGCACACAGCTCAGGTCTAATCAAGCTACACTCAATGCAGATACCAGCATCTCCTCCTCTTATTTCACCACCATGAACAACAAGGTTTCACAACTCTAGCTAGGCTGAATGGCCAAGGACCCCTAGCCACGAAGAGAGGAGATAAATCACCCAGAGACTAACAGCAGAAGAACCTGGGCTGCCAACTCCAAACTGTGAATCACTAGTTTCTTTGCGTCTTTCCTTCATAGAAAGCAGCATGAATCACTTCATCATGTCTCACACCTAGTTTAACTATCCTCTAGAGATCACCAACCCACACAGTGTGGATGGAACATATCTCCAAGATTTACAGGACTTGGGCACTTCAAAGGTGGACTTGATGCCTTAGCCTCTTGCAGACCAGTATGTCAGTTAAGAGACACCCAGTAAGAACCATGAGAATGGGACAGCCTGCTTCACACAGCAAACATCTTTAGCAAATAATGCATTGCCTGTCTCCCAGAAGGGGACCAGAGAAGAACACGTGGGACAGTGAACTCTACTTTGACATAGTGACCACAGTGCTAGGGCTTGTCCAAAACATATGTTACCCTCTTGACTGTTGATGACTGTGGGGAAGCTGTGGCCACATCTCTGTCCTGATTTCACCCTTTCTAAGGCAGGGACAGAAGTATTTGTTCTATTTCACAAAAGGTTTTGGGGCTGTTGAAAATCAGACTGCAATTGCAGGAAAAAGCCCTTCGAGCTTCCAATGCAACCTGCCTTTAACAGAATAAAAAACTTACCTTAAAAGGCTGAGGCTGAAAGCTTGAAGGTTTCCACAGAACTGCAATCACTTCCCCACCGTGCTTGTCATAGAAGAATAATGCAAGATCATTGAAGGCTTCCTGGAGAGAAAACAAAGAGGTTGCATGAGCCCACAGTACCTCTGTGTGAGTCAGGACCAAGCAGGCACCATTTCCAGTGGATTAGCAAGAAGGAAAACAGCATAAGGACAAATCCTGAATGCGTCCTACTGCCCCTTCCCCCTCTGCCTTGATGTGCAGAGCTCCCAAGTTTTGCATGAGGATCATACTGTTGACTATTTCTTGCTGTCCCAGACAGCCACCACCTCTCACAGGCCTACAGAGCACTCAGAAAATGGAACTTGATCTAGAAAGTTGGATCCCTTCAGCAGCAACACACTACAAGCTTTCCTCATTGCTATCCCCTTATCAGTAAGATTTGGCACTATCAAGCCTTCCAGTCCTGAGGTGCAAACGTTGCGTCCAAGACATCACAGTACATCAGATGTTATGGGGCAGGTCCTCCCTACCAGGCAACCCGAAAACACACAGTACGTTTAATTAGAGGTACCAAACACAAACCCCAGACAAACCAAGAACCCTTCACCAAAGGTCAAAATTTACTGCTCTGCAATCTGTGCAGCCAAAGCATCAAAAATCCTTCTTCCCCCAGAAGAAATCCCTTTGGGATGCTAGATGTTGACAGCGCATGTGGATATACCGAACAGCAGAAACCTGAAATAATTCAAAGCCCCAAGAGATGCAAATATGGCAAGGTGGAGGAAGGGTGGGGGGGGTCTCCCAAGTAACTAGCAATAAGACAGGAGAGAATGACCTCAAGTTGAACCAGAAGAGGTTCAGATTGGACATTAGATAGAATTTCTTCTGAGAAAGAGCAGCTAGGCACTGGAACAGTTTGTCCAGGGAAGTAGTGAAGTCACCATCCCCCGAGGCATTTAAAGAAAAGGCATATGTAGTACTTAAAGACAGACGCGGTTTAGTGGGCAATATTGGTGCCAGGTGGTTGGACTAGATGATCTTATAGATCTTTTCCAACCTTAATGATTCTATGATTCAAATACAATAAAAGCTCTATGGAGGCACTGCAGGAATCCGAGCCCCTGTGTTTCAGCAGTTGTGTCAGTGAGTAACCTACTATGATGGTGCTCAGTGGGACAGCTCAGAAAGAAAGCCTGCAAAAAGAGATGACCAAAGACTTGTTTCCCTCCAGCCCACACAGGCTGGATTTCCAGCACTACAAAGCAGAGGATGAGCACTGCAGCAGAATTAAACAAAACCATGTGCCAGCAACTTCAAACCGAAAAGGCTGGCCCAGCAGCACAGCACTCCATGTACTGGTACCTAGGTACAGCCAAGAAGCTGCTTCCAGCTACCTGTTCATCTTAGAGGAGATTAACATCTCATGCTTACTGGGCTGAGCATAAGATGACCTCCAGCATCAGAAAATGGTAATTTTCTGCACATGGCCTCCCTTGTTGGGTTAGTGCAACCTAACCACAGGAAATGCAGTCCATCTGCTCTCTTTAACTCTTCTCCTGGTAGTCAATAGGAACGTAGCAACCACATCCCTTCAGCTTCCCCAGCTGTACTGCTGTCATGCCCTTAAAAATAATCACCTTTGCTGCCATCGCTGTATAATGATATTTTCATACAGATGTGCTTGGAAAAAAAAAAAAAACATCAACACACGCACATTTGGTAAGCACCTTTTACGGAAAGGAACAAAAGGCGATACCAACGCTAATACCACTGAGTTGGTAATACTCAGTGAGCTGGTATTACCACTGCCATGGTGCTTCTCACCTAAGACTAACGGGCAATGCTCACACCCCGGTCTCAAAACTCCTTGTTTCCCAGCTGGGAAACTCTTAATTACAGCAAAAAGCAAACGGCAAGAGGGAAGGAAAACACAAGAAAAGGCAAATCACTGAGCACACTGACAGCCAACATGCAGGTTTCTTCATCAAAGGGGACCAGAGCATGTGAGAACCTGAAAAAGACCCATTAATCAAGTGCCAGACTTGGAGAAAGATATTTTTAAAAGCATATCTTGTTGGATAGAAGCCAGAAGCACTTGCAGGAAAGGAACTCTCCCAGGCTCAGCTCATTTCCCGGTAAAACCGTTGCTCTGCCTGAAGCTCAGCAACTTTTATACAAACTGGAGGGACAAGAGGACAGATGTTAAAACAACAGTAACCAGTTCAAAACCCAACAAAAAGCAAGCTCCAACACTTGTGCTGCTCCCAGCACACAACAGTACTTCAGGCCAGCTTCATCAAACTGCAGGGATGGAATGCAGCTCTTGGAGAACTGCAGCATTAGGAGGATCTGGTGCCTTAGTCACTAAATTTCTGTTTGTCCAGAGGCTTGAGGAATCAAAGCAAACACAGTTTGTTCCCTTTCCATTTCTCATATTCTATACCAGTGCCACTGGGCTTGCCTCTGCTTCCAAACCCCTTTCTCAAGGGAAAGTTTACCAATTAAAAAAAACAAACAGAAAATGGTAGGGAACGCATCCGAGCCCATGGCCCCTTCTCAAGCTGCTGTATCTTTTGTCACAGTTTACTTTTAATGGCACAGAGAGAGCTTTCCCTGCTCAGAAAGATCCTACCATCAAACCCCATGGACAGTTACCTTCTTGCAGAGGTAAGAAGGAACAGCAGGCTCAGGACTTAGAGGAGCCTTACTATCTGGAAAAGGGCAAGCAATGCCTAAAAGATTAAACTCTCCAGTCTGCAGGGACCTACCCATGTGGAAGGACTGAAGAGACAAAGAAAGGTACTGAGTAAAACAATGCCCTCATCTACAATGGGCTTAATGAATTAAGCCTTCCACGCTGAAGCATGGATTTTACAATGAGGTAAGAACTTACACTGGTTAAGCAACTACATTACTGTTGTTTAGAAGCAAGTGGAGATTTTTTCCAGCTAATCATTTATCCACTCATTTTTTCACTGCTTTTACTTACACCTGGAAATAGGGCTCTCATTGCACCACATCTGTTACAGAAATAGGAACTGCCTGGGGAGACCTCAGAAATGGGTCTGGCAGTTCTAAAGCAATATTTTCTCACTGCTTAGGATATTTTATCTGCTCTCAGTCAGAGACCCGGCTACATAAAAAATATTAAAAGTTGCTTATTTCCAGCAAGCAACTACACATATGTTTAACACTGCCAAGTTCTTCTTGCTTTACTCAGCCCATCCAAACTGTTATACCTTTTACCAGCTCTCCAGAGCTATATGAGAACCTTACTACTAGGGATTCACCTTAGTGAAAAAACCAGTATGCCAAGAAAGGAGGAGAAATAAACCTGCAAGAACAAAAAGTAAAGAATGAGAGAAAAGCAGTCCTATGCCTACGATCTCCTGGCTCCACCAGTGAATATGCCTTGTCCAATGATCCATGAGACAGAAGTTTTCAGGTCCTTCCAATGGAAGAAGTAAGGTACTGCAAAGACAGAAATCCAAGCAGAACTACCTCCTGATCTCATCCAAGCAGCAGAAGGTGCAGATGCTTCAATACGCACTTGCATACTTATGTGCACACACTCCTGACCATAGGCACTGTAATAAAGGTCAGATAGCTGCTTCACAGCTGTAGGAGCAGAGAATTTCCTACCACCTTTGCCCCTTCGAGGGCAGACATTCAAACACAGTTTTCCACCATTCTATGAAAACCAACAGAGCCTTTTCATATTGTTTCCTGAATGAGGCTATGGGAGGAGTCATGCTTTTCAGTCAAGACACTAAGGGAGTACTCTGACCTGAAACAATTTCACCAGTTCCAGCTACATCCTGCAACCACAGCTTCTACACTGTATGAGGCTCAGAACTGCTAACATTATTAATCCCTTCCTAACAAGCACTAGCGAGATGCACATTTCTACACTATAGGAGGAGTAAAGGAAAGATCTGTAAGCCTTCTAAACAGATCTTGACTGAATATGTAAGAAGTGCAAAACATCGCCTTAAAGGAAAGGATGTTTACTGTAAAGCAGGAAATATACTCCTGCTCATCCATGCAGAAAAATTCTCCTCTGTACAAGATGGGCAGTTCCTCTGCCATGAGCTCTTTGACAGACAGATGCTGCCAGAGAAAGCTAAATCTCAACAAAAGAGTGCTTCATATCCAGTGATCTCATATGACCAATGACCTGGTAAAAAAAACAGTTCCTTTAACAGCCACTGCAAGTACAGAGACCAACAGGGCTCAGGCAGCTTCATCCAGCTTCCTCTTTGATGACAGAACAGTTCTGGATTTTATGAGACAGTAAGAGTCTTCAGGCTTAGTGAGTTCCTGAAAGCACACAGATAGACAAGATAACTGCATCCAGACTCACTGGCTACAGGCAGGAAGATTTTCTCTTGAAGAGCAGACAACGTCCAAGCCACCCTTGAGTAAGAGCTGTGCTGACTGATCCTTTGTATGACAGATCCCCAGCAAGCTCAAAAGATACAGAGGCAGTCCACGGTTCTGCAGCTTGACAGCAGCCATGACACAAACCTACAGTCATGATAGGGATTCACAGGGAACCCTGGCTGAGTTGTTTAAAAACTTAATTGTTTCGCTGGAGAATCCCTGTCAGGATGTGACCAGCTGCTTGATCACCAAAGTTCTCAGGATTGTAGGCACTGGAGAGTCTTGTTATGGGTTGAAGCACCAAGGAAGCCCGCATTGTGGGACGTCTGACACCTGCTTTCCTTCAAAAGCATGTCTGCAAAGCCCTCTCATTTGGACCAACTCCCAGAACAGACCACCTTTTCCATTAGATCTGTCTTGGAATTTAAGCATTCGCTGTCTGAATGCCATGGCTAGCCTTTCATCTCCACTCAGTCTCTCAGGCATGAGTGCAACTTGATCAGACCAGCTCCTGTAGCATATCTCCTTGAAGGAAGAAAAATCAAAGCAGTCAGGGCTTAACGCCTTCCCTCCTTGTATTTCTTCCTCTCAGGCTGCTTGGGAAAGGCATGCAGCAATTCTCCAGCTCCAGAGCACTCCTCCATAGCCTATCTCTTTGATTTGAGAAAAACAGGTCACCCTTTGTGTGCAAACAGTTAGAGAGGGCAGACATACATATCCTGGCTACTGGAGAAAGGACACTGCCTGCTCCTTGCTCCTTTCAGCTTAATCAGCGTGTCCAGGCATTTCACGAGGCAAGCTCTGAAAAGGACAAATGTTTCTTTTCTACTCATAATGAGAACAAAATCCCACAGAACTGCTGCAGGGCAAATGTCTCCCTTTGTTGTTATAAGACCACTACAGCTACACTGTCAGACAATTCTGTGGTTTGTGCTATTAAGGCAAAGCAAATAACTCTGAGTTAAAGCCAGACACTCCTGTGTTCAAATGCCTTCTCATCCAAAATCCTTTGTAAGGATTCACTCCTATCACTGAGCTGTTGTCACAATCCTTTCCAGCATCAGCATCTTGCTGCATTCACATCAGCCCCAGAGCTGCGAGCCTCCAGGACAAGGAGGAGCTCAACACTGCTCTGAGCAACAAAAACCAGGGGAGGAAAAACACAAGGAAAAACACAAAGCTGTGACAAACGTTTTGATTTTAAGTAAAATCAGGGCCCTGAGACACAGAGCTGGATGATTTCTGACAGGGTAGTGTCTGCCGACAGCTCAGCATCACCTGCTTGTTGGCATTTGTGCAGTGCAAAATGAGCTTTTGGAGCACTCAGACACAGGCTGGCATGGCTAAGTAATCTGAGAGCTAAGATGCCCAACAGCAACTCCTTCATGTGAAGCTGTTACCTTTAATTTTTCCAGAAAAAATACCAGTTTGCCCAGACAGAGATATTCATCAGCCCCATCAGGTCTGCCTGATGCTAACCTGGATGCTGCAGGAGCAAAGTGAACTGGCACTGCAGGATACCTCCAACCAAACAGCCACAGAGGAACACAGCTTGGTCTTCTGCAAAATCAGTGATCAATTTCTGTTCCATTCCTCCCAAACACTCTCAAGATAAAGGACAGGAGATGCTAAATGCATGCTCCTTTGGGAATGTAACACCTCTTCCAGTGAAGAAAAATAACCATGGCTTTTATCCGTGTCTCTTCACTGGGATGTTAGTATATTAGGGCCAGCTATAATTTATAATCAAAATCAAACCCTACTCCATGTCTGTTATTACCTGCACAGGTAATAACAGGTAGTAAAAATTCACTATTTGGATGCCATATTTGACTGGATCATTCAAGCAGTAATGTATTTTTTTTTTTTAAGAGGATAATTAGAACTTCCTTCCAAGGAAGTTTCTTCTGTGCTTTTCACTTTCTGGAGTCACTGCTGACACCTACTTGAAGACACAAGGTTGACTAGAAGCACAGAAAAGTACTGTACACTGTAACATGTCCTGATGAGTTTCCTGACAAGCGTTTCCTCGTAAAGCCAGATTTGCTGCAAGTCTATTAAAAACCTCCTCGAGGAGCCTGCATTCCCAGTCAGCTTTTCCAGTAGTCTCCAATTCCTCTTCAAGTAAGAAGTCAACCTCTTGCCAGGTTTCCGTAAGAATCACTTAGTCCTAACCTCTCAGAAGACACAGCAGCTCTAGCCCCACGCACCTTGGCAGCTGCTGAAAGACTCCACTCAACTCTAATCCTTCACATGTGGGATGGAGACAGATTTCAGGCTTAATAAATTTCACTTCCTACCTAGATCTATGCCTCCTTGTCCAAGTTTCATGGTGGCAGGTGAAACTAATCATCTGGAACAGAAGAGGAGAGCCAGGACTGATATTCCTTCTCAGGTTCAGTAAAGAGTGAAATAACAAACAGCTCCCAGTCACTGGGCTTCCTGCTCCATTTTTAAGTGCTGTACAAAATATATTTCTTCCTTTTGCATATCCTGCACCCCAAGAAAACTCTCAATGGTCTCTGCAACCCGAGCTTCCCAATCACCTTCATTCTTGCTGGCAGGAGACCTCCTGCTCAGCACTGAATACCCACTTTCCTCTCTCCTCCACTTCATTCCAGATAAACAAGTAGTGCCACTTGCAGGGATATTAAGGAACAATTACTAAGGGACAGTTAGCAACTTAAAGACATCTTGAATACATTCCTGTCTTCTCACTCCTCCCAGACAGCCTCAACCTGCTGTGGGTGAGTGAGCATGCGTATTATTGTGTCTGACAGTTCTAGCAAAGCCAAAACATACTCACATGGACAGGGCAGAAACTGGTACAAAATTTTACTTCCCAAGCTGCCTGCAAACCATAAGACTGTTCCCGGAATAACAAAACCCACAACGAAATCCTTTCCAGTTTTCTGTGGCCATCTCTCCTAAGCTATCTGATTTCAGGTGAAGAGGGAGGTTGCATGAGAAGGGTTCAGCATTTTTCAGCTTCAACAAGAGTTTAAAAATGAAGCAGCTCTGCAGTTCCCATTTTGGATCTGCAGGCCTTTCCTGCCACCTCTTCTTGCAGCTGCTGCCACCATCAAGCCTGGTAGAAGCAGCAGTGAAAAATGCAGTGGCTGTGCAGGATTAGGCAGCCTGGGGACAAGCAAATGCTGAATCCTGCAGGCCCAGAGGAAATTAGGACAGTACCCAAAAGCTGTTCTCTCTCATGAGGCACACCTCCTGCCCTGACACGAGCTTGGAGAGAAACTGATACTGAATCCTAAGGCAGGTGAAGCATGTGGGAAGGCAGACAAAGCCCTTCCTGTGTGTCGGCTAGGAGAGAGGCAAGAGCCCCTGTAAACCCTCAGACATGCAGGAGTTACAAGGGAACAGCTTATGGCCCCAGAGCTGACAGACCTAGTTTTGCCTTGACCCCAGAACAGCACAGCCCAGTCGCTGTGATGGCCTGCAGGATGCAATGTGCTCTGCAACAAGGGAAATCCTGATTAGATACTAAGAAACAAATTTTCAGAATACTGTTGACTTAACATTGGAACAAAGGTCCAGGGAGGTGGGAAATTTCCAGACCTGGAGATACTCAGCACTCGACAGGACCAGGCTTCTCTAATGTGTTGTGCTCAGTGGGAAACAGGACTGGAGGTTTTTGCAGCACCCTCTTGCCAAACATAGCTTATGGTTCTTCTGTTCTAATACTGCTTGTATCACTCACAACACTGTTGTAGGAGAGGACAGCAGCAGAAAGTCTAGACAACATTTGAAAAGAGTGCATAACAGCCTCACATCTCCACATGCTAAATTCAGCTACTACAAACAAGAAAAGTAAGTGCCAAGAAGGCACAGGCTGCACATCTACACAGCACTGGCTTGTGTAGCACCACTGTCACCCAGCATCCTGCACATGTGTCATGGCCATGCAGTGGAAGAGTGCTAGGCTGATGTCTTTTGGACACCCATGTTCTCGATTTACTCCTTTCACCAACTTTCTCTGCCATACTGCACATAATAAGGCCTGGATAAACCAAACTGTGATCAGTATCTGGCCTCTGTGGCTCATGGAACTGCTGGACTTCCAGCAGGAAGCCTACTGCTACTACCACCATGGTTACCTATGGCAGCTACTACCTCGTACACCAGCCCAGAAAACATGGGTAGCTCTGTCTGTAATGCACTCCAGTTAGTTCAAGAATTCAGGAACAGTCAATCAAGTGAGTGGAAATAAATGGCTTAAAAGATACTTATGCACTGAAATGTCATATTCTTCAAAAAAGCCCCAGATGCTTTACATCTGAGGTCATTCTCACAGCAGCAGCACTCCTATTTCCAAGGAATGAGTGACGCACTCACCAGGCTTTCTGCTGAAGAACGGATTCCAGAGTGCATAAAGAGCAATCACCACATGCAAAATACAAAGAATTGTGAAACTGCATCATTTGGAAGGGACCTCAGAGTCACTATACCTAGTGACACCTTCCACTGAACGAGGTTTTTCCCATAGGTCCACCCCAACCTGCCCCAGCACACCTCCAGGGTTGGGGCATCTGCAACTTCTCTGGGCAGCCTGTGCCAGCATCTTGCCAACCTGTGAGTAAAGAACTTCTTCCTAATGTCCGATCTCATCTAGCCTTACCTGCAGTGACAGCCAAATAATGCCCTAAATAGCAAAACACAGCTCTCCCTTAAGACAGGCAGCCCATGTACCTTCCCAAAGGGGCTATGCTTACTCTCAGGTCCTGGAGGTAGCACTGTACAGGGTCATAATCCACCACAGGAAAGAGAATCCTCACTCCAGCACTGTTCTTCACCACTCCCCGGGAAAATGACTTCACTGGCCAGTCCACACTCTCCAAATGTCGAGGAATCTGGTTTGAATTCAAGTGGATGAGGACATCATAGTGGTCCAAAGGAGGGCGGAAGACAATCTGCAGGGAAAAAGAGATCAATGCTACTTAATAGAGGACACAAGCAAGCAGGAGCCATGAGAGAGATTTGCCAAGTTATTGTTTGTGTTTTATTCCCTTCTCCCTAGAACACAGTAAAATCAAAGCTGGATTTTTACAAGAGCCTCTCAGAAGTTCACCGAAAATTCCACAAGAAAACAAGTTTGTAGTGGATTGATGTGGAGCTCCAACCCAGACTGAAACACAACCCTGTTCCAGCACAACCTCCGTTTACGCCAGAAGGATGTGAACCTCACTCCCCTAGACCCCATATGAGTGCTGTAATCAAGACACAGTCAGGAGAAAGGCCATATCACCTACAACCCCCTCCTGGTAGACAGGCTAAATGTTTCCTGGACCAGAAAAAAATCCACTGGAGAGGTTTTGCTTCACTGCTGCAGTCCAATTGTCCAGTGTGCTAAACCTTTTGGCAAGGAAGCTGCTCCCTACCCACACCAGACATCTAGGTAAGAGGGCTAGATCTTCGACCCCACCGGTCTCCCAGATCTGCACACAGAGGTAACCACTATCCCCAGGATTACAGGACAGTCTCTAGAGAAGAGCTTTCCAAAAGGCCAAGGCAGTCCACTCCAGATCTGACCAGAGTCTACACATGAGAGCACAGTGGTGGGGTGGGATATTCAGTAAGCTAAAAAAGGTAACCATATTGAATGCAGGATCCCAAATCAAGAGAAGGGAACTGAAAAGTTAACAGTAGTCAAGCTAAACCCCAGAAGACATAAGGAGCCATCTATCAGCTGTTGGACAGTCCCATCAGTCCAAGAGGCATTGTCCTAGAGGGCAGTAGCACCCTCCAGCAAGCAAACAGGAAGCGAACAAGGCCCACTAATGGAAGAGAACAATTCAACGCACAAATATTTGGATCAGGGGGGATCTGGCATTCTATATACATCTGTATTACAACAGAAATCTGAAAATTATCTGTACATTTTCATAGAAGTAATGTGGGAACATGCACGGAGACATTGGAAACTGCTCAGCATAAGCTTGTTTAAAGGCAGGGTGGGGAACACACATAAAGAACAATGAACAGCACCAAATCTCAACGCTGGCCCACCAAGAGCCACTCTCCCGGTCTTTTAAGTCCACAGCTTCACTGCATTGTTGTGAGAGCAAAGAAATTGAGCTCACAAACGCATCTGTGCAACCACATGAGAACTGGCACATCCTCAAGTGACCCAAACAACAAGGAGCAAATACTAAAATAAAAATAAAATTAAAAAGCCTTGGAGCACCCCATTAGACATGAGAAACATCTCCAAGTTGCTTTGGAAAGTTTTCTCCCCATCCCAGGCTCACATTTGCTTACAAACAGATTAGCAGCTCTGGAAACACTATCCCAAGTTTATCCCCAGGAAACAAGACAGGTCTGGGAAGACAGTGGTACAGACCAGAGAGGTGAGGAGGAATCCCACTGCAGTGACCAAGATGAAGGAAATGGGATTAAGATCTGAGCACGCCAAGTCAAGGAGCAAGGAGAACGCTATGGTCAGGCAACAGGTTGTTTCAGGAACCAAAACACTCCAAACCCACTTGAATACATTTGGCCTCAAGACTCTGCTGTCATTGTGGCAGACCAGGCACTTCTCACATGTACAGCCAAGTCCATACTCTCTTCCATGCACTAGGTTTCAGACATCGAGACCAAAACCCTGAGAAAGGCCAGACCCTGGGGCAGCTCAGTCTCACCTCAGCACAACCTAATTGTTATGTGAGGTCAACTGGGAAAAGCTGACACACAAGTAAGTTTTACATCTGACCAGTGGTTGCATGTCCCAACCTCTGGGTTGCTTCTTTTCCTTACCTTGGCTGAGTCAAGGGCTTCTGACAAGCAGTGGGTGGCTGGGAGAAATAGGACCTAGAGAACTAAGGAAACGCTGCTGAAGCTTTTTCTAGTGCCACTTCCCAAACTCCAAACAAATGACGCTTTAGAAGGGAAACTCATCCCAGCAGCAGCACTGCTTTGCTCCACCACATACAAAACTACCTGAGTTTTACTTCAAACTATAATAAAGCCTTCTTACGGTGTACTAGCAAAACCTCCACCACCGTGGGCTCAGTCAGAGCACAAGTCAGAGTTGCACAGCTATGCCAAGGCAGTATCAGAGGTACTGTTTGAAAGCTTCCTGGGCTTTGTCATTTGATTCACTTCATACAGCCAGTTTGCAGATCACTCCTCCCCCCAACCAAGCAGTTCAAGAAAAGAGCAAGTAGCCTCATCTCATTGTGTGATTCACTGATTTTACCATGGCAGCAGCACGTGTCTGTGGTAGAGCCAGAAACGCAATCTAAGCACCCTCAAGCTCAGCCCTTTTTGAGAGACCTCTCTTTATCCTCAAGCCCTCCAGCTCTCCTCAGGAATTGGTAATTCAACCTTGACCAAAAGCAGATCCTGCAAACATCAGGGCTCAGATCACCCAGCTGACATTCTACATGGAAGAAAATAAGCATGAAGGCCGAAGTACCACTGTCATGGCCTGACACAGGAAACTATGGAATTAACTGGAAACTATGCATTGGATATGTCCACTTACCAGCAAGTCCAAAACCTCTTTTCTTCCCTCAGCAGCATCACTCATACATCCCATTCCCTAAAGTACAGGGAGTGCTGCAGGTAAATTCTTCCTTTAAAAGGGAGCCAGCGGGTTTGTTTCCTTCAGTAATAAATAACAATGCAAGGAACAGAAAGCTGCTAGCATGGGCTTCCCCCCAAGGGGCTGCTCAGAGACACCCACCCCTGCCCTAGGATCAGGACTAAAATAGATATCCAGAGCCCATAATGATACACAACGGTGGTCAAAGTATTACAGCTAGCCATAATGCTAATTCCAGATGACACAGAGAAGCAATGGGAGGATCCAGGCAAATCTCAGCGGAAAGCAGCATATGGGTGAAATGAGCCCCCTCTCTGCTGCTTCCTATATTAATTATTGCGGGAAACACGACTTCTGAGGCTGCAACACATCCCTGTGACCTCAGCCCTGACCTTTCCAGCGGCCTTGTACTGAGAATCAGTCTCCAGCTTAAATACAAGGTGTCTCCCACAGGACAGATCAACAGCAGATTGAGGCCCTTCAACCCAGCTATCCTGGAGCACAAGAAGGTCCCATCGCCACCTGGCCTGAGAGCTAAGTGGCAGGTATCTGCAAATTCACACCAAGGGCAGCCAATAATCATCCCATAACACAACATTCTGGATCCTTTTCAACCTGGAATTTGTCTGGCCATGAATCAGAAAGGAAGAGTAGTTACCGGCTATTCTGCCTGTTATCATCTTCCCTTTCCTCCATCCCACAAAGGCATCCCAACAGGACGGGATGTAGCGGTTACTTGGCTAAGGGAAGGTGCAAGATCTGTATGCAATGCCCAGGCACACACCTTGCTCCATGCAGCTCTTCACTAGAAAGCAGCACGCCTCTTGGATGCAACGAATGAATCCATACCCTGAGGCAGGCCTCCCGATCCTCTTCCCCTCACCCCTCCATGCCAAAATACTCTCAGATCTTCTGAGCAACATCAGGCTCAGTTAAAAAGGCTTCTCAGCATCCAAGTGCATGGCAAGAATTATAAGAAAAAAATACATGTGTAAAAGAGGAGGATGCAGTGCCAAGCAATGCTATATGTGAGGGCCTGCTCCTATCATTCTCATACCTTATGAGGAAAATGCCAACTGCAACAGTACTGACATCCAGGAGAGCAGGTAGAACAATCACAGCCATTCACAGTTCTTGGCCAGCACATACCACTGTTAAACATGAACAGTGCTGCCAAAAACAGCAGCACTTGGCACAGCAGCCCTCAGATTCACCAGCCCAGGTCACAGCTCAGCCGCACCGCTCTGCAGCTTTACAGGCAGCCCCAAGCAAAATCAAAGGCTCTTGCAGTGCTAGATGGGCAGTGACAAATACTGCTTTGACAAATACTGAGCAGTCCACACTGCAGACCTGAAAACAGGAGACAGGTGTCTCAGAACATGCATTTCATGGAGGAGTCTGATACACTAAAACCAACATCCCAGTCACAGTACTTTGCGAGGTCACTGACCTGGGCATGAGACAGGCTACAAAGCCACCACTGAAAGCATCCACACCACAAATCAGCTTGTTTCTTTCAGCCTTCTCTAACCTGTTTCAAATAGGCATAAAACTCCACATTTTTCTCACCAAGCTGCTTCACTACCAAATTAATTTCAATTCCTTTTCTCACTGTCAAGACAACAAGGTGACCCAAAACTAAATGCCATCTAAGACGTCCCGCAACAGCATTTTCCACTAAACTCAGTTCAGATTAAACTAGAAGGGATGGGGAGAGGCTTCTCACACTCTGCAAAGCCATAGGGCAAGCAAAGAGCCAACTGCTCTTCCACTGCAGGACATGTGGAAAGAGAGATTTATTGAATTGCAACTGGGCAGAAGTCTGGGAACACAGGTTGCGCACATGTGACTGCACATGGGGTCAGGACTGGTGGGGCAGCCTCCAGCTTCCAATGTGGATGGCTGGAACACCCCCACCATCAGCTTCTCTCCTACACTGCTTTGTCAGAGCCTGAAAACCCTCATGCTGCGCCCCAAGGGATTACCTTCACATCCTGGCTGCTGAGCGGGTTCAGGAGCTGCTCCTCCAGGGCGCGGACTGACTCTGAGGCCAACACAAGAAGGCGTTGCAGAATCTGGGGAGGAAAGAGCTGGAGGGTGAAACTCGTGACTCCTTGGATGTAGCAGGAATCCCACTAACCCTCTGGGCTGGTGAAGCTCACTAGCACTGGGAGAAATGTCCCAAGGCAGCAGGCACTCCAGTGCACAGAACAGGGTGCCCCAGCTCACCTGTGCCGAGGGTCGCTCCTGGGTCCACACTGAGTTCCACTTGTCTTTGGGGGTGGCGATGAACATGACAGGAAGGCGAGAGCGAGCAGCCACAAACTTGTTCTTGATCTCTGTGCAATCAGCATCTAGAAAGGGCAGCCGTATGAGTGAGATACTCCACTGAGAGGTGGTGTGCCCAGCAGTAAAACTACCTTTGGCCATTCCCACTAAGTCTCAGCTGAAGCACGGCCTTGTCACTGCTCTGCTAGTGCAGCCACGCAAAGTCAAACAATGCTGGAGCAAAGACTTCCTAACAAACAGCAGTCAAGCAGTCAGTGGCACCTACCAAATGCTCATGGACATATCCCTGCAGCAATACCAGCAAACACTGCAAGTGGCTGGGAGAGAAGCTAGGGTAGTATTGCTCTGGGCTTGCTCTGCTGTCTACAAATATCTAAAGGGAGGTGGGAGGCAAATGGATGAGGCCAGGCTCTTCCTAGTGGTGTGCAGTGACAGGACAAGGAGCAATGCCCTAAAACTTGAACATACAAAGTTCCATGCCAACACAGAGAAGAAATTCTTTACAGTAAGGGTATAGGAACAGGTTGCCCAGAGTGGCTGCGGAGTCCCCTCCTACAGCATTATTCAAGACCTTGTCTGGGTGCCTATCTGCCCCGCCTCATGTAGGATACCTGCTTTAGCATGAGGGGTAGGACTCTACCTCCTGAGGTGCCTTCCAACCCCTGCAATTCTGTGATTCTGCGCTCTTCTGTTTCACTCTGCATTTGCTAATGACGAATTCTGGAAATGAAATGCCAAGCTTTGTGAATCTTCGCTCTGAGCTTACCTAGGCACTCTCACGTGGGCAGAGACACAGACCAAGGTGCAGTCACTGGGACTAGGATGGGCTGGGAATCTCAGACTACAATCTAACTCATATTTAAAGAATCTTCTGTTTTGTTTTTTTAAGTGGAAAAAACAGCTCTTTGGTCAAGAAGACTTCCCACTTTGTTCACTAATGAAAGCTGGAATGTAGAAAAACATCATTTTCCAAAACCCATATCCTTCTCAAGAAAAATAGAAAGTAGGGGGAGTGCTGAAACCCACAAAAAACAGCTGCTCCCTTCAGCAGCTTCAGCACACTCCCAAGCAAACTTCAATTTCTTATAAATTAGCCTTGAAAGCTAGATGGTGTTATCTCACTCACACCAGCATCTCAGTAAAGCCAAGACAATTCCATGGTTTCTGCTGGCTCCCAGAGAAAGACAGCAGGTACCCAAAAGATGATCAGACAAGGAAGAGAGCAGGATCACAGGTCTGCCTGGACATGTCAAATAGCTCCCTTGGAGCAGACACACTTACCAGGAAATGCTCAAAGCTCATGAACCAATAAACAATGGAGGACTGTAGCCCCTTTTCCTGGCAGGTTTCACAGCTGGGGACTAGTGGACAGACACTGATATGTGCTTCTTGGGAACCAAGACAGGCAGGAGGCTTTGAACTTTCCTGTTTAAGAGCCCAGCTGCTCCACCAGCAGCCCAAAGGTGACTGGCCCCTCCCTTGCAACAAAAGACTTGGCCTCAAAGAATCAGGACAAATCCTCAGGCTAAAGTGCTTTGTGAGTAGAAGACTTCAGAAACGTAACTGCATCCAACACTGCCCAGTTTCATCACAGATCTCAGAAAGACCAGAAGTGGCACAGCATTATCACCAAGGCAGGTGATAATTCAAAGGCAGATATTTGAGGACAGAGAAGAAGGAACCAATTGAAAAAAGAAAAAATATACACAAACTCCAAAGCTAAGTTAAACACAACAGGATAAGAGGGTAGGAGTGGAAAATCTTCTTGCCCTATCTAGAAGCTGTAAAGCCCTACATATTCAAGATGAGGCTGACCAAAGGAGGACACAAGACCCTCACACTGTGGCTCTCCCAAAGCTGTAGCCTGTGCACTGCCGGCTTACCTGTGAGGCCAGCATTCAGGTTGATGATGAGAGGGCTATTTCTCCAGTCAAAGGTTGCCAGCAGGTTGAGGAAGCGCAGGAACCCAACCTGGGGAGAGCTACGGCAAGACAAAACAGTTTAACACCAGTATTTGTTTCCCCTAACTTGGCAACCCTTCAGGAATGCTGTTCAGGAGTGTCTCAGTACTGCCCAAGCCACAGACAGCCCCCGAAGAGATGTAAGAAGTTGATGGGAAAAGACCAGGATTATAAGGCACTTCCCCCCCCTTCTCCAGGACATCAGTGACAGTCCTTTCCCTTGTTGCCCCTGGCCCACGCAAAATGGCCTTAAACTGGAAGAAAGCAAATTTAGACTAGATATTAGGAAAAAATTCTTTACCATGAGGGCGGTGAAACACCAGAACACACTGCCCAGTAAGGCGGTGGATGCCTCCACCCTGAAGGCATTCAAGGCCAGGCTGGATAGGGCCTTAAACAACCTAGTTTAGTGGGAGGTGTCCCTTCCCACAGCAGAGGGGTTGGAACTAGGTGATCTTAAAGGTCCCTTCCAACCCAAACCATTCTATGACTCCCTTGCATCTCCCAAAACCCAGACTCTTGGGAATGGAGTAAGGGTGAACTAGAGACAGGGTTTGTCCCATGTCCAGTACAGATCCAAACAATGCTAGCTGAGCCCTCACACCTGCCTCCCTGCAACACAATACAAGGCATCTGGGAAGGCAGGGCTTTTGCTAGCAGAGCATTTTGGGATACAGGAAAGCTTTCCAGGCATGTTGCTAATTTGGGAAGGAAAACAGATCTTTAGCACAGGTTAGCATAACCTTTTGCCTCCACACAAAGCACAGAAGCAGCCTTTAACTTCATACTTCAACGTTCCACCTGCCAGAGGCCAGCATGCAATAGGCCCCAAGGGGATTATTTCCCAACACGCTGCTCTGTTCTGCTTTCCTTCTGCCTGTTCTCTCTCTGACCCTTCTGTTCAGCTGACCTTCTGCCCTTCCCTTGGGAGTTCTTTCCAGGATAAACACAAGCTGCAGCCATGAGCACTGCTGTAACATCCATCCCAGGGAATCAAGGATGGCCAACACACTGGTTGCCACCACTGTATTCACCCCTGCTTCTCCCAGCGGTCACCCCAGGACAGGGAGACCCACCAGTCCTCAAGAAAGCAGAAAACACTCAGCAGTTGTACCGCCAGCACCTAGAGGCCACAAGGATGCTTGCTACCATCCTTATCTGCCTCCCCCTCTCACTTTGCAGAACACAGGGAAGCACTACCCCACAATACCAAGTATTTTTCTCCTGTACTCAGCTGCTCCAACAAGGGCTTAGGACAGCATTATGGCAGCAGTGGCCCACAGTTCACTGCTGCATGCCCTTCCAATACATCCTGCCTGGCAGCATCATACCATGAAAGAAAAAGGTATTCAATGTCCATCACTCCACTCTGGACTCCTCATCCTCACCTGGGCGGAGTGAAGGGGGCTGGGTGGACGAAGAGAGATGCCACAAGCAGGTCCACACACTCCTCAGAGATGCTGTCACTCAGGAGCTGGGCACTGATCCAGCGCTTGGCCAGCCGGCAAGTGCTGCCAAAGACTGGATGCTGCTGGTGGAGCCTGTAAGAAGGCAGAGAAGTATCCATGACTGATCAATAAATACATACCAGGACCCAAAGCAGAGAAAAGAGAAATAAATAACTTCTAGGAACATGAGTCCACAAACATGAAGCACTCTGTGGGCGTTATGATTCTGGGACAACAAAAGGGAAACACTGCTACGTGCTCCCCTCTAACCAAATTGCCCTTTGGTACTCATTTCTGCATACCAGAGGCCTCCCATGTCACAAAAGGGACAGCCAGTTCCCTTCTCCCCTTCCACCAGGGTACAAAGAGGGTTGAAGAACCACTTGCCACAGTAAACTTCTCCCTGCATCACCGCCTTCCACCAGCCAAGGACACTTATACACTAGCTCCTAGCTGCACCCTGCACCCCCAACCCCCAGTCTTGCCTACCCATGCAGGGAGCTGGTTAGATAGGGCTGATGCAATGTCTCCAGCTCCAGCCGCTGAGACTCCTCTGTGTCCTGGTACTTCAGCATCCCTTCTGGAGTGACTACTTCCTTCAAGATTAGGGGCTCACGATGGTAGGCCACTTGGAGACGGAAAACATAGCCATCCTGAGATGAAGACAGGTGGTAAAGTTAGTCCTGGTGGCATTACAAGCAGGCTGTTGTTTTATGCTGAACACCAAGAGAACAGCATCATCCCAGTAGCAGAGAAGCATTCCAGAATTTCTTGCTAATAAGCTAAACATCCACATTTTGTTCACCCTGACTGCCCCCATGACCCACTGTCTGTCTCCTATACAAATCACCCACAGATCTGGAGAAAGACTGCACCACCTCCCCTACCTTGTATACGTCAGTGTGGGTGACTGCAGGTCTGCAGATGAACTGGTGCTGCTGCTGGAGAAGCTCAGCCAGCTGGAGGTGGAAAGCTGCCTTGATGCGCTTGATAGCTTCTTTGTCCTGTGGCCACTGGCCACTGCCTTCCATGTGGCATAAGACTGGATGCAAAGGGACAAGAGGAGACCAATAAGGCTCATGCAGAAGTGGGGTGCTGGATGTGTGCGGCTGGGACTAGAGGTTATGGCAGGAATGCAGGATGAGCTGGGGCTCTGGTCCTGCCTGCAGCACACAAACACAGAATTCAACACCACCTCCCTCTGTTCTTCCCCACCAAATCATCCTGTTCACCTCTCTCCACACTCACTTTTCAAAGGGGTTATATAAGCAGGACAGGGCTTCTCCTCTGAAGGAAGCAGCAAGTGCCTGGTCTTGATTTGCTTATGGAAAGAGTAAATCGGCTTCATGGGAATAGGAGGGAAGACCTGTGAGAAAGCAGACATCATGGCAACTGGTAACACGTAGCACAAACCCTGTGGCACGACACACCCTCACCCCTAAACCTCCTGACCTTGCAAAGCTCCCATATGAAGGGCTTGGCAACTTATGCACAGTCAGCCCCACAGACTGGACAGCAAAGAGCTGCATCACCCCAAGCATTCTCCATAGGCACAAAATAATGAATAATTCTCTCTGTTTCCCCCTTAATTCAAGACTCAACAGAGTCAGGGTATCCCCCCAGCTCCTTACAAGCTATCCCCTCTGTGGGCCATGCCCAGGCATACTTACATCTGTGTACCGAAGGGCCGGGTGGACGCCCTGCACAGCTGTCACTGTTAGTGGCAGCCCCTCCAGGTTCCACAGCTTGCGGCTCAGGTCATCATAGGAGCAGACAACGTTGACCATGTCCTCCTCACCCGTCCCTAATGCCTGCAGACACACAGGGAATCTCTGCTTTTACCTCCTCCACTCCCATGGCACATGCACTCACCTTGTGTTACTCATGGAATAGCACTACAGTCAAATTCTGAGGGGCTGGGACTGCAACCCCAGCAGCTCCTCGACAGTGCACTCAGCAGAACAGGGAAATAAAGGGGAGAGGGAAACCAATGGATAATCTGTCTGCCAGCAGCTGCAGGCACACAAGGTGCACTTCCAGAGGAAAATGAAATTATTTCCTGTGCAAGATGATAAAGCAGCAATATGAGTTGTACTTCGGCTTTCTCCCTAGAAAGGGAGAAGTTTAAAATGGTTGGGGATAGAGAGATCACACAGTAGTGAGAGTTCTGCTATTGCCTCCTGTCTGGTGGCTGCATCACAACCAGAAGCAGCAGTTAACAGAACACTGCTCTGACTACATCCTGAAACAAGGCAGAGCTGTAAAGCCCAGCAAAAGCAAAGCCAGAAAATACCCAGAGCATCTCAGGAACCCTAGATAAAAGTATATAAGAAGCACTGAAGGGAGAACTGCTACTGTCTTTGCCACTTCCACCATCCTGAAACACAGCAGAAAAACCTAAAAGAGGCAGAAACCTTACTAATGTGAAACAGTTCAGCTCAGGCATGACTGAACGGATACACAGGCATCTGGTTTGCCCAAGCTTTACGGCAGAGCACCAGCACCCTCTGTGGGGTGCACCACATATGACAACCCCTTCCTGCGAGAGGCTGCCTATTTCTAGAGCTAAGTGAACTATCCATCTTCCCTCACACATATCCTTTGACCAAAAGCCCCCATCACAGCCTGTACACAGAAACGGGGAAACCAGAGTCATTAAGACCCACCCACAGTCCACCAGAAGCAGTAATAAACTTCTCCTTTGTTTCTGAAGGACTGGTTACAATAGGACTCCTGAGCACCTTTCATGCAAGCATCCCTTCTTATTATGGGATTTATCAACGCTGTTTATCCCAGGCTAGCTTGTATGGAGAAACACTGCAAGTGAAGCTCATTTCACATCACCAAGACAGACTTAGTAATTGCCCTGGTAGAGAAGATTCTTCAGTCATATTTGCTACTCTTCACTCTTAAAAAGGGGAATATAAACAATTTCCTGTTCCATTTAACAACGTGATAAAAACCCCTGCCTCTAACAAACATCAGTAAAGTACTCGTGTCTCATCTGCAGGCTTTAATTTTACACACTGAAAAGCAGAAGTACAGATGTGGACATTTCCCAGCCTATAAAATGCATCTTTTCTGTTTTAAAGAGACATTTCATTGTTTCAAGCACATATTCAGCAGCTGTGCAAAGGAGCACTAGGCATGCATGATCAAGTACTTTGCACTGTGACAGGAAATATCCTCCTCCCAGGATTCCCAGGTGAAATTGCACAGAATGAAAACACAGGCACAACGAGCCAATGCCCTGAAGGATGCAGAATATGAAGAGATGCAGCCAGAGGATCACAGTTGGACCATGACATATCCATAGATTATGTGGATATACCAAACACAAGCAGAAATGTAAAGCCAGAAGAATGCTTAGAATCACAGAATACGCCAAGTTGGAAGGGACCCATAAGGATCATGAAGTCCCTTGCAGTGGATGCTTGCAAGGGATAATGAGGTGTGGATACTTGCCAGAGTCAGAGCACTTCAGCAGCTATGCCTTGGATTAGCAGAAAAGACTTGGCAGATCTACTGCCCCAACTATCTGAGTGCCTGGAGACAGGCCCTTTCCTGGCTCTCATTATCATCTTGAGACTCCCCTAAGTGTGCCTGGTGCACAAAACAAAGCTCCCTGTAGCTCTTCTCATATCTACCTCTCCCAAGAAACCAACAGCCCGATTTGGCAAGCAACTGTACCTTTTTCCCATTCTTGATCACAGACTCCAGCAGGGCTCCTGTGTAGCAGATGGACGATTCAGGAATGTCTGCGTGGCTATGTGAAGGGAAACAACTGAGCATTAGAACTAGGGCTTGATAACCCATCCACCCAAGGAATCCCTCAATACAAGAAGGATGCAGTGAGGACATACTGCACGTAGCAGCTACTGCACTACGTGCCTATTCTCACTACCTTCTCCCAAGAAGCAGCTAGCTCTATCAAGACCACAGTGCTGAAATGACTTCCACAATTCACTAACTTGAAACAACCTACAACTTCCCCAAAAGCGCAAATCTGACAATGGAGTTACCACAGATGTGGCACAAGCCAAGGAGCACAACAGTGAATCCATATACAGATACAAGCTCCTCAGCTTTTGCTTCTGCTCAGTGTTACTTACAGCTTCAGTAGATGCCTGACAATCTGCTCAGGAATAAGACGTTTCTGATAGATGGTGCTGGCCTCCCACACAACTGCCTCGCAGATACTGCCATCCTGGAATCGTCTCAGCTCAGACTTCTCCCCCCAGAAGGTCCGGAAATCTGTGGCCTGATATGAGACATTGGCCAAGATAGGCCATGAGCATAGGTCACCAAAGGGGCTGATAAAAGCACTCCCGTGATTGCCAGCAACCCCTGCAGCTACCCACAGCTATATCAGGGCACCAGTTGTGCTCCAGCTCCCAAGCTCCCTTAACCAAAGGGAAGTCTCAGGATGGGTGGACCAAAGATCAGCTCTGGGGCCATACACTTTTTCTTCCATGTCTCCCTTCCTAATCATCATCCACTCCACAGCAAAGGGTCTCCTCATTGCTGGTTGCCTTCCTCTGATACTCCTCAGATCATCAAAGAGCACCATCAGCTAGGCAGTCTCCTCATTCTTGACCCCAAATGGTTCATCCAAATCAAGCACTCAAAAACACACATGGCATCTCAAAGGTCACAAGTCTACCCCATCCACTGCCACCCCACTCCACACAGACAGCTGCCCTCACCTCAGGGTGATCAGCCTGTGGTCCCTTCTCTAGTGTGCTAGCAGCAAACTCAGGAACAAACAGGAGCCCAAACATCAGAGACCCAACATCTTTGTGTTTTGGGGGTTCAGCATCAATTGGCCACTGAAAAGAAACAGAATATGATGTACATGGACAGATGAAATTGTTGCTGCAGCAGCTGACAAGACAGATACACCTCCTGCTATGGAGGACATACATATACCTTATTTAACGCGTCTTCTTGATACCAAAGACAATTGTTTTCACCCTGCCCCACTGCTGGGGCAGGACTTCTGCTTAGACTATGTTTCCCAGCAATACCCTGTACCCAAGTCAAGGGCTTCACCCCCTAACAGGAGTTAGGTCCATTTTCTCCCCAGTGATCCAAGTCTCCCCAGCACCCAGCAGTGCTACAGCATACATAAAGGACCTCACAAGCAGCAAAGGATGCAGTGTCACTGCCCACTGTGTTACCTCAGGGGTCTGGGGCAAGGAGTGAGCCACAAGCAGTGCTCTTCTGGCCAGCCCACGGGTCAGCAGTAAGACAATGAACGGAAGGGCTGCAGCCACATAGTTTCCACCCCGATCCATCAGCTCATTCAGAAGCTGCATTTTCTTGCAGGCGCTTTGCAGTTTGGAGACATGTTTAAGACTGCGGGAGGAAGAGAGAAGCCAATTAACTCCCTCCCACTGATACCTCCACCAAAACCCTTCTGAGATAGAGATCCTAGAGGATAAGTAAAGTGAAGAGCAGTGGGTCCCTTTCCAGGATGCGGGCTGCAAGAAGGGAACATGGCACCCTGAATCCTGGGATGAAACACTGTCACCCTCTCCCTAGGAAGGAATCTAGGCAATAAAAGTTGAAGGGCCAATTGCAAGAGGCACAATTATCTACACCATCTCCCACCAGAAAGGTCTGAATCCGGCTTGGTTGGAAACTAGAAGTAGCCCATTCCCCAACGAAGACGCTCCCTCAGCACCACCTAAGAAACTCACTGGAAGACATGGTCAAAGGTTCTAAGCATGGGCTTTGAGGTCATGAGCAGTGCCTGGAAGCCATCCACCATTCTGTCATCCAGAACTTCCATGGAGCATTTGGCTTCAAACTGAACCTGAGCAAAGAGAGCAAGAGCATGAACAGTGAGGAAGTAAGCATATCCTTCAAACAGCAGTTACCAGTCCTCTTCCATAAACTATGGTCACCTCAGCACTCTGGTCACCAGCAGACTCTGAATCAAGAAAGCCTCCATCCTTAGCACATTGTCATATGACCAGCAGATATGCTGCTGCTTAGACATCTTCTCCCTGATATCTCTGCTCCAAAAATCATCATTTCTGCTAAACAGATGCTTAACTTCTTCCAAAGGTGCCCACGCAGAATAATTTTTCTCCACCATTCAAGCAAAATCCGAGACTTAAAATTTACATCTAAACTTCAGAGCAATATACTGATGTTAAGGTCTTAAGATGTCCACACAAACCACCAGTACCTGGTGATATTTGCTGGCAGTCATATCCGCACAGAGGTTCACCAGTCCAGAGGGATCCACAAAGACCACTTCAAATGCATGGTGGAAGTCAGCCAGGGCAGGCTGAAACAACAGAGAGAATCCTTATTACCACAGCACAGGCACCAAAGTACCACCACCCCACCATGCCTCTACAATGAGCATGTGCTTGTTGAAGTAGTGCTGACAGCACAGCCAAACACACACAGTCAGACATCTGCTCACCAGGCAGGTATCTGTGTCCTTCGCAAGGGTGATCCCTGTCACGCTCAGGTCAGTGGTAGCTGTAAAAAAAAAAAAAAAAAAAAAAAAAAAAGAGAAAACAGGAAGTCACACTCCTACATACATGTCCTACACTCGTCAGGCTGGTACAGCCACTTGCTAGCAAATGCTGCAAAGTGATGCCAGTCTTCACCTTGGGAGATAGGATCTATCCATCCCACTCCTGCCTGTCTACCTAAAGAAGGAGAAAAGCCACAATATTCTCTCTCCTCCACCCTGTTCAGGCATCATGCAGAGACCACTGACATTGGCTTCCCATTACCCAGACAGGTCCCTGGAAACTCACCTAGGAACTGCAGGACATTTCTCAGCACCTGGTACCCACTCATCACCTTGACAATCTTGCGTTTCATCACCAGGTAGGCAACAAGCATGGAGACCAAAAAGCCACTGAAGCACCCCAAGCCCTGTGAAGGTAAATAGCTGAATCAGCAAGAGCTCAAAGAGGCACCACAAGCTGCAGAGCCCAGTCTGCACAGCTGCTCCTGGCCTCTACCATCAGCAAAGCAGCCCCAGAGCCCCAGTCTGAAAAAAGTGGTGGTGAAGCCCTGTACAACAAGCAGAGATGTGCATCCCCTCATACAAAGGCAACGCTTCAGTACGCCAGGAAGCAAGACAACTTGTCTGGCTCCTTCCCCACCCTCCTACCCACTAACCAAAAAAATAAATAAATAATAACACTACATCACTTTCAGAATCTCAAAAAATCATGAGCTTCTGGTTCACACAGACCCATTGCAACACACAGGGCAGAATGGAGCTCCTTAAAACCTAACACAGTTCAAATCACAAGCACCACCACTACCTACCATAGCCAAACCATCACTATTCCAACCCTAGGAGGAGAGAATAGACTGGAGGCACATCAAATGGGCAAAGCTTACACAGTCTCCTGAAAGGGAACTTACCTTGCTGAGCTGCCTCTGGTTCAGCCAAACTTTGAGAAGTGCCAGGCCATCCTTCATGCCTGGGAAGTCAGTGGACACACCAGACAAGAAGTGCAGGTGGGATAGCAGCACTGTGTCACAGAGAATGGAGTTGTTGTAGTGTGGGGTGGCAGGCTCAGGAGCTCCTGTGCAAGGACACAATAGAATGTTGACCCAACAACAAACCTTCCATTCAAAGGAAAGGGCTGCAGTAAGCTCAACTCCTAGCACTCTCTACTGGCTGCATCTGAAATGAACAGCCTCATGCTCTCACAGCCCCAAGCCCTACCTTCTTTGGGTGTGCTCTGCTCCAGGAACCACGCTGTCCGGACATTGTTCTTACTAGGATAGAAACGGCTTGGCTTGAAGAAACTTGGGGCAGGACATGCATGAAGTCGAACAGTAACCAGCTTTTCATCCTTGCCTGTAAGTGGTAAATATGTGCGAGGAAGAGGTGTCAGAGACCCAGAGGTTACAACACTACAAAAAAGAAGCAGGCCCCACTTGGGAAACAAAAAAGCTCCTTCCCAGTGACGCTGAGTGGTAGTGGTAATCATCTCAGATCAGGCTGAACACATCCCAAAGCCAACAATACACTGCGTTAAGTCCAATCATTATCCATTCCTGCTGACCAGTCAGGTACACACGCACCCCCTGTGCCTCCTTGCCTGTACTGGCCTTGCCGTGCCATTGCCTGTCCCAGATTCAACCCTACTTATCTATTTGGGTCTGCAGAAACCACAAGCAACACCTGGCAGTCCATGCATTTCACATCACCTCAGACATGAGCCAGACTGCATATAACTGCCTTGTAAAGGCAAAAGGATAGTGGTGAACAATGAGTGAGGAGAAGGGACCGGAAGAACAGAGCTAGACATATCCACATATACGTCTACTTTACTTCATGAAGAACCTAAGGGTGGTAAAGCCAGCGAGGCCGGGGCGTACAGCCAAGCGGCAGAAGACAGCTCAGAAACCATAAGAGGATAAGAGACCTTTAAGACTCGCATGCGTGTGAAGAGAGAAGAGAACCAGGACCATCAAAGCTCCCAGATTTATCACCAATTGCAAGGACAATCCCAAAGTGACCCCTCTCCGTAGTTATATGGTAAAACACCTGCACTCTCCAGCCAACAGCAGCACCAGACTACTACCTGTCGGAGCAAGAGACAAGCACTACCTTGTGGCCTCAGGAGCAGGATGGGCTTGAGATGGTTGCAGTTCATGTAGGCAAACTTCACACTGCCAAAGAGATTCTCCTTGGACAAATGCTGGGCAATGTGGGCCAGGTATAGAGCTCTCTTGCGGTGGTAGCGCTGGTTCAGGTTGTCTTTGTCCTGCAAGATTTCCTGCAAAGAAAGGGAGAGTGGAATCACACCTTTCAGGCCTGCAAAGTCTGATTAAGCCTGAGGAACAGCAGCTACAACTCTCCTAGCCCTGCAGAGGTCTATCTCTGGCACACAGCTACAGCCCCAGAGAGCACCCAGTCAGTTGGCTACACTGCCTTGCTGCTGTCTTACCATGCTCTAGGATCACAGATCAGCACCATGCAGCCTAACAGGACAACACAATATATGAAATCCTGTTAGAACAAGAACGGACAGCAAAAGGACAGAGAACTATAGAATCACAGAACAGCCTGGGTTGAAAAGGACTTAAAGACCATCTAGTATCAACCCCCCCGCTGTGGGCAGGGTCTCTCACTGCTCGGCCAGGCTGCCCAGAGCCACATCCATCCACAACCTCTCCAGGCAACCTGTTCCAGCGCATCACTACCCTCTGAGTGAAAACCTTCCTCATAACATCTAATCTAAATCACCCCAACATAGTTTAAAACCATTCCCCCTTGACTTATCACTACCCACCCATGTAAACAGTCATTCCCCCTCCTGTTTGTACACTCCCTTCAAGTACTAGAAGGTCACAATGAGGTCTTCCCAGAGCCGTTCCTTTCCCAAGCTAAACAAGCCCATTCCCTCCACCTTTCCTCATAGGAGAGGGACTCCAGCCCTCTGATCATTTCAGTGGTCCTCCTCTGGACCCATTCCAAGAGCTCTGTGTATTTCTTGTGCTGGGGGCCTCAGGCCTGGATGCAATACTACAGATGGGGCCTCATAACAGCTGAGTAGAGGGGGACAATCACATCCCTCTCCCTGCTGGCCACCCTTCTTTTAATGCAGCCCAGGATACAGTTGGCCCTCTGAGCTGCAAGCACACACTGCTGGCTCATGTTCAGCTTCTTGTCCACCAGTACACCCAAGTCCTTCTCTGCATGGCTGTCCTCCAGGCGTTCTTCCCCCAGTCTGTAGAAATACCTGGGAGCGGCCTGAGCTCTGCTAACAGCCTACAAACATGGCCCTACTCGCAAGTCTGTGTTAAAAGGAGGGTAAAAGTGCAGTGGTGCACAAAGCCAAACTGGATCCTACTTCCCCAGCAGCGTGGAAATTTCAGCCGAAGCAGAAGGAATGAAGATGCTAAGGAGCTAAAACCAAAGCAGTTGAAAGCTCTAGATATAGCACAAGTACTGAGTTCACGTTGTCAGCTTACCAAGAAAGTTGACATGCTGTGTGTCCACACACTTCAACCTCACTCACGAATTCAGACACAGGGCACGGATCATGGGGAAGAGAAAGGGATGGGACTCAGGCAGGCACCAAGCTGTTTTAGAACTATCACATCCAGACTCACCCTTGGCATGGTCACTGCCACATCCACATTGATCTCCGGCTTAATGCAAGTGCCCAGCAGGTAGCTGCCCACCACACTGAGCTCGGCTGGGGGCATGAAGCGGAACTTCCCCTTCACACTGAAAGGCACCTGAAGGAATGGCACCTTCACGCCCTTGGGAAGCCAGGTCTGGTCAGTGATCTGAGGACAGGACAGATGAAATACTGTAAGCATCCCCAGTAGAAGATGGGCAGAGATTGACATCTCATGTGGCACAGCCCTAAGCTGGCAAGCACCTGCCCTCAGGCCTTAAGAGATGGAGCATTGCTCTCTTTCCTCCAAGGGAGCAGGGGGAAGGGCCAGTCACCCACAGTGCCTCCTCCTCCTCCCTCTAGGACATACATCAGTTTCTGGGGTCTCTGGGATGCTGCTCAACAAGTTGTTAATTTCATGGAGGAAAGCATCAATCTTCTTCTTCTTTGTCTCCTTCAGTGTCACTTCCTTTAGAAGTTCTTCAATCTGCAAGAGAAAGGGGACAATGAAAGAGAGCTGCAACACTGAACTGCACCTGCCTTTCGCCCTGGCCTCTGGCACTGATGGTGAGCAAAGTAATAAAGAGGCAGATGATCGGAGCAATATTAAAGTGTCTTCGAAAACGCTGCTCAGAGTCGAAGAGATTGATCAGCCCATAACACAGCCCTACTATTTCCTGTGAAATGATAAATGGAAATCAACTCCATCCCATTCACTTTTGTGTGAGGTCCAGCCACAAGAAGCACAGTAATTCTCACAGGCTTTGCTCTCAGAAAGGTTTTTGTTTGACAAAGCCTCAGCTCCAAGAAAAGACTTTGGCAGGTTCATACTATGAACAGAGATTATGCTACCAGAACTCACAAGCAGTCAGGAGATCAGAGCTGTTCCTCATAAAAATCACTACGGTGAGGACTACCAGGAGCTATTTAGTTACCTCACAGAATCACAAGATGTTGGAACAGACCACTGGAGATTATCTAGCCCAAACCCTACTAAAGCATTTTCCCTACAGTGAGTTGCATAGAAGAGCATCCAGATGGGTTTTCATTATTTCCAGAGACTCCACAACCACTGAAGGCACCCTGTTCCAGTTCTCTCTCCAGTTCTCTCTCACCCTCACAGTAAAGACTTTTCTCTCACTCTTGTATAGGACTTCCTCTGTTCCAGCTTGTACTCAGTGCCCTTCGTCCTGTCAGTGGGCAACACTTGACAGGACCTGGCCTCATCCACTTAACACCCACCCATCAGAGATTCCTAACCATTGATGAGCCTCCCCTCTCAGTCTTCTCTTCTCCAAACTGAAGAGCCCCAGGTCTCTCAGCCTTTCGTTATACCGGAGATAGTCCAGGCCCCTCATCAGCTTTGTGGCCATCCGCAGGACCCTCTTGGTAAGTTTCCTGTCTTTCTTGAATCGAGGAGCCCAAACAGGACAGAGTACTTCAAATGTGGCCTCACCACAGCAGAGAAGAGGGAGAGAAGAACCTACTGGACATGGTTTTTTTAACACACCCAGGATACCATTGGCCTTCTTGGCCACGTCACACTGCTGGCTCATGGCAAACCCAGTATCCACCAGGACATCCAGGTCCTTCTCTGCAGAGCTCCTCTCCAGTAGGTCAGCCCCTAACCAGTACTGATGCATGTCGTTATTCCTCCCCAGGTGTTGGAGGACTCCACATCTGCCCTTGTAGAATTTCATCAGGTTTCCCTCCACCCAATTCTCAGCCTCTCCAGGTCCTGCTCCTCCTAACACAGCCTACCTGTTTTCCCAGAACACAAAAGATGATGCCTGCAAGTCACCCCCAGCTGGTGATGTTAATTCCCCAGTAAGTAACGGAACAGCTCTTGCTGGAGAGAGGCCAGATCGAGAGGACCGAGGGGCCTGACTGCAGCCAGATGCTGCTTCTCCGACAATGCCCAGAAGCCCCGACCCTGAGCCTCGCTGCACCCAACCCCCAGCTCTGCCTGCACTCAGGGAACACGTGGGGGCTGACCTGCAAGCGGAGCAGGCTGGAGTGGAAAAGGTCCTCCGTCTCCTTCAGCTGGTTCAGCTCCTCGCTGGTGGGCGGCTTGTACAATTCGGCCTTGCTCAGTTTCACCGGCTGCAGTGCCGGGGCCGGGGCCGCCGCCGCCGCCTTCCTCTTCTTGCCCCGTGTCGCGCCGCGCCCGGGGGTGTGCGGGCCCTGCTCCACCTCCTCGGCCTCCGCCGCTTCTGCTGGCTCCTTGAAGCCCTGCGAAGAGAAAGCAGCATGGCTCAAGGCGTCGGATCCCGGCCTGACCGACGGAACCGAGCCCCACTGCGTCCCCACCACCCGCGTACCGCCATGGCCGCCCCCTCTCAGCCGCGTGCAGCACCACCCGCCCTGCTAGCGGCACCACGCCGCCCTCCCATTGGCTCTCACTCCGCAGCGCAAGGCTTCCGATTGGCTGCACCTCGCTTCTCGCCCCGCCCACGGAGCCGACGAGCCGGATTGGGAGGAGTCTTCTGTCATTTTGCGGCAGGCCGCGCGGGGAGCGGAGTGCTTTGCGGCATGTCGTGCGATGGGGAGGGAGCGGAGTGCTTTGCGGCATGTCGTGCCGGGGGAAGGAGTGCTTTGCGGCAGCAGCCCCTGGTCGGTTTCACAAGAAGACGCGAAGTAACCCGGATAAAGTGAGGCGCTAATAAACGCGCTGATAATAATACCAGTTTCAGCTGGCGCTGTCTTACGTACAGTTTGCAATAAAACGCTGTGCTAACACACGTAGCCCCAAGGGTATGTAACACCCGGCACGTGGCTGGGACAGGTGAAGCCCTAGGTTGTGTCCCCAGAAACCTTGAGCCTCCCCAGAGATGAAGTTACCTCAGAACTGGATTTTCTGTAATTTTATCTCATCTCTCGGCAGAGATGAACCATCTGTTCCCAACTTCCAGGAAGAAAAAACAAGCCTTTATTCACGAAAGTTGGCCTGCAACGGCTTTCAACCCACCCTGAGAATCACAGAACAGCTCAGGTTGGAAGCAACCTTAAAGATCATCCATTTCCAGCCCCCTGCTAACAGCAGGGCTGTCCCCCACCAGCTCAGGCTGCCCAGGGCCCCTTCCAACCCAGCCCTGAGCGTCTCCAGGGATGGGACACCCTCAGCTTCTCTGAGCAGCTGTGCCAGTGCCTCACCACTCTCTGAGCACATAGTTTTTTCCTATTATCTAACCTGAATTTCTCCACTTTTAGTTTAAAGCCATCCCTCCTTGTCCTATCATTAGCCTATATAAAAAGTCAGTCCTCTCCTGCTTGGAAGCTCACTCCAGCTACTGAAAGGTTGCAATGCTGTCTTCCTAGAGCCTTCCCTTCCCCAGGCCGATGAAGCCCAGATTCCTCAGCCTGACACCATAGGAGACATGTTCCAGCACTCTGATCCAATCTTCATGGCACACCCCCAGACCCACCATCCTTCCTGTACTGGCAGGCCCAGACCCGTATGCAGTACTCCAGATGGGGCCTCAGGAGGCCAGAGCAGAGGGAGACAATCCCCTCTCTCTCCTCACTGGTCACCCCTCTGTCGATGCAGCCCAGAATCTTGTTGGCCTTCAAGCTCCAAGTCCACACTGCTAGGATGACATTTACACTTCAGCAACTCAGTGCCAAAACTGCCCCCAAAACCATGTGAAACCAAGAAAACAGACAGAGTAACTTGACACATCAGTGAGTTATGCCAAGCAGGTATTCCCTTTATTTACAGCGCTGGGTGCGTGGGGGATCGCTCTACCAATCATGCACGACAAAGAGAAAGACAACTACACTTTTAATGGCACAGCACATACATGTCTGTTACATTTCAAGGACATGGACAAAAATTCCTAAGAGACTGGTATCTCCGGTGGTTGTAGGATCTATTAGTAATTTTCACTGTAAATTTCCAACCTTGAAGGGGGGAGTGGGTATTGTGATGATCCTACATCCTACACCTAGAAACACTGCTTCCCAAAGAAGTCAGGATTCAGGCAGCATCACCAGTTTTCTCCCATCAGGACTGGCTCTAAGGCCAGCATCTGCTACTCTCAGGAAGGCATCACTCATGCATCCTGCTCAGAGCACAGACAAAGCCTGGCTACCTTGTCAAACTCCAGCAGGGCTGGGGCTAACATGGGAAGCTACAATTTACAAGGTTACTGGAGGAGGAGAAATAGAATCATAGGATACGCCAGGTTGGAAGCGCCCCAGAATAACCAACAACTCCATCTCCTGGTCCCACACAGGATCACCCAAAATCCAAATCTTATGTCTGAGAATGAGAGCATTTTCCAAAATTCCAGCAGCTCAGAGAGGTGCTCACTGCCCTGAGCAGTCTGTTCCATGCCTACCACCCTCTGGGGCAGTGTCTTTCCCTGACCCCCCTGGCACAGCTCCATGCTGTTCCCTCGGGCCCTGTGTCTGTCACACAGAGCAGAGCTCAGCACTGCCCTTCACTCCCTGTGAGGAGCTGCAGCCGCCATCAGGCCTCCCCTCAGTTCTTCTGCACTGTGCCCAGCACACCCAGGGCCCTCAGCAACGCCCAAGGCCCTTCACCACTTCCGTAGCCCTCTTTTTGACACTAATATTTTTTTGTACTTGTGAGAGTTAAAATTGTTTTTTGTTTTGTTTTGTTTTGTATTCCCAGCCTTTCATATCAGCTAGGGTACGCTTAGATGAACAGATAAGCAGACAGTGAGAAGCTCGACTGTCAAGACTAGGAAAATGGATGGGACAAACATGATAAACAAAGAGAATGAGAGAGAGATTAAGGATTGATGGAGTTAGGATGTAGATACAGTAGTAAGTGCCGGGTAGGTTGTGAACCTGGAGTACACAATTAAGGAGGAAACAAAATAAAGGAGGAGCTCTTGGCATCAGTGGATAGGGGATATAAGGCTGTGCCATGTTTTTGTTGTGCAGGTCGTGCACTAGGTTGGGCACTCCTGCCTGCGGGATACCTGCCATTGCAATCGCAAATTAAAACCTTTTCATCAGAGATCCAGTTTCCAAAAAAATCATTTCAGTTATTTCTCACATACGGCAGCACCCAAACCCCACTCAGCGCTGCAGGTGAGGCCGCACGGCACAGAGCAGGGCAGGACAATCCCTCCCCTCACCTGGTGGCAGTGCTGGGCATGGCGCACCAGCATGCTGTAGGCCCTTTTGGCCTTTTAAAATGGTGCCTTTGCACATACAGCTCCATTTCTCCGGTTCAGACACAGATTCCCCTGAGTTGTCGGGGTACTTAAGGGCCAACCCTGTGCGCATACTCTAATGGGAAGTCACAGAGTTGGGGCTCAGACGATTTCAGTTCTATTTCCAGCTCTATGTGTGTTTGTCCACACGGGTGCCACCTGAGCACGCTTTCAGCAATACGCGCACCCCGGAAAGGGCCCCGTGCTGCAGGCGAATACCGCCCGCGGCTGCATAGGGAAACACGCCGATAATGGCCCCGCCCCCTCCCCAAGCCACGCTCACCCGCTCAGAACCCGCCCATGGCAACGCCTCCTGCCGTGACCTACCCGGGGAAGAGGGGCAGGAGCAGGGGAAGGAAGGATGGGTGGGGCTGGGCGGGGGTAAACGTATGAGGCTAGGGGCAGGGATGAGGGCGGGGACAGAAAGAGGGCTGGGGTAGGGACAATGGGAATAAAGATAGGGCTCAAGGACGAAGATAGGAACAGGACAGGGACTGGAGACAAATAACAGAGTCAGGGAATTGGGGGCAGGAATAAGAATGGAGGAGTGAGGACAGATGGAGCTGGGGACAGGAAGTGGCAACAGAGATGGGAATTGGGCGGGGATGGGGAAGGACAAATTATGGGTTTGGGGACAGCCGGAAATAGGACTGGGAGTGAAGTCAGAAGAATGGGGTGGGACAGAGCTAGGCACATGGACAGGGCTGGGGATAGAAGAGAGAGCCCGTGGGGACACCCCCACCCCCCATTACAGATGCATCCAAACTCCAAAACCTGCCTCAGGACACCAGTGTCACCGCAATGCCAGGCCCTGATCCCCAAGGCCACCGCCAGCAGGAGGTGACATAGGAACACCCTGATGCCACCCCCGCATCAATGTGACCACAATATCTCAGAGCCTCTAGAGACAGGTGGCCGGGGGGGGGGGGGGAGGGGGGGGGAAGGGTATGGTGCCTCCATCTGGATTAAGAGCGCTAGAAGAGAAAGGGGAGGGAGGGGGTGGCAGATTGTGGGTACATCCATGGTGGGTTACAGTGACTAGCATGATAGTGGGTGACAAAGTGTGGCAATGTGACAGTGGAGTGCTGATGCCCTCAGCTGAGTGCCACCCACTGTGGAGAGGCTCTGTGTCATTCAGAAATGGGAACACATGGTTCTGTGGAAGGGATTGGCATCCCAATCCCTGTAGTGATACGTGTCCTCACCCCCACAGCAATGTCTCCTCAGCAGTGACACTCATGCCAGGCAGTTGATGCTCAGTCTGGCCATCATCACCCTGTACTGGCCTCAGTCATGTTTTTCCCCTCGACACTGGTGGCACAAATGCCATTTATCCCTCCATGTGCACGTGTTCCCCTGCACTCCATCGGATTCCAACATCACCTGCAAGGAATGACTTCCAGCAAGTGTGGATGTTTGACTCACAGCCAGTTTTCAATTATTGTGGACAGGCCCTGTGACCGCCAAGTGTGAATTATGGCATCAGCTCCTACCTCAGCAGGAATTCATCCTCAGCACTCTTGAAAGAAATACTCTTCTTCCTCCCTTCTCTCCCAACCATGACGTGTCAAGGTCCCATGCTCCAGCTCAATTCCTTTCCTAAATTTGCCATTCAGTGTATCCCAACCTCAGAGTGCCGCAACCACTGCCCAACACCACTGGCTATCTGGGGGCATGTCCATGGCGTCAGGTTCCCCTCTGCTTCAGGGTGAGGATAATTACAACCCAGCACAGGATTTTTAGGAAGGCTAGTAAAACTTGTTGGGTCACAGCTGATCACAACAAGGTCTCACCTCTAAGCTGCTCACAAGCAACAGGAGACAAGGGATGTAGCCACCAGGGAGGTGAATACCAAGGATGCCCATGGGCGTCAGTGGTGTGTGCCCCTTGGTATTCCCCAGCCCCCAGGCAGCTTCCCTTTGGAGGCACACACGCTGCCACATGCACATACGTATGCATATGTGCACCTTACATGTGTACACACAGGTGCTGACCCAGGGTGGCCTGGCCGGTCCCGCAGCAGTACTGGTGATGCCTTCCCCACAACAGACTATTTAACAAAGTGTTTCAGCACCAGCAAGTCATTAATTATACCCCATCCTAACATCCTAATACTAATAATCATCTTAAGAAATTACTTCCTAGTATGCCACTCCCCTGCCTGCCCTTGCCAGTGCTGCTCACCTCACACCACCACACCATGCCCAAAAAGATGTGGGATACCATGTTGGGCTGTGCCCCAGCCCAACACCCAGACAGCACCAGGACTGGAAGGGATCCATCCCCTGGCTTTATCCCCTGGAGCTCAGGGGCTTCCAGCCCAGGTGATGCCATTCTCAGGGCGATGCCAGCATCTTCTTGGCACAGCATCACTGAGATGTCCTAAGTGGTGCAGGCAGACAGAGCCAGCATCAGCACACCCCCTGCGGATATCCTTCAACACCAGCTATGCAGATGCTGTAGTCAGCATGGCATCTTACAAATGACAAAACTCCACAAAATAAAATTCATACTTCCTTAAAGACATCTAAAGTTCACTAAAGCCACAACACAGCCCCTGGCAACCATCACTTGTCCTTGGCCAAGTCACCCAAATATGTGATCTGACCCCAAATTCCAGAAATTCTACAGCCACCAGATCTTTCTGGGGCAATCACATCCCTTTGCTCCACACAGATAGAAACTGCATGGGGGTACTAAGCAGAGAACAGGATCTCTGGATGGGCTGAGACCCAAGTGGCAGCATCACTTGCAGATGTCCCACATTTCCCACATGTAGAACAGGTCCCCACCTGAGTTTTGCATCCATTCATTGGTCATTCTTTGGCCACAGAAAGTCACAACCCATCCACACAAGGGCATGGCACTTCTGGCCATGGCTGTCCCATGCCTGATCTGTACAACCAAGCCAAAAGCTAAGAAGTCTGGAGCACACCCAGCGTGTGGCTCCTTGTTCTGACATAGACCTTGCTCAAGCCACTCAGCCCCAGGCTCTGCTTGAGTGATAGGCTGAAAGACTCAGATCCCTGTAGGAGGATAGGTTGCGGGTCCTCTGCTGTGTCTCATCAGCACCAGCCACTGCTTGTGACATGGCAGGACTATGACCTGCTTCGTAGCACTGGGGTCCAGGTGATCACACAACATCCGGAGCCCTCCTGGGAAACATCATACTCCAAGAGATTGCATTACAAGTTCCTCTTATATAACAACAATCAAAAGAAGCCTAAAGGGTCAAAAATCCAGAAAGAACATAAACAATCTGTACGTATTGTTTGGGGAGGAAAGAGAAAGACCAGTTGTGACTGCTCAAAGCCAGCAGCTCCAATGGCTTTATCACAAAACTTGGATGACCAGAATTGCACAAAGAGAACTGATGGAAAGTTCTCATTTCATAGCATGCTAGCAGCATCTGTCTGCTTTTAAATCACCAGTCTGCTTTTTGCATAGATGTTTTTGTGTCCTTGTTTTTATTTTCTGCCTGCTTTTGGCTTGCTTTCTGTGACAGTTAGAGACCAAGCCTGTCTGATTTCCCTGCTGTTGCTGTGGGCTGTACACATAGCAACAAGGAGGAGAAACCCTTTTCTTTTTCTTTTTTTTTTTTCCTGATCCTAAGAAACAACCTGCAGCCTCCAAAAATCACACCAGGGATGCCAAGGGATGGAAGGGACCTGCAGAGCTCTGATCCCTCTTGTTTTGACATAGTGCAGAGCTTTTTTGGAGACACTTCGTTTGCCACGATCCCACCAAAACAGCCCTTGGCAATCTCCCTGCAGCAGAATATTGCTCCATTTTCCAAAACAAAGAGATAATTCAATCTCTATGGCAGCTCTGGAGAGTGGATGCAGTGGAGGCAACAAGGAAGATGAAATGTAGCACTTATTCACCATGCCTTAAACCAGCCAGTCCTGCTGATGCACACCATGCCCCTCCAACCTTCTCTCCCTCATTTTGTGTGGTGCTGTTATGGGGCCAGAGTGGACGAATGGACCTGAACTGGGGTGAACAGTGCTAAGGGGCAAAGGGATCACCTAGGCAATACAGAAAAACATCAGCAGGCTGAGGAAGATGCTGATGGTTTGATTAATTGAAAGCATGCTTGGTTTGGATTTAACAGCTCTGGATCTTCTGTGTCCTATTTCCCTGTAATGCTGTGGTCCATTCTTCTCACTCACCTGATAGAGAAACTGAAACACAGCAGTGGCAGGGACTGCCAGGGTGCAGTAGAGCTGAGCCAGGGCTGGCACAGGTGGCCAAACAGCTCACTTGCAGCTCCCATTCTGCTCTCACCTCCCACGGAAACAGAGATGATACAGCTATGCTGTTGTCACTGCAAGATCCTTCTTTGCTCTGAGCTTTGAATCCACATGGCAACTTCACCCTCAGGTACAGGCAATTTAGAGAAGTGCTGTGGGAACAGCAGCTCAGCTTGGGAGGAGGAGGACCAAAGGCAGTTCTCACACATGAAGGGGGCTTGTGGAGTGTGCTGAACTTCATTAGCAACTGCAAGAAACTACACACAAGAGGGTGCTAGTAGAAACCAGGTGTCAAAGCTCTGCCTCTCCAGGAGCATCTCACGGAAGTGAGTGGGTACCTCTGTTCTCTGTATTCTCTAGTCATTTTAGAATTCCTTTGCTTCCCCAGTGCCTATTGTATGCAAACACAGAGGCAAAATCCTCCAGTGATGCAGTCTGGGTTAGGGCAGCAGCATCCAAGGGAGAAAATACAGGCAGGGATAATTTGAAGTTATCCAGGTGGTGACATCTCACTTTGAGACATTTTCTCTATATTTGCCTTTTAGACGATCGGGGGTGGGAGGTGCACCCAAGAATCATGGTCTTTATTATAAAAGGGATGAAGACAAAAAGGAAGCCATCTCCAGGTGATCTTAACACCCTAAGATCTCAGCATCTGTAGAAGGAACAGTTGTGCAGACTGTAACTTTCCTGTTCACAAAAGATAAGTATGGGAAAGGTTATGGCAGAATCCGTAATATAATGAAGGGCAGAAAACACTTGGGTAGAACAGGGATGGTCATCATCTCTTCCAGAGTAAGGATGAGGGCATCAAAAAGGAGGCAGGATCAAAACAAACCAAAGGAAATGATTCTACACCCAAACAGGTCATTAGACCGGGCAGCTATTTGCCACAGGATGTTGCAAATGCTTAAAATTTATTTGGCTTCAAAAATAACCAGAAATATTCATGGGAGAAAAATCTACCGAAGACTTGCTTACAAAGATACATCTGACTCAGGGAGAGGATCATCACATTTTCTGACATCCTTCCATGGTCATCAAAAGATGGGCTTTGACAGACATATTTCAACATTCAGTTCAAAGAAAGGTGTTTCAGGACTGGTTGTGACTTCCTTTTCTCTCCACCTGACATTGCAAATGCCTCTTTGTACTGTAAGAGAAGATGGGATCAGTTAATCCAGGCAGTAAAGTGGTCCCAATTTCCCAATACTGAAACACCACATTGGTCATGATAAGATTGTTATCCAGCTATGTGAATGCAGCCTTGGAGCTCAGCCCAGAGCTGAGGCACAGAGTCTGCTGGGATCAGAGCAAACCAGGTGAAGCCTTCCCAAATAAAAAGGGTGTGCAGACAGAGAGAGATGCTCTACGAAGAGCTGGAAGAGCAAAGGTATTGAGGGATGAGGGACACTCTCTTGCATCAGCAAAAGCCAAAGTCTTGGCAGCTTCAGGGCCAAGACTGTGAGGCAGCCCAGGATATTTTCTGCCTGCAGAGCTGGGCAACCATCTCTGGGAGGCATGCGTGAGTGGGGAGTGGAGATAGCACCTGCCAGGAGCCATGTGTTCTGGCTGCTATGATAGAGCGACATGAGATATTGCTTGTTGCACAGACTTGATAGAGCACCAACTGCTGAAATGCTGAGCCTGAAGGCCATGAGATAAGGCAAGGAGAGGAGGTCAGGCTCTGACCTGGCCACAAGAAATTCCAAATCTCCCTTCTCATTCCTGTAGTGCAGAACAGTGTGAGTAGGATAGGACAGGACAACAGAATTGAACAAAATGGAATAAGTTTAGTTCATGTGGGGCCTTCAAAGATAATTTAGTCCAACTGCATGACCATTCTGGGGCTAATCAATTAAAGCTCGAGCATGTTATTGAGAACATCATCCAAAAACCTCTTAAGCACCGACAGGCTTAGGGCATCAACCACCTTGCTTAGAAGTGTGTTCCAGTGTCTAAATGCTTTCACAGCAAAAAAAGCCCGAGCAGGTCTAGTCCAGCTTAGGCTTCTCCAGACCTCTGGCAGAGAGCCTCAGGGTCTCTGGTCCCTTTATAGACACCTCCAATGTCAATAAAATGCTGTCAGCCACATTGCCAGTGTGGTAGCCAAGAAACCAGGTGGTGAATGTCCCATCCACGGTGACATTCAAGATCAGGCTAGACCAGGCTCTGAGAACCATGCGCTCTGAGCTGTAAATGCCCCTGTTCATTGTGGAGTGGACTAGATGGCCTAGTCACTAGATGACCTAGTCCAAACTCCCCACCAAACTCTCCATTCTAATTTCTGTTGCTTATAATTGGTCAGGCAAATGAAAATATGTCTCAGTCTAGAGAAAAAACTCTGCATTTCTGAATCTGATTGTTGTGCTGCCAAGGGAAGCATATGAATGCCCTGTCCATGCTCAAAAGTGCTGCACTTAAGAAGGAAACTGAAGTCAGAAATTTACTAAAAATGGATGCCGAGAGAAAAATACAGTTGAGACAGAGAAAATATTTTATCCAGTTTCTGTGGCCTTCACAGAACTTTTGATGATTATTTGCAATAGGAGGGATTTGTTCAGTGCACAACACTTGCTGCTCCATGCAATTCTTCTGTCTCCAAACCTTTGCCCCTTTCGTAGAAATGGGAAACATTTAATACTTGCCTTTTGGGGTCCTTCCCACCAGCCAGCAAGTACATTCAGAGGTGTTTTATTTTCCCTAGGGTGAGAGTGAGGAAAGGACCCCTGATGGTCTCAGAAATAAGGGCAGCACGAACCAGTCATAACTGGGCTGCAACTAGCACACCCAGCTGAATACCTCCTGCAGCGCTGGGAAATGCATTGGCCCATCTCACTGCTTCCCAGACTCTACTGCAGACAAGAACAAGGAAATTTTGTCTTACACCAGCAGGGCTGCAGAAATGAGGGTCTTGATGCAAAGGCTTGGGTTGACTTTTAAGCTCCCTCCCTCCAGACCCTCAGGATTCTTTTGTAAAGGTAAAACATACCCAACTGAAATAAAATCCTTCAGCTGATTGTTTCAGCAGCATCAGAGCCTTCCCCACCTTCAACAGGAGTATGTTCCTACAGAAGGGACCAGCCCTGCTGAGCACCTAGATGAAAGTATGAAGCTCAGTGCTAGCTCCCTCTTCCAGATTTTGAACACACAACTGGGATTCAGAGAAGGGGAAGGATTCTTCCTGTAGAGGACCTGGAGGATGCTGAGATGTGCTAGTGGGCTATGGACACAGGATGAGCAGGCACTGAGAGCTTTGAGTTGTGCATCCAAGGAGTTTCCTGCAGGATAGAGTATCACAGGGACAAGTAATGGAAACATCCTGGCTAGAAAACAAGTCTGAAGGAGATTTACTTGACTGTTGGAGTAGCTATAGTAGGAGAGTGACATAACCAGGGTGTCTCCAAGGTCTGCAAGAGACCAAGGGGCTGGTCGAGAAGCTGGTGGGGCCAAGGGACAGGAGTTCAGTCCGACCTTGCAAGCTGCCACAGAGGTTCATGTCCCTGCATGGTCTCTTCAGGATGGTATGTGAGCACTGCTTTGCCATCTGTACAAAGCTGGAGGGTTTAGGCCTTGTAAGATGAGACCAGTGATTCTCTGGTTGATTTTTAAGATCCCCATGAAGCTCTTCCCAAATTTCCAAGGCACTGTAACCCCCTGGGGTAAGGATGACTGAACCATTCATCGTGTTCTGGTCAGGCAGTGAAGCTTCTCAAGACTTGTTTGCCTGTTTAGGGAATTTGCATTAATTACCTGCATGGTAATTCAACCTCCAGCAGGAACATTTAGCCTCCTCCCAGACATGCATGGACACACAGAGCAGAGTGCAGGACTGCTGCAGCAGCTCTTCCCCTTTGCCCAGACCATTGTTTCTGAGCAAGGGTTCCCACACAGCACTGTGTTTTCCAGAGCTTAGAGAGCGCTCATAAGCACATGTGAGTGACATATTGTGTCTGTCACACAAGCCCTGCAAACATTTTTAGAGGAACATATCATTTTAGGAAGATGGAAGTGGAGACTCAAAGGAAAAACCATGTGTCTCATCTCTGGACCTTCTCACCCACAGCCACCCAAGCCTGTCACTTGTTCCTGGAGCTCAATGGTTAGAAGGCAGTTTTGTTTCTTCCTTCTGAGTCTGTTCATGGCTGTTGTGATAATGATTGTGGAAAAGACAAAAGGTCCCAGGCAGGACCTGAGCTGTGCATTTTCAGTTCCACAAGCAATGTGAGTCCCAGAAGAACTTCTTTCTCCTGCTTGATTGCCTTTTGCATTGTTTCAGGATTCTCTGACGAGATGTCAAAGGAACATTTATCTCTATGTATGCATTATAACAGAATCATAGAACCATGGAACAGCTTAAGTTGGAAGTGACTTTAAAGATCATCCAGCTCCAACTCCCTGTTGTGAACAGGGTTGTCACACACCAGATCAAGCTGCCCATTGCCCATCCAACCTGGCCTTCTCATGTCTCTTCCCTTCTGTGTTTCCATTCCCACCTCTCTAACCTCCTGCTCCCATCTGCTCTAAGTTCTCCATTCAGCAAAGTGTGAATGCCCAAGCAGAAGCCCTGGTATCTTCAAAGAAAAACAGAGATCACCAGCAGGATTTTTGGGTTCCTGGGATACACTGCCATGCCCTGTCACAGGCAGGAGACTACTGCTGCTTTGAAGGTGAACGCAGGGTCTGATGTGCACAGGAGCCCACCAAGCAGCTGCCCCATGGATTCTAGCCCTTGTCACCCCTCTCCCAGCACACGCCCAGCCCAATGATGGGGACAGTTTGAAGGTCCAGTCCAGAAGTTACCCTCTCCTGAAGGAAAGTCATCCTTCCCCAGATAAGCTATAATGCCAGCTCTCAGCATGTAACCTGAATTGCATGGACATCTCAGGTACATTCCCAGCGATAAAGTGGTACACTCTCCCAGATGGAGACAGAAATCAGATCAGGAACCTCTGTGGACCATGGTATGTGCCACCGCAGCTGGAGGACTGTCCCTGCAGCTAGCAAGTCCCACAGACTCAGAGTGAGCCAAGCCCGGAACAGGAGGTGTAAGATGACCTGAACAGTGGGTTACACAAACTCTTTGGAAATTCAAACCATTGTCTGACAGGCATAAGGTCACAGCCGTCACGCCCCTGGGCCCTGTAATCACAGCTGAAATAGCATTGTAATGTGCTTATAATTTATTCATTAGCTGAATAAGAACATCAGCAGGCATTTTCCTGGCATTCTTTTATCAAACCCCTGTGATGGACTTCATCCTTTTAAAAGAGCAAACTAGAGTAAAAGGTGAAAAAAAAGGCAAAAAAAAAAAAAAAAAGAAAAGAAAAAGAAAAAGACAACTTTATTCCATTCAAATTTAAACAAGCAAGAGAAAGGACAAATCAAAATAAAGCTACAAAAAAAAAAAAAAAGCCTTTCTTTTTCTATCATTTTTCTTCTGCTTTGTTCTGCCATTTCCAAACTTTGCATTTCTTTGCTGGTGGCTACTTTGAAGCCTGAAGCCCCTGTTAACCCAGATGCTGCCAACTGCCTATCTAATGGATCTCTTCATCTCTGTGACAAATTCTGCCTGAGGATCTGCTTGTCCCATTTTTAGGTGAAACAGAGACAAAAGCTGAATTGTGATCAGACCTTTACCCTCAGAGGTTCACAGCTGCTTCCACTCTCCCCATATCCAAACAGTATATATGTGAGAACTGCATATTGATTCCCATCACTAAATGCTTGGGGAAGTATTTCCTTGGCAATGGGACCTCACCATGGTACTGAGCTACCTCTGGTCTGGAACCAGGGTTTCAGCTGTAAGTAACAGAAGAAATGCTATGGTGGTAAATACTGGTGGTAGGTGGACAGCTGGAATAGATGATCTTGGAGGTTTTTTCCAACCTTTTTGATTCTATGACTCTATTATATTCCTCTGTCACTGTTCTCTCCTTGGCAGAGAACCTATTCTGTGACGTATGGTGGGAGATCCGCATCAGCATGGATGACAGTACTTCAGAGAAGGGGTGGAGGAAATACCCCCTGTTTGTTCTCCATATAGCATCCATCTGACAGTGTCCAAGCACACATAGGTTCCCACTGCAGCAAGGGTCCTTGTCATTGCCTCATCAGAACAGAAGAGCAGGGAGGAAGTGGTAGGAGAGGAGACGGCTTCATCTTTTAGCCTAGGCTGGTACTATTTCCTGGAGGAAGGAGCAGATGTCTCATCCTCAGAGCTACACAGGAAATGAATTGGATATAGCTCTGCAGAGAATTATGTGACATGATTGTGCCCTGGGATCTGAGCAGTGTAGGTGGGACTGGCCCTGTCTTCCTACATCCTGTCCCCTCTCTCTGCCAGCTCATGGGGCAGCAACCCTCCAGTGTGACACTGATGAAACATTTGCATTTTCAAAGCTCCAGTGGCAGAATTCTGCCGTTGCTAAGCAGAGGAGTTAACTCTCAGTTTGTCATTGTTTATGAATGCGGCACTCAGGAGGGAGGAAAGAGAAGAGGAAGAGAGATATTAAAAATAGATGAGGAGAACAAAGCAGAAAGGGCTTGAAGAGAAGTTTTCATCTCCTTCTTACATAGAAGTTCTGGTGGTACCTGAGGTCGGTCCACTGTTCAGCAACCAGCTCTGCACTGAAAGCTGGACTAAGGGCACAAGCAGCCTTCTCTCAGCTGCTGAGATTTCCCCATAATTGAGCCACACTTTCCCACACAAGATCCTATTCCTCCTTTTCTAAGCCCTAAGAGCAAAGCAAGTCATTCAGAAAAATAAAAACAAAAATGAAAAAAGAACAAGTGCAAGGTGTGTGAGAGTGCATCACACTGAGAGAGTGCCATGGCTTCCCAGCACTCTGTTTCTGTGACAGCTTCTATTTTTCTGTGAGAAGGGGATGTTTCTGCGAAAGAGAGCTAAAAAAACAGGTTTTGGGGAAAAAGCAATATTCTCTCTAAAAGCTGTCCTGATGGAAAAATTTCCGCCTGCCCTACTGAATACACCAGGGCTTTCTTTACTTTCTGCCTTGCATGATTACCTCTTTCGTTAACATTCAGCAGGTAGAGATAAGTGCCTAATGGCAAAACTGCTTCTCCCATCTTTCCCAGCATTGGACCAGTTCAGACAAAGCCTGCAGTGGAAGCTACCCATAAGGAAAGGTGATACTGTTACCTTCAAAACAGAGGCAAGCACAATCCCAAAAGGGTTTGGCCTTGACCAGCTGGATCAAACCAAAGGGCTGAGGAAAGCTGTTTCTTCAGCAAGCTGTGACATCACGTTAACAGATTGGAGTAGGAAGGAAATTGTGGTATAACATCAACAGTGAAGGGCACGGCACAGTGCTCTGTGTTGAATGCTTTCTCAGACTCATCAGTGACGAAAGCAGGGCATGTGGAAGGGCAACTGGGAGTGGACACTGAGGCTTGGGTGTTTGGGAATGATGATGGCCACAGCATTAAACCTGGGTGTTTGGGAGATGAGAATGGTGAGGGTAGAAGTGTGAATGGTTCTAAAAGGGCTTAGGGAGCAGTTAAGAGTAGGCTTGAGAGTGGGAGTACACTTGAGAAGTGGGATGAAGCCAGAGACTCACTGAAGGACAGGACAGAACAGGAAGGGATGAGATGGACGAGTCTGGAGCCCTTCCAGGTAAGGCCAGACGCTGAGGCACTAAGAAGGGTGGCCAAACCTGCAGCTCAGGCTGCCCCAGCCACACCACACCTCCAGACCTGTGACAGCCATTCCATACATTCAGGAAAGCCCATGGTTCTGGAAAGGGAAGATGAGCATGTAATCGTTACCCATGCTGCTGTCCTCAGGATGGGAAAGCAGTGAGTGGCGGTGGAGCAAAGTCAGAGGGGTAAAGCTACACAAGGGTAGAGGTATGGCTGGGTCTAACTTCTGCAGACAGTTGTCCTACTGGTGTGGGCCAGCGCCACGTGTAGTAGGGTGAAAGCAGTGCCTCAAAGCTGAAGTTTGAGGTGTCGGACGAATCCCGCTCCTTCATAAGTAGTATCTGTTACAACTGATACTCTTACTGTCTAGATACGGATCTTGCTTCCATTTCAGGAGTAACATTCTGCAACAATGAGTCCAGTGAAGAAACTGTGTTCTCGGTTACCATTTCCCACTTTCTGGACTGTCCCTGTGACCGCTCTGCTCTTTTTAATTAATCTCATATCTAAAGTAAACATGTCTCAATCCCACTCTATACAGCAGCATCTCAAGGTCTTCTACCATTTTTCCCCGTACTCCATGTAATCCAGTGTCACAGGAATTACACGATTTTTCCTTCATCCATAACTTTCATTTGACCACAAATACAAAGTCAGCAAAGATTTCATAGAATTACAGAATAGCTTAGGTTGGAAGGGACCTTAAAACTCCCCAATTTCCAACCCCACACCAAATTAGGCTGCCCAGGACCCCATCACACCTGGCTTTGAGTGCCTCCAGGGTTGGGGGACCCATAGCTCTATGGGCAGCCTGGGCCAGGACCTCATCAACCTTTCTTTGAGTAAAAAATTTCTTCCTGACATCTAACCTAAATTTCTCCTCTTTTTAAAAGAATTTAAAGCCCCTTGCCCTGTCACTATCAGACCATGTAAAATGTCAGTCCCCTCCCTGCTTGTAAGCTTCCTTCAAGAACTGGAAGGCCGCAGTGAGGCTTCCCTGGAGCTGCCTCCTCTCCAGGCTGAACAAGCACAGCTCCCTCAGCCTGCCATCACAACAGAGGTGCTTCAGCCCTCTGATCATCTTCATGGCCCTCTTCTGGACCTGCTTCAACAGCTCCGCATCCCTCCTGTGCTGAGAGCCTCAGGCCTTGACACAGCACTGCAGATGGGGCCTCAGAGGGCAGAGCGCAGGGGTACAATCACCTCCCTCACCCTGATGCCATCCCTCTGTTGATGGCTTCCAGCCTGCATTGCTGCTTTATGCACAGCTTTTTGTCCACAATGGCCTCCAAGGCCTTCTCTGCAGGGCTGCTCCCAGTGTGTTCTTCTCCCGGTCTGTACACGTTATCTAGGAGTGCCCCACCAAAGTGCAACACTTGTCCTAGTTGAACCTTCAAATAGCTCTGACATTTCTGGGGTCACGGTAACTAAATCAGAGCTCATCACAGCGCATCAGCTATCAAAATTATTGCTGTTATAATCAGACAAACCCTGTCTGGAGCAAGACTTCCAGTTCTCTGCCTGTGCTGGGCATGCTGTATCCTCCCATATGCCACAGGCAGGTGTGTGCCTCAGTGCTTCCAGAAGCGAAATGCAGATTGGTGCCATCTGCAGCCACATTGCGCTGCCTGGCCTCCTTCTGGATCACTGCTTTGTTATTTAATTTGTAAAAGACTTGCTGCAGAACACCAGCTCCCTAACACCGCCAGAGGTCTGTGCTCACAGCTCTACCTACGCAGGACAATGCCTGCTCGCCTTTGGAAGCGTTGATTTGCCCCAGGGGGTATGGCAGGAAGGAGCCCAAGTCTACTCTGTGGCGGCAGCACTTTGTGTCTCTGCGAAGCACTATGGAAACAGGGCCCATACCTGAGCCAGCATTCAGAACCACTTGTGTGCTTCACCGTTTGGCTGCGCGATTGCTACGGGACGCTGGCTCCGCACAAGGCCACTTAGCAAGGCCTCTGTCTGAAAATGGCTTCCTCACCATTACCCTCCCTATCCTCAAAGCACAGCCGGAGCTACGCTAGGACGGCGGCTTCCCACCGCGATCACAGCTGCTGTCTGTCACAGTGCTGATCACCAAGAAAGGGTTCGTGCCGCTCCGGCTGCACCTTCCCGACCTCGCGCCAAGAGAAAAGCACCTGACCCCACGCACGCAGCCCCCACCACGGGCAAGATGGCGGTCTCCAGCGGGCGCCGCTGCCCCTTGAAGCCCTCCGGTGGGGGCGTGGCTCCGGCGGCGCGGGGGCGTGGTATCTCGCGAGAGGGGCGGGGAGACGTGGGCGGGGCGCGGCGCGGCGCGCTGAGGTCAGCGGCGAGCGGGCGCCGTCACAAAAGGAAGTGGCGGCGGCGGCGGCGGCCGTTAGAGTGGGGAGGGGCGGGGGCCCGCGGGGCAGCGCGGCGGCGGTAGCGGCGGCCGCGCCATGGCCCAGCAGCAGATGAGCAGCTCGCAGAAGGCGCTGATGCTGGAGCTGAAGTCGCTGCAGGAGGAGCCGGTGGAAGGCTTCCGCATCACGCTGGTCGACGAGTCCGACCTCTACAACTGGGAGGTGGCGATCTTCGGGCCCCCCAACACTCTCTACGAGGGTGGCTACTTCAAGGTAGGGCCCGGGCCTCGCCGCCGCCTTCCAGCCCTCCCGGCCCCGCGGCTCGGCGGCCGGGCCTGCAACCGCGCGGCCTCGCTGTGGGCGGGGGCCGGGCGGGAGGTCCCGGCTTTGCAGGGGCCCACCAGGCCCTGTCTGCGGCCCCCGGCGCCGGGTGGGCTCTTTCAGTGTTGTTCTTTGTGATTGACGTTTCTTATTATGCGTCTTTTCCTCTAAACTTCAGAGGGCAGCCACGGCAGTGTTTAGTTTGTGAAGGTGGATGCGTGTTTTCAATTCCTCTCTCAATTTTCCTGTTCACCCTCTTCCCCCCTCAAAAAAAAAAAAAAAAAAAAAAAACAAAACGCGCAAAACTTTTTGTGGTAGTGATTTCCCCTCTCGTAAATAGAGAAAGAAACAAATCTGGCACTTCCTTACCCAAAAGGAACTGAAGGGAAGAAGACCTGAAGAATTGCATGGTTTGCTGAAAAGAAACAAAAGCTTTGATGCTTGCAGAAGATGAGCACCAGGCATATCCCTGTGCACGATGGTTTCTGACAAAACTATGTCACCTGGCAGGTCCTATCTCCCAGGACTTAGCAGTTTAGTTCCTGGGTTTTTTCCCTCCCTGCTTCTGGTGCTGGAAGAAAGCTAGGATGAGGCCTTTGCTTGGCAAAACAAGCATTGTTGGTAACTCTTGGCCTCTCTGGATCAAGGTTTAAGCACTCTGCTTCATGAAACCAAATTAACCTGTAGCTTGGGGAATAATAGATTTGAGTCACGTTCAGTTTGGCCTCGTTGTTTGGAAGGAAGGGAACGTTTTGGCAGCAGGCTTTCCTTTTGTGATGAGTTGGCTGGCTTACTCATGTAGGTGTGATATGTGTATTCTTAGACTCACCTCCATTATTCCTCCTTCAGGAAATCGCTGCAGTCTTGGATCAGTAACTGGGTCATTTGTGCACCAGAATGGATTGGTGACCTCTCCTTGCACTTACATTACTCATCAATTTTTTAGAGAAAGCATAAGGGGTCAAAATATTTGTTTGGTTTAGGAGCTGCCTGGACCTCATATCTGTAGTCATTCTTGGAAAGTAAGCTGAAGCAGCTAGTGCAATAATCTGAGGATATGCCTAAAGCAAGTGCAGGATTTGGCAAGACTGCCAGTGTTACCTTACCTCAGCACTGTGACTGCAATGGCTTTCTGCTGTTTGTTGTCATTGAGCTGTAGTGCCTTTCCTCTAAATTCTTCTTCTCTATAAACACTGGTCCTTTGATACTATGCGAATGGGAGGATGCTTTTATCCTCTCTGCTGCTCAGCAATTGCCTTCACGCATCATGTTGAAGTCTGTTTTATGGAGCCTGTCTCATTCTTCTCTGAGAAAACATGCTTGGTGGTTTTCTTTGCATATGATCTTTGATAATTCATCTTAAATTCTCAATTTCTGAAAAAATTGGTCGTAGACCCTAATTCTGTCAGGGGAGTGAAGGTTCCAGTTGCCCTAGTTGTGAAATTCTTTGCTTGTCTTTGTGTTGGGCTACTAAGGCGAAGATTTAAATATCTTAGACTTAGCTTTCTGAACCTCTTAAAGTTAGGATGTTAGCCTCATCTTTATTTAGTGGAGTTAATTTCATGGTGTACACTTAGATTAGAGGTGAATGCCAGTTCAAAAACAGTTTCTGATTTTTTTTTGAGGTTTCTTGGCTTGAATACCTGTATTTACTGTTTTCTATTTTAGGTTTCCCAATATTGAGTAGAATTAGAAATAATAAAAAGTTACATCCTGTAGTTGTGTGGAACTTTGTGGCAGTGAGGGCTTGGGAACTTGCTTTGGTTGAGGTGTGGTTTGAGGGTAGAAGCTGAAGGGAAAGCACAAAATCTTCTAGTTAAACTGAAATGTAAGTATTTTGAGGATTTTGTGCGTTAAAAGAGACTTTAATACAGAAAGTGTTAGTGATGGTTGATGGGGAATATAAATGCTTGGTTCGTGTTCATGAGGCTTTCACCAGCTTTGGCACCTTGTTTATCCTTGGAGAAATATGACCTTTCTCTGTGGATTGTTGAGCTAGCTGAATTAACTGAAATGAGGAAAGTGCTCTCTCTGCACCTCTTTGAGAGGTGCTTCTGCTGTTCAAAGCTGGTGTAACATTTCAGTAGACTCTAGTTTCAGTTGCTAATCCAGGAACTGTACCATTTGATAAACTTGAGCAGAAAACATGTCTTGCTTAATTTTACATTTTTGTGTTGGTTATCAATACCTTAGCGCAGGCCACAGTAAAATGAATAATGACTTAAAACTTTAGCAGCTGGTTATACAAGCTTTTACAGTTGGTGTCTATGTTGTGCCTAGCTCTGCTGCAGGTCCTCTCAGCTGAGTGGGATGGGCAGCAGTGTTCTGAAGCGACCATTTGTGCAGAGGTTGGTGTGGAACAGGGCAGTGCTGAGCCACAAGTCCCCATTACAGAACTGGCTGAAGTGGGGGCTGTGCCATGACCCCTGGTGTGTTGGCATGGCTTTCCTCTCCCTTGTTAATCTCTTGCTTACTTATTGAACTTAATACGTAGCCATTTAGCATGACTGGGAATGTTTTGAGCAGCTCTTTGCTTCAGTTCCACACTGCTTCTGTCAGGGAAGTTGTTTGACTGTCTTCTTCACTGGCTGCCCCTTGTTCTCTGCTGGCAAGATAAAATTACCTTGTGGTCAGTGATGCTTAGTCCTCCTCCAGAGAGGTCCCATGGTGAGAACAAACATTTGACCCTCAGTTAGAACTGTCAGCAAGGACCTGGGTTTGACCAAAGTTTTTTCCTGTGTTCTGGCCTCGATCAGTTGAAGTTGGCTGCAGGTGCTTGATTACAGCAAGTTAACTTGATTTTTATTTTTAATGCCTCGTTTACTGGGTTTGCTGAAGGGAAAGGTGGGTAGGCCTTGGTGTATTTAAGGTAAAGATTTCCACACAGTTTATTCAGTTACTGAGTTCATAGTTTACAATAATGTGCATGATTCTCTGGCTTTGTAGTGGACGGCCACATTTCACTGAATGTAAACAGTTTATCCATGCTATCTTTTAGCTATAGGTGTCTTCAAATGAAAGGTTTCTTTGCCCTGTGTCCAGAGAACTGTTTGTTTGTTTGGAGTCAGCTGCTTAAATAGGTAGTGACAGAAGAGAGGGTTGTTAAGCTGCAGTCTGGTGATTGTAGTTGCTGGTTGTGTTACTCTTCAGTAGTAGAGGCTTACATACGGTGAAACTTTCCGTCTCACTTGCCATGTCCATTGATCTAGTATCTTACTTTCATGCATGAACCTTCAAAGCCTGGAGACTGATAAACCTCTGCCAAGTATTGTTAATTGAGTGATGGTCTTGGGATACCACCAAAACTACTGGAATATGCTTCCTGGTGGCTCACTGAAAGCTCTGTGTTTGCTTCAGTTGCATCTTTGCAGCATAGCTTTTGATTGCTTTAAAAAAAACAAACGTAAAAAAACACTTAAATACTGATAATTTTATAGTTGAATAGTATTTGCTTGCGCTGTGAGCAAACGTTTCAGGTAAAAAGAAGAAAAAAAAATATATACAAATAGAAACTTCATTATTAATTACAGAGCGCTGCCTAGAAGCACAGTTTGACTAAGAATGCTGTGTCAAGAAACATGTTTCTTGTAGAGCAAGAGTCAATATTAAAAGCTCCTTCAGAGGTGATTTAGGCTGAGTAGATGAGAATGAGTACACACAACATGAAAGAAAAAAGTAAAATTTAAACTGTATTGCTGGGGTTGCTATTTGATAGTTCTTTACTTAAGGCAGTTTAATTCATGAGGTATTTTTGCTGCTTGAAGGAGCAAGTCTTAACACGTAAGTTGGAGGAGGGAAAAAGCAAGCGTCATGCTTAATTTTCTTAAGTAAACTGGGGGCTTGGATATTTTCCTTGGTTTTATTTTTTTTTTATATAACTCCTTAACCATGGGCTCTTTTGAGTTCTGTATTGTTGGATCTCTGCTTCTTTCAGGGGATTGGTTTTGAATTCAAAGCTATTTGCAATATATGTGAATATGCTTTGCAGAGCTGGAGATCTACATGAACTAAGATATAAAGAATAAGCACTGTGTTAAAAAGTTTGGCATCACATGTCACTTCCCAGAAAGCCTGGAATTGGGCAGATGAAAATTTCTTGAGCATTTGAGTATTCCCCTGGTTATATAACTCAGCTTCACAAAAAATATTACTTGATGCCAGGGAAAAATTGTGTGGCACTGTCTGCACAAAAGCTGAGTTCTGTGAGCTTCCTAGAGAATTTCTCTTTGTGTAGTTAATTTTCAATTTTTGCTGCCTTTAGCTATCACTGGTGCTAGTAAGCAGAGGTTTGCAACAAAAGGAAACAGAACTACGCATGAGTAGTGTGGAGCTGGTGCCGCACATCTAAAGTGCACCCTGTTGCAGCAGAGTGTTTCCACAGTAAAAGAAAAGCTAAGCCATCCACAGGCAGGGAGGGAAGAAATTTGAGTTCAGTTCACTGACACTAAGCACTGTTATCCCTAACTCTAAGGCCAGAGTACTTGTCTGACTCTTGCTCTGCTGTTGCATGTAGATTTGTCTGATTACATCTATGGGCTGCATGGACTCCTTTAGGCAATCCTGCCCAGAGCCTGTCCAGTGCAGCTGCCGCTCCTCAGCAGGCAGTGGGCAATGCAATGGCAGTAGCCAGCTCCTAGTGCTTTCCTGGGGCTTTTCTCTTCCAGTTTGAGCTACTGTGTATGCTATGAAGACAGATAATGGTTTATTGTTCTGGTACTGCTTGAAAATACAAGTATATGTACAATTTGACGCCAGTGTATGGCAAGTGAAGAGCTCTGGCACAGCCTACCTCTGCTGTTAGACTTAAAAATGGAGAGCTTTCCATTTGGAAAGATTGAATGTGTTGGCTTGCGTATTTTTTTTCCATTGTTTGGCTCTATTTCCTTGAGTTTGCACAGAATGATCCTTGGAAAAGGTTAAAAAATATCCTTTCTTTCTTGGATAGCAATGCAAAGAACTGCTTCTTTAAAGTTTGTGCCAGTTTGTTCTAGAGACAGTCTGAAACCATCTACATTCTTTGAATTACTATACTGTGAATGATTGGAAATTCTTTCTCTTTATAATGTTAGGAATGCATTCTTAATTCTTTTGTCCACCTAGTTAATCTTCGAGTTCTTGATTGCAATGACATTATGCAATGAATGTCAAACCTCCAACATTTAGTCATCACTGTTCATTATTATTAATACCAGAGGACAGACAAAAACTACATAGCCAAACTGCACATCACCAAAAACACCTTAGTTAAAGATCAACAGATAGTAGTGGTGTTTTTTTTTTTCCATGCAAAATGAGCACCATGCAGTAGAGACCTGAAGTGATATTAAAAAGAGCTTGAATCTGTATCTCAGATCTGAGATACAGATGGGTTGTACTGTTAATGGATTAGGGGTTTTGTGACTTATAATTTGGGTTATATGTGACCAGATGTGCATGCATGGACACATATATGCAGAATTAGCTTTCTGAGTTCTAGTACTTCATTTTTAAAACCTTAGTATTTTATCCAGCAGTATGAGTGAGAGGAATTGCAGTTAATCTTACTAAGCTTTTGCTGTAGCTACTTGGTGGGTACATTTAGTCTGACCAGACCAGTTTAACAGTACTAACACTGGTACTGTGTGCCTTGACAAAAATGGTCTGTAAATGGGAGAAAAAATAAAGGTACTGAATGGAGTAAACATAGGATACTTCACGGTCTTTACTCAACTTGAAATGTGACTGCAGGACTTGTTGAAAATCATTCTTTGAGCCTATCACACAGAGAACAAGGAGGTCATACAAGGTTTATTGTAAGTGAATAACTCTCTCGAATATTGTATCTGTGTTTAACAAAGGCTGCCTGGAAGGCAGGCTGTATCTTTTTCCTCAAGGTCTTAGTACTGAAAGAGTACCTGAGGAGTGGCATGATACCCGTCCTGGTCTGCTTCGTTCTCTTAAAAGTGTACAAGTCATGTAGAACTTCAGATGAAGGGCTTTTATTGAGAGATTAAACTTTGAAATCGCAGGCACGTGACTCATCCTAGCTAAGACACGTGTCCTGGATAAAGAATGTGTACATTTTTGTTAAATGTGGTAAAATGTTTGGAAAGGTTATGGAAAAACTGTCAGAGAATGAAATAGTGTAAAGACTTAACAGGTTGTGCCACTTTGAATTTATCATTCCAGAATTGACTGTTGTGCAAAAGTTCTTGGTTTTGAATTAATCCTTCTACTCTTCCACAATGGGAAACCTTTGCTGTTCAAGCTGAGCGAAGGCTGAAGCCAAGATTCACTTCTGCATCACTCCCTTTGGCCTTGACAAAGCAGGGCCATGCAGTGCAGTATCTACTGCTTGCAACACATTCTGTGAAGATGCATATTGCATAAAGTCTGCAGGCCTAAGCTTCTAATTCATGGATGTAAACTATGCCACTGTGAGAGGGTCTGCTTATCTTGGCTAGAGTAACTATGTCTGAAAGCATTCACTCTTCTTTAAAAGAAAAGCCTTCTTATAATGAACTGAAGGGAACAATTTCATTTTGGTGCTCCTATTTCTCTTGCAGAGTAGAAACTGTACCCACTTAGTAACTGAATGCCTTTCAGCAGTGCATTAAGTAGCATAACTTGAGAGGTTAACATCTCTTTTGTACCTTTAGGTGTCCTGTAGCTGTTATCTAAATCCTTTATAATTTTTTGTTTGGTAACAGAATGCCCAAATCTTTCATATAAGGATGCGTGGAACTTCATGGTTAAGTTGGAAAGAGGGGGTCTTGTCTGTTCTTAATGATACTGCCACTTCAACTGAATCTGTCTAACCAAATTTGGAATTTTCTGTTAGCAGAGGGTATAGTAGCCATAATTTATTCAAAATGCTAAGCAAAAAATGACACGGAGGCTCAACTTGTCTTGAATACTTAAGTGTCAAAATTCTGTGAATGACACTAACACTTCTTCTCTTGTATAATTCTGTGTCAGGTAGCTATTTGAGACAACCACAGCCATGTTTAAATGGTCCTCTATAGAAGACCTGTTGGTACTTCTCTTATGAAAGACTAGTGAACTTCTAAATAAAATTAAACATCTTATATTGGTGGATGAAGCATATACAAATGAAAGTTCTAAGACCAACATATGGAATGATTTCCATTTCTCAGTGTCTGCCAGAAACCCAAAAGCTTATGTGCTTCAAAATTTGATGAATATACTTCTTGTGAAATGTAACCATTTTTTTTTTTCTTTTTCCTGCTGGTAGCAGTCTTTCATTCGTGTGGAAGAAGTTTAGCTGCCTTTAATGTGAAACACAGCAGTAGCAGTGCTACTAGGGGAAGCTGGATAGGTAGGATAGATTTCAGTGTGAGTGAATGTTTGGGCTTCTACACTGTGAACAAGCTAGATTATTTTTGAAATTTCATTAATAAGTTTGTTTTGACCCTCAGAGCTTTATGGGCAGACTCATCAGGAGCTAAACACCAGCCTAGGCAGGATTATTGTGGAAAGTCACTCTGTGGAGTTCCGTTTTAAATGGCAATAATAGCACAGTTCACTGTCATAAACACATCATTCATGGCTATCCTCCAGTTGGAAAGATGCTGTAGTTGTATTGGCTCCTGCTGATGAGGGATGAGATCAACAGGCGGCTGGTCTTGGCTCCTTTTTTTCTGGATATTATGGAATAAATCTGGCTTATATTGCTATTAGGGGTAATATTCAGATTTCACTGATTTGAAGCAGCCTGCTTAATGTTTGACTTTGAATGGATTTAACTTTCATCCAAGTTGTAAGAGTATCCTGTACCTACTAAGTACGTAGATGTTCATTTCTCTCATGTGAAGGATATTCTCTTGCTTCAACTTTTGAACCACATTTGGCTGTGAAGAGTCAATTAGTTAATGTGCTAGTGGTCCACAAAAACTGTGAAAAGCTGTCCTTCTTAATAGAAACATCTATGGAAACCACTGCTAACCTACCTGCTACAGGTGCTGTCTACTTGAGCCAGGGAGATGCCTGCTGGAAAATGCAGGCGTGGTGCTGAGTGGTGATCAGGTCAGGTAGGAGCAAGAATTAAGGGTTCTGAAGTGTGGTATTGCCTTCTCCCACGCCTAATGGGGGTGCAGTGAAATGCCATATCATGTTTTCTCAGCAGGCTTTCGCACACCATGCTTAAAATCTTCCTTATTGTCCAAGTAGATAGTTCTTCACGCTGTGAAGTCACATGTTAATAGGTTAAGATCTGTTCAGCAACGTTAGGGCATGGTTGGCCTATCACTGTGATGCTGTCAGGCCTCTTTAGCTCTCTGGGGTCTTTGGGAATCCAAGCCCATCTCAGGTGTCATCTCTCTTCCTTTATCTCGTTTCCTGTACTGCTCTGTCTGTACTTAGGTCATAACTGAAGGCTGACCTAAGACCACCACATGTGAACTCATGAGAGCTCCTTGTGTCCTACCCATGCTCCGTTTGTTTTGTTCATACTTTTCCTCAGTAGCTATCAACTTTGCTGACAATGTGGATGATTTGCACCTGTTTCCAAGAGAGCGGGGAAGTATTTTTAACTCTAATCAAGACTTCTAAGGTGTCTAGTTTCTGCTGTTAAAACAAGAACAAGCTTGTGTGTGAAGTTAGAGAAAACCTGTTAGTTATGCTTCAGCAAATCTAACAAAGCCCTGAGTGGAGACTGGAGTCTGCATTGATTGTGTATTGAACTCTTGCGTGCAGTCGTTTGTAACTAGCTGTACTGTTCAGTGTGAATTAATTAATAGATGGGAGTATTGAAGAATTTGTGTTTTTCTTATAAAATTCTGTGTTCTGTTGAGATGCATCATCTTTCCTGGATAAAACTATGTATAGATGGCTTTTTTTTTTTTACGTTTTTGTAATCTAAGCTGTTATAGATCACTTCTTAAATATGGACACATGTATTGTATGATAGCACTGGAAAGAAGATTCCATATGCTTAGCTTGGATGTAATACATAACTTGAGCAACTGTAGTAATACAATAAAACTGTCATTGTTTATGCATCCATACATCACAGTTTGCAGATTTATAACTAGATGATGTCAACTTGAAATAAAAGGATTTGGGAAGTGAATTTCTTCCTATAAAGAAAGGGTTATGCGTGTTACTTGGTGCTCTTTGAGCCAACTGAATATGTTTTGCAAGCCAGCAGACTTTTTTCTGAACTTTTGTTTATTTTTTTGTAAAGCTATCAGATACTGCTGTGTCACACCTAACTCTGAGTGTGATCAGCAGCAGTCTGACATTAGATTGGGTGAAAAGGATGCACAGTCCAGAGTTCATCTTCTGTTAGGCCCTTTGTGTGAGTGAAGCATTGCACTTATTGAGAAGTCTGTGGACACTACACAAATAGGATGAAAGAACAATGCAGTGTTCTGCATCTGTTGATGTAAGAGATGCTCTTCTGAAGGATATGGGGCTAGGATTTGAATAATCCTCCAGAAGTACATGGATTTGGCATAACTGCTTCAGTGCAAGGTAGGGCCAAAGTGTTGCTTGACAATAATAAGAGGCAGTATGATTTAGTGAACAGGATATGGATCATCTCTTATTAGTTTGTATATATAATCTTTGAGAAATTAACATTTTATATAAAATGATTGACTAAATCTGTAGGTAGAAAATGTTTTGCTTATTATAGTTGGAAGGCTTTTTTCTGAGGTAAATTCAACTTGTATATTTACAGGTATAGTTCTTAAATCCAGAAGGGCTGAAGAAATTGACTTGTAAATAACATACAGGCTGCTGAAGTGCAAAAGCAAAGGGTTTTTTTGGAATAAGAACTTCTACTTATTCCTGGTTTAAAAAAAGAAAGGGAAAAAAAAAAATTGAGCAGTTTTCGGAAGCATCCCAGCACAGATCCTGATGTACTGACAAGTCACACTCCTCTGCACAGACTTTGTCCGTGAGGCAGCTGTAGCAATTCTCTAAGAGCGAAAAATAAAGCTGGGGTTGTGTAACTTAACCTGGGGGAGGAGGAGGACATTCCTGGTGTTGAAGAGAAATCTGTCAAGGCCTGGGCATGTAGGCTTGCTGGGGGAGACTTATGTTGTGCAGGCTTCACAATTCTTACAAGCAGTGTATTGGGAGGTAATCTGGGTAAACTGAGTGTTGGAGGAGGCAGAGCTATTCCTTGGCTGCCTCATTGCTTCAAATGTCAGAGGGATCTGCACTGATTTCAGATTTACCCAGCTTCTGCATTTCTCACCTCTGGGATTTCTGTCCTGAACCGTCTTAATTGTTCCAGCTCCTGTGCTCTTCTACTATAGCCACCCCAGCTCTTCTTTCCTGTGCTTTGAAGATTAGGTTCAAAATAAAGCCTCTCAGCGTAGTGAAATTGGCACGCAGGATTTGTGCCGAGCGTGGAAGTGTGGCAAGCACTGAAGGCCAAGGAGTGGCCTGGTGCATTGCTTCATGTAACTGGTGCTCTTGCAGAGTAAGATTGGTCTCTGGTAAGTTAAGATGAAGTTTAAAGTCTGTTATTGACATGCCTCTGAGTTCTGTTATGCTTGTCACCCGAAGTGCAATTACCCAGGCTATGCCACAACACCGAGCTTAAAACACATGGGCAGAAAGCCAAATTCTACACTTAGCACGCACTTTAAATAGAAAACTACAGTGCAACTGACCTGCAGGTACCTCCTATAAAGAAAGCTGGTGTTCCTAACTGCTAAAACTTCTTCATTTAATCATGAATGCATTGATAAATGCTCTTTCAGAATATATATTCATCAAAGTAATGTTTGATCATAGCTTAAAGTAAGTGCAATGTAGGGTTTGAGTTTCAGGCAGATTATTTAATCTTCACCTGTTCTAATTTTGCGAACTTTTTGTTAACAGGTACAGTGACAAGAACACTCCCTACTTTCTACTCTGACACTGTATAAACCATGGCAAATAGTGAGGTTTGCAGCACTAAACCTTTGAGATCATCTTATAGTGTTTAAGTATGTCTGCATTGCAGCAGTGGCATAATGTACCCATTTCAAGCACCACAGTGGCCTAGCAGCAGCAATGCATTATTTTAACACTGGTCATGAAGTGAACCTGTGTGCAAGTTGGTTCTGCAGTCCGTGCCTAATACCAGGTTGCCATGGTTGAACAGCCACCAGGTCTGAGCTCTCCGGGGCAGTGCTTGTGCAGGTACAGCTGTAAATTAGCATGAGAGTTGCAGCCACTATACCTTTGTAGGTGTAAACCTGAGAGACTGCTCATGCTGCTCCAGATGCTGATGGTACAGTAGCTTGCTGGCAGGGGAACTCAGCTGGTTGCAGTGTTTCTGCTGGCTTTTCCTGCATTTTAAAAGATGTCTGTTCTGATCAAAGCACTGTGTGGAGTCTCACTTCCCTACTTCAACTTTTGTGGAAGTAGCAGAATCTGAGGCCTTGGTCCCAGGCAGCAGCTTCCATGGTGGCATGGAGATCAGAGGATGACAGGTGCAGCTTAGGCCTCAGTTTATATATATGTATATATATGTATACACACATAAACATAACTAACTGTGGGAATTACTTATTTGTGTGGAACTTTCATCATATTGAAATAAAAATGTATATGGGTGTTTATTTTGAAGACTTAGTGGAGTTTGGTTTTCTGATGTACTCTGTCACTTTCTACTTCTCATAGTAACAGAAAACAAAATAGAATGAGGCTTCAGTAAATTATTGAAAGCTACAGCACAGGCATGCATGAACTTGATTTAAATGCGTACCTCTGATCACAGTCTTCCCCTTCATCACCTCAGTGCCCTGGAATTTAAGCATCAGACTTCCAGCGTTACAGGAAGCCTCACTTCCGACAATATAATCAAAACAAATCTGTTTGTACAGAGAAGGAAGAGTACCTATTAAGGAAACTTGAGATTCTTGGGGCAGGAGGTCTCAAAAGCTAATAAAAGCTTAGGAAAGAGGACTGATTTCAAAATGATTGCTGCTGGCACTTGATTTCTTAGAAGTTGTGGTGAACTGAAAGGAAGCCCAAGATAGATGAGCTGAGGTGCTGGTGTTGATGAAGCAGTTGTCTTGGCAACTGCAGTCACTTAAATATCTCTAGGAAAATAACTAGCGAATATTCAGACTGGGAGATGGCAGTGGTTGTCAGATGAACCCAAAGCAACGAATACCTTGAGATTTATACAGATAATGAACTTGGCTACAGTGGCAAGTAGCTGTTTTCAGTGTAGTCCTTCAGCTGTGGAATGCTGATGGCTGTACTCATACAGGCACAGTATGTTGGTGTGCTTTTTTGCTGCATGAAGCAAGGTCCTTGTGGGGAGAAAAACCACTGACCTCTCTGGATGCATTCATGCCCATAATAATGGGAGATGAATGTGCTGAGAATTCTGGAACTACTGGAGTGCATCATTTTCTAGCCCCACTGTTCAATGGAGGCATGCAAACACTGCAGTAAAAACTGGTGTGAAACAAACTATGAAAAAATTACATAAGAGAATTGAGTTTTATTGTCAGAATAAAATTGCAGAAGCTGCAACTGAGTCAGAAACTGTTTTTAGGCTCTCTTAGTGCTTATCGTGGTGAGAAGTTGAGACTCCTTACAATGTGTTTTGCTAACTGTGATGGTGCATGCTGTTTTGTGGTTCAGTAGGTAAAGATGGTAAGTTTTAATCTTTTCTCTTCCTTATGGAGCGCTTAATTCTCTTCTGTATTGGCACAAAAAAACAAACCCCAGAGAAAGGCTGACTGAATAAAATGAGCAGAGTTTGAGCCAATTGTTTCCTGCTGCCACAAGCATATTTGTAACTGCCAACTATGACAGGTATTTCTACAGGCACTGAATCTTAAGCAGAACACCAGGTGCTAGTAGATGTTACAGAAGACTAAGTGTACATTTTCTGCCTCTTGTCTAAGAGGTGGCTTGTGTGCTTCTTTGTGTCACTTGGGTAAAAGTTGTGGTCAGAATCTTTCAAATGAAAGTGTGAATTCCAAAGTCGTTACTTACTGCAAAAGATAGTAAGGGGTGAAAGCTGGTGGTGGGAACCATTTCTTATCAGCATTTTCCTTTCCTCTCTTTAGCAAGAAAAACCCAATCATACAATAATAAGAACAGTCACCATAATCATATCTGTAATTTTCTTTCCTGTGTATTTAAAACCTACGTAGCTCTACTGATGGTGTACAAGATTCTGCGCAGGTTTGAAGTTCCTGTAATGCAGATCCAGTTGGTGTTCTAGTTAATTCAGTCAAAGTATCTGTCATTTGATCAGCTATTTCTGCTTTAACTGTGCTAAAAAATACAGCTTAGTCTCTTCTAACTTTCTCTCCTAGCAATGTAAGCCAGTGTTACAATTTGTAGTTGATTGGACTTCTGTATCCTTGCCAAATTAGAGGAAGGTTTTCCTTGGCAAGTGACATCAGCTTCTGAGGTACTGAAATGCTGAATTAAAAAAAAAAAATCCAGTCCTTGGTGTAATGCAGATAATAATGGCAGATTTGTTTTCTTGGTGGTGTTTTGTTTTTGTTTTACTTTTTTTTTTTTTTAGCAGAAGGAGCAATGGCAGAGATGCTTAGTTGTTTTTCCCTCTGTCTGTCTAATAAGCTTTTAACCTCTCGCACATCTTCCTCTGAGCTTCCAAGGTGTTCTTATACCACAGAAGTGCTAATAGCAGATGGTATGCTCAAAGCTTTTAAGACTTTTGAAACTTCATCTCGCACTGTGATTAAGGTTCAGAAATCACCTTTGGAAATGGTGCTGCATCTTTGCCCACAATAAAAAGATTTTGGAAGAATACTTTAATAAAAAGTGAGAGTACAGGATGAAATCTATATAACCTGATGTGAACCCTTTGAATTCTGCACTAATAGTGAGCTGCTCAGCTGTTAGGATCTGCTGTTCTCATTTTGTCTACTTTGACTATTTTAACAGCTGAAAGTTCCAAAAAGGCCTGGTACAATCAAAACCACCCTCTTGTCAAAACGAAGCTTGATATAGGGAGCTTGATAAGCTTTGCACATGAGTAGTCTGGGTTTTCTGAAAAGAGCATATGGTAGCTGACACTTCAGCTGGTAGATGACTTGGTAATTATAGCTCCTTTGTCAGAATTCCTTTGCCATTTCATGGGGCTAACAGAAAATTAAGCATTTCTTTGTATATGTAAGGAGAGGCATGCTGCTAAAAATATTTGGTTTCTGCACATCTTCAGTTATTCTATCCAATTGTGTTGGGCCAAAAGCCCGGAGCCAGTTCTATGAGTTCTTCTAAAATGTGTGAGTAATTCTATGGGTGGCAGGCAAGCTTTCTTCTGAATGGAGAAGGGTCTTGACTCTATGGTTGAGTCCTTCTAAGGAAGGACAAGGGAAAGATGGTTTTTATTCTGTCATTTTATTATACAACTTTGTCACGTTTTCTTAGAGATATTTTGCTTGAGTTTTTTCTCTAGCTTCCAGTAGTAGCTCATAACCAAAATCAGCAATTAATTGCATACCAGAGTGTTTCATTTTGATGCTTTGGGTGTTCTGTTCTGATGACCTAGCTTTGAGGGTGATTCCATCCATCGATTTGACTTAGATGTCTCTCTAAGTTCTAGCTTGTGTTGCAAGTATTTGTCAGGTAAACAAGGCCTGAGTAGCTTTTATTTCTAGGTGAATGTACTATCCATTGAAAAAGTTCAGTCTAGATGTTTGCCTTTTTTTTTTTTTGGTAGTTTGATCCTTGGTATGATTTAATGAACAGTTGCTAGAACAATGAGTATGGTCTCTGCTACTCTACACAAAGCAAAACAATCGGAAAGAACAATTAGAACAATTTTACTGTGATATACTGGCTGACTCATGCCACAGAGCTTGATATTCCTTTAATCCTTTTATAAACTGTTTTATCCCAGCTAATGTGATTGTGGATGTTCTTATTGCCCATATAATGTCTAATCCCTTTTGAATTCTGCCAAACTGTTGGTCTTAATGTTGCTTAGCAATAATTAACAAAATACAGGTGTTTGTGTATTGCTTAACAAAGCTTTTAATTTTTTTTTGTGCTGACCTGTTACACTTAGGTTGGTAGTGTTCCACTGTTTAACGTGTTCTGACTGATGCTCGCATCGGCCTGATTGCCAGCCTTGTGCTCAGATACTTTGCCTTTGAAGTGCTTGCATTACATTCACCCTTGACTTGGCAGGCTTTTAAGAGTGCTTGATGGTATCCTTTCTAAACTATGGAGTATTTTCTACGCATGTTCAGATGTGTGCAGAACACAGAGCGTCTGTATCCATTTCCAAGCAAATTCATGAGCTGTGTAGCTCATTCTGCTTCTACAGGTTTAACAGCAAGGTTAAGCTAAAGGATGATGCTTGCTTTCTGTGTGGCTCTGAGAAAGAGGGAATGGTAGCTGGCATTCTAATATTGTGTATATCTGACTTGAAGAATGTTTAGTGTTGCTGGGACTTTGGAGGAATCTTTGTGTTCTTGGTTCTTGATGATCCTTTCTCAAATGTCTTTGCCTGGTAGGCAAGGCTGGGTGTTTGGGTTCAAAGTTCTACTTAAAGAAAAGGAGTAACACTGATTTCTAAAATGATCCTTGCTACATTTGTTACAAGATTTTTATGCTTTGCAACTCTTATTGAAGTTGTAGAACAATATTAAGTGAGGTGAAGAACTAAAATTGTGCGGAACTGCCAAGTGTGAGCATTTTCAGAATTTAAAAGTGGTGGTAAAGGCCACCCTTACCTTCTTAAGGACCCATCTTTTTCATGAGACTAAAGGATTCTGCCATTGCTTGTCTGGGGACAACTGCCCTACTCAAGGTTTTGTTCTGTACAAGAAACTTAGTAAATGGCTCTCAGCCAAAAGCAGTGAGTTACTGCTTAGAGAGAGGTTCATTTCTCTCTTCATCTTGAAGAAATGAAGCCCTTTTCTGGATGAACAATATAGCCATCAAGCTGTCAGTTGCTGCAGGATACTTCTTTAGTCAGCTTCCCCTTGCTGGAACTTCACCTTCTGTGCAGGGGTGGGGCTGCGCAGTGGGATAGGATCAGCTCCCTTTCCAGTGTGAAATATTTATAATCCCAACAGCTTTTTTCCAAGCCCTGTGCTCTGCACACTCCCCTGGCTTGGGCCTGAGCATTCCTGTCTGGCCAGGAGCCTAACGCCAAGGGGCAGCCTGGCAAGCACTGTGCTCCATGTCCTCCAGGGCAGGCTTCCTCCCAGAGCTGGACGATGCAAGTTCAAGTGCATTTGAGCCAAATGACCCACTGTTAGCTGGGACTGAATAAGGTGTCCTAATTTATCTGCTTTTTGAGGAAATAGGCCAATCATGTGAACCAGATGTGTGGTGAAGTTGGTCATGTACAGGATTTCAGGCTCTTGAGTTAGCTGTGTACAAATACCTGCTGGTAACCTTGAGTTCAGGATTAAGTTCACAGAGTTTAGGACACTTCAAGGCGTTTCCTTTCCTGTCCTGCTATTGGGCAGCTCACCAAGCATTACTAAGGAGGGATACGTGAAGAATCCTGAGTTTAGGCATGGAGTTTCCTGGTGTGGCCTCCTGGGTCAGCACTTGCTCTTCTGATGTGCTCTGCATGTTCCGGGCTTGTAGTGTTCATCTGTCTTTCCTGCTCCAACATTGTCCAGGACATCAAAGGATGAGCTACTTGTGAATACCTATTAGTTAGTAGCCTCTTCAGGGGAGTACAGGATCCTTTTTGCTTGTATCTTTTTGGAGGACACTGCTTACGTATGGGATAAGGCAGTAGCCTCAGCCAGTTGCTCTTCTGAGCTCAGTGCTGTTGTGTATTTATGGGATAAACTCTTTCAGTGAAAAAGGAAGGTGACTTTAAAATCCATCCTTAAACACCTTGTGATTTTTTTCAGTTTTACTGTAATCTTTATGCTTGTTACATGTGGCTAACTTATTTGCATATTAATTTTTAGTGAAATTTTCTGTTTGGTTTGCTGTAGTCAGCTGTCTCTTGGATGAAGTTTCGACATCAAAGAAATCATTTCATATTGAAAGCAGCTTTAATGTCCTGTGATAACATGTACAAGAATGTCAGATCTGTCAGTGTTTAATTTGTGAATTAGAAATCTTGTTGTTGTGGCTTTTTGTGTTTAACTACTGAACTGCAAGATAATGAGCTAGCGAGGCAGACTGCCATGATCATTAAACTGATATTGTGCTAGCTGTGTTTTAAAGCTAACTTTACAGCAAAAGAGCAAATGAGCTATGTGTTACCTTAGATATATTTAGATATCCTGCTTTGTGTGTTTATTTTGGAGATTGGAGCAGAAGCACAAAAAACCTTTTGGTACAGTCTGTGATGCCCGATGCTGAAGTGATTGTACAGTGGATGTGAGCTCTGCAGCATAGAGCTTAGGTAACAGTGTGAGTTACACTGCTTTGGTTTTTATGGGAATTTTTTTTCCATGCTGATATGAGACTGACAGCATTTTAATCCTCCTAGCTGTGCCCAGTGAAATGGTCCTGCATGAAACACGAGATATGTTGTCCACACATAGGCTGCTCTAAAAGGCTGAACATTATTTCAGCAAAAACAAAGGAGCTTGTGCTGTATATGTCACTGCTTGAGTATTACTGAGGTCACTTCCACAGCATCTGACTCCTTGCTTTTCCCTTTGAGGAAGATCTGGACTGTTGAAGCCTGAAATGCCATCCCATTTGCTTATTACTGAGGGCTGTAAACAGCCACCGTGCTCAACCTTTGTATCTCTGCAGGCTTTTTATCTTGAAAAGATAGCATGACTTTGCTGAACTACTCTAAACAATAGTTAATTATGTAGATGTCTTCCAGATATTTGTTTCAGGATAAGCACTTTGAAGACATAAAATGGATTGGATCTGCCGCAAAGCTGCCAGTACACTTGCCTTTAGGATGAGAGCCATTTTGCCAGGAGGAGTGTTGTTTTTCCTACATTTAAAAAGTACAAATAAAAAAATTTCACCTTAATTTGATGCTGAAGTCTTATCACCGAGAGCCTTGCAGTTTACTGCCCCAGTATGGAATGCCTGAAGATATATTGCTGGAATAGGGGCAGTGTGCCAGAGGCATTATTCTTTTTGCAGCTAGAGAGCACAACCATTACAGAAGGCTGCTGAGGTTAATGTTGTGTTCACAGGTACAGCTGTGCTTGTGCTCAAGCAGCTGCAGTGTGCTAAATGCTGGGGGTGATAGCAGATCACTAGAACCTGCAGTACCAAAACAGAACTTGTTTGGCTTTATAGCTCTCTGACAAGTGAGGACTAATGGCTACGTAAGCAGTTGCATGCTGAGCGGGGCAGCATAGCCCAGGATCCCAATCCAGCAACCAAGCACCACATTACATGCAGTTTGTCACACTGGGACACAATCGGAATTACTAAGCCAGAGTTACCAAGCCAAAAGAAATGATTAAATGCTGGATGATTACTGACATAGCATTAATAGCATTGGTACAGACATTTGGACTGTGACATGCCCCAGAGAGCAAGTATGTGAACTGTTGTTTCTACTTCTTACACTGAACTATTGTTTGTTGTTATAAATCCTTAGTAATATTGCTTCAGGAATATATATATAATTATAGTATATATAATAAATATAAGGAGTGTCCAAATGCTATAAGCTCTGAACAGCAAGTGCAGTATTTTGGGGAGCCAGCACAAGTCACAGCAGCAGTTCTTCCACCAGAGCTGGCACTAGTGCTTGCGCAGCAAACCTCGAAGTCTCTCATTTTAACCTAAATGATTAGCAGTCACTTCCAACTTTATTCCTTAGTTCTGTGAAGACTGGAGGCATAAGAGTCTTCAACCAAGTTGATGCTTTTTTTTTTCTTTTTTTCTGCTGTGTGGGACTGCACACACAGGGAAAAAGCCCAGTTGGGAGTCTTTACCTGCTGTTGAAATCCTGTTGAGATGTACATTTTTTTTCTCCTACTAGAAAACTCACAGCACAAGACAATTTTTTAAACTGTCTGTGGGGAAAGAAAAAATCAGATGTTACAGATGGTCTGAAAGTTAAATTCATTCAAGTATGCAGATAGATAGTTAGATAGTATTGATTGGTACTTTTCCACTCTGGGAAGGATAAACGTATCCCTGGGTTTCCTTCCTCTGTCCCAGTGAATGAGCAACAGTTAGGGATCCTCCAGGCTGAAGTGGGTGGCAACAGTGTGGAATAACTAAGTTAGTGACTTACTCGCTGTATTAGTGATAGATAGCCAAACCAGCTATTTTGGCCACACTTAGTGATCACTTGATTTACAATGTAGATTTGAAAATTATGGCTTTGGCAGCATGTGTCCTCTGCAGAGCATGTCATTAATGTGCCATGTTTAACTTTATGGAAGAATAGAAAAAACAAGTACTTGCCAGAAGCCAGCTTTTACTTCACTTAGTTATAGCAAAAGCAGACATTTGTCAGTGGTCTTCAGAATACGCTGGCTTTCAAAAGAGCTCTGATTTACTAGCGTTTGCATACCATAAGCTGTGTAATAACCATCATTTTTGCTGTTCATTTATAGCCCCTGACCCTTCTTTGCCTTGTGGGGCTGGATTAATTTTCTAGATTTGGGAGCGCCTGGCAACCCAGGCAGGTGCTTGTGGCCCTTGATTTTACACTGGGTAACACAAACCTTGCCCCTGGGGTAAGCCATGGGCACCACAGCCTCCTGCAACAGGAGGCAGTTTACACTGACATGTTTCTTGGCTCTTGGTACTCAAGGCTCATTTCTGCATACCAGATAGTTTGCTGCTGGTTGAAATGCTTAAGTTACTCTGCAGTAATTTTAGTTAGCCTCTTCCCAATAAGGGATCATTCTAAGCAACCAGCAACGTGCCTGCTTATAAAAAGAAGAAAAAAAAAAAATTGATGCAAGACTACCTATTACAGTCTGGAACTGACTGCATAGCTGCTGTTCCTGTATTAGTCTCAGCTTCAGTTTCTTCTTTTTTTCTTTTTTCTTTTTGCTTTCTCATATTGATGCTTGCTTAGGTTGCAGGCAAGCTTGGTGCTGAGAAGTTGCATTATGTTCTTCAAAGATAAGTGGGAAAAGAGAACGTCTTTGCTAAAGGTAAATAAAATATAAGGTCAGGTTTCAAAAGAGATTTTGGCCCTTTTTCAGAGGAGGTTTATCAGATAGTAGCATGGAGGGGTTTTGCCATCATTACTCCTAGAAAACTGTAATAATAAACGTATACCAAGTTCTCTTGGCAGTACCTTCTTAGCACTGAAATTTCTCTCTTTAACTGAGAAGATAGGTTCACATCTTTAATCTCCTTTTGTAACTCGTTTCTGTCTGTGTTCACCATCCGTTATGTCTTGAGCTTCCTGAGTACTTACGCATTCACTGCAATGCTTTCTGTTATTTTAAAATGCCTTCTTGCTGTTGACAGGTTCTTCGTGCTATAGAACAGTGGAGCTGACTGCACGGAAACTAAGCTTGAAAGAATCTCCAGATCTGTTCTTGGCACTAATATGCAGTTACTTATAAACAGTTGACACTTGAGTCTTGCTGTCATAATTTTAATTTGTTGTCCTTCCTGATACTGATTTATGCAATAAATCAAAGTTGCTTGTCTTCTCGGTCCACTGTTCTGTTCCTGATACTATCTCATCTGTTTTTACAGAAAGGTAATGCAGCTATGCTTGCACTGAGTTGCATATACAGGTGGAGAGGAACAGACAGAGTGTTAATAGAAAAGCTTTAAAAAAGAAGAAAGGCTTTAAATGCAGCTTTGTCACCTCGTGTAAACGTTGACAGACATTTGTGTGCACAGCTACTTTCAGCATCCATTCTGCAGCCTCCTCTCCAGAGACCTGAGGCTCATTTGGGGTCTTTGCAATGTCTGGATTGCCACAATGCAATCCAGTGCTTCTGATCTCTTTCATATTAGCAGCAGGATAATGTACTGAATATCTCAGTTAACCTTGTAAATCTGAATTTTCCCCCAGTCTTTTTTTCAAACTGTATCATAACTGCTTGCTAAGTATCGCTTGAACTGTGTAGCACACTGAAAATAATACTGCACTACATACGTATTTCTGAATGCATACTATAAGAAGGATTCAGAAGTCTAAATGCTAACTTCTTGAGTTTACATAGTCTGATGTTTACCTTTCTGTGCTAGCGAGGTCCAGGGAAAACTCTTAAAGGCTGAGGAGTGTCAGACTGAAATGGTGTATGTACAATGGCAAGGATTCTATGAACATATGTCTTACTTTGAATTACTTCAATTTCAGACTAGTCTACAGAATTCGTAATGTTTTACAATCTAGTGACCTACCAGTTCTGTGAGTGCAATTCAGAGATCTTAGGACATAGAAATTTCAAGCTAAATACTACCATGTGGAAGACCATTCCCCTGAAGCTTTTTGCTTACTGCTTGGGGAGGGCTAAATGTTTAATGAAGATGATGATGAAGTTTCCTTGAGTAACAAGATTGAGGGGTGATGGGGCTATTCCAAGCTAACGAGCTAGATGTCCATTTAACTTCGGATGGCCTGGCATCACAAGCTCCCATGCTCCATTAGGCTGCTCAGTGCAAGTGAGCCAGCTTTTATACTGACACCCCTGCAAAACTCTTAGTAAGCGCTTACTGCAATTCAGCTGATGACCCAGCTGAAACGCTTCTGAGACTGAAGTGCCCTGACTTCACAGGCATACCCTGGGATTGCATGCACAGCTCATGCTGCAGATCCTACAGAGGAGGTGCTGCTCTGCCTTACAAGCACTACTTAGTACTTGAAGAAATACTGATTATTAGAGTTGAATTGCAGACATTTTTACCATAGCATATAACTTGAACCAAGCAGCTGCAGCTGGTTTCCTGGGATACCAGAGCAAAGCCTGTGAGCAGATGAAATGTTCCTCTTCCACTGTTGGACTCATTGACTGGATCATCAGTGTTGTCTAATCACTTTCCTTCATAGGGCTCTTTGAAGTGTACAATACCTGGAAAACATCAGCAAAATCATTGTAATAACTTGTTTTGTAGTACGTGAAGTTGAAAACTAGTAATACAGTCACCAGCAGATGTCTATCTGCTGTCCTTTTGTATAATTCCCAGGTATTATGTTAATAAGGTTAAGTATTCCTGACAATGCTGTGTATTAGTGCAAATGTCATCTCTCTTAACGTGACGCATGATAACTAGCCAAGCCTTCTGCTTCTCTGGTACCCAGGTGGTTTGTGTTCTGTTCTTACTTCAGTACCAACACTTGCTTTTGGACAAGCTTTGACCTGGCTGCTTCAAGCGCTGAGAACATGAAAAGATCTCTTGAGGAAAAGTGATCTTTTTTAGAACTCACGTAGTGGATGCAGAATGATAACCTTCAGAGCAAAGCGTGGATACTCATAAGCTACCAGGCAGGAATGTGTAGGGTATCTCCTGCCATTTGTGATGGTGATTGTAGGGAGAGCTCCAGCTTTTCCAAACTTCAAAGCATGGTGTGCTAATTTGAAACTGCATTGAGTGTATAGAATTACAGCTTTAAAAAAAAAAAAAAAAAAAAGTACAATTTCTTACCCTACTGGTAAAACCTAGTTTGATTTGGACACATACATAATACAACCATCAACCAGAAAAAGGAGGAGGGACACAGGAAACTAATTAGGCTGTAACTTCAGTTACACATTCCTGTGCAAGGTGCCCTGACCTTCATGACTAGAGTTTATATGTTTTGAAGTCCATCAGCAGCAGTATGGACAAGATATGGAGGCTGAGCATTCAGAAATCTGTAGCTGAGGGCAGATGCTCTATTGGGGAGGGGGGGAAGTCTTTGTTGAGAAAGGTTTTCTCATTTCATCAGATTCTAAATCTGACTTGAAACAAAAGTATAAATCGTGAATGTTGTTGATACTGTATGCAGCTTCTTCTACTTCCTGTGATAGTAATGGCTTTGATTCCCTCCTGAGTTCACATACCAGTGATAAGTGTCTTGCTTTCCAGCAGGTTTCAGTAAGCGCCAGCTTCTGCTGACCTAATTGTTGCCAAAGGTGATAATTAGGCTTTCTAAAAAGCTCTGAAGGCAGTCCTATTTGAGTAAGTATTCATGACTGTACTAATAGGTGGGTGCAAAGTGGGAGTTAAAAGGGATTCTCTTATCTCTGTGTGATTGCTTCACCATTGCCGTGCAGGGGAGGAGAGCTCATCTGTTACTGCAGAGCATCTTGTAGTAAGGAGATCATAGTATTAAAATAGAAGTATCGCCTCTGGGTGTTTTCAGGTGCACCAAAGTGTAGCATTTAAAAGACAAAAAACAGCATTTTTACTTTCAGACTTCCAAGAAATTATTTTTTTATAATCTGTATATCCATTTATAAGACCAGTGTGATTTCTTTTAAAATTAACACGTTTAAGATGGTAATGCTTGTGTGAGCATTAAAACGAGTCGAAGCAACATTGTTTAACATCAGTGAGTTTAGTACACCCTGAGATGAAACAGCTGTTACTGTGTGCCTTTTTCTTGAACCTGTTTGTCCTCCAAAATCTGATAGGCGTGTTGAGTTCAAGTTGTTTGCCATTTAAAAAAAAAATGCTTTTTGTCCTCCGACCTTCAGTGGTTTGAAGCTGGGCTTCTGGTGGCACAGTTACACCGAACTAGAGTGAGCATAGTGCTAAGCAGGCATGGATGGAGAATAAGGCTCAGATATGTGGCAGTTCTTAGGGACTCTCATTTGAGCTCTTCACATATGCGATGCAGAAAATGACCCTGGAGGCACAGCCAAGATCACTAGCTCCTGATTCTTCTTCACAGTATGCACAAAGGTGTATTTTGCACTAATCATCCAAAACCATTCCTTGGTGTACCTTGTAGGCATCGTGGGGACTGTTTCTAGGAGACACAGCATCTTTATTTTGCAGGGCCATTTGGGGTGGGAGGATATGGAGGCAGACTGCTGATCATGGGTACACCTTCTGGTGCAGGGAGAAAGGCTCTGAGGTCTGACACTCAGCTTTGACTGCCAGCAAAGGTTACTGCTGTCGCTGTGTCTGATGGAAGCCATTTTGCTAATCTGAAAATACCTTTCCTGAGAGGCAGCAGAAACTGGGACAGGGTGGTGCAGGAGGGACTTATCTTTGGTTATATTCAATTCTGAATTCCCAAGAGTGGGGACAAGTGTGATTCTGGGTTTTTTTTTTTTTCCAGGGGAAATGTTTAGAATCAGTTCCTGCAGCTGTCCCCCCATGCTGCTGCTGCTGCAGTAGCACAGGTATTTCCACCACTTGTTACTGTTAAGCTCTTAGCTCATAGCAGTATGATGGTGCATAATCCACGATGCTGATTTGTGAGCTGATTATGTTCCATAATTGGTCCTTGTGCAAACAATGGCTATATATATATATGTATGTATATATATATATGTATACTTTTTTTTTTTTTTTTACCAGAACCACATGTATAGCAGCATAGTGCTCTTCCTACCCTAAAATTTCCAACACACCGCTGCTCCTGTATGGAAACACAACTGAGCGATGCACAAAGTAAAACGGAACTGCAGGAAAGCAGTTGACAACTATTGGTTCTCCCATCCCAGTAAACAGCATGTTGATCTCCCAAATCTGCTGGGGCATACAAAGCTCTAAATTCATGTTGTTGCATGTGTACTCCACATCAGCATCTAGACTGTTCTGATTTTTTTCAGGAAATAAATGTCATACAAGAGCATAGTCATGACTAACTGGAACTATAGGTTTGCAGACCACTTAGTGAGGAAAGAAATTGTGTTTGGCTTTCAGTTAGTTTGCAGTGTAATTTTCATCCAGAGATCTAACACAGCAGCAGGGTTTATTATATTTATAATTTAAATAATATATGATACTTAGCTTTTTATATATTATTTATTAAGCAGAGAATGCCTTAAGAGCTATACTTTCTGTTATAGTATATCCAGGTCTCCTAGAGCAAGTCTTAACAAGTAGCAATTGCTGTGAACATACTGATCATGCATAGATGGGTGATCAGTAGATCAGTATGCAGATGTGTGCAAGCAAATCTCCCAAATTATTTTGGGCTTGGCTTTTTTGCTAGGCTAAAGAAAGCATTATGTTGCAATTAGTGTTTACCAAAAAGTACAGTGTTTCCAAGCTCCCTGAAGGAATGAAATCAGCTTTCCAGTTTTTGCCCTGCAGCATACGAGTGTGGCTAATTCATACTCAAACTGTAGAATCTGAGAAATTGTGTAGCTTCTTTCTGTTCTTGGGCTTGCCAAAAGTAGTGCAAACAAGAGCGCTTAGCAGTTGATACTGTCAAACAAAGTGCATGCTTTGGAAAAGTCATCTTCTAGCAGCAAAGCCTCCTGCACATATGGAACATACTGTTCTAATGTCTGTGTAAAGTTGTGCCAAGGATTTGTTTCTGCATTGCACATCTTAAACATCCTTAAATTTTCTGTGTGCATAGACACAGTTTAATTAAAAATAGTGGTTGTCCAGTCAGTATGTGACTTGCATAAATCAGATATAACCACTGCTCCACATGCTGGGAAACTTTTGCTATTCTTTGCCTGAGGAGGACAAAAGTCCTCTTCATTGAGTCAAGGCAATGTAAAATTTGTAGACAGAGCACTGCTTAAGTCAGACTACTTGGTACCAAACGTTTCTGTGGCTTTTGGCTGCTGTCAGTCTGACTAGAAGCAGTCCATGAGAGCCTAGGTTGTTCTATTACACTTGAGTATCCGTTAATTCATAATCACATCTGCTTTATCACCACTAGAGGCTCCTCCAAGTCATGCTTTGGATTTGTTTGTCTGAGGGGAAGCAGCTTGTGCTTTAAGTAAGGATGCGGGTGTCTCTTTGCCTCTTTGCCAGCAACAAACTAGTTTTTATTAAAAATAATAGCTCATCCTGTTGACGGGGTAGCTGAATAGGAATCGTCAGTTTGCAATATTTACTGACCATTAACTACTGATGAACTTTAAAATGGTGTTAATAGGAAACTTGTGTAGAGTTGCTTACCATTAACTAGCAAAAAAAAGGCTAGCATGAAAGTGTTCATGATGTTGAGTGTGGGTAAATCATTTTCATTTAACATCAACATATTTTATCCTGGCATAGATAAGGCTGTAATTACCAATGTAGATTACTTCAAGGTTCAGATGGGTGTTGCGGGTAGGTTACCCCTGATAGGGCTGTTCACAAAACATGTCAGCTTCTGCTGCAATCTTATTGTTGCTGCAGTGTAACTTGGTATTATGTAGGCATTTTACATCAGATACCACAAAGTCAAGATGCAGGCTTTGGTCAAGCAGTTGGACAACATTAAAACCAAATTTTCAAAAATTAATCATACAAGACAGAGAAAATATCACTGTGTGTTCATGGGCAGCATACAAATCAGGATTAATCTTTGGTTCTCATGAATTCCTGGGTTTTGGTAGCCTCACCTTGGTCCATATACAAGCCAGCAAGTCCTTTGCTGAGGTCTTTGGCTTTATAGATGTACAGGTACAATTTTTCTGTGAAAGAAGTAAGAGGTGTTAATTTCCAATTGGACCATGCAGATGCGACAGTTTGAGCAGTGCAGTATGCTGGAGAACATACTGGAGACAGTGTGCGTGCTGGTGGAGTAAGTGGCAACAATCTCTAGTCACAGGTACTTGTGTGTGCTGATCATACCACTTTTTTAAGCAACAGAGGAGTGTTTAGATGAGTGTAGGAAAACAACATGACTTGTTTCTTTGGAGTCTTGGAAATAGGAATGTGCTGTGTGATTCCTGTCACGTATGGGGGGGCTCACTGGAAGACTGGCTCTTGTTATTGTCCCACCAGCATTCGGTTAGTGTTCTTAAATTCCGATGCCTTAAAAAGAAAAGCTGAAACTGAAAAGTAAGTCTTGCAAGATTCACCAGAGGGCTCTAGATACAAAGCATCATCTCACGTTGTAGAACTTACTCTAAGTTCTTGAAAAATCATTTCCCTCAGGCATCGACTATTCGTACACATCTCCACAGCCATAACTGTAGCTTCTCTTGTTAAGAGTTCTGTTTGAGTCTGCCTCTGCTGTATAATCTTGTTGCTCTACGTGGATTGCTATGTTAAATTTTTTTTGTGTTTTTCCCCACTGTAGTATTTGAAGGCTTTTCTTCATCCGTACTCCTCATCCAGTGCACACTGTAAATCTGTGATAATCTACCCCTCTCCTTCCTGATATGACACTTGTGTATGATTGCTTGTCTGTCACTCACATTTCTTTCAAAGCTAAGTCAGACTTGCCACTTTAAATCAAGTGTATTATCTGTGACATACGCTTAAATACAGAAACAAAACATAATTAAGTTTAATTTCCTCCTCCTTCCGCTTACAGGGTGGGCACTCGTGCATAGCGTTGGAGCTATTTGAGAGTCATTGCTCACACAATTGTTCAGGTTTCTTCTGGTGATCCGGCATGGTCCAGCTTTCTCTGTCCGTACACTCAGCAGTCCTATGTGTTCTCATCTTACATGTGCCTCACTGCACTGCTCTGGTTTGACCTTGAGGGCTGCCTGACCTGGACGTCTGCGCTGGTTCCTCCTGGCTGTTACTCTTACTAGCTATGCCATCAAATTTAATGTAAATAATTAGAATTAATTAGATATATATATTTAATTTGAAGGATAGTTGTTCAGGTACAGAACTCAGCTCATCCTGTCTCTACCTTGATCAGAGGGGTAAAGAGAACCCTGGTAACTATGCTGCACTGCAGAGCAATCTGTGTGCTTTGCAACCTTTTGCCAACACATTCAGGAGATATTTCAGGAAACTGAGAATTCTGGCTTTATCTAGATGTCATGTTAGCCATTTTCATAGTAACTTGTTGGAACACCAGTAAGAGCACTAATGCTAACTCTCAGTTCTGTGTTGTAATTTCTCTCATCTGTCCTGAAAGATGTCTTACTAAGCATCCATGTATTAGTGATGACCAAGAGCAACCATTTTTTAGATGTTTTTTTTTTCTCAAGCCACTTGTAATTAGATTTAAAATGGGCCATGGTTGCTACAACTAGGAGTTGACATATTGGTGATCCTCAGAAGGTGAGGACTGCACATGAACTTCAGTAATCACTTCTTTATGTCCATGAGCTAAGTGTAAGGAATGTATTTGCAGCCCTGTGAGCTCCAAATCATCTAAAACACGTGGCAGAGGTTAAAAGAGGTAGAGAGTGACAAAATGCTTAATGCTTTCTTAATTTGACTCACAACCAAGGGGGAAAAAAAAAAAAAAAAGCACCCTGTTACCGTAGAAACAGTAGCCTGAGGCATGGGGCTGGGTATGTATCAGCTAAAGCACTTATTTTAGCTTAAACTTAAACTTGATCTTTTTGACTACCCCATGATAATGGAGCTGACAGGCACATCGTTATGCAATAATGTGAAAAAATGCTCAAATGCAGGCTTCTCAACAGTGTCAACCTCCTGACTTGGTTCTAGTTTCTGCAGCCAGCTAGGGGATGCTCAGCAGGGAGGCATTTAGCATGAGTGTAACAGAGTTTGCTTGCTCATACAAAACCAGGGACAGTGTGCAGACAGCTGCATCATACGGCTGTACTGGTGCAGGATTGTAAAGCTGCATGAATACAGTCCTTGTCTCTACCCTAGGAGACAGTGTTGCTGTCTTTATCTTTCTGGGTTGCAAATGGTAGAGCCCAGCAGATATGTTTGCTATTGTTGCTAAGTGTTATCTGCCTCTGCTTGTGACCAGCTCCAAACAGTGCAGCTCACAGCTGGTATTGCAGTGGCTGAAAGGTAAGCAGCATGGCTGCCCAGTGCTTAGTTGGCTTCTGCGTGGTAACCAGTTTAGGTAAGTGTCTTAGGGACTGCATTTCCTGAATGCTGCAGTTCAGTTGCTAGAAACGTATATGTCTTTTTTAAATAAAAGCTGGTATGTGAGCTCGAGAAATCTCTTGAGAAGAACTGCTGCTGGCTGTGATGAGAAACGCAAAGTTGTGTAACACTGCAGCACTGTGCTTTGCTTTGCACTTGCAATGCTATAAATATTCCTTTCCCCTTGCTGCTTATGAAAGAGGTGACTGCATCAAGGCCTGCCCTGACTTTTTAGCAGAACATGTGATTGGTTTCCCTTGAGGAAAGCTTTAGTCTTACATACAGCCTGGATTGCATATGAAGAGAATCAAGGCAATTAGTCATTGACTGACTCATGAATGGTTAGGCTGGTGTTTGTTAGAGAATTCTCTAAAAATAGTTAAACAGGCTGAAGCAAATGGTGTTTATTTATGAAGCTAGTTTGGACATCATCTTTTTGCTCAGCAGATGCAAACAGAATAGCTTGCCTCACTGAAAAATAGGACAATCTACTGCATTTTAGTGAATATGCAAACTGCTGAACAGTGGAGTTCATAGAAACTCTGTCAAGCCTGATACAAAAGGTTGTGAAACTGATCTGTTTTGCTCCTGATCACTGGGATTTGTGCAAACTGAACTATAGAAATGTCCAGGATACTTCCCAAGTACATCCTAGTGTCTGCTTTTCAACTGTTCTGTATATGCATGGAGTGTGTCTGTGTAAGTCTGCTTACAAGAATTCACTTACCAGACAATGGGATTTTAAAACATGAGACTGAACAGCGTACTGAATATGCTGTAGGCTAGTGCAGCTCATAATGAGATGATGTGCTGGACCCTGAGGCCTGGCAAGTGGAGGCTGATGCTCTGGGCGTGCACGCTTAACTGGAGGGCTTCCACACATACTGCCAGAGATGCCAGTAACATAGCTCAAACCTTGGAATAAGCTGCTTCAAATATTTGCAAATCTTGATTATTTTTAGAATCGGAGTTAGAAAAGTCTTTTTTTTTTTTTTCTTTTTTTCCTCTTAGAAATGGACACTAGCAGTTTTAAAAATAGCTCTGCTAGTGCCATAGGTGGACCAGGTCAGGTACCAGTATCCTCAGGTGTACCTTACAGTAGGACTGCTTTGAGTGCTAGCTCCTCCCTTAAAGCAGAGACCCAGGTGGAGATGGAAGCCTTTGGTGCAGCATTGCTGAGTATCTTTAGCTCCTTCAGTAAGACCTAGACATTACAGGGAGACCTATGTTTCACACACTAGGAGTTATTCTTCCTATTCTGTCCAAACAGGGAAGTCAGTATTTTTGTACAGATATAAATAAGATGTGAGTCAGCTGTTTCTGCTTGAAAAATAGTCACAGAGACCAGCCTGTCTGCGTAGCATACTCCAAGTGAACCTGACTTTGTGTGACACAGCTTGTGTACAGATTACAGGGAAACTGGAAGTCATGAGTCCCAAGAACTCAGCCTCAATATGAGGACTTCAGGGATCGCAAAAATCCTCTCACATCTGGTCTGCCAAAATTTGATCATTCCATTCTTACTGCTCTGAATCAGACCTGATCCTGGAACAAGACTGAACTAGAGGCAGAATCTTGTGATATTTCAGCATGGAAATTCCCAGCAAACTTGAGTATGGCATCAGCTTTCTTGTGTGGCAATAGGAAATTGCTTTTGCATTCAGCTACATGGGTGGAGTTAACAGAGCTGTTGGGCCTGCAGCTTTCAGTACGGAAGAGGACCAAGTCATTCTGTTTGGTTTTACGTCCTTTGTAGCTGCTGGTAGCTGCTTCTTCAGTGATGAGATGGCAGACAAAATGTAAAAGCCAAGCGGATAACGTACAGGTTGGAAATCCTTTGTCTTTCCATTTCCAACTCAGTCATCGGCTGGATGCTACCTCTCCTGTAGCCTAGGGCATGGTACTGAGGCAGGAGAAACCTCTTTGCATCAGAGCTCAGACACTACAGGTTTGAACGCCAAGCAGCTGATGGTGGGCTCTGGCTGGTGAGGCCATGCTCAGCACTGTGATGGGGTATGAAACATCTTTAGAAGTATGCAGGTGGATTGCTGTCAAGGGCAAGTGTTACTTGCTTTTCAGTCTGTCCCAGTCTCTCTGTCTGCAGTAAACTTTGCAAAATGCTCACAGCTACCCTGTGTACAGCTGGATGTTCCTAGCCTGAGAGCACTGACAGGAGTGTTTTTAGCAGGAGCCAAAGTGGCTGTCTCAGTTAGCTGGACAATATTGTGGAATATCCCTGCAGTAAAAGACACTGCAGGAAAGAAATCTGTTCTCTCAACTGCTAAACTGTTTGAGATCCTAAGTGCAGCTGACTTGTGTGGCTAACTCAATCTGTGAATGGGCAGCAGCTGTCACGGGCTGTTACCACAGTAGGGCTAAAATCTCTAGACTGAATTTCTAGGATATCCAACAGCAACAATATTTAAAAAATGAAACAAAACCCCTTCTATTTCTTTTGAGTAATGTTAGAAGAAAAAGGTCTGTTTTCCAGGCACTGCTTGTTCTGACTGACTTCATTGTTTAGAGCAGTTTTATTTACTCAGATCCCTTGAGATGCTGCAGACAGCATAGTGTGAACGTATGAGATCACAGGAGCTTGGATGTAGTCCAGCTGAACAGGGCTGCAGCAAGTTCCCCCCCTCCGGAACCATTCAGTTCAACCACAGGTTCATGTAAATTGTTAATTCTATGATTTTATAAGGAAGAAGCTAGAGACTAACATGGGGTTCAGAGCCCTTACTTTAAATGTGTAATTGTACTTTGACAGTCATGTCACAGACTTGCTGCTTTGGTGTAGGTTGTATGACTTAGCTGTCCCAGCTATTTTTGAAGGTTTGCTTAAAAGCAACTGCTCTATGCTTGAGTAGTCTTCCATTGAAAATGTTTGTTAATGCCCCAGGTAATTGCTTAGGAGATGTATGTAAGATACGAAGATATGACTTAGTTGGAGCAAGAATGGACTTCTCCGCATGTCAGACCAGTCTCTGATTTTGTAAGTTAACCTCACCTCACTTCTTGAATCATCTTTGGTGTACGCAATTGTCACTCTCTCTTTTTTTTTTTTTTAATAACTTTGCTGAGGAACTTAGTGTCTTTTTTGAGTTTTAGTTCACTTCACATTAAAGTCTTTGTGATTTAAATTCCCTGTGAAGCAGATCAGGTGATGCAGAATATAAGACAATATAAAGCATTTAATATTGTTAATGTTCATATGGCCATTGAAGCAACAAGGGAGTTTTGTGAACCTGAAGGGCATAATTCTTCTGACCTTGTTAAGTTGGATTGGAGATTGTAGAATCTTAGAATCATAGAATGGTTTGGGTTGGAAGGGACCTTTAAGACCATCTAGTTCCAGCCCCTTGCTATAGGCAGGGACACCTCCCTCTAGACCAGGTTGCTCACAACCCCATCCAGCCTGGCCTTGAGAGCCTCCAGGGAAGGTGCATCCACAGCCTTGCTGGGAAATGTGTTCCAGTGTCTCACCACCCACAGAGTAAAGAATTTCTTCCTAATACCTAGTCTGAGTTTACCCTCTTCCAGTTTAAAACCATTTCCCTTTGTTGTGTTGCTACATGCCCTTATAAAAATTCCTTCCCCAGCTTTTCTGTAGGCCCTTCAGGTACTGGAAGTCTGCTACAAGGTCCCCCCAGAGCCTTCTTTTCTCCTAGCTGCAAAGCCTCAGCTCTCTCAGCATGTCCCTGTAGGGGAGGCCCCAGTAAATGAAGTCAGTTGCTCTTCCTTTATCCTCTGACACTGTAACTCAATCATAAGAGGCCATCAGATTTGTAAGGCATGACTTGACCTTGGTGAAACCATGTTGGTTACCACCAGTCGCCTCATTTTTATTTGCTCTGTGCCTTAGAAAAGGGCCTTCAGGAGGAGCTACTCCATGACCTTGCCAGGAGCAGAGGTGAGACTGACTGGTCTGTAGTTCCCTGGATCTTCCTTTTTCCCTTCTATAAAATGGAGTTTGTTTCTCCTTTTCCAATCAGTGGGAACTTCACCAGGCTGTCATGACCTTTCAGATATGATGGATAGTGGCTTGTTCCCTCAGAACCTGTGGATGGATCTCATTGAGTCCCTGCACCTTCAGGTTTTTTAGATGGTGGAGACGTGATCCTACTACCCTAAAAGCACGGTCCATGTCAGTACAATGATCTGATGCTTCTGGGAAGTGATGCCAGAACTCAGAGAGTCACAGAATTGCAGGAGTTGGAAGGGACTTCAGGAAGTCAGGCCCAACCTCTGTACTAAAGCAGGTTTCCTACAATAGATCACACAGGTAGGCGTCCAAACATATCTTGAATATCTCTGCAGAAGAAGTCTCCACAGCCTCTCTGGGCAACCTCTTCCAGTGCTTTGTCACCCTTAACCATAAAGCTCTTCTGCATGTTAGTATGAAACTTTGTATGTTCAAGTTTTAGGCCATTGCTCCTTGTCCTCATGCTCCACATGCTCCACACGCTCCCAAGAGCCTGGCCTCACCCATTTGCCTCCCACCTTCCTTTAGATATTTATGAACATTTACCACAACCCCTCTCAATCTCCTTTTCCCCAGGATACAGGCCAGGCTGTTCACCTGGATTGTTCCCCATTTCTGCTACAATAAAGTGCTTGGGTCCTAATTCATAATATCTGGAGCTGAAATAGCAACGTTGTTGCATTCCTTGTTATTAAATTAATATTGAACCATTAAAACATGCAGCCCTAGTGCTGCTTTTCTGGTTCTGAAGCTGAAGGACATTAGGGCGCTTTAAACCTTACTGGTGTGCAGAGCAGGCTGCTGACCTCTGCTAAACGTGTTTTCCAGCACATGGTATTTAATACTGCATGGCATAATCCAGGCTTAATGTGGAAGAGGAAAATCCACTAGATGAATTGTATAAATGCTGGATGTGCTACAAGCAATAAAGGGCATTTTGTGGGATTACATATTAACACTTAACCCTATGGTGATCTTGCAGTTCCTGCTGTTGTTGGCTCTCTCTCTGGTAAATGCATGGTGCAGGTAGCACTGTGCTGGCAGGAAATGCACAAAATATTTTAAAAAATTCAAATGCTTCTTTTCTATCTCAACTCAGTGATAGTTTTCAGAAGATGCTCTATTTAACTTGTGCTGCATGTTCTCAGGGCTTGTGTTGAGCTGGTGATGTTACAAAATAGAAATTATCTTAACTGTCACTGTCAGGAACATCAGAAAGCTGCGGTTTCCATTGGCCACCGTAAAAGCTGCTGGCTTTCCCAGTATCACCAAATCAGGTCAGTTCTTGTGATGCTGGTGGCTTTCCAGGAAATGGGTGCTCCCCCTGCTTTCCCCCGCCTTGCCTTTCTGCAGAGGACAGATAGGATGGATTTACTGTTCCTGCCTTTGCTGCCTGAAAGTGCAGCGTAGGTTTTCTCAGAATGAGAGAAGTAGAAGAAAACAGTGTCAGACAACAAAAAGTCATACACATGGGCTGGTATAAATTATGGATTTCTCAACAGCTAAGTTAGGAGTGAGTCCTGCTTGTGTTAGTGCTCTCCACCAAGCAGGAGATGGTATTAATATGGGAGTGTTGATTCAATTATGTGTCAAGACCTCTGGAAACTCAGAAGTCACTGCAGTAGTATCAGGGCTTACTTCAGCAGTTGGTAGAAGCACTGGGTTAGCATTTTCAGTCTGATGACTTGGATATCTAGTAGGATTTTATTTTTCCTACATATATGGATTTCACTATGGCTGTGCCTTACCAAATATGGAGTCTGAAGGAAGCTTAAACAAATCTAAAGTGTAATCACCACTGACTGCCAAGGAGCAAGGCAGTAAAATAAGGAAACAGCTGAAGTGAGGATGCTGTCAAAAATAATCTTAAAATGTTTTGTGGTGTGATTCAGAGGTTGAAGTTCTTGTGTAGTAGCAGTAGATGCCTGCAGAGGGCTGAGTCTTCTGCCAGTCCAGTCTGCGTGATGTAGCACTTGGGGAGTTCATGCATGTCTTACTAGGGTCTGCAAGTATGACCAGTTATAAACTGGGGAAGGAGGAATGGATAAGCGACCTTGCTTCTATCAGGTACTTTCTGTGGTGTTGAAGAGCCAGGGTGAGAAGACAGCTGGAATCAGGACACTGAAATAGGATTAAGGCTGTAGGTGTCAAGCACACGGTAAATGCAGTAGTGGCTGGATACTTACAGGGGTGTCTGTGGATGGAGATGAGTTAAATCTCCAGTACTGAATTTGTTTGTCTGGATGCAGGCAGGCTGACAAGGAGCTGCCCTGCAGCTCTGCCACTTCCAGTATGTGGCAGTCCTGGCTGAGCATGCTGGAAACAGGAAGCAGTTTTGAGAGCTCAGTTGAAACTGTAGGGAAAAGCACTGTGAGCTATTGCTTAGTTTCATAAATAAAATTATTGCCTAATTCAATCTTTTTTTTTTTTTTTTCCTCTTAACACATTTAGAATTGGGCCTGCAGTGGAAAAACAAAATGACTTGTAATTGTAGCTGTTGCAAGCAGTCTTTACAGTTTGTCTTGGAAATTCTTGACTAGCTTAGCCTATCAGAAACGCAAACAGCATTCAGTGGTGGTAGGTAATTTTATGGGATTTTCTGTTACAGAAGAGGGGCAGGGTTATTCTCTTGGACTTGTTTGTAATGCTCTGGAAAAACAGCTGTTTCACTTTTCATCTTCTGAATGATTTCTGCCTGGCAACCTGAAAGTGGCGCTTAGTAGGCAAAAGTTCCTGCTTGTAATGTGGAGTTTCCTACTCCAGTGGCTTGTGGCTCTGAAATTGGGCTTCATTTGCTTTATGCTTCTGTACAACTTCTCAGTGTGCTAAACGTACAGGATAACTAGAAGTGTCTCACAAAATGGCCCTACAATTCCTCTAAACAGAGTTGATTACAGGCAAGCTGGAGTCTCAGCTGCCTCTGCCCAAGGATAAGAAGTTTTGTCATTTCTTTCCATTTGCATTTTCTGAAGCTACAGCTTGGGGCATTCTTCCCATGGCAAAAACATCAGTTTTCATTAATTCTGTGATTATTGTTATTGCAGGTAATCCAACAGCCCTCTTCTATTGCAGAGTTGCAACTGCAGAACAGGATTTAGAAACTGGAAGCCATCTCCCAGGGTCTAAAACTTCAGCATGATTCTGCCATGCACAGGGACCATAAACACTTATTTGGCTTGGGTTTTCCAGCAGTCTTCCTGAGATGAAAGTTGCAAGTTTAGATGATACGAGAGCAAAGGGTCCATACTGACTGGAATAAGGTCTGCTTCCTTAGCCCCCAGCCACGTATGGGGGTTGTGAACAATATAAGGCTGACACAGTACCAGTGAGATATTTTTTTTAGTCAATTAGAAACTGTACCTGTATAAGACATGCATACAGCTCCTGCCAAGAGAACTTCTAGGTAAATCCATCCTGAGTTTTGTTGTCTCTTGTGTTTTTAATTTCAGTCCTTGGGCTGTTTCATGTCTTAGATCTCACGAAACTGCACGTAAACACAGGAGTGGGGCTGGGAAAGCCCCAGTGGTCTGGAGAAGTCTGCACCTATGAGATGCAAACACTTTAGCTGAACTAAACCTGCCCTGCCCTTTGTAAATTTTTGCTCCACTCCCAGTCCTGGGAAGCACATCCCAGCTGCCTTGCTGCAGCAGTTGCTTGCTTCTACAGAAATGTGATGATAACAGGCACTTGCCTGCTCTTCTTGGAGCACTGCCATCCACGTAACTGACCTTAAACTGTGGGCTAGGATTGTTTAAGAAGTTCCTGAATCATTTGGCTATGAATATGTCAGGGCACATTCTTCTGTTGTAAAGGGCTTGATACTGCTGTAACATACCCATGTGCATTCAGTAGCATAAGAGGAGTGCAGCATGTAAGCCATGTGAGCCACTGAGCTTTTATTGGCAAGTTCTATTCTTTGCTACCTGGCAGTTTGGCTTGATAAAATTTGGGTTATAGTGCACAAGCATATGCCAATCTTTGAATTAAACTGCACTCAGCTACTTATAATCTTAGATTTTGAGTTGGAAGGGACCTTTAAAGGCCACCAGTTCCAACTCCCCTGCAGTGAGCAACTGAGGTTGAAAAAATCCCACAATCAACCCATCCCCACTACACCCACTAATTGTGTCCATTTCCCTGATTCCACCAGCTCCCTGGGCAGCCCTCTGCACTCTTTCAAACTGTAAATTTTTCCTGATAGCCAACCTGAAGTGCCAGGGGTTGAGCAGAAGTTCAGCTTGTTCCATGTGTGACTTGCTTGGGGTTTATTTCTTGCATTGCCAATCACAGGTTTGGGGCAGGGAATGGGGAGTGCTTCTCTGGAGATCTCATCTGAAGCTGGTGGTAGGGCTCCAGGCAGGTTAAGCTGTGCCAAGGGAAGGTTTCGGGCTTTGCAGCCCAGAACTTTTCCCTGCTGGGTGACTTTTCTGGCTGTTCTGAATGGCAGGACAGCATAGAAATTAATAGCCAGTGGTGGGATCTCTGCAGCCCCTGCACAACAGACTTAGTGCTACTGAGTCTTGTTCCACCTGTGTCTGCTGACAGCACAGGTACGGGATGGCAATGTTTGCTGTCCTAGCCCATCAGTATTTGGTTCATTGGTTTGCACAGAGTTATTAATCACACAGAAAGAATATTCTGGTTTGTTTGTTGTGACAAGAAGTGCAGTGTTGGGAGCCTAGGCAGGTGGACCAGTCTCTTTCTCATAAGAAAGGCAAAACCTGTTGGGTATCAGCTATTCAAGCGTCTAAATTCCTTTTCCCCACAAAAAGATTAGTTTAGAAGTTTTGCACTGGCACACGTGAAACAGATATTCTTACTGCAGCGCATCTTTTTAGCCTACTTCTGAACACAGGAAGAAATAATATCTTGAGTTCTGTCTTTTCTCATCAGTTTCTCATCATCGCATCTATTTTCATCTGAACAACAGCTGTTGTATAGTGCTGCTTGAACTGGGACATGGTAAATAACCTTTTGGCTTAATTTCAGGGCTGACCTTGAGCTGTTAGGACTCAGGTGTTTCTGATTTTTTCTTGTTTAGTTACTGATCTGTTTTGACTGAAACTGTAGAGTTGTATTGGTAGTCCACGTGGGCATAAGTATATAACATGAACTGTTTTGTGGCCTTGATGGAAATTGTAGTGGTAGCTTGTTATCTTCTTTTGTCCTAACTAAGATGTTTTGCTTTTTCCAGGCTCACATCAAGTTTCCTATTGACTATCCATACTCACCACCTACCTTCAGATTCCTGACCAAAATGTGGCACCCCAACATATATGAGGTAAGGGTTTGCTTATTCATTTTTTAAATTAGTTTTTTGCAGGCATGTGATAAGGTTTTCTAGTTTCTCAAACTTATACAAATATTGATGGTACTCAGCATCTCCAGCCATAACTGAAGCAGTTAGCTGTTTATGTTAAATGCCACCTTCATGGTTGAACAGTTAATTCTAAAACCTGTATGAAATACTGTTCTTGTAGGCAGGGAAGGAGCCTTTATTGTACTGACAAGTACAACTGGTGGCCTCAGGTGAAGCAGTTTCAAGGGGTTCTTGGATAAAGGTGTCTTACCTTGCTGTGATACATAAGCAGCTAGTGGTGTGCTTTTCGTTATCATTTTCAGCATATCTCACAGAATTGTTTAAAGCAACAATATAAAACAGGGAGAAGTCTTCTGCAGCAACCAAGCCTACAAGTGAAGGGGTTTGGACTTGAGGCACTCTGCCTGCAAGGAGAACTGGAGCTGAGCTGGAGTCCAGCTTCAGCGCTCTGGTCAGCAGTTTGAAGCAGCCCTTAGATCAGTTTGTGTGTGGGTCACGCTCAAAAGGTAATACTGTGAGCTGATGAATCCATAACTAGATCTTGGTACAGCTAATAGCAGCTTCTGAAATGGAATATTTGTATATAAATTCTCTTTGGCAAGTAGCACTCCCTAGCTTGGGAGCATTGTCTTTGTAATGCTGAGCACAAGCTGGTTGGTGCGACTTAAAGTGATCAGTACAATTGGTTCAAAACCAACCAATTTCAGAAAGCCATATTTGAAAGTTGAAGGCCTGTTTTAGTTCAAAACATGACTTAAGTTTTTAGAGGCCAATCAAATTCCCACTAAACTTTTGAGTGTTCTAACCAAATGTCAGCCTGCTAGGGCTGCTACTTTTCAAGATGCTGAAGGCCTTTCAAAAAATGTTCCTGTTACCTTGCCCTCCTGAAAGAGATTCTGTGGGCTTTCTATGGGTTCAAACAGGAATGTCACTTCTCTTCCTCACCCTGAGCAAACAGTGACTTCATTTGATGCCTTGGGCTTGGAAGGCCCTTTGCTAACAAGTCACTGCTGCTGGGTGTCTGCCCTGGATGAGTGCACTCCAAATGTCACACTAAACTTCAATGATCTTTTAGTCATAAATGGCCGAAAACTTATCCAAACTGTGGTGCAAAACAGGATCATAATTGGCTCTAATGACTGAATGCACAGGAGGACTACTGCCTTGTTATGCACAGGGACTTCGTAAAAATAGTCTGCTGGCTTGAGTTTTGGATCTGACATGAATCCCACTTGTAGCCAAGGATGGCATATTTCTCTTTAAGGATCTTTTTTCAGTATGGGAGTTTGATCTATGAATAAATTTAAAAAAAAAAAAAAAGTCTTGACACCTGCAGATTATTGCAGAACTGCACTGTAGATGTTTCTGAATCCAGATATTCTCATGCAGGAGGTGAGTGGGAAATGGTTACCAAAATGGTACATAAAAAATGAATCTTGGAAAGGACCTCTCCTAGTGCCAGTGGGAAAGATGAAAAATTGGCTCTAGAAACAGCTGAAGGTAGGAGGAGAAACTAACCCAAAACCTGATGGGTGTTCTTTGGGGTTACTCTTCAAATACTCCAGCACTCATCTTTGCTCTTTATGTTTGTAGCAATATTTCTCGGAGCTGAGGGAATCTGAAACAGCTTGCAGGCTGTTTTGGAAACAACATTTAAGTGCTCAAGATGAGGCACTGGGATAACTCCCAAGTGAAACTGAGAATAAATCAGCAAAGGGCTTGAGGTTTGAGGGTTTGTCAGGAGGGAAAAAAACATCTTTCAGTATAGTGAAGTTGAAAGAAAGTAACAGTTTGCAGAATCTACTGGCAAGACCAGATGGAGAGGCTGAGGCTGACGTTCCGGTTCTGAGCAAAGACTTAGTAACTTACGTGTTTTCCTCATCCCGTTTGCTTGGTCATCTAGTTGGAATTTCATTAAAACTACATTTAGCTGTAGGTTTTTATTTTTGAGGTAACATGACCTTTTCATTCTGTTATAATAGATGTATAGGCTCTTCCTTCCTCTGGTGGATAGAAACAAGGAAAGTGATACGTGTATCTTTGAAAAACATGAATAGGCTGACTATCTACTTGACTGCACTGATCCCTAAATCCTTGTATGGACTTCATCAGGTCCCACCACAGTTGTGCTCCTGCAGACTCAACTTTTCCCTGTTTGAAGTCTCAAACGTGTAACACTGACTGTAGCAGAAGAGAAAAATCCTTGCTTTCCTCTTCACTTTCACACTGCAAATATTTGTTGGCCCGGATGCTGCTGAATCTGATGATCTGAAAGACTTCCCACGAGTGCTGCAGCTCTTTCTCGTGGTCAACAACACTTTCTCTGAGACAACATCACAAAATTTTCCTGGGAAATGTTTAAAGGAGAACCTGTGTAAACAAGAAGAAATTTGGAATAAAGCCAGAAGAGAACATAAACATTACTTAACTTGAGTAAGGTTAATTTCACCTTAAAGTGATAATAAAAATATTTATAGATTGCACAAGTCTTTTGAGATACAGAAAGAGAAACTGCCTTGTTATGACAAACTGTTCCAGCAACATTAACGTGTGCTTGGGCATTCTGCAGCTCCAGGTGCTGCTTTGCTTTTGGTAGTTATGTTCTTGATGAAAAGCTGCTTCAAGATGATGACAGCTCCCTAAATTAGTATACTTGGCAGGTTCAGTAGCTGAATTCTGGATACTGATCACAAGCCTGCAGTGTTGAAGTAGGATCTCATTTGACTATAAAGCAAATGTCATTATTTCAGCTTACTATGGTGAACATTTGGGGAGGCTCTTCAGGTGAGCTGCTGCTATCTGTAGCCAGGATCACTGGCTGGAGCTCAAAGGCTCAGGTGCTATCTCTGCGAACAGTGTTGCTTTGTGCTCCAGCTCCCATGGGCAAAACAGTGTTGGAGAGTGCTCAGGATGCAGCCAAAACCTATCACTTGGGAAACTGCCCTTCCAGTTTTCTGTCTTGGACCAAGCTCATCTGCAGTTTCTCTTGTTGATATGATCAACCATTAGGTCAGGGTGACAAGAGGATAGCATGAACGCTGCCTGTCAGCGTGGGCTATGCCACCTGAAGGTGTAGGATGCCTCTGAGAGCTTGTAAGTTACCTCATAGTTGGCTGCAAGAGGCAGTAAGCCAGCAAAGCTTGGATGCAACGTCTTGGTTGGACACAGGCCCATCTGTATCTTCCCTCCAGCCTGCACAAAGACACAGACCCTGTGGACCCCTGGCGTCAGCCGTGCTGGGGAATGTTAGCTGCGTTGGGTATTGCTATAGTACTCCTATGAAGCAATCACCTCAGGGTTTTGTTGCAAACAGAGGTTTGGTTTTACAGGTTTCTTAAAGTATTTATAAACTGTAGGCATTATGAAAATTCAAGTCTGTATTTGGGCTATAGCACTGGTGTGTTAAACACAGGTTAAGGATTATGTGGCTGTATGGCTTCCATATGCTGCCAAAATATTCTTCCTCTCGCATGCTGGAAGGGATTTTCAGTGAAACCTTCAGAGATCGTCTTCTGCTTTTTTGCCTGATATTTCAAACAGTTCTGTCATCAGGGAGCAGCGTAAGCCTGCCTTGCACCATCTGTTCAACTTGCGTACATCCCAGGAGAAGCATTGTTTTGATACCTGAACTGGGATAGAGTGCTAAATCCTTGGATTTAAAGATTCCTGTTGCTAACTCAGTTATCACTGAGGGAAAAAAAGACTGGGGACTTGGAGTCTCATGTGACTGAAGTTAATTTCTATTACTGTGGTAGTATATGCTATCCAGAGACTAATGTAGTTTTCTTAGCTCCTGTTGGTTTTGTTTGCTTTGCTACGTTCTTGGTCTGAGATTGTTTTGTAACAGTTTGCGGACAAGCTCTAAGCAAAGGAAGCTCTCAGATGTATTAATACTGTAGGAAAAGTGGAGAACTGTTTGCAGTTCCTGCATGGTTTTTACTGTCATTTGGGATGTTCATATCAGCAAGGTTTCTGCTCAAACATAGCTAGAGATTGAATTGAGTCAGACTGTTGCAGGCTATTCTCAACTATCATTTCTGTCTTTCAGAATGGAGATGTATGTATTTCAATTCTTCACCCACCTGTAGATGATCCACAAAGTGGAGAGCTGCCATCTGAGAGGTGGAACCCTACCCAAAATGTCAGGTAACAATGGGAAGCAGTGATGCACAAAGCTGACCTCAAAGTCCTATCATCTATCTCCTAAACTAAAGCCTGTGTTTGGGAAAAGCTTGGAAGGGAATTTAAGATTTAGGGGGGTTTTCAGGGCTCAAACCAGGTAGAAACCAGACTTAGCAAGCTGTCTGAAATTACTAGGCTCTGTGTGTCCTGATGCTGGATTAACAGTGTAGAGCCTTCTGCACTCTTCCAGGTTTCCATGTTCGTAAAGCAGACAATTCCAAATGCTTCTAAGGTACCACTTGTTGAAAAGGACATCTTCTAATATTCAGGCCTAGTAGGAATAACTTCCTCCCTATGGTGTATCTTCTAGTAAAGTCCTGTATGTCTGTCCTCTAGTGTGGTGTCTTGAGCAATTAGCTAAGTGTTTCTCTTGGTATCAAAAAGAAGTACCAGAGGCATTCAAGGCTAACATGTCCGTTTTTTAAAACATAGCTGGATTTTGTTCTAACTTTAAGACACTGCCAATAGAGAACTGAAAAAACAAATATCAAATAACAAACCACTGACCTGTGAAGCAGTAGTGATGTAGTGGAAAATCCTTAAACTCAGGTATTTCTCTTCCAACTATTTGATGTGATTCATTATCCAAATAAGGTTGAAATAATTGCCCCTAATTTTTTCCATATCATAAGGGAATTACTCTTGTTTTCTGAGTGATTTATTAGATGTTGGTTCTTTAACTTTAAACCTTGTTTTAATTGGAAGATCCAGACAAAGGATCTCAGTGCCTGTGAGGGAATGCAGCAATTTGAAAAGGGTTGTCTGAGACTTCAGCTCAGCTTTTATCTAACTTAGCTTCATTAAATTCATTTGAAAAGAGCCTTCATCAAAGCAAAGATCTAGCAAGGGGGGTTTATTGGATTCTTGACCCTTGGAATGGGTTTGTAACACACACTGCTGAGTGCTGAACTAGAATTAACATGTCAGGAAACTAGGAAGTGTTAACAGTCAGCAAATTACAACAACTGATGTTCCTTCCTGGAGCACACTACTTCAAGGTTAAAAAGGCTCAAGCGAAATTGTGAGCTTTAGCTGTGTGAAGTTGTGAAGGTCAAGGTGAACGTTATCCCATCCATCTGAGTTACAAGTCAGTACGAAGCAATCTCTCAGAAGTTGTACTTCAGATTTGTTTTTCATTTTCTTTTAAACAGCTTTTAAATTGTGTGTCGCTGAGCTACATTCAGTTGTCCTTCGGCTCACATGGCTGTTAAACTGTTCAGGTATTTGATGTGGTTATCTCCTCCAGTTGAGATGACTATATGACAAGCTTCCATTCGTAGAAACATAGAATGGCCTGGGTTGAAAAGGACGTTAAAGATCATCTAGTTTCAATCCCCTTGCCATGGGCACAGTCACCAACCATTAGACCAGGATGCCCAGAGCCACATCCAGCCTTGCCTTGAATGCCTTCAGGGATGGGGCATCCACAGCCTCTCTGGGCAGCCTGTTCCAGTGTGTCACCACCCTCTGGGTAAAAAACTTCCTTCTGTTTATACGCTCCTTTCAAGTACTGGAAGGCCACAGTGGGGTCTCCCAGGAACCTTCTCCAAGCTAAACAAGCCATTCCCTCTCCCTTTCCTCACAGGAGAGTCTGTTGAAATACCTGGGATTGCCCCAGCCCAAGTGCAGTACTTTGGACTTGGCCTTCTCAAACCTCCCTAGGTTTACATGGCCCACTTCTCCAGCCTGTCCACGTCCCCCTGGATGGCTTCCCTGCTCTCCATGTATTGACCGCACTGCTCAGCTCGGTGTCATCCACAAACTTGCTGAGGGTGCACTTGATTCCATCATCTATTTCATTGAAGGTGTTGAAGTGCTCTGGTCCCAAGACTGACCACTGGGGGACACCACTCATGACCAGGCTCCACTCATAGAACTGTTGATCACAGCCCTTTCTTTGGCTGTGAGTTGCCAACCAGTTCTTAATCCATCAAACAGTCCATCCTTCAAATTCATACCTCTCCAATTTAGAGAGAAGGATGTGGTGTGAGGGACCATGTCAAAGGCTTTGCAGAAATCCAGGTAGATGACATCTGTTGCCCTTCCCCTGTCTACTGATGCTGTCACTCCATCATAGAAGGCCACCAGGTTGGTCAGGCAAGATCTACCCTTGGTGAAGCCACGCTGGCTGTCTCGGATCACTTTGTGTGTCTTGTGTGTGCCTTAACATAATAACCAGGAGGATCTGCTCCATGACTGTCTCAGGCACAGAGGTGAGGCTCACCAGCCTGTAGTTCCCTGGGTCATCCTTCCTTTTTTGTGAACGGGAGTAATATTTTCCTCTTTCCAGTCACCGGGGATTTCACCTGACAGCCACGATTTTTCAAACGTGATGGAGAGCGGCTTGGCAACCACATCAGTCGTCTGTCTCAGGACCCTGGGATGCATATCACACAGCCCTATGGACTTACGTATATTCAGATTCATGAGGAGGTCTCAGACTTGTTCCACTGTTACAGTGGGATGGAATCCGCTCCTCTCACCCACGCTGGATGTTCAGGGTCCTGGCAGACACAGGGAGCCTGGCCACCAGTGAAGACTAAGGCAGAGCACTTACTGAGCACCTCAGCTTTTTCCATGCCTGAGGAAGCCAGGTCTCCATTGTCATTAATCAGATGGGGAACACTCTCCTTGGCCTGTCTCCCCCTGCCTACATACCTGTAGAACCCATTCTTGTTATTTTTCACATCCCTCACCAAGTTCAGCTCCATTTGTGCCTTGGCTTTCCTTATCTTATCTCTGATGTGGATGACATCCTTCTATTCTTCCCAGGCTACACAATCCTGCTTCCACTTCCTGTACATCTCTGTTTTTTCCCTCAGTTTAACCTGCAGGTCCTTGCTCAGCCATGCCAGTCACCCACCTCTTCTGCTCGACTTCTTCTGCCAGGGGATGGAGAGCGCATGTTCTTGCGGAAGTGTGTCCCTAGCGAGCTGCCAGCTCTGTTCTGTTCTGGTGTCCTTAAGGACAGTTTTCCAGGAGATCCCATCCAGCAGTTCCTTGAGCAGCTGGAAGTTTGCTCTCCTGAAGTTCAGGGTCCTGACTCTTACTTTTTGCCAGGCCTGCATTCCTCCAGATCACAAACTCCACCAGGGCATGATCACTACAGCCCAGGCTGCCTCCAATCTTAACCTCTCTAATGCTCTCCTCTGCATTGGTGAGCGCCAGGTCCAGTAAGGCTTCACCTCGGGTCAGGCCATCTAGTACCTGGACCAGGAAGTTATCCTCAACAGACTCCAGGAATCTCCTGGATTGTCTGCCATCCACCCTGCCACTATCCCAGCAAATATCCAGGTGGTTGCAATCCTCCATCAGGACACCTCCCATGGTTGAAGCAAGAAGGTCTCATCAACAGGCTCCTCCTGATCAGGTGTCCTGTAATAGACCCCAGCTGCTAGATGTCCTTTACTGGACCAATCCTTGATTTTAACCCATAAGCTCTCAACCTGGTCATGGTCATTAACCAGACACAGCTCTTCACAGTCTGTCCACTTCCTAACGTAGTAGACAGCTCCCCCTCCCCTCCTACCCTGCCTGTCCCTTCTGAAGAGCCTGTAGCCCTCAATCACAGTATGCCAGTTGGGAGATTTGTCCCACCGTGTTTCCATAATAGCAACCAGATCATAATTTTCCAAGCACATCACGGTTTCCTACTCCTCCTGCTTATTTCCCATTCTGTAAGTGCACTTCAGCTGGGCCTTCTGGCACACTACCTTTCTAGAGGGCCCCTCAAACCTCCAAAAGAAATCTGAAGTCTTCACCACTGCTTCTTAGAGGGAATATTTCCCTGCAGTATCCTATGACAACATCCCCTGTCAACAATCTAGTTGACATCTCTGAACTACTCGCTCCACCCTAGCAAGCTGCATTTTCTCCCCTTCTCCCTTCATACCTAGTTTAAAGCCCTCTCGTTGAGCCCTGCCAGCTCCTGGGCTAGGATCCACTTTCCTCTTGGAGACAGAACAAGACGCATCCGCAGCCATCAGGCCAGGCACCGAGTAAACCACCCCATGATCAAAGCACCCAAAGTTGCTGTGGCAGCACCAGCCTTTCAGCCACTCATTCAAGGCCTGAGTTTTTCTAGACCTCTCTGTATCCCTCAGAACCCCAGAAGGGAGAGAGGAAGATAACTTGTGCTCCCACTCCCTCAGTCAACCTCCCTAAACCCCTGAAATTTGATAGTTGATAGGCTTCCCTGAGTGATTTCATCACTGCCTGCCTGAACTATGAATAACAGATAATAATCTGAGGAACAAACCAGACCTGGGAGTCTCAGGGCACAGAGATGCCTGCCACACCATAGTCCTCCTCCTAGGCGGATCCTCCCTCACCTCCCCTCTCACCTCCTCTTCAGTTTCCAGCACCCCCTACCTATTGCTTAGGGGGACCTGAGAAGCACGGTAGGCAGGTAAGGGGTTAGCCCTTGACACAGAGCCAGGACTTTCTTCCAACCCTCCTCATGTGTTAGATCCGTCCAACTGTGACAGGGCAGGGGGTCCACCACTTTTCAGGGGGTATCTCCCTGGCACCCTTCCCTGTGCCCCGCCAGCGCAAGTCATGCCATCAGTCAATCTCCTGCTCACATTCCCTAATGGTTCTCAGTTTCTCCACCTCCTCCCTGAGCTCCACCAATCTGAGCTGTTCTTCCACCTGCTCACACCTCACGCAGGTGGAATCTTGGCCATTCTCCCCCAGCCAGCAGCAGGCTCAGGCACTCTCTGCAGTCAGAGAGCTGAACTGACACATTTCTGGGCAGGCCCTCTGCCTGGGTCGCTGCGTTCTTCTCGTAGCAAGCCTGCTGTCTGGAAGAGACCGTGGTTAAACTTACAGTCTGAGGCTACCAGCAAGATATCTGGTCTGCCGAGCAAAGAGGGACAGCATTTATACACCCTGCTGCTTGACCCACCTCCCACTCCTGCTGCTGCAGTACTGTATGGACAGTGTGGGCTGTGCTCACACTGACTTCCCCTCCCTGCTGTCAGTGGACAGCAACACCCTTTTCTCAACTGGTGTGTTACATGCAGCTCCCTAGGGCTGCTTATAGCCTAGCAGCCTGGTCAAGGTCAAAGTCAAGGGGTGGGCAGTGCCATTTCCACCCCTGCTGCCACAAGCTGCCAGCCCCAGCACAGGCACAGTGCTTTTCTGGCTTCTGAAGAAGCCTTAAGAAGAGCTTTTTGGTCGGCCTCTTTTGCTTTAGATCCTTTGCCCAGTACAGTCTTACCTGCCCTGAAGCTGGTCTCCGCAGCAATTCATAGCTAAGAAACAGATTAAGGCAATTATTTTGATCATGTGCACATTTTGACTATTTCGCGCTGTGCGACACAAAACTTGACGTGAGACTTCATCTTGCTAGTTCTGATTGCTGCTTTTTCTCACTGTGATGCAGTTTTGGGTGCTTATTCTCCCAGAATGCAATGACTTAAAGAGAAAACACTCTTTAGGGAGAAAACATTCCTCAGGTACATCAGCAAGTGGGGGCAAAATTTGTCCTTAACTTCTGCCCTGCTGCCAGCACCACCCACTAGGCTAAGTGCTGCACTCAGACCTACCTGCTGGGGTCCCATCTGGCTCTGCAAGGCTCTGGAGTGTGTCAGACTGGAGGCAGCAGGACTGGAGGTGCATGAGGGGAGCATGAGTGTGTGTGATGAGCTGCATGCATAGCTCAGGGCTCCTCTTCATTTTCTCAGTCCTGCTGAGTATTGGCAGCTTACTACTGATGACCATGCCTAAAAGTGTCTGTTGGGGGGGGGGTATCAGGGGGGGGTATCATTCTTAACTTTGAGAACGCCTGTGCTCCCTCCTCTAGCGGTGTCAAGCATAACTGTGTTTTAATCATGATAAATACAGACTTTCTTATCACTTGCTACTGTAAGTAAATTCAGCAGAAGTCCAGCAAGATGTTAAGGAATGCAGCTGTGACTTGTGTGACAGATAGTGCTGATCCTTCTCATGTCTAATGGGCCGTAAAGCTGAGGAAGTGGTGGCAGCATTTGGGAGTGGAGGATCTTTGATCATATTAGTTGCCCTTCTCAGTGTCTCCCTTGAGTCCGCTGTGCCCTTTGAGGTGTCCAGCACACCATGTTTGTCATAGCACATGCACTCAGCACAGTGTTCAGGGTGCAGGTACTTCCATGTCTTGTGAAGACAGGCGGTGCCCTGCCCTGCTTTCTGAGGATGCCAATTCCTGCTGGCTTTTTCAGCGGCCTTAATGCACGCTGAGCTGACTGCAGAAACCATCCAGAGCTAACATTACTGTCAGTAAAGCCAAAGCCAAGACTGGAAGATAAGAATGTACTACACTTACCTCTGACAATGGCTCTGACAAAACGACTGAATCCAGGTGCTAACTCCTTTCCTACCTGGGCCTTCCCCAGGCTGTGCTCAGTGCAGTAAAGCCACTGCTGGAGCTGATGCAGTTCACAGCCTGCCTGCTAGGAATCGAGGGCTTCTAGATAAATCCTTGAGATGAAGTGGAAGATTCTTCTGCTCATCATTCCAGCAGTTTTTTCCAGAGTTGTCATTCTCTTCTAGTGAATTATGTATTTTGGAAAACAGTTGTCAGAAGACTCCTGGTAGCTGTGCTGAGCAGGCTGGCCAGACATAAGTGTTTAGTTTCAAAACCTTTCAAGGAGCAGAGCATCCAAATGACTGAGCATTTCCTGGAATTGTGTCCCAGTTAGTGTCTGCTGGATGTGCTCTGAGTGCACCTCTAAATCACTGTGAGTACAGTGGGGGCCGAGTCTCGTGCATCGAGTTCTGCAGAGCAGTTGCTGTGTTCTGCTGTATTTCAGGACACATTACTCGTCTCTGTTCTTCCGTTCAAGTAACAGTGGGGCTGCTGCAGAGGGTCTGCAGGGGCTGGGTGAGAGGTGGTGCTTGCGGAGCAGCATGCCCAGTTAGCTGTGTGCTGTGGACAGAAATCCAGGAGAGTTCTGTGCCGGGGTTATGCAACTGGCTGGTGCTGGTGTTGCTGAGGTGTTGCAGCTGAATCCAGCTGAGTGCTTGGCAGTTTGCCTGGGTGTTTAAAAAAAAAAAAAAAAAAAAAACACAACATCTGCATTGCCTTCCTACCGCTGCGCTTGCTGCCACAGCAGCTCTGGAGGTGCATGTGTGGAGGAGAGGTGATGCCTGGCTCCAGCCTCTGAGCAGGGCAGGGAGGCCTGGCTGCGGGGCTCTGGGTCACAGCAGGGTGGGAAGAGAGCCCGGCATTCTGCTGGGAAGCTGAGCGTCACCAGAAGCAGCTTCCAGCCCCACACCAGCCTCTGGCAGTGTGGATGAGCTGAAATCTAGCCCAGTCCGAGCTCAGCTGGCCACCCCCATCACAGACACGTGAGCGGAAGAGATGGGCCAGGTGCCAGAGTGTGCTTAACTTTGTGCTCCCTCTCCACACTTGTTCTTTTCTGGCTAGAGCATGAGCTCTTAGGTCAGATGGTGAAGGAAAGGCCTTGGCAGTTCGGCCTGCGGGAACCCTTGGGCTTGGCAGCTCAAGTCCCTGCGTACCCACTTTCCCTTCAGCTGTTGTTCACTTATCCTTAGGTTAGGTTTTGACTTCAAACAGTACATTTTGATGCTTTTCTGATGGCATCACCCTAAGAATCCATGGCAGCACCCAGAATCCATGAGGGCTTTTGCTCTGACCTGCTGTTGTGATTGCCTTTTTCAGGACTATCTTACTGAGCGTAATCTCTTTGCTTAATGAGCCCAACACATTCTCTCCTGCCAATGTGGATGCATCAGTCATGTTCAGAAAATGGAGGGACAGTAAAGGAAAAGACAAGGAGTATGCTGAAATCATAAGGTAAGCTGTGCTGAGTGTGATGCTGTGCTGCTTGCCCCCTGCTCCGAGTCCTGCAGAACAGACTGCTTGCAGAACTTGCTGAGACCACCTCCTGTCTGTGGCTGCTGCTTTAGAGATGAATTTTAGAATTCACTTCTAAAGATTTTCTAAATTTATTGGAAATGAATTAGAATTCATTAGAAATGAATTAGAAAACAAGCCCAGTTTTCCTGACTCTGTAGGCTTTTCAGCATAGAACAGGCGCAGACTTCTGGAGCAGAAATACCACTCTGATCTGTCTTTAAATCATTCCTTTTTCACGTTGGTCTGGCTTGATGCGCTGCAAAACCTATTGGTGGCCAGTAAACCCCAGTCAAAGTCCATGCTTGCCTCTGAGTGCTGCCTGCCTTGCTTGGGATGTGATTGAAACCAAGTGCATCCTGCTAATTCTGTGCTTAATGCACTCATGAATCATAATCCTGTCCTCTAGTTTGAAGGAATATCAGCAAGATTCAGCAAACGTTTGCAAAGCTCGCAGTTTGTTTGGCTTGAAGTGTTGTCCTTTGCTCAAGAAGTAGGTGGTTCTGCTGGCCTGACCTGAGCGAGGAGGTGGGCTGGAGTGTCCCTGCCAGCCCTGCTGGGCCAGCAGCAGAACTAGGGAGTACTCCAGGAGCAGACACGAGGGGGCAGCCTGAGCCCTGACCTCTGACGGTCCGGGCTGGTAGAGCACCCTGATACCGGGGTGCATCCACGCTCCTCCTGCTCTCAGTGTGTTGTGAATGCCGAGAGGTCCCAAATGCTTTTGTAAATCCCAGCTCTGAGCGTGCTGAGATGGTCTTCCGTGGTGGAGGAGGCTGTGGGCAGCCTCACTTGAGTCCCACTGAGGTGGGGGATGCCACAACAGCTCTTGTGCAGCAAGGCAGTCAGCGTGAGGAGACGTGCTCTGAGCTCTGGCGCGCCCATAACGCAGCATCTGTCAGAACAACCGATGCTACGCTGGTGGAAGGTGCATGCCGCAGGCGGCCTTGGAGTGCTCCCCGACACAGGGCCCTGGGATCTGAAGCTGCTGCTGCTGGCAGTGCCGTAGCTGGCTGCGGGGTGGAACTGGAGAGCCCCGCGCCCGCTCACCCTGCTGTGTCCTCCCCCAGGAAACAGGTGTTGGCCACCAAAGCTGAGGCGGAGAAGGATGGCGTGAAGGTCCCCACTACGCTGGCAGAGTACTGCATCAAAACTAAAGTGCCTTCCAATGACAACAGTTCGGATTTGCTTTACGACGACTTGTATGACGACGACATCGATGACGAAGACGAGGAGGAGGAGGACGCCGACTGTTATGATGACGATGATTCCGGCAACGAGGAGTCGTGACCTGCTCCCTCTGTGCCCCTGTACTGCCCTGCCAACTCAGGCCAGAAGGGAGCAGCGGTAACCTAGCAGCAGTCCAGCAAAAAAAGTGTGGGGGGGGGATCAAAAAACTTTTGTCTCCTGCTGTCTCCTGTTGTATGGATCTGTTTGCTCCTTTTTTATGGACCTCTTAGAGACCCTCCACAGAATGTCTGAATTCTTGCATTCTTAACCCTTTCGTCACTGTATTACGATTTCTTTTTGAAAAAAGAAAATCCCCTTTTCACTTCTCTACGAAACGCTCACAGCGAAAAAGGTTTGCTCGCGTTTAGGTTCTTGAATTCAATACAGTCTTGCATTGAGGTGTTTAATGTATTTAAAGCTGGAACAGACGCATTGGAAGCTGTGTTCTTGGGAGCTCAAGTGCTGCATTTACTGGGAAGAAAAAAATCCACACAAAGCAAATTGCCAAGGTTTAGCTGCTCCATTTACAATAATAGCGTGTGTACATTCGTTTAGCCTTGTGGTGGTGGCTTTTCCTTTATGAGGTGGGGGGTGGAGAGTGTAAAGCTGCTGTGTGTTGAGCTTGATGGGATGTTACTGAAAGGTACAGTATTCCTTTTCAGCCTGCTCACGATAAGAAGGAGGTGGCTTGTGGTATGAACCCTAAAATAAACACTTCTAACACTTCACATCTGTACAACTGAGCCCTGGGTTCCTATTTACTTCTTGTTTCCAAATTAAGTCAGGGTTTAGAATGAAAGCCACGCTGCTGCCAGAAACTGCAGCCGGTGCTTATCCCGAAACTGCCTTAGGGCAGGGGGAGAGGCTGAAGGCCGCCAGTCCCAGTGCTCGCTTGCAGCCCCGCTTCCCGCAACCCGAATCCCCACGCTTTTCCCTCTCGCTTGTGTAGAGCAATGCTGTGCTGCTGCGGGCTCCGGGGGCAGGCGGAATGGGAAGGCTCCCGCGTTGTCCCTGTGAGCTGTCAGTCCAGCTTGCAGCCCTCTTGGGCAGGGGATCCTACACACACTGTCTTCTGCAGCACCCTCGTGTTTGGTCCTTCCGCGCCGCGACCCCTTTGCCGCGTGCTCTCCTTCGGCTGCGGCGGCACTGGCTTCAAGCCGGGCGCTGTTCAGCTTCCCTCCCGCCTTCCCCGGGGCTGCTGAGACGCCGGCCTCCCCGCGGCAGGGCAGACCCCGCGCCGAGGCCGCCAGGCTCGACCGAGCCGGTCGGTTGCGCCCTTGAGCTGCCGCGGGGCTCTCGACGACGGTACGGAGCCGGCGGTGTGAGCGAGCCCGGCCCCGGCTCCGGACGCAGCCCGGGAGCGGGGCACAGGGCGGCGGGCTGCAGAGCAGCGACGCCGTCCGCGGAGCTCTGCTGCCGCTGGGGACTGCTGGAGGCCGCCGTGCAGCCCGGCCCTGCGCTGCTCGCCCCGCGCCCGTCTGCGGCCGCCGTCCCGCCCGCGGGCACGGAGCCGAGCCGGTAAGAAATGAGGATACTGCATCTTTCAGGAGCTCCCCTGTACTTTTGACCGTCTTCACTGTATGCTCTCCAGTGACTCGTAATTTCAAGCTTGAGTGTTGTAAGATGCGTTACCTTGATTCTTCTGTTACCCTTTTATAAAGACAAAAAAAAAAAAAAAAAAAAAAAAGAAAAAAGGGGAAAAAAAAAAAAAAAAGACAAACCTATTTTGAGAGCTCCTGCATTAACCTGAGCAATCCCTCTTCCTACTGTCCCCCGCAGCGTCATTGCTCGTTGACTTGCTGGTTCCCTTTTTTAGAGATACAAACTGAGGATGAGGTTTCTTTTGAAGCTATTTTAAGAGATTGAGGAGAAATGTTTACCTGGAGCTGTACTCTGGTCTTTCTTACCCCTCTCCCCGTCTCAGCCCACGGTAGCGTTGACGTTTGCACCCACAGCCCCTCCAGATGCAGTTTTCACCCATTCTGAAACCAGCAGGGTACACGAGGGTTCTGAGTAGTTTTCTTAGCTGAAATCCCAGATGTTTTCCTTTTTTTTTTTTTTTTTCTTTTCTTTTTTTTTTTTTTTCCTTCGATATAATTTACCAGAGAGAATTAACTGATGCATTTTTGTGTTGTCTTCCCCTTCAGTAGTTATATTTTGTCTTTTCTGCACATCTGTCTACTAATAAAAAATGTGAAATGAAAAGTACCCCTTGTACGGTCACTGTTCCTCGGGGCTGTTCTGTCTGCGTGGGTTTACGTAAAGCTTTGGGGCACCTCCACCTGGGCACAGGGGAGGGGTGCAGCACAGCAGCGTGCTGCCCACAGAGCACTCGTCCCGAACCAAAGCGACGGGAGAGCACGGGTTGCACAGCGAGTCTGGGCTGTGTGGGGCAGAGCTGCTGCTGGCAGTGCGCAGCACTGTGCTGTCGTCAACAAGTCCGAGTGCAAGGTGTTGCAAACCCCCCACTGCACCGACACGGCCTGAGTTCAGAACCCACCCTGCTGAGAAAAGGCACGTAGACAGCAGTGATATGATCAGAACTTTATTAGGTGGAAGAAAAGGCTAAGAAAAAATGAAAACTCCTAAACCATCCACTGCACTGTGCAGGACCACAGGACCAGGAGGAGGTGCCGTCCTGGTCTTTGTTTAGAAGAAGTGGGGAGGGACAGTGAAGGTCCGTCCAGCAGCTCTGGTGCTCCTGGGCAGGGGGCTCAGGGCCAAAAGAGGAAGAGACACAGTTCAGACTTTTACTTAAGAAACTGCTACATCGTTTCTCAGTGATAACGCAAAGGAGGTTCCAGGACAGAGGAGCCACCAGAAGTCTCTTGCTCAAGTTTAAAAAGAAAAAAAAAAAAAAAAGGGGGGGGGGGGAGGGGGAAAAAAAAAAAAGATACTAAGGAAAAAAGTCTTCTCCTTTATTTATTTGATTTATTTAAAAATTGAAAAAGGAGGTGAGGGCAGAGTGCTCAGGCTCAGTGGCACTGTGCTCCCTGTGGCCACCGCAGGAGGGAGGAGGGAGACAAAAGAAAGGGGGAGGCCCACAGAACATGGTCTTTTTGTTTTGTTTGAAAGTAACAGCTATACGGGGAAATGGGGGCAAATATCAAACCCGCAGGACATGCCTCGATTCTGTTTTAAGGAGCCAGGCCTCCTTACTTGCCCGAATTTAGAACTGCATTGAACAAATGGGCTCTCATCAGCTCCAGTAAGAATGGTGCAGTTTTGTATTGGACGGAGATGAAAAGCCCACAGAGCTCAAAAAACAAGGAAGGATGCCCTGGTACAGATGGGAAATGGATAATTAAGTTTTCCTACAAAGAATAAAACAGGCTGCAAGATGCAGAAAACCACATTTAGGCTCTATTACATTTACAAATACATACATAAATATATTACATACAACAGCAACTCAAAGAGGAAGCGGGCGAGTCACACAGAGGATGATGGCTGCAGTTCTCCCCGCACAGACATTTGGCTGAGCAGTTACTTCTCCTAATAAATCCAGGAATGGGCTTCGGCTTTTCTTTTTCTTTTTTTCTTTTCTTTTCTTTTTTTTTTTTTTTTCCTTTATTTCAGTTTTCTCCTTTCATTCTCTCCCCCCTCCCTGGTTTCGGATTTAGTTTGTCCAGTATGGAGAAGTGCCGTAGGCGGTTTTGGTAGCCTGAGACTTTTGCTGCATGGTGCTGGGCTGGTTGCGCTGCCCAGATCCTCCCTAGAAATAGAAAGGAAGAGACACTGAGGTCACGAAGTGTACCCAGAGAAGGGAAACAGAGCTGCAAAGGGACTGGAGCACAAGTCTGACGGGCTGAGGGAACCGGGAGCGTTCAGTTCTGGAGAAGAGGAGGCTCAGCGGAGAGATACCGCTCTCTTCTACTCCCTGACAGGAGGCTGTGGGGGGTGGGGGCTGGCCTGGTGTCACCACCCCTGGAGGTGTTCATGAAACGGGCAGCTGCGGCACTGCCGGCTGATGGGGATGGGCTGGGGTTGGACTAGATCATCTTCATGGCCCTTTCCGACCTCAATGACCGTACAGCATCAGCATCAGCATCAGCCGCGGGACCCTGGCACCCACAGGCTGCACCTCTCTGTGCTGTACCTGGACAGACCACCTGCAAGGAGGTCAAGGAACACTCTCCAGGCGAACGCAGCAGCTGTGGATGCCAGCGTTCAGAGGCTGTGGTCACTTCCTCTTTACGGACTCTAAAGCAGAACATTTCCCCCACGCAGGGAAAATTTACAGTGAGGAAACACTCTGGCTGATGAAACCAAACCAGAAACCGGAGCTGTGATGCAATCTGCGAGCAGGCACTTTGCTTTATCCCTCACTCGCAGTGCAAATGCCCACTTCCAGAGAACAGCAGCAGCTGCCTTCGCCCCTCTGCACCCACATCATAACAGCCTCTTCCGGGCAGGACTCACCCCACAGCCCTCCCCAGTCTGCTTAACAGCACACCAAGCCTGAAATCTTGCCAGGGCACCCTTCCCAGTGGGCGAGGCAAAACCAGCCAGCTCGGAAGGAAGCACAGATCCCACAGCAGGAGGTGGGTGAGCACAACGCGCACTTTGTGAAGGGGCTGGCTCACCTGCCCATCCTGCTGAAGATGGTGATGCAGCATCTGGGAGTGAGGCTGCTGATGAGCAGGCAGGATATGGAGAAAAGGGGCTGGAGCGTATCCCGGGGCAGCACCAGGGTTCAGCGGCCCAGTGGATCCGAGAGCAGAGGGCAGGCTGAAGGGAGGCGGAGTGCCGGCGTGGAATCCCTGCTTGTCAAACGTCTGCACAAACAGGCAACACAGACACGGTCAGAATGCAGCAGGAGCACACACACACACACCAGACAAGAGAGCACAGATCCCTGCATCTTTCCTACCCCCTGTGAGTAGGTCAGGCCGAACACCCACAAGCACTTCAGCAGATGAGTTTCAACTGCTGTTCTCACTCTCATTTCTGCTCCAATGCCTGTAACTTTAAAAAATATCCTTATCATTACCGTGTTGTTTTCCCTGACCTCTTTTCACTTAAGAGGGACACAGGATGGCAGCAGCTGCACGAAATTGGCTCTTCACACCCTGAGAGGGCTCGGGCTAATCAGGGCAGCCTATCATGAACTAACATCTTCCTCCCCTAGGACAGAGCTCTGCCCCTGATGCTAAGCACACGTCCAGGGGTCAGAGCTGCTGTGGTGAGGCCCTGGCACTGCTGCCCAGAGCAGCTGCAGATGCCCCATCCCCGGAGGTGCTCAAGGCCTGGCTGGATGGGGCCCTGGGCAGCCTGAGCTGGTGGGGAGCAACCAGCCCACGGCAGGGGCTAGGGCTGGGTGAGCTTTGAGGTCCCTTCCAACCCAAAGCCATTTTGTGATCCTGTGACCATAGCCAGGCACATGGTGGGTCCCACTGCCCTGACAGGAGAACAGCTGAGTGCCCCCATCACGTGCCACAGTTCCTCCAGGCACTTTCTGTATGCAGAGCAAGAGCCCCACAGGTGAGCAGAGTAGTGCTGGCACCACAGGGGTGAGTACTGCTGATTGGTCATTGGCGAAAAGCAAACATTCATCTGCTCTGGGGGGCTGTTTTTGACTAAAACCAGTGGTGCTACCGTGTTCTACCTGCACACAGGGCACACAGTGTGAGGTCACATGGGACAGAGCAAGGAGACTGTGTGTCAGGAGATGATGCTGTAGATGGGAGAGCCTCCCCTCCCCCCCGCCAGCAGCAAGCAGAGCCAGTCCAAGGAAAGCCAAAGCCCGCTGCCACCAATCAAGCCTGGGACACTTCCCTTGGTGCCAGCATTCCACTGAGCAGCAGGGAGCCACCAGTCTGGCCTTAGGTCCTCACCTGAGTCTTGTTATAGACTGAGCCACTGATATCAGGCACACCTGTGTTACTTGAGGTCACAGAAACACCTGTAAAACAAAAAGCCACTGACAATGAGAAAGCCAAGCAGCAGACAGCCTGAATCCTGTGCGCTTGCTTTGCTGTTGGTGCCTCAGCTGAGGCAGCCTCTGCCCCACACACCTCTGTTCTGAACCCACAGGAGTGAGAGAGGATGGGCACAGTCTGCTCCTGCTGCCAAGAAGGAGAACAGCCCACTGGGATAGGTCATCCTCTACACAAAGATTACAGCTGGGGCTCAAATTCACTTCTAGCTGTGCTGAACACTCATTTAGCTCACAAAACGCCAGCTCTCCCCTAGGATTAGGGATGCATTTGGCTCTACCACAGCATTCAGGAGCTTTCCAGTAATGCGCTCAGCACTGAGCCTCAGCATCTGCTACAGGCTTGTGCCCCTGTCCTCACACACCAAGCTGATGGGTGAGGTCTGCAACATCCCTCTGCCTCTTTACAGTTAATATCTTTGACTCAGGCTGGCTTCCACACAGATTAGCTGGCGCAACAGAACGCTCAGAAGCACTCTTTCACCAGCAAGTTGACTCAAAACGCCACTCGTCTGTGGGCTTACAAAGACAGGATCTGATGGCTTCACTTGGATCTGAAGAAAAGCAGTAGTTTCTTCAGCCAATGAAGCAGAGGACTCAACCCAGTGGGATGGCACTGCCCTACGCTGCACCCTTCCTAGGAGATAGCTCACTTGCAGACCACTGAGGAGATCTTTTGGTTGAAGGCCTGCCTACTGACCAGCTGGTGTTTCAGGTGCATGCAAATGCTTGGTATTCGCTTAAGCCCAAGGATGAACCAGTTAGTGCCAAGCAGTTCTGTACAAATTTCTCAGGTCTAACCAGCATGTGCAGAACTAAGCTGTGCACATTCCTTAGCCTTGGCAGTTACAGAGGAAACATTTCCAGGCATGAAACAATGCAATGAGTTACGGAGCATACAGAGCAGCTGAAACAACAGCCCAGAGATGTGTGAGCTGCCCTGCTCACTGAACACACAGCTAACTCAGGTGCCTGCCAACAAACCCAAAATCCATGTCAGCACTTTGCAGGTGACCATTTCAGCACCTTGTCTTCAGCAACACAGCACTGCTGCGAGACCACTTTCACCACAGACAACTTTGGCAGGGAAAGCAGCTCACCACTTCTCCCACGTGTAACTGAGGGCAAAGCTGTGCATCAGCCACACAGATCCTCACGCGAAGTTCAGGCACTGGGTTTAGAAGGAATTCTTGGTCCATTAGAAGAAAAAAAGCATTTTGTATACGGGAGATGGAGAAACAGCTTGGGATCTTGACCCTCTTTAAAGCTGGCCACTGTGTTGACTGCACAGCACTGGCAATACTGGGAGTTTGCCCTACTAAATCCCACTCAAGAGTAACCTCAAGTCTCATGTGTTACCTTTCCCAGGTCCAGTGCCAGCAGATTTGTTTTGTGCTTGAGATGACCCACTGTAGCCTCCTTTGCTGTAATCTCCAGCTGCCGTTCCCTGCGTTAAGTCATCATAGCCTGCCGGTGTGTACAAGACAACGTGTTACAGTGTGCAAGCAGCTCTGCAGGCACTCCAGTGAAAAGCACAGTGATGAGCATACCTGCTCCATAGCCGTGCTGCCCATAGCCACTCGCTTGCTGGAAAGGAGTGGAGGCGGTGTTCAGATTGACTCCGTGCTGCTTCGCTGATGCTGGAGGTACCTGGACAAAGGAGGAAAGGAACAAAGGGCACTGTTAGCAGGGAGCAAAAAAGCAAACTTCCTCTGCCACCTAGTGGGGAAGGCACCTCCAGCTCACACGGCAAAGGTAATTTGGAGCTGGGAGCACTGGCATCACACGGGAGGTGGCGCTCACGCTTCCAGCAGTAGCTTGCCGCAGCAGACCCGTGCAAGCCACAAGCTTCTTGCTACAGCTGCCCTGGTCCTGCAACACACGGCTTTTCTTCCCACTGCAGTGCAATCACGTCTCAGAATAGCCTGCACATTTCTTTCACCCGCGTAATAAAACTAACCACAAGCAGCAAATTCTTACCCAGAAAGCAAAAAAGGAGCAACCAAAACGCTCTCCCAGAATCAAACAACACACCAGCCACGTCCCACATGAGGCTGTTTCATAAAACGCAGTCCTATGTTGTGCTAAAATAGATCCTCCCAAATATCCTTCTCCCTCCTGAGACTACCAGAGCTGCTCCACATCTTCGTGGGCCATCACTTCCTCTAAAAGATGCCCTAGGCACTCTCAGCATGCTGACTCAGATTTCGGTCTCTGTTTCTCTAGAGATTGAGGGTTTTTAGGAGGACTGAAAATCCATAAGCTGCAGCAACCAACTAACTGTAACCTGTACCCATGACTTCTGGTCTTTCAAATTTCCCCTTCTCTTGGGGAAGGGACAGCAATTATTTTCTAATGCATTAACAAAATTTCTGGAGATCCCCTGCAGGATGGGGAAGGTTTTTTTCTGGGAGGGTAAAACCAGAGGGGCACGAAGGGAGAGTTACAGCCAAGGCTGTGACACTTACAAACATGGTTGGCCCATACTGGAACGCACTGGGTACACCCGGAACCCCAGCGTAGTAAGGTAGCCCAGTGTAGCTGTAGCCTGGTGGCAGGGTCGGGTTGAGGAAGGGCTGCTGAGTTGTGTGGTGAGTCTGTGTCTGGTTCTGCTGTGGCTGGGCTAGCGTGGTTGCAGGAGCAGGAGAAGCAGAATCCCCACGGCCAAATTTTGTTACATCACCTGAAAAAGAAAGAACTGATCAGAAGAATGATCAAGGCTTTTCCACAAGGATCCTCTATGTACAAAGAATCAACTGAAAAAAAAAAAAAAAAAAAAGTAACAAAAGCACACCCTGTACTCGAAAAGGCTGTGGATTTCCACAGGAAGAACTCTCTTGGTCTCTGCTCCTGACAGCACAGGTCGTCTGTGGCACAGAACTCTGTGCCGTGACTAATTCATCAGTAAAATGCAGACACTGATACCTACCTATTTCACACACACTGAGTAGACTTATTACTATTAGACCATTGCAACAAAATATGCTAAAAACAGAGTATGGTAAATAGCCAAAGTGCATATGGTTGTTGGGTTAAAGTGTGACTCTACTGGAGGTTAAACTGATTAGCCGAGCTTCATGGGATGAGAGCAAGTTAGGATTTACAGGCGGTGAAGGGCACAGTTTTGTCAATGTCTGTTTATTTGTGAAGCATGACTAGTTAGATATCTGGTTCCTCACACCACCAAAGTTCTGGAGACAGTAGCTGAAGGCCAGGAAAGCAAGGCTTGCATCGCGGACCACCTTATTGAAGAAGCAGGAAGGGAAATTTGGTTATTAACCCAAAATCAGCCTCCCAAGAGAAGTGACTATGATGCAGAAAACTTCAAAAAAAAAAAAAAAAAAAAAAAACCCTTTCAATTTTCTGACAGTATTCAGAGCAGCCTGTTTATGTGTTTGGTTTTGTAACACATCTGCCTCATAGATGTCCCTTCCTGACCAGTATTCCCTTTCATTGGTTGCCGAGAAACATGATACCTGCATTACTGAAATTATAATTCACAAGGCCACAATTTTAAGCTGCAATCAGATGGCAGTGGAAGAAAACCACTTGCTGAACACACTGTAACGTAATCTCTGCACACTGATAAAAGTAAGAACAAATGTAAAAAGCGAGGGTTTCTCAGAACAATTCTGAAGATGAAGTCCATTAGAACAGGGACAGGGCAGGGGAAAGACTCTAAAAGACAACCCCTGGTGGGAATACAGAAGTGATAAAGTAGCAATAACTAAGAATAGGGAGCTACTGAGATGGCTCTGAAAGGGTCTACTGCCAAAAGAGGAAACCAAGACAGTGGAATTTCAAGACAGATTAAACTACCAGGTATTTTCCAGGCACCTGTATGAGCACGAGAAGGGCATTAGAAGACACGGCCATTCACATTTTTAACAATTTTGCACTTGTTCTCAAACACTATCCAACTTTACCCCAGAAGAGGCCTTGGATGAATTACCAATCAGTACTAGATTGCAGTTTTTTGATTTGATAGATTGATAGTACTAGTACTAGAGAAAAATCTTCAAAATTACGAGTGAGAAGTTCCTTTTTATTTGCCTACTTTGCATACGTGGGGTATAATTGCTTACAGAAGGAAAAAGCAATTGCTCTTTCAGCAACAGCTGGATGACCTGCATTCAAAAGCCAGCACATCTCACATTTTTCTGTCTTTAAATAGCACTCACCTGAGTATGGGTTGTTAGCAAGGCTCCCATCTCTGCCTGTCAAGGTTGCAGGAGCAGGGAATGTAATTCCATAGTAATCCTTAAAAAGATGCAACATCATTTATTAATAGTGGAAACTATGAAAGATCTGAACAGTTTAGAAACGTAATAATTTAAAAGCAAGAAGTAAGAGAAGCTATAAGGTCAGCTCCAGCTCAAGCTTACAACAGAGCTGAAAGACCCTAGAGAATCTGCCTGTAAAGGCACAGAAGAGCAACACTTCTTGCTGAGCATTCACCTCTGCTCAAAGGCAACAAATAAAAGCTCATCTCTCCTAGCCTTCCACTCAGAGCTGTCACCTTCCAGTAGGCCTTGAGGTCAGGCCAGAACCATAACTGCATTGTGGATGTAGTCTAACTTAAACAGTTTTGTACCATGCTCCACTCTATAAAAACATCCCTAGATAAAGACTACAAATATGTAAGAAAAGTGCAGCAGAGCTGAATGAAAAAAAAAAAGAAGTATTTAAACTACATGTTACAGGAGATTTCAGAGTAGTGGTTTCCAAAGTGGAATGCCCCAAGACAATCTTGTTTCTATGTGCTTTCAGTATCTAAAGGGGGGCTGTAAAAAAAGAGACAGACTCTTTAGCAGTGTCTGCTGTGACAGGACAAGGGGGTACAGTTCCAAACTAAAAGACGGAAACTGTAGTTTGGATATAAAATAAACATTTTTTAAGATAAGGGCAGTGAAGCACTGGAGCAGGTTGTCCAGAGACGTGGTGGACACCCCATCCCTAGGGACAGACAAGGTCAGGCTGGACCAGGCTCTGAGCATCAGATCTAGCTGTAGGTGGTTGGACCAGACCTTTAAAGATCCTTTCCAACTCAACTGTTCTTTGATTCACTCAACTGCCCATAGACTCCATGATAAAACATTCACCGATACCAAAAGTAATATCAGTAACAATTAAAGAGGATGGGTGCTTAAATTTTTACTGATTTTTAACAGACAAGGTGCATGACTAAAAAAGCTGAAATACGGAAACCATGCCTCAGGTCATTCTTCTAGGTCTTATACAAAAAATGAGGACAGCCTTCATCTGGGCAGGCCTGCACTCAAGATGGCAGGGCACAATAACAAAAGTAAAAGCACCATTTCGTTTTCAGTTTGTGTGAGGAGTTTGCCTTTCCCTCCCTGAGTGAGCTGTGAGGTTAGCACACTATATGGTGGTTTTACTTCTAATGCTCACTTGATCCTCAGCATTTCTGATTCACACAGAGCTAAATGTTTGAACTACTCTTGTACCTGTTTTCATACATTCTCAAACATGGGAAGAGCATGTTTCTTCACAGTTATCTCTGCAAATTCCCTGACATCTCGAATGCTTTCTCAGATTCAACTTTACCTTCCACACTGCTGCACTTCTGTGTCACTGCCCCATTTCCTACACACAGTCCTCTGCCACTGAACGTGAAATAACTTGGCTAAGACTTAGTATTGCAGGCACTTTCTGTAACTTGAACCCATGTCATATTTCATCATCCTCTCCATCCCAAATAATTCCCGTTTTATCAACTCCAGCATCAGGCACTTAACAAAACACGAGCAAATTCCTATTAAAGATCTTGGAGGTTTAGTAGTGCTCCCTGTCATGAAAATGACATGGAAAGCAGATTTGGAGAACATCATGAAGAGGATTCTGCAATTCTGAACTGGAAAAGAACTGCAGAACTGCTATGATTATTCCCTATGCAAGTTGCAAAGAATCATGAAAGTCACCTGAGAACAGACTCTAAGAGTTTCAATGATTCCCACTGCCGCACAGGTGGGGGAAACACTGTAATCACTCTATGAGCTCCACAAACCTCTACCTTACACACTTATGCATACATACATGTGAAATGGAAGTCACAGGAAAAGTGCAAGACAGTCAACCATCAAAGAATGGCTTTGACTGAAGGGGATCTGAAGGATCAGCCATTTCCACGCCCCTCCCATGGGCTGGTTACCCCCCACCAGCTCAGGGTGCCCATGGCTGCACCCAACCCGGCACTGAGTGCCTCCAGGGATGGGGCACCCACAGCTCTCTGGGCAGTACTGCCAATGCTTCATCATGCTGTGAGTAAAAAATTTCTTCCCGCTATCTAACGTAAATGTCACCTCATTTAGTTTAAAGCCATTCCCCCTTGTACTATCACTATCAGACCATGTAAAATGTCAGTCCCCCCTCCTGCCTGTAAGCTCCCTTCAAGTCTCCTCTCAGCCTCCTCTCCAGGCTGAACAAGCACAGCTCCCTCAGCCTGCCATCACAACAGAGGTGCTTCAGCCCTCTGATCATCTTCATGGCCCTCTTCTGGACCCGCTCCAACAGCTCCGCATCCCTCCTGTGCTGAGAGCCCCAGGACTCGACGCAGAACTGCAGATGGGGCCTCAGAGGGCAGAGCACAGGGGTACAATCACCTCCCTCACCCTGATGCCATCCCTCTGTTGATGCATTGGGCTTCCAGTCTGCATTGCTGCTTTTATGCAAAGCTTTTTGTCCATAATGGCCCCCAAGGCCTTCTCCGCAGGGCTGCTCCCAGTGTGTTCTTCTACCGGTCCATACACATTATCCAGGATTGGATAACACTCTGCACTTGGCCTTGTTGAACATTATTACCTTAATGTCCAGCCCCTCCAAAGAAAACTTCGGAGAAGATGCTATGTTCTTAAATTCAATGATTATAAGAACTCCCCGAGTTGGAAGGGACCCATAAGAACCAAGAAGCGCAGCTCTTGCCTCCACACACAGGTCCACCCAAAATCCAAACCCCATGTCTGAGTGCAGTGCCCAGCTGTCCCATGCTCACTGCCCTCTGGGGCAGAGCCTTTCCCTAACTGCCCAGCCCTCCCCTGGCACAGCTCCATGCCGTGCCCTCAGGCCCTGTGTCTGCCACACAGAGCAGAGCTCAGCACTACCCTCCGCTCCCTGTGAGAGCTGCAGCCGCCATCAGACCTCTGCTCAGCTCCTCTGCTCTGCACCCAGCACACCCAGTGCCCTCAGCCCTGCATACACCTTGCCCTACAAAGCCTTCCCTCATTCCCAGGGGCTGCTCTCCAACCTCTCAACCCCCAGAGCATACCTACAGCCAGGGCTGTCCCTTCCCAGGTGCACAATCCAGCAGTTCTCTTGTTGAGCTTCATGCTATTGGTGAATGTCCAGTTCTCTATCTTGTTAAGATCTCTCTGCAAGGTCACTACCCTTGAGGGTGTCACAGACTTAGTATGACTCAAGAGTCCTATAACCAAGCCACTGATGAGTATGTGAAAGAAAACTGGTGCTAAATGGAGACGTGAAGAAACCCACTAGTGACTGGCCGCCACGCTGGTATAACCTCATTTACTACAACCATTTGAACCCAATCTTTAAGCCAATAGCTCACCTACCACACTATATTTTTGTCCATATTCATGGTGGACATTATGTTCAGAAAGATATACTGTGACAAACGATATGGAAAGCTTTGTTGAAATCCAGAAAGGTAGCAACAACTGGCTTCCTTTGGTCAATCAGGCTGGTAATCTTGTCCTAAAAGGACATTAAGTCAATTAAACAGGGCTTTCTTCTCTTGAATCTGTGTTGGCTGTGACCAATGACTGCACTGTTTTTAAGGTGCTTTCAAATAACTTACGGAATAATCTTCCCCATAATTCTTCCAGGCACTGAAATGAGACTGACAGGCCTGTAATTACTAGAGTCTTCTTTCTCATTCTTCTTGAAAACTGGAACAACATTTGCCAGACATCATTTGACAGGGACCTTTCCAGATTTCTAAGACCACGGAAAAATAATTGAGAGAGGTCTCATGAAAACATCAGCCAGCTCTCTGAGTACCCTGAAATCACAGAATCCATAGTCAGAAGGAACCTTTAAAGGTCACCTATTCCAACCTCCCTGCAATGAGCAGGGACATTGCCAGGTTGACCAGGGCTTGATCCAGCCTAGCCCTGAAAGTCTCCAGGATGGGGACATCTCTAGGTAACCTGTTTCAGTGTCTCACCACCCCAACTGTAAAAAGCTCTTTCCTTATATCCAACCAAAATCTACCTTCTATATGGAATGAATCCCTTCAGGCTCCATAGACTCACTTCCAGCTGGATGCAGCAAATACCACATAAGTTGGATCTTCCATCCTGGGACTCTGGGGGTCTCAGGCCTTATCAGTGTTGAAGATGGGGTGAAGAAGTTATTAAACATCTCTGCTTTGTCTGTGTCCATACCTGTGATGTGATCATCCTCATCAAGTAACAGACCTACGTTATCTTGGGTACTTACTATGCTGCTAACATAATTTTAAAACATACTTCAAACAATACACATTAATCCTGATGTACAGAAGGTGCAATGGGAGAACACATTCAAAGTTAAAAAGGAGGTATCAGGAATACCTCCTGATATCAAGTGTGAGAGAAAAAGACTGGAAAATAAGTGTTCTACATTACAGATTAAAACTTATTCAACTACCACATTGAGTACCACACACATCAAAGTTTTCAATCCCACCACCACTTCTGCCACACTGTCAGGCTAAAACAGAGCTGCAGAAAAGGTTAAGCAGACGACGTTATATAATCCAGTAACACAAAGTCAGAATTTATCATACTAACATGCACATTAAGAAGTTGAGTTAAAAAAAAAAAAGTATGACCCCCCCCAAAAAAAAGGGAACTCCCATTCTGACTGCATCAGTGCCTCTCACTGCTGGAAATATCCCAAACATAGTGACGTCTGAATTTGGACCTCTGCCCATTTTCACTTTCAATACGTAAACAAGACTGGCCGTCTTGAACATCAGTGTTCCCTCCTGGAGAATATGCTGTCTGCTGTACACTGAGTAGTAGGAATTTCCACAGTAAATGCAAAACATTAAAATATATACATACATATATATACACATGTATATATATATATGTATATATGTATAAAAATAGTAACACCCAGAATGAACACAGGAACAATTCATGACAAAACCTTCCCAATAATCAGACATGTACATTTAAGAGAAATAATGGGGAAAAGACACTGGATTCTGGTAGGCAGAGAAGTCCTCAAATAAAACTTAGAACATGACAATCCATGAAAGCAACAAAAACCAAACTCCAAAACACAAAGTACAGCTGCCACAAAAGCATGTGCCCCAGCACTCTGACAACCCTCACTTAACCACAACACCCTGGCAGCAAGCCTGCCCACAAGCAGGCACACTAACAGCAGTGCTAGACTGCTTCTGCTTCCAGTGCAGCCACCACGTGGTCTCACCTTGCCAGACTCAAGAGAAGACTAAAGGAAAAGAAGCAAATAGAAAGCAAAACTAAAAATGGAAACAGAGAAATTCTCTCTGGATAATGATGAAAAGAAACATGCAGCACCACATAAGGCTGGCCTCAGAGCAACAGCCCAAACACAATCATGAAGATTCACCAGACTGCTGCCCGGCACAACACAAGTCCCACAAAGGCTATGCCTGCAAACCCTCACTCCCAAGGGATGTACAGCATCCTACTGCTCTTGCTCCTTCTACCAGCTCTCACCACTGCCTTCTTCTGCAACCACCTTCGCCACCAGGATGCCAACTTTTCTTGGAAAAGCCTTCAGCTTCTTCAGCATATGGCTCCACCCCTACCACAGCCTTGTCCGCAACAAGATGTGACTTTCCCAGTTCCAGAAACACTCCTAGAAAGCATCGACAAGAAGCAAGCTGCTATCATCACCCTCCGCATCCTCCAACACCTCCTCAGTATACTCAGCAGCCCCAACACTCCAACACACTGGATTAACCGCGCACGTCACAGCCTCCTCAACCAGATCCACCATTACATCCATCACCTCGAGCAATGCTTGGCAGACCAAGGCACACGCTCCCAGAGGAGAGGGCCTCACAATTCTCACCTGAGAATCAGCAGATACTTCAGACACATCCACGACTTCCTCCAGCACAACAACTACAGTGCTTGCGCCTGGGACCACGTCCGCCTTCAGGCTCGTGACTGCTTCCGACACGTGGACACGTTAATACAGCAGATGAAACATCGAGCTCCTCTCACAGTCTCCTCCAAACCCCTCAGCATCCACTGACTGTCCCCAGCCAACAGCAGTGGCCACGCAGCGAGAGCACCAGCTGCAGCTTGGGCTGGATCAGCCCAGTACCGCTTGCTCAGCCTTTCTCCACCCAACGGCGACGTCACAGGGAGATGGGCATGACTGAGCCCAGGCCAGTGGCAACACATTAAAGGCCTGAGCCTGGCCATGGCACAGCCCATCCTGCCACACCACCTGGCCCACACCACAGCACAGACTTGTCTGGAAGGAAAGGAGGAAGGTATTGCCATGTTGCACACCTGCGAGACAATGGGGATAGGATCAGCATTCATTTCTGAGGCTGTCTTATAGACAACCTCCCCTGATGGAAGGGGAAGGTCTCAATGGACACTGTTGGACTTGCGCACGCTGATGATTTGCTATTTATAACAAAACTTTATTTATTTGCCTATTTGTCCTTCATTCGCTTTTTTATTATTTTTTATTTATTTATATTTATTAATTATTTATTCACTTTTTTTTCTGGAAATAAAGACTTGATGCAAAAAAAAAAAAGACATTTTGTGTTACCTGGGCCACAATGAGTGAAGAAGAATTGTCTTGAACTAATATATTATTATACATTACATAATTATTATATTAATATATACACAATACAGTTAACGTACATAAGTAACAAAATCTATTCAAAAAATATTTTTGGTTAAAACAAAAAGAAGTGCAACAAAAATTGCGGGATATATTTTTTTTTTTGGTGAAACTAATGCATCAGTCTCATTCAGTAGAAGTGGCTGCAATTCTTTGTGAGTTCTCAATATGTTTGTCTCAGATTTTTGGTGAAATCTTACTGTTCCTATACTTTATCCTTGAAAACACTTCATGAGTGTACACACTGCCAAATGCAATGACATGAATACAGCGTGACTGTGAAACGAGGGATAATTTTACCTGGTAAGAGGTTTTATAAAGCCAAGTAAAAGAGACATGATTAAATTTTTGAGTTGAATATCAGATTGTAAGCTCATAAATTCCGTTTGAAAATTACTGGATAATGTGTTTATGGCAACTGCAAATGCAGCTGCAAGTAAACAACTTTTTTTTTCTTTTTTTTTCCTCCAATCCTGAAACCTGTCTTCAAATTCCTTTATCAGGACAGAAAGCAAGTATATTTTTCACTGTTCACAGGACTGCGTTTAGCCAATATATCAAAATGCATTAAATTATTTGTCATAACTTGAGTTGACACTGCGCTGTGCCCTCTCCAAGTCCTTGTTTCAGCTAAGACATTGCTAATGGCACAAAACATTCCACTGTTGCTGAGCAAAGGGCTGGGCTGGGCTACTGCCATGATGGTGTGGGCCAGGGCAGAAGCTACAGGACAGGGCAGGTTCCCATCCTTCACAACCCACCCTGTGAAGAAGTTATTAAAAGTATTCAACCTAAAACATCCTCTGGAACATTTCGAGATGTGTCCTCTTGAACTCTCACTACCTGCTTTGGAGAAGACACAGACCACCACATCTCTACAATCACTCTTCAAATACTTGCAGAGAGTAAAAAGACCTCCATAGAGGCTCCCTTTCACTAAGTTAAATAAACCTAGTTGATTCAACAGCTTCATAAGATATTTTCTCCAGTCCAATCATCACAAGTTTCATAACCCTACTTCGGGCATGCACCCAAACCTCGATGCATTTCTCGTAGTAAAGAGAAAGAAAGCCTGACTTCATAACTGAAGCTGCAGCCTCACCAGGAAAGAGCAAACCAAGACAATCACTACCATAATCCAGAGGGACACATTATATATGACAAAAGGCAGGAAGCTGACGCCCTGAAGTGACTGCTAATATGCTCTTGGTTCATATCCAGAAATATACTGACCAAATACATCAGTACGGTATCAACATGGACCATACTGGAATCACTCAATGAGAATCATGAAACCAAAAGGGTAAAAAAAACAACAAAAGAATATCAATGTTTCACATGGGTAAACAGAGAAAGGATACGGCTCTAAGATAAAAGAGATTCAGATCAGATTCTCCAGGGGAAGACGGAGCTGAGCCTCTGGCCACACTCTGCCCATAAAGATTGTGAATGCTTCCTTCCAGGGCACATTCAAAGCCAGGCTGGGTGCAGCAATGGGAAGCCTGCTCTAGTGCGGGAATTGTCAGCCTGCACAAACAATGAGATGGTCTCTCACGCCCCTTCCAACCCAAGCCATTCCATGACTCCAATGGGACCTATGGACACCCATAGTGAGAAACAAACTTTGACTGCAATGGTGGCACAAGGGGCGACGGATTTCAACTAAAGGAGGGTTAGGTTAACATCAGGCATTAGCAAGAGACTTTGTACTTTCAGGGACTGTGGGGCACAGGAAAAGGTCAGCCAGGGAAATTTAAGATGCTCCAACACTGGAAGCCTTAAACGGCAGGATGGATGGGGCATCTGGCAACCCACTCTACTGTAAGACTTCCCTACCTACATCAAGAAGGTTGGAAGCAGATGGTATGTGAGGTCCTTTCCAACCCAAACCACCCTCTAGTTCCATCATATCCTCAAGCCTCCACATCCTCAAAGGGAGACTTAACCTCATCAGCTGGCTCAGCTCCGAAACGTTATAGACCACTCCAGGACAGTGACAAACTCTAGCCCATAACTATGCAAGATCCTTTGCATACAAACGCCAAGTGGGAAGGCAGATCTCCTTCTTCTGAACAGATCCCACAGGAAGCAAGGAGAAGACAAAGAAGGATGGACATGCGTCGCCTGAGGAGCACAACAGCCACCCACACCTCAGATCATCAGAATATCTTCCCTTTCTTCCTCAACCACAAGCCTTCTCCACCTATTCCCGACACCTGCCAACCCAGGAAGCGCTGCCTTGCTTCAACTTTCAACCCAAAGAACATCACGCCACACAAAAAAAACCCAAAGTTATTCCAACATGCATCTCTTTTCAATTTCTTTCTAAAATACAAACAAACAGAAACGATGCACAGAAAGCAAACCACGGACAACACACAACCCAGTCAAGTGGAAATAGCAAGACTCAATACGGCACTATGGCATTACGTAAGAAAAGTAGATCTCAACAGGAAGAGAGATTTCACTGAAGGATACACCAGAGCTCTCGCTGCAGGCCTAAGGGAAAGGATGAAAAAAAGTAGCCGCACAACAGCTGACCCAGAAGATTCCGTCCCACCACTTTCACATCCCCCTTCCAACCCTCGCAGCCAGCCACCCCTAAACACACACCACAGAACACCAGTGAGGTCACTGCCTCTCGTCCCGTCATTACTTATCTGGGAGAAGTGGCCAAACCCTCCCACACCACAACCGCCCTTGAGGAAGTTGTAGACTCTCCCCTGAATCTTCTCCGGAATAAACAATCCTAGCTCTTTCAGACACTTCTGTAAGATGTGCGCTCCAGACCCCTCAACAGTTTTGTTGCCCTTCTTTAGACACGCTCCAGGGCCTCAATGTCTTTCATGTAATGAAGGGCCCAAAACTGAACACAGCACTCGCGGTGCTGCTGCACCAGAGCCTAGTAAAGGGGGACGATCACGTCCCTGCTCCTGCTGGCCACTGTTTCTAATGCAGGCCAGGATGCCCTTGGATTTCCTGGCCACCTGGGCACATTGTCAGCTCATGTTCAGACAACCATCAACCAACACCCCCAGGTTCTTTTCCTCTACACAGTCTTCAAGCCATTCTGCCCCAAGCCTCTAGCGCTGCACGGGGTTATTGTGGACAATGTGCAGGACCCAGCACTTGGCCTTACTGAACCTCATCCCATTGACCTCAGCCCACCTTTCCAGTCTATCCAGATCCCTCTGAAGGGCCTCCCTACACTCAGGCCAATCAACACATCCTCCCAGCTTGGTGCCATCTGCAAACTTAGTGAGGGTACACTCACTCCCCTCATCTAGGTCATCAATAAAGGTATTAAACGAGATGGGCCCCAGTACTGACCCCTGGGGGACACCACTCGTAACGGGACACCAGATGTACTTCATTAACCACTACCCGCTGGGCACGGCCCTCAAGGCAGCTCCCTACCCAAAGGAGGGAATACCTGTCCAGGCCATGGGCTGCCAGGTTCCCCAGGAGAATACTGTGGGAGATGGTGTCAAAGGCTTTGCTGAAGTCTAGGTAGACTACATCAACAGCCTTTCCTTCATCTACAAGTCTGGTCACACAGTCATAGAAGGAGATAAGGTTAGACAAGCACAACCTGCCTTTTGTGAATCTGTGCTGGCCGGGCCTGATCCTTTGGTAGCCACGCACGTGCCGTGTGATCTCCCTCAAGATCGTCTGCTTCATAACTTTCCCTGATATCGAGGTCAGGCTGACAGACCTGTAGCTGCCCAGGTCTTTTGTTCTCAAAGATAAGAGTCACATCGGCAAGCCTCCAATCTTCTGGGACCTCTCCAGATAACCAGGAACACTAATACATAGTAGAAAGTGGCTTGGCAATCACATCCACTAGCTCTCTTAGCATCCTAGGGTGGATCCAGTCTGGTCCCATGGACTTGCTGCAGTCTAGGTGGAGAAGCAGGACTCTGACTGTGTCTGCATGGAAAAAAAAGGAGGTGTATTCTGAGCTCCATCTCAGACTTCCAGGTCAGGGAAAAAAGTATCTTGAGGATAACTGATCTGTCTATTAAGGACAGATGTAAAGAAGATGTTGAGAACCTCAGCTTTTTCCTTATCCTCGGTGGTCACATTCCCTGACACATCAAAGTAGAGGAGAGGAATTCTCCTTAGTTCTTCTCTCACTGTTAATGTACTTGTAAAAGGATCTTCTCTTCTCTCTCCATCTGCAGTAGTCAGTCTGAGTTCGAGCAGGGCTTTTGCATTTCTACCTCCCTGCCTGCAGATCTAGGCAAATTCTTTGTAGTCTCCCCAATAGGCCTGTCCCTTCTTCCAGAGGACGCTGACTCTCTTTTTCTCCTGGAGTCTCAACAGAAGTTCCCGGAAGTCATCTTACTCCACCGGGACAGGGCACCTTCTTCATAACTACTGAGCCTCATCTCAGGGTGGAGAACACTGGGACAACACAGATCTGAATATCGCTGTTTAAGTTGCAGCTTGGATAGAATTGTTCTCTTCTGGTATGACGCTGTGTTTTGGTCCCAACGAGTAAGATGACTGGCCCACAGGGGTATTCCCCACCACACAACATCACACCAAAGAAGCTTTGAAGGGCGTGGCAGTTTAACTCACTCTCCTGCTCCTGATGTGCATGCATAGCCACTCTCCATCTCATTAGAAAAGTCACAGCCATCAGGCAAAATGCCTGGTGACAGCAAAAATGGAAACAACCCTGCCCATTTTAGGAAAGTCAGGAAGGAAGATGCGGGGAACTACAGGCCACTGTGCCTCACCTCCATGCCAATGAAGATGACGGAGCATATCTTAGCCTTGAGAATAGAAGATTGAGAGGGGACCTGACCCAGGCTGATAAATATCGGAGGTGTGGGGGCAAAGTGGGGAGGACAGACTCTTTCCAGCAGTGTGGAGACAGGACAAGGGGAAACGGACAGAAACTGCAGCACAGGAGGTTCCGCACGAATGTGCGCAAGAACTTCTTTACGGCGAGGGTGACGGAGCACTGGCACAGGCTGCCCAGGGAGTAGCAGAGTCTCCTTCTCTGGAGATATTAAACACACGCCTGGAAACCAACCTTTGCGGCCCGGTGTAGGGAACGTGCTTTGGCAGGGGAGTTGGACTCGACCTCTAGAGTTCCCTTCCAACCCCTACAATTCTGTGATTCTGTGATCCGCATGGAACAGAGCGACAAGACTGTGATCCCAGAGAGCCTGCACGCCTTAAACAAGGGCAGCTGGTGGTTCACTAAACGGATGGCCTTCTACCATGGAGTGATGGCATCAGTGCACAAAGGAAAGGCAACCAATGCCAACCATTACGACTTCCACAAAGCTGGAGTGACACCCTTATTCGTAAATGGGAAAGTTACGCCATCAAAGGGTGGACTGTTTGGTGGAGGAGGAATTGGTTGGATGGTACAGCCTCAGGGCGGTGCTCTGTGGCTCTAGGGGACACACGCGGGCAGGTAGATTTCCTTCTTAATACCAAATGCCACAGGAAGCAAGGAAAGGACAGTGGGGGAAGGAGATGCATCGCCTGACGAGTGCCACACCCACCAACGCCTCAGACCGTCAGAATATCTTCCCGTTCTCTTTCTTCCTCAAACACAAGCCTTTTCCCCCTATTCCCGACACCTGCCAACCCAGGAAGCGCTGCCATCCTTCAACTTCCAATCCAAAGAACCTCATGCCACACAAAACTACCCAAGGTTCTTCCAACATGCGTCTCTTTTCAATTTCTTTCTAAAATACAAACAGAAACGATGCACAGAAAGCAAACCACGGACAACACACAACCCAGTCAAGTGGAAATACCAAGACCCAGTACGGCACTATGGCATTACGTAAGAAAAGTTGAGCTCAACAGGAAGAGAGATTTCACTGAAGGATACACCAGAGCTCTCGCTGCAGGCCTAAGGGAAAGGATGAAAAAAAGTAGCCGCACAACAGCTGACCCAGAAGATTCCGTCCCACCACTTTCACATCCCCCTTCCAACCCTTGCAGCCAGCCACCCCTAAACACACACCACAAAACACCGCCGGACAACGATCTCTACCAACCGCTCCACACACAGCCAAGCCACTTCCCGCAGACCACAAAACCAACAGCCAAAAGTGAAAGCCACAGACAAAATCTCTAGGCAAGAGGAAAGCGACAAAGGGAAAGATGTCACATCACTTAAAGCCGGCACCACGGCGGCTCCCAGACCACTGCCACCACCGAGCCCCACCAGGCTACTGCCCAGAACAACTCGAGTCCCACCATGGCTGTGCCTGCAGGCCCACGGCATCCACACGCCTACAGCATCCTGCTGCTCACGCTCCTCTACAAAGCTCTCGCCACCACCACCACCTCCGCCTGCAGCTACCTTCGCCCCCAGGATGCCACCTTCTCCCGCGACAGCCTCCAGCTCCTCCAGGACACGGCTCCCAGCCCACCCCAGCTGTGCCCACAACACAACACGCCTTGCTCCTTCAACCACACCCTCCTGGACACCAACAACACCCGGCAAGCCGCCAAAACCACCCTCGACGTCCTTCAGCACCTCTTCAAAATCCTCAGCAGCCCCAGCACTCCAGACCACTGGATCAACCATCAACGCCAAAGCCTCCTCAGCCACATCCAGCGGTACACCCAGCACCTCGAGCAGTGCTTGGCGCACCGTGACACGCGCTCCCACACACGAGGGCCCCGCAACCTTCACCTCGGCATCAACAAATACTTCAGCTGCCTCCACACCTTCCTCCAAGACAACAATTACAGCGCCTGCGCCTGGGACTATATCCGCCTAGAAACCCGTGACTGGTTCCTGCACATCCACAACCTCACAGGCAACACGCGCACTTAGCGCCACACGCCTCCCACCCTCCTCCTCCTATTTATCTATTTATTCGAATATTTATTTATTTATTTATCCAACTATTTATTCAAACAAAATAAATGTCTTCTTTTCAAAACACCCCGTGAGTGCGTCCTTTTGCTCCATCACAGAAGCCCCTTTCGGGGGGCAACCTACACTGCGATTCTCATGCACAACGCACCTTGGACAACTCAGGCACCCGCCTACGTCTCAGGTAAATCTCTCAGCTGGGGGGGAGATGCACGAGTTCGGAACAAAAAGCAGCCAAAGGAAGGACACCTGCGGCGGCAGGACCGTCCGGTTTTGGCTAAAAAGGCTGAAGGAATAAGCCGATCATCACGTTCGGAGCAGAGGTCTGACGGCCCCACTGCACCGCAGTGACGGCTTTTGCTTCACTGATGTGAGATCAGCCCCACAATTAACTCTCTTGAGTACAGCGATGAAGAACACACAGAAAGCGACAGACCACAGTAGTCGGTTGTCTCTTCACACAAATCCTCATAAACATTACCCCACAGATAGAAACCCACAAGGTTCACCTCGAGGCAGAGGGGGAAAAGCAGAGCTATCTTGGGGAGCCAGCGAAGAGAAAGGTAGAGAGAAGGAGGGAGCTGAGAAACTGGAAGCTGCAGTCATCTTACGCTTACGGCATCGGTGCACAAAGGGAAGGCAAACAATGCCACCAATAAGGACTTCCACAAGGTCTGCTTGCTCTACAACCTTAACCCTAAATCAGAAAGACACATCTTCAAAAGGTGGACCGTTTGGTGGAGAAGGAACTGGTTGGACCGTCATGGCCTGAGGGCTGTGCTCAGTGGCTCTACAGCCAGGTGGAGGCCGGACACAAGTGCCCATGTTGGGGCCACTGCTCATCAACATCTTTATCAGCGACACACGAGACGGGATCGACTGCACTCTCAGCAAGCTCGCAGATTTCAGGCATCAAGCTGAGTGGAGCAGCTCGCACGGCAGAAGGAAGGGACGCCATCTAAAGGGACCCTGACAAACTCAAACCCCCATGGGCCCATGTAAACCCTACGAGGTTCAACAAAGTCAATCGCAAGATGCTGCACTCGACTGCAAGCACCGCCACATATGTACACACCATGGGAGAAGAACTCTGTGAGAACAGCCCTGGCAACAAGGACTTAGGGGTCCTGGCAGGTGAAAAACTAAACGTGAGCCCAGCCCCCATGACTGTCTGTATGCTGGTCTGCAACAAGAGCAGTGGACAGCACGGAGAGGGAGGCGACTGTGCCCCGCTACACCCTGACCTTGCCACACCTCATCCTGAGTACTGCGTTCTGGTCTGGGGCCCCCACCTCAGGAGAGCTGTGGAGATTCTGGAGAGAGGCCACAGCAGGGCCACAAGGATGACCACAGGGCTTCTCCTACAAAGACAAGCTGAGGGAGCCGCGCTTCTTCACTCTGGGCAACGGGAAGCACCAGGGAGGCCACATTACAGCCTGCCAGCACTTAAAGGGATGTTTTAAACAGAAGGAAAAATCCAACTTTTCACATGGGCAGACAGTGATAGGACACTGCTTTCAAATAAAAAGAGATTCCAGTCTAACGCGTTACCGTTTTCTGATTTTTGTTGTCGGCTTTCCGCATCAGAGCATCACTTAAAACAACAGCAGTAAAAGAGTTCACGTTCTGGGATGGGACGAGAAAGAGAGGCATCGGACATGGCGGGCAGAAGAAGAGGGGGTGGAGCTCATGAAAGCAGGCTCTCTCGCACACGCTTTCACTCGGTTTGGCTGCAGAGAAAACCACGTGTGCTTCACCTGAATTCTACAAGCATAAGATCTCCTAGTTTTGGATACTACTGTGCCTCTCTTTTCGTTTGATTTCATTAGATTTCCTAAATTACCATTCCTCTGCTTATAATCGACGTTGATTTCTTTAGACCCATCGGCTGTCTCCATACCCTTCCCTGTCTTCCCCTCTCCTGGAGCACAGGGCCACACACAGGGTCGGCCCCACTGCAAATCACTGGACAGGTTTGTTTGTTTGTTTTTATCATTCTCTTTCCTTCTCTCAACTTTTTTTTTTTTTTTTTTTCTTTTTACTGGATGGTTTTATTTTTGTGTCCCAGTCACAGATTCAGATGTAGTGATAACTCTGTGACAAGACGCCAGGGGAAACAGAGCTGAGAGATGAGCCTCTAGCCACGCTCTGCCCAGGCACATTTTGGATGCCCCACTCCAGGATTCATTCAAGGCCAGGCTAGATGCGGTACTGGGAAGCCTGCTCTACTGCTTGACTTATGTGGTTGGCAACCATGCCATCAGCAGGAACGAGATGGTCTCCCTGGCCCCTACCAACCCAAGCCATTCTATGACTCCAACGGGGCCTACGGCCACCCACAGTGGGAAACTCAAACAATGGTGCCACAATGGGCAACGGCTTTCAACTGAAGAAGGGGAGGTTGACATCGGTCGTTAGAAAGAGACTTTGTCCTTTCAGGGGCGGTATAGCACAGGAAAAAGTAACCTAGGGAAACTGAAGATGCACCAACACTCAAAGCCTTCAATGGCAGGAAGGATGGGGCTTTTGGACACCCTCTCTAGTAGAAGGCATCGCTGCATACACCAAGAAGGCTAGAAGCAGATGGCACACAAGTTCCTTTCCAACCTAAACCACCCTCTTGTTCTTTAATCGTTCTTTCATCTCCTCATACTCAAAAGGAAACTTAACCTCGACAGCAGGCTCAGTCTGTAACGCTTGGGGACTCCTCCGGACAGCGACAAACGTTTGGCCTTCGCAAAACACGACCTTTGCCTTACAAACACAGGAAGGTAGATTTCCTTCTTAATACCAAATGCCGCAGGAAGCAAGGAAAGGACAGTGGGGGAAGGAGATGCATCGCCTGACGAGTGCCACACCCACCAACGCCTCAGACCGTCAGAATATCTTCCCGTTCTCTTTCTTCCTCAAACACAAGCCTTTTCCCCCTATTCCCGACACCTGCCAACCCAGGAAGCGCTGCCATCCTTCAACTTCCAATCCAAAGAACCTCATGCCACACAAAACTACCCAAGGTTCTTCCAACATGCGTCTCTTTTCAATTTCTTTCTAAAATACAAACAGAAACGATGCACAGAAAGCAAACCACGGACAACACACAACCCAGTCAAGTGGAAATACCAAGACCCAGTACGGCACTATGGCATTACGTAAGAAAAGTTGAGCTCAACAGGAAGAGAGATTTCACTGAAGGATACACCAGAGCTCTCGCTGCAGGCCTAAGGGAAAGGATGAAAAAAAAGTAGCCGCACAACAGCTGACCCAGAAGATTCCGTCCCACCACTTTCACATCCCCCTTCCAACCCTTGCAGCCAGCCACCCCTAAACACACACCACAAAACACCGCCGGACAACGATCTCTACCAACCGCTCCACACACAGCCAAGCCACTTCCCGCAGACCACAAAACCAACAGCCAAAAGTGAAAGCCACAGACAAAATCTCTAGGCAAGAGGAAAGCGACAAAGGGAAAGATGTCACATCACTTAAAGCCGGCACCACGGCGGCTCCCAGACCACTGCCACCACCGAGCCCCACCAGGCTACTGCCCAGAACAACTCGAGTCCCACCATGGCTGTGCCTGCAGGCCCACGGCATCCACACGCCTACAGCATCCTGCTGCTCACGCTCCTCTACAAAGCTCTCGCCACCACCACCACCTCCGCCTGCAGCTACCTTCGCCCCCAGGATGCCACCTTCTCCCGCGACAGCCTCCAGCTCCTCCAGGACACGGCTCCCAGCCCACCCCAGCTGTGCCCACAACACAACACGCCTTGCTCCTTCAACCACACCCTCCTGGACACCAACAACACCCGGCAAGCCGCCAAAACCACCCTCGACGTCCTTCAGCACCTCTTCAAAATCCTCAGCAGCCCCAGCACTCCAGACCACTGGATCAACCATCAACGCCAAAGCCTCCTCAGCCACATCCAGCGGTACACCCAGCACCTCGAGCAGTGCTTGGCGCACCGTGACACGCGCTCCCACACACGAGGGCCCCGCAACCTTCACCTCGGCATCAACAAATACTTCAGCTGCCTCCACACCTTCCTCCAAGACAACAATTACAGCGCCTGCGCCTGGGACTATATCCGCCTAGAAACCCGTGACTGGTTCCTGCACATCCACAACCTCACAGGCAACACGCGCACTTAGCGCCACACGCCTCCCACCCTCCTCCTCCTATTTATCTATTTATTCGAATATTTATTTATTTATTTATCCAACTATTTATTCAAACAAAATAAATGTCTTCTTTTCAAAACACCCCGTGAGTGCGTCCTTTTGCTCCATCACAGAAGCCCCTTTCGGGGGGCAACCTACACTGCGATTCTCATGCACAACGCACCTTGGACAACTCAGGCACCCGCCTACGTCTCAGGTAAATCTCTCAGCTGGGGGGGAGATGCACGAGTTCGGAACAAAAAGCAGCCAAAGGAAGGACACCTGCGGCGGCAGGACCGTCCGGTTTTGGCTAAAAAGGCTGAAGGAATAAGCCGATCATCACGTTCGGAGCAGAGGTCTGACGGCCCCACTGGCACCGCAGTGACGGCTTTTGCTTCACTGATGTGAGATCAGCCCCACAATTAACTCTCTTGAGTACAGCGATGAAGAACACACAGAAAGCGACAGACCACAGTAGTCGGTTGTCTCTTCACACAAATCCTCATAAACATTACCCCACAGATAGAAACCCACAAGGTTCACCTCGAGGCAGAGGGGGAAAAGCAGAGCTATCTTGGGGAGCCAGCGAAGAGAAAGGTAGAGAGAAGGAGGGAGCTGAGAAACTGGAAGCTGCAGTCATCTTACGCTTACGGCATCGGTGCACAAAGGGAAGGCAAACAATGCCACCAATAAGGACTTCCACAAGGTCTGCTTGCTCTACAACCTTAACCCTAAATCAGAAAGACACATCTTCAAAAGGTGGACCGTTTGGTGGAGAAGGAACTGGTTGGACCGTCATGGCCTGAGGGCTGTGCTCAGTGGCTCTACAGCCAGGTGGAGGCCGGACACAAGTGCCCATGTTGGGGCCACTGCTCATCAACATCTTTATCAGCGACACACGAGACGGGATCGACTGCACTCTCAGCAAGCTCGCAGATTTCAGGCATCAAGCTGAGTGGAGCAGCTCGCACGGCAGAAGGAAGGGACGCCATCTAAAGGGACCCTGACAAACTCAAACCCCCATGGGCCCATGTAAACCCTACGAGGTTCAACAAAGTCAATCGCAAGATGCTGCACTCGACTGCAAGCACCGCCACATATGTACACACCATGGGAGAAGAACTCTGTGAGAACAGCCCTGGCAACAAGGACTTAGGGGTCCTGGCAGGTGAAAAACTAAACGTGAGCCCAGCCCCCATGACTGTCTGTATGCTGGTCTGCAACAAGAGCAGTGGACAGCACGGAGAGGGAGGCGACTGTGCCCCGCTACACCCTGACCTTGCCACACCTCATCCTGAGTACTGCGTTCTGGTCTGGGGCCCCCACCTCAGGAGAGCTGTGGAGATTCTGGAGAGAGGCCACAGCAGGGCCACAAGGATGACCACAGGGCTTCTCCTACAAAGACAAGCTGAGGGAGCCGCGCTTCTTCACTCTGGGCAACGGGAAGCACCAGGGAGGCCACATTACAGCCTGCCAGCACTTAAAGGGATGTTTTAAACAGAAGGAAAAATCCAACTTTTCACATGGGCAGACAGTGATAGGACACTGCTTTCAAATAAAAAGAGATTCCAGTCTAACGCGTTACCGTTTTCTGATTTTTGTTGTCGGCTTTCCGCATCAGAGCATCACTTAAAACAACAGCAGTAAAAGAGTTCACGTTCTGGGATGGGACGAGAAAGAGAGGCATCGGACATGGCGGGCAGAAGAAGAGGGGGTGGAGCTCATGAAAGCAGGCTCTCTCGCACACGCTTTCACTCGGTTTGGCTGCAGAGAAAACCACGTGTGCTTCACCTGAATTCTACAAGCATAAGATCTCCTAGTTTTGGATACTACTGTGCCTCTCTTTTCGTTTGATTTCATTAGATTTCCTAAATTACCATTCCTCTGCTTATAATCGACGTTGATTTCTTTAGACCCATCGGCTGTCTCCATACCCTTCCCTGTCTTCCCCTCTCCTGGAGCACAGGGCCACACACAGGGTCGGCCCCACTGCAAATCACTGGACAGGTTTGTTTGTTTGTTTTTATCATTCTCTTTCCTTCTCTCAACTTTTTTTTTTTTTTTTTTTTCTTTTTACTGGATGGTTTTATTTTTGTGTCCCAGTCACAGATTCAGATGTAGTGATAACTCTGTGACAAGACGCCAGGGGAAACAGAGCTGAGAGATGAGCCTCTAGCCACGCTCTGCCCAGGCACATTTTGGATGCCCCACTCCAGGATTCATTCAAGGCCAGGCTAGATGCGGTACTGGGAAGCCTGCTCTACTGCTTGACTTATGTGGTTGGCAACCATGCCATCAGCAGGAACGAGATGGTCTCCCTGGCCCCTACCAACCCAAGCCATTCTATGACTCCAACGGGGCCTACGGCCACCCACAGTGGGAAACTCAAACAATGGTGCCACAATGGGCAACGGCTTTCAACTGAAGAAGGGGAGGTTGACATCGGTCGTTAGAAAGAGACTTTGTCCTTTCAGGGGCGGTATAGCACAGGAAAAAGTAACCTAGGGAAACTGAAGATGCACCAACACTCAAAGCCTTCAATGGCAGGAAGGATGGGGCTTTTGGACACCCTCTCTAGTAGAAGGCATCGCTGCATACACCAAGAAGGCTAGAAGCAGATGGCACACAAGTTCCTTTCCAACCTAAACCACCCTCTTGTTCTTTAATCGTTCTTTCATCTCCTCATACTCAAAAGGAAACTTAACCTCGACAGCAGGCTCAGTCTGTAACGCTTGGGGACTCCTCCGGACAGCGACAAACGTTTGGCCTTCGCAAAACACGACCTTTGCCTTACAAACACAGGAAGGTAGATTTCCTTCTTAATACCAAATGCCGCAGGAAGCAAGGAAAGGACAGTGGGGGAAGGAGATGCATCGCCTGACGAGTGCCACACCCACCAACGCCTCAGACCGTCAGAATATCTTCCCGTTCTCTTTCTTCCTCAAACACAAGCCTTTTCCCCCTATTCCCGACACCTGCCAACCCAGGAAGCGCTGCCATCCTTCAACTTCCAATCCAAAGAACCTCATGCCACACAAAACTACCCAAGGTTCTTCCAACATGCGTCTCTTTTCAATTTCTTTCTAAAATACAAACAGAAACGATGCACAGAAAGCAAACCACGGACAACACACAACCCAGTCAAGTGGAAATACCAAGACCCAGTACGGCACTATGGCATTACGTAAGAAAAGTTGAGCTCAACAGGAAGAGAGATTTCACTGAAGGATACACCAGAGCTCTCGCTGCAGGCCTAAGGGAAAGGATGAAAAAAAGTAGCCGCACAACAGCTGACCCAGAAGATTCCGTCCCACCACTTTCACATCCCCCTTCCAACCCTTGCAGCCAGCCACCCCTAAACACACACCACAAAACACCGCCGGACAACGATCTCTACCAACCGCTCCACACACAGCCAAGCCACTTCCCGCAGACCACAAAACCAACAGCCAAAAGTGAAAGCCACAGACAAAATCTCTAGGCAAGAGGAAAGCGACAAAGGGAAAGATGTCACATCACTTAAAGCCGGCACCACGGCGGCTCCCAGACCACTGCCACCACCGAGCCCCACCAGGCTACTGCCCAGAACAACTCGAGTCCCACCATGGCTGTGCCTGCAGGCCCACGGCATCCACACGCCTACAGCATCCTGCTGCTCACGCTCCTCTACAAAGCTCTCGCCACCACCACCACCTCCGCCTGCAGCTACCTTCGCCCCCAGGATGCCACCTTCTCCCGCGACAGCCTCCAGCTCCTCCAGGACACGGCTCCCAGCCCACCCCAGCTGTGCCCACAACACAACACGCCTTGCTCCTTCAACCACACCCTCCTGGACACCAACAACACCCGGCAAGCCGCCAAAACCACCCTCGACGTCCTTCAGCACCTCTTCAAAATCCTCAGCAGCCCCAGCACTCCAGACCACTGGATCAACCATCAACGCCAAAGCCTCCTCAGCCACATCCAGCGGTACACCCAGCACCTCGAGCAGTGCTTGGCGCACCGTGACACGCGCTCCCACACACGAGGGCCCCGCAACCTTCACCTCGGCATCAACAAATACTTCAGCTGCCTCCACACCTTCCTCCAAGACAACAATTACAGCGCCTGCGCCTGGGACTATATCCGCCTAGAAACCCGTGACTGGTTCCTGCACATCCACAACCTCACAGGCAACACGCGCACTTAGCGCCACACGCCTCCCACCCTCCTCCTCCTATTTATCTACTTATTCGAATATTTATTTATTTATTTATCCAACTATTTATTCAAACAAAATAAATGTCTTCTTTTCAAAACACCCCGTGAGTGCGTCCTTTTGCTCCATCACAGAAGCCCCTTTCGGGGGGCAACCTACACTGCGATTCTCATGCACAACGCACCTTGGACAACTCAGGCACCCGCCTACGTCTCAGGTAAATCTCTCAGCTGGGGGGGAGATGCACGAGTTCGGAACAAAAAGCAGCCAAAGGAAGGACACCTGCGGCGGCAGGACCGTCCGGTTTTGGCTAAAAAGGCTGAAGGAATAAGCCGATCATCACGTTCGGAGCAGAGGTCTGACGGCCCCACTGGCACCGCAGTGACGGCTTTTGCTTCACTGATGTGAGATCAGCCCCACAATTAACTCTCTTGAGTACAGCGATGAAGAACACACAGAAAGCGACAGACCACAGTAGTCGGTTGTCTCTTCACACAAATCCTCATAAACATTACCCCACAGATAGAAACCCACAAGGTTCACCTCGAGGCAGAGGGGGAAAAGCAGAGCTATCTTGGGGAGCCAGCGAAGAGAAAGGTAGAGAGAAGGAGGGAGCTGAGAAACTGGAAGCTGCAGTCATCTTACGCTTACGGCATCGGTGCACAAAGGGAAGGCAAACAATGCCACCAATAAGGACTTCCACAAGGTCTGCTTGCTCTACAACCTTAACCCTAAATCAGAAAGACACATCTTCAAAAGGTGGACCGTTTGGTGGAGAAGGAACTGGTTGGACCGTCATGGCCTGAGGGCTGTGCTCAGTGGCTCTACAGCCAGGTGGAGGCCGGACACAAGTGCCCATGTTGGGGCCACTGCTCATCAACATCTTTATCAGCGACACACGAGACGGGATCGACTGCACTCTCAGCAAGCTCGCAGATTTCAGGCATCAAGCTGAGTGGAGCAGCTCGCACGGCAGAAGGAAGGGACGCCATCTAAAGGGACCCTGACAAACTCAAACCCCCATGGGCCCATGTAAACCCTACGAGGTTCAACAAAGTCAATCGCAAGATGCTGCACTCGACTGCAAGCACCGCCACATATGTACACACCATGGGAGAAGAACTCTGTGAGAACAGCCCTGGCAACAAGGACTTAGGGGTCCTGGCAGGTGAAAAACTAAACGTGAGCCCAGCCCCCATGACTGTCTGTATGCTGGTCTGCAACAAGAGCAGTGGACAGCACGGAGAGGGAGGCGACTGTGCCCCGCTACACCCTGACCTTGCCACACCTCATCCTGAGTACTGCGTTCTGGTCTGGGGCCCCCACCTCAGGAGAGCTGTGGAGATTCTGGAGAGAGGCCACAGCAGGGCCACAAGGATGACCACAGGGCTTCTCCTACAAAGACAAGCTGAGGGAGCCGCGCTTCTTCACTCTGGGCAACGGGAAGCACCAGGGAGGCCACATTACAGCCTGCCAGCACTTAAAGGGATGTTTTAAACAGAAGGAAAAATCCAACTTTTCACATGGGCAGACAGTGATAGGACACTGCTTTCAAATAAAAAGAGATTCCAGTCTAACGCGTTACCGTTTTCTGATTTTTGTTGTCGGCTTTCCGCATCAGAGCATCACTTAAAACAACAGCAGTAAAAGAGTTCACGTTCTGGGATGGGACGAGAAAGAGAGGCATCGGACATGGCGGGCAGAAGAAGAGGGGGTGGAGCTCATGAAAGCAGGCTCTCTCGCACACGCTTTCACTCGGTTTGGCTGCAGAGAAAACCACGTGTGCTTCACCTGAATTCTACAAGCATAAGATCTCCTAGTTTTGGATACTACTGTGCCTCTCTTTTCGTTTGATTTCATTAGATTTCCTAAATTACCATTCCTCTGCTTATAATCGACGTTGATTTCTTTAGACCCATCGGCTGTCTCCATACCCTTCCCTGTCTTCCCCTCTCCTGGAGCACAGGGCCACACACAGGGTCGGCCCCACTGCAAATCACTGGACAGGTTTGTTTGTTTGTTTTTATCATTCTCTTTCCTTCTCTCAACTTTTTTTTTTTTTTTTTTTTCTTTTTACTGGATGGTTTTATTTTTGTGTCCCAGTCACAGATTCAGATGTAGTGATAACTCTGTGACAAGACGCCAGGGGAAACAGAGCTGAGAGATGAGCCTCTAGCCACGCTCTGCCCAGGCACATTTTGGATGCCCCACTCCAGGATTCATTCAAGGCCAGGCTAGATGCGGTACTGGGAAGCCTGCTCTACTGCTTGACTTATGTGGTTGGCAACCATGCCATCAGCAGGAACGAGATGGTCTCCCTGGCCCCTACCAACCCAAGCCATTCTATGACTCCAACGGGGCCTACGGCCACCCACAGTGGGAAACTCAAACAATGGTGCCACAATGGGCAACGGCTTTCAACTGAAGAAGGGGAGGTTGACATCGGTCGTTAGAAAGAGACTTTGTCCTTTCAGGGGCGGTATAGCACAGGAAAAAGTAACCTAGGGAAACTGAAGATGCACCAACACTCAAAGCCTTCAATGGCAGGAAGGATGGGGCTTTTGGACACCCTCTCTAGTAGAAGGCATCGCTGCATACACCAAGAAGGCTAGAAGCAGATGGCACACAAGTTCCTTTCCAACCTAAACCACCCTCTTGTTCTTTAATCGTTCTTTCATCTCCTCATACTCAAAAGGAAACTTAACCTCGACAGCAGGCTCAGTCTGTAACGCTTGGGGACTCCTCCGGACAGCGACAAACGTTTGGCCTTCGCAAAACACGACCTTTGCCTTACAAACACAGGAAGGTAGATTTCCTTCTTAATACCAAATGCCGCAGGAAGCAAGGAAAGGACAGTGGGGGAAGGAGATGCATCGCCTGACGAGTGCCACACCCACCAACGCCTCAGACCGTCAGAATATCTTCCCGTTCTCTTTCTTCCTCAAACACAAGCCTTTTCCCCCTATTCCCGACACCTGCCAACCCAGGAAGCGCTGCCATCCTTCAACTTCCAATCCAAAGAACCTCATGCCACACAAAACTACCCAAGGTTCTTCCAACATGCGTCTCTTTTCAATTTCTTTCTAAAATACAAACAGAAACGATGCACAGAAAGCAAACCACGGACAACACACAACCCAGTCAAGTGGAAATACCAAGACCCAGTACGGCACTATGGCATTACGTAAGAAAAGTTGAGCTCAACAGGAAGAGAGATTTCACTGAAGGATACACCAGAGCTCTCGCTGCAGGCCTAAGGGAAAGGATGAAAAAAAGTAGCCGCACAACAGCTGACCCAGAAGATTCCGTCCCACCACTTTCACATCCCCCTTCCAACCCTTGCAGCCAGCCACCCCTAAACACACACCACAAAACACCGCCGGACAACGATCTCTACCAACCGCTCCACACACAGCCAAGCCACTTCCCGCAGACCACAAAACCAACAGCCAAAAGTGAAAGCCACAGACAAAATCTCTAGGCAAGAGGAAAGCGACAAAGGGAAAGATGTCACATCACTTAAAGCCGGCACCACGGCGGCTCCCAGACCACTGCCACCACCGAGCCCCACCAGGCTACTGCCCAGAACAACTCGAGTCCCACCATGGCTGTGCCTGCAGGCCCACGGCATCCACACGCCTACAGCATCCTGCTGCTCACGCTCCTCTACAAAGCTCTCGCCACCACCACCACCTCCGCCTGCAGCTACCTTCGCCCCCAGGATGCCACCTTCTCCCGCGACAGCCTCCAGCTCCTCCAGGACACGGCTCCCAGCCCACCCCAGCTGTGCCCACAACACAACACGCCTTGCTCCTTCAACCACACCCTCCTGGACACCAACAACACCCGGCAAGCCGCCAAAACCACCCTCGACGTCCTTCAGCACCTCTTCAAAATCCTCAGCAGCCCCAGCACTCCAGACCACTGGATCAACCATCAACGCCAAAGCCTCCTCAGCCACATCCAGCGGTACACCCAGCACCTCGAGCAGTGCTTGGCGCACCGTGACACGCGCTCCCACACACGAGGGCCCCGCAACCTTCACCTCGGCATCAACAAATACTTCAGCTGCCTCCACACCTTCCTCCAAGACAACAATTACAGCGCCTGCGCCTGGGACTATATCCGCCTAGAAACCCGTGACTGGTTCCTGCACATCCACAACCTCACAGGCAACACGCGCACTTAGCGCCACACGCCTCCCACCCTCCTCCTCCTATTTATCTATTTATTCGAATATTTATTTATTTATTTATCCAACTATTTATTCAAACAAAATAAATGTCTTCTTTTCAAAACACCCCGTGAGTGCGTCCTTTTGCTCCATCACAGAAGCCCCTTTCGGGGGGCAACCTACACTGCGATTCTCATGCACAACGCACCTTGGACAACTCAGGCACCCGCCTACGTCTCAGGTAAATCTCTCAGCTGGGGGGGAGATGCACGAGTTCGGAACAAAAAGCAGCCAAAGGAAGGACACCTGCGGCGGCAGGACCGTCCGGTTTTGGCTAAAAAGGCTGAAGGAATAAGCCGATCATCACGTTCGGAGCAGAGGTCTGACGGCCCCACTGGCACCGCAGTGACGGCTTTTGCTTCACTGATGTGAGATCAGCCCCACAATTAACTCTCTTGAGTACAGCGATGAAGAACACACAGAAAGCGACAGACCACAGTAGTCGGTTGTCTCTTCACACAAATCCTCATAAACATTACCCCACAGATAGAAACCCACAAGGTTCACCTCGAGGCAGAGGGGGAAAAGCAGAGCTATCTTGGGGAGCCAGCGAAGAGAAAGGTAGAGAGAAGGAGGGAGCTGAGAAACTGGAAGCTGCAGTCATCTTACGCTTACGGCATCGGTGCACAAAGGGAAGGCAAACAATGCCACCAATAAGGACTTCCACAAGGTCTGCTTGCTCTACAACCTTAACCCTAAATCAGAAAGACACATCTTCAAAAGGTGGACCGTTTGGTGGAGAAGGAACTGGTTGGACCGTCATGGCCTGAGGGCTGTGCTCAGTGGCTCTACAGCCAGGTGGAGGCCGGACACAAGTGCCCATGTTGGGGCCACTGCTCATCAACATCTTTATCAGCGACACACGAGACGGGATCGACTGCACTCTCAGCAAGCTCGCAGATTTCAGGCATCAAGCTGAGTGGAGCAGCTCGCACGGCAGAAGGAAGGGACGCCATCTAAAGGGACCCTGACAAACTCAAACCCCCATGGGCCCATGTAAACCCTACGAGGTTCAACAAAGTCAATCGCAAGATGCTGCACTCGACTGCAAGCACCGCCACATATGTACACACCATGGGAGAAGAACTCTGTGAGAACAGCCCTGGCAACAAGGACTTAGGGGTCCTGGCAGGTGAAAAACTAAACGTGAGCCCAGCCCCCATGACTGTCTGTATGCTGGTCTGCAACAAGAGCAGTGGACAGCACGGAGAGGGAGGCGACTGTGCCCCGCTACACCCTGACCTTGCCACACCTCATCCTGAGTACTGCGTTCTGGTCTGGGGCCCCCACCTCAGGAGAGCTGTGGAGATTCTGGAGAGAGGCCACAGCAGGGCCACAAGGATGACCACAGGGCTTCTCCTACAAAGACAAGCTGAGGGAGCCGCGCTTCTTCACTCTGGGCAACGGGAAGCACCAGGGAGGCCACATTACAGCCTGCCAGCACTTAAAGGGATGTTTTAAACAGAAGGAAAAATCCAACTTTTCACATGGGCAGACAGTGATAGGACACTGCTTTCAAATAAAAAGAGATTCCAGTCTAACGCGTTACCGTTTTCTGATTTTTGTTGTCGGCTTTCCGCATCAGAGCATCACTTAAAACAACAGCAGTAAAAGAGTTCACGTTCTGGGATGGGACGAGAAAGAGAGGCATCGGACATGGCGGGCAGAAGAAGAGGGGGTGGAGCTCATGAAAGCAGGCTCTCTCGCACACGCTTTCACTCGGTTTGGCTGCAGAGAAAACCACGTGTGCTTCACCTGAATTCTACAAGCATAAGATCTCCTAGTTTTGGATACTACTGTGCCTCTCTTTTCGTTTGATTTCATTAGATTTCCTAAATTACCATTCCTCTGCTTATAATCGACGTTGATTTCTTTAGACCCATCGGCTGTCTCCATACCCTTCCCTGTCTTCCCCTCTCCTGGAGCACAGGGCCACACACAGGGTCGGCCCCACTGCAAATCACTGGACAGGTTTGTTTGTTTGTTTTTATCATTCTCTTTCCTTCTCTCAACTTTTTTTTTTTTTTTTTTTTCTTTTTACTGGATGGTTTTATTTTTGTGTCCCAGTCACAGATTCAGATGTAGTGATAACTCTGTGACAAGACGCCAGGGGAAACAGAGCTGAGAGATGAGCCTCTAGCCACGCTCTGCCCAGGCACATTTTGGATGCCCCACTCCAGGATTCATTCAAGGCCAGGCTAGATGCGGTACTGGGAAGCCTGCTCTACTGCTTGACTTATGTGGTTGGCAACCATGCCATCAGCAGGAACGAGATGGTCTCCCTGGCCCCTACCAACCCAAGCCATTCTATGACTCCAACGGGGCCTACGGCCACCCACAGTGGGAAACTCAAACAATGGTGCCACAATGGGCAACGGCTTTCAACTGAAGAAGGGGAGGTTGACATCGGTCGTTAGAAAGAGACTTTGTCCTTTCAGGGGCGGTATAGCACAGGAAAAAGTAACCTAGGGAAACTGAAGATGCACCAACACTCAAAGCCTTCAATGGCAGGAAGGATGGGGCTTTTGGACACCCTCTCTAGTAGAAGGCATCGCTGCATACACCAAGAAGGCTAGAAGCAGATGGCACACAAGTTCCTTTCCAACCTAAACCACCCTCTTGTTCTTTAATCGTTCTTTCATCTCCTCATACTCAAAAGGAAACTTAACCTCGACAGCAGGCTCAGTCTGTAACGCTTGGGGACTCCTCCGGACAGCGACAAACGTTTGGCCTTCGCAAAACACGACCTTTGCCTTACAAACACAGGAAGGTAGATTTCCTTCTTAATACCAAATGCCGCAGGAAGCAAGGAAAGGACAGTGGGGGAAGGAGATGCATCGCCTGACGAGTGCCACACCCACCAACGCCTCAGACCGTCAGAATATCTTCCCGTTCTCTTTCTTCCTCAAACACAAGCCTTTTCCCCCTATTCCCGACACCTGCCAACCCAGGAAGCGCTGCCATCCTTCAACTTCCAATCCAAAGAACCTCATGCCACACAAAACTACCCAAGGTTCTTCCAACATGCGTCTCTTTTCAATTTCTTTCTAAAATACAAACAGAAACGATGCACAGAAAGCAAACCACGGACAACACACAACCCAGTCAAGTGGAAATACCAAGACCCAGTACGGCACTATGGCATTACGTAAGAAAAGTTGAGCTCAACAGGAAGAGAGATTTCACTGAAGGATACACCAGAGCTCTCGCTGCAGGCCTAAGGGAAAGGATGAAAAAAAGTAGCCGCACAACAGCTGACCCAGAAGATTCCGTCCCACCACTTTCACATCCCCCTTCCAACCCTTGCAGCCAGCCACCCCTAAACACACACCACAAAACACCGCCGGACAACGATCTCTACCAACCGCTCCACACACAGCCAAGCCACTTCCCGCAGACCACAAAACCAACAGCCAAAAGTGAAAGCCACAGACAAAATCTCTAGGCAAGAGGAAAGCGACAAAGGGAAAGATGTCACATCACTTAAAGCCGGCACCACGGCGGCTCCCAGACCACTGCCACCACCGAGCCCCACCAGGCTACTGCCCAGAACAACTCGAGTCCCACCATGGCTGTGCCTGCAGGCCCACGGCATCCACACGCCTACAGCATCCTGCTGCTCACGCTCCTCTACAAAGCTCTCGCCACCACCACCACCTCCGCCTGCAGCTACCTTCGCCCCCAGGATGCCACCTTCTCCCGCGACAGCCTCCAGCTCCTCCAGGACACGGCTCCCAGCCCACCCCAGCTGTGCCCACAACACAACACGCCTTGCTCCTTCAACCACACCCTCCTGGACACCAACAACACCCGGCAAGCCGCCAAAACCACCCTCGACGTCCTTCAGCACCTCTTCAAAATCCTCAGCAGCCCCAGCACTCCAGACCACTGGATCAACCATCAACGCCAAAGCCTCCTCAGCCACATCCAGCGGTACACCCAGCACCTCGAGCAGTGCTTGGCGCACCGTGACACGCGCTCCCACACACGAGGGCCCCGCAACCTTCACCTCGGCATCAACAAATACTTCAGCTGCCTCCACACCTTCCTCCAAGACAACAATTACAGCGCCTGCGCCTGGGACTATATCCGCCTAGAAACCCGTGACTGGTTCCTGCACATCCACAACCTCACAGGCAACACGCGCACTTAGCGCCACACGCCTCCCACCCTCCTCCTCCTATTTATCTATTTATTCGAATATTTATTTATTTATTTATCCAACTATTTATTCAAACAAAATAAATGTCTTCTTTTCAAAACACCCCGTGAGTGCGTCCTTTTGCTCCATCACAGAAGCCCCTTTCGGGGGGCAACCTACACTGCGATTCTCATGCACAACGCACCTTGGACAACTCAGGCACCCGCCTACGTCTCAGGTAAATCTCTCAGCTGGGGGGGGAGATGCACGAGTTCGGAACAAAAAGCAGCCAAAGGAAGGACACCTGCGGCGGCAGGACCGTCCGGTTTTGGCTAAAAAGGCTGAAGGAATAAGCCGATCATCATGTTCGGAGCAGAGGTCTGACGGCCCCACTGGCACCGCAGTGACGGCTTTTGCTTCACTGATGTGAGATCAGCCCCACAATTAACTCTCTTGAGTACAGCGATGAAGAACACACAGAAAGCGACAGACCACAGTAGTCGGTTGTCTCTTCACACAAATCCTCATAAACATTACCCCACAGATAGAAACCCACAAGGTTCACCTCGAGGCAGAGGGGGAAAAGCAGAGCTATCTTGGGGAGCCAGCGAAGAGAAAGGTAGAGAGAAGGAGGGAGCTGAGAAACTGGAAGCTGCAGTCATCTTACGCTTACGGCATCGGTGCACAAAGGGAAGGCAAACAATGCCACCAATAAGGACTTCCACAAGGTCTGCTTGCTCTACAACCTTAACCCTAAATCAGAAAGACACATCTTCAAAAGGTGGACCGTTTGGTGGAGAAGGAACTGGTTGGACCGTCATGGCCTGAGGGCTGTGCTCAGTGGCTCTACAGCCAGGTGGAGGCCGGACACAAGTGCCCATGTTGGGGCCACTGCTCATCAACATCTTTATCAGCGACACACGAGACGGGATCGACTGCACTCTCAGCAAGCTCGCAGATTTCAGGCATCAAGCTGAGTGGAGCAGCTCGCACGGCAGAAGGAAGGGACGCCATCTAAAGGGACCCTGACAAACTCAAACCCCCATGGGCCCATGTAAACCCTACGAGGTTCAACAAAGTCAATCGCAAGATGCTGCACTCGACTGCGAGCACCGCCACATATGTACACACCATGGGAGAAGAACTCTGTGAGAACAGCCCTGGCAACAAGGACTTAGGGGTCCTGGCAGGTGAAAAACTAAACGTGAGCCCAGCCCCCATGACTGTCTGTATGCTGGTCTGCAACAAGAGCAGTGGACAGCACGGAGAGGGAGGCGACTGTGCCCCGCTACACCCTGACCTTGCCACACCTCATCCTGAGTACTGCGTTCTGGTCTGGGGCCCCCACCTCAGGAGAGCTGTGGAGATTCTGGAGAGAGGCCACAGCAGGGCCACAAGGATGACCACAGGGCTTCTCCTACAAAGACAAGCTGAGGGAGCCGCGCTTCTTCACTCTGGGCAACGGGAAGCACCAGGGAGGCCACATTACAGCCTGCCAGCACTTAAAGGGATGTTTTAAACAGAAGGAAAAATCCAACTTTTCACATGGGCAGACAGTGATAGGACACTGCTTTCAAATAAAAAGAGATTCCAGTCTAACGCGTTACCGTTTTCTGATTTTTGTTGTCGGCTTTCCGCATCAGAGCATCACTTAAAACAACAGCAGTAAAAGAGTTCACGTTCTGGGATGGGACGAGAAAGAGAGGCATCGGACATGGCGGGCAGAAGAAGAGGGGGTGGAGCACATGAAAGCAGGCTCTCTCGCACACGCTTTCACTCGGTTTGGCTGCAGAGAAAACCACGTGTGCTTCACCTGAATTCTACAAGCATAAGATCTCCTAGTTTTGGATACTACTGTGCCTCTCTTTTCGTTTGATTTCATTAGATTTCCTAAATTACCATTCCTCTGCTTATAATCGACGTTGATTTCTTTAGACCCATCGGCTGTCTCCATACCCTTCCCTGTCTTCCCCTCTCCTGGAGCACAGGGCCACACACAGGGTCGGCCCCACTGCAAATCACTGGACAGGTTTGTTTGTTTGTTTTTATCATTCTCTTTCCTTCTCTCAACTTTTTTTTTTTTTTTCTTTTTACTGGATGGTTTTATTTTTGTGTCCCAGTCACAGATTCAGATGTAGTGATAACTCTGTGACAAGACGCCAGGGGAAACAGAGCTGAGAGATGAGCCTCTAGCCACGCTCTGCCCAGGCACATTTTGGATGCCCCACTCCAGGATTCATTCAAGGCCAGGCTAGATGCGGTACTGGGAAGCCTGCTCTACTGCTTGACTTATGTGGTTGGCAACCATGCCATCAGCAGGAACGAGATGGTCTCCCTGGCCCCTACCAACCCAAGCCATTCTATGACTCCAACGGGGCCTACGGCCACCCACAGTGGGAAACTCAAACAATGGTGCCACAATGGGCAACGGCTTTCAACTGAAGAAGGGGAGGTTGACATCGGTCGTTAGAAAGAGACTTTGTCCTTTCAGGGGCGGTATAGCACAGGAAAAAGTAACCTAGGGAAACTGAAGATGCACCAACACTCAAAGCCTTCAATGGCAGGAAGGATGGGGCTTTTGGACACCCTCTCTAGTAGAAGGCATCGCTGCATACACCAAGAAGGCTAGAAGCAGATGGCACACAAGTTCCTTTCCAACCTAAACCACCCTCTTGTTCTTTAATCGTTCTTTCATCTCCTCATACTCAAAAGGAAACTTAACCTCGACAGCAGGCTCAGTCTGTAACGCTTGGGGACTCCTCCGGACAGCGACAAACGTTTGGCCTTCGCAAAACACGACCTTTGCCTTACAAACACAGGAAGGTAGATTTCCTTCTTAATACCAAATGCCGCAGGAAGCAAGGAAAGGACAGTGGGGGAAGGAGATGCATCGCCTGACGAGTGCCACACCCACCAACGCCTCAGACCGTCAGAATATCTTCCCGTTCTCTTTCTTCCTCAAACACAAGCCTTTTCCCCCTATTCCCGACACCTGCCAACCCAGGAAGCGCTGCCATCCTTCAACTTCCAATCCAAAGAACCTCATGCCACACAAAACTACCCAAGGTTCTTCCAACATGCGTCTCTTTTCAATTTCTTTCTAAAATACAAACAGAAACGATGCACAGAAAGCAAACCACGGACAACACACAACCCAGTCAAGTGGAAATACCAAGACCCAGTACGGCACTATGGCATTACGTAAGAAAAGTTGAGCTCAACAGGAAGAGAGATTTCACTGAAGGATACACCAGAGCTCTCGCTGCAGGCCTAAGGGAAAGGATGAAAAAAAGTAGCCGCACAACAGCTGACCCAGAAGATTCCGTCCCACCACTTTCACATCCCCCTTCCAACCCTTGCAGCCAGCCACCCCTAAACACACACCACAAAACACCGCCGGACAACGATCTCTACCAACCGCTCCACACACAGCCAAGCCACTTCCCGCAGACCACAAAACCAACAGCCAAAAGTGAAAGCCACAGACAAAATCTCTAGGCAAGAGGAAAGCGACAAAGGGAAAGATGTCACATCACTTAAAGCCGGCACCACGGCGGCTCCCAGACCACTGCCACCACCGAGCCCCACCAGGCTACTGCCCAGAACAACTCGAGTCCCACCATGGCTGTGCCTGCAGGCCCACGGCATCCACACGCCTACAGCATCCTGCTGCTCACGCTCCTCTACAAAGCTCTCGCCACCACCACCACCTCCGCCTGCAGCTACCTTCGCCCCCAGGATGCCACCTTCTCCCGCGACAGCCTCCAGCTCCTCCAGGACACGGCTCCCAGCCCACCCCAGCTGTGCCCACAACACAACACGCCTTGCTCCTTCAACCACACCCTCCTGGACACCAACAACACCCGGCAAGCCGCCAAAACCACCCTCGACGTCCTTCAGCACCTCTTCAAAATCCTCAGCAGCCCCAGCACTCCAGACCACTGGATCAACCATCAACGCCAAAGCCTCCTCAGCCACATCCAGCGGTACACCCAGCACCTCGAGCAGTGCTTGGCGCACCGTGACACGCGCTCCCACACACGAGGGCCCCGCAACCTTCACCTCGGCATCAACAAATACTTCAGCTGCCTCCACACCTTCCTCCAAGACAACAATTACAGCGCCTGCGCCTGGGACTATATCCGCCTAGAAACCCGTGACTGGTTCCTGCACATCCACAACCTCACAGGCAACACGCGCACTTAGCGCCACACGCCTCCCACCCTCCTCCTCCTATTTATCTATTTATTCGAATATTTATTTATTTATTTATCCAACTATTTATTCAAACAAAATAAATGTCTTCTTTTCAAAACACCCCGTGAGTGCGTCCTTTTGCTCCATCACAGAAGCCCCTTTCGGGGGGCAACCTACACTGCGATTCTCATGCACAACGCACCTTGGACAACTCAGGCACCCGCCTACGTCTCAGGTAAATCTCTCAGCTGGGGGGGAGATGCACGAGTTCGGAACAAAAAGCAGCCAAAGGAAGGACACCTGCGGCGGCAGGACCGTCCGGTTTTGGCTAAAAAGGCTGAAGGAATAAGCCGATCATCATGTTCGGAGCAGAGGTCTGACGGCCCCACTGGCACCGCAGTGACGGCTTTTGCTTCACTGATGTGAGATCAGCCCCACAATTAACTCTCTTGAGTACAGCGATGAAGAACACACAGAAAGCGACAGACCACAGTAGTCGGTTGTCTCTTCACACAAATCCTCATAAACATTACCCCACAGATAGAAACCCACAAGGTTCACCTCGAGGCAGAGGGGGAAAAGCAGAGCTATCTTGGGGAGCCAGCGAAGAGAAAGGTAGAGAGAAGGAGGGAGCTGAGAAACTGGAAGCTGCAGTCATCTTACGCTTACGGCATCGGTGCACAAAGGGAAGGCAAACAATGCCACCAATAAGGACTTCCACAAGGTCTGCTTGCTCTACAACCTTAACCCTAAATCAGAAAGACACATCTTCAAAAGGTGGACCGTTTGGTGGAGAAGGAACTGGTTGGACCGTCATGGCCTGAGGGCTGTGCTCAGTGGCTCTACAGCCAGGTGGAGGCCGGACACAAGTGCCCATGTTGGGGCCACTGCTCATCAACATCTTTATCAGCGACACACGAGACGGGATCGACTGCACTCTCAGCAAGCTCGCAGATTTCAGGCATCAAGCTGAGTGGAGCAGCTCGCACGGCAGAAGGAAGGGACGCCATCTAAAGGGACCCTGACAAACTCAAACCCCCATGGGCCCATGTAAACCCTACGAGGTTCAACAAAGTCAATCGCAAGATGCTGCACTCGACTGCGAGCACCGCCACATATGTACACACCATGGGAGAAGAACTCTGTGAGAACAGCCCTGGCAACAAGGACTTAGGGGTCCTGGCAGGTGAAAAACTAAACGTGAGCCCAGCCCCCATGACTGTCTGTATGCTGGTCTGCAACAAGAGCAGTGGACAGCACGGAGAGGGAGGCGACTGTGCCCCGCTACACCCTGACCTTGCCACACCTCATCCTGAGTACTGCGTTCTGGTCTGGGGCCCCCACCTCAGGAGAGCTGTGGAGATTCTGGAGAGAGGCCACAGCAGGGCCACAAGGATGACCACAGGGCTTCTCCTACAAAGACAAGCTGAGGGAGCCGCGCTTCTTCACTCTGGGCAACGGGAAGCACCAGGGAGGCCACATTACAGCCTGCCAGCACTTAAAGGGATGTTTTAAACAGAAGGAAAAATCCAACTTTTCACATGGGCAGACAGTGATAGGACACTGCTTTCAAATAAAAAGAGATTCCAGTCTAACGCGTTACCGTTTTCTGATTTTTGTTGTCGGCTTTCCGCATCAGAGCATCACTTAAAACAACAGCAGTAAAAGAGTTCACGTTCTGGGATGGGACGAGAAAGAGAGGCATCGGACATGGCGGGCAGAAGAAGAGGGGGTGGAGCACATGAAAGCAGGCTCTCTCGCACACGCTTTCACTCGGTTTGGCTGCAGAGAAAACCACGTGTGCTTCACCTGAATTCTACAAGCATAAGATCTCCTAGTTTTGGATACTACTGTGCCTCTCTTTTCGTTTGATTTCATTAGATTTCCTAAATTACCATTCCTCTGCTTATAATCGACGTTGATTTCTTTAGACCCATCGGCTGTCTCCATACCCTTCCCTGTCTTCCCCTCTCCTGGAGCACAGGGCCACACACAGGGTCGGCCCCACTGCAAATCACTGGACAGGTTTGTTTGTTTGTTTTTATCATTCTCTTTCCTTCTCTCAACTTTTTTTTTTTTTTTCTTTTTACTGGATGGTTTTATTTTTGTGTCCCAGTCACAGATTCAGATGTAGTGATAACTCTGTGACAAGACGCCAGGGGAAACAGAGCTGAGAGATGAGCCTCTAGCCACGCTCTGCCCAGGCACATTTTGGATGCCCCACTCCAGGATTCATTCAAGGCCAGGCTAGATGCGGTACTGGGAAGCCTGCTCTACTGCTTGACTTATGTGGTTGGCAACCATGCCATCAGCAGGAACGAGATGGTCTCCCTGGCCCCTACCAACCCAAGCCATTCTATGACTCCAACGGGGCCTACGGCCACCCACAGTGGGAAACTCAAACAATGGTGCCACAATGGGCAACGGCTTTCAACTGAAGAAGGGGAGGTTGACATCGGTCGTTAGAAAGAGACTTTGTCCTTTCAGGGGCGGTATAGCACAGGAAAAAGTAACCTAGGGAAACTGAAGATGCACCAACACTCAAAGCCTTCAATGGCAGGAAGGATGGGGCTTTTGGACACCCTCTCTAGTAGAAGGCATCGCTGCATACACCAAGAAGGCTAGAAGCAGATGGCACACAAGTTCCTTTCCAACCTAAACCACCCTCTTGTTCTTTAATCGTTCTTTCATCTCCTCATACTCAAAAGGAAACTTAACCTCGACAGCAGGCTCAGTCTGTAACGCTTGGGGACTCCTCCGGACAGCGACAAACGTTTGGCCTTCGCAAAACACGACCTTTGCCTTACAAACACAGGAAGGTAGATTTCCTTCTTAATACCAAATGCCGCAGGAAGCAAGGAAAGGACAGTGGGGGAAGGAGATGCATCGCCTGACGAGTGCCACACCCACCAACGCCTCAGACCGTCAGAATATCTTCCCGTTCTCTTTCTTCCTCAAACACAAGCCTTTTCCCCCTATTCCCGACACCTGCCAACCCAGGAAGCGCTGCCATCCTTCAACTTCCAATCCAAAGAACCTCATGCCACACAAAACTACCCAAGGTTCTTCCAACATGCGTCTCTTTTCAATTTCTTTCTAAAATACAAACAGAAACGATGCACAGAAAGCAAACCACGGACAACACACAACCCAGTCAAGTGGAAATACCAAGACCCAGTACGGCACTATGGCATTACGTAAGAAAAGTTGAGCTCAACAGGAAGAGAGATTTCACTGAAGGATACACCAGAGCTCTCGCTGCAGGCCTAAGGGAAAGGATGAAAAAAAGTAGCCGCACAACAGCTGACCCAGAAGATTCCGTCCCACCACTTTCACATCCCCCTTCCAACCCTCGCAGCCAGCCACCCCTAAACACACACCACAAAACACCGCCGGACAACGATCTCTACCAACCGCTCCACACACAGCCAAGCCACTTCCCGCAGACCACAAAACCAACAGCCAAAAGTGAAAGCCACAGACAAAATCTCTAGGCAAGAGGAAAGCGACAAAGGGAAAGATGTCACATCACTTAAAGCCGGCACCACGGCGGCTCCCAGACCACTGCCACCACCGAGCCCCACCAGGCTACTGCCCAGAACAACTCGAGTCCCACCATGGCTGTGCCTGCAGGCCCACGGCATCCACACGCCTACAGCATCCTGCTGCTCACGCTCCTCTACAAAGCTCTCGCCACCACCACCACCTCCGCCTGCAGCTACCTTCGCCCCCAGGATGCCACCTTCTCCCGCGACAGCCTCCAGCTCCTCCAGGACACGGCTCCCAGCCCACCCCAGCTGTGCCCACAACACAACACGCCTTGCTCCTTCAACCACACCCTCCTGGACACCAACAACACCCGGCAAGCCGCCAAAACCACCCTCGACGTCCTTCAGCACCTCTTCAAAATCCTCAGCAGCCCCAGCACTCCAGACCACTGGATCAACCATCAACGCCAAAGCCTCCTCAGCCACATCCAGCGGTACACCCAGCACCTCGAGCAGTGCTTGGCGCACCGTGACACGCGCTCCCACACACGAGGGCCCCGCAACCTTCACCTCGGCATCAACAAATACTTCAGCTGCCTCCACACCTTCCTCCAAGACAACAATTACAGCGCCTGCGCCTGGGACTATATCCGCCTAGAAACCCGTGACTGGTTCCTGCACATCCACAACCTCACAGGCAACACGCGCACTTAGCGCCACACGCCTCCCACCCTCCTCCTCCTATTTATCTATTTATTCGAATATTTATTTATTTATTTATCCAACTATTTATTCAAACAAAATAAATGTCTTCTTTTCAAAACACCCCGTGAGTGCGTCCTTTTGCTCCATCACAGAAGCCCCTTTCGGGGGGCAACCTACACTGCGATTCTCATGCACAACGCACCTTGGACAACTCAGGCACCCGCCTACGTCTCAGGTAAATCTCTCAGCTGGGGGGGAGATGCACGAGTTCGGAACAAAAAGCAGCCAAAGGAAGGACACCTGCGGCGGCAGGACCGTCCGGTTTTGGCTAAAAAGGCTGAAGGAATAAGCCGATCATCACGTTCGGAGCAGAGGTCTGACGGCCCCACTGGCACCGCAGTGACGGCTTTTGCTTCACTGATGTGAGATCAGCCCCACAATTAACTCTCTTGAGTACAGCGATGAAGAACACACAGAAAGCGACAGACCACAGTAGTCGGTTGTCTCTTCACACAAATCCTCATAAACATTACCCCACAGATAGAAACCCACAAGGTTCACCTCGAGGCAGAGGGGGAAAAGCAGAGCTATCTTGGGGAGCCAGCGAAGAGAAAGGTAGAGAGAAGGAGGGAGCTGAGAAACTGGAAGCTGCAGTCATCTTACGCTTACGGCATCAGTGCACAAAGGGAAGGCAAACAATGCCACCAATAAGGACTTCCACAAGGTCTGCTTGCTCTACAACCTTAACCCTAAATCAGAAAGACACATCTTCTTTCAACTTCCAACTTCTTCAGCTTACACTGGTATTCTCATGTACTATGTAGCTTTGTCAACTCAGGCACCTTCCTATGTCTCATGTAAACCTGGCCGGTCGAAGGAGATGGAGTTTGGCACGTAATGCAGCCAACACTGATAATTATACTCGCTGTTGAGCCATGCTTCACAGAGACAAGGCCATCCTCAGTTAAGGGTCCAAAGAGCTGGCAGGGAACAGAATTACAAGAGCAAACTTCCACTGGCCTACACAGATACTCCCCACCATACGACATCATACCACAGGAGTTTTTAAAGGAATGGCAACACCTCTGACTTGCCCATCACTGTCATGGACCATGGTGTTACCATAGACTGTTATATCTCATCAGTCACCAAGCCCAGGGGCATCTCACAATGGTTCCTGAATCCATGTAGAGCAATTTGATAAGGTGATAAGGTGATGGCTGCGTCTACCACTACCCAAACAGTCCCTTTCCACTCCTGTCTTTACCATGGTGTTAAAAACACTTTCTACATTCTGTGACACCACCAGCCTAATTCTGTCAGCCTTTCAGCAAGGGGCTGCTGGGGGTTGACAGGGGTGCATGGGTAAAGAGTATATCTAAGGGATGGAGGGATCAACCAGAGTCTGTGGGATGTCAACAAAGAGCTGCTTACAGCTCCATGCAGGAAGCACAGAGAAACAACAATAAATATAGGAGATGCCCAGGAACTGTTCATTGTTCACACGCCACCACAACTAATTTGCACTACTACATCCCAGGACAATTTTCAAAAGTCAGTTGCGACATCTCTTGTACACCACTATCCATGACAGTGTAACCCAGCCAGCAGAGCTGAACAGAGAGTACCACACAAAGTTAACTGACTATGAATCATCAACATTGGCATTTTCTTCACCCTTTGACCACCACCAAAAAACACCTCCTTCAGGTACTATGCCCTCCTGTCATGGTTTTATGATTTTTGGTATTGGTATTCCACATCATAACAACATGTAGTGCATTAAGAGTTAAAGAGTTAACACTCCAACTCCATAGATCATTGATATTTCCAGGTATACCTGTCACAGAAGAGAAGAACTACATTCCCCAGAGGACTTTGCAATGCTTTGCATTTTTACGTATTTTCCGCTCAGAGGGAAAAGATAAAAACTCTCTGCGGTCACGGGACACTCTCTCTTTCCTTCGGGATCGACTCAGCAGTTGGTGCTCGCTGCCGTATCGCCTTCAGCGTTAGCGTAAGGCCTTCGGTTTATCGGACACTCTCTCTTGCTCATTTTCTTTGATTTATTAGCTTCAATTCCAATTATATTGTATTATATTGTGTTATTTTGCTTTCTGATATCTTATTTAGTAAATTAGCTTTCCTCCTCAGATCGTCGTCGCTGTTTTGTTTCTAGGTCCATCTTCCTTTTTCCTTTCCCCCTTCCCCTTTCCTGGGGCGTGGGTATGCGGGTCCCCCACACCAATCATCACGGAACCGGGCCGATCCAGCTTGGTAAACCGCTGACACCTCCCCGTAGTAAACTAAGAATGAGAAAACACCATGGCCCAGTACTACCTACCTGAGCAACCTGGGCTAGGGAGCTGCTTTGGCAGGGGAGTTGGACTCAATGAACTCTAGAAGTCCCTTCTAACCCCTACAATTCTGTGATTCTGTGGCCTCCTCCAGAAAAGGAGAAAGAGGCTGTTTCCTGTGGTCAGTCACACTACCCCCATGTCACCACTGAAACAATGCTCTGTGCTAAAGCAAGTAGACTCATCCCTTACAGCTAGGAACTGAGGAAACAAGTTGGACCTTGGTAACTTCAGAATACAAACAAGTTGTTAGGATGTACAGGAAGAAAATTAGAAAGGCAAAAGCCTAGCCTGAAGTCAACTTGGCCACTCACGTAAAAGAGAACAAAAAAATTTTTACAAATTCATTAACAGTAAGAGGAGTGCTAAGGATTATCTCCATCCTTTACCAGATGTGGAAGTGAAAGTGACCACTGAGGACAAGGAAAGGGCTGAGGTTCTCAATGCCTTCTATATATCTGTCTTCAATAGTCAGATCAGTTATCCTTGGATTACATTATCTTTAGATCTGGAAATCTCGGACAGGGAACAGAATAAAATCCTAATGATTCAGGTAGAAACACAGACCTTCTACTTTACCTGGACTGACACAAGACCATGGGGCCAGTCAGGATCCACGTGAGGATGCTGAGGGAGCTGGCGGAAGTAATGGCCAAGCCACTTGCCACCATCTGCTCACGTGTTCCTCGTCAACTGGAGAGGTCTCAGAGGATTGGGGCTTGCCATTTTGATTCCCATCTTCAAGAAGGGTTGTAAAGAGGATCTGAATAACTACAGGCCTGTCAGCCTGACCTCAGTGCCAGGAAAGTTTATGGAGCATATCACCTTGACAGAGATCACACAGCAAGTGTGGGACAAGAGTATCAGGCTGAGCCAGTATGGGTTCGTGAAAGGCAGGTCCTGCTCGACCAACACAATCTTATTCTGTGATCAAGTGACCTGCATGGCGGATGAGGGGGATACTATTGATATAATCTACCTAGATTTCAGCAAAGCCTTTGACAATGTTCCCCACAGCATTTTCCTGGAGAAGCTGGCAGTCTGTGGCTTGTACAGGTACACTTTTTGCTGGTTAAAGAACTGGCTGGATGGCCATGAGTGGTGCTCCCCAAGGGTCAGTATTGGGGCTTATCCTGTTCAATATTTTTTACTGATGATCTGGACAAAGGCATGGAGTGCACCCTCAGTAAGTCTGCAGACAACACGAAGTTTGCCGGAACTGTCAATCTGTCTGGGGGTAGGAAGGCCCTACAGAGGAATCTGGACAAACTGAATAGTGAGGCTGAGGTCAATAGGATGAAGTTTAACAAGACCAAGTTCTGGGTCTTGCACTTTGGTCACGGCAACTCCAGACAATGCTATAGGCTTGGGGCAGAGTGGCTGTAGGCTTCGGCAGAGTGGCTGGAAGACTGGGCAGAGGAAACAGACCTGGGGGTACTGGAACATGAGCAAGCAGTGTGCCTAGGTGGCCAAGAAGGGCAATGGCATCCTGGCTTGTGAGAAATACAGCTGTCAGCATGAGCAGAGAATTCATCATCCCCCTGTACACAGCCATGGTGAGGCCACACCTTGAGCACTGTGCTCAGTTATGGGCACCTCACTACAAGAAAATCATTGAGGCCTTGGAGCATGTCCAGGGAAGGGCAAAGAAGCTGAGAGGGGTCTGCAGCACAAGACTTATGGAGAGAGTCTGAGGGAGCTGGGATTGTTTAGGTCTGGAGGAGGCCCAGGGGTGACTTCAACGCTCTCCACAATTAAGTGAAGGGAGGTTGTGGCGAGGTGGAGGTTTGGCCTCTTTTCCCATGTAACTAGACATAGGACTACAGGGAATGGCCTCAAGGTGCACCAGAGGAGATTCAGGTTGGATGTTAGGAATTGCTTCTCTGGGAAAGTGGTCAGGTGCTGGAATGGGCTGCCCAGGGAGGTGGTGGAGGTATATCACTGTCTCTGGAGGTATTAAAAAGTTTAGATGTTTTTCTGAGGGACATGGTTCAGTAGGAAATGTTGGTGACAGGTGGATGGTTGGACTGGATGATACTGGAGGTCTTTTCCAACCTTGGTTATTCTATGGTTCTAATATACACAGCTACACAGCACAAGACAGGCTGGTCAGAGATGTGGATGCCCCATCCCAGGGCACATTTAAGGTCAGGCTGGACCAGGCTCTGAGCAACCTGATCTAGCTGAAGATGTTCCTAGTTCACTGCAGGGAAGTTGATCTTTAAATGTCCCTTCCAATTCAAATGTTTCTGTGATTCCACATACATGGGACTTCACTGACTCTTTTGAGGTAGATGAAGAGACCCAGATCTCTTCAGAAAGTAACAGGAGAGGAGAAAGGCAGGACATTCTAACTAGAATTTCAGATTTTTTAAACCAATAGAGTGATAAAATCCTCATTGTGCCCAGGAATGCAATTCAACACCAAAGGAAGGAATGGGAAGGCTGAGGGATGTCCATACTTGCAGACAGAAGTATCACTCATCAAGGCCTTCAGAAAACTCTGACAAAACTACCCTGAGTACCAGACTGCTCTGAGAACTCTCAGGAAAATGTTGAGAAAAACTTTCGAAATTTGGAAAGATGCTCTAACTCATTAAAAACACAGAAATAGAGGAACAGAGAAGTTCCAATACTGCAAGGCAACTACAAAGAAAACATTCATTTCACATCACAAGAAAACAAAACAAAACAAACAAACAAAAACCCTGAGAATAAGAAAGAGTTCACAACAAAATGTTCCCTTTTTTTTCCCCTCAACACAGCACATAACGGCAACTGTCATTAAATCTGCATGGCTCTACATCATACAAGACGCAAGAACTCAGAGAAGTCTCCCATTCAAAAATTTTTAGTGTTCAAAGAGAAGAATGTGAATAGTAAATATTGAGAGACCTCCACAAGTCAAAATATAAAGGGTAGAAGGCAAAACGCAACTTGTTGAAAGATAAGCTGTGTAAGAAAGCTGAGACTGATGAGAAATACATAAAATCCAAATCTTCCAAAACATAATAAGACATGCTGCATAGAAACATAACAAAAACTGAGAACCTACAAACAATATTTTTACATAACATCAAAAACAACACTTGACCAGGACAGGAAATTTTAGTGAAAAGAGGAAACCACCAGAACTAGCAGAGGGACGAAAAAAAACCTAAAAACCACATCCACAGCACAGATGCAACAAAAACCAATAACACAGCACCCATCCCACCAATGCACTACCCCGCAAACCACAAAAACCAACAGCCAAAAACGAAAACCACACATGGAAACTCTCGGCAAGAGGAAAGTGACGAAGGGAAAGATGTCACATCACTTAAAGTCGGCACCACAGCGGCTCCCACACCACTACTACCACCGAGCCCCACCAGGCTACTGCCCAGAACAACTCGAGTCCCACCATGGCTGTGCCTGCAGGCCCACAGCATCCACACGCCTACAGCATCCTGCTGCTCACGCTCCTCTACAAAGCTCTCGCCACCACCACCACCTCCGCCTGCAGCTACCTTCGCCCCCAGGATGCCACCTTCTCCCGTGACAGCCTCCAGCTCCTCCAGGACACGGCTCCCAGCCCACCCCAGCTGTGCCCACAACACAACACGCCTTGCTCCTTCAACCACACCCTCCTGGACACCAACAACACCCGGCAAGCCGCCAAAACCACCCTCGACGTCCTTCAGCACCTCTTCAAAATCCTCAGCAGCCCCAGCACTCCAGACCACTGGATCAACCATCAACGCCAAAGCCTCCTCAGCCACATCCAGCGGTACACCCAGCACCTCGAGCAGTGCTTGGCGCACCGTGACACGCGCTCCCACACACGAGTGCCCCGCAACCTTCACCTCGGCATCAACAAATACTTCAGCTGCCTCCACACCTTCCTCCAAGACAACAATTACAGCGCCTGCGCCTGGGACTATATCCGCCTAGAAACCCGTGACTGGTTCCTGTACATCCACAACCTCACAGGCAACACGCGCACTTAGCGCCACACGCCTCCCACCCTCCTCCTCCTATTTATCTATTTATTCGAATATTTATTTATTTATTCATCCAACTATTTATTCAAACAAAGTAAAGGTCTTTTTTTCAAAACACCCCGTGAGTGCGTCCTTTTGCTCCATCACAGAAGCCCCTTTCGGGGGGCAACCTATACTGCGATTCTCATGCACAACGCACCTTGGACAACTCAGGCACCCGCCTACGTCTCAGGTAAATCTCTCAGCTGGGGGGGAGATGCACGAGTTCGGAACAAAAAGCAGCCAAAGGAAGGACACCTGCGGCGGTAGGACCGTCCGGTTTTGGCTAAAAAGGCTGAAGGAATAAGCCGATCATCACGTTCGGAGCAGAGGTCTGACGGCCCCACTGGCACCGCAGTGACGGCTTTTGCTTCACTGATGTGAGATCAGCCCCACAATTAACTCTCTTGAGTACAGTGATGAAGAACATGCAGAAAACAACAGACCACTGTAGTCGGTTGCCTCTTCACACAAATCCACATAAACATTACTCCACAGAGAGAAACCCACAAGGTTTGCCTCGAAGCAGGGGGGGAAAAGCAGAGCTATCTTGGGGAGCCAGCGAAGAGAAAGGTAGAGAGAAGGAGGGAGCTGAGAAACTGGAAACTGCAGTCACAGAAACATAGAAACACTAGGTTGGAAAGGACCTATAAGACCATCTAGCCCAACCCTTCTCCTATCACCAACCCTATCCACTAAGTTACTAAATCGTATCCCTCAGGACTTCATCTAGACGCTTCTTGAACCGTGCCTGGTTCCTGCACATCCATAGCCTCATAGGCAACACGCGCACTTAGCCCCACAAATGCCTCCCACCCTCCTCCTCCTTATCTATTTATTCAACTATTTATTGATTGATTTAAATTTATACTGAGCTAAAGTTCACCTCTTGTAAAACGAAATAATCAACAATCCTCTGAGCAACTCCTTTGGCTGAATCTCTGAAGCACCTTTTAGGGGCAATATACACAGGGCCACTGTACTAATCAGCAGCCAAATGTGAAAACCACAGACAGATACTCAGTTTAACCCATAGCACACAATCCTTCCTACCTATACTCCACACCTTTACCACAACACACAGTGTCTGACACAGCCATACACCAACAGCAGCTCCAATAACATGACCATGTATTTCAACTACTACCTCAACTCTCTCCTTCATTCACCATACAAAGACACTTCTAAGAACTGCCAAAAACCCCTTGGCCATGGTTACTCACCACCTCCTCATTTTCTGAATCTACGCATTTTTATCATATTTTTATTTGTTCAGTATTTATATGACAGAAATAAAAACCTTTTGCAAGACATTTACCAATAATTGTGCTTTCAGAATCCATAAAGCACCACTGGAGGGAATAAATCTGTGTATGTCATGAACTCATCCCCCACCTTCACAAAGGCCTCTGGTGATCCCCAGAAACTTGTCTGCACACAGGCACCTCCAAGGATGGACATTCTTCCATACACTTAAGGCCAAGCTTCATTTCCAGTCTGTCATCAACTTGCTAAGAACATGCCAACACACTGGGTATATCTGTCGAAGATCCTGGATATCCACTGAGTACTCATCTCTAACTTATTCTTATTTTAACTGTTTTGCATATAAATTAGGACATTTTCCCTAAAATGCCTGGACATTCACTTTATTCAAATCACATGTTTAACAGGCGCAGCAGTGAAATGCTCAGGAGGTGTCCATTCAGAGCCCCTCAATCATTCCCAGCACAAGTCTTATTCTCTGCCCCAAGTCAACACTTGGAGTCATGGGCAGCTTACTTAGTACTAGTGCCAGTGCTGTTCTGACACCACAGCAGCCTCACAGACACACTCCCACAGTAGCGACAGCATACATGTTCCATCCCTTATCAACCAAAGGTGACAGCAATCCTAAACAGACAAGAACAGTTTCTTTCTGAACACACAAACTTAAGAATTGGCCAGGCTTAAGACTGATAAAATCATTTAGGAGCTACAGCATCCTATCCAGCTATCTCTCTTCTTCCTTGATGCTCTATTTTATCTAACTCCTTTTCCATTTTTCAAGAATTAAAACTTAAAGTACCAGACCCCATCTTCATCTCCTTTAACAACATCTTCTGCCTTTATAGGAAAACATAAACTGCACCAACTTTCTAAAACAAATGTCCGCGGAAAAGTGAGGATGAAGTAGGACATAAGCATGCTCCCCACTATCAACAACAGTAGCCAGAGGCTAAGACATGGGCTTGGAGCACACATCTTTTCATTACAGCAGCAACAGGTGCCCACACTGACCACAGCCCTGCAAAGCCCACAGGTCTTGCACCTCCTGCTCACCTGTACTGTGCACACTGCTGAGCCCAGGTCACAGTTAATCTTTACTCTCATCTCACATCTGTTGCGTACAGTGTGCTGACAAAGGTATCCTTCCCACAATTCCAAGACTTTTTGCACATTGTCTTATATGAACTCACATCAACACAAACATGTCGAAGTTAGGTATTATGAAGAGAGCGTCTTCTAACTTTCTAGCACTTTCTGCAGCACAGCTTTCAATATTGGTAGCTTTCTTTTTTAATTAATTTTCATCTAAGCATGTTCCTGTTTGTATGTGTTGCCCGTTTCTTTACTTCACATTCATCAAATCGAATATTTCTTCCATACTTTTTTTTTTTGACTTGCATAAGGCTGTTTTTACTTTAATACTACTATTCTTATTACCCTAATTCATTACAGAATCTCTTATTTAATACCCCCCATCTCAATTTGCATGACATATTAGCTGTATTTTTCCTGCCATCTTGTAACTTCTTTCCAGAACTGGTATCAGGTTGCTATGTCTTCATTTAGCTTGGCCTTTCCACTTACATTAACATGGAGTGATCTGCTCTCTCTGTAACTTTTCCAAGTTACAAAAAACTTTTACTAGAAAATAAAAATGATTTTCAGAAACCTTCATCACTGATCTCCAAATCACTGAGTGCAAGCTACATCAGACCTCAGTTTAAAATCTTCCACTGAATAACTCCCCAATAACAGAACAGTCAGTTCTCCACTAGAGTTGTGTGAAAACTATGAGGCTTCTTCTGAAGCTAAGTATTAGTATTTTTTCCATGGCTTTTTAACATTACCTGTTACTTTTGGTTTTGGTCTCACTTGTCATTTCTTCTGGCAATACATTTTTCTTCCAAGGTATAATTAATTATAAGTTATTACCCACTTTTTTTTTCTTCCATCTCAGTTCAGCTGTCAGACAGGTTTTTTGAAACCATTTTTTTCTCAACTGCTTTCTGTTTGCATAGAACATTTTCAAATCTTAACCACAACAACATCCTGCATGCCCACCCTTCTTTCGATTGTCAGTATTTTCTGGGACATCCTTTTACTCCACTTGGCTAACCCACACATTCCACATGAAAGACCTGGTATTTTCTTGAACCTAGACAAAGCATTCACCCAGTAATACTTCTCATCTTGAGATCACTGTTCATTGCTCCTTTTTTTTTTTGTTTGTTTTTTTTGTGTTTTTTTTTTCCTTCTATGCATGCAGCACATTGCTTTATCCTTAAGTAAAAAAAAAAAGTAAAATCTGAGTTACACACTACCATCTTCATTTCAGTTTTCAGGGTGAGGGGTAACAGCTTTTCACCATTTCACATTCTAGGCTGAAAAACCTTATGAATCTAAGTACCCGGAATCTGAGTTTCTCTCATATATCCTGTATTTTCTGGAGTCAGATTAAAAAAAAAAAAAAAAAAAAAAAACTTTTTCATACTTTCCCTCTTGCTGCTCATCTGCTGATATATTTGTTGCCGTAATGCAGACTGCAATTATCTCAGACTTTAATAGTCTCCACCACCTGTCACATGCACCCAGTGGTTGTCAGCGTGTATATTATGCCACTACAGACATCAACCTATGTACCATGCCAGCCCCTGCTAAGAGACAATCATACTCAGATTTCAACTGGAACTGTCAAGATTTCATACTATTGCTTCAATACAGATAAAAGAATTGTAGTCAAAGGAAAGAACATCCTTCTGTATTGAGTTTGCAAGTGGACAAATGGAACAGTCACTGTGTATCAGTTCACAACATCCAGTAAAACCGTTTCTGGATGTTCAAAAAGCAGAACACGAAATATATAGATAAGCACTTAGTCACCATTACATGATAATCTGTACTGTACAGATGATCAACACTGAAGATAACTTGTTTATAATGAAACAAACTCAAGCTATTTACTTACCATTGGTAGCCTGGATTGAAGCATCTGGAGATCATCATAACCATAAATCTGCTTGAAGACACATAAAAATACAGCATCATTATAACACTTTTCTCTGATGTTGATGAATTCAGGGCTGTAAACAGTCTGATCTAGACTAAGCCTGTGTTAAAGGTGTAGGGCTATATGTTGCATTGTGCAATGACAGAGCACCATAGAATTTTCAGGCAAACAGGACAAAGTAGAGATTGAAATGTTTTGTCACTTCAATATTTTATGGTGATATCAAGGCTGCTCAGCCTTTGACATTTTAATTTACAACAGGTACAGATTAATGAATTTGTATGTACTGCATGTTTTGACTTGGGAGTAAAAGTAATTGCAGTAAAGAAGGTTGTTATTCCTAACAACATGATGATTAAAGACTTAATGAGTATGTTAGAGAGCAAACTACAGTTAACTCCTCACATTCAATGAGATACAGATTGATGCTTAGAACACATAGAACAATTTCTAATTCAAAAACAGAAGTACACTGATCCTGGTCAGACATAAAAAACCTTTGTGCAGTATGGTGGAGAGAGCACATGGTGCAGCTTTAATATCACAACGGTAAATCAATTCCACTAATAGTGAATAAGTCTAAATTTAATGAAAAGGCCTAAAACCTGATAGCACTGAAAAACGTAGAAGAATACGTGCTCAATCAGATCTGCACCAACAATTCTGAAGTTTTCAATTAAAATCAGTGAGCACGCAATAAGTATATTTTATATCTCTTCAACATTTAAAGCAAGAATTCCAGATGCAATTTGTGCCAACTCAAACACCTTGGCACAGACAGCAGCAGCTCCTGAGGGCCCACTTGCACCAAGGTTTAAGGGCAGGTACAATTAAATTGCTTACTGGGTAGGCAGGTAGAAGTCCTCCAGGTCCCACAATATACTGGTTATGCAACAAGGGCGGTACACCCTGGGGCAGGTTGGGGGGAGCTTTGCCTGCAGAACCAAAATACAAACACTTAAAACAGACCTTTAGAAAAGAAAAGGCTTCAGCACTGAGACAAGATAGCTTGCAAGCCCTGGCGCTGTACTAGCATAGCTTTTAAAGAGCGGAACAACACAGAAGAATTTAATGCCAGTTGATGAAGTTACTTGACATCCACACATCAAGGAAGGGAAGGCACAAACTACTTCGGACTGAAAACAATCCCATCAGAGAACAGCCTGATTTTGTCATTTGCTTAGGGAGAATTACAGGAAAGAATCTCCCTCAATTCTTAAATTCTCTCCTGAAGGTAAAAATTTAGGCAATGTTCTTGGTCTGAAAATAAGTTCTCTTCTTTCATTTTCTGCTCTGTCAGCACACTCCCCTTTGCTGCCAACAATGACCTGGTAAGCATTAAATGCTGCCAGTGTACCTGCTATGGGGGTCTTGTTGCAACTGGGAAAAGCAAGGAAGTCTGAGACAGTTTCAGTTGCCTGCATGAAGCAGAAGGGTAAAAAAAAAAAAAAAAAAGGCACTTTTAGTCAGTCAGATACTCCATTTACTGAGAGCGGGAATAGGAAATGAGAAATTCTTACGCATAGCTTTGATCATAATACTTAAATTATTCACTTCTCTCCACAGCAAGTTTTAGCTGATCAGAGAAGCAAAAGAGACTTTTAGTATTGCTTCTACTTCAATACAAGAAGCTTCCTCAGCTTCCCTGTCTGTAGACCCTTTTTCCAATATGGTTATTGCTGCAGAAAAGCCCTGACATCCATCAGATACTTATTTCTTCTGTATACGTGGCAGCAGGATTGTGACATGATAATCAAGACACTGCAGAGCATTTTGTCTAATGAATTCAAGTTAAAAAGAAGTCTGAAATTAAAGCTAACGTGAACTCACAGTCAAGAGTTAATTACAACCTGGAATACAAACTTGGTAAAACTCCTAGTTCAAAATTACAAGTCAGAACTGCTCTTATGTTTATTTATAAAGCTCCCTGATGACAGAATGTGCTATATAAATGCCACATCACACCCTAACAAATTTTGAATACACAAAAGCAGACTTTATTTTATAAGCCAGCAAACAAAGCATGCTGAAAATGCTAGTTAAAGAGTGTGGATTTCTTAGCATAGTAGTTATTGCTGGTGAGATGCTTGACTGACAGCCCTGCAGAATGAAGTCTTCTGTCTATCCTCGTGATCTGTTAATACTGCGAACCTGAAGACACTAAGGGAGCTGCCCGTGTGGAAGCAGCTGGTATAGACACACTGGTAACGCTCAGGCCAAGGCTGTTTGTAGTGTTCATACTGCTTGCCATGCTGACAACCGATGATGTGGTGCTAGTGGCTGAGGTTGAAGCAGCTGAAAAGGTTGTTGAAGGCTGGAGCGAAGTTGTGTTCTCAACACTAGCGTGCTAGAAAGAAGACAAAAAGGATGAGGATCACAGAGCAAATAAACTACAATGAAAGAGATGCTGAGGGAAAAAAAAAAAAAACCAACCATATTTTAAAGTAACAACAGCACATGCAAGAGAATGTTTAATAGTATACACATTATCTACATACCAAGCAAGCAACTAAGTTGCAAGCCTGTAATTTTTAAATATTCACAGAAATTTACTACATGAAACTCAAACAGCTGTAAAATCAGAAAAGTGTATCACAGAATTTCATACGTCTGTCCACTTCATAATTTCTTGCCCCTGACCTGCCTAATCATTTAAGCTAGTATTTCTATTAAATAAGCTCTTATATTCTTTCAAAAGATAGTATTTGTTTTCAGAATTCAGTACAAAGCTCTTGGGATTTCCACAGTCCACAACTGTAAAGATTAAAATTGCAATAACCCACAACAGACTCAATGTGGTAAACAGGCAGACTAGATATATTACAGGAACATGGTGACTAAGGGAGTTCACAACTCCCAGCACAATACAGTGACATAATTGTAAAAGCTGGCCACGCTTGTTTAAACACAGTATCATCATCATCATCACACAGAAGCTATAAGTCCTTCCTTCCTGTTGTGCAAATTTTCCAGTTACACATTCAGTCAGGATGAAGAGCACAAACTAAAATACACACATAAAGGAGAAACATACCTTAACTGGAATTGTACAGAAGTGCTCCATCATGGAACATGTCAGTCTGACTATGTGTAAACTCATTTACAGCACTGCATTCAATACCATTTGCCTTTTCTCAAAAGGATTAAATACTCACTTGACAAAAACGACATGTGATAAACTATAATACCATCTGTCACGAGGCATCTGTCATGACACATACCACTTCATCACTCACATTTTGCCAGTTAACCTTTTTGGAGGAGGTTGCTAGTACTCCACCTTTTGGAGCAGTGTCGAACAGCTGCTTCTAAAGATAATTTTTAATACACGTATTTCAAGAAATTCTCTCATTATTCCATTTCCTCTTCATAGCACAAAAATATTCTCCACAGCTGTGCAACTAATAAGCCTCTAACAGTTACTCTCAATCAAGTACAAACTGCAAGAAATAACGACAATCTTTTCACCGCTAGAGGGCTATGAGTTCTCCTATCCTGAGATACGCAGTTCTTGGCATACTGTGACACAACAAACTTTTTCTGATGATTAAGAGCCTCCCAAACTCACGACATGCTAAATATCTATAAATGCTAACAAGACTTACTGTGTGTGATGTGCCTGAAGATAACACTGAGGCAGGGGAGAGGCTGCTTTGATGATTGGAAAGAGAGCTAGAAAGAAATTGGAATGGATTAGTGCAATGAACTTATATATACATATCTCTTTGTATACAGGGACATTCATATACACATCCCTACAAGCAACATTTTCTTTATCCAATATCAGACTACATAATGCTTAAAAGAAGCTTGTACAAAGCTTCAGAATAAAATGTATGCCCTGACTTAACAGCAAATGCTTACGTCAGTTCTTCAAGGCAATGGACCACAATAACCTTGACAGTTTCACAGTCTAATTTTGCTTTAAGTATTTTAAACTGTTCTCCATCTGCAGGAAATAGGATGACATCATTTCAGGCAGCAAGAAATAGTTCACTCCAGCACACAGTTTTGAACTATTTCCTTGCCCACCTTCCCCTTCTTATAAGGAGCCCTAATCCATCACCTGACCTATGGCAGTGACTCAGACAAGCTGCAGCACAACCGAGCCAGGCACACTTGGAATTCAGGCATCATCCTTTCATGGCACTCAGTGTTTGCCCAACTGTTATCAACCCTCCAAATAAAACTTCTACTAACATATATAGCTTTTCAACAAATGTTACGGGATGTTTTTGTTTTTTTTCCCCTAATTTTAATGAAATAATTCTAGTTTGCTGAAACTTTTGCCACTTTACTCATCTATTAAAAGCAAAAAAAAAAAAAAAAAAATCAGCACTAGTGCAAAAGAGAATCTCCCATACTCCATCTAGCCTACAGATGTAAAGCTGTGTTATCCCACCATATCAGTTTTATTACAACAACAAACAAAGTACAAATGAGAGCAATACGAATATGACAAATCGGTACAGCTCCAGGATGTGACCTGCCTGAGGAATAAGCTCAAGTAACAGGGACAAAATAATTCAGAAAGCGTAAATGAGCAGTGCTGCATACACTTCAAGGAACATTAACCTCATATTACAAGTATCTTAAGGAAATGACTTAATGTAGCGTATTTTGTAATTTTTCTGTCTCCGTGGAATAATTACAATTTAGAAAATTAATGAACTCTTAAAGGGATCATTTCACACATAAATTCAAGCGTAAAGCAGACACTGTGGACAAAGCAGGAAAAGCAAAGTGAAGGAATCAATTCTGCTAATTTAGCTGGTGATAATGAAGCAAGAGCCCCTTGAAACATAAAAATGTTAGTATGACATGAAAACTTGATGGCAGTACTGTTTTATCATTAACAGGCAGCCCAAACAGCCTATTCTGCAAGCCAAAACATCATAATATCTTCTGAATCTCTCTCATAATCCTAATTAATGCCAGAAAACGGGACCTTGACGTCTGACAGCTCCTACGTGCAATCATACTTATATACACCTGTTCCTCAGAATTTCGCTCCCTTCAATTTACCACAACTTCCACTGTACCTGCTTAGCTGGGAGAGTGAGCTGCTGGCCAAGTCGCCGGACTGAGGCAAGCTGGGCAACGTTGCCACATGCTGTGATGCTGAAGGCAGAAGCGAAGTGGTAGTGGATACCACGCTAGGCAGAGAACCAGCGGAAGGTAGTGAGGGAGAAGGCTCTGTCTTAGACACTGAAACTGATGAAGTAGCTGTAATGAGTTGAAAAGAGACATTCAAAGACAAATTCCAACATATCTGACTCCCAGCGTGGGTTCAGAAACACTATATATATATATGTATCTTACCCTTGTTTTACAGAAATCTGAGAGGAACCAGGGAAAGTATTAAATTATCTGGCTACTATGGAATGAAAGAATGACAACACAGCAATCAATTTCACTCTTCAAGCTCCTTACTTAGAATACATTTATGATTTTCACTGGTAGACATGTTGTAACTACAGTCTTCAGGACATTATCTCCCACTATCTGCTCACTTGCTTTTGCTCAAAAGTTTACAGTCATTTTAAAATTCTTTGCATTAAATTTCAAACCCTTTCCATTAATAGAAGCTGTTTGCACTCTTTACAGTACTGCAAAAATCTACTCTTACATACAGCTCCAGTTCTTCATTTCAACCTACAGTGTACTTCTGATTTTTGGGATTTTGATTGCATGAGTACAAAGGCACAGATAACTAATTTATTAGAAGTACTGATTCAAATGTGCATTGCAGTAGAATAAAAGAAGCCATTATAAAGTGTCAAAACTGAGCAAAGCATTATGAACAAACAGCTGTCAAATACTGTCTTACTTTATTTGATCTAGATAACAACAGGTGGTTAGCATTTTTAGCCTATACACAATAGAACTTGTTTAACACAAATGTGCATTTTAAAAGGAAGACTGAACTGCAATAAGACAGAACCATTTCTTGCATTATTCCCAGCTTCTCTGGACATTCCTCTAAAGAAGGATAATGCACAGCATTAGCCAATCATCTACCGAAAAACAAATCTCAGAAATAGTCGAGCTCTGCCTTCTACTGGAGCATGCCGTCATACACCACCAGAGGCCGCTACCGAGTGGATAATTGCTAACTCAAGGCTTGTAAAGTCCTGCAGACTTAAAATGTTCCCCAAAAGTCAGGCAGATACTCGAAAGTTAACTATTCATGTTGATATTGGTTTTCCCATGAATGACCCAAGTCAGTTTGCTGGACTGGGTGCTGTGCAAACAGAAAGCAAGATGCCTTGATCTTGGCAATAAGCACAACTGTAGCTGACAACAAAGAAAGAAATTCAAGAGATTAAAAAAAAAAAAAAGCAAAGTTGAGGAGACAGCTGTATTACCTGATAGCTCCTGACAACATTCATATAAAAAGTAACAACAGTTAAAACTCTAATACATGTACGCCAGAATTCAATTCTTGAAATGAAAGCTCATGTCTCCAGTCTGAGGGACAGTATCACCATCTTCATTAAGACCCTTTAAATAATGCCTGAACATGATGTACAAGAAAAATACGAGACAAGCAGGATTGTCAGAATTATAATACTGACATGTTTTGAGTGGCTACAAGTTTAAGAAGAATGAAAAGAGTAAATTAAAAAGTAACAGTAGGAAAGACAAGAGATAAACAACTAATGACATTAGAAGCCAACACAGAAAACAAAAGGCCACTGCCTTTGCAAATGTTAACAGAAGTCAAGTTGGACACATGAAACAGATACATGGGAGAAAACTGACTCCAGTTTATGGGCCCAAGATAGAGAAAAACAGAAGTACAGTCAAAAGGGGAGCTGGCACAGAAAAAGATGAATTTAATTGCTATGGAATAACTACAAAAATATTAGAATTTTCTTAGCAAAAACAGAAACCCTGCAGCGAATTTCAAAAATCTTTTGTTAATTCCATGCATGACAGTAAGAAAGTTTTCTATGTCCAGTGTTGTCCTATATATTATAGCCTTTTAAGAGGTAAATCTTTGGACATCTGTATGTCCAAATACATTTGTATTCTCGCTCCTGTTCACTTAAAGTCAAACTGACACTAATAAAATACTAGTAACATTTGTAGGTCTGAATACTCAAGCTCTTTCCATGTTGAAACATAAAAAAGCTTGGGTACTGAGAAGTTTAAGGAGAGGACAGACTAAGAAATGAAATGCTGGAATTCTACAAGATATTAAATCAAGCTGCTGCCCTTGAAAATTTCCATAAAGCAGCATACGAAGGATAGAATAACTACATATTAATTATTTTAACTCCAGGAAGAAAGCTTCAGGCATGTGTGATTTTCACATAATACCAGGGAAAAATCAAAACTATGCTGTTAAAGAGACAAGGAGTGTTACAAATACAGAACATCACCCCCAAGAGAGAGGGAAAAAAAGGGCCAATATGAAAAGAAGTGTAGCAGAGCACATTGTATTATTGTTATTCTACTGCAAGACAGGAAGTCACCCAGTAGAGGGAGTGTGCTGGTCACTGTTATTCTCTACAGGATTGCAACTGAACAATTAAGCACTATACTCAACTAGAGACGATTTTAAAGAATGTGACTGTTTCTTTATTAACTAAATGCTACGCTAATTACAGTTTTCCAAATGAAAATCGAAAAAAAAAAATTGTATATTATTGAGAAAAATTTTTAAAGGAGAAAAAAGCAGCAAAGCAGCTTTTCTAATGCTTAATACTGCTCAGTATTGCACAGTAGGTATAGATTCAACTGAGCTGTTTCCATTTTTCAGCCTTCCAATAAGCAAGCCATACATCCTGTGCAAGTACAAAGTCAACTCATTGATTAGCCAAAAATTAAGCAGGGAGAACTACAGAAAGCCTTTAACCAGATGTCACTGCTAAAATTGCATGCACACCAGATTTTAAGGGAAGAGTCCTGTTAACAACCACACTCTGTAAACTTACTGTCAAGAGTGGCCTGTGTTCTAACACCGCCGTGCCCATTCTGTAAACAAAGGAAAAATGAATACATTATCTCAGCAGTATATTAGATATTCAGAACCAACTACACAAGTAACATGCTTCATGCAAAATTCTATAATTCTAAATCGAAAGGCAAGGCAAAAAATTAGCTTTTCACAGCCTTTAACAAAACCATGTGAGTTTTCAAGTGCAAAGTGTCCTAACCATACATAATCCCGTACACAATCCCATACTACACCCATCAGCAGGAGACTTTCCCATGTACTGTGTAATACAAACTCCAGGTTCACATCAATATGAAAGAACTGCGTTTACATATAGGAAATGGTTGAGCTTTTGATCTAATGCAACTCACAATTTTTACTGTCCAAGTAACACAGAGATGACAATTTTTTTTTCATTGAAAGATAAGACTTGAGAAGTACCAGTTGTTTTTTGGATAACGCTGGAGTACAGAAGTGGATAGTCTATGCTTGATCCTCACCAGTACATACGAGCTAGTGCAGAAGACAAGTGTGACTGAGCCATTGCATAACAAAGGCCAGAAGTAAATAAACTTACAAACTTACAAACTCTCACAAGTTCCTTAAATATTTAATAAATTCTCTTAAAACAAATTTACAAGAGCACCTACTCTCAGCATATGGAATGAGCATCTCCCAAGAGAGATTCTCTCTGTCCAAAATCAGATCTCACCCCATGTGTTTAAAAAAAAACCAACAGTATTAATTTCTACTGGTATCTAAATCCAACAGAATAATAATGCTGGAGGGGCCACAAACAGTTTGTGATCTACTGACTAGACTCTTTAAAGACTTAATAAATGATTTACCTTTGGATAGATACTGTGCAACAGCAAAACACCGTGAGTACTATTTACATATAGAGTCTCCTTTTTAAAAACTAAGCCCCAGGGAAGAAAACTTAACTAGCATGTTAACTGTTGCTAAAGAAAAGGATCAAACATCAGTTTAAGATGCCAAGACCCACAAAAAACAGAAGCATTACATCCTAAACAAAGCACAGCCAAATAAAGCCTAGATACTAGGAAAAGAAAGGACAAACAACACAGCAGGTATTGGGAATCAAAGAAGCCAGCTGGATCGATTAGAAGTACTAATATAGCAGGTTAATAAAAGCCTAAGAGGCATGAGAATATTTCACCTTTTTCAAAGGCTTTTTTTCTGAAATTCACTCACCGTAACTGCAACTGGGGGTTGTTCTGATGGAGCCATGGAGCTTTGGTATGGTATCCTACTATGCACAGAAGTCTGGTCATAGGAGGAAGTTGTTGTTACTGGGCTAGTGCTCTGGGATGAGCAGGTCAGACTGGAAGAGGTGATGGCAGAGGTTGTGTAGGTGGACTCCTGTACTGTATTGGATATTGGCAAAGAGGTATTCAAAGGATCACTGGAAAAAGTAAAAATTTTTTACCAAAATGGCAAATGAGATCTCAAACATCTTCATGAAAAAAATCAGATCCTACACAGGAGCTGATTAAAATACTTAAGTAAAACACGTAGACAAATGTACATTTTTTATATTAGAAAATCATGAATAAGTATATTTTTCTATGGTCCCCAGTAATCACCTCTACAAAACAATCAGTTGGATTAACCACCATTCACCTTCCTCCTGCCAGCCCAACCAAAACAAGAGTTGATACAAGCAATTTTCAGGCATTTTCCTCCTTCTCAAATGATAACAATCATCTATCTTTCTTACACAATTAGATCCACAAGGTCTGGTATATGATGAGAAACACCACATCACTTCTGAAAATAGAATTCTGACATTGTAGTAACTATCTAACAGAATTCACTATGAGAACAGGAAAGAATAAAATAATTCAAAACATGCAATATTTTTTTATTTTCTAAATAGCTTAATGCATTTAATAGAACTAGAAATAAAAACTGAGGTCCATTTTTTTTTACTAGTGTTTCTGAATAAACTTTGGGAAGCTTTCTACCAATGCCACTTATTGAAGTAAGGAGGAAATAAACAAGTTACTGATATATTTGTATTTATCATTATCTATATTAGCATTTCAGTCAAAACTTCTGCGTACTGAAAGCCTGGCTTCTTTTATCAATCTGTAGGAACATTACATCTGCAATTTGGTATCTTCTACCTGCACATAGATGGTACTATGCTCAATGTTCCTTGAACAAAAGCAGAAAAACCTGCATTGTGAGGAAAAATCCTCCAGCAAACTTCAAAATCAAGACAACCAAACACGAAGCAATTATATTAGTTAGCTTACTTTGGATTATTTACACTCATGTCACCTTCAGCTTCAAATCAACCCATCTGGAAAATTTCAGTTGTTATTATTATTAAAGAGTCTTCTCTTTAAACATACTACCCACAGAACAGAAAGCTTACAAGCCATCATATTTCTCCCTCTTATTAGATGGCAACTGTGTCTTGACATATTTTGCATGAATTTGATCCTTAAAGAGGATGTTTAAGAAGGCACATGGGGAACTTGCACATACTTTACAGATTTTGAGTACAAGCTATTGTTGGTTGCCTGGCTGGCATTCTCGCTGCTTGAAGCTGATCCAAACTCCGGGAGTGCAGGCTCTGATCCAAACTCCAGAGCTCCAAACTGAACATTTAACCCTGTCACGTCAGCTGATCCAGGCATCTCCACTGCAGAGGCAGGAATCTTAAATGAAAAAAAAAAAAAAGCCACACCTTTTTATTCACTCTCTAGATTAACTCCTGTAACAACAGGTTTCTACAACTACTACTTCAATTGCTACTGTCAAGAACATCTGCCACAACCCCCCAGTTTATATCACATAGTTTTAAAATTATGTAATCACAGACTCTCTCAATGACTCTGTGCCTTCGTCTGCAGCTGAAAGCCTAAGCCATGATGCTTTGTGAGATGCAACTGTCATGCATGTCCACCTCCCTTCATTCAACATTTACCTTGTGGCCAAGGTCAATCCAAAATCACTCAGCAACAGTCATTTTCCACATCGAGCAATCAGATATGTGCTTGGAAAAGACAACATCATTGTATTTTGGACTGTAGAGCTATCCAGCTTAGAAATCCCTGCTTTATAACCAGGAAGCACAATGGTCTTTGCTCCCCTTCTCCCTAGTAACTCACGTACATTTACAAAGGATTGGGGGCCAACAAATTACCCACCTTGGATGCTGGAGTTATCCTTCGTTTTGGTGGTTTAATCTGTTTCTGTTGGGTTTGATGGGCTGTCACTGCCTGGTTATCCAGAGACATACTAGGAAGCTGTAACATTTTGCTGACAGCCGTGGAGGTGTCTACTGGTGAGGGCTCTCGGAGTTTTACCTGGGAGGAGAAGGACTCCAGCCCAGGAGGAGGAACAGGGACTGCCTGTGTTTGTTGTTGCTGTCGTTGGGTCAGCTGGCTCAGAATTGGGGATGGTTCCGGCTGGGATTTAAAGTCTGGTCAGAGTTTGAGAAGAGAAATATTAAAGCATTAAACTCTGCTCTTCATGCTGCTCATCATGTTACTGCTCTTTAGCAAAAAATGTGCGTGACTTAACACACCTGACAGCTATATTCTAGCCTGTGCAAGTCCTCCAGATATCATTACAAAAGATCTACATAGAACATCTTCATTGCAATAACAAGGCAAATATATTAGGTTTACTATCTTAAATAACCAGTTTTTTGTCTAGCCTTTAGTTTTATTTAAAAATAAGGAATTAAACCCATCTGTACTGTTTCATAACAATACAGATTCATTCATATATATTAATATACCTTCTATAACAGTATGCATTAGGTGACAAAAGTTTACAGATCATTTTTAATCAAACATGTCATGTTTCAATGCAAGTAACTCTGCCAATAAACTGTGATATCTTTCAAGGGGTTTGGAGCTGTAATTTAGAAGTGTTATGAGTTAAAATTTCCTGTTCTAAGAAGATTTTCAGTATGATGTGGCTGATAGTCAAGAGACACTGGATGTCTAAAATTTTTTTCACAAGTCTTCCTATTCCATAATTTTCAGATGCTGAAAGCCAAAGAACAGGTTGGAACACTAGCTAATAACCATAAAGGATCCAGTGCACTCATAATCCAAAGGTTGTTTTATTCAGTTGCTTTCTAATGCATTTTACCAACTTGCTGAAATTTACATGGTTTTTTTTGTTTGTTTGTTTGTTTTTTTTACAGTATTTCTGCATGCAAAAAATCATAACATTACTAAACTGGTTGCTTATCCATTTGGAAAGATGCATAAACACACACAAAACAAAACAGATACATGACATTCTTTACAGTGAGAACACTGCTATGAACCATATGGCAAAAAATCTAGTTCTTGTCACGGTCACTACTGTTTCTGCCAATTATAACTTAAACGAAAAATCCACAAAATTACAAACTGAAAGAATGGTTAACTTGAATAATTTTCAGCACATGCAGCTGTCACACAGGGGAAGAACAGTGAGAAGTTGCACACTATTAGGAGATTACGTACTACTTGCTCAAAATTTGTGTTATATTTGGAGAAAAACAGGGAAAAAGCAAGAAGATATGGTACAAACTTGTATTTAGCTAGACGCAGCACAAGCACAAAGACCAAAAGACTTATTTTCCTGGATTTGCTGAGAAACTAAGTCACATAAGAGCTCCACTTAAATAGTTAAATTGAAGAAGTCACTGTGTGAAGGCTCCACAACTTCTATACACCTAACACACACTATGGATAGCCTTATGCCAAACAGAATATAGTTAGTAATACATTTTAAGTATCTATTACCAGCAGATAAGCTTAAGTAAAATTTTGTTATCAGTTCTATTGTTAGGATTATGTTTAATGCAAAAAGTCTTTCATCAACGCAACTTTCAGCTGACACTTGTCTAAAGAAATTCTACAGACTAATAGAGAAAGAGAGATTATGACACAGCACTTACCAAACTGACTAAGGACTGAGGACTGAGTAATGGGTGCTTTCAGATCCCAAGACGACGGGGTAGTTGTAGCAGTGGTGGTAGAGCTACTACTGTTTTGCTGAGAAGTAAACTGGCCCAAACCTGGCGATTTCAATTGGTCCAAGATTTGGGATCCAGCAGAGTTTGCCAATTTGGAGGATCCAAGATCTCCGAAGCCAGAACAAAGAACTGCAGACTGACAAAAAACAAGGGAACACAAAATAAAAAAATAAGAATAAACAAAGGCAGGGAGAAGTGGAGTTCAGTATTTTATTAATCATTTGAACATAATGGTAAGGTCAGTGCCTACAGCAGCTATTTGGCAAAAAGTAAAACCTCTTCAGCTCCAGATTACTAATAAATAACAAGTGAAAAAGTCAGCAGTTGTAGCACATACCTAGATCCTCCTGTTACTGTTGATACACAGGCTGTAATTTCTTGAACTCATGAGTTTCAAAAAGACATCTAATTACTAATAGCTGAACAGACTTCCAAAGAATAAAACAGACCAATTTTAAACTCTAATAACTGTTAAAGAAGGGAATTTTCATCAGTCCAGAAAACTCAGAAATAATCATGTTTCCACAAAAAGCAGTCAGATGTGTGCTTGGAAGTATCACATCACAGTTTTCTGGCATAGAGGTCTCCCCTATAAATACATGATTACATTCTAAATCAGTGTGTAAACGCTTCTTTCTGTACTCAAAAGTTAATAAAAGAATTTCATGTAAAACAAGGAACAACTACCCAGCTAAAACAAAGAAAGGCTTGTATGTGTATGTGAAAGGATATTCTCAATCCCATTTCTGTAGCATTTATAACCTGAATTTTACAAACACTGAAACATTTCATGAAATGACCATTACAGGAGGCATAGCTTAACCTGTAATATTTGCTAATGAAGAGTATTTAGAAAGCATAACATAATTTTACCAGACTTTGAGGGGAGTACGAGTTTACAGCACTGGAACTGCCAGCTCCTGATGCTATCTGCGTGCTGTGCTGAGAATTTGTGAAGACTAGGGCTTGGCCAAAGGTCTGCTGCTGGGAAGCCTCAAATGAGTTGCCTTCTGTCTCTTGAGTAGAAGTCACTGGCTTTTGAAGCAACGTCACCATATCGATGCTGTAAGGAAAAGTAACGTTTGGCCAGAAATTAACACATGCTGAAGCTAAAGGAAATAGCAATAATATTAGATAAACCTTCTGTACCAGCAATACATCTACTGCTATCAACAGCCTTTAAGGAAACTGCATTTCTGTCACGAAAGAACTCCCCATACTAAGAGGAAGAATAGAGGTTTCTGCTAGTAAATAAAATTCTGCTAGCCAAGGCTTTCACCATACTTAGAATCTATCTCATCTTTGCACTCTTTTCAGAAAGATTATCAACTTCTGCGACATGGTGCATCATAAAACGTATGTGATAAACATAGCCAAGAAACTGAAGACAAGTTATAACAGATACATCACACCTGAATGGATCCTGCCTTCCAGAACATTTTATGTATCAATTACCTACACTGCATATCACACTATCCCTCTGAAAAGAGCAAGGGATCTAAGTCCTAACATCCATATAAGACAGGTCTGAGGATAGTAGAGTCGCAGATAAAGAGACTGAGTGAAAATGTGGTGAGACTGAAGTCACAAGAACAGCTTAAATAAAAGCTTCTCAGATAGTAGACACATATCCAAAATTACCCTATTACATATACATAAACAGGACAAGAAGTGTGTTTGCTTATACTTAACATAATTTATTAACCTCAACAGAGGTTTATCCATGAGAAAGTAAAGCATTCAAACAAAGTAAGAAACATATTCCAAAAGTTCTGACTGAAGGTTATTATAAGCACACTGCAAGCTTGAACTGATGAGCTGCTTCTATCACTTTCATTTCTACAGGCTTCTAAATGCCAAAACATTTATTTTAGCAAGCAAAAAAAAAAAAAAAATTACTGAACTTAAAGTGATAACTTAAAATATTTTCTAACATAAACCGTGGAAAATTCACTGGAATGTTATTTACATGAGAACAATGAACATGCAACAATACTACCTTTAAGAAGTGAAGGAACATATGCTCCAGAACAACTGATGCTATGCCTTCTCCAGGTTATATCCACATTAAATTTTGCTACAGCTGGCTTAACATGAAATAAAGTTTCTAGCCAACAAAAACTTTTCAATTAAAATATTTGTCAAAGTGCTGTATTCTGAGCACTTCCTGAATCTAGACGGGAAAGATTTCTATTTTCCGGAGAGTAAAGCCAGTGCCTCCTTTGAAACAGAAAAAAACTTTCCTTCCGAGTTACTTTCATTTCTGCCTATAACTAGTCTTTGTGCGGAAGACAGTTTTCTAAGTATTACCCTCGTGGATTTGGTAGATTGAATCCCAAAACCATAGTCTACTATAGGTAACACAAGAGCCCACAGAAGCAACTACCTGCAAGCAAGAGTTTTGCTTTTAGCTTAAACCAATTCTGATGGGGGCCAACCTCACGCTACATCAACCCATCACTTGCTTTAGTATGTAAAATCTAACACTGCTTCACCAAGAGCTTTTTAAAAAACAAGAAAAATGAGCAAGAGCTTACCTTTGCCCAGGAGTCACATGATTCTCAGCCGGAACAGAAGAAGCAGTAAAGACTTTTGTTTCAGAAAGCTGAAAAACATCAAGAAAAAAAAAAGTCTTTTAATCACAGATATGTTCACGTTTCATTTCTGCAACACTTGAAAAAACTCTGCCTTGGTCATGTACATCCTGATGAAAGTATATGTCAGACAACTGTTGCAGCCAAGTATGCTGTAGCTGTAACAGATAAAAAGCAGTTAAATTTCTGCAAAGTCTTTTCCACAGAATCAACTACGAATTTTATTAAAGTGTTAGGAAATTTCATCTCACAAACACACACAATGATATATCTAGGTATCTCCACTAACTTGGTCAATAACAACTGAGAAATATACAAGCAGAAGCTAATTTATGTGTCAGCTGGAATATCATCAGCATAAAAATACCTTATGTAGATATTATTTAAGATTCTGCAGAACAGCTCTCATAAATCCCGATGCAGAACTCTAACACACTGCACTGTTTCCATGAGCATGTCCCCATTCAGCCACTCTGTTGTTTTATACTTCAGATCAGACCACCAGCAGAGGCAGGTTTGCACTTGAGTGTATACACTGAACTAGCGCTCAAGGTCCCTTCTTGTCAGTTATTGCTTTCCTTAGCAAAACATCTTAAACTGATTGCTCTGCAAGCACGAGCTGGAAAAACAAAGTGTTTAAACTAGTACAGTCAGTACTAGTATAATCCACAGTAGAAGCCTTTACTGTTTTCACCACTGTTACAGCAAAGACAGAAACTTAGCAAGTAGCAGGGAAAGGCTGGTTGGGGATTAAAAGGGCATTGTTTTCTTTTTTTTACTAGTTTTTCTTTCGTAAGAAAAAATAATAGCATGATAACTACAGCTTCATTGGGTTAACACATGTCTACTGAAAGGAATGCTTACAACCAGAATACATCTTGAACCAATACAGATTACGTTTAACATGATAAAAAAAATGCACACATAATCATCCTATTTTAAATTGAATTTGCACAGAATCACCATTAACTATTCAAGTGTAACTTTGGTTTTAACCTAACGAATAACTGACCTATCCCAAAGTTATTAGGAATCCCTGTAGAATGTGACATTTGAATACATCCCAAAGGACATTACACATTCTTAATTCTGTGTTCTGCTACTAGTCCAATTTAGAGGGCATCACAGACACCAACCTTTTCCACCTGCCATCTCATGGCAGCTCTACCAGAAGCAGACATGTTCTTATCTGTTTTCATCTCACTGGGATTCTACTAAAAAAACACTGCTGATCTCAGAAGGACACAGTAGGGCTGAGTGGGAGCTATCGCTTCCCTCTCATAGACAAAATTCAAATGTTTCACACACTACAGGCACACACCTATCCATGGTGTCATGATAAAAAAAAAAAAAAAGCTCACAGATCTTCCTTCCATTCCCTTCCTTTCCCTTGCAATCAATAAGACATATTTTATTCCCATCTTTCTGAAACACATTTCAAATCTATCTTCAAATCTATCCTAAATGTAAAGCTACCAGCCTGCAAATCTTTCTACTAACTAACAGGGAGCTCTCAAGGTTATTAATAGCCTATTTCTCTATTGTTTAGCCTTTTCCCTGCTGCAAGTGTTATTTTAGAACAACATGTACTGTACTTCTTACAGTGTTATGAGACTCCAGTATCTTATGGCACACGGAGGTCTGACAATGGCAGAGCAGCCTATGATCTGCAACCTGTTTGTTAAACATTAAATTCTGTGCCGTACCAAAAAATTTCTCACACCCATATAACCCAGGGTAAGACCAACTGTAACCAAAACACTAACAAATCCAGAAAACTAAGCAAATTAAGGAGCCATTCACAGAGTATAAGGGAGGAAATGTTCTCTACAAGTAAACAACCACGCAAAACAACTGCCAAGCCTCCAGTTACCAGTCCTACTACATTTAGATTTATCCCACACAATGTCCCTAGAGCAAACTAACTACCACATATTTAAACCAAGCAATTAATTCATAAGTCTGTAAGAATATTAGCATTTGTTCAAAAACATATTTTCTGCAGCAGTTGGAAAAGATTTTCTTTTTAGTACAATTATCTTTAACAAAAATATTTATGTGTGCTATACACCACACTTAAAAATCTTTCAACAAGGCAATGGCAACTTCCCAGAATGGAATTAACGGTCATGAGCTATTTACATACAGCAACTTCAACAGGGTATTTCCTCCATCTGCAGCAAAACGTCTGTGCTTATCTGCCTCCTTTGCTGTGATAAATCCATTCTGCAGTCATCAAGCAGACAACATATTTAAGAATTTGCTAACAACTCCTACAAACCGTTGATAAGCAAAGGGAACAAGATTTGAGCACACTAATGAAAACCCAACCTCAACAAACACAATAATTAAATCTCACCACTGTTTTGTAAGTTAAAGAAATTGAAGCAAGCTCTTGTTTTGCTTCCTAGGAAAAGAAACCATCACTAAAAAAAAAAAAAAGACAACCAACTATCCTGCTTTAAAGTGTTGATGCTTCAAAAAAAAAAAAAAACAAAGAGTGCTGATACAGTGCAGAAAATCACTGCCTCTTAAAAGATATTTGTACATATTCAATTTTTCTTCTTTTGACTGTTTCTGTAGTAAAACTATTTACACTGACCAGGAGAATATGACCGTAAATTTAATAGGAAAACCTAGAGCCATTCACAGCACCACAAAATTAGTCTCAAACTAACACACTGTTACGTCCTGAATGCCCCGCTGACAACACAGAAATCTCCTATTTTCATTGCAAGCAGTTTCCACTGTGCTTAAGATCATGCTTACAACCTACTTACTTGTTATCAAAAACAAATAACCAACAGGACTATTATATCACAAAGATTTAATCCTTCTCATGTTATACAACACTGAATTTCACTCACATGTTCATATACATGTAACGTACACCTGACTAGAGAACAGAAATCTGAACAAAAGTATTCTTCAGAAAAGCACCTGCTCTTTCTCTGCAGGGAGCATACATATCAGATTCCTTGATTGTTTCAATCATTAGTCACACTGCTAGAACTACTCAATTATATTTTTAACTTTGTGGCTACATTTTCCATCCACAGGTTCAAGGTTATGCCTTTTCTGCTAGACTAAGAAAAGAACCCAATATAAACGAATCAAGTAACTTTTTTAGACTCAGTAAACTATGCCAAAGAAATCTAGAAATCTCACTCTCACACCTCTTCTATCCTTTAATTTTCAGCTATTTTGTACAGTTTCTGCTTTTTAAAAGCAGCAAGTGAACACAGTACTTCAAAACAAAGTTCTGAGGAGTCCACATACAGAAATAAAAATCAAGAATAATTAAGAGACCAGGAAGAGTGCCGGAAGGCAAAATGACTACAGGAGCTTTTTTTTTTTTTTTCCCCTGCAACAGAAACAGCCCTGTAAGAAATCATGATGTGCTGTTCTTCCATTCTTCCATCATCCACTACAACTATGATATGTTTTCAGTTGCTGTTTTCCACAAAACAGCCCTCTGTTCTGCAGATATTCTTGGAATTCTTTATTTCTATTTACTTATTTATACTCCAATTTATTTAATCATCCCTGTGTTTAGTTTAGGGCTCCTCACTATAAGAAGGACACTGAGGCCCTGGAGCATGACCAGAGAAGGACAAGGCTGTGAGGGGTCTGGAGCACAAGTCTTATGGAGAGTGACTGAAGGAACAGGGATTGTTCACTCTGGAGAAGAGGATACTCAGGGGAGAGCTTATTGCACTCTTCAGTTCCTTGAAAGGAGGCTGTGGGGAGGTGGGGGTTGGCCTGTTCTCCCATGTAACAGAGATGGGACAAGAGGGAATGGCTCAATTTGCCCCAACAGAGATTCAGGCTGGGCATTAGTAAACATTTCTTCTCTGAAAGAATGGTCAGGCACTGGCACAGGTTGCCAAGGGAGCTGGTGGAATCAGCAACCCCAGAGGTGCTCAAGAAGCATTTAGATATTCTACTCAGGGCTAATGGTTTAGTGGGGAAATACTGGTAGTAGGTGGACAGTTGGATGGTATGATCTTGGAAGTCTTTTCTGATCTTGCTGATTCCATGATTCTATGAGTTTATTCTTATTTAAAAAAAAAAAAAAAAAAGTAGGTGGATCATTTGGCTACTTGGCTATATTAAAACATTTTTAATTTGAGCAGGTCAAGTCTAGCAGAAATACAAACTTCTCTCCATGACAGGCTCACTTTTATTCGCTAATCTAATAAACTTAAAACTTCCCCAACGTATTTACAATCATTTTATTATTTCTCATTCCCAAAGCATGGATAAAGACACTAGATAGCATCCGGCCCATGACTGAGCTCCTCAGTAGCTCTCACAGAAATTGTCCTCACTCAGTTCAGGTACTGCAGCAAAAGACTGTTTGACAAAATTTACAAGACAGATCATTACCTACTCGATGGCTTTCCTGACATCATGGGATTATTTCTTTTAAAAACAAAAGAAGTCATAAAATCAAACCTCCTTTAAGGAAATACTTCATCTTCACAGTTAACTTGTAATTTACTTAAAGATCGAGATTAGTTTTATTTGAGATAGACTTCATAAAAGATCACAGAATCATAGATAAGAAATAAATAGCACAAACTGTACTCTTCACTTTTTGCTTTTTAAATCACCAGCACCCTTCATTTTTCCCCATTTGACAGCAGTTCTCCATTTGATTCAGCCTGAGCACTGCCACATGAACAATTCTCCCAGGTTACAGGGACTCTTCCAGCATTCCAAAATTAATGAAAATTAACAACAAACTAGAGATTTCATGTGCACCTCTTCCAAAAGTCATACACAAACTACTCAGGTTTAATAACAAAGAAGTATCTATCCCTAGGCAGCACTGCAGAATGTTTCTCCCATACTACAAATGTTGCCTTGTACCAGCGCCAAATAGGGTAGAGAAAGAAAGCCAGAAATTTTCACTATCCTTAGCCCACCATTAGCACATACTGAAGAAAAAGGGGACAGTTTAAAAAAAGAGAAAAAATGGAACACACCATTTGATAGCAGTAACTGATAGAAAGAGGCTAGGACTAGGTCACGTTTTAGAATTCCTCTAACTTTCCTCAAAAGACACAGAGAGGAGTAAGGAATTCTCCTGCCTGTTAACAACCTGTTCGCACATCCCCAGGGATAACACTGACACATGAGGCTACAGAAGGAGGTAAATGGAACTCATTTGAAAATAATTTTGAGCTAATTGACAGAAGATGTTTCTAAAGCAGATGAAAAATAAATTAAGCAGTAAGGTTTTATCTCCTTATTTCTTGCAACTCATTTGTTTTTTGAGCTGCCTAAGTTTTAATACAATACACCGCAAACTCGTAATGACAAAAGATAAATACACCAAATATTTTTTCAGGAATGAAGAAGTGTCTCTTACCTACTAAAGAACAAAGACTGCTACAGTACTTCAAACAATGTAGCATGATGAAACAACATAAACAAAGAAATTAAGTGCTAACTTCAGCACACTACTGTCTCCTCTGTCAATATTCTAAATATGAAGACAACTGATTGGAATAATTATGCACATTTCAAGCAAAAAGAATCAGTAACGAGTCTAAACTTTATAGTAAACTTTACCATTTCAGTAATCACATAAAGACAATACAATAATACAGCTTTTTAACTCTAACACAACACTAGGTGGATATTATCTGCATATTTCCACCATTATGCATTAAAGAAAAACAATTCACTAATACTTAACTGGGGATAAAACTTGTGATTTTATTATCCATATGTAGACTACTGAGCAAAATAAAATAATATTTCTTGATTCAGTTTTACTTAAAACTAAAGCTCATCTAAATACATACCCTTTTAAAACAGAATTACAGCAGAAAACATTCTAAGAAGTGTCACCGCATAAATCCAAATAATTAATTGCAACATTTAGCTTTTGAAAACAATGCAGAGACTCTGAAAATATAAATAATGAATGCTGTCTATCCAACTTACATCTTCATTCCAATCTTCTGCTGTCCATTCTTCTATTGAATTTTTCCATGCACCTATTACAATTAGGGGAAGGAATAAAAAAGCAGTTATAATTTGCAATTACAATTACATATATCAACCCTCCTGCATTACAAAGAATCCTGTTTTGATTATTACCAGAAACACAAAGTGAAAAGATGTTGGTTGGAAACATGAAAAACCATAGAATATTCATCTGCAGATTTAAAAATTGGGAAGCGTTTGGTTTTTGTTTCTGTTAAACTTCAGTGTATGATTTCAGGAATTTCCTAGCCAATATGGTAGGGGACAGTTTGCACAAATGCATGTCTGCAACCAATGATAAAATACTAAATGTTGGCAAGAACTTCCTCCTACACTAATCCCTGGTGACAAGAAGAGGTCACTCAGCCCCTCCATGGTCTCTCCCAGTAGCATACACAAATCCATGCCACCAAAATACAACCAGAACACCTGCCCTAACATTCATAATCCTACTTTTGACAAACTCAAATTAAAAACCCAACTATGCCTCTAAAGGGCTCCTCTGTTAACACTCTTTAGGTCAGAACACAATGGCAGCAGGAAAGTCATCTGGCCTATGATATGACTGGCCTATAGCTGCAAAGCATGTGTTACCAACAGAATTCTGGCAAACATCAGTGCACAGTGTCTAATCTGCAGCATGCAGTAAAGGTCAAACTGAACCAAATAACCCTATGGGTTTAGAAACCTACACCCCTCCTTAGAAAACAGCAGACCCAGACATGCAAGAACGATGAATGGACTGAAGGACTTGCCCACCAGCATAAGCACAGGAAAAAATGAAATCCCAACAGTTTGAGCCTTCACTTCAACTGCATAGTCACAAGCCAACAAAACCACAGCAGTGAAGTTTCACCTCTGAACAAGCATAAGAGCAAAAGAACTTCTACCTTAATCCCATGCAAAACTGGAAAGTCTTTGAGATAAATTCTTTTCAAAATAAAGCCCCATGAAGATGGCATCAAACCCCACTTACACTAATGCAGCCACTCACTATATCAGCATGGTCTTTAGTAGGCTTTGAGCAAGCAGAACCCAGGACAGAGCAGGGCAGAATGGTACTAACCCCATGTCAGGAGCAGGCCAACCATAGGGAGTTACACACAGGTCAAGAAGGGAGGAATTTTATATCTGTGAATCCAAAACTATTTGGCAGCTCCAGAACAAGGTAACATCCACTCTGTGCTGGTTTGGTGGAGCAATATAAGATGGCCTCAAACATCTCTTGCTCTTCTTTTTGCTCATCAGCTAATTAGGATATTTTTTTTCTTACAGCAAAATATCGATGCACTTGAAAAATAACTAATGATCATAGGACAGCACATCAAAATTACTGTAATACCTCAAGCTACTAGATAACTCACAATTCCACAAAATCTTGAAAAACAGACAAAGCCCTGTAAGCAGTACTCTTTACAGAAAGCTGATGTTCTCCTTTCTCCTGACCAGAAGAGGCTCTTTTCGACATTCACTTTCTTTAAACAAATTCATCCTCATATTTGTCCTGCCTGTATTTAACTCACATTGGCCAGAGCAAGACTCATCTCTGCACAGGATAAATACTTTGTGCTACTGCCAGAAATCCAACAATGAAGCTCAGCCAATTAAATCAAACAAACAAAAGCCCCGGCAGAGCATACTCCACTCTTGTGTTACCCCGACACACCTTTCAGCAATGGGAGCTGTTTGGAACAATACCCAAGACATCTCTCTAACGTTCCACATTGCTTCTAGTGATGATGCATTTCTGTGCATTTATTCTTCTCTAATTTTCAACACAGCCCTGCATTACTTTATCAGTTGTCCCAGTCCAAGTTTGTTACTTAAACATTCCCAAGTCAACCTTCCAGCCTCTGTTTACAGCTGTTCTCTGAACTTAATCCATACTGCTAATAGTTTTGTGGTATTGAGGGGATTCTTGTCACAAGTGTAACAATTGCCTTTTTGTTCATAATTCACCTTGGTAAGACTGTTACTCCATATATTCTCTCTTAATAACCTTAACCCCAGTGCCTTGCAAAGCATTTCTATATAGCGGTTCTATTTTCCACTGAAATTATGCTTTGTTTTCAAAGATTCTTATATCAACTTCAGCTTACACTTCCATCTGTGACCATTTCCTGTTAACTTATGAAACAAGTTTAGTTCTAGAAAGTCATAAAGCAAGAAGTAGAACATCAGGTTTTGGTACAATTTCAACTACTTTCATTCAATTCCCCACTTCCTGTCACATTTTTTTCCTCTTTTTTTTTTTTTTTTTTAATTATCAGCCAAATCCATGTATTGGTCCCCAAATTATTTTATCTTGGTTTATCTGAAACTTCTGTATAAATCCTCTTCATTGCTTCCACATTCCAGAATGACCTGAAGGATTCTTTAAAGTGTTCTTCCTGACTTCTGCTGCAGTCCTAAATAAAGAAATTCTTTGCAACTTTCAATACCCTTCTATCCCTTGGACAGATAAACTATAATCTATTTTTGCAGGTTGTCATTCTTCAGTTTCAGAGTCATTTAAGGCTGTTTATTACCAGGATGAGATGAAGTTTTTCTGTGAGATTTATGAAACACTATAAAAAAAATAACATATCAGTACATCTAACCCCACCTCTCCGTAGGTAAAAGGCACAATGCCTTCATAAACGATGAGGAAATGCACCGAAGAGCCATTTTTTCTGACAGTGGGAAAATGGGTGTCTTACAAAGTTGTAAAGCTAATCATACCCACAGTAGGGGCATAAGAATTAGATCTTTAAAGTCACATTCAACCAAAACCATTCTGTGATCAGTAAACCACTGGAATGGATTTCTATGAACTACTTTGAGAAGTGAGCACCTCCAGCCTAATTTATCTGATCTCTGAGATCTCTCATTGCCATGTATATCAGAAAAAGTAAGACAAAGACTCAGCATGCCATTAAGGAAATATCAAACTGTTCAAGCTTGGAAGAGCATTCATCATTTTGTTTCCTTCCACCTGGCCCTTCTTTTTACCTTGAACATTACTCCTATAAAAACTATGGTGCTGAATATTTTCAACACAAGAAAATGCTATGAACCATTAAGATTCAACCTTTATTCTCCTTCTATTTCAACCATCAACATTAAGTTTCAGATCCAGAGAACCAACTAGCCTTTCTATAAAATTATGTAACAATGCCCACAGAAAAACCTTTCAGATTTCCAAGATTCCTCCAACATCTGCAATGATTCAAGTTAAGAAAGACAACAGCACTTTGAGAGCATGTACGGGACAAACTACATTTCAGAAACAAATAATGTATTTCTTTTCAACTGAAAATTTTGAAGTTAATTCTCTCATGGCACTGACTCAGAAATTCACAAAGGATTTAAATTTGTAGGATGACTTCAGAAAACATTTTCATACATAAAACTGGTCTAGTTTCTCCTGGTAGTTGCCCACTATCCCCTTTTTAATTCCCTGTGTAGCTAAAATGCAGTAATTTTGTTTACTTCTTCGCAGATCAAAGATTATATGGTCTTATCTCACATTTACTAGCCCACTGCAGGCTCTCTATACAAATACGTGCCTCACCACTGACATCATTAGCATTTCCACCTTGTCACCTTATTACTGGAACTACTGATTCGTAATTAACAACACAACTCTGTAAATTAAGAGGAACTAATAAAAAAATAATAAAATAAAAAAAACAACTAATATTTATGATTAACAAGCCAAAATAACAGCTCAGCTTTGTTCAGCCTGCTCACAGCTCCGTATCTCCATTTCTGTTTCACCCCTGCTTCCCTTCCTTCCAAGCACTCTTGCTTTAAAACTACTACCCCAACTGCTTTCCTCTTCAATGACCCTTTAACACATTTTCTGATCCACAGTTGAAAATGTTTCCATTCTTGATAAAACTAAATTCTATTTTATAGCCTACATTTATTCAAGTTTTATGGAGGCTTTTTTCTTTTTTTTTTTTTTTATTTTATTTCATTTTATTTTGGGGGCAATGGGGAACAGCTTAGGGACATTTCTGACACTCCAAGGTCTTGCCTAAAGAAGCAGCTTTATAAAATAAAACTCTCTCCCGCAGCTGATATATACAGTTTTGTCAGCTATGGCAACTTTTCACTGAAAGTAAAGGAAGACTAGCAGTAAAAACATATTATGCACCTATAAAGAACTTCTACAATAAACTACATTAAATTCCCACTCACCAAATTATGAAGGAAACTCCCTGCACTGACGAACATTTCACATACTGCAGAAAAATTCACTCACACAGTCGCTCATTCATACTCTCTAGGAACTAACAAAACCAAGGAAACCTCCCACAGTGCTCCCCAAATTCCCATATATGCCTTCAGCTGTTTGCTGAAACCCAGTGCAGTTCTCACTGGTGTGTGTATGGCCTAACAGCAAAAACAGATGTGGCATTAAAAAATTGCAGACACAGGCTAGTGAATTTTCAGTATCCACTGATTTACTTAGCAGCAAATCCCTTACAGACGCACTCTGGGCACCTGTTCAGCCACATCCAGCCACTCTATTATTCCCAAGTAAAATTATTCCATTACTGAAGACTGAGGAGATAATCACAATAGGAAAAGGTAGGCATAGAGTAGCTACACTACAAGGATGGTCAAAATATTTAAGACGACTTAGGAAGCAAAATGAAAGTCCAAGCTGAAAACCATAGCCTCCTAGCTGGGTTCATCAGTGAATAAACAGCAAATCTTTCAACTCTGTTCCCGTCTCCACATGCCTTTTTTGAGTATTTCTTTACAAAGTTAACTTACTGCTTCTGCAATACTTGTGACAATACACCCTTGTCTTCCACTATCATGTAGCAAACATTAGCATTAGTATTCTTACAGGTATTTTCCAGTTATTATCTGCCCAACTCATTACCTAGTAAATTAACTGAAAAACTATCAAATCATATAAAAAGTAATTCCCTGAAAAGATGCCATGTTTGGCAGAGTTTCCTTTCAATAGCCATTAAAATACACAACATCACTCTCTAACACTGTTCGACCAGACAATCAAGAGGGACAAAAAACTGCCCAATAAGCTCACCTAAACAATGAGCCTGCTTTCAGCTTCTCTGGTTAAGTGAAAAAATAGCCTTTATGAAGTTTACAAAGCTGCACCTCAAGAGCACTGCAATGCTCAACAAAGAAAACACTAGTCTCTAGGATCAGTCTTTTCCTTCAACACTTGACAAAAGAACTGTGAAAAAATCATCTTAGCCAGTTTCAACAATGTGGAAAAAAAAAAAAAAAGAAAGGTCACCCTTCCTGGCTGTTTTTTGTTTGTTTGTTTGTTTGTTTTTAATTAATTTGTTTGTTTAGAATGGGTTTTTCTTGTCATTTTAAAAAAGTATCTTCTGTCAGTCAGTAGTTTCCAGGTGTGGACAATAATACACATGGATCATGACATGCCATGGCTTTCCTTTGTCTTCATCTCCTACTACAGAATATGGGAAGCAGCAATCCATCTTGTTCTTTTCCAAATCATAGATAAACAGGCCACATTCTTCAGTTCTGAATCACCGTGAGAGCAGTTAAATGGTTCCTTTTCAGACTGTATTGTCTCTTGCCTTTAGACAGGAGTGCACATTTCATACATGAAACTTCATATAGAAACACACATACGGATGCCTCTATCTTCAGGGAGGCAGACAGCCTTTTTGGCTTCCATTCAAGTGCCCCCCTCTTGTGTTTTAGTAATTACTTCTTTTCAAAAGGTGTCAGATATCAGTCCTCTCCTCCATACCACAGACTCATATGCTCAGGTTCTTGTATAGATGGGGCTTCCAGAGCCATCTCAGTGTCACGAAGTGGATTTATATTCATCAGCAGATCTTCCATTTCTTTCTTCATTCTTCTACTTAGGTTTTCAGATGCTGTGGCTCAACGTCTGTGAACCAATCGCTTTTAGTAATGCTCTACCACAGTACTCTAACTACAATTACGCGTGATCTTAAGCAGATAACTAAACAATTCTTCACGTACAAGTTTCTTCCAGTAACTCTTCAAATCCCTTTGTCTCTGAAGGGATTGTTAGCATTAAATAAACAAAAAATTGCAATTACCTTCCACTCAATTTAACCTGAGTTTGTCGGGCTACAGCACATGCTCTGCAATTTAACAGCAGTTAAGCTATAAAAATGAACTAATATTTGTGCCATGTGAGGTGTATTCAGTTTCACAGCTTAACTGAATACTAACAGAACGTTTATTTTAACTGAAATTTGCTACAGCTCTTCACTTGAATCCTTCTACTTCTGGAAGCATCTTACCAGTTCCATCATCTGCATCATTCTGACCAGTCTCCCAAATCTCTGATTTTGTCCCAGAGCCATCAGTGGCAGAAGACTCCGTATAGTCTGCGGGGTTAAATGTCCTAGAGTTTTAAAAGTTGAGAAATGGAAGAGAATACATGGGTCATTCATTGAACACAAGTGCCATTATTTTTAGCTGAAGTTTTGTGTTTAACATCTTGATTTCCACACATTTATCTTGATATTTTGGTTTCCAAAAGAAAACTTTCCTCTATCAGCAGACACGGATAAAAAAGTGAGAAAAGAGAAAAGAAGTAAAAGGAAGGGAAAAAAAAAAGTGAGGAGACTGTTGAGAAACTTAACCAAAACAAGAATTTGTGAAAAAGCAGTTAGCAACAAACCTACTCCTCCCCATTCTATAACACATCAGTTTATAAGGTCAGCATTAAGACTGACTCAGTTGATAGCTTCTCAGTGGCAGACTGATGAGAAACAAGTATCATGTACTTTAGGAGAAACAGACTTGTGCAGGACAGCAGTCAGAAAATCACCAAGACTATTTCAGAATCCACTCCTGACATCAATGCCAAAAACCAGATACCTATTACAGGTAAAAAGGACTAATACAGAAAAACTTCCTTTTAGTTTATCATCAAAACTGTGAACAAGAAGGACTATTAGAGAAGTAAAACTAGTCTTCTGTTCATTGTAACACCACTGATGTTACAAGAAACGTCATTTCAAGCAAACACTGAAAGTAGTGGAGGCTATGCTTCTCTGAATCAAGTTATTCTGACAAAACTGAAAACAATTTTTAGAGCTGATCATTAACTTCTTTTGATTCCATTTTGGAGTATATGTATATCCGAACAGCTAAAGCATGAAAGCTCAAAAACAGGATAAAGTTCATAATCACTAGTCTTTCTGTTTTAATTAGGGCTCACATGTTTCACATTACAGTGAAACAAATATTTTTAAGTTGGCTTAGGACAATTACCACTTCAGAGAACTTTTGGCCTCCTAGGCACTACGGCGCTATGTGGCTGTTACTGATAGGTACAAAGGATTTCAAGTTTGACACACTGAGTAAGCTGAGATTAGGACTGTCCAATTAGAAATACTAGATAATAAATGGATTATTTTAATCCAAGAGAGCAGTGAATTTTTGCATCCATGCTGATTTACTCTACGTACAGCAATACTAATACATACAGTGGTAATTAATATTGCTGCTTAGCTTGATCCTCCCCAGAATCTGTGCTCTGCATGTTTCTTACCCCATGCCTTGGGCTGAAAACCTCCCCGCTCCTCTCCCTCTGCCACGTCCAAACCCTAGGAGAGAAAACACCATTTAACAGCAAAAGCAGAGAAGGAGACAGTCACTAGCCTGTCATATAAAAAATGCCATGATTGAAAAGAAAACCACTGCAATTAGTTAAATATATTTTCCTCACAGAACATTTCCCTAATATACACAATCCTGGGCAACCTGATCTAGTGCCTGCTCTAGCAGCAGGCAACACTGCCACAGGAGGGGGGTTGAAAATAATCTTCAAGGTCTCCTCCAGCCCAAGCCATCCTATGATTCAATTAAGTCACAGTTTACTGAATGTTTCAGCAGGACTTGCAATTTTTTTGCTTTTGCTTTTCTGTATCTAGAGAAGTAGCACAAAATTCTAACTACAGGACTTGGCCTCATCCCAAATTAGGCTGCTATTGCCAAGTCATTAGACAATATTCAAAAATTTGTCTTTATTTTCTCACTCTTGCCTAAGTGGCTCTAACATCCCAGCCTCCATGCGTGCTTAGAACATTCCCTGAGAAATTCCCTGTCACTCGACTGTGAGACAAGGGTGGGGGAAGGAAGGAATGTGCAAGGGGAGAACTGCTTCAACAGAGGTCATCCACACCTGTGACCCCAACCTCCACTCCCCTCCCTGCACTGAGAGTTACACAAATACAGCCACAGATTAACCACAAAACAACTAGTTCGCTGTTGGATGAGTTCTCTGAATCAGATCTCTCCTTGTAAACGTCAGAGAACTAATCATCTTTACATCTGGACAGTTGACAAAAAAAAAAAAATCAGGTAAACCTGTTGTCCCCAGCTATTGTGATGCCTCCCTGCTTTTGTGTGGGTTTTTTTTGTTGTTTGGTTAACTTGGCTTTTCTTTTTTGCTTTTGCAACCTTCAAATGCAATAGGAGACAGACATCACCAATTCCTCCCTGCATTAATGTCAGTTCACACTGCATAAAAGATATAACTAGCAGTACTCTAAGAAGATCAGTATATGGTTTCCAGCATAACCATCACGTTTCCAAAAACTTTTTTTGCTTTCTTGTGGTAATTCACAGTCTGCTATTCTTCAATCAATAGTTTCAGACTACCCCCAAAGACAACAAACAACATGGCAGAAGCTCACTATATCTACCACTTTGATTGAAGGAACGGACTTTCTTACAGTCACTCAGCATGCTAAGCAAAAAAGCAAATGATGGACATTAAGGAAATAATAAAGATACTGCCGTGTTTCATATAAACAGTCATAAAATTTCTTCATGTTTTTTTTCCACTTGGACCTGCAAGCAACAGCCTAAAATGAAGGCTGTATAACTTACTCATTTCTGTTCCAAGAAGCCACGATTAGGGATCTATGCTTAAAGGTGATTCCAATTAACATTCCTACTACTATCCTATCCAATGTCATAACTTTAAATGAATTACTTAAAATATTCTTCTGTTTTCTTTAAGCTTTTAACTCTGCTCATCAGTATATTGTTGGTTCTTTCTCGGCTTTCCAGAACACCTCACTCAGTCAGCAAGGTTCCCTTTGGCTATAACTTGTCTTCATGTATGTTCTCTACTATTCATTCCAAAAGAGAAACAGGTGTTGAGTTTTTCAGTTTCCAGTAAAATGCACTGGAGGTTCAAAACTCCTATAACCAGAAAATAAGCTCTGGTACCACCCCTTCATGGAAAGAATGGTTCACCCACTTCATTCGGAATATTTCTTCTCCAAATCACACACATACCACGAGGAAGCGCTAGACACATGCATCCATTAATCCTGCCTATTTTGTAGAACACAACTTAGCTTACAGACCTAAATTCTTCCTCCAGAATACATGCTCTATCACATACGTAAGATTTCCGTGCTGAATGGTTTGAATTAGACAAAGCATGAAGGTTAAAAATGAGGCCTAAGAATAGCTGAAAGGAGAAGAGAACAGACCGGAAGAGCAGGTAACACCCCAAAGATGTGTTTATCTCAGACTACATAGCAGCTGACAGCCCAAGCCCATGTTCTGGAAATGCAGAGCAAGCCACTCACAAGATAACGAGGAGATAAAGGCCTACCAGTTCGGAAGATGTTTTCTATTCTGGGTATTCCATACTACAAAAATAAATGTGGAGGTTCATATGTAGAAATTCAAATCACTTCTCTTATTAATCATCATAAAGTTAGAAAGCGTTGGGTCAGTTTTATACACTGAATGTGCCCTAAGAACCACTTCGAGAAGCAAATGGAGAAAACTTACAATGCCGCAATTGCAAAGAAACGAATGAGTTATGTTAAAACAAAACAAGAAAAAAAAAAAAAGGAGAAACTACATGACACATGGAGATTTCTAGCCAATGAAAGACAACTAAAGAAAAACTAAAGAAACTTCAGACCTCCAGAAGCTCTACTCTGCATTCATGTTTCAGGAAAACAAACAAACAAATAAAATAAAAAATGAAATAAAAATAAACAAACATCCTTGCTAGCTAGAGCAAAGAAAATTCAGAATATATGCAAAGCTTTAAAATAAATAAATAAAAATAAAACCTTTAGACATGCAGTTCTGGTTGCAGAAGCTCATTTTCTTCCAGATAAAATCTTTTATCTAAAAAAGGTGGTTTAGCCTTTTTTTTTTTTGGGGGGGGGGGGGTGAGGGGGAGGTTTAAGAGAGAGATGATGTACACAAGCTGGACTACTCTGACATTTACAAAAACGGTAAAATGCTGTATTTTTCTTTTTTTTCTTTTTTAACATATCCAGGAAAATTTTAAGAAGTCTGAAAGGTTCCTCAACATGAATTTTTGAGTCCAAAATTAAAACATCACGTTTTTCCCTTTCACTTTTATTTCTGTCTTGCTAGAAGGAACTCACTGCTGGTACTCTGGAAGAATGACAAGGAAGATTTAGGAATAGCAATGAAAGTGAAATTCACTCTCACTTTACAAATGAGGAAAATGACTACATATGAATCTAACAATTTCTTTGCTGAATGAAGTCCACAAGTTCATCTACCTGCTATCCTGCTATCAACTACTGTACATGAGACTTCTGTGGAACCATGCAAAAACTGAAAGCACAGCATAATCCCCCTGGACATTCTCCTGGTCTTCAACTATTTGTGGCTCAAAGACCTCTAAAGCCAGATAATTTACATAATTCACAGCCCTCGTTTGCTTTAGGTTTTTGTTGTTGTTTTTGGTTGGTCTTGTTTTTTCACTATGGTTCTTTTTCAGAATGATTTTGTTCAGAGCCAGCACGTGTAACCTTCCAGAATGTGTAACATCTTATAGTAAAGAATTCCTCAGGTTAACTACATGTAAGAACATCACCTCATGTTCATTTTGAATCTGTAACATAATAATTTACTATCATCTCGTTCTCATGCTCACATCAATTGATTGATTGATTGATTTCCTCTCAGAACGTTTCCAGCAGAAATCTTACAGATCCCTATCATACAACCACTCAGCCCTCCCTTCTCCACTTCTTCCTCACAGCCTATAAAGGCCATCTTCCCATTACCATTCAAAGCCTTCTGTAGTTCTGCCACTCCCATTTCAATGTGGGGTACAGGACAGTGGGGGAAACCAGATGTGAGTTTAAAACTGAAGATGTGGGAACAGCACAAAACAGCAATATAAAAAAAATACCATGCCTGTGAAATCTGTCAGTTTATACATAGCACTACAGCTGATTAATCCACAAATAAGTAAACTTTTCTAGAACTGACAGTCATGAAGGCATAATCACCCTCTTCCCAATTCCTTCAGGAGACTGCATTCTAGTTACAAGTCCTCGCATCACTAACACAGAATCACAATTGCTAGTGATATTTTTTTTTAAACAGCTAAATTAAACCGATCCAAGAAATTCAGTTCTTAAGAGAAAGACAGATGGGAAGGCCACCTTAAAAACATGAGTTCCTTGACTCTTTTCCAAATCAAAGTTTATAATCTGCTTAGCAAGCAAAGATTAACAGCTGAGACCCAAAGCAGCCCCAGCTGGGATGTGTCACAAAACACCTCCTGTAGTGCACTTTTGCTTTCTCTTCCTTGGTCAGTAATACTTAACTACTTGAAACCCCTGATCTCCTGCATGCCAGCAACCAGCTCTGTTTGTACAGTGTATACCTATTACCCTGGAATGTCACACAGTCATGAATGGAAAATCCACCGTGTAAGGAGGTTAATGCCTACAGCACTAAGGCTGAAATTCTCAGTACCATGGTTAGTGTTTCCTTCCCCATTAAACAGTACACTATCACCACAATTCAGTTTCTTCTGTTTTCAGTACATGTCATTGCTTAACATAAGATTCTTCTACAACAAAGCAATAATACAGTGACCCAACAGTTTTCCCCCTACAAAGCAGCCAAAAAGATAATTCCATGCTGAGACAGTAGCTTAAAATAGAGAAAGAGTGCGTTGCTCAGATATTAGCTGACCCCTGCTTTTATACGATGCCTACACTCCTACGCACACTGAATGAAACATTTCTAAAAAAGGGATCTGTGGTGATTACCCACAGTCTATTTACTTCTAGCTGAAGTACTTTACCCCTATATTTCCCTATTTTGTCTAACGGTGAAGGCTAGTGAATAAAATGGCAAGAAGCTTTTACTTTAAATAAAACCTACTCATATTTAAAGAGAGTCATGCATCCCTGAAATACTGAAAAGTAAATTATACAGCTTTACATTATTCGCTTTAGATTTCAAAGGCTCTCATTATGAAATTAAACTAGGTATTTCTTCTGTATAATATGCATACTTGCAATATAACGATCAGGAAACCATTCAAAGGGTTTATCACAGACTGCTGAAAAGACTTCATCAAGGAACTTTGCTCACATTAATGTAGAGTATAAAATATTTGGTAAAGAGACACAGAAATACTATATACACTAACCCAGTAACAGAAACTGGATAAAGTTCCTCCCATTTCTTCAGTCAGGTACCTCAGTTTGATACTGACAATTATAAGACTTGGCTTGAAACATGATATTCACCTACAGAGCTAGTGCTGGCAACAAACACAATGCATTGTTCATATGGTTACAAATAAAAATACAGACTGAACTTGAAATTAACCTCTAAATTTCACCAAAAAACTTTAAGTCCTACATTTACAACATGCATAAATAATTAGTTTACAATAACAACTAAAGCTTTTAAATTCCATCTTTCAACAGTGAATTATACCACAATCTCTTCTGCAAAGCTACTCCAGAATGCCTAAGTCAGACAACTCTTAATAAGTTACTAGCTCTGCTGTGCACTTCATTGGTGTAACTTATTTAATACTCATTTTCCCCACACAAACTGTACCATTCCCAGGTATACATTATCCTTCTTGCTATAAGAAAAACACACTTCTTTACACTAGACCAAAGGAACATCTAAACCAACTATGCATCTCTTGTTTCCACATCAAACAAAGGCCATCATCTTTCTCATCTACAGAACACAACTAGAGTTGCACCTCTAAGCCCACAGTACTGGGTCTTTCCATAGCTCTCCTCAACAACACTCCCAAGCCAATTCTGTTCTGGTTTTTTTTGTTTGTTTGTTTTTTTAACAAAAAAACCCCTCTGGGTCGCTAGTGCTCTCCAACTCCGTAACAAAAACAGAAGGTAAGCCTTACAACAGGAACCACTACAATGAAATGGTACAAGAACACATCAAATCCCTCCACAAGAATTCTACAGAAAGCATCTTGCACTCTCCTGCTGCCAAGGTACATCTTGAGGAGTCCATTACACTCCCACACACAGCAGGCTGCTGTGATTCTGAAGAGCTCTCCAAAGCCAGAGGACACCAGTCACACAAAAAAATGCCATGAAGGTGACTGTGCCAATTCTTTTAAGCCATTATGAAACCAACCAATGGTCTCATAATGGTTAGGGGTCTCAAAAACGGTTAGTTGCAGAGGGAATCTCAATTAAAAGGTGGCTGAGGTGCTCACGTTCTCAAAGGATAACCAACAAATGCTTAAAAATAAGCTTTTAATTAAATAAATGAAAAAGTTCCATTTCAGGAAATGAAATCAGTGCCAGTCCCACACCAATGCCACCATCTCACCTCTCCCACGGCCACGTTTCCCGCGGTCTGAAGGCCTGTCTCCTTGATTGTTGTCCACTCCATTTTCTTCAGCTCTAACTGTGGAGAGAAGACAGCTTAAGAGAAACTTTAGAGACCTGTCCATGAGACAATATAGTTATCTGATTAACTTCTACTCAAAAATATAAGATTTTCAGAGCACTATGGTTAAGATATCTCAGCCATCCCTATTCTTTTTGCAGGCCTAGCCACAAGCAAGTTGTCTATTTTAAACTGGACAACTAGGAAACAAAATACCTTTTAAGAGGGTTATGTCTTCTAGCAGATACAACACTTTTTTAAATTGTGGTCTCAAATCTCTGAAGAGACGAGAAATTACACTGCCTCATACTTCACTTTCCTGATAACATGCTGGTTGGCAACAGCAGAAGAGTAAGATAACCAGTCACACCAACTCTTCCCCTATCCTCCTGTCCCATGCCACATTTCCTGACTCCCTTAAAGAGGGGTTTGGAAAATAAGTAACCACTTAGAACAATGCTGAGAGTTTTGTACTACACATCATATCAGACAGAACCAATCTAACCATTAAAGAATGCATATAAAGGAGAGAAGATAATACCAGGATTTGGTAATGATCTGTATTTCCAGTTTAGTACAGAAACAAGCAGCATACGGCTTTGCCAAAAAAATCTCTCCCCTCACTTCAATTCTTCTACAAAGATTCACAATGCCTACACTGACACGCACAGTACCTGAATATGTTCCAGCCATGAATTACAAAAGTTTGGCTAAAATTGTAAATATTTCTCTTGCTTCTCAGAGAAAAGGCAGAGTTCTTTTGGTTGTGCTCTTTATCCCCTTCATTTTCTGCTCATTTATCAGTGTTATGATAAACGTTTATGGCTATCACAGGAAATATAGGTAGCTTAGATAACTGCTGATATAACTTAAGAGAAAAAAGGCAATGTGTATATTCAGTGGTGATTTAGTGTGATTCTATATAATTTGTAAATTTTCAGTTCTCTTTTGCACAACATAGTGCATCTGTATAGACAATCTATTTAAATGTTTCATTTCACAAAGTACTACTTCTGTTGTAGAAACTCACCTTGTGGCTGGTTTATGAGATGAGTAATATATGCTACAGATTAGTAAAGTTCCCACCTTTTTCATTCCTCTTATGAGAAGATGAGAACATCTTCAGGTTCTCCCACTCTTATAAGGAGATGGGGACAAAACCAGACTTTTTTTTTCCATTAAAATAAACAAAAAAAATGTATCAGCTGTGCAGTGAAACATTTGCTTTCAGGCAGTCTTACAAAGACTCAGTTCTAAAATTTACATGATGGACATGAAGTTGTAGAACATCACTTAACCAAAAAGGACAGAAATTTAAATTAAACTGAGTTGTCTCATGTCAACAGTTTACGGGCTGGTTTGGCCCATAATAAAAACCTCAGCAAAAAAATCAAGTGGAGAAATCAAGTACACTTGCCAAAAACATTCACTCTCAACCAGTTTCAGCTGCAACACAGACATCTGAAGCTTTTAAAATGAACCCCTATACGTACACTCTCGGCCACGGCTGCCTCCTCGTCCCCGTCTGTTGGAACTTCCCCGTCCACGACTCACTTCTCTGTCCCCTCGTTTTTCTCTGTTCTCTTTGTTTTCTGAACTTTCCTTTCCAAGGCTTTTCTTCTTTCCCCCTACAGTCTCCCAAGAAGTCTATTTAGATAGAACAGAATTAGATTCAGAAGCCAAAAAGGAAGAGAGCTCTCTGTCTATATCACCCCACAGCTGTTCACTTCAAAGGAAAAAAAAATAGGTATTTCTATAATACCAGGTAAGTAATACATACCAAGAACTACACTGATATAAATGGAAAATCTAGCTCTATTTTTGCAAAGAGATGAGAAATAAATATTAGAATTTAAATGCAGACTAAGAACTTGGATGATACAGGTGGTCACAATAAGCCAAACCATCTGTTCACATAGTCACAGCTCATCACAGAGAGCAAAAGCCAAGAAATAGTATATCTAAACAAGAAAAAAGACTGAGGTCCAAACATCAGACCTTAATTTTAATACAAAAATCCATCCTTAACATAAATTCAGTGATAATACCACTTCCACATGAACATCTGTAAGAGCTGAAAATAAAGTGACTACAATGTTTGCTAAAAACAGTACAGTCATTCATGGATTATGCAACTGCATGCTTAGACTACTGCGCAGAGTAAAGAAGAAAACTATTATCTGTAAACCATGAAGATGGCAAATACTTTCAATGTTCCTCTCCCTAAGAACTTATTGTCTAAACACAGTTTACATACAGGATATTTTCTTATGTAGATAAGTTGCCATTAATGATGAAGCACTAGATAAAGCCCATAATCTCACAACAGGCAACTGTCTGTGATTTTGGTCTAGTCTTACTTCTTTTCAATTCAGACAACTAAGAAGCCTACACAAAATAGGCAGTGACCTGCTAATCCAAGTCACCTACCTAAAAAAAACTAATGCTGCGGAGCAAGCAGGTAGCAAAACAGTTCATAAATATAAAGTTTCAATGTCCTGTGTAAGAGAGTAAGTATATGAATGGTCACTCTTACTTTCTGAAGAAATGTATGTGAGAAAGAAAGCTGAAATCCCTGCTCAATTTCATCTCCAGTATTGAGGACTACAGTGCCATAAACCAACGTAGGTGAAGCACCAATGCTGTAGATTAGAAGCACAAAACTGCTTGTTTGAGCAACACTATGTTATCTGCGTGACAGAAAACTCAGTCTCTTCCAGTAAGCATCAAATGAAGTACTGTATGAGGCCAGTCTCTCCTCAGTGGTGTTTAGGGACAGGACGAGGAGCAACAGCCAAAAATCTGAATGTTAGTTCTGTACAAACACATGGAGTAACTTCTTTACCATAAGGGTGACAGCAGAATGGGCTGACCAGAGAGGTTGCAGAGCCTCCTTCTATGAAGGTATCTAAGACCCACCTGGACATCTACTTGTGCAACCTATTGTAGTGAGCCTGCTTTCCCATGTGGGTGGGACTTGATCTCCTGACGTATCTTCCAAGCCCTGCTACTCTGTGTGTGCGTGATTTCAGCTGCCGTAGCCTATGAAACTGTTTTACACACTAGAACACACTGAGAGTTACAGAGATCTTTCAAAAGAGAATTAAGTAACTGCACTGACACCTGGAAAAAAAAACCTAGATGGTTCAGAATGCACTATTTCTCTAACGAGTATAGTGCCAAAGATTTTTAAACATTTTAAGAAATTCCCCAAACTGACTGAATTCTTCAAATCATATGTAAAATCAGACTCTCTTTAATAAAGTTTTACATGACCTGAAAAATATCAGTAAAAGGACAGCAATAGAAGCATCTGATTTCCATGCTTTCCCACAGATAAGGATTTCAGATGACCACAAAGGCTTTGGGATTTGAAAAGACTTCTATTATTATTTATACAAGGAAAAAAAAAAAAAAACAATGTAATTTTAAAGGAATCTGAGAAGTTGGGAATGGCACTGTCTATGTGCATGGGTACACATCACAGACTGCTGTGCTTCTGTTGAGGAGTTAAGTGATTATAATTTCAGCCGAGGATGCCTTCTGCAATCCAAATTGTACTTGTGGACTTGATTCTTGGAAATATATAACACAAGTTCCCTCTTGCTTGTCTCATCCCCTTTTAAACTACCTTCAAGAGCTTCAGCAACTAAAAGATGGTTGGGCATAAAATGTCTTTTACTCCTGTAGGAAATCAAAAGTCTTAGGCGAAGAAACATGCCCCACTCTACTCTCCCTCTATAGATCCAAAGCCAGACTATCACAACCATTCCAAGTGAAAAGGCTTCATAAAGACAGAGTACAAAGCTTTAAGGATCACAGTATTAAAAAAAAAAAAACAAAAACACATCTGGGAGTGTGTCAAAGAATTTATAAATATACTCTGTCTATCACTCCTTGCTTTTCTAATTCTTCAAACTCTATAGATACATCTATCAAATGAGGTAAAAAGAATCACAGTGCACTAAAGCAAAGCAAAGTTCAAAACAGATTTGGCAATCTGTACTCAGAACAAGTAGCATCTCTGCTTACATCTTTATATCATACTACAACTGTTCTGGAGTACAATGGCCCTGCAACAAATCATTTCAAGTTGTAGGTCCATAATTCCGAAAAGAATAATAAATGACTTCACATACTGATGAAGATCTTTCTAATTAACATATGTTCACCCTTCATGATTGAGCCCTTTAAGTTCTCTGTATGTTTTTTGTGATTTGCATTTCTTCTATGGACAGCAATATGTTCAGAGGGACTTTGTCAACAAGTGAAGATACAGTATCCTACTGATATATGAATTCAGGAAGTTTATACAGTATCATCATTACTTTTAACAATTTGCAACAAAAGCAAGAAAGCATTTAATATTCTGGATGTTTGTGTTTGTTTTTTTCTTCTGCTTTTTTGTTTATTAATCAAAAAACTATTTTCAACTAGAAAATTACAAATACAAAAGACAGAAAAGATAGCATGTTACCAAGATTGGTATAATCAAGGTGAAATGGTCACTTCTATTAGCTTACTCACACTCAGTGTTACACATTGCTGTGCATTACATGACTTCAACTCTTAGAAATCAAAGAGGATAGAAAGGAAAGCTCCCTTGGTTAGAACAGTATGTGACCTAGATCTGGGGAGTACAAAGTAATGTTTTCTCACATAAGCACACCCTGATAAATCACAGGAAGTAGTCAACATTCAGTTCTAAGAAAGGAAGTACAGATTTCTTTCCTGATTTATATGAGATAGTAAACTGGATTCCGTCTCAGATAAGCCGTTAAGTCCCTCCAGCAAAAGCTTAAGGCAATTCAGTGAAAACTCCCAGCTGCCCCGCAATACTAAGTGACATTGTTGCTACACACAGCTCAGCTTCCTCTTTCTGTTTCTCAATAAAGTCATGAAAATGAGCAACACAGTAACAAAAGAATTACTTGCTGAATCCTCTTTTGCTATTGTTAGCTTCCTACTCATCTTTTAGATACAGACCTCAAAGCCTGCAGTATTCCTAAAACTATGTCACGCCTTCAAGTACCTCCCCTACACTTTTAGATTTACAGAGATAGTAGCAAACACAGTACTGCCAAAATCTCAGGACTCAAGACTGCGGTGGTGCTTCAAACAGCTCAGCATAAAACAAAAACACGTTCAAAACACCTAAGTAAAAGCTGGAAGACTAAAGAGACAAAAGCAGAAAATCCATGGCATTCTCAAGGTTCAGCCTATGCACACAAAAGAAGCTGCTCTGGTCCTCCTTGTTTCTTTCAGAGGAACTTCATGAGGACATGAAAATTTAAGGCTTCTACATAGGGCTTTCCTAGTCACCACCTCAAAGTAGAAAGGTATAGCAAGCAAAAAGATGAGCTAAACATTAAAGTAAAACCTTACCGTGTCTGAACTTCCTTCCAGCAGTATGTTGATTGCTCTGTTCACATCCCCATTACAATCATGTAGTGCCACTATGCACTCATCCTGGTTTTTCCCCGTCACTTCCATAAGCTGGCAGTAAAAGTCACACATGTTAAAATATTCAAATTATCATCATAAAGAGTTAGTACCACCACAGATTCCAACAATATGTTCAGCTAGTGTCACAGCAAATTAAAATCCTACATAAATTTATCTACCTGGTACGGATCCGTGATTCAGGTAAGACACAGCTTTTAAGTGACAACCAAGGAAGTATCCCAGCACTTTTTTTTTTTTTCCCTTTATACTACATGCTTTCAAAATGCTGTTATTCCCAAGTTGACCCCACTATATAAGCACAGCCATCAAGTAAACCATGGTGGAGAATCCAGATCCATCTGGAAAAACATCCAGAGAAGTTAACTTTTTCAGCTAGATCACTTCCTTCAATCTACTTCAGCTTAAAGCCACACAAATGGTCCAAGTGATGGCAGCTCAAGGAGAATTGGCACTGAATAATGCTCTGTGGACCTGCAGTGTGCATTCTGAGTAGCATGGAACAGATATAAACAAAATCTGTCATGGGGTATCCAATACCTCCACCCAAAGAGAAGAAAAAACAAACAAACTCAAGATAAACATGCACATTTAAGACTTTGTAGAACTCTCTATGAAGAATTTAATTTTTAGCCTTCTAATCAGCAGAGCTACAGGCATATTACAGGGTCCCTTGGCTTTAGCATCTACAGGACTTCCCTCCTGGCATAACGATGAACAACTTTATAAAGAAGAAAAACAAAAACAGTTAACAGTGTCTCAGTCAGGAGACTTTAGAAAGGAAAGGAGATTAAGAAGTGTGACCCCACCTTCTCCATCAATGCATTCACAATAGCTCCTCTTCTAGATGTGTTCCTACACTCTATATGAACTGTGATGTGCTCCCACCAATACACTGACTCAAACAGGTATAGCTGAGTCTTCAATATTCAGCTACAACTGTGTAATGGAAGCTTGAATACATAAACCCCAAACCCAGCATGTTAGAGGAAACAGTGTGATATTTCACTTTAATGCACACGCAGATCTGGGATGTTCCATTTTAAAAGAAGAAAACCCACACCACTTTAATTTGCCTTTCACTAATACTACATTTTCACTTTTCCTGAAAAAGATTCAGCAAACGCAGCTGACGTAGGCAACCTGTTTTTCCCACATGCACGTACATGCAGACAAACCGAACGCACTCACTAATCCTGACACAGCTAAGCATCAGGACCATACTGGAGATAGTTTAGAAGAAACGTGAACACAGACGAGCTCTGGCTAAAAGGTTTGTTTACAAAGGGAACTGCACCACTGTAACTGTACAGCCAGCATTATGGTTTCATCTAAATAATAATCAGCCGCCCTAGCTCCAAAATGTAAGCCACCCTAGGAATACCTTACTTGCAGGGCATAAAAACTCTGTACTATAAGAAACATACTTGTTTCACTTTATCTTCAAAATCTGCATCATTCTTATCGTAGATCATCTGAGCAAGGCGAATCTGTTCTGCTGTTGCCTGAAAAATGCAAACATTCAATAAAGTTCACAAAGTGCAACAACATAATTTTTTAAAATATCTCCTAGAGTCACTATTTTTCTCTCCAGATTCTCAGAAAGTATATATGCAGCAAATACAGAAGAGCTATGGGGAAGTGATTAACATTTTCTTCTCCATTTCCGCTTTTCAGTTAAATTTATTGGAACAGAAGCAATTTCAGAATAGAAGCAATTTCAACATGTGCTACTGATGTCTGTGCCAAAGTTAAAAGTCACTACACAGATAAGACAATTATGTAATAGAATCTATTACACAAGTTTGTTTCGATTATACTACTTTTAGTTTTACTTAGTAGTTATCACTCCAGAGTCATTTTTATGATTAAAAAAAAAAAAAAGCAGTTAATGGTGTTTTTCTAAATCAACCTCCAGTCTGATGAATCCTGCTCCCATCACCTTCCCTTGATTCTGCAAATGTGACTCTGTAGTTTTATAATACTTAAAAGACAGGGTTGCACCTCCAGATTCTGCCTGCGAGCAGCTGCTCTAATACTGACCTCTGGAAACTGCTACAGGATCTTGGTACTTATGAAATACTTGGTGCCTTGGAAACATTTCAGGACCACAAAAGTATACTCACAACTTCTCCAGAAGTTGTTAGACTAAAACAGATGGATGCAGTAGAGCACCATAAATCCCACTACATGATGGATGCCCCACAAACAAAGTTACTCAACACCATTAATGTCTCCACATATAAGGCTACTCCACCGAGTGTGGCATTTGCAGTCTACTTGAACTGCATTCCCATCAAAATACCAAAGATAACTGTATGCTGCATGATCCTGGTCCTAATTTGATTTCTGCTCAAACAGAAAAGACTTTAGAAGACTACAGAAGGCTGATATTGAAGAGAGCTAGTACTCAAAATGCAATTAGATGTGCTGCAAAATATTTCTTCATTAAGAAAGGGACCACTTCATCCACTGAAATTCTTGAATAAAAGGATTCATCCTGATCAGCTGCTTGAACCTCACCTTTTGAAGACTCACTTCAGAGAATACCAACATGAAGTTCTGAGCCTCAAGAGTCTGACTCATCAGCCTCAAACTGCATCGCTGTTGGAGTTTACCACAAATACAAGCTCTGGAGAAGGTCGCCAAGTGCAAATGCTGAGAAGAGTCTAAAAATTACTCCACCATACACCATCAGCTGCTTATTTGCTGAGAAGTTACTGCAGCTGTCTCAGTTCCTTGAGGGAAGTGACATTTTGCCAAGCTGAGAGGCAATGTTTCAAGACAATTAGTGCTTGTAACCGAGTTAAGCACTCTGTGCTATTTCACATTTCCAAAGTGTCATGCTGACAGCTTCATACGTCAACTGGTAACACAAACGAGAGACTACTGTGGAATTCACAGCTCCAAGCCTTGTATTTCCCAGAGCACACTGCACCTTCATGAAAGCCTCTCAGTTAGTAGGGTGCGCTGTGCAAAAAACCCTTTATTGGAGTCTGCCAGGTGAGCAAAGAACAGAAAGTAGATGTCCACCAGTTTCAGGACTTATGCCTTGTTGATACATCCTCTTCCTCTGACTGACTTCAGTATCCTTGGGCCCATCACAATTTTTAAACTCAAGACATTTCATTTACAGACATCCAAAGCAGAAAAACTCAGACAACGTAATTTCTGTATAGACATGACCACGTATTTGACCAAAAATGGGAAGCCATTAAGATTTTTTTTTTTTTAAAGTCCCCATCAGATGACAGAAATATAGCAATTTAACAACAATGTAAAACGTGCAACATTTTTTCCTGTATAAGCAGAGGGCTTGGAAAATCACCAGTATTTATGCCAGTGAACTACCTCCATACACAAGTCAAGATTTCTAAAGAACAACAAAAGATGCTTTTATTACATAAACACCAAAACACTGTCACAAGTTTGGGTTTGTTTGTTTTTTTGCCCAGTATCTTGCTGTTCTTCATTCTTTAACACACCATCTTTACAAGTAACATTTTATTGTTCTATAAAATAGTATGAAACTTTACTCAGCCTTTCAAGATACATGATCTTAGCAGTGTTAGCACACAATATTTTGAATCAACAACTTACAACTCCCAGAAAACAGAAACGTACAAAATACAAAATTAAGTGACAGTAATAGGCTCAGATCTTATAATAAAATTGTGTATTTATTATCCAGATGCCACAGAGAATATCTGCAGTGTAACTTCTTGAACTGTGGTAAAAGGATATGACAATAAAGAAATTTCCACTTAGGAAAGCAACGTTCTTCTAGACTTGGAGAAAATATTCAGTAGTTTTAAATAAACAGTAAAGCAATGCATCTTTCTGTTGATCTCTCAAATTTTACTAAGTAGGAAAGTCCATCTCTATTTCTAAGTAATAAAAACAGACTGTGCAGTAAAACTAGTTGCTGTACATTTGATAATCACCCCTTTTCTATTGAACTGTGTTTGTTAAGCAAGTAGAAAACTAAATGGATAAACCCCTGAATACACGCAGTAAGATCAAATGCTTAAAACCTCTGAATCACACTAGTTGGACAAGCCCTCCAGTAATATTAGCACAACCTCCCACTGAGGGCAGGTCCCACCACAGGAGTTGCCTGGGGCCAGATAGAGATCTCACCACCTCCCTAATCCTCATTTTGGTATTTAACTGAAGGTACTTCAGTATTAACTGTGAAGGTAGTCTTTTTTCCTCCCTCTTCGTTTTAACAGCTGAAATTTCCAGTGTTCCAGCTTGAGTCATCAGACCTCTGGGAAGACTAAGGCTTTACCTTTTCCACACTCTCAAACTAGGTATCTGAATAAAACCTTGCCTTTCCTCTTAGAGTTGAACAAACCTAGCTCTTATGACCTGTTCTTAATCATCCTATGCTCCTGTCTCTCAGACATTTCTTTACCGGACTTGCTCCCACCTCCCCAGAACTGGTCTTGTATATGACCAAAAAAAAAAAAAAAAAAAAGAAAAAAAGGGAAATAGGGAAATAATTTCACAGAATATTGTAACAGAATAGCTTGGATTAAAGGGACCTTGAAAGTCATCCACTTACAACCCCCTGTCATGCGCAAGGACACCTTCCACAGGATTATGCTGCCCAAGACCCAGTCCGGTACAGCCATGGATGCCTCTGTGGATGGGGCATCCAATTCTCTGGGCAAAGTGTTCCTGTGCCTCACCACATTCATAGGAAGAATTTCTTCCATGTGCCTAATTTAAATATTTCTCCTCTTCTAAACCTATTACCCCCTGTCCCATCATTACACTTTCAGATAAAAAAAAAAAAAGTCCCTTCCAGCTTTCCTGTAGACTCTTCAAGGGACTGGAAGGCCACTATGATGTCTCCCCACAGCCTACTCTTCTCTGGGCCGAACAAGCCCAGCTCTCTCAGACTGTCTCCACAGAAGAGGTGCTCCAGCCTTCCGATAAGCCTCAGTGGTCTATATGTCCTCCTTGTGGTGGAACTCCCAAAGCTGAATGCAGCACTGCAGACAGGGTCTTAGAAGAGCTGAGAAGACTGGGATAATCATCCCCTTTGCCCTGCTGGCCATGCTCCTTTTGATATAGCCCAGGATATGATTGATTTTTTGGGCACAAGTACAAGCTCATGTTTAATCTCTCAACAACCAACGCTCCCAGGTTCTTCTCCTCATGACCACACTCCATCCAGTCATTCCCCAGTCTGCACTGATATTCGAGATTGCTTCAACACAGATACAGCACCTTGCATTTGACCTTGCAATGTTCACACAAGCCTACCTCTCATGCCTGTCAAGGATGCTCTGGCTGGCATCCCTTCCCTCGATTAACAACTGCACCATTCAACTTGGTGTTATGCACAAATTTCCTCAGGGTGCATTCAAATCCACCAGTGTCATTAATAAGACATCAAACAGACCCAGTATGGACACTGGAATGACATTACTTGTCTCTAGCTGTATATCAACCTTGATCACCATTCTAAATGCGGCCACACAGACAATTCCCTATCCACTGAATAGTACATAAAAGCCATGCTTCCAACTTAGAGACAAGGATGCTCTGGGAGAGCACATCAAAAGCTTTGCATATGTCAAGGTAGATTACATTCACTGTTCTTCCCTTGGCCACCGCTCAGGTTAGTTAGCTATGATTCACACTTTGTGAGGCCATGGTGACTACCCACCCCACTGTTTTCCATATGCCTTAACATGATTTCCAGGAGAATCTGCTCGGTTGTTCTTTCCCGGCACAGAGGTGAGGCTGGCTAGCCTGTAACATCCTGGATCTTCCACTTTACCCTATCTGGAAACAGGTTATGTTTTCCTTTTTCCAGTCACTGGGGACTTCACATAATCACCACAAGGTTTCAAATAGTGGTTTAGTCAATTCATCTGCAAGTCCTCTCAGGAATGGGCAACTACCAGTGAAGACTGAGGCAAACAGTTGAGTACCCCAGCCTTCTCCATGTCAGTCAGAGCCAAGACCCCAATGCACTCAGAGTTGATTTACCTTGCTTTGTTAACTTAGGTATAACAAGATGGGTTTCTCCAGATATCTTACATTACTAGGCAACTTCAGCTTTAGGTGTATCCTTCGCTTTCCTAATCTGGTCCTACACTTCTGGGCCACATTTCTACAACCTCTCCAGGATGCCTGTCTCTGTCTACACATTTATTTCTTGTGCTTCTGTTTGGTTGAGAAGTCAACCTCCTCACCACCCCATTACACTCTACATTATAATAGAACAAAAACAGACAACTTGATTGTCTTCTGAACTCTTAAACAAATTCAGCTTCATCTACTGAAAATCACTTTCTAAATGCATTAGCATGAATCACAAGTAAGCAAAACACTGCAGTGCAATGAAATGAAGGCTTGAGCTCGCATAATTAATACCGTACAAAACAGGAAGGATGTTAAAGATCAGTCTGGAAAACAATAAAATAGACTGTTTCCCAGGGGAGCACCTCTAGACTGATGCATTCTTTGCCAGCAAAGAACTGAGGCAATTCTTGAATTCAGTCCAAATCTGGAGACGTACCTGACAAGAGAATAATGAATTGCCAGAAGCAGAGAAATTCTGCGCTCTTTTGTAACCCAGACAAGCACACAACTTAACTACTTTGTTGCTGGAAATCAAGACAATGGGCTGATCTCACAGATGCTCAAAATGCTTTCAGTCCACTGGTAGACAATCTTCATTTCACTTTGCGTGAAGATACTGCTCAAGTTTTTGGGACTTCCAAATCTGCTGAATCATGCTGTAGAAAACAGCACCTGTCTAATAAAGCTTTTCCCACCCACCCAAATGCCTTTAAGAACCACGAATCTTCTAGCATCATGAGGCTAGCATACGGAAGAGCTAAAATCTGAGGACGTTGAGGTCAGAGGGTAAAAATCTTGACACACGCATAAGCATAGAACTCCTCACTGATGAAAAAATTGCTGAAAAACACAAACTTATTTAGAGACAAGAATAAAGGAACAATTTAATGCTGTGATAGATTGCTACACGATTTAAGTGAGAAATCAAATAGTCCTCCAAAATAAGACTATAATTTATTTTCTTAGTTCTTACTGATTTACAGAAGCACATATCATTACACACTTTCAACTTGAAGAACACTGTACAGTAGCACATACCTGTACTACTTGTTTCTGTTGTTGTATTGGCTGTGTGGTTGAAATTTGCGTTTTGTCCCGAGTGCCCCGGGTACGTTCACTGCCCACTGAAGTCATCATATACAGTATATACAAAACAATGTATGTACAAAATAGAAAATCTGAAAGAGAAAAAAAAGAGTGTGAGTTAAGACACGGCACTGATTCAATATCCAGGTAACGTACAATGCAGTAGCCGTAACTTCACTTGCCTTTAACAGGAACTCTACACAGAGCCTACATCTGTAGTTTCAGACAGCACCTACAACTCCTAGACTTTTATATCCACTACTCTGTTGAGATTCCAGCTGTATGACACTCTAACATTTGTAATATCTCCTTCCTTCTTTTGAGGCCTGGAATTCAAGCACACTCATACCCATCCAGAACACTACTTAAAACACTTTCATAAATCAGACCGTTCCCTATCATTACATCTCTTTCCTACACATATAAAGAGGTCACAGCCAACATCCACTCTACTTCTCTGACCTCACTTGTAAGAAAAATGATAATCTTTGCTTTAAAATCCAGTCTAGGGCAGTGAGCTTTTACTTCAGTTCATCCCATCACTAGAATCTTTGAAACAATAAATTTATTATTTCCCTGTTTGTACAGCGCCCTGCACAAAACTGACTGATGAGAAAGATTTTTAGTAAGTATGATAACTGAAAACAGCTCTCGGTCAATTGCTTTTTTTCCTGTCCCTGCAACACTGGGAAGCAAAAGTTCAAATATAGGGAAGTAAAGACAATGTATAAAGACAATGGATGCTTGCTGCCACCCAGGCAGAAGATGTGCAAAGATGCAGCAAAGATTTCTCACTACTGCCTTAGTGCAAAATGTGCTTCAGTACACAACCTGTCAGGGCAAGTAGCTTCAGCACAAGTTCAATGCTGAGTTCAGTGCAAAATAACACTAAGATTAAAACCAAGCTAATAACTGATTGGACGGACAGGAATGCGTTCAATATCAAACTGGTCACTAGCCTTTACATGGAATGTGTACTCAAAAATTAAAGATGCAGTGAGATGTTTCTGTTTTCACAGAACTCGGAAGCCTCATCCAGATAACATAGAGACAGTTAACACCATTACGACCTTCAATTTAGAAATGTTTTCGTTGGCCAAAATTGAACCCAGCATTGAACTGTTTTATGTGATTGTTAGAGCTACCTCAGGCTCTGTGCCTGATACACACTCCCACAAACTCTTACATATTTAACAAGAAAAGGCCTGGCTTTACCAGGAACCAGTCATAGCATGATCAGAACTGGGACACAGTGTTTATCCAGTTTTATGAATACATTCACCAAAGCCAATTTGTTTTGCAGTCTCTTAAGGCAGTTTAACTTTATTGTCTTTTAAACTCTTCAACAAACAGGACTTCAGAGCACTGTGCTTTGACATTCTAACAGCCAGATACGATCAGAAGTCTCTCATGCTAATTCAAACTCAAACAATCCACAGAAAGCAAAACGTGGAGATGCTCTGAACAGCTTCAACACTTAACACACACACTCTCTGGTCATGGTTGTCCACGGATATTATAAGGCAGAGTGTCTACAGAGCATCCACCGACTCTAAGCACTAAACTTAGAATGTGTACAGAACAGTAAACATTACTTTCACTGTTAAAATCCTTTGAAAGCTATGCTGACTGAAGTTCCAGGGCCAACTCAACTTTATATAAGCTAATAACAATCTTTGGTTTATTCTGAGGTTTGGTTTTGGAACACCTCTGCATCTAAATCTGCACATCATTTCTGAATTGAAGTTCTGTTAACATCGATTCTGGTATCTAAAAATTCTGACACACATTTCACGTGTGTATTTCTCTACTTTCACTAAAGAAAGCTCCTCAAAATATTGAGATCCATGCTTTCGATGTGACCAGAGCGCACACATGTTAAGACAAGATTTCTATTTGTAAAATACCTGTCCAGCTACGGTACACACTTGTGAGAGCCAGGCAACACACATGGATCCAGGAAAGGGTTGGACCTTCTCTGCCTTTCCTAACACAGGGTAAGGTACCTCTGTACCATAACTGTTTAAGCTATGATTGTTTTTCACAAGAAAAGGATCTTCTAAGGAAAAAGGAAACAACATGAACATCTGAAACACTCCTGAGCAATGATGCTATGTAGCAAAATCAGTCTGCCGGTCTGAATGGAGCCAGATAATCTTTCAGTATCATGGGATCTTTAGGTAAGATCCTAATGTTGCTGACCACGCAGCACTGCAAGCAGCAGCATACAAAAACAGGCCTGAAGCAGTAAAAACAGCAGAGGTGAGAGCCTCACTTCAGAAGCAGCATGGACGTGCTTCAGACAAGCATGGAAACAAACACACCCTCAGCCTGAAGTTCTCATCAAGCCAACGAGGTCATGATACAGTCTATTTCTGACGCAAATCAGTTGTCTTAAAAGCATTGCTGACAGCAGCAGCAGCAGCAAGCCCCCAAGCAGCTGAAGAGCTTTGTCGTGCTGCTGGCAGCACAGCGAGGCGAAACGTCCCACCGTCCCACACCGGCTGCGCACACATCCCGCAGCCAGCCACAGCTGTGAGGTCCAAAGCTGCAGGCTGAAAGGAGGCAGATAGCCACTGCCTGCTAATTACCACAGTGACTAGGATGTCGAGCACTAAGTGAGATATTATTACTATGATTAATGAGATGGATCTAAACAAGAACATTTCCATGCTCGCAAAGCAGTTGTCATAGCAATGAGGAGGATATCACAAACTGAAGAACTTAATTTTAAGTGTAGATCAAATGAGGAAAGAAGATTTGAGACTATGAGGAGGACAATTCTTAATTAAAAATCTGTTTAACAAAGAGCAAAAAAAAATATTCAGACAAGCAGACATTTCAGTTTCCACACCAAGGTTTGACTCGGGGCAAGAGTCCCTTATTCCTAGTTAATACTTGACCTTGTAAATATACTGAAACTCAAGTGAGCAGACAAAACAGCTGTATTTGGAAGAAACAAATATACATGAAACAAAACAGACCACCAGAAACCTATCAGAAAAATAGAACAAAGCATAGGAGATCAGAATGCCCAAAACTGTTGTGCAAAGAAAGTAACCACAGCCTCGTAACAACAAAGCTACTCTTGTTTATAACACTGGAAAATAAGAAGTTTGTAATAATCCACTACCTCCAGAGGAAGAGTGGCTTTACATTAATGAAAAAGGAAATAGAAACCCTAATCAGTATTTAACAGAACGATTCATGCTATGTTCAATGTCTCTCACCAAGATATGCAAACCTCAGCCAATAACTATTCCTGGAAGTTGAAAGAAACAATCATTTAAAAGGAAAATCATTCCAAATCTCCAGGTTTTGTCGTACAGCAAGCCTAGCTCAAAAGCAGAGACATGACTGTGTTAAGTCACTACCAGAATGGTAACAGAATGGCAACAGCTATTCTACAGTCCAAAATCAACAACTAAATACTAGTACCCTACTTCTAATATTAATAAATTCCATCCCTACAAGCCTCCACATCAAAGTCATATTCAACATAGCTGCATTTTTGCAGTGCAGTTTAGAAAGAAGACAAAAAAATCAAGGAGTAACTGAACACATTATCAACACAAAAAGCAGGTTTATCATAATGCTTCTTTGATCTTTTGTTCAAGCCTCCTTGGACAAGACATCTAGACTCTAGAAAGTCATAAAAATCAAGATACACTGAATATAAATCAGCGTGACAGCATGGCAGGCCGTGCAAGACACAAGGAATCTACTGATGAACTTTAGGGACAGACCCAACACCACGATACCATCTGACTTTCAAGAATCTGAAGTTGAATATTTACGTCCACAATCCAAACAAAACGTGCAGTTTCATTTCTCCTCCTGAGGCAGCCTCAAACAAGCAATCTTCTTGACTCTGGACAAGGACCTGCTAGAAAGAAGACTGCAGATATCTGTGTGAGCACCAAAGAAGCACGACTGCCCTTTCATCCTCTCATCAAAACTACTCAATCAAGAACATATTCCAACAATAGGATTTGGAAAAGGCTGCTGCAGGACACTGTCTCATGGTGGCATGACTACCACTCATGTTCACTGAGTTCAGATTTTATTGCTAGGGCAGTAGAGTGACAAGAGCATGAGGAAAAAGCATGGGGAAAAGATCAATGTCAGCTAAGCCTCAATTCAATGCATTCCCTCAAGTGAAGACTTGCCTAAACAACCTCGCAACTTTTCTTACTATTTGGAAAGGGAAGAGTTTACAAGAGTCAAATATTCTCAAGGAGCAGTGCCACGCCTGTACTGCCTCAAGCCAATAATGCTGAACTTCAGCCTAGGGATGCTGGGAGGATTATTTCTCATCTTACCTTTTTCTGTACTAAGTTGGAAGAATATTGATGGCCAGGAGTAGATCTCTGTCACTGACAGAACACCACAGAGAATAAAACTGTACTAACCATATGCTCACATGTTGTTCCATGAAAATAAGATTGCTGGGAGTGCCCAGCAGTCAGTACAAGCACCAGCAGAAACCCAACATGCACACTACTTGCAATTGTCATTTACAGCTCTTCCATTCACAAAGCTTAGGGAAGAAGCAAATGTACATTCTTAACTACCTTGCTTAAAACCAATTAAGTAGCTGCTTGAAATTATTATGCTGTAATCCAGTTGGTAAACCTGTAATTAGAGAAGAACACACCCCAGAGCTATAGAAATCAATCATAAAACTTAATCTTAAGGATTAGTATTTTTGAGCAAATGTTATAAAAAGAAAGACAAAGGGAAAAACAAAAAGAACAGGTGCTACAAGAAACAGACAGCGCTGTTTTGGGAGAAAGAAGTGACCAATTTTCAGAAGACTGTAGATATAAAAAGGCTGGTCACATATCCAGGGCACATCTAAAAAGAGTAGCTGTGGGGCAATGTACGCTTTTCATTAGTAGAGCAGGTGTCAGTCATGAAGGTTAAGTAATACCATTAAGAAAATCTTCTGATCTCATAAAATCAGCCTTTGCTATTATCCCAGTGCTTCTGCTTAACAGAAAATGCTTTACATTTTCTTATATGCTGGAGATTATTCCTGTTTGCATCAAAAATCTGCCAACTACATCCAACAAACATCCTTGTCCTCATCAGTTCTTCACAAATACTCAAACTTGTGAGTTAGCAAGTGCCCTTATTCCCACAGATGTTTTGGAAGGAATTATCTGCATTCCCAAATTTATTCATTTATTTTTTAATATACCAATAAAAGACAATCATAATAAACATCAGAAAATCCTAACTGGCTTCTATTTGGGATTTCATTCTCATACTACAAAGGTAATCTTCAGAATGCTAAAGAAAGAAAAACAGCAGAAAAACAGCAAAACCTGCCCAGTTTCACTGCTGTCGGAGCAGCATCCTAAAGATCCAGAGGACTCTGTGTGATGTTTCAGCCATCAATTACCTACAAAGTCACTGTTTCCGTCTTTTCCTGCCACTCCGCAAGAAGAACATTTTAGACAGCAACTGGCTGGATTTCCACACACACAAAAAAAGAATAAAGCCTTGCTGCCTGCTCTAACTATATATAAACCCCATGTTTGCAAAGATTTGCCAGATGCATTAGTTATCTGCACTTACCCTCAACTGTAACAAAGCTTTGAGAAACAAAGAGACTCAGAAAGAATAACTGCATGTTATTTCTCTCTAGGCAATCCTGCTACGCTGAGGATCAGCACACAGTTGTTGACATGGACTGAAAAGGAAAAAAGCCTGTTTGTCCACACAGAAATGTAATTTATAGACAATAGGAATTAGCTTAAAGAAGCAGCAATCAGTGGGTATCCCACAAGGAAGGAGCAACAGCGAGTTCACTTTTGAAATATGGTTGTATAGTTCTCAGCCAAGAAATATTTAAAGAAAGTTCCCTTCCTGATATTCTAGAACCTGAAGGAAAAATTATATACAAGTTCTTGCTGTCTTTCATGGAAAGATTTCATTTCTCACCCTCTTTCAAAGAAATGACTTTTCTGATGCTATCCCCCTCTAAATACCACAAAAGTCGAAGAGAATCTCTTTCATCACCGGCCATGCCACATGCTCATCCTGAACAGTCAAGTTAATCACCATCTCTGGTTGGAAAGCATACAGACAATAGTGGCTCAGAGGCTCCTGATGCTGGCCCAGACACACACACACACGCACACACACACACACACACACACACAACTTCCTCTTGATATGGAAGGATACCAACACCTTTACTTACAGGTACACTAGTCTCCTATTTTTAGCCTATGAAAAAAGAATATAGGCCAAATCACATTCTACACACAGTTTATCACTACTATATCCAGTGATGATGAACCAACAGTATTAAACAGTATTAGCAAATCTCTTCATCCATGTCTCTGGGTTTGACCGCCCACCAAAAAAAAAAAAAAAAGATTATTAAATAAAGGAAAACAAAGAAGGTAAAACTCCTGAGTAACATCTAATGAAAGGGAACTACCAGCATCATCATCTCCAGTAAAGAATCTGATAGCAGAACAATATTATGGCCTAGTCACCCCCAGCAACACATACTCACATTGAATGATACCCTGCATTATTTACTAGGAGGCCTGTTAAAAAGAAATAATAACTAGTACTTCACAAAAGAGAAACTCACTGTAGCTGAGGGAAAAACTGAACTAACAGGTTTTACAGGGTTTAAAACCATTTCCTACTTCAGACAGAACTATCACAAAGCCTTGCCAAAGTCACAAGTAAACCAGGGTCAGCTGCACTGAATTTGGAACCAAATCTCCAAATCAAGTTTTAGTTTCACTGTGGAATTTCACTTTGATGGGGATTTTGTTGCTTCATCTGTAGTGAGGGCAGAACACAAGTCACTTATTCCACTATAATTAAGTTTCACCTTGCATCTAACACCACACAAACACAAGCAGACACCAAGAACGGCAGCCATGCTCCCTTGCTCCTTAACCACAAAATGTAGCTACTTCCCTTCAGACTAAAGATCCTGCAGCTGCAGAGCAAGTCAGTTCAGTAAGCTGATCCAAGAGCAAACGAAACCGCCTAAAACAAAACGGTAAGTCATTTGAATAAGTTTATCCAATGGAAAACTATGCAGCTACATGATTGCTGTATCTAACACAAGGGATAGGGATTGTGTTTGTGACGAGAGGAGGAATTTGCACTTCACCAGCCACATGTTATTATCAAAAATGACATTTCATGTTTCATCTTCACAGGATCCGGTACAGCAAGACTTGATACTGATCAGGCCCTCTGCACGTAACAACAATAAAAATCCCTGAAAAGCCTTATGAAGGGGGGGGAGGGTGGAAGCTTCACAGCAAAGGACTCCGTCAACAGAATGACCTTGAACATATCACTACCTCAAAGCATACACAGTCTTTTGACCACCAGTAAGAGATCAGGGACTTCTATGATCTTTGCTGAGAAATGCTTCTTCACGCCAAGGCACCTGGATGCCTGTTAGCATTCAGCAACTTGTAAAGAATAACCTCGCAAATATTTGGAATTTCTTCTATTCAAGCAAGAAAGGAGGATAAAACCAACCGACCAACGGGAGGACAGTTTACCCGACACAGCATACATCCATCTAGAATTCACTTATTTCCCCAGAGTGCAGAAGTATCTTTCTGCATTCAGTTTTGGGCATTAATTCTAGAGACTCAAAGAAGCTTAAAGCAATTTAACCAACAAGGAGAAATCCTTCATGATTTTGTACAGGCAACATAACCTTCACAGGACTAATGCACTTAATGTCCATCCTTTTCCCATCAAAAGTGCCACGTTGAAAGGGTTGCTCCTCTGCCAGTTCATTATCTCACTGCATTCTCTCCAAGGGGAGGAGGAAAGCCAGACAGACGTGTTTGGAAAGATAGTGCCAAATGACTTGGAAGTTCTTCATAAGGCACCTTCCACCTAAAAAGTCGCAAGACAAAATCTCCCCTTACTGCAGACTACTCATTTGTACAGTTTTGTTTTAACTGAGTTAAGCGTGGGGGTCAGCTTAGAGCATACACACACATATATAATATATATATATATCAGTTTAAGTGTCGGCTACACCAGTATATTTTTAAACACACACACATGCAGGTGAGGAAACAGCTGCAAAGTGAAAAACTAAATAAATTGGACATTATTCTCAAAGACAACACAAAGAGCATACGATCTCAGTTCACAACGATTATTAATATCACAGGGAAAAAAGTATTTAAGTAGCCAAAGCATCTCACATACAACAGGCTTACAACACTAGAGCTGCACTGTGGCGTATTCCCATACTGTGACAGACATCTCAAAACCACCATTACCCCATACATCTAGTACCAGCATCAGCAGTACTTTCCAAACAGTTTAAGCATGGGCCACATCAGTACATACAGCACTAGCTACAAGTATCAAGGACTTGTCAGGATTGCATTTGTCAATACTGCCAGCTGGAAGACTTAACAGTCAAAAGCAAATATTCAGTGGATCACTGACCTATCAGTTACTTCAATTACAACAAAGTTAGCTATACTCAGAATCTGAGTAATTCATGCAACAGAAAACCAAATGCCAGATGTTAAAATACACACAAAAATAACTTATTAGGAAAACTAATCACTTTTAAATGGATACCAAAACGTTATAACAAAATATGATGAACTGTGGAGGCAGGGGGAGGGGCAGGTCAGAACAAGTACTCAGTACTGTCAGTTTGGGCTATTGAACAGCAGAAACATATTTCAACTACTTGCTCTGACGCAGTTATCTGTATCTGAACAGCTTCTAATTGTGGTTTATCCAGTTTAAACATCAAAACAAGTTCAAAAAGAACATGACAGCTGAAACCCAGACACGGCAAATGACAGAAAGAAATAGTTAACATGAGCTTGAAGATAGGAAAACATCCAAAGCAGAGAACTTCCCTTGAGAAAAGATCTTACAAAGGTGGCACACAGGAAAAGCACTCCACATAGGATTTTGTGCTGCCAGCGTCTCACTCTGCACCCCTGCTGTCCCTGCCCCCCCTCCAGCTCACTCCCACATTGCTGAACCACGCTCTCCTCAAACAGCTTCCAAAGGAATTCTCTGAATAGAAACAGATACGAGCAACGGGAATAAAAATAGCCAAGTAAGAGCTGAGACATTTATGACGTCCTCAAACTTGCAGAAACATGTTCAGTTGCATCAAAAAAGGGCACCCAGTTAATTCATTATACTGTTAACACTGAGGTACAAAGTAGAAAGTGTCATTATAAAAAAAGGTTGGAAGGGGAGGGGATAATTAATACTTGCAGCACCATCATCATATCACATTACCACACTCAAAACAAAAAGCAGTGTTACAAGTTACAAGTTACAAGCCACAAGTGATATGAAAGCAAAGACACCAAGCAACCAGTAGGTTGTACCTGTGAGATACATTAAAAGCTCAAGACAGCAAATTTCTCAGTCTAGCTTTAGAGTTCTGGTAGCAGCAGTAAAGACCTAAAATACCATTTCTACACCTTCACATAGTCATGCTTCCTGAGCTAGATACTTGGGGAAGAGCAGTGAGACCAATGCTTGGCAAACAGATGCTCATTCAAAAACAGCAAACAAGGACGTCTTGGAAAAAAAAAAAAGAAAAACCCACAAATAAAGCAGGATTTCCTAGAATATCTTTCTGCAATTGCCCCCAGAACCATGGTATTTCCCAAGGTTCACCTTGAGAGAGAAATCTAACAAAAAATCTTTTTTTTTTTTTCCCCAGCAAGTTATATCACTGAATAAAATGTTCCCAAACAAGCAAGCTTCTGAGGCAGTAGTACAGGTTTACTCTCCTAACAACATAGTGCCTCTACTATGCACAAAATATTTATGAAAACTCATGGTCACTTAGTTCAGTTTGGTTTTCCAAAAGTGAGAAACAGAGCCTCTATTTCAAACTTTGTGTCAGGTCCCCAGAGACGAGCAGCCCCAGAAACAAAACAGACCTGAAAAAACATACAACCGCTTTCATTTCTCTGCCTGTTCTGGACTGCTCCTTCCATGGCGATGAGCAGTGTTAGCATCTGTTTTGCTTTACTACTTCCCTATGACATTAATTATGATTTTGACCCGCTCCAGTAAGAAAAATGAGGATTATTTCCTTTAATCCCCATCTTTCCACCTGATTTGGAACATTCCTCACTTTCACAGCCTCTTAAGTGAAAGTTCACTTACTCCTGATTTGTCATTCTGGAATTTTAAACGACACGAAGTTTAACTCGCCTACATCAAACCAGTACCAAAATACAGGAGGATGCAGAATTAACAACCTTTACAGCTTCCAATACATAGGCAAGTAAAACTGTACTCCACACAGAATTCAAACCTAAGTAAGACTCGAGTCATCCAGATTGTTCTCACACAGTATTAAAAAATTCAAAATGAAATGTCTCTTTAGTGTGTTTCTTTTTAAACAAGAAAACCGAAGAGATGAACTGCTTAGACAGTACGTCAAATCACCTGAAAATTTATTACACTCATTTATTTTCTCTCCAATATATGCGGCGATAAAAAAAATAATAATGTGTCCATCTTTTAGACCCACACTCACGGTTCCAACCCCCCCACTTTCACCTTATTCTACAAGTCTTGTCCACCACTCATTTTCTGTCTGCAATGGGAAGCTCTCACTCTCCTCTACAAGTCTTGCAAAGCCAGAGTAGCTTATAACAACTGGAAAATGTGTACAGATTTGTTTTTCAAAATGTGTTTTTTCTTCCCGAACATCCTTCCCATAACTAGACTATTACAAACTTTGATGCCAGATAAGCTTATCCACTAGCTTTTCTACTGCTTATAATCCATTTTCAGTATGTCTTCATACTCTGCTAGGTCATTTATTACTATGCTAGACTAAACTTTCAGTCTCCAATTCCACAAATGTGCAAACTTTTCACTGTGCAAGGCAACACTAAGATATTTAAGTAGAAAATCCATTTCCTAAAATATTAGTCATTTATCTATTTCACCAACAACCTAGGAGACCAGGCACTTTGCCACAAGATCACTTCTGACAAAAAAGTTCTTGCACTCTTTGTATCTAAGTCTCTGAAACCAGCTAGCTTATTTGTATTAATTGCAGCTTCTCAATCCTAGCACACAGGAACTCTGAGACTGCATGTGGAATACACATTCTCTTAACTGCAGCATACAACTTCAGCAACAGCACTAAATAATATAGGTATCAGCTTCAGATATTATACTGTATCTGTAAAAATGCCACTGAACAAATGCTTTGGCAATGACAGTCTTTAAAGCCATTTCAGCTGATACACCATAAACATCAGATTCCCCCCAACAAAACAGACTGCACATACACGAAAGCCAAGCAAGGGATAAGCAAGATAAAACATCACAAGCTTTAAAAGCTGCATTATTGGGCTAAGTAAGAACTTCTTATTCACGATAATAATTCTTAGTCATTTACAGAAGGTTACGTAGAAATTCAAATGCAAGAGGGGACTTGACATAAAAGCCAGGATGATGCTGTAAATAAATGAAGAGAGCAAATTTAAACGCAGAACATTTTAATTATGTTCTCAATTTAACACACAAATGACATTTTCATGTTTAGTTAAGTCTGCTGCCCAAAGAGAAGGGCTTTTAAAACTGGTAAAAACAACCTTATGCATTGTCATAAGGTGAAGATAACACTGTAATTATAAAAAAAAAAAAAACCACAAAATGAGTACACCTCATCCAATAAAAGGAAAATCCCTCACAAAGAATATATATAGGGAAAAAAAAAAAAAGGCAGCTTTCACTAAAGGCTGTAACTAGCAGCAGACAAATGGCTAAAAAGCACTCAATGCACCTCCTTCCAGACACTGATACATGCATATCTGCAGGAGTTTGGGGTGGTCTTTACAACTATATAAGCCTTGCACATATAGGTACTGCTTTTTTGGTCCCTACATTTCCCCACATCTAAAATTTGAAGCATTATACTTGCCAACCCCTTTGCTGCACCCTAAAACTGCAAGGCAGAAGGTATTAGCATGACCACAGTTGTGATAACACAAAATGTCCTGCTACTCAGCCTTAAGTTTCTGATATTAGTTGTCATGGAACTTACTGTAAGACCACAGCTACATCACAGGAATTTCTCTCTGCAAGCCAATACAATAAACTCATAGAATGTGATCAAGTAGACCTCAACAAACCACATTTAAGCATCACTGAATCTGTGGAACCACAGGCAGCAATTTTAAGAAGAAACTTTACTTCCACTTATTTATGAAAGTCCATTTCAACAGATATGAACGCACCCAAGAAAAACATTGTGTTCTATACAGATTTTTTTCTCCAGGAGAAAAAGAAGGGGAAGGAAAAAGCATGCTTAAATAGATTCTTGTTCCCAAAGTCAGAGACACAAAGGAACTTCCCTTAAACCATTCCAACTTCTCAAAAGTTATTTACACTTCAAAAAAAAAAAATTAAAAAAAAATCACAGAATAGAAGGCATCAGGAGTAAGGTCTTCCATAACAGTTTGACATTAACAAGTATTATTAATTAATATTAATGTTCTTATGTGCAACAACATTTGAGAACAAATAACTTTGTTCAACTGGATTACGACAATTCCTATCAAACTGTAAACTAAAAACAGACCTGAAGCAATGCAACGGAATTAGGTGAGCAGAAAAACTAGAATTAACCTGAGGAATCGGAAATCAACCACGTACACTCATGGGAATCCTCAGAAGGTTGTAATTTTACTTGAGAGGTAACTATAAATACATGTTTATCTAGGACTCATTTGGCAGTAGAGATTTCAACATGAGTGAAATACAAGTTGTTGTTCAAAAGCCAGGAGTACACTGATGTTTACAGCAAAAGAACTTCAGATTGACAAGTGTTTGTTTGGTCAAATTTTTCTAGAGAAATATTCAACTGCTGTGGAAGACTTGAAAGCTTACATTAAGCATTCCTTTTCAAAGAAAAGTCTAATCTTCAGTACCAGGAGCTACCTTTCACCATCACAATGACAGGTATTTTTAACCCACAATTTCATACTTGATCTATTTTATTACATTCAGTGTCTATTACAGACAAGCACAACACTTTCAGTTAGCCTTCAGATTACTGGAGTCATTATGTTTTGGGTTTAAATTCAATTAAAATAATTTAAGGCATCTTTAAGATGAGTTTTAGCAATTTTTTTTTCTTTTTTTTTTTTTAATTCAAAACTTTTCCTAAGTTGATTAAAATCCTCAGTTTATGCAGTACTAGGAGAAAACACACTGATGGGTTCCATCCATAATTTATTAGAAACTTTGGCCATTTTAAAAACAATACAACTTTTGAATCAAAGGAGTGGATACTAAATACAGTAGGTCAATATTTTAACAAAATTTGATGTATCTCAGAAGCTGAACTACTGGGAAATCCAATTTTAAACAGTTTGGCATAGCTAAGCCTGACACTTTTTCCACACTGTTCTTTAAAAGATTTCAAGAAAGCAAAGCTTCTCACTGTTCTACCCATTAAATTTCATGACAGTATAAATGCAGCAGAATCGTAATATATCCAGAAGTACCCTTGAGGGAAAAAAAAACACCTCATGTAATACACTACTTTCAGTCTTTCAGGCATTATTGTCAGGTGAATCTTTGTAGGCTTTAAATATAATAAAATATGTAAAGTTTAAAATTGCAATTTGGCAAATGTTTATCTAAGCCCTGCTTACATGAGGTGTCCTCACCAGAAAGAGAAATTCAGAAGTCTGAAGTCACAACTTTTCAGGAAATGTAAGGGGCAAGGTGGAGGTTAACAGCTTAATTTTAGTAAAGAAAAAGACTAAGTGAATTTCTCACATCATTTCAGTGGCAAAAGATACCTCCTTTTCTATTCAACACCTTTTTTTTTCAAAAAAAGTACAAAGAATATTTTGGGAAAAAAAGTGTTTTAGTTACTCTGGCTCACATACAAACTTGTGGAAAAAAAAAACAGTAACTTCAACACTGCACTACATGTATAAATGCAGAACAAAAAAAGCACATCCAGGAATTCCAGGAGAAATAAGGCAAAACAAACCCTAAACTTTCTATCTTGCATGACTGCAACCCTAGCTAACAGAGCAACATCAGTTCCAGATAGAAACACAGTCACAAGATCAAGTATTTAACTGCGGTGACTGAACAAGGGATGCAGGGAACAGGTACTTCACCCTCTCCCCAGCTATGCCACCTCCAGGAATGGTGAGCCTTGCTATTTCACTGCTAACATCCATTGCAGCTCAAAGCAGGAATTTTGTTTACTTGCTCGCCAAGACACACCCAAGGTTCTCCGATATTAATGACTTCATTAGCAGCTAGACTCCAGATAACTTGAACAAGAAAATCAAGGAGAACATCAAATTTTTACCACACTTCTGTTCCCCACCAAAGCTGCCATGTAATCACCCCAAGCCACATCCTCCTCCTTTCTGCTCATCCACACACCACTCATTTTGTCTCTCAACATACTTCTTCATGACCTGTTTAGTCAGAGGAAAAAATATCAGCCAATCACCAGCCAAACACCCAGCCCATCCTAACTTTTCTCTAATACTGTGTGGTAACTGGAAGGAACAGAAGAGCTGCATGTCAGCTCTCAGCCAAACTCTGCTGATGAAAGGAATAACTGCCATAAAACCAATTCCTGGTCACCCACTGCTCCATCAGGTCCTGATGAGGAAAACAACTATTCCAGATGCTCAACTGCCCCATTTGTTCACTCCTTCATTCAGTTCCCATCCCAAACAGCTACTTGCTGTTTGCTAAATAGAAAAGCTTTTACTTGGCACAGTCTGACTCAATGTTCAAAACTTGCTTGTTCTAGCCTGCAAGGTAAGATGTGTCACAGAATGTTTTTATGCTCAAATTTTGCTTAGATATTAAAAACAGCCAAAATTGGATGACTCTGAGGTTCCTTGCCTTTTTGTTTCAGTTTATTTTCTAATAGGTAGGTAATTTTATAACTCCAGAAACACTTGGTAAGCCTACTATTTATGTTATTTTAATGGATTTTTTTTTAATGAAGGAATACACAAAACTTGAAAAGTCTTTCTCCTCCCTCAGTTTTGTGACTCAAGCATTCAGAGCACTCCCTAGAAATCTTCACAAACAGCAAGGCATAAGTCATAAGTATTTGAGGCAAGTTTCCTAGCAGAAATTAAATCTCACCAGTGTTTCATTTCAGAGGACCATACAAAAAGAGCTGTCCCAGCACTTATCAGATTCAAGATCCCTAACTACGAAACAGCTTGAGCCACCTAACTTTATTCGAACACTTCACCCACAGTTGTGGAGGTCCCGGGGAGCTGTAAGAGTGGGAAAAACAGACAGTTCCCATTCACCACTGTTACACCTGGATTTGTCTAATTCCATAAAGTTCTGGGTTTAATCTCATTAAAAAATACTTCCAAAAATCATTTTGTTGCATAGAGCCTTGTAAAATGAACTGTTTAGTATACAGACATACAGTAAGAAATTTGTCTAATTTTTCATGAACATTATACGCACATTAAACCACCATTTACAATCCACATCATTCCTAGACAGAACATACACAGGCAGGGCTTCAGCAGCTCAGGCAATCAAATGTTCAACCTGTTTCCCTCACAGGGCTACCAAATGACAGTCCCCAGTTCAGCTTGTACTGAGACACCCAATTACTCCTTACCTCCAAACAAAGAAATCACTCATTTAAAATATGTACCTTATTCCATATTCACAGATTCCTTTACATGCGCATCCAAAACCCATTCACGTTTCCACCTACAAAGAGTTAAGACCAACTTGTCACCACCATCACTCCAAAATTCAATCCTTCATCCACTGCCTCCCCAAAAGTACATAAGAAAACATGGCTTGAAGTTTGTCTGAAGGACTACTGAAGGCAAGGCTCAAGCACAGGAGGTCTCATCAGTGTCTATAAATGCCCAAAGGCAGGGTGTAAAGAGAATGAAGTCAGGCTCATTTCAGTGGTGCCAGGACATGAGGCAAAGGGCACCAAGTGGAACACGAGAGGCACCGTCTCAGCAAGAAATGCTTCTTTATTGTCCAGGTGACAGACCACTGAAATAGGTTGTCCAGAGAAGTTTTTCAGTCAGTCTCATCTTCATTGGTCTTCAACAGCCATTTGGATGTGGTTCTGGGCACTGTGGTTCAGCCTGCTGCAGAAGGCTCTGTGCAGGGACAGCTCACAGCAGCTCATCACCAGACAGTCCCTGCCAACCTCAGCCAGCCTGTGGTTACGTGAAGTAAAAAGGGAAGAAAGTCCTGAAGTTGAAAAGTTATCAAAAATGTTCCACATGATGCAAGCTTCAGCTTCTCTGCTCACACAGTCACAAAGAAAAATTGAAGTCTAGTCACTTCAGTTCAATCAGGCAGTGCAGGAATCATTAAGACCTCAATCCAGCAGCACACACTGCTCCATCAAGAGATGAGATGGTAGACAATGAAAAATGGATTATAAGTATAAAGCCAAAAGGAGTTTCTTACCTTGCAATAATAACAAAGAGCTATTCAAGAAAGAAAATATGCATCTTTTCCTAAGATGCACAGGAAAGTTCCGGGATGTGGTTGCTATCTGAACACCAAAAACCGGCACAGCATGAGGTCAAGGACACATACCAGAAGCTACAAACTTTCCTCAAACACTTAACAATTTCTGCATGCTTACTAACTTCTTTTCACTGAGCTCCTAACACTACTTCAACCTTCTCTAAACTGAATTTCAGATAGCTAACTTACAGCACTTCACCCATGTTCAGAACACTCAGAAATCCATTCAGTTGCTGTTGAAAGAAAGTGAAGCATAAGGCTGGAAATGCAGAGCAGCTCCTCAACACATTTAGAGACCTGAAGTTAACATCTAAGTTAGACCACTCTTCTATCAGCGTTAAAATGGATCACGCCTGAAGAACGAGTGACTAGAAGTTGAAATAAAAGCCCAGTAGTATAAGTCACCTATTCCTTGGGGTACAACCCAACCAAAACATGGACCAGAGTTTCCTACCGTGTTTGGCATTAGGATTCCTTTCAGATTCACACTGCTAAAACATCCACAAAAATGGAAACTTCTTAAAATCAAGGGAGAATGAAAATATAAGATTTAATAAGAAAAAAGTATCATTAACTACATCCAAGTATAGGGAAACCAAGACAATGTGATAATAAGAAATAGTACAGGTCTAGTGTTCACCATAAGCCAGCCATGATTTCGGTAGCATTTAAAACAAAATGGAAAAAGAGGAAAAGCTTTAAAAAACCCATATGTTCCATTCCGCATTATATCAACCATTCTCAAAATACTTAAAACAAATACAGTAGCAAAAAAATAAACAGTTTTCTCTGCTTAAGATGAATCTCAATATGGTCTCTAAAGCATAATTCTCCGACTATCTACTTATAGGAACAATACTGTAGTCACAGGAAATACAACCAAAGTGTTCTACATGAAGCCACAGCAGAATTGTAGGAAATGCAGATAACAGGTACAGAATTCAAGTTTTACACCTTTGACCACATGTCTGCCTAACATCGTAAGGACTTCCTTACCATTCAGCTGGGTTAGAGAAGGGCAAATCTGATGGCTCAAGACTACACATAACTTGAAACTCAAATACTCAATGATTCTGCTGAATCTGCACCTTCTGCAGATCTGGAATAAACTGTGTTTCCTGTATGATATGCAAAACCAAAAAAAAAAAAAATCCATAATGCTCACCACGCAAGTCCTGCGTAGGGCAAGCCTTAGGTGTTGAGAAATTCTGTCAAAGCTCTCTCGACATGGGAAATTTTTCATTGTTTTTAATGTAAAAAATACTGGAAGTAAACAGGTCAGACTCCTCCACGCTCATCTGCTGGAAAACTTGATTCCAAAAAGCGGCAAGGGAGGGGAAGAAGGTGAAACGAAGAAGCTTTCACAAAGATGGCCTGACAAAAGAATTTCTAGGGAATGGAGAGTAAGAAAGAGCTCCATTCAAGGGAGCTGTGCAAAGGTGTTCATATGACCTATCCTGCCAGTTTTACCATCTCAAGAGAACATCAATAAAACAACACGCTCGGCGAAAGAGTTACAATGCAGTAAAAGCAAGCGATGAGATCTCAGGCAGCAGACCGTATCACCTATAATCTGCCTTAAGTCACTGTTCACTCTTTAGAGTACTGAGAAGTCTCTTTAGAGTATTGAGAAGTAATGGGGGAAACGGGCTGCCAGGAGTTCATGAAACAGATCAGAAGAGCCCCTGGATGGACAGGGAGCCCTGACAGCTGGCAAAAGTTGAAGAGCACAACTTCTGTGTTAGGGTAGAACAGAGAAAGCTTTTGAATAATTTTGGGAAATATGAACCTTAAGTAATTGAAAAGGAGCTACTTCAAAACCTTTCATACCAGCTCTCACTTAAATGAGCATAACTTGCTTACTGAAGCTGTATGAAAAACAGCACAAGTCCAAGCCTGGTCTCTGAGAAGCAAACAGGATTCAATGGCCTACAATCCAGCAGACTGCATCAAGGAGAAAAAGAAACAAAATAAATAAAACGTTAAAAAGATCCAGCAGACCACCACCACTGAAGTCAGGTTATTGCTTCTATTTATTCTCACCCCCTGGGCTCAACAGTTTGGAAGTACACAAACGTAACACAAAGTTTCTTTTAATCCGGTCTCTTGCAAAGGGGACAAATCACTCAGCTTCTCTTACACCAAGGTCACACAAGGCTGCTGCAAACAGAGCAGTTTCTCAGAGTGCTATTCCCGTGCTTTTACCTAACATGAAATCAAGATAAGAAGATCCATATCTGTATTCTTTCACAAAGAACCTAGTCCAAGTACTGGTACTAACCATAACTGAAATTACAAGCAAACGCCACTATTAATACCAATTATTAAAATAATAACAATATCCCACTATACAAACATTTCTCAAGTACTACTAACCAGCATATTATCCTGTAACAATCACTATCACTAGGGGGACACCAGCAACAAACGTAAAACAACCAGAAAAAATACCAGAAATGGTGTCTTATGAGGAAAACACGAGAGTGCATGAAAGAAAAATGAAGCAAAACACCTACTCCTAACCATCCCAAAAGCAAAACGGATCAAGATACTGCAGGTTACGGTAACAAACAAGACTTTGTTGTTAGAATTCCCCTTGGCTTCCCCTACATTTTAGTGCTAAATCTGCAGTTCTAACCTTGAACAGTCAAGTCCTTTTGCAAGTTGTAGCACCAGCAGCTTTTCTGAGGACTACTCAAAACAGAAATGGAACAGAAAAAGTCTCTGCCTTTTGTTGTTGTTTTACTATTATAAACACTTTTTTTTTAATCAGTATGCTGATAAAACTGCAGCTAGAACAAAGGAGAACAGAGCTTTCCCACTCCTCCCTCCCTCTTCTAAGCTACCAAGACTGCTGAGGTTATAAACAAAAAGCCTGTCTATTTTCCAGACTACACATCAAAATCATTTTACACCAGTCAATCCAGTTTCCCCATGTAATACTCCTGAATCCCAAAACATCATTAATGCTGCAAAATGATTTAGCCTACCTCTCTTTAAAGTTACCCATCATAAGGTTAAAAATAAATTCTTTAAGCAAGTTAGGTCAAATCACCACAGAGAGACCAGGCTCAGGCATAAATAGTGAGTCACTCAGGTAGAAATCCAAACCCAGATTCCATCAGAGATCATGACATAACTGAGAGAACTGCTAAAAAGAGTCTGGTAAATATGTAAAAAATAAACTAAAAAAGAAACTTGCAAAGGCTTCATTTCCATGGGGAATGCTGCTCTAGGCCTACACATCCTTCCCTTCTCTTTGCTCAACTCATGTTGAGCTCCAGTTTTTCTTCTTGGGAAAAAAAAAAAAAAAAAAGCCATTCTCACACCAGGACAGTCCCTCCATTTCAGCAGTGATTGCCACCCCAGAGGGCACCACCTTGATCTGCTGCTTTCTTACAAATATCCATCATTTGCTGAAATTGATATGACCGGGGCTTGATCACTGCTCGATGCCTGGTCCTTGCAAGCTTCCCCAGCACAGCTCAACACAAAGCCCTAACTTTCTCTTTCACAAAACTGCACTGAACACCACCATCAAGAGGACTGTGAGCACTATGACTGTCACGGTTTTGTGGATTTTGTTGTGCTGCTGATATTCTACATCATGACTTCATGTAGTGTACTGGGAGTTGCACACCTGTAAAAGCCTGCAAGCCACAGCACCTGAACGACCCTCGGGCAGCACTAAGGGCATCACAGCATGCCTCCCTACACCCTCCTTCACCTTACAGAGCTCAGATGCAGTGTGACTCCAAAGCGGGCCAGATCCCTCTCTACACTCAGTTTCTTTCAGAAGGGTTTCTCCCAGTTCACTTTCCATCGGTAATCTCCTTCAGTAACAACAGCAAACAACTTTTTATTATTAGAACTGAATGCAAGATGACCAAGCTCCACAGCACGGCCCTTCCAGGCTCCCCCCCCACACACACACACACATACGGCCGTATCCCACGGACGCGTTCCCCTCACCCCACACACAGCTGAGCACCGTCCCGGTCCCCACCTCGACCCCAAAAGGCCTCGGTCCGTGCCGCCCCCGAGTTATGCGGTTAGTGGCACAGCTCAGGGCCGGGCCGCCGCCTCCGTCCTCCCGCAGCGGGGCCGGGGAGGGGGGTGCGGGGTTGCGGCGCCTCGAGCAGCGGGCGCCGGTAGAAGTAGGGCAGAGCCGCGCGGCCCGGCCCGGCCTCGCCTCCCCCGGACAAAAGCGGCCGTTGGGCCTCGGCGTACCGAGGGCGGAGAGGTGGGGGGCAGCGGGTGGAAGCGACGGGAAACGGCCGCCCCAATATGCTGAGGGTTAGGGGGCAGGGGGGAGGGGAAAGGCAGGCGGGCCCACGATCCCGCACGCGAGGCGGGGGGAGGAGGACTGAGGGGAAGCGGGGGAGGGCAGCGCGGCACCTCCTCGGCCCCGCGGCGCTCCCCCCGCTCCGTACCTGCCCGAAGTGCTCACAAAGCGGCGGCGGCGGCGGCGGCGCCCACCCGCGTCACGTGACCGCCCCTCGCGCCGTTCCGTCCTCCTCGCCTCCACGCGCGCGCGAGGCCGCTTCCCCCCCCCCCTCCCCCCCCCCGACCCCCGGCACGGACGCGACGCCCCGCGCTCGCCCACCGGCTGTCTCGCTCCCCGCGCTCCCCCTCCCCCCGCCTCGCCCCCCCCACACACCACCAACGCGCGCCCATCCGCCGTCCCTTCCGCCTACCCCCAGAACCACGTGAACAAGGCGAATGAGCCCCGCCCCTTTCCCGTCACGTGATCGGGGCTCCGCCTCCTCGCGCGCCGGAAGCGGTCGGCCGGCGCCGCCCATCGCGCTGAGGGGAGCGGGAAGGTCCGCGGCGATGGCGGGCGGTGCGGTGTCGTCGCGCCGCGCTCAGCCGGACGCTCTGTTTTATGTACTTATGGTTTCGCATCCCGCTGCTTCGTCCCTCCTCTGGGCGCGCTGCAGGGCCCTGGTGGCTTTATTAAAGTGAGGGGCCCGCAGCTGAGCTCGGACGATTGCCCGCTCGGGTTGCTGGGCTCTCTGTCCGTTGCCGTCCGTGCTTCACAACCAGACGATGCTCAGCCCGTGAGATTTGGGTTTTCCTGAGCTCCCCTTCGCTGTACTGAGGGCACCACCACAGACGGGTTCGGCACCCCAAGCCGTCCTCGTGAGCAGAGAGGATGGAAGGACTCCTTTACATCTGCCTCCGTACTTGCTCAGAGGAGTGCCTGAGCAGACATCAGATGGGAAACAATTCTGCACATACTTTAATACTCGAGGGTGCTGAGGCACTGGCACAGGTCGCCCAGAGAGGTGGTGGATGCCCCATCCCTGGAGACACTCAAGGTCAGGCTGGAGGGGCTCTGAGCAGCTGACGGAGCTGTGGGTGTCCCTGCTCCCTGCAGGGGAGTTGGAGCAGGTGACTTTTAAAGGTCCCTCACGACTCAAAACGATTTTCTGTGATTCTCTGTTTGTTTTTGTAATCGTTAGGCTCTTTGGCCAGGCTGAACGCAGGGAGGCACCCCTCTGACAGGAGGGATCCCAGAAGGCATCATGCCAAGTGACACTGGAAGACTACAGACTCATGGAGAGCAGCAGGGGGTGACGCAGCAGTGTGTGACAGCACCTGGTGCAGTTCTGCCAGTGCCCCTGTGTTAAATGGCAGATTCTGTGGTAACAGGACAAGGTTGGTGAATGTTTGTTTAGCCCCTGACATGTCTGATGATACATCTCATCATTTTGGCATTTTCTGTGGCCTTATTTCTTTTGTTCATTTGCTCATGCTTTGAACTTTGTCCTCCTTATGAGAGGAGAGGGCATCAAATCTCTTTTTTGCTATAAGCGATATTTGAACAATAATCGGCGCTGTTTGTGCTTCTGCCCTCTCAGCTTAGACAGAGTAGACATGTTGAAGTGACTTACATCCTTGATTTCGATGATTAGGTGTACAGGAGCTACAGAAGTTTCTACAGCTTGGAAGCAGCAACATCTCCCCATTTCCATCTTTTCCCAATAAGATGTATGTTTTCTAGAGAAATCAAAATTCAGATCAAATAGTGCACAGGTAGTTTTGATTTCTAGAGGCAGCTGTTGATATTTTATTACTAAGGAATTGGTTATAGCTCTGTACCAAGTTTCATAAGCTTTCTGACAAACGTATCTTCAGCTCCATAATCTGTGTAGGTTTAATCAGTGTGTTAGCATCCTTCCGTCACGACTTGGCAATCTTTTGCTAATCAATGTGGATATTTGATGTGCAGCATGCAACAACGAAGGCTGAGAGCTCTTGGGATGCTCTTGTCAAATGTTTGGTGCCAACTGGAAGTTATCTCTAAATATCACAGAGAATCCAGCTTACAAACACTTGGAATAGGAGACAGTTAAACAAAGATACCAGGACATAACAAAACTTTGTTGATTTCTCCCTGCTATACATGGAATAACTACAAAAGAGAAAATAGCACATTTCAATTCCAAAGCTTCTAGGGGAGAACTGAAGGAATGAAATGATGCAGGCTGCATTCAGAGACCCTGGCTGTGATTGTTCAGCACATCTGGGTTAGAGTGGAGACGCTACATTAAGCACAGCAAAGGCTTGACCAGGCCTGGCAGGCAAATCCTCCCTACTTACATATGTAACTCACTCCCTTCTGCTCATGTCAGCACTCTACCTGACTTTTCTGTGACCTTGGAGTTTTCCCGTTACTGAAGAATAATCCAGTGAAGGTGAAAATCCCTCTGGACCATATGTTAAGCTCACTTCAGGTGTGTTTTTCTTAGTCACCTACTGCAGATGTCTTACATAGTTGGCAGTCCACATACCACAGCCTTAGAACCACCATTCTAGTGTGTTGTTGTTGGCCAGTAACATGTGAGGGGGAAAAAATGCTGATGTTAAGTTGCTCATTCAGAAGTCTGCTCTACTTCTGCTTTACAGGCAGTAATCATAGGATGGCTTGGATAGGGAAGAACCTTAAAGACCACCTAATTCCAACCACTAATTTCAACCCCTTGCCATGGGATGATTGCCCTCCCACCAGACTAGGCTGCCAGGGCTCCACTCAACCTGGCCTTGAGCACCTTGAAGGATGAGGCATGCTCAACTTCTCTGGGCAGCCTGTGTCAGGGCCTCAACACTCTCCATGGTCTCCCTGAAGCCTTCTCTTCTTAAGAATAAACAAGCTTAGTTGCCTCAAATTTTCTTTATAAAAGTGTTCCAGCCCTCTTATCATCCTCATGGTCCTCCTCTGGACCTGCTCCACATCTTTCCTAGACCTGGGTTCAGAACTGCAGATGGGCTCACAGAAGGGCAGACTGGAGAAGGACAATCACCTCTCTCTCCTTGCTCTGTTGATGCAGCCCAGGACACTGCTGGTCTTCTTAGCTGCAAGCATGCACTGCTAGCTTGTGTCTGGCTTTTCATCCACCAGAATCTTCAAGTCCTTATTCACAGGGCTGTTCTCAGTGAGTTCTTCTCTCAGTCTATATTCAGGTCTGGGATTGTTTCAGTCCAAGTGCAGCACCTCAGTAGGTTCACAGGGCCCTACTTGTACATTTTTTCCAGGTCTCTCTGGTTGAAATCCATTTCTTCTGTCATGTCAACTGCACCATTAGGCTTGGAGCCATCAGCAAACTGAGGGTGCATTCAATCCCAGTATCTAGGTCGCTGATGAAGATATTGAAGAGTACCAGCCTGGAGATGGAACCTAGGGGTACGCCTCTTCTCACCAGTCTCCACCTGGACATAGTGCTGTTGATCACACACCTCTGGCTGTGATCATCCTACCAACTTCTTTTCCACTGAATAGTCAGCTTTTCAAACCCACATCTGTCCACTTTAGAGATAAGGTTGTGGTGTGGGACTGTGCCAAATGCCTTGCACAGTTCTAGGAAGGTGACATCAATTGCCCTTCCTTTTCTTCCGATGCTGCCATTCCATCACAGAAGGCCAACAGGTTGGTCAGGCATGATCTGCCTTTGGTGAAGCCATGCTGGCTGTGTTGAATCACCTCCTCATCTTAGATATGCCTTAATGTGTCTTCTGGGAAGATTAGCTCCATGATCTTATCAGGTGCAGAGGTGAAGCTCACCAACCTGTAGTTCCCCAGATCTTCTCTTCTACCTTTCTTACAAATGAGAGTGATGCTTCTTTTTTTTTTTCTTTTTTTCCAGTCCCTGGAGACTTCTCCTGACAGCCACAACTTTATAGATATGGTGAAGAATGGCTTGTCAACCACACCAACCAGTTCCTTCAGAGCCCTGGGATGCACTCTGTATGTCTCCATAGACTTGTACATACCAGTGAAAGCATCTGTTCTTCACAGGCTTGGGCTGCAGTAGATCATCCCTCTGCATGCTAACACACTTCTGTTGTCTACACTACCTAACTTGGTCTCTTTGACTGATTAGAAATCAGTCCAACTGAGCTGGTGTTAGGAGAAATTTTTCACAATTGAATCTGAAGTTCTTTGTGTCTTTATTCTTTAAAGTTATACCATTTGGTTTAATAAAATTACTGCTCTTCTCTGGAAAGTGCTTATTAGGCCTTCACCTATGACACCAGCATCAACAGCACCACCTTTCTCCAGGATGCACCCCAGTAACATCGGTGAACCATTGTGATTCAGTTGTGCTCAGGTTCTGTGAGAGAAGTGGCTTCATGGGAAGGAACCACGTTTGACATTTGTATTTGAGTTTGTAGAGAAATAGGAATTCTTTCCTGTTGAAGAGTGGAACTATTGAAAGTCTTGGATTCAAAGAGAAAGTGTGTCAGTAGATGTTGCCCTTGGGTGTACAAGGGATTGCTGCTGAATTTAGATTTGGAGTGAGGCTCCAAATAGGCTGTCTTGACATGGGATGTAGTGTGTCAGATTGCATTAACGTGCACGTGGAAGCAGGGCTTCAGCAGCATTTGTTCTTCAAAAGGTAACTGAGTTGTGGGTGCCCTTCTAGTATATCTACGCCATTCACTGATTCATGGCATTAAAGGCGGAAAGGGTGATGATATCACTGTCTGCTCCCCATATAGACCAGGTCATTAAAATTCCTGACATTCATGGGCTGCATTTGTCTGTCACGTCTCAGCATCATCCTTCAAATTGATGCAAGACAGCCTGATCATCAACTCTTCAGCATCAGTTTGCACCCAGAGACAGACCCTCTTCTGTAGGTGCAGCCCTTGGTCCAGGCGTTCTCACCTTGACATTTGACTGCATGAAAAAAGATGATGTATTTTTTGTGAGACCAAATTATTCCCACTGTTACGTTATTGTCCTCCTTTATTTTATTCATTTACTTTTTTCCCCACAAAATGTCTGCAGTGACATTGTACTTCCAGATAGCTGAGGAGGCTTTAACAGACGTGAGTCTGATAAAGATCCTGCAGAACCCTGACTTTACAGTTTCACAACATCAAAACTATCACCTTGAAGCCTGATATTTTTCTGGCCAGGTCTTAACTTTTGGGTGTAGGTACTGCTGTGTTAGTGTCAGAAACCATTTCAGATTGTCAGATACAACTTCTCACTACTTGCCCTGTAAGTTAACATCTGTGTCTGGGTGTTGCTCTGGTCCCTCATCCTGCTTCTTAGTGGATCAGATGTTCTAGGAACACTGTTATTTTTATAATCCTGATAATATTTCTAAAACCATCTACATGGGAGCTAATATTATCACTAGGAATTGTTCTTTAAGTAGTAAGTTCTTACAAGCAAAAAACAAAATTCCTTTTGCTACTCGACCTTATACCTGTTCCTCTAGCAGAATAGTGTAAATGAATTTATCTGTTCCGTTTCTGATTCAAGTTACAGCAACACGCAGTTTATCAACCAAAGACACCTGTTATTTACATGTGAGTACATTCTGGGATGGCTGATTAGCTGAGCTGCCGAGCCCCACAGAAACAAAGCTAGTTCAGTTGCCAGCCCACATCCACATCACTGAGACCTGCTGGAGGCATTCAGCCATCCTTGCACAGTGTCTCACAGCGCTTCTTTCCGTGCTCACAAAACATCTGCCTTTATCTGCCAGGTTTTAATGTGCCTAGTGGAATCTCAGCCCTCCCTTACTCCAAATAATGGAGATGTGCCCATAATTTGTTGGTAATTAACTGTTCTCCCTCTCCTCTCCTCATGTAGTGTTGTGAAGAAGAAGCTGGATGTGCCTCTATTTGCAGTTTTTCCCTGAATTTCATCTTAGGGTAAATTACAAGCCTTTTTATCCTGTATTATATTTTAAGAGAACATTTTGTACGGAGTGTCCAACAGTATTTGTTAACTCTAGTTAAATGTCAGTCATCCGCTTTGGAGTCTAAAAGGACCACTTGCAGCTGAAAATGGCAGGAACCCATCAGCTTGAGTGAGGGTGGGGAATTACAGGCTGGTCAGCCTCACCTCAGTCCCTACAGAAGTGAAAAATAACTAGTCTTGGAAGTCATTTCCAAACACATGGAGGAGTGAAAGTTGATTGAGAGCGTCAGCATGGGTTTACAGTGGGGAACTGATCAATCTGAACGCCTTGCACAGGGAAAGGACCGACTTGGCAGCGAGGAATGAGTGGAGGATGTTGTTCACTTTGACTGTAGCAAGGCTTGCCACAATGTTTCATGTAACATCCTCACAGAAAATTAATCAAGTACCAGCTAGGCAGGGAGTCAGAAACATGGACAGAAAGGTGACCGATTAGCCCCCCATGGGCTTCTTTCATGGCTTGGACCAAAGTGGGATGAGCAAATGATGCACAGAATCATAGAATCACAGAATCCTTAGAGTTGCAAGGGACACTTAATGGTCGTCTAGTCCAATTCCCCTGCGAGGAGCAGAGACACCACAGCTAGATCAGGCTGCCCAGGTCCTAATCCAGCCTCGCCCTGAAAGTCTCCAGGGAAGTGGCATCAACCACATCTCTGGGCAAAACGTTCCAGCGCATCACTACACTCACTGTAAAAGATTTACCAGTGCCAGAGTCGTCCTTTTGAACCCTTCTCAAAAGTGAGTGTGGTGTTGCCTTTTTGTAGTCATCCAGGACTTCACCTGATGCTATGACTTCTCAAATATCATTGAGAGTGTCTTGGTGACTGCATCACCCAGTTCCCTCAGGGCTGCAGGGTGAGATGGTTGTGGTGCATTCAGAGGGTCCTCAACAGGCTGCAGACATGGCAGTTTCATGAGGTTCAACAAAAGGAAATCGAAAGTTCTGCACCTGGAGAGGAAGACTCCCGTAATCCAAGCACATGGAAAGCAGCTTGGCAGAGAAGGATGTGGAAGTCCTGGTGCACAGGATGAACATAAGCCAGCAGTATTCCTCCAGAGGCAACCTTAGATCTAGTCACATCCTCTCCAGTTTAGAACTCACCATATTTCTGTTGTAGAGGAGCCCTTATCCGCACCAGCACCTGTCATGTTGGTGGTCAGCAACCAGCTGGTCAGCAGCTTCCAGTGCCAGGTTGGCATTCCTTGATCTTGGTAGAGGTTGGAGCCGTCCTGACGTTTGTTCCTCCAGATGAGGAGGCTGGGCCTGAGAAAGATGGGAGCTTAGGGCACTGTTATTTTCTTTTCTAATGTGTGAACAGGCTGACTTTTTGCCTCTTACAGAATGGGCTGCCCTTACCCCAAGAACACCCCCAGAAGTGTGTTCCTGGCATTTCTCTGTGTATGAATCTATTTAGTAAATAATGAAAGCACCTCACACTGGGGAAGATTCTGCTGCTCCTCCATTCAGAAGCAGTCAGGATGAGTACAGGTGTGGTTAGGAAGAACTAAACAGCCAATACAAAACCGTGACCACAGTGCTGCTCTGCTCTGGCTTCCTTGTTCTGCAGCAGCGGTGCCACCAGCTGGCAGGAGCAGACACTGAGCCACAGTGATCAGAAACAAAGTACACCCAAAGAGGAGAGTGATGACGACAGAGTAAACTTGCAGCAGCTGGGCTGGGAGATGAAGGCAGGCAGCAGACTGAGTGCTGAAAGGGAAGGACAGAGTGTACTGCCGCAGTTTGTAGATTACAGTAAAAGCATGATGGATAGCAGACCAGCACAGCCTCCCGGCCAAGGAATGCAACGGATCTCCTCTAGGTTCTACCCCAGAAATGATGATGGCCACACATATCCATGCTGAGTGTGGTCTGTGATAAAGTGCTGAGGGATCATGGGCTGTTCAGTCTAAGGAGTGAAAGTCACTGCCATAAACAGTTTAAAAAGTCCATTGGACAAAGAGATTGCCTGCCCTACAGAAAAGAACAAGCTCCTTCTTCTGGTGGGAAAGCAAGGGGACCTGCAAGCCAGGAGATGTCACCAAATAGGTTAGTGCTAAGGTTAGCTGCTGAGGAAGGATTTGAATAGCTTATTGCTGAGATGTATTGCTGGACACACGCCTAGGAAGAAGTCCATAGGTACTGATAGTCCTGGGGCTTCCTGAAGTGGAGGTCAGCCACTTCCAATCATTTCTGCATTTACTTGGTGGAGCATCAGATGCAGCTACGGAGTTTGTGATGGGCACTGGCAGAACCATTTCTATAGCTTAAAGTAACTGCCCTTTCACTTTCTCTCTTAGAATCCTGTGGCTTAGGTGTAGAAACATAAGCATCATCCCCACAGGAGACCCATTCTGTATTGAGTAGCAATTGTCCAGAGGAAATGTGGCAATCCAAGGACAGAACATAGCTCACAAGCAGTTTAGATCCAAATTCCACACTGAGGGCCTGGCATGAGCTCATCCAAAGCCACGGCTGTGGCAGGAGGCAAGCTGGGAGCCACAAGCTGTACTACTACCAGTGCCTTCCAGCCTCATCCTGCCACGTTATCCACTATGTCCTGCACGTCCACCCCACCAGGGATCTTTTTTCTTCTGCTTCACTCAAATCTCCATCAGTTTTGGTACAAGGCTTATTAGATGACAGTATACACATGCCTTCGAGACTTGCTCAGGCATCCTCAAGCCTCAGCAAGGCCTATTACAATACTACAGAAAGCAGAGATGGCGCTGGTGTAGGCCACCTGGTGCAGGGAATCTGCTTTGGCAGGGGGGTCGGACTCAATGATCTCTTGAGGTCCCTTCCAACCCCTATGATTCTGTGATTCTGCTGAAGACATGGTCTCTTATACCTTGCACATAATGCTGCAATCTCCCCACGGCAAACTACTGTGGAAACCAGCAGCTCATGGCAAGGCCAAGTGAGAGAAAAATGAGGATGCAGGAGCAGCGTTTGGCACATAGTTCTAACCCCCAGCACGGAGCTTACGATATCCTGAGGACACTCCTCTCAAACCAGCCTCCCTAGTTCTAGGGAAGGAAGCTGAGACAGAGAAATAGGACGGTTGGACAGAGACCCTGCTCTCTTGAGCAATGAAAACATGCAGACAGATCTAGTGCTACAGATGCAGCCCTGGAACACAAGATTCTCCTGTAAGGTTTAGTGCGATACAGCCAACATTGTCCATTCTATACCTAGAGGTATGCATACGGTCCAGTGCCTCTAAGAGGAAACTGTTGCTTCAGAGCAAATGAGGTACCAGAAGAAAACAGAAAAGTGTTTTGAAGGGCCTGATAGTCCCACCTCTGCCTCTGGATATGTCTTCTATGGAAGCAAGGACTGTTACTGCAGCTACACAGAGAACATGGCTGATGTTTAAACTGTGGAAAAGGCTGAGATCTGTCCTTAGGTGTCAGTGCAGTTGCTGGTGAACAGGGAGGGAACTAAACAAAAAAAACAGTTCATTGTTTCCTTTGAGTCAGCCATGTCTGCACCAATGCCAGACTGATAAAGGGAGGAACACAAGCCTGTTCACTCTCAAGCTGCCTTTGGTTTACTTGTTGTGGAAGGACTAGCAAGAATGGAAGCCATCAGCCAAGCTGACACACTATATGAATACATTTTATTAAGATACCCATAGCAAGATGCACAAACATATCTTGTTCACCGATTTTCAGATCGCACAACTTCAAAGATTGGAAAGACAAACTGCAGTTAATGACAGTTATCTGTAGAACAGGGCAGTAGTAAAAGATTCATTTGTCGGTATGGTTAACGACACTCGGTGGTTTCTTTTCTCCGAAGGAAGATCAGCAGGTTCCACTGCTCCGTGCTCCCTTTCTGCTTTCAGATGGGGGTAGTGCTGTATGGTGCCTAGGAGACACCAGCAAGGACTGTGGTACAGATGATAACACTTGAGAGCAAGAAACAAGAACCAAATCAGTCTTCAGTTAAAATCCTTGTGTTACTAAAACGAGAGACTGACTTTTGCATTGTAATCCAGAGGCATGTTTTATGTCGATGAAGAGAACCTTGTTAACACTGCAACAACTTTCTGCAGATCATAAATCAAATCTCCTGTTAAAGAAGACCTCAGTTACTCTGTTTTGGTATTTTACATTCTTGAACTGCTCCCTCACCTATTCTATCCAGAGATACCATTCCATTTGCGTGTATGCAGCTGCTTCTCCTCCCTACAAATTGTACAGGAAATCCATGTTTCTGTGCACCTTGGAAGCAGACAAATAATACTGATGCCTCACCGGGGCGGGCACCATGTTCGGGAGAGAGTTGAGAAATCAGTAGGCTTTTGTAAGTTAGCAGTGAATCCCAGAATGAGAATAACAATTGAAATAACCAGCAAGTCCTTCATGGCTGGCACAGGAATGGATTTGGAGCCCTTCAGGCTGAGAGAAGGATACCAGGTGGGGGAGACATCAGGGCTGAGTAACAGGAGCAGGCAGGTGGCAAGGCTCCGACTCAGCATGCTGGTGTCCAAGCAAGCACAGAAGTCTCAAACCACAGCAGGGGTTGGACTGGCAGCCCCAAGCATTGCAGGTCTGGTAGCTGAGTAAGCCATGAGACAGCAAAGAACATGCTGGAGTCCAGAGGAGCAGCAAGAAGGGTGCAAGGCTGAGACTGAGCACGGAGACTGTGTATTTTGAACAAGATGACAGAGCCTGTCAGTTTTTCATCCCAGCCTTTCCACACTCTCCCTGCACTGTAGGAGAAGGCCTTTTAACCACAGGGTTAGAGTTAACTCATCTTACAGTGCGATTTTTTTTTTTTTTTTCATAATCCATTAAATACACACACACGGAGAAATCCTGTAAAAGGGATTAAATATCAGCATGAAGTCAGTGATGTGTCCTCCTGCCTTTCCGCTCAGAGGACCTTCAGCCATGACGCTGACATGACAGCCACAGGACGCCAATTCCCTGACCACAGCACCGCTGATGAGTTTAAGCGAGCACTGCGCTCACCCCCATCACCTCTATTTACCTCATGATCTGCTGCCATCCACTGCACTACCCAGGTGTGTGAGAATTTCAGCCTCTGTAGACTTGGCACGAGCAGAGTCTCCACTGTGATGACTGTGATAAAAATGAGGCCTTAATTTAGAAGAGACTCTGGAGTTAAGAACTAAAAGAACTCCGGGTTAAGTTCACACTGGGGTACGACAATCAGTGACAGGAACAAACCTTAGAGCTCTGTGATGATGTATTAAGGTAAACAAACAGGTTGATGGCTGGTCATGCTGCTCCTAAAGACAAAGGTAGTCTCACAGATCAACAGAATTCCGTACTTCAGTTAGTTACAGGTACACGTACCCATTTAAGGTGATAGGGATGGAAAAAGTGTTCCCGCTTCCACACTTTTAGGATTAACTGCGAACAGACATCTTATGTCAGTCACAGTCCATCTGCATAAGAGGCAGAAACCCAGCTCATGCTCCAGGTGCCAGTTTAAAAATAAAGGTGTCATTGGCCAATTCGGAAAACAAAACCAAATGTGTTACACTTTTGTCTCAGAAAACAAAAAATCACATTTCAAAGAGGAAAACACGTACAGGGAAACTCTGAACACCAAGGTCCACAAGCACACGGGCTGGTTCTTGCCTACTCTCAGCAGTTCCCCACTGCACACTGCATCAATAACTTTAAACAGCTTCACAGTGTGGGGAAAATAAACACGCAGTGTAACATTCGAAGGGATCTGTTACTGCTGCCTCTGACAGCTCCTGTGACCATTTAGGACAGCACTTTTGGCACAGCTCACGACAGCAACAGCAAGATGAGAGAGGCTCTGTTAAACAGATGGGATTGCAGTTGTTAACATCAGAACCTGGATTCAGAACAAAAGCCAGCAAGTGTCAGCACGTCCTGATCTCCATCTTTAAAGCCTCCGAGTTTCGGAGCTTTAAATTTATTTGGGGGAAAAAAAAATAAAACAGCAATATTAAAAACAGTTCACTGTAGGACATTCCACCCTCAGGCAACAAGCCCTGAGCAGCACACATTTAATAACACCTTCTGTAGTTTGAGCTTCATACACAACCACATCACAGGCGATGGGGAAGTCCCAGCATCTGCACACAGGTAACAAACAAGCGAGCACTGACAGAAGTCACAGGTAAGATTTATTCCAAGACAAACCAGTGCATTGATTTGTGCCTACACCAGATCCTAAAACAAAATCAAACAAGTCACAAAAGGTTAACACTACAAACCTGTTGCAACTTCAGCACATTCAGCTTAGAAAAAGACAATGCATGCACCCAGCCCTAAGACAGCGGTGAGGTTGTGAGATAACTTCACAAAGATCAAGGTACCAGAAGAGGAAGGCACATTAACCTCTGGTTGGTCCGTTTCAGTATTGTTTGGATGAGTCATAGTGATTTATACACCCTGAGACTGTGGGAGGCCTTGAAAAGGAGAGGAGACCGGGTGAGTGGGAAAATAAAAAGTACAAGTTTAATGAGATTAAAATCCAGCACCTGAAATTTCCCTTCTAATAAGGGAATCTAAAAAAGCAGTTCCTAAGAAAACCAAGTATTGTTTCCTAGATTTTTGTTCTGAGATCGAAGAACAGGCATCCAGAACTACAGACATCCCACTGCATGCTGCAAGTGTTTTTACACATCTCTCTCCCAGCTTCAGTCCCACGGACAGAATTTGTGTTTTGTTTGACTGATTGACTTTTTTTCCAGCCCAGATGAGGTCAGGCAGCCTGCACTTCCCCATTCCACCAGTGCTGGAACCCCGTGTTGGGTCTGTGTGCACTCTTGGACCTTTCCACTCCCAGCAGGTTACCAGAGGCTACTAGAAGATGGCACTCAATTTTTAATTGTAATGACTCTTTTCTGCCAAGAGCTTTTTTTTTGTCACGAACCACCACCTGGTTTTGATAAAGAAATACAGCATAATAACTTAGAAGATACTCCCTAATTTAAGTCCTCAAAAATTAACATGAAAAATAAAAATAAAAATAAATGGAAGGGGCATGTACTCGACCTCTCTGAAAGCGTTCCCGATAAAACCCTCATACCAGTTCCTCCTGAGCAATGAATAAATAAACAAAGTGTTGTTAAACTCAAGCGCAATACCGAACACTTTATTTGGGCTTTCTTCTTCTTCTCTTGTGCCCTCCTTTGCCCATCCTCACCACAGTGAAGTGCAGAAGCAAGGGAAACCACGCAAAAGAGATCCCTCCAGAGAAGATGTGGCTGCATTTTGCTCCCCTTGTATACAAGGTGGCCAAACCCCTGCTTTATGCACTTCAGAGCCGTAAGATAAACTACGAAGGTATTGCAACACTCGGAACCTTATTTTAAGTGGAGGCCACATCATGGGTCCAGCAGTGCACAGTGAGCAATTTTCACTGGACTTCAAGCCAGAAAGGGTGTGCGTGGCTAGTGCAGCAGGAGCTAGCCCGTGGGTCAGCTCTGCCTGCATCACGCAGCACTCCGAGGAATGAGCTGTACTGCAGGTGAGTGACTGAATTACAGCAGCGATTGCAACAAAGTGATTAAGAACCTCTCAAACACCTTGGAGAAAGTGGCTTTATAGAAAACAAGGGTACCAGACCAAACAGATCTCAGAGCTCCCACCTAGCTGCTGTAAGATGCTGCTGCATTGCTGAGATGCAGTGATTGATGGCCACTGTTCTTGGTTTCTTGCAATCAAACAAAACAGGCAACCTCCACAAGCAGTCTAGACAAGCCTGCTTTATTTCACATTTGCACCAGGTGAGGGACATCCGTTCAACACAAGGTCAGTCAGTTCCTCTCAGCTGAGGGACAAAAAGTAAGACACCAAACCACCACTTAATATAGATGGAACACAACTTTAATTTTGTAACTCTGCAGCTGCAAGCTATATACAAAGCAAGTGCTCAATTGAAGAAAGAGGTTGAAATTCTACAGAAGAGTAACTGATACACAATTATCTTAATCCTTAAGATACAAAAATGCTGCCAAAGACCTCAAACAGAGGCAGCAAAAATATCCCCATAATGAAATTCAGGAGTCTCCCTCATTAAGGGAGTCACAAGAATCACTCACAATACAAATGCAACCTTTGTGGACAGACTAAATCTGGTCAGGTCTCTGGGCACTCTCGCAAAGTCTTTTAAAATGGATCCATGTGGAAAATGAACAACTGAGACTATGAACAAACACCTATTTACTATTCTTTGGTAATTTACTCACCTTGGACTAACACCAGTAGCACTGATGAAGGAACAAAACAAATGGACTCGATGCTTTACAACGGTCCCAGAAAACACCTGGGGAGAACAGGAGCACTTCTCCTTAGCTGAGCTGACTGTACAACGGGGAAGGCTGCAGGAATGACCAGGAACAAGGAGTCTGTGAAGACAGTGGGGTCACCCGCAATGCTATGCTCAAGCTAACACTGCGCTGCAGCTTCAGCTTCCATGGGAATGTCTGTTACCTCACACCTGATCACTGTTGAGGGGTTGTTTCCCAGTACTGCAAACCGGGCATTACTGAACATGTAAGTCACTAGTTTAATTGCGTGTGATTATAAATATGAAAAACGTAGTCTACTTAAAAGAGGTGAGAGGTAAAATGAACAGCTTCCTACAATCAAGAGCAGCACAAGATCCCATATTCCTGAAAACCTGAATAGCAGGAAGAAAGGACTGAAGGACTGCTACAATCAGTAACCTTCTCTCCTCGGTGCCTAATGCCAGACAAACCAGCCTGTTCCCCCTCAGAACAGACTGCTACACTGTGTAATCCCATCAGTCAGATGTAAGCCAGGGCCTCACTGCTTGGCATTACTGATGAAGATGCTGTGTACAAAGACAAGAGACTGTAAGGACACAATCAGACTGTGGTAAGTAGCTCTAATAAATCTGGCAGAAACTCCTGCAGAAACTCGAGGCATTCTACTGTGGCAGCTGTAATCTCCAACAGAGACAGGAGAAATGAGCATGTCCCAGTTTTGCCCTTTTTCCTCAGCTTCTGCTGCTCATTTGGCCCCAAAGCAGCAAGGCCAAGGCATGCACTCTACTCTAGCATTCATCCCAGCAGAAGACAGTAACAAGACAGAGCTGCTGGTGCCTGCTGGAAGACCAGGGATAGCACTCTGGAGCACTGCATCTTAGCCTAATATTAGAGAAGATCACCATGCTTAAGTGCATACACTTCGCAGCTGGACCCAAAAGGCACTGGATCTGTTCTCCCCACCCACAGTCCCAAGTGAAATTCAAGGGAGTTCAAATGGAGAAGGCAGTAGGGGAGTCTGGGGAAAGACTGAACATTTCCTGTTGCAAACCAGGTGACGGTGGATACTAACGCAACATGAGCTAACAGCAAGTTATCTTGCTACGTGGTAAACTTTTAGCCTGCATTAGATGAGTCTGAGACATACTCTTTAACCTTAGAGGAAAAAATAGTTTATTTATTCCATTGGCTTATCAGAGGAGATGGCTAACAGACCTAACAACCAGAACAGACAAAAACAAAACAAAACAAAAAAAAAACATAAAGGGAAAAAATTCCGTAACCTGGGACAAAAACCTGGGTGTCAGGCTGTCTGCAAATAACCTACAAGCTACCACAGCAGCATACTTGGGAACCTTGGCTCACTCAGAAAATAGTTTAGTTCACTTCTTCTTGTCATTAAAACTCGTATCCCTAGCCCCCATTTCCTTTCATCACCTCTGCAGGCCCTCAATGTAATGTTATTCTGCAACAGTCACGCTGCAGAACAGCCTGCTCAAACTCCAGCTGCGCAAGCTGATACCTGGATCAAGTACAGGAACAGAAGATCATGTTTTTGCTCCTGGCACTGCTGAAAACTACAATTAAAATGTAAATGCACTTTTGAGAACTCCCGTGCTTCTGCAGTTTGGGCTTGATGGGCAATACCCTTGGGGAGTCTGTCCCTGGGCTCCGATGGGTACAGCTTAAAATTACTGTATTCCTTTACATATAAACAGTATCATTAGACTTGTACTTTTAAAAAATAAGATCAACCCAGGCCAGGGCCAGGCTCTGCAGATAAAGTAGTAGCTTATCTCTTATAAATATTTTTTAATATTTTTTTTTTTAATTACAAGTAGTCCTCACTCCAGGTAATGTAACTGACACAAAGTACCAGCACACACACAGCCCCTAGACTTTCACAGAAAGCGCAGGAGCAACCACTCTATTAGAAAGGAATCCTACCTCGCAGCAAAGTAGGGGAGGGGGCACGTGGCCAAGATTGCCTAAATGTGGGGAGAGAGTCATTTGGAGTAAATAAAATCAAAAGGTATGTCGAACACCCATCCTATAAAGGATCGAGGAGGTCAAAGCAAAGAAATGGTTCAAAGAGATGTATAAACTGTTGGAGGCCAACAGAAAACTCTGCCAAAAAATAACTTGCATTTAAACTAAAATTCAATGGCATCACACAGTTTCATTCATTGTTAAAACAAAGAGAGTAGAAAATTGTGTAAGGATCGGCATTTGTAAAGAGTTATTATTAGCTCCAGAGACCAGCATAATTCCCATGAAGTCCTGAAGGAAGGGGGCCGCCTGCCACAAAGAGCTTTGTTCCAGACGAGTCGTAGCAGTGGGTGTAAACAGCATTTGGGAAGAAATTAATTTCAGAAAAGTAATTCCTCCAGGTTTCATCATGATTCTGTTAAAGGAAAGTTGAGATTGTTATTGTTGCTGGACAAACACAATGTGTTGTTTCACAGAAGCAGAATGTAGTTTCCAGGGCCTAAAAGGGATCTTTCCTCTGCAAATAATGCCTGAAGCTTCAGACAGATCAACTTGAACTGGAAGATACAGAGACTTCCTGAAGCTTTTTCACATGAGGTTTACATGAAACATCGTAGGCAGATAGGGTGGAGGGTAGGGAAGATATCAAGTTTCATTAGTTTCTGAAGTTGCACAATGATAGAAAAGATAACAGCTTTGTCCATCTTCTCTCCATTAACTGCTTTATAGTAAAATACAGGAAACAGAATTCAAGGGCCTGCCACAGCATTACTTTAGGAAGACACAGTCTTTAAAATTGTGTATAGTTTGATTAATCTTATTTGAAAACCTTTTTAAATTGGCATGTCCTACAGGAAGACAACAATTTGTGTTTGAGGTATTAACGGCCAGAAGTGTATGCTTTAGACTGTAATGAAAGATACAAAATCTAGCTCATTTACGAGTCATTGCATAAGCAGGATAGTCTGCCTTACATTCAAGCAAGCAGTTATTCAAGACCCTTATATAAAAAGTGTCTATAAAAACAATTTTTTAGCTTTTCTTCCGTATCATTATTACAGTTACCAGCTAGATGATCATGGCTGCACCAGGATGCATTTCACACAGTTACCATAAGAACAACTCGTTTGAGATGTGTGGCTACAAGCTACTCACCAGCCAACCTTTCCCTGTAGTCAGCTTCAGAATTTCACTTCCTCCTAATTTCTGCTTCTGTCCATAGCAGGCACGTGGGGGCCTTTCATCCAGGAATCTCTGGGCTCTGATATCATAGAACAGCAAGGAACCATGCCCTGTTCCCACTGTGATGATGTGTTCATAGAAGCTCACCGATCGAATGCCTGTCAAACAGAAGAACAACATACAATTCAGTGAGGACAAGGCACACTTTGGTTCTGCAGTGCCACTGCTTGATATCTAGTATTTTCTTTATCAAAAACTACCTACTAGTTTTCTCCAATGTCAGATTACCCACTGCTGTGGGGCAGTGCAGATAAATCTCACTTGAACTATTGAAGCAGCAGCTTCAGTTATGCACTCTACTCCCCTTCTCCTCGGAGGCCATCTGCTCCACTGATGGTGCACAGTAAGATGCTCCACTTTCAGCAGGCCACAGTTCTGCCAGATAAGCAGAGATCCTAAGACACTTAAGATCAAGAGAAGCCTTGTTCTTACTGCAATGAGTCTCTAAATAAACACAGCTTAAGCAAGCATGTGACAACACACAGCGAGAAGAATGCTTTTCTGGTGTTTCCCAAGAGCTCACCCCTACCTGCCAACCTGTGCTAAATCACTGTGTAAGAAAGTGACCCTTGGCTGCCACCAAGTGCATTCTGCTGATCAACAAGAACAGCTCTATGCATGTATAACTATAGTAAGTGCTAATCATTTTGATAACAAGACACATCAAATCTGAAATAATTTTGAAGTCTAAGAATAATTATTCAAGTGTTCTCAGATAGGCGCACATTCTTTACAGCTGGCATCTCCAACACTTCATCTAGCAAAGGAAGCAGAGTAGGTATCCTACAACACAAACACCACCACACTCCTCAGAAACAGCCTCAGGGAGATTCTGTATGTCTCTACAGAAGAACTTGCAAGATGTCCTGTCATCTGCCCCATATTTACTGTGCAAAGGTTTGCTCTGTGTAAGCACCCTACCCCAAACTATGCATCTAACACAGCAGAAGTTCCACCACTTCCATGCTTTCCCTTCCTGTACAACATGATGCCAGGTGATACACTCTTCGGTTTCTTAGGCCTGTTCAAAGCATCACCAAATTACAGGTATTTCTAACAGGAGGGGATAAGATCCACTTACAAACTGCTGTCGCTATGCCAGGTGAAACTGCAAGTCAATGAACTCGTAGCATGCTAGAATATACACCAAAAGATGTGGACACCACCAGGGACTTTCTGCCTGTACGGTCCCGAATAGAAACACATCCTCATCCTTCCACTTCCATAACCTAATGATATATTCACAGCCATGTATATCTACAGCACACACTTAAAACAGGTAAAGCCACACTGCCGCGCTTCAGAGATGAACTGAAGTCTGCAGGATTGTAGGAGGGAAACCTCTATGAAGGTCATGTGCTACTATATTAGATCTACCAGATGGATACAAGAATCTCCAATTTAATTCACAGCTATAAATATATATGAGTAGGTCAGAAGCATCTTTCTTTCCCCCCATTATAAGGTCCTGGTCCTGGCAGACAAATATATTCAGAAGGTTTTGAACACTCTGCAATCAGCAACAGCAGCCACTTGAGTTAAGAGGAGAAAGCCACAAGAGGAGATATCCTCTATTTCTGCTACAAGTGCTTCTCACAAGCAACCCACTTGCTTCACAGAAACAGGTAAATTAGCGTGAATGCAGACAACATACTTCTCAGGGTATTTATCAGTAAACAAACAAACAACAACAATACAGACCTGTGGATCTTTAACTGAATGAAACAGATGTACCCATCACTAGAAAGATATTTAGAATAGCACTGCCCCTTGGCTCCCAAGGTGCTACCTCAGATTAGCGATACTGAACTAAAAGCACCTGTGGCTAAAACCAACCAAGGCAAGCTCTCTAACATTCACAATGCTGCACTGCTCTATGTGGGCTTGAATATTTGCGCCAGAAAACAGTCTCACTCCTAAGAGACAAGGAGGGCCTACATACTGCAGATGTGTACTACACAAAAAGCAGACACAGAATCCGAGCTTCATAAGCTCTGCCCACTGCATGTCATGTCACGCTTTTACGACTTTCGTTATATCAGTACTTCGCACCATAACATCATGAGGGGCACTGGGAGTTAAAGACTTACTGTCCCAGTTCCATGGACAGCCGAGTTTCCGGGTACCTGGCTCTCAGAAGAGAACAACATACCCCAGAGGACTTTGCATTCCCGTTTTCCATCCAGAGGGAAAGATAAAACTGCACACAGCCTGAGACTTCCTCTTTTGCTGGTCAGCTCAGCAGCTGAGGTTCCCCAGCTGTCTCACCTTCAGCTTTAGCATAAGGCCTTCATTTTTTGGACATTCTCTCATTTTATTTTATTTATTAGCTTGAATTCAAATTATACTGTATTATGCTGTATTATTCTGCTTTCTGATATCTTATTTAGTAATTAGTTTTCCTCCTCAGATTGTTGCTGCTGTTTTGTTTCCAGGCCCATCTTCCTACCCGCTTCCTTTTCCCCCTTCCACTCCTGGGGTGTGTATCCCCCACCCCATCAGCCATGGAACCAGGCCAAAACAGCCCACAAACCATTGACACTACATTAACGTTGTGCAAGTCAAGGGCACAAGCAAATACACTACATGCCAGCCAAGCGGAAAGCAGTTGCTCTTGCTGATCAAGGACTAGAGTTCAGGGACCTGCATTTTCCTGTACAGCTGTTTCAAAAAGCAACACTTGCAAGACACACTGAAAAGCATTAACTGCCTTCTGTGGAAAGCAGATGATGTTATACTGAGTAAAAAAACAGCCCCAACTCCAGACTTACCGTGTTGCCACTTTTCTCTGACCTGCTTTTACACACAATGCTGAAGACAGGAAATTAGCGTGAAACTCACACACTTGTATTCTCTATACCATATAATTTGTATCCACATCTTTTCTTTACATTGGAGAGATACGGGTTTGAAGGGCACCCAGAAGATAAGGATTTGGTTGTAAGGTCATAACCAGAGTGCTGTGGCCAACAGATCTATGTCTGGGTGGAGGCTGGTGATGAGTGGTGACCCCCAGAAGTCCCTCCCAGGACTGAAGCTCTTGAACATTTCTGTCAGTGACACAGATGAAGGGATTGAGTGCACCCTCAGCAAGTTTGCAGATCACACCAAGCTGAGCAGTGCAGCTGATACAGCAGAAGGAAGAGATGCCATCCAAAGGAATCCTGACAAATTCAAAGAGTGGGCCCATGTAAACTGAATGAGGTTCAACAAGGCCAAGTGCAAATGCTGCACGTGCAACAGGGCAATGCCAGATATGTATAAAGACTGGGAGAACTCCTTGAGAGCATCCCCGCTGAGAAGGACTTGCAGATTCTGGTATATGAAAGAACTACCATGAGCCAGCAGTGTGCACTTGCAGCCTGGAAGACCACCAATATCCTGGGCTGCGTCAAAACAGGGGCGGCCAGCAGAGCAACAGAGGTGACTGGCCCCATATACTCTGCCCTGGTGAGGCCCCACCAGGTACTGCATCCAGGTCTGGGGCCCCCAGCTCAGGAAAGTAGTGGAGCTTATGGAGTGGCTCCAAGGAGGGCCACAAAGGTGATGAGAAGGCTGCAACACCTCTCCTAGACAGGCAGGCTGAAGGATAAAGTTCAGTCTGGAGAAAGGAAGGCTCTGGGGAGAACTCACTGTAGACTTCCAGTACTTAAAGGGAGATCATGAACAAGAGAGAAATCAACTTTTTATATGGCTAGATAGTGATAGGACAAGGTGAAATGGTTTTAAACTAAAGGAGGGAAGATTCTAGGAGTTTTTCCATTGAGAGGGTGATGAGGCACTGCAACAGGCTGCCTAGAGAGGTTTGGGTTGCCCTGTCCCTGGAGGTGATCAATGTCTGTCTGGATGGGGCACTGGGCAACCTGAAGTAGTGCAGGGCAATCATAGAAAGCTGGGCTAGAGGTCACAGAAGGCCTGGGCTAGAAGGGATGTCAGAGATCATCTAAGTTTCAAACTCCCAAGGTTGCTGGACTGAATGATCTTTGAGGTCCCTTCCAAATCAAGTCTTCCGTGATTCTGTGACTCATCTGACACACATAGGAGCGGATAGTGTGTTCAGGTAACACTTAAAACACTCAGAAATCAACTCAGACTTTAGTCCAGGAAAACACAACTTTCTAGAGATGCTGCAGCACACCAAGTCCCATCAAGATGAAAAGAAAAATCAAAGCACACAGAACCTTCGGAAATAGTAACACTTAAATATCTGCAACTGAGGCATAAAGAGAGGTCTATCCACTTTTATATAACAGAGGGAGTCGAATACAGGCCTTTTCTAGACACCTACTAGTGCCCCAGAGATACTATCCACACACAGATCATTCCCGTGATGAAGACGACATATTTGGGGCAGAGACTTCCAGCCACCACTGGGAAACACACTCCAGCATCTTGGCACTTCTCCCCTGTGACAGCAGAGAGTAACAGCACACAGAAAACCTCCAGAAAGCCCTCAGTGACAGTGAGGTCAGTGGTGTTGGTGAGCTGTTCAGGGCTGGTGAAGTGCTGTTTTTCATTCTAAATACAATTCTCCCACATCTGAAAGCAACAGGCCATTTATTTGGGAACAAACTCTAGTAAAAGTAAGAAAGAATTTCTTGACCCTTATTCTATAGGCCTTTTGATAACCCAACCGGTGAAGATACGTATGCTCAGATTAGAATTAAACAAGAACTAACTTCTTAGTCTTGGATTAATATAATTTGAAGTGAAGTATCACAGCACAGTGCCTCTTCTCACACTTCCAAATAAAGGCCATGGGGAGAAGAAGCAAGCCCTTATATTCGGCCCTGGTGTAAGGTTCAATTAAACAGATTGCATCCACAACAGAAAAATAAAAAAAAAAAAATTACAGACGAGTATTACTGTAAGAGTAAGCTTTCTCATATGTAAAAGAAATATACTCTGAAAATCACAAGTCTCAGTTGTGACTTTGAAAGTAGATCAAGACTGCACTCACATCACAGATTCTAAATATGATAGCAAAGAACAAACATGCTTTTTCCTCTATTGCCAGAGAAAAATGCAAGACTAGACAATATTAACGGTGACGAGACAATTGCATTGGCTTTCTTATAAAGAAAAGGAGAGTACGAGATTAAAAAACTGAAAGCAAAACTTTCAAGAAAAAGTTCTGTACTTTTCAGATAGCATATGGCTTAGCTCAGGCAAGCCCAAGCCACACAGCCCATCTCAGGCCACCCTGAAGCTGCCTGCTGCCATTGTGGCCATGGCTCTCCCCCATCAAGCAGCCAGCCCTAGCACCAAGGGCACACCATCACTAAGCAGCCAAACACCAGTGCACAACTGGTATTTTGGGGCTGAAACTGGGTCACGGAGAGGGTCCAGAGCAGTGCTAATTCAGGTTACGGCACATAACCTTATGCTTTTAGATACTGTCTAAAGACAATCCCATGAACAGCAAAAAAAAAAGCATGTCTCTTTAACAAGATTTCCTAAGATGTACCTTAAAAGAGAAAAGCATTCCTCTCACTCCTTACTCATGTTGTTGTCCCAAAAGCGGATTTATCACCTGATGTGCAGTATGTCTATCTTCACACATGCAGAAGAGACATTGCTTATTTATTTGAGGATCATGCAAGCCTGAGTGCTTGGTGGTTTCCCACAGATCAAGCACACACTCACGACTACCAGCACAATATTAATACACAAAAGTTACAAAATTAGCAATTCTCCAGTTCTCTCTTCTCACAATTACTGGTTAGTAACTTTAAACAATTACATGGTCCTTGAGTTTTCTTGCCAGGTTGGCAACATCCCCAAAGCATCCTGATTAATTTCCCCCTCAAGGTCTACTGGATCGGGGAAGTCCCTGGTTAGTGAAATGAAGTATTTATCCCTCTGACTCCTAATACAATGGTAGCTCAGTTTGTTTAGAATTAGCCTTCAACAACATCGTTGCTTTTTGGCAGTGAACATCTGTGAGCAACTATTTTGAAGCATGAAATATAGAAAGAACAAAATTTCAACAAAAATCTGATCAACACCTTGAGAACTCACTAAGAATCACACCCACCTCCATCTCACCAGACAGATGCATTAGTTTCACAAAAACAACACCAAATATCCCACTAGTCGTGCGTTTTTAAATATCTTCTAATTAAAACATAGAGCAACAAAAATTAGTTTTGCTACTGCAATATATTAACTGTATCTTACATGCAGCCCAAGACAATTCATCTTCACTCAGTGCAGCCCAGATAGGCCAAAAGGCTGGGCTCCCATGGTGTAGCTGATCATAAGAGATCACTTGATTTCAGTGTTGTTTTTAGCTGCTCAGAGAGCAGTGGCATGAAAGCAAAACTTATGACATGTACTGTCAATTAAATAATCACAGGAAAACCCTAGTAAATATTTTTTCTGTCTAAAAATAAAACAACCAACCAACAAGAACTTATTACAGTCTTAAGCTGCTACTTCTGCAAGCAAACAGTTTAAAGCACCCTTTGACAAGTTTCTTACCACTTCCTCGCTCTTTGGAACAGACAGATTTAACATTGTGAGAAGGCTGCCTCGGATCCAGAAAGGAGACATGTGCCTGTGATCCCACTGCATACACTGACCACTCCTGACCATAAGCCAAACACACATTCTCCCTGCAGTATGGCAATTTCGTGGAGAGTAACTGGAAACAAAGAAGAAAAAAAGTCAACCCGTTACAATAAAAGAACAAGACATTAACAAAGCAAAAAAAAAAAAAATCTGTAAGCTATGCTCAAGGACATAGCAGTACAAAAACTGCAGTTAAAAATTTTAATATGAAAACAGAATTTATTAAGAGAAAAGCTACAAGCAGACTCATGTGAAAGAGACAGGATGCCTCACCTGAAGCAATCTGAGATGCTAAAGGCTGGTCTTCAGAATTTTGCAAAGAACAAAGGACTTTTTAGCAAACTGTTTTGCATTTTTCTCTGCTGCTGTTACTGCTTCAGCAGACACACAGATGCATCTGACCCCTGCTGAAAGGGCTTACCATATATACAAACAGGGGCAGGTCTTATTTTAATCTATAATCACACTTCCCTTACAAACACTGGTAAACAAGTACTCGCTCTCTGTGCCATAGTGCACTCAATTCACGCAGAACCAGCAGAAGGTTAAGAGCACTGCATTACCTCCTGAAGCTTTATTTACTTTTGAGAGGGGTACATTTTAATTTGTACAAAGCTTTTAACTATTTTACACACGCTGCTTTCCTCAAGCATTTAAAGCAGATGAAAACAGCAGTAACTGCTAGACAATTTCCAAAATGTAACACCAGAAAATAAAAGGTACCTTTGACAGTGTGTGCTCTGCTTTCCAAAGATGGAAGTACCCATCAAGAGACACAGCTCCCAGCTCCTGTTAAATAAACAAGCAGAGTTAATTTCTGTGCTATAAATGCCTTTATAAACATCACACTCTACTGTGCTTGATCAATATTCACCTGTAATCTTGTACACGCTTTTATCAAGATTAGCTTTCATTTCATACTGAACTCAAGAGAACACAAACAAAGGTGCTAGGTAGAATAAGAGTTATTAAAACAACCAAAAATAACTTTAGAAGTATAGATCTTATTGGACAAACAGGCAAGTTATTAGATAGTACAAGCTGGAGGTGGCAGCTAGCAGCTCCCACACCAATTCTGACCCTGAAGCAATCATTTATTTCCTGGCACTACTCTACTTGAAAAAGTCATATGCAGTCTCCATCGCAGGAATGATCAGCATGGTGAAAAAGCCAACAGGAGCACTGTGCTTCTGAGAGCACGCTCTTTGTGACTTCAGGTTTCTGTTCTTCGAGGGCAGAAATAAAAGAAGGGAAGGAAGAGCTGTTTCTCCCACTTGCTCCAGTACAATTCATGTCTCGTAAATAACACAAGATCAGCATTGGGGAGGTTAACATTTACTGTTTGTCAAATGCCAATAAAATAACATCAAAGCAAACACTGGTGCCTGTCCTTTGTGTCAATCACCCCACTTGCTGAACAATCCAGTAACAACTGAGGCATCCAATCAGGAACTACCTGCCTATTAGCTGGTTTCTTTCCTTCTTCTTTCATGAAGACTTGAGCACTCGAGATTCAAGCTAACTGCAACAAACTTTTTTGGTACTTTTTCTGCTTCTTGTAAGCACTCCCCCTTACCCTCGTTAAGGTACAAATCAAAGGTCAGACTCGCAGCAGAACTGTTCCTTCTCAAGGAGTACACAAGTCTTTTCTCTTTGTGGGGCACAAGGAGACAGAGCAGATGAAGATAACTATCTCATATGGGAAAGACACAAAAGGACCATGGAAGAAATATATATTACATTGTCTCTCCAGCACACTTGGATTTAGATAACTTTATTTACATAACTTTTTTCTAGTATGTCTGGACTATTTTAGGACTTTTCAACCATCCAGAGTATCTTACTGACCTTGTTCTTATTGTTGAATGCCAGTGCTCGAACTTTGCAGTTGTCAGGATTGGTGTTCTCCTTAGGGATATCCTTCAGAGCCCTGTGTGTTATGTGGGCATAGACAGGAACTTGAGACAAGTTGTGCCTGGCATCACTTTTGGACAGCACATCCTCTGTGACTTCCCAGAGACCCATTGAACCATCCCGAGAACCTGAATAAACAGAAGCACTATTATCATTTTATATATATATTATCATTTTATATATATATTTTATATATATAAATAAATAAAAAGAATGAACTGTAATAAACAACAGAGTCCAAAAGTGGGAAAGAAATCTACTGCTATTAGTTTAACTTAACTGAATGCACTGTTGGGTGTCATTATTAGGATTAACAACATGATCTTCCTGAGCTAGGAAGTTATAATACTGTGACATCATTGTGAAGTGTTTATATTTTTCCTATATTTTTTTTCTAAATATTGAATCTATTTTCAAATAGACCAGGATGCATAAAAAAAAAAAAAAAAGAACTTGCACAATCACCACTAATGTTTCACAAGTGGAACAAACTCTGATGTGACTGAACAGTCAACACATTTAGCCCAACTTAACAAGGCTAAGTCTGCAAATCCAATATAAAAAGTCTCCAAGAAAATGAAGTTACATTTACGTCAATTTTGGGTCATTTTACTTCTCTCAGTATACTGAAGAGTATGTATACACATGCACACCTGTGAGCCAAAAAGAAACAGCTATTTTAAGTAATAATTTTACTGTAAAACAGATTTGATCCAAACAGTACAAGTTACTTTTTCTTAAAACTGTGCAAATGTCCTCTTTAAAGAACATAACATAACCTAAGGAACTGAAGCTGAACAAGCTAGAAGTTGTATTTTTCTAAGGAATCTGGAGATAATAAGCCAAAATATGAATAAAAAATACGTGAACGAAGCTGAGACTCTTTGGTTCATAGGTCCATGAAGATTTAATCCAAGGCCTTATGCCCCTCTCTTCTGACATCTATATAATTCCATCTAAGTTGGCCCTGACGGATCTGACTCAAAACTCAGCCTCTTCCCTACGCAGTGTGGAAATCAAATTCTTTCTCTCAGAAGGAAAACCAAAGTTATATTTCCATGCCTTGAAGATGCTAAAAAAGACTGAACAACTTCATCAGCCTGTTAAATTTATAGATTTTAGTACTTCATAAGGAGCAAGCTGGAACAACAAGCAAGTAAAACATGTTCTTACAGTAGTGTATACCAGTACACCTTGTTGCAATACTGCACAGATGACTTCTTCCCTTGGCAAATGAATTCAGTCATTTGCCATTATCACCCACTAGACAGACAGAAAAAGAACTTTCAGTGGCACTGTATAGCAGCAGGTAACAAATGACAAAACATCCTGCCACTCAATTTACATGCTGATGGTTTCTATAGCACCTAATATTGTTATGGAGACTGAATGTTCCACAGCAAAATTTCCAAATATCTTGACTCACTTTAGGAGGAAGCCGTCCACTTTAATAGCCCTAACAGCCATAAAAAGGCAATGTATGTTGTTTAACTGGTCAGCCCTGAAGCCAAGAAGAGTATCATTTGTCAGCCTAGGCTCATCCTAGGAATTATTCATCCCATTTTTAAACCGTTGGCATGGAAATCTCTGTCCAGCCAGTACAGCAGTTGACATATTCTCTCCCAGTCACGGCTGCTCAAAGTTGAGTACTTAAATTTTTTATTGATGGAGTTCTGAAACACACAGCTACGTTTTACAAGCAAACTCTTGTTTGCTCTTACTGAGGCTAAGAAGTAAGAATAAACAAGCCCATGGCCCAGTTTGCTCTCTTTCAACAGTTCCGACAGTGGTGAGAAGACATACCCCCAAAGCCCTAATCTTGGCCTAGAATAAAACAGTATTTTAATGTCAGATGAACAAACGCTCATCTCTTGCTCTCTGTGTCATCTAACCTACCCCAAGAAACGTAAGAGTTTTGAAACAAGAGTTCTGTATTTAGTTTCTCAATTCAAATAACGATATTTGCTAATTCCTCAACACCTGGAGATTAATATTCCTGCTTCACTGTTTCGGATACAAGTACTGTTTTAATCTTACAGACTCAATTAAGTGTCAGAGGTTAGTCGTCTTGGTTTCCTCCCAGTGAGACTGGTGAAATTCTCAAGAATTCAGTTTAGCATTCAGACTTGCTACTTGCTTCTAACATGTCTTCCCTTGGTGCCTCTCATCCGCAGGCTAGAACCAATATCCTGCTAGAAGTTTCATACAAGGGAGAACATGGCACTACTTTACTCACACCTCCACTCAACAGTAACAGTGCTATTTCACATGCCGTGCCTCACTATGTCCTTATCTCACCACTGGAAAAACTCTAATAATCTCTCCTGTTTTCCTCAGACTTCCTAGCTGACTTACAATGATTTCTGTAATAGAGATTTTTAAATCAGCATCACTCAAAGATTGACATGAATAAATTCAAAATCAAATTCCAGGATTAGCTTTTTTTCTTTTAAAAAAGAAAATCCTCACCTAATTAACAATTAATATATTTGTTTTTTGTTTTTTTTTTTATATAGGACAGTTACAATATTCCATCATCTCACTCTGACAACCACATGAAACATTACATGCTGTAAGCACACATAGACAGTAAACTACTATATAAATGTACTGGAATATTGGTACTGTTGCCTTTATCCAAGTAATTCTTTATGAAATCATGCTAGTTAGCCAACAAGTTTCTAAAAGGTCACTAACTGACCTTTTCCATTATTTGTTTCTATATTAACTGCAAGCACATTGCACGTGTCATGTGCTGGAAAAGCAGCATGGTGAGCTGCAGGCAAACCACGCAGCTTCTGGAATGCATTGAGGACAACTTCCTGGACCTGTTGCTCACCAGTGCAAATGAACTGATTGATGACATTAGAATTGAAGGCTCTTTGGGCTGTAGTGACCATGCTAAGGTTAAGAGCGATATAAGACAAGCAAAGAGTAAAATCAGGATGCTAAGTTTTAGGAAAGCTAACTTCCAGCTCTTCAGGGAGTCAGTCAACAAAACCCAGGCAAACTGTCCTCATGGGCAAAGGTGCAGAACAGAGCTGGCAGATCTCTAAGGAAGCTTTCCTCAGTGTGCATGAGCTCTCCATCCTCATGTGTAGCAAGTCAGGAAAGGAAGGCAAGAGACTGGTGCGGCTGAACTGGGACCTGCTGGTCAAACTGAAGAGCAAGAAGAAAATGCACAGCCAGTGGAAACAGGGACAGGTACTGTGGGAAGAGAATAAGGAAGCTGCTAAACTGTGTAGGGATGGGGTCAGGAAAGCCAAAGCCCAGCTTGAACTGAATGTGGCAAGGCATGCCAAGATGAACAAGAAAGGCTTCTACAGGTACCTCAACCAGAAAAGGGAAGTCCAGGAGGGCATATCCCCCTCAAGGCAAGCAGGTTACAACAGGCAAGGAGAGGGCTGAGGTATTTAACAGCTTCTTTTGCCTTGGTCTTCTGTGTTAACTGCTTGCCACAGAGCCTCCAAATGTTTGGTGTGGTAGGCAGTGACTGGGGAAACAACATCCCTCCCACTGTAAGCAAAGATCAGGTTCATGAACACCTAAGGAACCTGAACATCCAGAAGTCTTTGGACCCCAATGAGATGCACCCAGAGTCCTCAGGGAATCGGCTGATGCAGTCACCAAGACACTCTCAATGATAACTGAAAAGTCGTGGCAATCAGGAGAAGTCCCTGGTGATCAGAAAAATGGCAACACCATACCCATTTTTAAGAGGGGTAAAAAGGATAACTCTGAGATCTACCAGCCTGTTAATCTCACCTCTGCCAGGAAAGATCATGGAGAAGATCCTCATGGGAGCTATGTGAAGGCATGTGGAAGTCAGGAAAGTGATAAGGCAGAGCCAACGTGGCTTCACTAAGGGCAAATCCTACTTGACCAACTCAGTAGCCTTCTATCATGGTGCATCAGTGTCCAAGGGAAGAGTAATCGATATCTATCTGTACTTCAGCAAGACCTCTGACACAGGCTCCAGGGAGACCTGAGAGTGGCCTTTCAATATCTGAAGGGGAGCTACAGGAAAGAAGGGAACAGATTCTTGATCAGGGTCTATGGTGATGACAAAACAAGGAGAAATGGTTTCAAACATAAAAAGGGGAGATTTAGGTTGGATATAAGGAAAATGTTTTTTATAGTGAGGGTGCTGAGGCACTAGAACAGGCTGCCCAGTGATGTGGATGATGTCCCACCCTTGGAGGCCCTGGGCAACCTGATCTAGCTGTGCATGTCCCTGTTCACTGCAAGGGAGTTGAAGTAGGTGACCTTTAAAGGTCCCTTCCAGATATAAGGATTCTGTGATTCTATACATGGGCTTAACTAACAACAAACTGGAAACACAAATTGAGTTTTCATTAGAAAGAGTCTTGATAGGATTTCAGGAAAACAATACTGCTCTGCTGTATTCCAAAGCCATAACTAATATCCCCCTCTTGAAATTCTTCCTCGTATGGAATCCTTCCTTGTAAGTCACCGTTTAGAGAACTTCTCAGGGCAATATCTATTGAAAAGACTAAATTCCCTCTGTTTCCAGAAAAATCACACCTTAGGCAGGGACCACACAGAAAACAAAGCTAAGCACAGTACTAAATCAAGAATATTTCAAATAACCAAAGTAGTTCCAAATGGCTTCAAATGAAGCAGTGTTCAAAACAGATCCAACTGACTTTGAAGAAGAATTTAGATACTAAAAAGCTATCTGAAAATTAAATACTATTTAGAGCTCAAAAGTGGAAAACAAAGTTCTGAACTGAAGGCTCTGAACTTAAGGTGTGAACTGTAACAGGTTCTTTGAAGTTCTCATACTCATACCCAAGATGGGTTTTTAGTAAAGTCCCACCAAGCTCTACTCAATACCAGGTATGCACCAAGAAAAGCATTTATACTAACTGGGTTTAAAGTCAATTTCTGGATCAACACGAAACATCTAAGAAAACGGTTTAGTGATTACAGTGCACTGCTCAAGGCACCTGCTCAAGACACCCGGATTCAGGCAAACTCAAGTCTTAATCTGTATAATCATAAGCTCCATTCAGAGCTTCTATCCTTAGAAGGAGATGGAATTCAGACCGCGGATGGGCTGAAACCTCTTTTGAGCACTTCTCCTCTTTCACTGACTAGAAGAAGCCAAAGAAGTCGTCGCTAGTCAACTCAAGTGATACGGCCAGTTGCAAAGACTCTGAACTGCTAGGCACAGGGATAATCACACTGCACTCAAAGTGGGTTCCATATGGACCCACTCTACACTTCAGGTCTAATCGTGCCCAAAACCCAGTGTGGGACTTTCAGATAAAGCATCAAGAACACCCATGCACACTTGTCTCTCAGCAACACTGGGGATGAAGAACCACAAGGTCAGAACCAAAAAGGGATGCAGGGAGTCTTGCAGCAGCAGGACCGTCCTGTTTTGGCTACAGGTTGTGGAGCCTGTAGCCTGATAATGTTTCAGCAATGAATACTGAAGGCCACAGTACTGAGAATGAGACTCTTTGCCTAATTAACCACAAAATCAATACTACAATCAACAACACTGAGTACAACAGTGAGCTCTTTCCTTCTCTCTCTGCAATTGGTGAAAATCAAACAGAAGCACTCGAACAAGGATACTGCCAGATGACTGCCACTGTTACAAGTGTTCTTGTGCATTTGATAAAGGCATTTCCTTAAGGCCAGTATTAATGCAGTATGCCACCACAATAAAATATTGATTAAAAAATTGACTTTACCAGAAACAGCCATAGTATCACTGATCCATGCAATTGAAAATATCCAGTCCTTATGTCCATCCTAAAAGGAAAAAGAAGTCAGATTTGCTGTGCCGTAAGTAGTCAAGTAGTCTCACAAAACAGAAGCATTCTTCACTTTCCAGTTTAGCACAAGCACAAAAAAAAAAAACCCACAACAGATCTACATTAAAAATATTATGCAGGTAAAATTCCAATATCAAGCTGGAGCAGCTCACATACCCAGCAGTAATTTTAAATTTATTTTATTTTGATAAAGCTAGACGTACAATTAACAGTCAGAGCAAGTAAGTGATATAAAACCAGGCCATAGACCAAAGCCAAAACTGATCTCAAACCTACGGACTTCTATTTCCCATTTCAAAAGCAGTGTTCTTTACATTTGCAAAATAGACATATTTCCACAAACACATATCCCTGCTATTAATAATGCTGTAAACGTGATGTTTTAGTTATAAGAATAATTTTTCAAGGCTATTAATTCAAGAATCTTTTATTTAGTATGTAAGGAAACCCAAGGGAGAAAGTCTGTAAGCCTCTAGTTTTGTTTGAGAAGCTGGAAAGTCACAGCAGCATGCAATGAACACTACGTCATAAAAGTCTTCATAGCCAGCTGCAGGAAAGCTTGACTATGTGCTACTGCTGAAACTCTGACCTTTGCTGTTGTCATTCATGTCTTCATGAAGTCCTTATTCAAAAGGAAGGAGAAATGAGAGAAGGACTTGCAGGACATCACTGCACTCATTTCAGCCTTTTTCTTTTTAAGACTGGCTATTTTCAAAAAGCGTTATGACATTTCAGCTGTACCAGAATCTATTTCTAACATCAAAGTGCCATAAGCCACAGAGTTAGAATTAATTCTGAAAGCCAAGTTCTGCCTCTAGAATAATGCACATGTAAGCTGCATTGGAAAAGGAAAAACCTGAAAAATGTGTATCATCTTTGCAACTTCAAGAGCTTTTTCACTAATTTTTGTGCCTCAATTTCAATCTTCATCAACACAATTAGTCTAACAATCATGATTTTGTTAAAATTTCAGTGCTTAAAAATAATCTGAAGAGGACCCAAATGAAGGCAAGGAAAATGAAATCAGAACCATCTCACACATTTATATCCACACACATATTTAAGACACTTTGTCCAAAAAAAAAAAAAAAAAAAAAGACTCAATCAGAAGTGTTTCAAAGCTGTCAAAAATTCAGAAATTCTTCACTCTAAAACTCTGAAGTCTTAACCTGCCCTGACCTTAGGCACTTAAAAGAAGTAATTCTTACAAGTAACAGAATAAACTTTCCCCAAACATTCCCACTTACATCTCCCACACAGACAGGATCAAGTGTAGGCAGACGATAAATTGCAAGACTGTTGGGGTTGTCTCCACCTGTAGCCAGAAGGGTCCTTGAGGGGTTGAGTTCAATGGCGTGAATCCCACAGCCCTGCTGGTTCACCATGCCAGGCTCACGGTCTTTCAGAATGGGAATCTTGGTAATTTGACCAGTCTGGACATCTACCACAAACAACTGGAGAAAAACAAAATAAAACAAAAAACGTTAGTCAGAATTAAACAAAAATCAGGGGAAAAAAAAAAAAAAAAAAGCATTCAAAGACATTCAGTTTTGAATTACTCCTTCCTCTTTTTTCTCCCAAAACTGAAATCCACAAATGCTGCAGGTATGGCTGAGAAAAATGTATAAATTACTACTTAAAACAAATAAAACTCAGTGTAATTATGTTTGTTTATTTCAATGATACTATTTCATTTGCAGAGCAATGGAACAGAAAGAAGAAAAATTTTACATAAGAGGCTTCTCATTTAATTAAACCCTCAAATCTAAATTGTATCATGCTGTTCAATACTTTGAGAAAACAAAATTGTTTTCAAGTTTCTCTTAACACCAGTGAGAAAGATAGATCCACGTCAAAACAGCCCAAGGACACTCAGAACAAGTCTCTGGCTGCACAGATAAGGGTACACAGTACTGCCAGTGTGAACATACCTAAATGGCTAGCTAGCTGCGTTCATCACCCTGCAAAAATAGAGGTTGTATATCACTGTTCCATAGGAAGTTCAGTATGAACACGACAAAAAAAATTCTTTACAGTCAGAGTGACAGAGCACTGAAACAGGCTGCCCAGAGTCCCCATCTCTGGAGACACTCAAAACCTACTGGATCCCTTCCTCTACTACTTACTGTAGGGAACCTGCTTTAGCAGGGGTTTGGACATTACCATCTCCAGAGGTCCCTTTCAACCCCTATGACTGCGTGATACAGAGAGGCAACACAAATGACAAAAAATGGAAATGGAATATTACAGAGCATACCTGGCTCCAAGAAAAATGGTATATAATCACAAACCAGGATTAAAGTAGTATTTGGCTCCCTAACCTACACCGCTCCCAGGAGAGCAGTTTACACATCTCAGTTCTTTTTTGGTGACTTAAACACCAACTTCAATCCATGACCCCTTTGTAGTCAGCAGTCTTGCACAAAGAGATCACAGCTCCACCAGCAGCTGAATTTTCACCTTCAGTTCTTTATTTCGTATGCAGATGCAGGGGGTGAGGGAACAGCTGAAGTGTGGCTGAGTAGGAAGACGGAGAGGGGGCACTTCTCACTTCCCCAGTGCAGTTAAGCATCCAAACCAACTGATGAATGCTCAGTATGTGCAGCAGCCCTGATTCCATCCCTGAAAATTAGTCGTCCTTTTCCTGCAGTGCAGGCATTAATTTCTTCTCCTCCCATCTTCTTTGTTCATTCAATATTTCCTTTCAGTGGAAGATCTGTTATTTGCCCTGCACCTCCGTCAACAATTCCTCGTGTCCTCAGCAGGTCCTAAAGCTGGCACCAGAAGTGCTCATTAGGAAATCACATCTGCACTTCAGGATGCCCATTCATCCAGAAAAAACATGTTTCAGCAGTTAGAGATGCACAGTTCAAATGGCACGTCAACGGACTGGAGGGCTGAAATTAAAAACCTTCCATGTTCTCCAGTCTGACAGCACTGTCATACGTCTGTGCCTGATACTAGGTTAATAAATAAATAAACCTGCCCCAATATGTAATTCTTTAATAAAGCTAAACTGTAAACTAATCAAGAAGTCAAAGAACTTGGAAACATACGACACTGAAGTATCACAGACCCTCACACTTACACTGAGTTAAGGGACAGGCTTTGTAGGTTCGGTTGTACAGTTTGAAGCAGGAACTACTGCACACAGGAGGAAACTGAACACAATGCAGGCAGACTAAAACCACAGTCCAGGAATAAAATAAGCAAGTACTACTCCCTTATGTTATGACAGTGGTATCGCCTGGGACAAGGCAGGAAGACAGAAGCTCACACTTGCAAGTAGAACCATGGAATGCCCAGAAACCTTCCCTGTAAATACAGAACACAGAAGCCAAACAGCTGTTCCTAGCATTTCTGCCTTCTGAGCTTTAAAAGAGACTAACAAGATAGGCATTCAAATAAGAATGTTGACAACTGAACACGGTTTTATGAGATTTAAAGACACTACAGGAAAAACAGTGTAAAATATCTGACTGCTTGTGAACAAGTTCAGCTAGAACTCCAGCATGTAGTTAAATAAATCTGAAGAAAACAGAATTTACTCTACTTTTTCCAAGCGCTGGTGCTGTTGCTACTATGGAAATACATACAACTGAAAGTATTTCCCAAGCAGTTTGGGCTCTTAAAGATCCTCAACAAAGGCATGACAGCTGTATTATCTATTTTTTTCCTCTCTACTAAGTGGGAATAGCAATTTTTTCAGCTCCATGTTGTATAGACGCTAAAAGCCAGTCACAAAAAAAGAAAAAATACTGGATGCAGCAAATATTGAGCAAACAAACAGTAAGCTGTTTGCCCCTTGAATCTAGGTTTTACACATAATTTGGTTCCTCCCACTTATTAAACGTATGCACGTCAGTCATTAGCACGCTGAGTAGCTTGACTCTCAGGACTTCAAGCAAGGATTGCTTTGGGTATCTGCCAGAAGTCCAAGTACTGTGCCTCATCTGAGAGAAACAAAGCAGATTCGGCTGTTTCATTCTCAGTAGGACAGTACTCTCCTAGCAAGGAAACAAGCTGAACCATGCGATAGAGAAATACTTGTTGTTTTGGTTTTTTTTAAGGAGTATTCATAAGGACATCCCGCAACAGCACTGTGTCACTCAAGGACCATGACAGTCTGATACAGCAATATTCTAAATCTATCGTAGTCCTAAGTTTTTAGGATCTGGCTATATTTTTCAAATTAATGACATTACTAGTCGCACTTCTATTTAAAAAAAATATTTTATTTTGTATTGCAGAATAGCAAGAAGTTATTTCAGTAAGCAGTTCCTGCACATTTTCTAAGAGGCCGACCCCTTGTCACACTGTTCACAACGTTTCACTTCATTTCTGAAGGAACTTAACTGACCAACAAGCCAAAAGTTAATACCCTCTAACAGTATCAGAAGACCTCACTCCAAGCTGGGAAATCCATCCTCTGGGTGTCACCTTGTCAGAAGTCTACTTTAATTCTCTGACTTGCCTTTAAGGTACAACAGTTCAGGAGGGCAAAGGAAAGAAAAGATACACATTCAGTAAATATAATTTCTTCCCACGAGTCTTTAACTGAAAGGATTTGTCCAAGCAAAGCAGCAGGTAATATTTCTGCCTATGCCATTAAGACTACATCTGATCTCACCATTACTTCAGGAAGCATTATCGTTGTATTCATTTTAGCGAGAAAAATCAGAACTCTGAAAAGCCTCATCTTCCTATGTAGAGCAAGATAAAAAAATCTGACCAAAGAAACATAATTTTCAAAGCAGCATGTGAAGAATGCCTGTGTCCCCTGCTGCTGGAACTGCGCACAGAACAGCAGATGTATAATCAACTGAAAATTAAGGCTGCCTGTTCAAACCAATCTGAAGAAAACCAAAGTGTGTCACCCACAGCTACAGTCTGTTGTTATTTCAGAAACAGGATAGACCCAGATTCACAAGATACAAAGAACATGCATGAAAGAAACTACCTATTCTTCACACAAAAAGTACACAATACATTCTGTGCTCCAGTTATTTGCACACTGCTCTGAAAGCACAGAGCATAATACACTTTTATCATTTGCGTAAACATTAAAAAAAAAAGAAAAACTCCAAATAAACACACTGCCGTGCTAAAAAGAATCATTAAGAGAATAAACTGGAATGGAGTTTCATAATTGGCTGAAGCCAATCTTTGGGAACCCACATGTATCCTTTCCACAGACGCACCCTGTCCCACTACCTCTGTGACAACTGGTGCTCATGTAGCTGCCAGGTCATTCAGATCTTCTCCCTCTGCCTTTGGCAGAAACTAGTCCTACATAAAACTTTGTCACAATACAAAGCAGCGAGCTGACCCAGCTGACTCCTCAGCCATGTGAACACCAGTGCCAGCAAGAATGAGCAGGTGGGAACATCCTGTTCTGCAAGGGCATGGCTAGCAACCAGATGAACCTGATTATAACAGTTTTACTCATAGCCAAACTGAAAAACAACATCATTATCTCTAAATTTTATTTCACTAACAAAAGAATAGAAATAAGACAACGCTTAAGAGTGGTTACACTAACACCACTTCTGATTACACGGATGAGTACAGATTTCTTTTCCCCCCCATTTCTCAGTATTGTTTTATGTTTGGATTCTAAACATTCCTATTTTTTAAGATCTTGAAATGCTTGGCATAAAGTTCCTCAATTCTCTGGCAACACAGATTCACTGACCTATTATGCCAAGCCTCCAAGAAACATTGAACCTTTAAAGACTAAGTACTCAAAGCGGCAGAAGTCTTTTCCAGCTGGGAAAAGAACATGCACTAATCTTAACTCAGAACCAACCACCAGGTTGTGCAGTACAATCAGCACAAGGGAGCGATGGCCTTACACAAGCTCCCTGATAAGGTCCAGAGGGAAAAAACAATCAAGAACATAAAGGAACTTCAGAGAAGTTAACTGCAGTTAAAAAAAAAAAAAAAAAAAAAAAGTCTGCAAGTTTACACTGCATTCCCATTCCAGAAGCACAGCAGCGCAAACAAGCACTCCACCTGAATATGAAACTTGAAAGTCCTCACAGCTCCTGGGCACAAGCTTCGACATCACTACATATGTTCAGTGCCAAAGTCACATTTGTCAGTTTTTATTTGTGTCTTGCCCACCGTGTTTAATTTCAGCAGGCTGGCAGACGTATTAAGCATGCCGACAGATGGCAAAGGATGGAAAAGCGAGAGACTTCATTCGGTAAAGGGCATCTCCGCCACCCACGCCATACCTGGCAAAGAAGCTAACAACTTCTGAAAACAGACATGGGCATCACATGCAGCAGGGAAGACCAAACACTTCTAAGAGATCAGAAACAGCATCTGACTATGCCCTCACAAAACTTTGAAACAAAGGTGAATTGAGGTGCTAATTGCTGTGTCGGGAGGTTTATTTACAGTGAACAAAGTACAGTGCTCAAGTAGACTTACAAACTGTGGGAACATGACTTCTCTTTCCCTCCAGGGAGCAAGAAACAAGCAGTCTACTTGATTCTTCACAGCATGGCCAAAACCGGTGGATACATTAACTTGCAAAGCAAGTGGAAATTTTTTCCCCATAGACCCCCCCCATATTCACAGACGTAGGAACCACGAGTTGTATAGTTCACCACTACAGCCCCATGACTAGAAGACTACAAGTACGTGAGATGTGCTGAACAAACATGGGATCTCTTGAACAAATTAAAAATCCCCCAAGCAGAAACAAGATCTGTTCAGTTACACTAAGGCATCCAAAGCAACGTGTGAATCTACCAAGGAGAAAAAAAACAAAAAGGTACTGAACTGGCAAGCAGGAAGTAACTTATTCAAGCCCTAGGAAAGCCACCTCATAAGTCAGAAGAAAGCAAACAGTAAGGGAGCCAGGCAGGTTTCCCCCCTCACCCATTTGTTTGAAAAGCTTTCTGTATTTAGGGACAGAATTTAAAGGTCTAATGTTTTTACACACAACTTCATAATTAGCCAAAGAATTATGATACATAGATCCAAGGGATAAAAAGATAAAAAGTGATGATTTGGGCTTCTTTCAGAAGCTTCTTTATCCATCAACACTTCCTGAAATAATGTAAAGGGGAAAAAAAGAAAATCAGTAAATCAGCATTCAGAGTTCTCTTCTGTCATAGGCTTTTGTCTCCTTCACAATCTCTTCAGTTTTTGAAAAGTCTGAGCACAACACACTAATTACAGGCAGTATTTTCTGAGACTTCCTGGTACCAGCCTTTGGTAATTGCCATGATGACACACTATAAACCATCTGCACTTCTCAGAGGTTTGCCTGTTTCCTCATATTTTTTCAGTAAAAGACTTTAAGAAGCCCATTGTATACAAGATCAAGTCTTTGAAAACATGAATCCCACCTCAGAAAATCCCAGACAATTGCATTTGACTTTTTTGACACCTGAATGCTTAGATATAATAAAGTATCTAGGAAACAAAGTATGCACCGCCTTTAATAAACTGTATTGTGTAATTTGATATGCAGTTGGTTGACCAACTGCATGCATTCAAGGATTCACTGCAAGTCAACAAAGTTCTTTCATACATTAAGGACACTCAGTGATAATCTTAAGTATGAAGTTACCTGAAATAATAACACAAGTTATGATTCTTGTTAAAAATGAACAACTGTGAGCTCTACATTCTCTTCAGCAAATAGAGTGACCAGCACTGTCAAGTGACTGAAAGCAAAGTTTGCCTTATGACAAGAGGGTATTTTTATTTTCTTATTAAAATAGTGAATACCTCTGGCACAGCATAGCCAACGACAGTTTATAAATTAACTGCTATAAGCTCCCATTGTTACATTCAAACTTTGATTCAAGTACCTGGTTTGGTTTATATTTTTCTGTCACACTAGCTTTAATTACAAGCAATGCCACTGAAACAAATCTCGTTACAGTTAACAAAGTTGATATAAATATACTCCCAATTCCACTGCATGAGAATAAGGGAAAGAACTCATCTTAATTATGTTGCTTACTCAGGAGATGAGAGAGAAAAATCTTATAATTAGAGCGCAGTATAACACTCTCGTTGTAATAATGTGAACACAAAGCAACCAAACTAAAGCTACTACAGTAGTCATAACTCATATATAATCCTCCATAATGACAAAGCTGACTTTTGCCATCAGGACAAAGACAATGTCCATCTGTAATCTAAGTTCAGCTGTGGAAGCATATACCTCATTGCAGCGTATGCAGTGGGAACAACCGTATAGTTGAATTCCCTCTTCAGTTCTCTGATTGTTTGGCCACAAACAATTTTCTGCAAGGTTGCAGTATCAGTGTACTTGTCCATTTATCTTTGCTGCAGAGGCAGTGGAACTACAGAAGTTACAGAACACAGCAAAACTGTTGTAGCTCTATAAAACCTGCAATGACCTTGCTAGAATAAGCAAGATTTTGCAAGCTGGTGTTTTAGCGGGAGTTTGTCTTCTGTAAGCTGTTCCATGAAGGGCTGGCAGCTGAGGCAATGAGCACACATGGAGAAAGAAGGCAGAGAGACTCTGCTTCTGTTACAACACTGTTTTGCCTATACGGCTAGGCCTTGCTTCTTAAGAGCTACTGCATGAAAGTCTCCTCCTGTGCAACTAAGAATAATTACAGAAAATTTGAAATGAAAAAAAAAATACCACTGCTCTTTGCAAGTCAGACCATGGGACATAGCTTCTACATAAGAAGTCATTAAAGCAAAGAAACAACCACATCAAATATACTTGGAAGATTACAAGATGTTTAATCTGTACATTCCTTGGTTTCAGTAGCTCAAACAACCTGCAAGGAACAAATTTTGGATTTTACTCTAACTCAGTCAGAGCTTCCAATGTAAAATTGCAGCCTTAGCTGAAGGGGCCAGGCTACCACAATCTCCTCCATTTATAAAATACATAACATCCCATTTCAATATTCCCCTACGTTTAAAATCCAAATCATCACTTCAAGTGCCCAAGGAGTTTTTTAGTGTTTGATAAAGCATATGAAAGTACATGAACGTGAGAATACATATGCTAAAGAGATCTAAAGTGGAAAAAATCATAAAGGAAACAATTAAAGGATAATCCTGAATAAGTGAAATTCAGGTTTTAAGTTTAGAACATTTCTAGTTACTCTGAAGAATACTGGGAGTTTAACAGCAGCTTATAGCTCTGTAGTAACTTCTTGAAGTCATCAAGACAGAACACCACGTAAAAGTAAAATAGACTGAGGATGAAAAATAAAAACAGAGTCTCACCAGCACATGCTGCTAGACATGATATTTCTTATCTAGAAATTAGATGGACAGGTGCTAAGTCACTCCCCCCAGGTCTGCAGCACAAGAACTCAGGAAAGATTCAATCCCACTGTTGCACTGCACTCTGAAGATAAGGTAACTTATTCTGTGCAGATTAGCGAGGCTGCGTACGGGTACAGGTCTCAGTCCAGCTCAGAGTCATATGCACAAAACCATGTTTTCAGACGAGAATGGGCCACAGTTGAGCGTTACACATATTCATGTTTAATTACATTCAATGTTTACTCTGGTTCTAGTCATTTCCTAACACCTTCCCTGGCAGAATACATACATTATAAAAAGCATAATCGGGAGAAAAGGGAATTTAAGAACAGAGGAAAGACGCAAGAGAAGTGGCACTTACTGTGTTGCATTTAGTCCCACACACCACTTGTCGGTGGTTCAGCCACTGGGAGGCAAACACTTTATTGAGGGTTCCGAGATGAAACTCTCGCTCCTTCAGAAGGCTGGGAAGCTGTTGGGCTGCATATCCGTGCAACAGGCGGTGGTAGCTGGACTCATTCTGCATCCAGACCTCCCTGCCTTTTAGGTAATACACCAGGGACCGCTTCACTGGGGGGAGCCGCTTCCTTTTGTGCAATGAATGATCCCATCCATACTGTGGAAAACAAACACAGAAAGTAGATAGAAATACTAAAAACAGTGCTCTTCTGAAGTCTTCCAAACTATCCGTAGGAAATCACACAAGATCAATGCAGAAATGCCAGTCAAGCCTTCACTTCATTATGTTGAACACATTTTGCAAAGTAAGTGGCACTGCAGCGGTGCCACAGACACTCCCTACCAGTTCAGCATCACTGAAGCACTGGATGCCAAGGGAAACGTGAGAAATCATATAATCTCAAGGTTGGAAACAACGGACTGGAGCATCTAGTCCTATCAACCACCCATTCCCATTGCTGCCACACGCTACTAAACCATATCTCATAGCTCCTCATTCAGATGCCTCTTGAACACTGACAGGGACAGACACTACACCACCTCCCTGTGCAGGCCATTCCAGTACCTGACCACTCTCTGAGATAAAGTTTTTCCTTATGTCCAATAAAACCCTTCTCTGGTACAGCTTGTGGAAATTTCCTCGGGTCCTGTTTGTTGTCTGGGAAAAGAGGCCAAACCCCTCCTCATCACAACCTCCCTTCAGGAAGTTGTAGAGTGAAATGAGGTCTCCCCTGAGCCTCCTCTTCTCCACACTGAACAATGCCAGCTCCCTCAGCTGCTCCTCATAAGACCTGTACTCCAGACCCCTCATCAGTTTTGTTGCCCTTCTCTGGACATACTTCAGGGCCTCAATGCGTACTTGTAAGTGAGGGGCCCAAAACTGAACACAGTACTCGAGGTGCGGCCTCAGCAGCGCTGAGTACAGGGGGATGATCACCTCCCTGCTCCTGCTGGCCACGCTATTTCTGAAGCAGGCCAGGATGCCATTGGTCCTCTCGGCCACCTGGGCACACTGCCGGCTCACGTTCAGCTGAGCATCAACCAACACCCTCAGATCCCTTTCCTCTTCACAGTCATCCAGCCACTCATCCCCAAGCCTATAGCGTGGCATGGGACTATTGTGGCCAAAGTGCAGGACCTGGCACTTGGCTTCGTCGAACCTCATCCCATTCAGCTCACCCCAGCGATCCAGCTCATCCAGATCGCTCTGGAGGGCCTCCCTACCCTCAGGCAGATCGACACATCCTCCCAGTTTAGTGTCATCTGAAAACTTACTGACGGTACACTCAATCCCCCGACTAAGAAACATTTTAAGCATCTGAGATTAGCCCCATCTTCCACCCCGGCCTCAATTACACCGCAGCAAAGCACAATCACCCGGGGCAGGGGCCACTCGGTACCGACCGTGGCACCCACATCGTTCTTAGGACCGACGCCAGGCTCCGTCCGCTCCATGGCCGCGGCCGGGGAGCCCTGCCCGGCACGCTGCTGTTAACAGCACAACGGCAAAACCCGCGGAACGGCGGCGGTTAGACGGGAATCCGACAGCAACGGGTGGGCGATGCCGCCAGCCGTCGCCGCACCCCCCACGGAACACCGAGATCCCCCAAACCCCATTCCCTTCTTTTTTTTTTTTTTTTTTTTCTCCCCAGTCTCGGGTTGTACAACCGGGCTCCGGGGCACGACACCCACCGCTCAGGGTTCCCCCAGTCCCCATAGCCAGCCGGTGCCGGAGCTCCCCGCGCGTACCGGGCTCAGTTCGCACCGCTGCCCCGGGCCTACCTGCTCCCCATAGAGCCCGCCGGGCCCCGCGGCGGACGCCGCCGCCGCTTTCCGCTTCCTGCTAACTGTTTTCCTGGCCATAGTAGAAGGAAAGTGAAGAAGAGAGGCCGAAAGCCCGGTCCGGACCCCACATGGAGCAGGAGGGGCAAGTGGCCGCCAGGACACGGGGCATTAAGCGCCGGCAGCCCGGCCCGGCCCGGCCGCTCTCTCCGCCGCAGGCCCCGCCGGACCGCCCTTCACGACATTTCCCCGTTTTACGACAGTCGCAGCGCAGCTTTACGGCAGCTCTCCCCGCCCGGCGGGGCCAGCGGGCACCGCCCCCTCTGCGGTCGCCAGGCAACGCGTTCCGGGCGCGAGCCGCTCCCTCTGGCGGCGGCGGAGGCTGAGGCGCGCAGGGCCGCTCAGTTTGCTCAGTTTGAATTGGGGTTGGGGGCTGCCACGAGCCAAGCCTGAGACCTCGCACTTGGGCTTTGTTGAACTCCACGAGATTCAGCAAGCTTGGGGCCATAACCCCTGTTCTGGGGAGCCCGTCCATGACCGACTAACCTCTGGTGAAGAGGCTTTTCCTAACGCTCACCTTGACCCCCCCACCTCCTCCCCCGATGAAGATCCATTATGTTTCCTAAGGTCCTACCCCATCACTCCGCACTGAACAATCCATAATGCAGCCTGTGTTGAAACAGTTGCCATGCTCAAGCCCTCTGTGCACACACTTATATTTTCTCCACAATCTGGAGCAAGAAATGATGTGCTCCACGTACAAATCACCCCAAGGAACAGCCCTGAAGCCATGGGTTTGTGAGATGTGTGGCTTTTCAACATGTCGTCTCCTGGCTACCAAACATACAACTGCTCTTGTTTTAGATTTCAAGACATTTGCACCATCCAGGAAAATAGGTCACCAGTCTTTCCTTCGTACAGGTGGGAATACTGAAACAGACACTTTCGGGCCGCAGGCTTCAAATGACTTAATGCACAGAGACAGTAACATCACTGAGAAAATTAAAAAAAAAAAAATAGGATTTGTGTTGTGAATGGTCTATCTTCAGTGGCATCTCTATAGCGTTCAAGAAGACTGGTGCCCAGGAAGACAAATTACACAAGCACTGAAGGGAAGACAGTCAGATATTTACAACTCCATATATATTTGCCCTCTGGGATTCTATAAATAAACAGAGCTATCACACTAAAAATTTGTTTTATGCGTGTGCATGTTTTTCTTTACCTTTGGGTTGTGATTCTAGAACAAGACTTAACTGGAAGGCTTTGCTAGCGCATTTCTTCTGAGATGTGGAAGGTCAGCAGGACTGGGGATGTGATTGTACTCAGCATTGTTGAAGCCACAACTCTAGTACTGTGTTCATTTTCAGGCCCTCTCTACAAGAAAGACATAGAAGCTCTCAAATGTGTCCGAAGAAGGGCAATGAAGTTGTGAATGGCCCAGAATGCAAATCTTAAGTGAAGCAGCTGAGGGAGCTGAGTTTGTTTAGTCTGGAGAGGACGCTCAGAGATGACCTTATTGCTCTCTGTGTCTCCTTGAGTGGAGGCTGTAGTGGGGTTGGAGTCAACCTCTTCTCCCAGATAACAGCGATAAGACAAGGGGTAATGGCCTTAAAGAAGTTCAGGTTGGATATTAGGAAAAAATTTCTCTCAGAAAGAGTAGTGAGTCCTTGGAACAAGCTGCCCGGGGAGCTGGCAGAGTCGCTGTCCCTGGAGGTGTGCACGAAGCATCTAGATGTGGCACTGCGGGTGGATACGCTGTAAAAGAAGTTGTGCCAGAAGTTGGAAAAAGAGGCACAGGCTCGCTGTTTCTTTAATTTCGAGCTTCTGAGCCTCGGTGGGTAACAGCCGGGCAGCAGGGGCAGGCTCTGACGGGCGGACGCCCTGGTAATTACCAGGCAGCTCGGTACCCCTGGGACCCACGGTGTGCTGGCCGGTGTGCTGCTGGCACTCGGTCAGCCTTCCGCGGGCATTAGCACGAGCAACACTTGGATTTCCTTATGCTGCTTTAACGCTGAGGTCCACCTTTCCGTAAATGCGCAGCTCTCCTAGCACCGACAAACCGGCCGCGCAACCCGCGAGGGCGGAAGATCCGCCGCCCCTCCCCCATCCCCCCGCCCCGCCGCGCGGACGTCACGTGGGCCCCTCCCGCGGCTGCGGGTGACGCGGCATCGTGACGTCATCGCGTCCCCGGGGCGGCGAGGCGGAGGGCAGGTATACAAGATGGCGGCGCCCGGCGGCCGGGCCGCAGAGGGCGGTGCGGCGCGGCTGGCGTAGGGGCCGGGCGGCGGGCAGGGGCTGCGGGGACGGTTAGCAGCCGGGGGCCGGCAGGTAACGGGCGTGCCTGGCGGAGAGGGAGGGCGGCCGAGGCGTTCCAGGCCGGCGGGCTCCGGTTCCCTTCCGCTGTGGCGCTCCCGGCCGCGGCCCCTCCCCGGGCTGTCCGCTCTTCCGCCGCGCCAGTGCTCTGTCGCCGCTGTTTGTCGCCGTCCCGGTGTGATTCAGCAGCAGCGGGGCCTGGCCGCGCCGCGCTCGCGGTGCTGGCGGAGGGGCGGCTCCCGGGGGCAGCGGGGTCAGGCCCGGGGTTGGCTCCTCTCAGTGTTTCCCCGTAGTTCCGGCTCCTTCCCGAGTGTTTCCTCGCGGTGAATTTGCTTTCTCAGAGCTGCCGGAATTCGGGTAGAGAGCGAATGCCCACCGTTGGGAGATAGCTTCCTCGCTGCGGTGTCTTCTGTGGAAGGTCTTTTTCTTCTGGTTTGGGTGGGCTTGAGTGATGTGCGTGGATCTTGTCGAGCTTTCCTTTTGGGTTACTTTTTTTTCTTTTTTTTTGTGGGAGCCATAACCTTCGGTCTTACCGCTGTTGTTATGTGTCTCTTACCCTCCCTCCCTCCAGTCCTTGTAGGCTGAAGAGCCGAAGTCTTGTTTACTGTATGGGTGGTAGCCCTCCTTATCTCATTTCACGCTTGTTACCTATTTCTGGATCTTTTCCAGTTAGCTGTTCCTCTTCTGAGTGGAGAAGAAGGCCGCATCTTCTGTATTTGTGATGCAGGCATACCGTGGATGTACACCCTAGCATAAGAGCACTTCATTTTTGTAGCTTTTAACTTCCTGATAATGCCTCCTGTGCTGTTAGCTTGGTACTCAGTCAGAGAAAAACAGTGAATGCATTGATGAAGATATTTAACCTAATTTGAGGGCTGTCTTTCTGATTTTTGATAGCCCAAAGTCTCTCATTTGAAAAGGGAAGTTAGGATTGTTTCCTCATAAGTGAAATAAATGACAATAGTTGGAAGTGAGTAATTACTTGATGAAGTGTTTTTACTCCCTGTATCACTTAAAATGCTAGACAGGACAGAAAGCAGCAAAAAAATCCCTGGAGTCTTATGGAAAGATGCTGCCTCATTAGAGCAGATAAGCAAATGGACTTTAGCATTTTGCTTCACAACAGATGTAGCTGTTGTTTGAGATTTGAAAAAGATATGGTTATGTCAGATATTAGTTCTTTGCAGTCGATATTCCTGGATGACAAGCATTGCCAAACTACAAACAGCTCTTCCTTCAGATTTCAGTGTCTGCGCTACTAATAGAAGGCACTGGCATTTCAAAATTTGTTATTGGGTGATTAGGCTTTTGTGGGAGCTTGGTGGGGAGGAATCTACTCCAACCTGTGTTCACGAGTGTGAAGGAAAAAAGAGGAAGATGTGGTTCTGCAATTAGCTACTTCCTCATCTTCCTTGCCAGGTCGTTCTTGGAGTGTAGGACTTTATCCTAGTGCAGGCACTCCCATAACTGCATACTTCCTTAGAGCTGGCCATTCAGAACTGATTTCTCTGAGTTGCAGTGATATTTTTTTCAAGGAAAAGGGGGGGGAAAAACATTTTTTGATGCATCATTTCTTCTCTGTACAGAACAGAGTTGTGCACATAGTGTGTGCCAACTGAGGAAGGTATGTGTGGTAGTGGGCTGATGTATACCAGGCCGTGCGTTGTATAGGGGAGTGTTTGTTTTCTGCAATATGGCAGTGGTGGTGTTGCTGGATGATTTCAGTTTTTTCTTTAAACATGGACTTACAGTTTGTAAGTGCCAGTGACGCTTTGGCGCACCTTCGCAAAGGAGTGACTTAAACCTTTAGAGCAAGATATTGATCCTAAGAGTAGGGGAAGAGAAAATTGAGTCGTTAAACTTTGTTGTTGAGTGGTCTATTGGATTTGGTCTCAGAAACAAAACTGAAAGTGACTGCACCTTTCTCTTCTCATTGCTGATCTGGCCTGCAGTGTTTTTTTTTTTCCTCTCCTGTGCATTCAGTGTGGAGCAAAGGAATCAGGGCAGAAGTCACATCTTCTAACAAAAGCAATCTAACGCAAGTAAGATGGAAACTAAAAGTTACCGGGAACTTCATGCAGTAAGTCAGCAATTCTGAAGTATAAGGTATATGAATGAATAATGGGTAAATGTTATTAAAACATTCTGAAAATAGAAAATAGGTTGACCTGTTGCTCAGCTGTGAGATTTATTAATTTGTTTATTGATGGCTAGTAAAAATCCTAACGGTTAGATATGATCAGAGACATGTGGAAGAGCTCTATCTCCATTGTTCTAATAGTACCTTGCAGTGCTCAGTATTTGTTATCTGAAAGACAAAAATCTTTAGATAGGAGAAGAGTCAGGTTTCTGGAGCAGTCCAGCAGGCCGTCTCCCCTGACTTTGTCACGTTGACAGCCTGAGCTGTTTTGCTGGTGCTGGTGGCAAAAGTACTGTAGTGTCACAGTAGCCACCACTTTACTTGTTTCTAATTCCATTAGCTTGTGGTTTCATGTTGCTTACATAAACTTTAGTGACTTGGCACTAAATAATCTTGACAGTACCAGTCTCCATGTTGTAAGTTTTTTGTCACCAGCTTGTTCTGTATTTCACAGCTGGTAATAGCATGAATATTCTGATAATCTGGTATGCGAGAAACTTAGTTCTACTTTCTAACAGGAACTGCTATTCACCTTCTCTGGTACTTTGTAATTTCTCACAGCTTTTTACAGAGCTGAAGCTATGCAGTCCTTACTTAGAGTCTTCACATAAAGGCATTACTGTCTATTTGGAGTGATCAGTATAATTCAAATCAGTGACAGTGTGAAAATGGTCTGATGGAGCTGTAACTGAAAAGCTCTGGAAAATGTTTTTGAAAACAGTTTTTTCAGAGGAAAGGGAATGAGGGGTTGTTTACAAGTTAAAAATAGCTTTCTTGTTTTAAAAAGTAGGTCTTCTAGAGTGTATCGGGGGTGGTTTATTCTCCCTGTATTGTCTGCTTGTGCTGGTAACAAGGAAGACAATATTAATGATCTGATAGCGTGTACCACTCTACAATCAATCTCTGCATTCGAGGGGAAAGAAGGCTTTGTAGAGATCTTGACAAATTAGAGCTGGACATTCACCAGCAGTGTGAAGCTCTACAAGTGAGTCTGCTGGATTGTGCACCTGTGGGGGGGCAGCCCTGGCTATGGGTACAGTCTGGGGGAGGGGAGGCTGGAGGGCAGCCCCTGGGAAGGGGTTTGGGGTTTCTGATTGCTGCAGAGTTGAGCATTTGTCAGTTGAACGTTTGTGTGTGCCTTGCAGCCAAAAGGGCCAACTGTACCCTGGGCTGCATCAGGCCCAGCGCTGCCATGGGACAGGGGAGGACTTGTCCCCGCTGTGCTGCACTGTGAGGCCCCTCCTGCACCAACTGCAGATTGATTGCACAGCAGTGTAAGAAGAACAGAAACTAGTACAGATTACCCAGAGGAGTGCTACAAAGGGGGAAGGCTTTGTAGGGCAAGGTCTGTGCGGGGCTGAGGGCCCTGGGTGTGCTGGGTGCAGAGCAGAGGAGCTGAGCGGAGCCCTGATGGCGGCTGCAGCTCTCACAGGGAGCGGAGGGTAGTGCTGAGCTCTGCTCTGTGTGACAGCAACAGGGCCCGAGGGCACGGCATGGAGCTGTGCCAGGGGGTTTAGGGAAAGGCTCTGCCCCAGAGGGCAGTGGTCATGGGACAGGCTGCCCAGGGCAGCGGGCACAGCCGGAGCTCCAGGAGTGTTTTGTCAGTGTTCTCAGATACTGCATTGGAATTTGGGTGGTCCTGCCTGGAGCCAGGAGTTAGTCTGAACAATTCATGTGATTCCAGTCAATTTAGGCATGTTCTGTGCTTGGGACTGCTGTTGATCAGTGTGAGCATGAGCTCGCTGTTTTTCTGTTAGCTACCTAGGTGGGTAATCCCTTCTGGTATGCTAGTGCTCTGCGTAATGTTTTGACCCTCTGACTTGGTTTGAATAAGCTCATGTTCTGTGCCCCTAGTGACCTTCTGCAGTTGGTGTAGTCTTGGTTGAGGTCTTCTAGAAGAATCTAAGCAATGTTTTTTCTTTTCTCTCAGATGGCAAGTAATTCTAGATTTTAGCATATATGGGTGAAGGATTTTCTTAAATGCAGGAAAGTACTCTTTCTTGTACTTTGAAGTTTATAAAGAACAGCTCTTATGTCCAGACTCAACATTTTTCTGTTTTCAGAAGTTTGTGCCATGCTTGCTCAAAACTCAGAAGTATACAAAGGGGAAACAGAGTAATATTTCTCTGATTTAGTTTTAAATCTTTAGAAGGGAAAATTGATTCAGAACATAATACTGTATCACTAGTATTGCATCATCAAGAGGGACAGAGTTCAAGTGGGAACTCAGGGCCTGTAGTCTCAGTTGCGTTTTGTGAGGAGCACTTGGATCAGAGTAACTCTGTAAGCAGGAAAAGCAGAATGTAAGTCCTATGCAGGAAACAAGTCCATGGTCCCTAGATGAATATACTTCAGCTACCTGGGTAGTCAGTTTTGTGGAAGCTAGTAATGAACTAAATTCTATTATGTGTGAGCTCTCAGTGAAGTTAATGTTGCTGGAGGTCAGTTCACCGTAGCTACATACTAGATCCTGTCAAATCATTGACTTGTCTAATTTATGTGTTTGTGCTATCTGGCATCTGTAGGGTAGCTGCAGATGAAGACATGACAGAGATTTATTCTTTGTCCGTGTGTTTTGTTGTGCTATGACAAAGTATTAGTGCTGTGCTTAATTGGCACATTAAGCTTTTGTGCTCAGTTTGATTTCTCTTCATCAACTTGACTCCAAAATCAAATTAGAATCTTAGTTTATAAATGTTCTGTGAAGTAGTTGTCAAAGGATGTGGACTTCCTTTTCCAGTATAACAAAGCTATCCTGGGTTCCACCGTTATGACACATACTGTCATGTGGCATCTTAGTACAGTAACATGTAGTAAGACTTTGAATTAAAAATGTAGGAGCTCCTTGTAGTTGGGAAAGGAATTTCTATTAATAAAATCACTGTTAATTATCTGGCATAAAATTTGGTGGCGAAAAATCGTAGAGAAGCATTACAATCTATGTAGTCCAGGAAAAGAATGTTCTTAACCTTATAAGTCTTCGTTTGCCACAAGACATTTGTTTCCAGACTGTTTGACTGCTTGATTTAAGCATAAAACAAGTAAAAAAAGCCTGAAAGGTTATTGACTTTCACTTTGCTTGCCTGTATTCATAGTAGAGTACCTTTTTTAATTGGGCTTTTCAGAAAGTACCTTAAGGTCCTTTTTCTGGGAAGCTGATAGATCTGAAGTCAGGTGTGTTTCTTCTTTTAGAAGTGAAAATGTGTGGAAAAATGATGGTAGTACAAAGTAACTTTTTACTTTTTGAAGAGTAATGAACCGTAATGATTTTAGGTTGCAGAATTCTGTATTTATTACATGCCTTTCAGATTTGTTAGCTCCTTACTGCTCGATTAATAACTAATCTAGAGTTATAATTTTGTCAGTGGTTGTTGGCTGCCAGGATTTTGTACCTGCAGTTAATTTACATCCAACCATGTAACTATCAGGAGTGCCACCTTCCACGTGCTATCCTGGGGGATAACTTAAAGAAAATATTTAGGTAAGAAATCTATTTTATCAAACTTGAATCACTCGGCGTTCATGTTGCCATTTTTAGTCTGTATCACTGTCAGGCTTTGGACGGAGGGGAGATGCATTTCAGAACTCTTACAAGCAGTAGAGGCTCATGATGTTAAAGTGACAGTCTCAGATTGTTCGGAAGTGCTGAGAGATAGTGGGATGCAAAATCCTATTGCTTTAAGCCAGTGAACTACCTGTGAAAGAGCAGTTACTACTGCTAGCTGGTGTCTTGACAGAGGGTGGTTTTCAACGTCTGTGTAAACTGGCTTCTTGTTGCAGAAGAGAGTTTAATGCATGATTTCTGTAACTTACCCAGAGTTCTTTGTCTGTCTGCTAAAACACCTGTAAATGTATGTAATATGTTTATAGACTGCTGAATGCCTGAGCTTGTTGATGTGACTTCTTTGCAAAGCAAGTGCAAGTAGAGTTGGTAAAAGATTTGTTGCTTGAAGGTAACACTGTTCCCTTTAGCTTTATTTGCAAAGGGAAAGCTAGCAAATTGAAGTGTGAATGGAAATGTGGAACTGTGTGTTTGATAATCTTTTCAAATTGAAGGTGTTCAACAGGAAATGCCTTAGTATATGGAGCCTAAAAAACCCACAAGTGTTATGTGATATCAGGTAAACAAAGTTAAACTAAGGCAGAGGAGCTGACTTGACGAGCAGCTAGGTGGTTAGCTTTTGGAGCTGGGGATGGACTCTAGAAATGCAAGTTCAGCTGGCAAAATGGTTGTGCCATAGCTGTTCATGTGACATAATGTCATCTTTTTAATGTACATTTGATGCTATAAAAATAAATTTGGAAGTGGGGTGTTTTATATGCATTGCATTATCGGAGTGATACTGGAATTCTGGTTATTCTTGCTCTTTGCTCTCTAGGAAATGATGTTTGAAATATGCGAGTGCTTTTAGTGCAGGGATTTGGCAGTATTCTATATAAATTGCTTCCACCGAGAGGTATGAAGACTTTCAAGCTGGGAGATAAGCTGTGTGTATACTGTTAGAAACCTTCTGTAATTTGACATTACCACAGTAATGTGAATGAGGTGCTTCTGTTATTAGGCAGCACTGGATTTATTTGCTACTTTGAATCAGGATGGGTTAGTAAAAAAGCTGGGACTGGTTCTCAGGTGATATCTAATGTCTCAGTTGACAAATGGTCAACTCATGTAGACTTCCACTTTAAGTAATGGTGGCTCAATGCGGAGATCTGCTTATTGTTATCAGTCTCATATTGCTGCAGGTCTGTTACTGTTAGACATTTGAAGAGAAAAGGCTGTGGATAGTACTGTTGGATGGTCGTGTGGCAATCTCATCCAGCAACCTACTCCATCTACCTATATAAAAATAAGGCTGGATTGCTGCAGCTGAGTCAGATCTGTCAAAATTGCCCAAGGAATTGAAGCTAATGCATCTCTGAAGGCTTCTTTTGAATTTAATACGAGCCATTTCCATTCAGTTATTCATTTCTTTAAGTGTTTAGAGGGCTTGCAGTCATTAGCAATGCTGCTGAAATGCCTATTATGGTAAATGTCTTCTACCACCAAGCCTGACTGGAAATGGTGTAAAACAAAATAGTAAACTTTAATGGGTTTGAAATAGCCCAAACTTAATTCGAGTTACTGGACCCAGTTTCATGTAATCAGTCCAGAAGAACATTCTTTAAACTTTTTATAATATGAGTGATTTGATACAGAAAACTGTGGGGCGGAGGTATTGGACCAAGCTGGAGAGAAAGCAGTGAGGTTCCTGGGATAGCTGTGGATGGAGGATTCAGGAAATGCGAGTTCTGTTCTGGCTTGTTTGGCTGAGCAGGACAGCTGTGGGCACGTGGTTTCACGTTTGTTCCCTGTTCCTCACACCTACAAAGCAGGGCTGTGTTCAGTGCATTTAATTGGGAGTAAAATTGTTTTGAAGCATTCAGGAATGATATGGTGCTGGTGGCAAAATGATTTTCTGTTTGAAGTAAAGGTAGTGAATTAAAAACGTGCATGTAAGGGTATTCAGTTCCTGATGGTATGAATGTCCTTTCAGACTTTACTGGACAACTGTGTATTTCAGTAGTTAACTGTTTCTTTTCCATTTTCCATTCCTCTTGAGCATGTAAAGGTGAGTTTAGCAACTGGAGCATTACTGAAAGGCGTCTCAAGGGCAGGTTCAGCTCTGTCTCAGAAGGTGACAGCTGCCGGCATGTTTGTATATCTTCACTGTGCATAAGCTCAGCTGTGGCAGTTGCACACGTTGAAGGAGCGTTGTTTAACAGATGTGCTGAATCTTCTTCCTGTTGCACGTGGCTTCCTTCCCTGATCTCTTTAGTCTGTTGTTGGACTAAAGACTGAGCCTTATTTCCATCCAAAGAGACCTAAATATGGAGGCCTTTTCTGTTTGATTCCGAGTTGGGACATTGCAAGGAAGGAGTCTGTGTTTGAGGACTGGAGTGTGGGACTTTCATGGAGCCTAGGCCACTGAAGTTTCGTAGCGCACAAAGCAGCTCCTGGACTTGTACTGTTTTTGTAATAGATCTACAGTGGCTGAGAACAGTCTCAGTTGGACTTTGCTGCACAAGGCTAAATTTCTGCTTTTTCTGCAGAAGACAGGCACAGAAGACAACTGAACTCTCCTGGAGCACGGGAAGTTCAACTCCAGAAGTGAACTTAGTGTGGGCAGCACTTCTTTGCTGAACCTGTCGTGATATCTGTTGCTCGTTTTATGTGTCAGAGTTTATTTTGGTACCAGGTGGTGATACTTCTGTCTTGTGTGTTTCTAAAGAGCAAGATAGAATCTTTGCTATGAACTTCACTCTGAAGTTAGCAGGCTTCTTTAAGAAGCAATTAAGGTGTAAGCATTCACTTCTACGATCATTTTCTGTTCTTTATGTGGTTACACACTTGCTCCATTTTTAATTGATACCAGTGGAGCCTGCTTATTTAAAACATGACTAGTGATAGCAGAATTTAATTCAGTGTTGATTACTGATGTTATTCTCCTTCTGGGTCATTTTTTCTAATGGCTATTCAGTCCTAACTGTTTCTTGGAAAAGACGGTGCTGAGAGCTTGGTGGAAGCTTTAGATGATGGCTTCGGAATGCAGTGAGTACAGGGAATTTGGATCCTCAGAATGTGTCTCTTGAAGCTGAGAAAAATTAGACCTGTATGTGGAAAGCAGTGATATCGGGTGGCTGGAAGAGTTCAGCAGTGTTAACCACACTGTGGGGAGTGGTCTTACAGGGAATGGGAGAAGGCTTTTGGTGGTCTTGTGTATTTAGGCTGCTTGAACGGAAGGCGCAGTCAGGATTTGAAGCAGCGGCTCCTGCACTGAGTTCAAGGTTTTAGCCTGTACTGTACAGGGCAGGCAGGGCTGTTTGTAGGTGGAATGGTTAATTCAACAGCCTTGTTTTTGGTCAGTAACGTGCTGAGTTTTGCTGAGAGAATACAAAGGGTGTGGTGAGAGTGGGTAGTGCATGTGACCTGAGTGTAAGAAGAAGAATTGGTGAATCTGTAGTGGTCTGACACTGTTCCCTTTATTCTCCTGTACTGCAATGCACAAGTATTTTACTGAGGTTTTAGTAGTAAATAGCAGCTGCTGTTTGATCTGTTAGCAGATTGCTGCTCTTCAAACTTTTTGTCCTTTTATTTTCTTGCTCTTTTTTTTTTTTTTTGCCTGCATTGCTCCAGTAATTCCACAGTAATTTCTTTCACCAGATTTTTAACCGAAAAGGAAATGTGGCAATAAATCATGCCATTTTTATTCATAAGCATTAACAAGGAAAGCTAGCAGGGGTATAGCTTCAGTGGAATAGATTGTTTTTAATAGCGGTCTGGATGTGTTTTAGCACCACAACTGTCTCGGTTAATGCTGATGATAAGAATATTAATTAGTTTCTGAAATAAAATAACTGAACATAATTATTGTGTTGGAACTGAGAGTAGGTCCTGGCATTGTCCACAGCGTTGAACTCCTCTAGGTAGTAAAAGACCAACTATTTTATCTCTTCATCAAAGGATGTAAGAAAAAGCTTGAAATTGTGCAGACTGTTTTTTATTAAAAAGGGATTGCTTTGTAGAAGAGCAGAACAACTTTGTCAGTGCTATGTTGATAGCATTGGAAGAGTGTCTAGCACTCCTCATTCATAATGAGGAAGAGGCTGAAGTATTAATATTCAGTTCTTCATAGCTGGCGTGTTGCGTATTGAAGTCTCACTGCAACAAGGCGAGCAACACTTTAATTAGCTTAAGCTGCTCCAGATTCCAGCCATGCATTCAAAACGTACAGGACACTCCAGAATTTTTTCATGTGTGTTCACCATAGGAACAGGGTTAAGTGGGGTATTTTGTCAGAATGAATAGCTTTCTTTCTAACTAACATGAGGAGGGTTATACTGAAATACTGTCCGTCTTCTAAGATGCATTAGCTACAGAAGTTAATACCTGTGCTTGGCATTAGCTGTGCTAAGATTACTGTTAAGGACTTAATTTGTTCATAGTGGTATCAAGGCTTGTGTTAACGAAACCAAAGTGGCTAAATTTATTATGGGCTTTTAGATGCTTTTCACCTGCATTTTGGGTTTTCAGAAGCAGAAGGTAATTTCTGTCTAGAGTGTTAGGTATAGGGAAATATTAATTGAAAACAGTTGCCCTGCATATCAAATTTAGGATTTGTTTCCTTACTGTGTAGTTATCACAGCCCTCAGTGGTGGTATGAGTGCTAGACCTCTTCCTCAGCCGTTGTAGGGTTTTCCCTTATTTCTGAGTATAATTTGTGGCAAATTGCTTTGTGTCCCAAATACACAACCAGGATATTGAAAAGCACAACAGGGCTATTTTAACAGTTATGAGCATTAAGTCCTTAACCATTTCAGACAGCATGTGCTTTTAACAAGAGCACTGTCTTTAATGAGCAACATGAGGATTGCTACTGAACTGTGGTTGTCTGATGTTAATGCCATGAATCCATATGGAACAGCAAAATGAGAGATGCAGTGCTTTTTTGTTTGGAAGAGAGCTGTCTTCCAATTTAACCTCCCCTTGGTTGATGATGCTGAAGCAGACGGTCTAATTGCTCACTGTGTTATGCTAAGCAACTGAAGAGTTGGAAGAATCAATTTCTCCTAATGTTTGTCACTGTCAGGGAGATGCTTTTCAGCCTCTGTGTGTAGAGGCCCTTAATGGATGTTGTTGCTGTCACTAAAGGGTGTTGTCTCATAATCTGATATACGGATAGGCCTTCTCTTCAGGGGCTCTTTTCTCTCTGTCCTTCCCAGTAATGTATTCTAGAATTTTCTCTAAAAGAATTGCTCTCTTAGTTGCTGTCCCTCTGCCCTTCAACCACTGCACTGAAAATAAACTAAATTAATTTGATGTTACAGACTGTCTTTCAAAGTCTAGCTCTTTTTTCCCAAGTGCTTTGATGGTTGAATTGTGGGGTTTGTATGCTGCAGGGATATGTAATCCCTGCTTCCCTACACCCTATTGTTTTCTTTGTTATTCCTATTCTGCGTTAGGTTAAATGTAAGGTGACCACTTTTATCCTGTAAGATGAAGGCACACCACTGAATTTGTTTTAATCACTGGCCATTGGGAATCAAATGACAACTGTCATATCTGATTTTAAATGTTTTGATCCAAGGAACTGTTTTCAGTATTGATGCTGTTACACTTAATGAAAGGGGAATTTACTACACTCTGGAGCTTACTATGCTCACTGTGTGCAGAGCTGTTGGAGGTATAAAGCAGAAACATCTGCAGATTTGGGGGTATCATCATCAATTCAGGAACTGCAGTACCTGAAAGCTCGACCTGTTTTGTTCTGTGCTGAACTTCTGTCATCAGCTTTTTACTGTCAGCCCACATAAGGGATCTCAATTGCGTAGCAATTATTTAACATGCATAGACAGGAAGCTCTCGTATAAGAATCTTATTTTATCCTAGCAGCAGGCACTTTCTAAATCTGTAAGGGTCATGTTAAACTATGTAGAGAATCTTGACACTGGCCATAGCCTTTGACTTACACTGAAATTAGTTGTTAGAGCAGAACTTTCAAAATGTTGTCTAGAACTTATCAGTCTGAGCTCTTTCAGAAGAAAAGGATCATAGACAGAAGAGAGTAAATGAAGTGGGGGAATAATGACAGTAAAATACAGCTTCCCAGCATCTCCTCATGAGTCACTCTTGGTGATAATTGGTTTTTTTTTTCTCACGTTGATGAGTCTGGCTCTTTGGAATTGTTTTTCCAGTGGTAGTAGGTGGGTTGTACTAACCTTGATAATACCAGTGCTGCAGAGTGGTGGATCAGATTCACCTGACTTCAGACAGTACCCAGTACTACTGCTTGCAGTAGGCTAGATACCCTTTCAGATCTGATTACTCAGAAGACACTAGTTTAATTAAACCCTGTTTTCTGAAGAGGTGACAAAATGTGGTTGGCAGTGTGTTTCAGCATTACTGTGTGCAGTGCTTAACAGTTCTGTTTGCTGACAACACTTGAAACTGTCTCCTCCAGATCCCAAACATTTCAGCTGCTACCAGGAGGCAACTGAACATCTTTAGACACCCTTCCTTGAAGTTAATGTCCATGAGGGTAGCATTACTCTGAATCTGTGAGAGAAACTTGAAGAACAGGACCTTGTTTGGGCATGATGGATGTCAAAGTTAGATCTGTTCCATGTTGTGTTTGGAGTGCCGTTGGCTGCTGGTGGGAGTGTACTGGTTAATTTCATCTTTGTGAAGAGCACAGATTGAATGGTGCTGCAGTCTGTTGGCTGGAGGACTTCAGAAACAGAGCAGCTCTGATCTGTGTCACGCGTAGCATCAAAGGAGGACTTAGATTTAGTTATTCAGGGAATTTTGCTGTTGAGTTTTAAGGAAGGTCTTGTGATATACTTCTAGTACAGCAAAAGAAGCAGATCTGTTACTGAACGTACCACAAGCATCCTGGAGCAGGGCCTATCACCACCAAGTGTTGTGCAGCTTGTTCTAGCTTGAAAAGAGCTCTTTTCTCAGGATCAGACTGCTCTGTTATGCACTTCCTGAACACTCCTTTAACAGCTTAATCATGGAGTATTCGTATTAACTTCTCAAAAAATGCTACTACAATTCCACAGACAGTGGATGAAAAATGCTACCATTACTTCCTTGTGCATATTTGAAAACTTAATCTTTCTACCAGTTACTGTGTACCAGCATTGTGTATTATGTGTTTTACTCAGTGCCATGTTGGCTGACTGGCTTTGCATACTGAATGTCGTAGTATCCCTTTTTAGAGCAATAGGGATTAAACTGAAGAGGATCAGTGTGGTATTTCCAGTAGGAAAAGCTATTCTTAATAGTCTTGCTGGAGAGGCAGGTTGTGCTTGCTCACTGGGTCTGGGAAGGAGCAACATCTGAGTACTGTGACCTAGAACTCTGCCTTCCTAATTAATCTGGCTGTTTCTTCTTGGCTTTTTTTTTTTTTGCCACTTAGATTGTCAGACCCTGGGCTAAGTTATTTACTGCCTTAATTACTGACATTATAAAATAAGTTTTGCTATTTAACTTGGCAGTAGGATAAACATAGCAAGTGTCAGCAGCATATCTTGTAATCCAGAGATAAGACTATAGAACTGCATAGGATTATGCAACACAGTATGTATAAATTTGCTAAAGCTGTTCTAAAATGTTTTTCAGGTTCTAAATGGCTTCTAAGAAGTTGGGATCCGACTCTCACGGTGAGTGGCATTTGTTATCTTTGTCCTTTCAGATGAATCTTACTGTTGCTGCTGACTAGAGACCTGGCTTAGGAAGGCCACAGAGACTAATCATTCAGCCTCTGATGAGATTCCCGGTATAAATGAAATGCCTTGGCTTCCTCCTTGCACAGTCACTTGCAGATGCTGTTCCTGTTCTCTAGTTAAACTGAAATAAAGCTGCTGATTATCCTCCATTACTCCCACTCTCCATTTGTGGCAGACTAACGCCTCACCAAGAACCCCCTTCAAAATCTAAGTTGAACTGTAATTATGATACGGATAAGAAGATCACTGAAGCAGTTACTAACCTGCAGCTTATTTTTATGAAAGTCAAGTGAACATTTGGATTGGAAATTAAGTTTTTAATACAGCATTGTGCTTGCTTTTTTTCTTAGAAGTGAATTTATTCCTAAACTGGATTTGCCTAACTGCAATTAATCTGCTATTTAGATAGATAAGTGAGGAAGAGATTTTTGTCTCACATCTGAGATCTATGATGTCATGCAGATGTTTGGTGTCGTAAAGAATTCCTTTCTTGTGCATGCTACTTTTAGAAAATGGGGTATAGATTTGAAAATATTTCCTTTGAGACTTGGAGTTCAGTTCATTACATACAATGTAGATCCTGAAAAGAAGTAAATAAAAGCTGCACTGTGAGGTTCAAATGAAATTTTTAACACGATTGTTGTAAAAAGGAAGTTTTGTGTCAGGAAAAGCAGCCTTGATTTTCCAGCGTAGTCTTTCTGAAAAGAGGATTCAGGGGCATTGCTCTTCCCCCCCCGAGTGTATTGTTCTATCTTGCAAGCATGAAATTGCTGTACATAGTAAATTTAGATTAGTTTAAATACGCAGTTAGGGATTAATAAAAGTAGCCTACCAAAACTTAATTTTTGGATGATTACCCCCATTGTTGTGTCAGTTTGCTTCATTATTAGATAATTGCCAACTCTTCAGCCATTGTTCTCGGGGATGCTTGTCTTTTGAATGTCTGCTCCCTAAACTAGGCTTGCAGAGTTATTGCTTAGAGATGGAAATAAGCCTGTCTCAAATTTTTCTTAAAACAGTACAGTGTGGTGGAATGTTCCCCTGGCTTCAAAATAATAAGATCAAAACAGATGATGCTGTAACCTGGCTATTTAACTTGATTACCTTCCTGTGTATCCTCTGTTCCTAACGATATCATTAACTCTATCACAGTACTGGTTTTAAATTTCTTGGATAATGTTTTGGAAAATCAACAAGGTAAACTTTTTTACTCTTTTTCCATATTTAGGAAGAATCAATCCCACTAACTGAATTTTGGTTTAGTGTAAAGCATCCATTTCAACAGCTGTGGTCTCATCTGCCTTCAGCTCAGGTTCTGTGACAGGCCGGAGCTGGTCAGCAGAGTTGATGCATCTCTTGTACTTATTGTTCAGCTGTGTATTGAGAGTTAGAGACTGAATTCAGGAGGTTAAATCACAGAATATCTGAGGTTTGCAGGGAGCTCTGAAGGCTGTCTTTCTCAGCCCTCTTGCTCAGTCAGGGCCACCTGGAGCAGGTTTCTCAGAGCCTTGTGCAGATAGGAACAGGCTGGAGACAGCAGAATGCTTTTTATCTCTTAAGGGATGATGTATAACTTTGGTTAAAATATAATTCCATGCGCTATCCTGTCATTTGGATGACTGGAAGTTCAAGCTTGCTTTCTAGTAAAAGTGGCATCCAGAAATACTGCTCTCATCTTATGTACAAAAGGACAGGTTATATTAAATGCAGTGTGCTAATATTGTGGTTGCATTTCACTGATACTGTGCAATCTAAAAGCTTTTAAATCCAGTTTCTGAAAATCATGTAATAGCTTTTGTGACCACTAAAATGAAGTTGTTTTCCAAGCAGATTTCCAATTTTGTCCGAACTGTTCTTACCATACAATGCTCCTGTGAATTAGATGGTTGTTTCTGTGTTACACTGAAGTAGACAAAAGACTTTATCTCATAGCAGTAGCTCCTGGGGCTGTTCTCACATAGCCCTTGGTATGTCTTAAAGCCCTTAAATGGGATGGAGGAGCTCAGGGACTTTAATGGTTATGCTCAAGCATGTCATCATTGAAACAATGGCTTGTTTACTTTGTAGGTTTTGCTTATTGTTTTGAACTTGCTGTTGGAAAACAAACAGTGTCCTTACCAGTCAGTGTTCAGGCAGTATGGTTGTCTGTTTGAAAAAAGAAACAAATTCCTTGCTTTCTGGATCAGTTTTTAAGCTAGCTAGACCAGTACTGTTCTGATTGTGTTGGAACAAATTCTGTACTATCACAGAATCCTGGAACTGTAGGGGTTGGAAGGGACCTCTAGAGATTGAGTCCAACCCCCTGCTAAAGCAGCTCCCTAGACCAGGTTGCACAGGTAGGTGTCCAGGTGGGTCTGGAACGTCTGTTCTCCAACATCTATTCAACATTGTCATCAATGACTTGGGGGGATAGAGTCCACCCTCAGCAAGTTTGCTGTTAATACTGTATGTTTCAGTGTTTCACTTCAGAAGGACTTTTTTTAACATGGTGGACGTTTTCCTGTCAGAATGTGTGGAACAGTCTGTGTCTCCTGCCTGATATCCTTGCAGTAGGGTTTTATTCAAGGCAAGATTATAGCAGTGTATTAGAAAACTATCATAATGGGAAGAAACTAGAAAGTTTTCTCCTTAGCCTAGCTGCTGAGGTTAAACTAACAGCTGTCAGTTCAGATAATCTAGTCTGTTTTTAGTTTGTTTGTTTTCGCATGGTAAAAAAAAGTTGCTGTGTAAACACTGCAGTAACTAGTACCTATTTCAGGCAAACAAGAATGCCGTGTCAGGGGAGATGTCTACCACCTACTGTGTCAGTACATCTAGTAAGACATGTGTTTGCATACTGAGCAACTTGGGCTGTGGGAGCGGTGCAGAAAGGTAATTCTTCTTCACTTTATACCGTCATCCCTGCTAGAGCTGAACTAGTGCTCGTGGGAGTAACTGGGACATGGTGGCAGCCAACCTGGGATCTCAGCAGTTTGGAGGTATAGTTGTCTTGGAGTCAACCATAATTTACAACAGTTCCTACTTGTGCGTACACGCAATGTCATATCCAGCTTCTCAAATAGTCAGCTGAGGAACTGCCTGGATGTCTTGGTGTTAGTGGCAATTGAGGTGCGGGATGGATGCTGTGCCTTACTCAAATGTGTGCTTCCCAGTAAGGGTCAGTGAAAGTAGTAGCACATTCTGCGCGGGGTCCTCTTCTCACTTTTTGGTGGTACAGGTGGTTATTCAGCCTGAGGGTTTTGAAGCTGAAGGAAGTGCTGCCTGTGTCCTAGCAGGACTCTGGGACCAGCCAGTGCGGTGCATAGTATGAGAGCTCACCTAGCTCACCTGATGACAGCACATAAACATTTAACTCCAAACTAACAGGATATTCCTGTTTTCAAAAGCTGCTTGTCCTCTTGGAGCCTGTGGCTGTGTTACTGTATATGATTCAACAGTGAAGGAACACAAATAGTACTTAAACTGTCATCCAAGTATGAAAATGGGTCAGACAGAAATGGGAAGGCGCAGCTCACTGAGCAGGAGGTTAGTCACTGCACAACATCTGAGATGTTGCCACTAGTGTCTTGTTGGATTTATAACATTCAAAGCAAAGTTACTAGAGGAACACTTCACATTGTGAGACAACAGCAGAAACCTTGCCTGCAATTCCAGAAGGCTAGACTGGTGATCTGAGATATCATTTTAAGTTAATCTACAAACGCTTCAATTTGTGCTGTGGGCTTTCTAGTAAAACTTCACAGCAGCTCATGGAAAGGAAACATATAAACCTCTGGATTCTTGGAGGAGCTAGAGTTGTTGATGAAACTGCCTTGTGAGTTTGCAGGATGCCTGAAGAGAGAGCTTCTGTCCTAAAAAGCTTTTTGAACACAGTGTGTAAGTGATAGACATCAAGCACAGATGGAGGACCATGGAAATAAGTCAGTGGCCTCGTTAGAGTGATCATGAATTTGGTAGTGAATCAAGTAAGATTGCCTCATTTGGAAAATCAGAATTACTATACTAAATAGTCATTAGGTACTTCTCTGTGTTTTTGTTAAAGCCAGTTTCCTTGACTTTGAGCTATTTTGCTCTTGTGACTGCTTTTGTCCAAATGTTACTTCCACTTGTATGCCAAGACTGGATTTTTGTTTCCTAGCTGCTCAAGAGTTGGGTCGTCCTAAAGCCTGTTTTGGATGTGGCAAAAGGTGATGGCTCCTTCTACAGCAGCACAACAGAATGCAGTGCTCAGGGAGAGCTTCCAAGTCTGGTTGTGTAGGCTTAGACTTATCACAAAGGAAGTTTAGATGCTGGGGATATTGACTTCAAAAACTGTTCAGCTATTCCATGGTTGTGAAAATGTTAAGGACGAGAATGTTCTTTGTAAAGAACAAAACTGTAGCAATGAAGTCAAAACAGATTCAGTGTTTCTGGTGACACAGCTTCCTTTGGGTTGAATCACCTGATAGGCTGGGGCAGCAGAGGAAGAATCGCTCCCAAATACAAAAAATGTGAGGAGTAAATTGAACTGGTGAGGTTTTTGATGAAACTTCTTTTGATTTCAGGGCCTTTCAGCTATCTTGATGATGTCCCATTTAAGATAGGAGACAAATTTAAAACCCCTGCAAAGGTTGGATTGCCCATTGGTTTCTGCCTGCCTGATTCTTTCCAGCTTGTCAGAGAAGCCCAGGTAAGTGATGATTTTTTGCCTTTGTGGGGTCCTCCACATATGATACTGCAGATTGCTTTTTGCATGTGTGCTCAGATATTAGACTTGACTATGCTGTAGCGACACATCTTAGCCAGCAGTAGCAGAAGATCTGCTGGAATTTATAGCAAGATAAAAATATTTTGCATGGTAAGCTGTGTAACGAATTTATGCTTATCAGTTAAAAAAAGCTAATGACATTTCCTTATATCTACTAAAAAAAAAATCAGAACAAGCTTTCATATCTGTGTTAAAGATCTAAATGCTACCCTGATGTTGCTAAAATGAAATAGTATTTTTTTTTTAAGAGGAAGAGTTGTAATAATTGAAGTCCTCATTCTATGGAATTTTAATTGAATGCTTTTTGAAAGTAACGTGTATGGCCGTATTTTATGGGTTCTCAAAGTAATGAGATGAAGAAATTTCCAGTTCCTGATCTCAGTGTGGTTCTGAGCAGAAATTCTATTCCAGCTGTGTAGCAAAAGTATTACAGCTTGGTACAGATTTCTTCTGGATCTTTGAGGTCCATGACTTGTATCATAAACATCTGGTAACATAAATCTTCAAGTGCAGGATGTGACACAGGAATTGTAGTCCATCTGCTCAGATAGCGAATAATATGAAACAGATCGAGCTTAGCACTTCTGCTAGTGAGTTTTTCAAAATCACCATGTTGGAAAACTGTGTATCTTGCTTTTCGGAGCCTTAGAGTTAAGATAAAGGAATACTCCGTGTTCAGCTGAGATAACAGATCTCCAGTTCTCAGTGGAGCCTGCTGTGGATAGGATGTGATGCAACATAGTGAGTCTCAGAAAGGCCTAACAAAGGCATAGGAATAGTAAGCCTTCCTGGTGTGTTACTCTTTAGAACCAGGACCTTTTAGCACTGTTGCAAGAGCAATCCTGTTTGGTTATGTGACTTCATTCTGGTGAGCAGGTTGTAATTTTTGTGAGTCACGGGTAGGTTACATCCTGCATGTAGCTCACAGGCTTTGTTCTCTGAATATTCTCTCATTGGACACTAAGGATATTTATGGCTTTAATATCTTATTAAGACCGAACATGTTTTGTCTGTTTAGAACTTTGTACTCAGTTAAGCCACCACAGTGATGAAATTAAAAGTGGTAGCTTATATAAATGTCTTCCTGTGCTAACCCAGCCCTGTAAGAGCTGATGTTAAGTGAGGAAAGCTTACAGGAATCGGTGCCAGTAAGAGTGGCAAAAACTGCTGCTGTAGGTAGTTGTTTCATTGGAGCAGCCAGTATACCCTTCTGTAGCCAGTATTCCCTTTTTGCTGGCAGGCCATTGGCATTGTTGTAAAAATGCCAATACCTCTTCAGTCAGTGGGTGTAAAACTGATATCAAACCATTTAGGAATACTTTAAGGTGAACTGGTTAATACTGTTCTTGTCTTTGGATGCAGAAAATACTCTGCAGTGGTCTTGAATGTAATTCATTAGTGCCGGATCTAGGTGTGACTGTCCCTGTGTGACATCAGTGTGACTAATGCGTTAGACTAACAGTGACTACACTTCCTCTTTTTCCCAAGAGAATGAGAATAAGAGTTTTTAAGATCATCAGTAGCTCTAAAGGAACACTAAACATAGGAAGGATGCAAAATATGGGATTCTAATCCAGACTGTAGCAGACCTTACAAAATGATGCAAAATTAACTATTTCTTGTCTCCTACTTCTGCCAGTCTGTAAGTTACAGGGAATGCTGGAGGAAAAAAATGACTGTCTGTTAATTCGTGTAGCTCTTGCTCTGTTATTTGAGTTGCTGTTAAAGTAGTGACTGTCATTCTTACAATTATGCTTATTTTTTTTTTTCCCGTCTCTTTTCCTCTCAGTATGACTTCTCCCTGGAAAAGAAAACAATTGAGTGGGCTGAAGATATCAAAAAAATTCAAGCTGCTCAGAGAGAAGCTGAACGCAAGGCCGAAGAAGCAATAGCAAACTCAAAAGTGGCTCCAGAGGACAACAGCAGGATGGGGTTCTCAGAGGGACCTTGCCCTGAGGCCATGCCTCCACCTATTAACCCCATTCTCGCCAGTCTGCAGCACAACAGTATTCTTACTCCTACTCCAGCCAACAGCAGTGCTGTGAAGCAGAAAGTTCTTAGTCCACCTCATCCAAAAGCAGATTTCAACCCAGCTGATTTTGAATGTGAAGAAGACCCGTTTGACAAACTGGAATTAAAAACTATTGATGATAAGGAGGAATTAAAAAACATTCTTGAAATTCATGTTGGTACTACTGGGCCAGTTGTTGCCCAGCTGCTAGACAACAGTTTGCCCAAAGGAAGGTCTGAGTCTGTGTTACAAGATCAGGAAGTTTTGGCATCCATAGAAAGGGCCACGTTGGACCTCAAGCCCCTTCACAAACCCAATGGCTTTATCACTTTACCGCAACTGGGAAACTGTGAAAAGATGTCCTTGTCTTCCAAAGTGTCACTGTCCCCTATCACTTCAGTGAGCAATATCAAATCCCTGTCCTTTCCTAAACTTGACTCCGATGAGAGTGATCAAAAATCGTCAAAGCTCATGAGCACTTTCCACAGCACGAGTTGTCTCCGCAACGGCACTTTTCTCAGCTCCTTGCAGACCTGTGCTCAGAATAAAGCTAGCGAACTGAACGGACACCATATGGTCGATCTTTCTGCTGTAAACGAGGACAGTGGAATGGAGACATCAACATTATCCTCTTCATCCAGACTGCCACCCCTGGCTTTGTCAACGCTATGTACGGAAGAACAAAGCGCAGTGACCACGGTAAAACACAGTGGATTAAAATTGTGTAGGGGGGTGATGGAGAGGTCTGGAGGCGAATGTTGATTGTGAAACATCCAGCAGCTTCGTTTTTAAGCTTCTCTGAATGTGAATGATGTGTAGATAGGACAGCTCATGTACTTCATGTTCTTCCGTAGAGTAGCAAGTTCTTCAGTTCGAGTCTTCGTGCTGACACTATGAACCTCAGGCTGTTACACACAGGTTTCTTCACCCCATCTCCTCTTGACAAAATCTGATATTTTGAAACCAGTTCTCATTACTTTCTTCTAGCTTCTGCACTCCTGTTGCTCATAGTTGTGTGCCTGATTTGTTACCTGTGAGGGTGGAAGTATTGCTTTTTGGATATGATGTTGATTTCTGTACAGCTATGAGACAGGAATGTGAAGCTTCATTGCCTCCGACTTGTAGCAAGTTTGGAGATGCTGAAGTTTGGACCAGCTGTTCTATCCATGTGAGTAGAAGTTCCCATTCTGAGTAGATTTGTGGACTGTGTTTTCCATAGAACCTAAGGTCTGGACGCCAGTACCCCTGAAATCTAATGGAAAGTATGTAGTCAAGTCCTCTAGCTGATTTTAAAACAGTCTGAGAACTTGGAAGGCTTCAGTCTGATATAAGCAGTGAATCAGTGGTTCTCAAGTCTCACTGGCATGCTGTAGGGTTGGGTATTTTTCCCTTTTCCTAACACCATATGCTCTCTACAGCAAGTGTCAGCGTTTCAGTTTGTGTTCTTTCATCTCTTTCTGACTTAGGTAAGTGCATTGTTGAGAAATATGGTGTTCTGGCAACTTGTGCATTCTGCAGAGCACAGCAGAAGAGTTGTTCATTGATCACAAGAACAAACATAATACAGTGAGCTTTGGCAGAAGTAGTAGTGTGCTGAGCAAATGCTACTGCTACAAATCACGTTTTGAGAGGAGATTGTGCCACTGTATGTTGCTCAGAGATGAATCTTTGAAGCATGAGGAGTTTCTAGGGATTAAAGTAAAAGGGTACTTAAAACTAGATAGATGGGCCTTTAAATGGCCACATTCTCAGTCTGAGTGTTTTAATCTTTGTGCTAAGAGTGAATCATGGTCAAGAGCAGTACATTCTCTGGAATACTATTAAGAGAAGAAACAAAGAGTAGAAAAAAAAACAAACAAACCAGAGTTATTAGGACGTAGTATATAAATCAGAACTTGAAACTTTGTGTTTGGAAGTAGCAGGCCAGGAAATAGATATGCTGACAGACATAGATCCTTCTGTTTACATTTGAAGACTCTGTGTGTACTTGTTTTGTATTTCCGTATTGAGGTCCTAGATGAAGGGATGTGGCCTGAGTTGCAAGAAACAGAAGTAAATGCAAATAGAGAAACAAAAATCTCCAGCATATGAGAAGGAGGGAGACACAAGTCAGAATGAAGCTGTTGGTTGGTTGTGCTCCTTGGCAGGGTGGTTCTGAAGAAATGGAGCTTGTATACCATCCCAGGCTAATGTGGAGATAGAAAGGAGCAGTCAGGATGTGGGTGGCCTCTCTGAACTGGATGTAGTACTGAAGATGTGTAACTTCCCACAGTGGATCTGTTTCCTATTGCTTGCTTTTCTCCTGCCAGATATTCAGTTATCGTTTAACATCCCGCATTTGCAGTGAGTGACGTGAAATAGTCCCTTGAGGTGGTTCCTTGCAGGCTCTCAAGTTTCTGCCCAGCTCAGGACTGTTAGAATGGGACAAATGGAGCCAGGTGTTAGACAAATCCTTGGGACTGGACTGAGAACAATGCAGAGCTATTAGGGGTAGATGCGGGAGGTGCTGGCTTTAGAAACAAGGTCAGAGCTGAAGTTAGCACTTAGCTACTTTTCAACCCAGCAAAATGTTTACTAAGAGGAAGTACCAAGGTTTGCTGTCAAAGGTAGGTATTGCTAGCCATTGGGAATAGGGCAGTTGGTTATTGGTGGAGGATGTTCAACTGGTATGCCATTTTGTTTATATATGACATAAGAAATGTGATGCTTGGAATGTAGAAAAGATGTGGTGGGGAGTATGTTTCTCTTACCCCTTGTCAGTCAAAAAAGAATAAATCAAGAGGCAGTGACCTCAGAATCTATCAGTGTCAGTCAGAAAACCACTGGGTCAGGAGCTGAACAGGAGTTGGCATGTTACAGAGCTATGTGAGCTTGTAGCTGTCACTGTGATGGGAAAAGCAAGTTTACAATTATCAGAGAGGGAGGGCATCCTTCTTAGAATGTCATCTATTTATAGAGTGCTGAGAAAATGAACGATCCTTACAATGGCTGCATCCAAAGCAGCGCGGCCAGCAGGGAGAGGGAGGGGATCCTGCCCCTCTGCTCCGCGCTGTGAGACCTCACCTGGAACACCGCATCCAGAGCTGGAGTGCTCAGCACAGGAGAGACGTGGGCCTGTGGGAGCGCGTCCAGAGGGCCACAGAAATGATGCGAGGGATGGAACAGCTCCCTGCGAGGACAGGCTGAGAGAGCTGGGGCTGTGCAGCATGGAGGAGAGGAGGCTGTGGGACACCTGAGAGCGGCCTGTCTGTATCTACAGGGGGCTGCAAGAGAGGTGGGGATAGGCAGATGGGGGAGGCTGTGCTTGGAGACACCGTGGTCAGGCTGGGTGGGGCTCTGAGCTTCTGACAGAACTGTAGGTGTCCCTGCTCATGGCAGGGGAGTTGGACCAGGTGACCTTTAAGGGTTCTTTGCAACTCAAACAATTCTGTGATTCTGTGGCTATTTTATAACTGTGTACATCTGCCTAATGTGTCTAACACATGGACCACAAGACTGTCTAGTATGGTAGACGAAGTCTCTGATCTTCATGAAACTTTTTCCCCAGTAGTGGGAATGTGTAATGTTCATCACCTCATTTGTGTGTCGTCCAACAGGTACACCCAGACAAGGAGACAGAAGTCCCTATGGTAAGTTCTGACATCCACCATCATATTCATACAAAGCTGTGATGTAGTTCCTTAGGTAGTGTCCCTTTGAGTACTGAAAATCTGAAGTGACAAGTGAACTTTTTAGGATAAGGGAAGCAATCTGTGCTTCCTCCAAGGTAAAGGGATTGCTCACATCATATGGAACTTTTCAATTGCAAAGATTAGTTGTCAAAAATGTTTTAGCATATAGTGGGAAATCTGGGTAATCAAATACTACTTTGAGAGTAGAGTTTGGTGAGAACTGAACTGTTAACAGTGCTTAGTTTCATCTTAACAGTGAGTAGCTTCCAGCGGGCAGCCCCAGAAGTCTCCAAATAACTGAAGTAATTCTGTTTTTTTTTTTTTGTGGGATGTCCTGGTTTGGCCCTAGCCAGAAACAGGAAACTAAGGGAATATAGAAGATGACCAGCACCTGAGCTTCTGGGTTTTCCTTTCCAGGTAACACACCAAAATTTCCCAGTGTCTAAAGTGCCCAGCAACACGAGCTGCACAAAGCAGTCGGGTGTCCCTTTTCCTGAGTTACAGCAGGCTCTCTCTGCTAGCGAGAGGCAGTGTGTAGAGACAGTTGTCAACATGGGCTACTCACCTGAGAATGTCCTGAAAGCCATGAAGAAGAAGGGGCAGAACATTGACCAGGTAGGTGCTTGCATGGGGAAAAAAGAAACCTTCAAGTACTGATTCTGCTGAGACAGCCTTGACTTTGCAAAATGGTGGAGAGAGGAATGCTCTGTTTTAACAGTGGTTTTCCAGAACTGCCTGAGAACCTGTCACCTGACAGAAGAGGTTTCCAAAACCAAAGAGAGTCTATAATAGAAGTTTTTGTTTGAGACACTGCCTGAGGCAGCTGCACTCATATGTACTGCCTCACAGCTGTCAGGAAAGGGACCCCATAGCTCCAGTGAGAGGTAGGACAGGTGCTGTCCTCCCAGGAACTACGAAACAATCCAGAGGAAGCTTAGCATGGATCTGTGCTTTGTTTAGAGTGGTGTGACTGAAAACAAGCACATTCCCTGGTTCTGAGTGTGAGGTGATAGTGTACTGATGCCCTTCCATGGAGGTTGGCTCCTGTGGCTTACTGCAGCCAGGAAAGGCCCTCCAAGGCAGTGGTGACCAACTTCTTTGTGTGCTCTGACTGTGGTGCTTCCTGCGTTGTGTCGCCTCAAACACTTGCTGAAACCAGGTCACAGAGCATAAAGCTCAGTGGGTTGAAGCGTGGCTCTGGGTCTTGGATCAGCTTCAAACAAAAAGATGTTTTGAAGCAGGCAGAGTTTGGCCAGACTTTGTGTGCTGGCCCTGTGCTCTGTGTGCATTGTGCAGAGCATTACCTCAGGTGGAGGAATGTCACTGTTGCTTCTGCTCTGTGTAGGATTTGGCTGCTTGTAGAGCTGCTTTGCTTGCCTGCTGTCTGTGAATTGAACTGTGTCAGAAGCTGTTGTGCCAAACAGAAGTATGAACCCTTGGAGGGCAGCTTTAAATCCGGCCATATTTGCAGACTGTTTTCTCTCTTGTTCTTAGCACTACCTTTCTCTTACCTGTCTGACTTTCTGCCCTTACCTCTCAAAGCTGAGAATGGCTAAGAACAGTAGCAGCAGTTTGTGGGAGTGTGAGCTGGGATTTGCAGCTTGCGTGTTATGTTGAGATGTTGCCAGAAAGCTGACTGCTCTCAGGTTGAGTTAGTTCTTCAGTTTGAGAGGAAACTGAAAGCTGACTTAACTTGAATGCTGAGCTTTAAATATGTGTAGTATAAAAAGCACAGTTAATCTTAAATTTCTGCCCTTGCTTGGTGACTAGGAACAGGAGATGAGAAATGGAAGATGAAGCTAGTAGGAGAATAAAGGACAGGAGGACTTGTTTCCTTTTTCTGAACAAGCTCTCATAAAATGTCTCAGTATAGAGTAGGGAGAGCATAATCTCATTCCCTGGGATGGAGTCTTCCTCAGTTCCTCTGAGCATACAGAGAGTACAGCCGTATGCTGTGTGTGTCACTGTAAACTTAGTTTCTTTTCTTTCCCTCAGGTTTTGGATTACCTGTTTGCACATGGACAGCTTTGTGAGAAGGGCTTTGATCCACTTCTTGTTGAAGCAGCTTTGGAGATGCACCAGTGTTCAGAGGAGAAGGTGAGGGCACATTTTCCTAATCATTAGACAGACTGCACCATGAAAGGGAATTCCAGGAATAGTTCATCTAAAGTGATGGGTGTAGTTCTGGCTTTGTGGTAAAGCTGACCTGTTTTCAGAACTAACAATAACCGTGTGGTGATGACATGTCCTGAAATGTTACAGTTCTTCATTGCTTCATTTACCATTACTTGCATGCATTTTCATGGGAAGATTATTTTAAAGATGTGGTTGATTTTGGTTGTGTTGTTTTGGATAATGTCGTCTTCTGGGCAAGGAGCTTGGAACACAGACAGTTAATTTCAGGAGCAGCAAATTATTTCCAAAACCCTGCCAGCTTGTCCTGGCCATGAATTTCCTCTGTTGTATAAATGCATCTGCCTGGCTGCTCAGCAAATTGGGTTAGGGCTGTGTCTGAAACAAGCTGGAAAGCACAGCTTCTGTGGGCCTAGTCTATGCTGTGTCTACTTCAGCAGCACCAAAGGTACGGAGGCAGGAACAGGGCAGCCAGAGCATAGTGGGTATGCCGACCTGTTGTCTGCTGAGTTGTTACAGGAAATCTTTGGAGGTGCAATCGTGGCCCCACAAGCATTCATTTAGAGCTAGTGATGAGCTTATAAACAGCAGCAAGTGTGACAATAAGAGAAGTGACAGTATTTAGAACATGCATTTGCTAGCGGCTTAGCCCTCCCACTAGGATTCTGGTTATGTCTCAGTTTTGCCCTAGATTTGGAAGAGATTTGATAGCAAATGCTGGTATATCATTAAAGGGTCAAAGTAACTTGAAAAAATTGCATCTGCAGTGGGAGTTGCTGGATGGGGAGCAGGGAGATATTAACCAGCCTTTCTGGGAGTCTGATGAATTTCTCTACGAAGAGGCACACCCACACAGACTATGCTTTGGAACCTTCATTGAAGAGGACTTGGAAATTCAGAACTGCAAATGCTGGGAATTGAAAGTGAAGCCCAGTGCGTTACTGCACAGAGCCCTGCTGACTGGCCACGCTGGGTGGGCTGGGCAGCTCAGCATAGTGGGAGGCATTTCTGCCTGTGGCTGGGGGCTGGAAATGGGTGGCCCAAAGTGTTCTGTGATTCTGTGACACGGGAGTAGATTTTTGTCACATTGAACTTGTATGGGCTGTACTTAGTGGGAACTGACCCCATGGGACATCCAGTTGCTGTGGACTGTCTTTGTGCTAATTTCCAGGTCTGAGTAAGGCTGAGCACTGATCCTGTGTTTTTCTTGCCAATAATTGTCTCTTTCAGATCACAGAACTTCTCCAACTGATGAGTCAATTTAAAGAAATGGGCTTTGAACTAAAGGACATTAAGGAGGTCTTATTATTACATAACAATGACCAACAAAATGCTTTGGAAGATCTAATGGCCCGTGCAGGAGCCAGCTGAAAACACATTCCTGAGTTCTTGGCGTGCAGTGGAACAGCCCCACCACCTTCACGTACAGTGTGACTTGCTCTCAGCAAGAAGTCCAGTTTTCTGCATACATGGGAAAGTGACTGAGCAAGCCTGCCTGCGTGCATCACTCCGGCATTTCTCTTTTCACTGGGAGCCAACTTTCTTTCTTAAATTAAATTTTTGAAGTGTCCTTTCCTAAGTTTCCTTTTTCCAGCTTGGCCACGGAGAGTTTAGACTGCCCAGCCGCTACTGGAATTGTATATAGTCAGAGACAGGAGTGGTCCTCCTCACTGTTGCACTGGAGTTGGACAGGGGATTACTAAACTTGTTCTGAAACATATAATGCTTTGGTTCTTTGAAGCTGCTTTCTTGGTGTCTGCTTGTACTGAATTACTTGACTGTGTCACAGTCCAGATTATCTGGTTAAATTTGACCTTTAGTGCAATGGAGTTTTATTTTTTTGGTTGAAAGTTAGCCTGTAACTTAGTGAAACACTGGTTTGGAAATTGTCGCCATGCGTAAAGAAAGAAGCTGTTCCTCTTGTTTCTTCTTTAACCCGTGCATCCAACACTTCTGCCAGATATAAGTGTCCTATGCTAAGTGGTTATAAGTTCTCTTGAAATACTACCTGGACCTGCAGTTTGTCGTGGTTCTTGTACCTGAAGGCAGAGAGCTGGGGCTCAGTATTCTTAATCCCCCAGGCTTGTAGGATATTTAAGAAAATGCTCTGCTAGGAAATCAGTTATCTTTTGTTTTAAATAATACTCAGTGTGATGCAGGAGGTTTCTTTAAAGCACTTTCTTTAAAATAAACATACTCACTGCATTAGTTCAATTTTTTTTTTTCACACTACTGTAGGATTACATAATAACACCTAGTATTAGAAATCAGGTAATCATAGAATGATAGGAGTTAGAAGAGACCTCTGGAGATAGGGTCCGGCCCCTGATGAAGCAGGCTCCCTGTAGTAGGTTCCCTACAGTAGGTTGCACCAGTAAGTGTCCAGGTGGGTTTTGAAATCTCCAGAAGAGGAGAGTCCACCTCTCTGTGCAGCCTGTCCCAGTGCTCTGTCGCACTCTTCAATAAAAAACTTGTGGAATCTATCCAGCAATGAAATGTCAGTTTACTCAGAAAAATGTTGAAGCACGGAAAGCATGTTTTGAAGGGGCTTCTCCTACATTAGCTATTTCATAAGAAAGAAAAAATATTATTACTTCTGTTCTCAGTGACTTTACTCAATTTTCCAGAAGGCAAATGAATATCAGAGTAACTTGCAAGAAGCTTAAGTTCCAGAGATACTGGCATCAACTCTGCACTTCTTCCTGGAGTTCCCTTGCTGCCTCTTATTTCAGTCTGGTCAGATGGTATCAGGAGCACTGTCTCTGCTGCTGGTTCTAACTCTTCACTCATTCGTTCTGGACTTGCTGGAGAAGCTGATGTGCATACTGTTCTTGTGGTGGCTGGTTGATGTGGTGATGCTGCCAAGCACATTGCTTGTTAAAGTTGACTTGAAATTATTTAAAAACAAAGGAGGACAATACTGTGAATCAGCTGGGATTAGTGAAAAGAAATCCAAACCTGTCACATCTGAGGAATGGCTGGATATTGGAAGATAATGGAATGGCATGGGTTAGTCTGTTAACAGCGGAGGAATAGTAGCAGTATCAGCTCTGACAGATGGTGGCTGACACAGGAGAACCATCCTGGTTGGGATTCCCTGTGTTTCCAACAAGAATACATACTTCATTTTGGCAGGAGGATCTTCCACTTCATCAGCAGTTCTTAGTTATCAAGGCAGTGATATCAACTTTCTCCTTGTTTTCGTCATTGCTCACCGTCACGGAACATGGTTTCCTAACAACACTGGATCTTTCTGTTTTGGTGCGCTGCGGGCTTCAGATTGTCACAACACCTTTTCTAGGCCTCTTTGGGTACAAGGAACCACCTTCTTGGAACTTAATCTCATCCACACGTGAACAAGGATTTCCATGAAGAGCCTGGCTAGTATTAAGCTCTCATAAGTTGCCTTTTGTTGCAGATGGAATGGATCCAGGTAGGCTTCTTATAGAATCATTCATCTGAAAATGAAGAGCAGCAGCAAAGCAGTGTGGGTGTGTGTGAGTAGCAGCCTGGCATGAGATTGTCAGTCTCATTTGAGTATCTCAGGCTCGTTGAAAAAAGGCAGGCTTGTCAGCTGGATGTCAGGATGGATGGATGGGATGAAGGGGATGGCCGCTGCATCTCAAAGTGAGCCTTTGTGTCTTGCAGGAGCATGAAGACAGCAGAAAGGAAGGAAACAGGTGTGAATAAAGTAGAAGGGAGTGGCTGAGAGTCTCTGGGAGGGGAACTGCTATCCAGATGAAAAACAGCAAGTTTTATAGCTGATAAATACAAAAGTCCTTTGATTGTCTTTGGGTACCCATACCTATAGAGTTGATAAAATCATAAGGATTGAAAGGGGCCTCTGGAGACCATCTAGTCTTGCCCCTTGCTAAAGCAGGTTCTCTACAGTATATTGCACAGGAGAGTGTCCAGGCAGGTCTTGAATATCTCCAGAGAAGGAGACAAGGCAGGTTCTCTGGGCAGCCTTTTCCTGTGCTCTGCCACCCTCGCAGTAAAGTGCTTTTGTGTATTTGTGTGGAACTTTGTGTTTCCACTTGGGCCCATTGCCCCTTGTCCTGTCACTGGGTACCACCAGAAAGAACCCAGCCCTATCCTTGTGACTCCTGCCCACAGGTATTTATAAGCACTGATGAGATTCCCCCCTCAGTCTTCTCCAGCCAGAGCAGCCCCAGCTCTCTCGGCTGTTCCTCATACAGGAGATGCTCCAGGCCCACAGCCATCTCTGTGGCCCTCTGCTGGACTCTGTGCAGCAGTTCCTGTTGTTCTTGAACTGGGGATCCCAGAACTGGACACAATACTCCAGATGAGGCCTCACCAGGGCAGAGCAGAGGGGGAGGATCACCTCCCTCGACCTGCTGGCCACGCTCTTTATAATGCACCCCAGGATGCCATTGGCCTTCTCGGTCACCAGGGCACAGTGCTGGCTCATGGGCAGCCTGTAGGCCTTCAGGACACCCAGGTCCTTCTCCGCAGAGCTCCTCTCCAGCAGGTCAGTCCCTAGCCTGTACTGATGCATGTGGTTATTCCTCACCAAGTGTAGGACTCTTGCTCTTGCTGAATCTCATCAGGTTCCTCTCCACCCAACTCTCAGCCTGTCCAGGTCTCACTGAATGGCAGCACAGCCTTCTGGTGTGTCAGCCACACCTCCTAGCTTTGTATCATCAACAGCTTGCTGAGGGTGGACTCCATCCATTCATGCAGATCACAGATGGAGGTGTTGAACAAGATGGCCCAGCACCAATTCCTGGGGGATACCACTAGTTGATGGATTTCTCTCTGAAGTGTTGGGCTGCAACTGCTCTTCAGTAAGTGCAGTGCCCTCATCAGGAGGTCGATTCTTCTGTTTGTTATGCTCAATGAAGCCCAACGACACTTGTAGTTAAGAGACGTAAGAACTTTACACCTTATTGTGCAGTTCCTTGAGATCTGCTATTTTCTACGCACTGATAGTTCCAAGTATTATGCTGTACGTTGTTCAAGTTCTAAATACATAAAATATCAGCAGTCTTGCAGAATCTTTATTTGCTGAATGTTTTGATTCTGCAGAAGAATTACTAATAAAACCCTCAAGTGTAATTCCCAGTGTCATGGTTCCCATCTCTCATGCTCTTTGACTTCAGCTGATCAAGATCCTATAAGCTGGATCCTACAAGCCCAGGTCCTGCTTTCTCCTCTGGGCATGCACGGATGTGGTTTGCTTTGGGCAGAGCTACCAGAGGTCTCCAGACAGGTGGATGCAGAGGTGCTTCTTTTTTCTGTGGCTTATTTTTGTTTTACTATAAAACAAACAAACAAAAAAAAAAAACAAAACAAAAAAAAAAAACAAGCTTGGGGATCAAAACTCATGTTAGAACATGGAGCTGGGAGTATTGGACTTTGGGAGGGGAAGATAGCTCAGCTCCTTACCTCAATTCACATTTCTTAGTAGGATGTTTTTTTTAGTTCATCAGGACTCTGAAGGGGATGGCATTGGTTTCTCTTATTTTATTAGCATACATCCGAAACTTCTCATCTGGGGTCCGTGTTAGCTCCTGGAATTCCCTTATGAGATGTACAATGTTAATTACCTTTATTTAAAATAGGATGATGTTGAAATGTAGCTGGCAAGCATCTAGGAGATCTGGGGATAGATGATGAGCAGGACCAGGAAAGGCTTCCAATACAATGTGTCCTGTAGTGCTGAGCCTCACCAGCTTCCAGCGGCAGCACTGAGGTCAAGACTTGTGTAAGGCTTGTGGTAGAAGAGTGTTCCAGCTTGAAGGGACAGCAACTCATTTCTAGCTTGGGCTGCCCCTGTGGGTTCAGGTAAAGAAGATGCCTGGCTCTGCTTCCCTGATGCAAAATGTGATGATTTGAAACACAGAAATAGGGTTTCTGAAAAGTCAGAGAAGCTGGAGAGCAGCACGGAACGTGCTTTGCTGTTACTTCTGTGAGCAGTTGGTTGTGTTGCTGTTCATCTGCGTGCATTTAATTCTGAACTGGCTCCCATCTGGCCGTAGATGGGCCTGATCAGGCAAGAACTGTTGCCAATGAGGGAGCAAACTATTTAGATCAAACCTCTGAATGAAGTCATCTCTATGGTTAATGTGTGTTAAGTTTTTTCACAGTCGCTGAAACCACGCTGTAATAACCACTTTGCTCAGAGAGGCTGTTCTAAATGTGAGAATGGAGACACCGATCTGTAGCGGCGGAAGACGGACAGTGATGCTTATAAAGCCTGGTCTGTTGTTATCTGACATTCCTAAGGGTGTTTTCCCTGCAACGTTGCTCTTGTGTCTGTGTTTTCTGCATTTTGCATCACTGGGTGGCTGAAGCTGGAAGCGTGTTGCTGGTGTGGCTGATGAGGAATGAAGCCACGGAGTGCTGGGGATTAACAGGGCGTGGTAGGGAAGAACTGCTTCTGAAGAAATGGTGCGATGTGATGAGATTGGGGCGCTTTGGGCACTGTGCATCATTAGTTCCTCTGGTACTGTTACAAAGCTCAGTGTGGAAGTGTGAGGCGGGGCTCTGATCAGCAGATTGAATTTCCATGCCTGGTGAATGGCATTCAGTGTTGTATCTTTGTCAGAGGTTGTTCTGCCTTCCGTGCGGCTGAACGCTGAGGTCTGTGTGTCACCATGAGAAGCGTGAGGCAAAGTCCAGAGCCCCTGTGCTGCCTGCAGGTGCCCGGCTGGCACTGCTGGAGGTGACCCTGTGCTGTGGCAGGTGAGGCGGTTCCTGGTTGTGGTGGGGGTCTTCTGTGTGACACCAGGCTGGGCAGCTCTCCTTGCCACCTGCCAGCTGGGTGGGCAGCTCGCCTCTGCTGAGATGATCTTTTACAATCAAACATTTTTACAGTCATTTGGATCACGTCTACTTTAGAAATTTTACCAGAGTTCTGTAGTAAACTGAATTTTATTTTAAATGATGTAAATTATTCAAATAAAATATCAAGCATCTGCCGTGAGCATTCGTAGTCTTTCTTGCTCTCCCATACAGAAGTGACTCCACTTTGCTTAGTATTTATTTGATTGTACAGCACCAGGCTCTCAAAATCTTCAAAAGAACCCAAACCACCTGGTGAAACAACAATCACACACATCCTTCAAGCTGAGATGGAAGCCGTTCCTATCAGGTAATGACCCTATGGGCAGAGAGGAATGCTGCTCTTTTCTGTAACAGCTCTGGAAGTTTCTGTTGCAAACCATGAGCACAGTTCTGGTGTCCCCCGGGCATGCAGCACCTCAGCATGTCAGCAGCCCTGTTTCTGCTGAACAGAAGCGAGATTTTGCAGTCAGAGTTGCCTTTTTAACTTCTAATTGTAGTAGAGTCTGGTGCCCAGCAGGGAATATAAACTGTGAATAGACTGCACCGTGTTCAATACAATTATCAATCTCATGGATGACTTCAGTTTTAAAAAGCCTTTTTTAATCACTATATATATCTTTTAGCATTGCTGGGTGTTCCTACAGAGAACAAGTAGTTCCTGCTCTGAGGACTCATATGGGTGCTCAGCCTGCCAGAGCTGCTTGTTTTCCAGGGTAGGTCAGCCACACAGGTGGCTCCATTTCAGTAATGGAGCGAACTCCAATTTTCCTTTGCTTGTGGAAATGTTTTGCCACTCCTCTGTCTCGTTAAACCACCTCTGAAAACACTGAGGTCAGGACATGGCACTGTCATGTGGAGTGAGCGGCTCTCACTTTATGTGCTGCATTATAAATGTGCTTTTGCTGAGTCGCTCTTTAAAAAGCAGCTCCTTGCTGGGTTAAAGTACACTCAATTGATCCCCGTGCCCCAGGTGTCGAAGTACACGGAGGGAAAGTTTTCCCTCTCTTTGCACCCAGCTTGCCCTGTGATGCTGGCAGGACCTCTCATTTCCTTGTGACCTGTGACACATCCTGCATTCACACATTTTCTTCAGCTCAAAACTTTTTTTTGCAAAACTAAGGCAGCTCTGTGATTACCCCATTTTGTGTGTTTGCTGAGAAAGGGCTGAGGGAACTACTGTAACTGCTTGCATCTATTTTTACTTTCAGCAGGTGCGAGGACCACCTAGCTGCTGTGTGTTCTCCTCGCCTTATGTATGGGAAAGCCACCCATCTCCAGGATGATGAGAGACACTGAGACTCAAGAATCTTGCTCCTGAATGCCTCATTCCTCTGAGGAAGGAAGGCTTCTTAAAGCGGCGCTGGGAGACCTCATTTCAGGTGTGACATGCTGGTGGCCTACAACCTGGATACTGGAACCATCTTGAAGGCCGTCAACTCAGGCCATGCAGGAGCTCCCTTCTCTGCTCCACAGGGGAATCCATTCTCAGTTGCAAGATGGAGACTAATGCATGCATTTACCCTGATCCCAGGAGATCGGGGCACTAATGTAGGACCTCCTTCCTCCATTACAGTTGTCACTCCCTCCCTTGCACTTCTGCTCCCCAGTGCTACGTTATGTGATGCTCCTGGGAATGCCTGCACCAAATATGCAATCCAGATAACTGTGTAACTGCTATTGCTGTAACTGCTGCTCTGCAAATCCCAGGCTCCTCTGGGTGGCTGCAGAAGCAGGCAGCTCACGGCTGGTCAGACAGCAGTTTCCCTTACCAGTGGCACTTATGCTACTGAACACAGTTTGAGCTAGTACAAGCATAACCGAGGAAACACCGAGGTGGCTGAGGCATGAGGTATACTGTGGCAGCCCAAAGTTTGAAGCAGGAGCACTTGCACAGTGTTAAGCTAAGCATGTTTCAAGGTCACTTGAGGCTTCAGCAAGAGGGCTTGTGTGATTCAGCCACGATGCACACACACAGCAGCACGGATCCTGCAGGGCTCCAACTGTTGGTAGTTCTTGACTCAAACATCAGCTGTGTGTAACAATAGCACTGTTGGCCTCCTAAATCCCACCACTTATAAATGGAGTCTCATCTGATGTGAAGAATCAATTGCCAACCCAGACCATGCACGCTCTGGCTGAGCTGTCATGCAGAGATTGGGGTTTTCAGATTCTTACTGTTAGAACCAGTGCCAAATCCAAGCACTTAGTAACATTCTAGATGAACCCTCAGGACAAAGTCCCATGTACACAACCCTTCTATTCAACCACTTGTTACCTGTGACCTCAGTGACTTCTAGAAGTTCTGGAGTGCTAGTCTCCAGGAAAGAATAAAAGCTCAAACAGTCACCCTTCTTCTGAAAGGATCAGTACATCTTGTCCTGCCTTGATTTTCATTTAATTTTGGTCTTGTTACATTAGTGTACTTAAACAGCGCTGCCTCGAAGTTTCCCCTCTTCAGTTTGCAAACACTTTTCCAGATAGCTTTTGAGCGTTTTTATTCATACCTGTATCTCAATTCAAAATGTTGTGGTTTTCTTCCTCACTCTCTAATTTTCATGGCAGCACAGAAGTGCCTCTAACACGAGAGAAGCTATGAATACTGCGTTCAGGACTGCCTGCTGCTTGGTGAGGCACTGAAAGGCTGCTGAACGTCATTCTTAAGGACACGGCTTACGCATATTAAGGAAACAGAAATCTTGTGATGCCAAGTAGTCACCTTTCATATACTGAGAATTCTCTCCAGCCTTATCTAAAATACACACTAATCACAAACGTCAAACGAAAACCTATCCCCTACCCACCTACACTCTGCAGCACCAAGCGTGGTGAAATGCTGCACACATTGTTCCCACGTCGTTCTTGTGCTTTTCTCGTGCATACCTAGGAAAGGAAGGTCTAAACTGGTGGAGACGTTTGCAGGGGTGTGTCAGGACTAGGAGAGTCAGATAAATAGAGCTGAAGCTGGGCTCTCATGGTTTGGATGCACTTCGACTTCAGTACCAAGATTTCATCTAGCTTAATGATGAAGTTCTGGAAATCCTGGGAAAGAAGGCAAAAAGAAAATTAGAGAACAAGAGTGGCAACAGGTTTGAGAAAATCAGCAGATTTTAGACATCACAGCAGTACAAAGAATGTTTTCCGTTCTGCAGCACAGTGTTTCCTTCTTGATGTCTTCCTGACTCTCACAAACAGCAAAACTCAAAGCCTCTGAATACTGAAGTTAATAGCAACCTACCGCACGCTGGATAAAATGTGATAGGAACTGATTGAAACTGAAATGCGTGCAGTTGCCTTTAAGTAGTACTTGCATTAACAGGGAGCGCTCAGCAGAATTTGGTGCTTTTGTTGAGTGGTCAGAATCTAAGAACTTGGGAAGTGTCAGGATCCCTATGGCTAGGGGACTACAACTACTGCCACATGAAAATCAATCATTTGCAGCCTTATTTAGCAGCACCCCAGCTACCTTGTGCACTCTATATCTTGTGCACTATCTTGCCCTCTGTCCTGCAGGGACACTGACACTGTAATGAAGACTAGCCCAGCTGTCCCTGCTTATGTTTCTTAAGCACTTTAAACACTGTAGTTCAGTACATGGCTGGTCTTGGCAGGAATCTCTCCTGTGGCCATAAGTTTCATGGCTGGAGAAGTTGCAGTCATCTGTTAATAGAAGGATATAAACTGGTGTGGGAGTCCAAGCTTATTTCACTGCTCAAAGAAAGGTCGTGGTGTGAAATATGCCCAGTAGTGTTAAGTTATTCATCCACTGCTGGGAGACCTGGCAAGACAGTCTTAATTCTGCTGGCAAGAAAATAGTTGCTTGCTACAAGGGGTGAAGAAATGGCAGGGTGGGGAGTTGGCTGGTCTCCATCTGTCTGAGATCAACTGGCCCAACAATTCCCAAGAAAAACCTCAAAATACAGCCTAAGAATGAAAAAAGGCTGCTTTGTATGATCGCACATTCTGCCACAAAATTAATGCAGTTTGTTCCTCTTGTGCTGCCTTGTAAAATTCCACATATTATCTGAGAATGCATCACAAGCAGCTGGAGATCACAGCGCATAAACCACATGATGGCTCCATTCCTAGCTCCCTCAGGCAAAAGTCCCTGCAGCCACGCTACAAACCTGAGCTGTAGTGGTTTTGGTGATGTAATGCAGTAAGGAAACTTGGCTTTATGAAGGATTGGGAAGGGCAGGAAGTTCTCACTGAGAAATGGTTATTACCCAGGTGAGAGAAGAGACTTGCCTCATACTGTGTGACACGCACCTACGAGGAGGCAGGAGAAACTAGAATGGGAATTGCATGGCTAGCAGTGGCATCGTGCAGGTGCTGGTCCTGGAGTTTTGCCTTTACTGCTGTGATGATCCAAAACACAGATAAGCCAAGGAACATTTGAGAGACAGAAGATGGTGAAGGGCTCAGTCACAGCATTTCTGACTTAACTAGATAGTTAGCACTCAGAGTGAGTGGGGCTGGGAGCGGTTCCTATGTGGAAGAGGCACTGTGGCACCCACTACACCACCAACTGTGGCATCCCATCTCATGTTTTATGGGTGTACTGCTTTCTGCATCATCCATTTACTTGGTTCAGACTGTAAGGAGGAAAATCTTTGCCTGGAAAGCTGCCCTGTTTGGCACAGTCCAGTACCAGCGACACAAAATAAGATAAAGTCTTCTAATTAGAAGAAACCCGTTCAGGGTTGGGCCATTAGCTCTCTTCTCCCACAGAAACCAGGCAGTGTGGGAACTGACAAAGTTGTGATGGGTACTGAAAAGTAGCAGGCTCTGCTAGGACTCAGGAGGCATCAGAGAATGAGAGGAGGAGCTCGCAAGGCATGTCACTTCACTAATTCAGGTTAACAATCTTTCCAGTCAGTTACGCAGGTTCAATGGTCAGTGAAATCATCTAAAACACTTAC